>JAENHJ010000539.1:7362500-9762500 GCA_025330945.1 Mucuna pruriens
AACCAGAACTAGGGTTAACTCAAATACTACCTCCTCCAGACGATAAATTAATTGCTAAGTTATGGTTTCATTTTTTAGAACACCACTACTTTTTATTTCATTCCTAGTTTTTTAAATTGTTTTCGTATTCCTGTATTTTTCTAGATTTCTTCTGTTTGTTTTTTCTTTGACGTGTTTACGGAGTTCTAAGAACTAAATCTTTAAACGAGGAATTCACTATGCTTAAAGAAATTAAATAAAAAGTTTGATATTTGAAAAATTATAAATAAATAAATATTTAACTGACAAAATTATTACAAGACTAATAGAGAGATTCCAACTTTCAAAGAGAGGAAAAATCATTTTTTGGGGATGGGTAAAGTGAAGGTATTATTAGCCTAAAATTAAGAATTAACTTTAGTGAGATTCATTTAAAGGACTAATATTTTTCAATAAATATTCTTTTAAACACATAAATCTGATATCAAACCTTTGACTATATGGAAAATCAATTTTGACAACATTAATTTTTATGATTAATTTTAAGCAATTAATAGTAGGAGATTTGATTGAGTAAAACATTTATTACGTTTTTGTCTTTTTATATAATAAATGTTGACTTCTTTTTTTTATATATATATAAACTTCTTTAATTTTTAGTTTTCTAAAATTACTTCTAAAGACTAAAATATAGTTTAATCTAAATTAATATTTTAAAAATAATTACAACATTAAGTAAAGGTGTTTACAGTTAAATCAAACCGTTTTAAATCGTGAAACAATATAAATAGTTGAAAATCAAATAAAATAAATATAAAAAATTAGCATATTTTATTGTAGTTTGGTTCGGTTTTCAATTCGTACTCTGAAAACGAACTAAACTTAAAACAGTAATTACACTTATATTGATTTTTGTATACCTCTATATAAAATCTCATTATATTGACTTAAGTCACAACCAAGTCTTGATCATGATAGTATGTTAATAATATATTTTTTTAATTGTTAAATTAAAACTAATTTTGAAAGTTATATAAAAGTAAAATTTAGTAAATTAACAAACCTCCAAATCAATTAAATTGAACTGCAAATCGGTTTGGGTTTGTTGGAATTTGATATTACTTTTGGATTTTTTTTCAAAAGTTGAAGCAAACCGCATCATGAACACTCCTAACTTTAATTATGACTTTAAAATGTGAAAAGAAATATAATTATTTTGGGAAAATGTTATTAATATATGTTTAATGTTATTTTTTTTACCAACAGATAAAATATCATGTTGATTTTATTAGATCATTTAAAATTATTATTTAATTAATAGAATAAGGAAAACAAACTATTTAATAAAACATTAGAAAAATATATGACTAATATCAATTTCTGAATCCTAAATCTAAGTCTTTATTTTTTAACATGGAAACATTTTTTCATTATATTTATTCTTTTCCTGTAAAATTTTAGATTTATTGTTATTTAATACTTATTTTTGTAATTCTTAAACTATTAATTAATTCTATGTTTTTATGTTATGATTTGTTGTTGTTTTTTTTCAAATCTGAGCTGTTTATATTATTGAATTAGTTATCTTTATTAATTATAAATTAATTTTTATTTTAAATTCAAGCAACGTATTATTTGTAATTACTTATTTAAATTAAAATACATATTTTTATATAATTTTTAATATGTTTTTCAACTATAAAGGACTGAGTGAATAAATGGAAGATTACATAAAATATATTTGTACAGGAAGATTAATATGTTTTGTATTGTACTAAACCTATTACTTTTCTTACGCATGGAAATATTACTTTAGAAATGTTCATTTAATATTCATTAATTCTTGTATTATAAAATTTATTTTTTATTTTTAAAATAGGCAAAAAAATATTTTATTTTGGGATACATAAATCAGATCGATATTTTTTTTCTTTAATTAGTTATCTAATTAAATAAAATTATCATCTTTTTTATTATTTTGATCAACACTCAAATATTTTTAATCAACATTAAATATAATAAAATATTTATAAATTATTATTCAAAAATAATATTTAATTAACTACATTAATTTATAAAACAAAAAGTTGTAAACGTTGCTATTTTTATATTAATAAAAATAACGTGTTTATAGTACTGTATTAAAGTGGTTTTTAAAGTGAATAATTTTATATTTCTTCACAGATACTAACAAAGAAAATTTTAAGATGGATTAGTTAAAAAATTAATATTTTTAAAGGTTAACAATATATTTAAGTCATTTTAATATATGAAATTTTAAAGAATGAGAAGCACAAATTAAATTGAAAAAGAATTATTTATATTTTCCAAATTTTCATTTTGTTTTGTTTCCTTTATCAACTAATCTAAAAAATTATAATTTTCAAGTTTTTTCTTAATATAAATTTTTATATTTTATTTTATTTTATTTAAGCCCAAAATATTAATATTATAAAATTTTTAACATTAAAATTTCTAAAATATTGCTAAAAAAAATTAGAACAAGAAAAGTTTTTTATTCCTTTTCTAATTATTTATTTATTTTATTGTATTTGAGAAGTTAAAAATTTTCAAATAAGAAATAAAAATATAAAAGAATAAATAAAGAGACCTAATAAATAACTAATATTAAGATAAAAAAATAATATAGAAACTTAAAGTAATTAAAGTTGAAATTCATTGAAAAAAAGATATCTTAATTGGAAAATAATTAAAAATAATTCATAAGTGGAAAGATTTTTAAAAATATAAAAGTAACTATTAAATACTTTTTACAAGGAGAAAAAAACTACCATAAAGTTTTGCTCACATTTCAAAATGAAGATTCAAATTTAGAGTATAATAATTTAATTTATTATTAATAGTAATAGTAATAATATGATTTTTTTTCTTGTTTCTATTTAAATTTTAATTTATTTTTAATCTTTACATTAATAAAAATATATTTTATTCCTTTATTATGGACTAAATAAAAACTATATATATATATATATATATATATATATATATATATATATATATATATATATATAATTGTAAGTATTAAAAGTAATAAAAAATTCAAACAAAAAAGATCATATATTATAAAACATAAGTTATTTAAGCTTTATTATTATTATTATTTAAAAATTTCATATTTCGTTTTTGTTTAAAAAATATTGTTGAATTGTAAAGCGTGTGATTCATTAATCATTGTATATGACTTTTATTTTCTTAAGTTGCGTGATAGATTGGGATATATTACATCTAGAGTACAGTTGAAATAATATCATTTGGTGTGTTTTTGGTTCCATTTTTAAGAAAAAATAAATTTACGTCTAACTTGAAGCTATGAGAGTGGTTTTCATGTTTTTATTGGATTTGAATTTAACATAAAAAAAATGAAGATAGGCACGTTTAAGATGTCAATCTAACAACGTTTTCGAACTTTTTTTCTTTTTCGGGAAAAAGTAAATTATCAATATGGCTAGCTGGAATCGTGTGGGAAATCACTTCTCATTAGGTAAAGATTGATTATCATATATTCACCAAAAAAAGAGATTGATTATCATATTACAAATTAGTAACTTCTATTTATTACCCTCACAGATATGCAATATATTTATATGTTTTTTCCAATTGAAGAAAAAAAATTATTAGGTGGTTGGTGAAATATGGTTATAAATTTATAATAATATGACCATAACATTCAAAGTATATAATATTTTCTCATATTTTAATGTTGCATTCCTTTTTATGAAATCAATTTAATATCAGCAAGAAGTCACGGGAAAGAAATATGGTGGACTTGGCCCAAAGAAGCCTTTGATATCCAAAGTAAGCAAACCCTGCTAATCAAAATTTTATCAATATCTTATGAGTATACATTTATTAGAATTTCGAATTGAATTATTGATCATTCTCCAATTTAATTCTTCACTTTTTCTGATTTTGTGGGTTAAAACTTAACAGGACCATGAACGGGCATTCTTTGATTCAGCTGACTGGGCATTGTGCAAGGTATTTTAATTTTAACCTTTTATTAAATACAATGTGATATGTTTAATATTAAAAAGTTATGGACTAATTAAAAATTATCATTAGCTAATTTTCTCTTAATATATATTCTTATATAAGCAAGGACCTCTTATTACCCTTTTCCAATAACTATACATAATTGTGAGGATATGAATCTAAACAGCAAGGTGCTGCAGTGAATCAACAATCTACAGCAGCCGTTGAGACCTTGAGACCAAAACTACAGGTATGTATGAATGTTATATAGAATTTTAGTAGTTCACACTTCACAGTATAATTTTATATGTACATATTGAAATATATATATAGACACGTGAATGTTCCTGTTTATTTTTACAGAAAACACCGCACCAGCAGCTTCCCCCAAGAAGACCTGCTTGTACATCTGGCCAAGAAAATCTTGTGAGTTAATTATAGTAGCATTTTATTAAATCATGAACTATGATAGATTTTTATTATTTTATGTTTTTTAAGTTTTGCATAATTTGACTTTTTTCTATGTATCTTGCGGGGAGAGTAGGTCTAATAAAGCTTGAAGGGTGTTCCTTTCAAACCTCATCATGTTCGTGATCTGATGCATTTTATAATTCGCTGGATCCTTTCAAGATTAAAAACTTGCTGTTCTATAAAGTTTATTTCAGTTCCATTTATTGGGAAAAATATTTCAAGTGCAGCAAAATCTTCAAACTTATATCTTTTTTATTTTATGTAGTATGAAAGATAAATAGTTAGCATCCATTTTTAGTTTTGCACCACAAAAATATATACTTGCGAAAAACAACTATCAAAATCAAGATTCAAGCCGTTAGTGCGCAGTAATGCTAATAAGTTCTAAAGAAAACCCCAAAGTTTATGGTAAAGCTGAGATTTACAGGCCACATGGCTTAAAAATGTGCTGAGAGATTTTTAGGTATCAAAAGTAAGACAATATATTAAACTTTTACAACATAATATTGGTCAAAGGAGGCTTGGAGCTAGACACTATAAAGTAAAGCAAATGAATGAAGATTGGCTCCATTATGCACGGAAAGCCTTCAATTAAATTAAGAAATTCCCTTTTTATGTGGACATATTAATTATTATTTAATTAGTTAATAACATTTACGACCTCATGTGTATTGTTTTGATTAAAAAATTTATTGGTTACACGGGTACTGCTCGGCGTTTTCTGTAATTTGCTCTATTTGAATACTATATATATGCAATCACATCGCGTTTTCTGCAATCTGCTCTATTTTAAGGAATTTGTTAAATGCGGACGGTTCTCTAAGAATTTTGTTAAACCATTATTGATCCAGTGGAGTGCATTGAATATTTGAATTAATAGAACTTGGTATGACCAAAAGATTGCTAAAAGACACTATTCGAGCAGGTCCCCTAATTAAGTATGCGCACCTAGGTATTATAAACATATAGCACCAATGGAGTTGGTACGGTGGAAGGTGTTACTGTGTTAGTGCTTCACAGCTTGAAATTCTCGTAAGGAGATGTGTCTAAATTTAATGTTTCATTATGTTTTAAATAATATTACTTTTGACAAATGCTCGTATGTGATTGTTTGTTACTGTATAAATAGTTTACTTTTTAATATAAATATTATTTAATATTATTGTTTTTAACATTAAAAATAGTTATGTTAGATGCTGCCGAGCACATGGATGAGTTTTTTTTTTTAAATTAATAAGTGATTTTTGAGTTTGAATTTTAAATATATAACTATGAATAATATAACTAATTAATTAATTTAAATAATTAGTTGTCTAAGATAGCCATTTAAAATTAAATTTTATTATTTAATCAATTCCAAATAAATGAAACTGGATCAAGATACAAGAGAGACATTTAAAATGTGCTAATTGGGCCCCACTCAAATGGTAGTAACAAACTAACAATAAGATTATTTGTGGAGCTAGTTGATGTGTCGTGTTCTAGTCTTTTTTATTCCCTCGTCAAGCCTCGTAAGTCGTAACTACTTTAAATGGCTAGAATTGTTTTCATCTTTTACTTATAATTCAAAATTTTCTCATTCATTCATCCAATATTTAGGTGATCGAGACCTTTAAGAAATACGGGTTTATCAAAACTTATCTTTAAGTCTGACCGGAAATTATAATATAATTTCGAACATATGAATTTGAAGTAAGGTGTGGGCGTCTGATATACACCCCCCCTGTTCCTTGTGTGGTGACTCACCACTGTGAGGAATGGAATCTAAATATGAAGTTCAGTGTTCATACGATGGTATGATTTTCATCTGTCTGAGCTTCTCCACCCAAAATCTGAGACTCTTAAACGTATCAACATGCCCGAAAAACCCATACTCCCTACTCTTGTTCATACTAGACACATGCTGAAATTCAAAATGTAGCACTGCTTGGAGGGCTTCAAAGCACGTTATTTCCTCTAATTTGGTGTTGTGAAGCTCGTATTTCTCCACAATCTCCTGCCAAACGTTACCCTTATCACGCATCAGCTCCACCAAGTCAAACTCTTGGCTTTCATCAAACGCCACAAACTCAACATCCAACACTTGAGACAGCAGCTTCCACACACTCTTCCACGTAAAAACGTCGCCGTTAGTGCAATTGAAGGACTGGTTCTTAGCCTTGGGGGTAACCGCAGCCCACACGTGTTGCTGCGCCAAAACACCAGCATCGGTCATGTCGCAGAAATGCTCCCACGTGTACTTCGTTCCCGGGTACCGAAACGGCAATCCCACGTGGCGACAAATTGCGGCGTAGGTGGCCAGCGTCAGCAGCGCGTTGTATATACTCCTGTCCGACGCGCCTATTATGATAGAGGAGCGGTGAACTGAGTAGGTGAGGGAAGGCGCGTAGGATTCAACGAGATCCTCCAGCGCGTAGTAGAAATTGGGGTAAGGGAGTCGCGGCATGTTCTCGTGAAAGGGTGGATCGTGGGAGATGAGTTGGGTGGAGAGAATTGGGTCGAAAATAGGGCCCATGTAGTGTTTGGTGCCGGTTTGGACCGTTACGTGGGTGAGCCTGGAAGACGTGGAGGACTTGAGGGCCGTGAGAACATTGAGTAGCATGGTTTTGTTGACAGCAATGTTGGCTTCTTCGTCTGCACGAACCTGCAAGGCGATCCAGAAGACATGAGTGACTTCATGAGCAACGGGGGAAAGCTTGGCATGCGTGTCGGAAGAGTCAACAGCATCAAAGGTGATGAAGTGATCCACCATGGATAGAGGGAACCAGTTGGGCCGGGGTCGGCGAGCTGCACCGTAAACTTTCCATGGGCCTCCGAGACAACTGGGCTGCTTCAGAGCTTCGACTAGGCTCAGCCCAGTCACTCCAGTCACCCCAACTACCAGTGCTACGGAAGTTTGGAGTTCCATGACAATTAAGATTTTCAAGTTCAAGACGAAGAGCTGTAGCATGCCAATTATATAGAATTTGTAATGAAGTATTTGTGGTTTAGCATAGACTTTCGGTCATTTTCATTGACTTTATAAAAAAGTTGTGGTAATTAATCATTATTGGTATAAATTTTGATTTAATTGTGGAAAGGTTGGTAAGAAAAATTATATATACAAACAATCAACCATTATTGAATGGAGCGCTGCATGTGTGGTCGAGATTGAACTTCACGGATTTAACTTAGAATTTAATTTAATTACTAGAGGTTTCTAGGCCTTAATATTTTCAATCAAAAAAACCTTAAGATTTAATTTTACATCGATTAAAAAATTTGCCAACCTATTTATAGTCTTAAATACTTAAATTCTAAATGAACATTTATTTTATAAAATTCACTTTTCACACTATTTTTATTTTGATTATAGTTTTTTTTTAACATCAGTTAATTTTTATAATTTTTATATAAATAAATTTAATAAGACAAATTTTATATCTTAAATCAATCAAAAATAATTTAAAATCATATACCAAAATAAAAAAAAAATATTCATTTTATTTTAAAAAAACTACTCAAACTTAAATGTTGAAATATTAAAATAAATTTTAAAAAAATAAAAGATTAAAATGAATTATTATCTTAAAATAAATGACTGAAATTATAGTTTGCCAAAAATAAATTATAGCCGTCTCATTTTCGTTGCAGCATAAAAAATAAAATTCTAAATGTAGGTTGGTATAAAAGACAATGGCGTAAGACAACATCTTTACCCAAAAATTCTAAATCAATGCAGGCTGAAAAGCCTAAACAAATACATATGTACAGGATCACCAAAAATATTACTAATATATACCAATATAGGGAGGAATACTGCTTTTGATAATTACTTTTGTGCAATTTTAAAATATATTAAATTATCGTATTATCATAGATAGTATAAATATAAAAAAATAAAAGAAGTGTATAAATAAAATAGCATTTAAAAAGCGTATTAAATTAATATACACAATCACGTATAATAAAAAATATTATTTTGATTATTAAATTTAATGTAATAAAAATATGCTAGTATAAAATAAAATTGTCTACCCCCAATATTTTTGCTAGTATGTCATAACGTGAAAATGCAAATAGTTTTGAAGAAAGAAAATGTGAATGTACAAAATGTCAACCTCAAATCTTAACTATAATGACAAGTTGTCTTTCATATTCTATTTAAGTAATTTTATTAGTTTATATGGGATTTCTAGTACACATATTTCACGCAGAAGATTAGACTCAAAAATAATTTACTAATAAACTCTAATCTTTCTTAGAATGAGTTATGTACGTGCCTTAATTCAACCCAATAAAATAAATTTATAAGATTTAGATATTCTAGTTGTGAAAATCGTGTGGCTGCTATTCCCCGTCTCTATTGATGTCCCTCCGATGTGAATGCGGCACTTAAATTAAAAATAAGAGCTCACTTTAATCAAGAACTACGTTTCTTTTTATTTCTCGTTCACAACAATCTTTCTTTGGTCTCAACCTTCATGTCCACATCTAGAAGAAAGTGAGTTTCATCTTTGGGTTCCTTTTAGTGGCTCGTTCCGCCAGAACTAGGATCTCCTCCTCCGCCACGTTCTATCCACCATTGCCTCCTTGCTTGGTTGTTTTCCTATCCACAAGCACTCGTTTAGTGTGAGTATTATTAAAATTATCATAAATTTTTATTAAATAAGGATTATTCAATCAGTAAGATAACACATCAAATTAAATTTATGATTAATTCAACTACTTTAACATTCATCCTTAAACTAAATTTTTCATGCAATTCAGTTTATATTTGGATCAGCATATACTCTCATAAGACTCGTGACTTTAAAAACGAGTTAAGCTTTAGTAGTTTGGTCATTATATCTGCAATTTGTTCTTCAGCATGACAATAAACCAATGTCACAACTCTATCTTTAGTAAATTCACGAAAAAATGGAATCTGAGATCTATATGCTTACTTTGACCATATAATACAAGATTCTTTAAAAGTTCAATAGTTGAATTGTTATCACAAAAAATGATTGAACCACAACTTTGAACACAACTTAAACTCTGCAAAATTCTCCTTAACCAAACGACTTGACACGCACACGAGATTGCAGCAATGAATTCAGCTTCTATGGTAGACAAAACAACTATTGGTTGTTTCTTTGATGACCAAGAAACAACTGCAAAATTTAGTAAACAAAACATAGCCTGAAGTATTCATTCTATCATCCATATTTCCAGCATAATCACTATCTATATAAGAGATTAACTCCTTATTTCCTCCCTTGTAAAATATGCCTAACTCAAATGTTCCTTTTACGTATTCAACACTTTCTTGGCAGCTTGAAAATGCAACTCAATAGGATGCTCCATATACTTGCTCAAAAGACTTACAACATACATCATATCAAGACGAGAAGTAGTTAGATACATCAAATTGCCAATCAATTGCTTGTAGCGTTTGTTGTCTACTCTCGTTCCATTTTTATCTCTTGTAAGTTTGCAACTTGAGACAATTGGATTATCAACTGAATTGTATTTATCCATATCGAACCTTTCCAACACCTCCTGGGCATATCTCTTTTGATAGATAAAGACTCCATTTTGATTTTGTGCTACTTCTAAACCAAGGAAATATCTCATTTTTCCAAGGTCTATCATGTCAAAATCATGCATCATGGAGTTCTTAAATTCAAGAAACATTCACTCATCATCACCAGTAAAAAATAAATCATCAACATAAAGACAAACAATCAAAATTTTACCTCATTTTCTAGTTTTGATGAACAAAGTATGCTCGTGAAGACATTGCTAAAAACTTTCTTTGACAAAATATGACTTTATTCGACTATACCAAGCTTGTGGTGCTTGTTTTAGTCCATATAAAGCCTTTTTCAACCGATAAACTTTCTGTTTAACACCTTTTTTTTCATACCCAGGAGGTTGCTAAATGTAAACATCTTCATTAAGTTTCCCATGGAGAAAAGAAGATTTAACATCAAGCTGGAAAATTGTCCTTCCCTTTTGAAAAGCTAAAGAGATTACCAATCAAAACGTCTCAAGATGCACTACAGGTGCAAAAACTTCAGTGTAATAAATGTCATGCTTTTGGGCATAACACTTCGCAACCAAATATGCTTTATACTTCTTAATTTCACCATTTTCATTAGCTTTTGTTTTATACACCCACTTTACTCCAACCTTCTTTGCTCCAATAGGCAAACTTGTCAATTGCCAAGTGCCATTCTTCTCTATATCTTTAATCTCTACATCCATTGCTGCTATCCATTTTGCATTTCTTTGTGCTATTTCAAACAAAATTGGATCATTCTCTACAAACATGACCAAATTCGTTGTTTCTTCCTCCTCTGACAAGCCTTCCCCACTTACATAGTCTTGCAGCCAAGTTGGCGGTTGTCGTGTTCACTCATCAAGATGTTTAGGTGATAGATTTTCACTTTCACTTGAATTTGCTTAGCATTCTTCATTTAAGCCATCAATTTTCCTTTCTTCACTGTCATCATTTGTGCTATTTTCAGCTTCATCATAATGTCTATTTTATTCTTTTTTGTTGTCATCCTAATTTAGGTCCACTAGAATAGCTTCCATGTGGCTTTCATCCCAATCCCAACTTTTGTCTTCTTCAAATACCACATCTTTATTGACAATGGTCTTTTGAGAGAAAGGATCATATAGTCTATTGCTTTTGACTCCTCACTAACTACTAAAAAAACACATTTGCTGCTTTTATTATCAAGTTTTGACCTTTTGCAATCTAGAATGTGAAATGTGCTACACATCCAAACACTCTAAAGTAGACGATTGATGGTTTGAATCCACTTCAAGCTTCCTTTAGACACTTATTTTTTACTGCAAGTGTTGGACTCCTGTTAAGAACGTGAACCGTCAAATTAACAACTTCTAGCTAGAACTTCTTGGGAATTTTCTTTCCCGATATCATGCTTCGAACCATGTTCATAATTGTCCTATTCTTTTGCTCCGCTACACCATTTTGTCATGGTGTTAGTTGTTTGCGAATACCATTTTCATTGCAAAAATTAGTCAATTCAAGTGGTGTAAATTCACCCCACGGTCAGTACGAAGGCATTTAATAGATAAATCACTCTCCTTTTCTACTCAATTTTTATATTGTTTAAAAAATAACAAATGCTTCAGATTTTTCAGTCAAAAAAGAAACTCAAACTTTATGACTAAAACCATCTATAAAGGTGATTAAATACCTTTTATTGTTGTTCGACATGGGACTTATTGGTCCACATATATCAGTTGTACTAGTTCAAGACTTTGAAAAACTCTCCACGTACTTTCTCTTGGAAACGGAAGTCTTTGTTGTTTCCCCACCAAACAATCTTCACATGTTTTTGATGAAGTATTGAAGCATGACAGTCTTTTCACCTTTTCCTTTTGTTGAAAAAGGTGCAAACCACAAAAACTTAAATGCCCATATCTATAGTGCCAAAGTTGTGCTAGATCCTCCATGAAAGAGTTGAAGCAAGTCTCCTCCTTTAATTGTATCACAACAAACAACTTGAACATTTGATTAGAGGACATAGCCATCTTTATAATTAGCCCCTTCTCTGGATGATAAATCTTGCATAGCTCATGTTTTATGAGGATTTCAAGTCATTTTTTAGCTAGCTGACCAATCTTAGTAGGCTATTTTTTAAACCTGGAACATAAAACACACCAGTAATAATTTGAATAAAAACCATTTATCAGTATGCGCACAGTGCTTTTTTCCATCACATTTATGCTTGAGTTATCCCCCAATTTTACCTTCTCTTTGAAGCTTTCATCAAGATCAGAGAAAAACTCTAGCTTGCCACACATGTGGTTACTACACTCGGAGTCTAGAAACCAACATTCTTCATTGCTTGCTTCTTTATCATTCAAGTATGCCATTAATAATATTTCGTCACCACCTTTGATATAATTTTCTTTTGCATTAGAACCCTTGCTGGGACATTCATATTGCTCTTCCACAATTTGAGACTTCATTTGTTGCTCATTTACAAAAAAGTTGCTTTGTAGCTCATCAATTGTTATAACATTCAAGTTTTTTTACTCCTCGAGAGAACACCCTACATAATTGAACTTGGGTGTCGTGGGTTGCAAAATTTTCCCAATGACATCTACATCCTCTATCTTTGCCTTATTAAGTATCTTTACCTTATTAAGTCATAGCTTGTTGACTATAGTGAGAGTACGAGCAAAATAGTCATTTACAAACCCGTCCTCAGTCATACTCAACACCTCGTATTCCTTTTGAAGAGCTTGGTGTTGTGCTCGTTTTACATGTGCAGTCCTTTGATACTTCTTCTTCAACGAATCTCATATGCCTTTAGTTGTATCTTTGTTCGAGATGGTTTCCAAGATGGATCTATTAATGGCCTGGAAAAGATAATTCTTCGCCTTTACATCTTTCAGTGTTACTTCATCAATTGCTTTCTTTTGTGCTTCACTAAGCTGATTTTCTTCAACTACAACAGGAATGTCATCTGCTACTATACTCCAACATTCCTTCGATTTCATGAAAGTTTCTATAAGCATACACTAATGATCATAATGCCCATCGAATTTTGAAATAGTTGGCTACACAAATCCACTTTCAATTGTCATTCTTTTCTAACACATAAGACTGCTGCTTATATGTTTTCAGGCCTCTACATACCAAGTGTTAACAGTATCACAAGTTTTGTTGAAGAAAGACTAATGAAAATTCTATTTATTAAAGAAAATGGATATGACTATATATAGTCGTCTTACAAGAAGTAACAAAAAAAAATATTGAAAACAATTTTAAAGCCTAAAGAAGGGGACAACTTTGATTAAACCACTAAACAGCATATTCCTATTAAATAGGAATTATTCAACAAGTAAGATAACAAATCAAATCAAATCTACGACTAATTCAACTACTTTAACCAGCACGCATGATGAAGTTTAACATGGCGCACTAGGTTGTCCATTATACTATTGAGTTTGTATCCATAAATGTTCTCCAAAACATCACAAACATCACGAACGTTTTCACGACAAAAATTTAGTTTGCAAGTTATGATAGATGACATAAACGACTTGAATAACCTGACTCGATTTGTTATGGCCCAAGAGAAAAGAAAAAATAACTAAAATCTTTATATAATGTAAGGTGACATATTCTCATTGGAAAATAAAAAATAGGGGAAAGATTATTTTCATTCCTTACTAATTAGATTAGTGTAAGATCTATAAGACAAATTACTTAAATAAAACATGTTAGGTATTGGCCAGTTGAAGACTAATTGATTCTTGTTCTATTCATTTGCTGAGAGTAACTAGGATACTCTTAAAATAGGCTGAATTGGGAGGAAGAAAATTTCGGAAGAAGTGACAAATTTCTCGTGTTTAGATGGAGAGAAAATTATAAGTGATAGCGTGACGCAATTTGTTCTTTTGTTGCAATAGCAAGAGGTGAGCTACGTATCTCTCTTGTCTTTCTGTAATTTCCAACGTAAATTTTGTGTTTTATTATTAATAAATAAAATGTAAAATAAAAGTTGTTACTTATATTTATAACTTTACTTTTTAAGTTATCACCAGCAATCATGAGCAATCATGACTTATTCTATTTTAGAAATTTATTCAAATTCTATGTTAATTTAGTAATTAAAAAAAAATTATCCAACGCTAGTAAGAATATCGTTCTCTTGTGAGTCACGTTTCACTGTTTTTTCGTTTACTTTGCGACATTAATTTTGTTTGATTCTTTTGAATAGGCTTTTCATATACAAATAATTGTTATAAAGTAAAGAGGAGTTATTCATGAGCATCTCTCTTTCATGAGTAATTTATTAAAATTTATTATTTTATTTTATTTTATTTTTTATTATATCATATTATTTATTATACTTTTTATTAGGTGTTTATTAACTCTGTAGTGTTCATAAATAATTTTTTAAAGTAAATGAGTTATTAAAACATATACCTCTGTTTTCATTTATATTTTATATTTTCTTTTTTTTCTTTTTTATTATATCGCTTGTTACATTTATCACATTTTTTCTTTATTTTTTTCATATCTCTTTTTTTCTATCACTCAAATCCAATTCAGAATGAGGCGGTTGTTGGGTATTATCCAAAGCAAATATGAAACGAATGAAATTGTTTTTTTTTTTTTTTTATGGTTATCTCTTATTTCTATTCTTTCAGTTTTCTGTATAAACATGATTCACATCCCAGACTCCTTGTATCATTCACTGCAGTCTGTGGTTAAGGATTTTATCACCAATAATTCTTAGTCCATACCTCCTATGTTGACCTCCAAATTTTCTAGTTTAACTTGTGAAATCAATCAAATGGTCGTTCCTCTCTCACCCATTGAGGATTGCATTGTATGGAATTATTCTGATAATGCATTTTGAATTTCAAAAATGTTTTTAATTCTCTAAGACCTATTGCTTAATCAGTTCATTGGGAAAAAATTATTTGGAATAATTTTATCCCTCCATTGAAATATTTCTTAATCTGGAGGAGGTTGTTACATAGCAAGCTCCCTATTGAAGAGAATTTAAGAATGAGAGGTTGTATAACTGTTTCTATTTCCAGTCCTTGTGGTGAAACAAATTAATCTTCTCATCATCTGTTGTTAAACTGTAAATTTGCCCCGCATATTCTTGATCTATCTTCTTTTTTGCTATTCTATCCATTTATGGCAGAAAATGGAGCCTTTAGCTTAATGATGTCGTTTTATCAAGAGTTATTAATGTCATTTGGTACTGCAAGAACCAAATTCAATTCAATAATAGAATCATTTCTCTTAGCAGTGCACTTGACATATTAAGGCAATTGTATCACTTACAGGTAACTTCTCTACAGGTTTTATGTCTCTATTCAAGAGTTCTCAATTCTTAAAAATCTTTTCAATTGAGGGTCATGCTTCCAAAGCTCCACGAATTACTCAAATGGAGTGGCACCCTCCTTTTTGTTGTTGGATTAAATGCAACACTGATGCCCTATAGGTATATTTCGAGACAGTAATACAACTATTTTTTGATGTTTTGCAGAGTACTCTCTCTCTTCATGTTGAATTAATTGCTGCTATGTGGGCAATTGAATTGGCTTTTCAAAAAGGGTGGCCTAAGCTTTGACTAGAATGTGATTCTATATATGTTGTGGGTGCCTTCGAATCCAGTAATTTGTTTCCCTGGAAAATTAAAAATCAATGGAACAATTGTTTACTTCTCTCCCAATTGGTGGAATTTAATTCTGCTTCATTAGTGAGGATTTTAATATAAAAAAAGTTAAATCTTCCTCGTTATAGATTTAGTTGAATCTTGACTATCTTGCATGGGTTTTGGTTTCAGTTCCTTCATGTCTTTGTATTTTTTTTTTCTTTTTATTAATAATATTTTGGCATATTGCAAATAATTGTTAAGGTTTCAGTTACCAGCCTAGTTAAAATCTATGTCCTTATCATGATGCCCCTGCATACCTTTAGTGCAGAAAAGAAAACATTAAAAATAATTTTTTTTGTTTTTGTTTTTTTTCCTTAATTTTATCCAACTAAAGAACATAAATTTCAGACTAACTTTTTTTTTTTTAAATATTTTCCTCTTTAGTAAGCCATTAACTTCATCTTTAAAGTACTATTCTCACTTTAAAGTGATCGATCTTTAAAATAAAAAAAAACTACTTAAATAATTTATAATTTCTTAAACATTAAAAACTCTTAAAATTAGCTCCTAAATTTTATTAAAATATATTGATTTAAGAACTAAAGTGGTATTTAATACTTTAAATATTACTTAAATAATTTTATTACTTTAAAATTACTTATTAAAAAAGAAGATAATAGTTCGGGGAAATTTTTTTAATTTAATTTACATTTCTTTTCCCTCCCTTTCAACTTCTAATGTGAAAACAAATTGTTAAAGGGATGAGACGAAAAGGGATAACTCATGAAAAAAGAAGTTAGAACTATCTTGCAACATGAGACCACCTAATAATTTCTTTTCATGGACAAATAAAACCCAACACACCCATATCACACGATCAAAAGACTCAAGAAACAACGCAACCCAGAAAATATGAAGTTCAATGTTGGTATGATGGTATGATTTTCATCTGTCTGAGCTTCTCCACCCAAAATCTGAGACTCTTAAACGTATCAACATGCACCAAAAACCCATACTCCCTACTCTTGTTCATACTAGACACATGCTGAAATTCAAAATGTAGCACTGCTTGGAGGGCTTCAAAGCACGTTATTTCCTCTAATTTGGTGTTGTGAAGCTCGTATTTCTCCACAATCTCCTGCCAAACGCTACCCTTGTCACGCATCAGCTCCACCAAATCAAACTCTTGGCTTTCATCAAACGCCACAAACTCAACATCCAACACTTGAGACAGCAGCTTCCACACACTCTTCCACGTAAAAACATCGCCGTTAGTGCAATTGAAGGCCTGGTTCTTAGCCTTGGGCGTAACCGCAGCCCACACGTGTTGCTGCGCCAAAACACCAGCATCGGTCATGTCGCAGAAATGCTCCCACGTGTACTTCGTTCCCGGGTACCGAAACGGCAATCCCACGTGGCGACAAATTGCGGCGTAGGTGGCCAGCGTCAGCAGCGCGTTGTATATACTCCTGTCCGACGCGCCTATTATGATAGAGGAGCGGTGAACTGAGTAGGTGAGGGAAGGCGCGTAGGATTCAACGAAATCCTCCAGCGCGTAATAGAAGTTGGGGTAAGGGAGTCGCGGCATGTTCTCGTGAAAGGGTGGGTCGTGGCGGATGAGTCGGGTGGAGAAGAGTGGGTCGAAAATAGGGCCCATGTAGTGTTTGGTGCCGGTTTGGATCGTTAAGTGGGTGAGCCTGGAAGACGTGGAGGACTTGAGGGCCGTGAGAACATTGAGTAGCATGGTTTTGTTGACAGCGATGTTGGCTTCTTCGTCTGCACGAACCTGCAAGGCGATCCAGAAGACATGAGTGACTTCATGAGCAATGGGGGAAAGCTTGGCATGCGTGTCGGAAGAGTCAACAGCATCAAAGGTGATGAAGTGATCCACCATGGATGGAGGGAACCAGTTGGGCCGGGGTCGGCGAGCTGCACCGTAAACTTTCCATGGGCCTCCGAGACAATTGGGCTGCTTCAGAGCTTCGACTAGGCTCAGCCCAGTCACTCCAGTCACCCCAACTACCAGTGCTACAGAACCTTGGGACTCCATTACAATTGATCTAAACACTGATTAAGGTGATGAATTATTGAAAGGAAGCTACTTTATGCCACATAGAAGACGCATGAAAAGAGAAAGAGAGACTTTAAAAATACTAAATCTAACGGTACATTCTGCCAGATGTCATATCAACAGATACTATTCGACAGAAAATATTTCATGCACCAGCCCAAGTGTTGCCGCTTTATTCGACACGATGCTCAAAATATTTCACGCAACCAACCCAAGTGAGTCACGTTGCACCAACTACCAACGGTAGATAATGATTTACATAGATTTCAAATAGAAAAAAACTTATAAATTTTATATGTAAAGAAATGTTATGTTAACGTATTTTTTAAATGCTGGGACTTGGGAGATCAAGTTGTTCATAGGATAATTTTTTTTTAAGAATTACTCTACTTGATAATTTTTTATATGTTAAATTTTAATAAATAAATTATTAAATTAAATTTTTATTGAATAAATAAATTCAAATTAATATCTACTATTTTAAAAAAATTATATAAAAAAATACGATTATATGCTATTTCAGTTAATCTAAAATTTGATGTTCATAATAGTATATATTTGATTTGATCATTCCTTAAGGACCCGAATCTTTTACTATTTTGACATCTTCAATTTAAAATAATGTTGTTGAAAAATAAAATACATCCATATGAATACTTCTATCGAATCGATTGTATCTTCCAACACTTAATTCTTTTACAAAGTGTCACCAACAATCGTTCAATTGATCCCTCACAACTCTTTCATGTCAAGTCACACTAATATTATATCATTTTTATTGGGCAAAAGAATCAAAGTTTGAGTTTTGGTGGATTAGTTGACCGGGAATTTGAGGTTTTACATAATTTATCTTCATTGGCTCATAAATCTGGAGGTGACAAAAGAGGGTAGCCCAGTCAGATAAATCCAACTAGACTAGTAAAATCATTGGGTTTTGACACTAAATTTCAAGACAAAATCAATTCCAGGATTTTCGGTTTTACTCGTTTAAATTTTTCTTTAACTAGAGTTCAACTCATCTATAGTGTAAAACAGGCTTTGGTCAGGTTTAGATTTTGTTTTTAATGCTCAAATTAAAAAAAAAAAGTCTTTATTTGACATGATGAAGCCCAATACTCAAACAGAATAGTCTAAATCGGATTGGACACCATGTTTTTTTTACATTTATTTTTTTAATAAATTATGAGATGTTAGAAACTTATTTTTCATCTAATTATTCTTCTTTTACTTGATAGACTCATTTAAAAATAAAGTGGTTAAGTTGTGATTTTACGTTGAAATGGATGATCAAACCTCAAATTTTGATTAAGAAATATAACTATTTGTATTAATAATTTTTAATTTTCTCTTAATTATTTTGGATGAGTGAAAATAAATAAATAAATAATATAATTTTTTTATATTAATTAAAAATTTTAATTTTTTGCTCCATTATTTTTTAAACAATATCTTTATTATTTCTTTCAAAAAATTATGTTATAAAATAATTTATTTAATTTTTTGAGAAATTAAAACAAGCAAAACGAAAAATCGAGAGATGACATGCCAACTTGGGGGAAGTGTTTTTTATTAGATATTCATAAATAAATTTCTCTTTTTTATTATGTTCTCGAACAAATGGTGGAAAAATTATATTTATATCCTATCCTTTTTTTTATATATATTTTCTTCCATTCTATTTTTCCTCAAGTATTTTTTTCTTCTATCCGAAGCAAACAGGGTGATAAAGCATTCTAGAATTTTGTTTATGCAATTCAACTAGAGGGTAGCCCATAAATCTGGAGGTGATAAAAGAGGGTAGCCCAGTCAGATAAATCCAACTAGACTAGTAAAATCATAGGGTTTTGACGCTAAATTTCAAGACAAAATCAATTCTAGGATTTTCAGTTTTACTCGTTTAAATTTTTCTTTAAGTTCAACTCATCTATATAAGTGTAAAATGCAGGCTCTGGTTAGATTTAGATTTTGTTTTTAATGCTCAAATTAAAAAAAAAAAAAAGTCTTTATTTGACATGACAAAGTCCAATACTTAAATAGACTAGTTTAAATCTGGACACTATGTTTTTTTTCACATTTATTTTTTTTTTTTTAAATAATGAGATGCTCAAAACTTATTTTTCATCTAATTATTTTTTTTTACTAGGTTGATCCATTTAAGAATAGAGTAGTCAAGTTATGATTTTATGTCAAAATTGATTATCAAACCTTGAATTTTGAATGAGTAAAAAAAGAGTAAAAATAAATAAATAAATAATATAATTTTATTATATTAATTAAAAATTTTAATTTTTTGCTCCACTATTTTTTAAACAATATCTTTGTTATTTCTTTTAAAAAATTATGTTATAAAATAATTTATTTATTTATTTTAGAAATTAAAACAAGCAAAATGAAAAATCGAGAGATGATTTCACATCATTTCATGCCAACTTGGGGGAAGTGTTTTTTATTAGGCATTCATAAATAAATTTCTCCTTTTTAATATGTTCTCGAACAAATGGTGGAAAAATTATATTTCTATCCTATCCTTTTTTATATATATATATATATATATATATATATATATATATATATATATATATATATATATATATTTTTTTTTTTTTTTTTTTTTTCTTCCATTCGATTTTTCATCGAGTATACGCATTTTTTTATAATGTAATATAATATTCCAAGAATCACATCTCTAAGAATATCATAACTATAAATATTATTATCGATATATTTTAAAAAGTGTTTAGTTATGTTTTAATATTTTAAGAATATTCTTTAAATTTCAAAATAATTCAAGTAAAAAAATAGAAAATAAAATTTACAAGATAAAAAATAACTTTCCACGTTCCAATGAAAATATTACATTCTTACCCCTCTTATGGGAATAAAAACCATTTAGGAAGTGTTTGTTTTATAATATCATATTACATTTCAAAAATATTATAACTAGGAATGTTTTTTTTGCTAGGAATAAATAATATCTGAGTATTTCTTTTCATAATCTTCAAATCAACATAAGAAAGAATATTTTTCCCTTCATGTTTTCAAGAATAAAATAAATGCCGTTAAAACAAGAATATGTAACTTTCTTAGAAATAAAAAAATTCAAGAATGTATTTTTATTATCTTTTAACAAATACGAAAATAAATATTTCCACATTCATATTTTTAGAAATAAAAAAAATAATGTAAAACAAAAACTCCCTTAATATATTATTTTGATAAATTATTTATGTTAGTTTTTAAGTTTAATTTTTATGCAGCGTCAGTGTAAAGTTTTTACGTTTTCAATGATCACATATATATAATTTAAAAAGCAGTTATTATAAAAATAAAAAAACTTACGTATATGAAAATTTACGATTACAGATGATAACTTAGAAGTTCTTTGCATTAATGATACATTCTAATTAAACTAATGTTTTAGCTTATGCTATATACAAAAGACATATTTTTTTTATACAAATTAAAATTCATAATAAATAAATAGTTTTTAATATACAATTACATTAAAATTAAGATTTATTATAAATAATATATATATATATATATATATATAAATATATATAAATTATTTTAATTATTGATAATTTTTAATATTAAAATATAATTTAAAAATAAAGATAAAAAAGATAAATTTAAAAATAAAGATCAAATATATAATTAAAAATAAAATAAGAGTAGTTAAGTTGTTAATTTTAATTTATATAATATAAGAGTGTATATATATATATATTGAAAAGGTTGAAATGATTTCTTAAAAAAATTTATCGAAAGAGCACAGAATACGGGTAGAGTATTTTTTCTTCTATCCGAAGCAAACGGAGTGATAAAGCATTCTAGAATTTTGTTTATGCAATACAATAGTAATTATAGGATTATTAAAAAGAGTAGGATTGCCTCACTATGTGTTTTTTGTGTTGACACATAAAAGGTATAAAATGAGAATAGTAGCTCTTTTCGTTGGAAACACGACGAGTTTAATTTAACGATTTGACTCACACGCACTTTGATCCTTCCTTCCTACCTGCAACTCGGAACGGTGCTTGTGAATTTCAGAGAGAGAGAGAGAGAGAGTTTGATTCATCAATTGGAGGCGAGGCGTGTGGCACTGGCATTCCTTTCGGGAGAAGATGACCATCGACTTAGATTCCATCGCTCGCAAAGTCGAGGTTGATAATCGCATTCCCCTTCGCTATTACTATCGGATTGCCGATAACCTCCTCAAGCAGGTAATTCACTCCTTCAATTTCCATTTAAATGCCGATTACTTCATCCTCAATTACATTATTAGGGCTTTGCCAGATTTTCTGGAACCTTCTCCAATCCTTTATTAGTTTGTACTTGTAGAAACTCTCTACCAGGGCTTCGGTACCTATAATTTACGAAGGAGAAAAAACTTTAATCCTTGCCGCCCCTGCACCTTGTGCTTATGTCTGTTTGCCATATCCATGCTATTTAGGATCAGTTAAACAGGCTCGTTTCTAGCCCTAGTTATAATCTATCAACGATGCGATGCAGGACGCGACTTAATTAATTTAAGATGTGTTTTATGTGACCATAGCTTGTTCATCTCCTAGCTTGTCATATATCACAAATGTTACAAATCAATACTATAGACCAAAAAAAGAAAAACAAATCAATTTAAAATTTATAGGTTAGTTGCAGAGATGGAACTGAGATTGTTGCGCTAGTGCTCGTGGTTTGTTGCCCTAGTACACAACCTGGAACTCTTTGAGGAATATCTGTGCTAACTTCATTATGATACCCTGCACTTTTGTGTAGAATAGCTTGGACTTTTATGTACATACTTTGTTGTTGCTTTTGGATGTTTACTGTGTTCCTTCTAGGTGAGTTCACGTGAGTGATGAATTTCGTTCTTGTCTACAGGCTAGTATCTACCGGGACGAGAATAATGTAGTTGACTTGTATATCATTCTCCTTAGATTTTTAAGGTAAAATATGAAAGTTTCATGGATTTTCTTTATGGTGGACTCATTAGTTTGCACTTCAATTGAGTATAGCTTTTTCATTTTTTCCTTACTGTACCTACTATTGTTACTTTTCTTTTCAAGTTTGGTTTCTGAAACTATACCATATCATCGAGATTATCAAGCTTCACTGTCCAACGAAAGAGCAGCATATAAGAAGGTGAGAAACTGCTATGCCACTTTTATGGTAGATGTGTGTGTTTGTTTTATTTTTTAATTTGATCTTTTAATATTTGATATTGGGTCCTGTTCTCCTTTTCTGTCAATTTTCCGTTACAGAGATCGCTAGCTGCATTGGATGAACTTGAATCTTTGAAGCCTGAATTTAAACGTCGGGTGGAAAAATTGAATGATTCACATGTAAAAGCTCTGTTGCCCGAAGAAAATGGCTTCAATAACGCTTTGCAGAGTTCAGTGAATTCATCTTTGGAATGGCCGGCTTTCAATAAAAGTTATAACGTAGGCGTGGATTTTAAACAGGTGAGGACTCGAAGATTATGTTTTAGTATAAATTTCTGGATGCTGAAAATTCTCAATCTATTTGCGTTTGTGTCATGGTACCTCAACTAGGTATAACATGAAGTGCTTGAAAATTATCATTTTAGAATTTTCTTTTTGTCTGCTTATTGCTTTCTGTTCGTCAATATGCCTTCGTGAAGAAATTATGTAAATTGCACAAAACTTCCAATTTTTCTGTTTTAATGTGCTTGAATTGTTGTTCAGACTGTTTACTGGTGTCAACTCTTTTTTTTTCCTTGACATATCTGCAGCCTACTGGATTGGGTTCACAGTCTTCATGGAATTATAATAATATGTTATCTTCAAACTCCATGCCTATTGACAAGCAGTTTCAGAAACTGTAAGTTTTTCTACCTAACCATATTCTATTCTTTTGAACTTTCTACAATTTACATGAGGCTGAGTAGTAAGAGCAAATCTTTATTAGGAGTGGCTACTTTTGGGTTTTGGCCATTCTCGGAGATAAATATGTGGCCAGGAAAATTATGAATTGAGATTGTGCTTGCTCATTCTTTTTACTTCCCTTTTTGTCTGCAATTGATTTTTCTTTTGTGCATTTAGTCATGTCTAAGTGGATTTCTACCTCTCCCCCAATTCCCCCCCAAAAATAAAGTAAAGTATGAACATATAAACATATAAGAGAACAAATAAGAGTGTTTGTTATAACAAGTGTTCTCATTATATTTACTGCTTCCATACCTCACTGGATATTTTCTAATGATATATTTATATGTTGTGGTTGGTTATATACTATTTCAATTACTAATGCCATTTTCATTCAGCACTGTATAGTTTCTTAATTTCCTTGTGATTTGAGGTGGTTATATCTTGAACATTCAAGATATATTTCAAAAGAAAAAAACATGCCTCTATATTGAAGGAAGAAATGATAATTATTCTTTGGAATGTGCAGATCTCTTAATCTACCCACTCCAAATAAGGAGACTTTGTCTAGACACTCATTTTTAGGACCAAATGGACTTCGGGGCCAATGGCTTGGACCTAGTGCGGAAATAAAGGTAAAATTGAAATGTGGCTTTCTTATGTTGTGTAAACATGGATTATCTGTCTTTCTGATATTTGTTGAAATTATAGGGTTTTAGGTATAGAGGGAGGAAAAGGAGAGAATGGATATAGAATACTCTAAAGTTGATGTTGACTTGATATGATGTGATGTATTACAAAACTTATATGTTATAACACTAACTTTATTTATACTAATACAATCAAGATACTCTAAAATAATCTAAAGATACAGTCAAGATAATATGAGACATTTTTCATATATTCTAAAAAATATTGTTATTTGACGTTGTGCAGGTTCAATATCCAAGCAGTAGTGATCTCACACATGCCAAGGATTCAAGGTTTGATTGCATATTCTAATTTGAAATTGAGTTCCATGTTCTTTTTATGTTTCATATATTAATGATTTCTTGCTGTGCAGATTGCATAATTTTCGTGTTCTTAATCTTTTTTATTCTGGATTTTGTGTTCAATTTCTGTGTCTATTACAATTAGTGTTCTTCTATTAAAATTATTTTTTTATTTCCCTTTTCTTATTAATATGTTGTTTCTCATTGTAAGTTTGTTATGCCATCTGATTATGAAAATATGCTGAAATTTTAATGTCAAATATTGTTCTATGATGTCATGCTTAGTTTTGTTACTCTGAAATATACACTTACCACACACTTACTATTTTGTGGTTCATGCTGATAGCCCACATCAGGCAGGGCAATATGATATTGTGGCAATTAAAGATGCTGTTCAAGGGCCAGTTACATCCACAATGGACTCAGTTCTCTCCTTGGATGATGGAAGATGGATGCCTCCTGCTGTTGATTCCCGTTTTCCTGTTGTAACTGAATCAAGGGAGGAACCCTTACAATTGCTCAACATCAAGCAACCTTTGCCACCTCCTGTTCTTGCTCAGGTATACCCAGAACATGCCCCTATTCCTCCTTCAAAAGTTGCAGATCCAAGACCAGGACCAGCTAAATCTTCTCATGATTCTGGACATGGTCCAACTACATATCAACACCTACATATTGTAAGCCTGTTTTAGTTTTCTAATTGAAGTGTGTGACATATATCTTGAATTTTCTTCGTCATTTATTGTGATCTGTTCTTATTTGTGTTGGCTCTTTTAGTTCTTATACTGGGTAAAAGTTATTATAATTTCACTTTATATTGCAGCCTATTAAAATGATGGAAGATTTTTTGAGATTAGCTTCGGAAAACACACGGAAGAATTTAGAGACATGTGGTGTTCTTGCAGGGTCCCTGGTAAGAGATGTCTTAATTTTGTGTGCTTCCAAGTTCTAGAAAATCTCTTGGATGCTAATTTTAACAGTTATTTGTGCTTGCAATTTGGGTGGCCCTAGAAAAAAAGGGTATTTCATATCACCACACTTATAATCCCAAAGCAGGAATCGACTTCAGACTCGGTAAGATAATGATCATATTTTTCTTGTGTTTTATTTTTCTTATTTAATACATTTTACAAGCTATTATACTCTGTCTCAGTGTCTCTAATCTCCATTCCTTTGTTATTCCATGGTTAAAACTATATCCTGACAGAGACAGACAAAATAAAACATTAATATTGCTTTGGGGTTGTGGTGCACATATGTGGTGATTGGTGAATCTTGCATAATTGATAATTATTGGTATCTGAGACAATTTCTTAACATTTTAGTGGAAATGCTGCTTCAACCTCCAATGTTACTGTAAATTAGAATCATAAGCACTTGACTTAAAGACAATTGGCTCTTTAGTCAATTTTAGTGGAGTTATCCTTGGGGATTCTAATGATTGTGATAGGTCCCTTGGTACTGAGCTGAACATGGGGAATGGTAGGAAGAAAGCCAGTGGATTAGGCCACAATTACAGTATGGGTAGGATGGGGAATATTAAAGCTAATGTTTTATGTTTACATGGCAGCGGAATCGAATGAGAAGGAGATCTCATGTTTTATGTTTGAGAGAGTGAATGGTTTTCCAGTGGTTCTGATGTCTGTAATTGGGGTTTATGTCCATTTTTTAAATCAAATACCTGGGTTTCTATCAGGTTGTAATTTACACTTATATTAACCAAAAAAGGAAAAGTTATAACGCATAATTGCATACTGTATATAAATTAGTAAAATTCCAAATTAGTCCTTGGGTTTGTATGTGTTTGGCATTTCAGTTCCTGGGATTCTAAAAATCCTAATTTGTCTCTGACTTTGCAAAATGTCATTCACTTTGGTCTTTTTTTGTGCAAAATACTAAATTGAATGACCTTTTGCAAAATTAGGGAGATAACAAAGGGTTTTTTAAATTTTAGGACTAAAATGGCCAACTTATACAATCTTGACTTCTTGAGAACTAATTTATGAGTTTACTCATATATTAATAGAACTAGCACATTATCAAGTACTCATTAGATTTAGGAGATTCAAAAGATTGTAATTTCTCATGGTTCATTGATGATTTTTTTTACTGTCTGATGTTATTTTTCCATTCAACAAGAGTGCATCTAATTGAATTTTATTGTCCAGTGTCAAACATTAAACGAAGAAGAAATATTTGAAGTTCAAGACAGCTTATCACTTTTTCCTTTAGGTTGGATACATGTAAGTGCTTCACTAATCTTGGCTGTTACTTATTCATTCATTTAATTGTATTCACGAGTAAATCTTCTTCTACCCTGGGTTGCGACAGCAAAAAACTTAATATGAAGCATTGATTTTTCTGCTTTTGTACCTCCTGAATTCAAAGCTTCTGATCTCTAACAGTAGTAGTGGCCAATGAAACTTGTCTTACTTGTGTTGCTGTCATGTTTAGAGTAGTAAGGATAAGGATTATTCATCAACTACATGCTTCTCTTTGTAATCCTGATAGAAACTTGGAAATGAACTGGTTACACTAAAATTATCCATTATCAAATAATTTACTTTCTGAAACAATGATTTCAGTAGGAGTGATGTTATTCAGGTAACAAAAAAGGCCAGAATTTTGACAGAATTTAAGGGTGCTGTTTGATGAAATAAAGTGTGGCAGGGGCCACTGACTCATGTAAGAGTCAACAAGGTTGCTAAATCATTTGGTCAGTTTTTGGCAAAATAATTCTGACTGTCACATTTTTTTTTATTAATATTGCTTTTAGGAAAGCAGAAAAACATATTAAAGTGCACTTGGTGCAGCAGATGAGTTGTTGTAAGAATGAAAGGAAGAGAATTCATCCTGTTCATTCCCTTTTCCTCCTGGGGATTTGGAGTGTAGTCTGATGTAAGATGTTTAACAGGGAAAAAGAAAAAATAGTAAAGAATAAAGATATTTATGTTACTATTTGGTCTTAGCAAGACTTTTATCTTTATCTTAGAGATGACCTTAGCTGTTTTGATTTGCTTGAGTTAGTTACTGCCAAAGATCCCTTAAGCCATTACATGCTGATGTATTGATGATTGAATGCATGAATAGATTTCACCCTATTAATAGGTATGATTGAAGATAGCAAGACTTATAATTTCAAGCATGCTTTATTAGCATCCTTTTTCTGCCACTCTTACCTTTTGTTTTTCTTTAACCCACTCTTTTAGTTACAAACTTACATTAGTATTTATCTTATTTCTTTTGATTTCAGACACACCCGTCTCAAACTTGTTTCATGTCTTCCGTGGATCTACACACTCATTACTCATACCAGGTAATAGATGGCACTGTAATTTCAATTTCCTGGCTTTTCTCATTAAAGATTAAAATGCTAATGCAGTTGGTATAGCCCTCTATTTTTATCTATGGGGCCTAAACAAGAAATAGTCGCAGTAGTGCTAGATAATTGATTTACCTGTGATTGTGATAGTACTGCAGATTGTTAAGAAGATGAAAGAGAGTTGATAGTGTCATGGATTTTAACCTAACTTGCATGAGAATTTAGAGTATAATATAATGTATGATAGAACAAATCCTAATAACTTGCAGTATAAGATTTTAGTAAAAACAATTGGAGTACAAACTTTATTTTCTGAATTTAATAGAATAATTTGTAACAATCAGCAGCTGTATGTGTCATTTCTATATTTCTTTATAATTGTAACTAACTGGTGATAGGGTGTATTTATTATATTTGTGGTTTTATTTCAGATCATGTTACCAGAGGCAATTGCTATTGTCATGGCCCCTACAGATACTACAAGGTATGTTTTATCAGCAATTGTGTATTTTGTCATGATCATCTCAGATTAAACAAGGAAATATATGCAATAGCCCTGATCAGATTCCGAGCTTTGGGCTTCATTTTACACAGTTTTTTTTCCAAAAACATGCCAAGCCCTTTTTTAAACTCAATAACTGATCTTAGATTGGATTAGGGAACAATTTTCTCCTTTGCTTGTGGTGGAGGGAGGAAAGATCAAAGAATATGTACTAGTTTAATGAAGGATTTGTTTTTTCTTGAGTAATTTACTCGAAATTATTTCATGATGTGTGCTGTTTGGCATGGATTTTTGGTTCATACTTCATGATAATGTGCATATTATAATTGATTAACCTTTATGGACTGAGGTCTTTATCTCGTAACAAATGACATCAATAAATAGAACCTTGGAAAATATCTTGCAATCATAGTACTTAGCTTCTGGAAAGTTCCCATTTCGTAAAAAAATGTCATTGGCATGTAGAAACTAACAGCAACCTACATACTGATATTGATATTATCAGCTATAGCTTAGAAACTATTCTAAGTTTGTATTATGCAGGGATTGGCCTTTGATACGGAAATGAGAAGTCTAGTGCTCAATTTCAATTTGAAAATAATTTATTCGAAAAGAAATGACTATTACTTTGATCTATTTTACTGTGACTAATTAGAAATTTGCATTTATTTTTGCACTGCAGTCCACATGGCATATTTCATCTGTCTGATCCGGGTGGTGTGTCTGTAATCCGTAACTGTCAACAACGTGGATTTCATCCCCATGAGGAGCCTTCGGATGGAAGTTCAATATATGAGCACTGCTCTCATGTCTATATGAATGCTAACTTAAAGTATGATGTTGTTGACCTTCGAAAGCGATGATTGAGTGTGGCTCTCCGATGAATGTCTCTCCACAATGATTTACTGCATCTTTTCTACCAGACGTGATGCTTAAAATTGCATTGGTATAGGTGGATTCTTTTGTATTTATGAACTGAGAGAATAACTAATCGCCAATCCCTTGATTTTGTACTATATCTATGAAGCAGTCAAAATATAGTTGTGTATATGTTACTTTATACCTATCAGAAATGTAACAAAATTACTTCAATATGATATAAATTTTGGTACAGAAAACCCATACCATAAATGCGGGGCTTTTCACTTGGCCACAACCATAAAAAAGACAACATTCAATTACAATTATTAAATTAAAGTTAATAGTTTAGATTTCGTATTTAATTATAAATTTTACATTATTCTTTTTCCTTTTAATTAAAGTTTGTGTGATGTTTATGATCAAATACATAATTTGAACTGTTGATTTTAATTTAATAATTGAAATTAAGTTTAATATTTTTAAAAATAATTAAGAGTATTTACCTGAAATATATTCATATATGTAGAATAAATTATATTAGTGTAATTTATATTAGTTATTAGTTGGAAATATGTTTTAGGTACATGCAAATATAAATATATTTGCTTTTAATCTTTTTTTTTTTTTGTCATTTTAGATTTTGATATTTTCTTAGAGTATTTTTTTATTATTTATCATTAATTTTAGTTAGTTTATTGCTGACATGATTAATAATATTAATTAAGATAATAAAAAATATTTTAAATTAAAAATTAGATTATTTTTACATACGTTAACTAATGTATCTATTTATTTATTTAGTAGAATTGATATTTTTTTTATATAAGTAAGATAATTACATATAATTTAATTTTATAATTTATTTTTAATATATAATGAACAGTAATTTTATTATTTTTAATGTTATTTTTATTTTCAGTTCACTAATTTTTTAATATTGTATTTTTCTAAAAAAATATAATTTATTTAGAAATTTATAATTTTATTTTAATATATTACTTTTATGTTACTTTTATATTTAATTTATTAATTTTAATTGATTGTAATATAGTTTATTTTTAATATATTATATTTCAATTTATTTTTATTTTTAAAGATAAATCATTGTTTAAGATATATTTTAAAAAATAAATTATATTACAATAAATCAAAATTAATAAATTGAAATATAAAATAACATAAAAATTAATATATTAAAATTATTTTTTCTTAAAAATATAATGTTAAAAATAAATTAGTGAATTGAAAAAATAAAAATAATATTAAAAAATAAAATCATTGTTCATAATATATTAAAATAAAACTATAAAAGTAAATTATATGTAATTGTCTTATTTCTATAAAATAATATATGCATTGAATTTAGTACCTAGAAATAATTTAATTATCTTAATTTAAAATATTCTTTGTTATCTTAATTATTTTAATTAATATTATTCATTTTACTTGTTATGAATACTAAATTAACTAATGATAAGGATTAAAAAAAGATCTTAAGAAAATGTCACAGATTTAAAGATAAAAAAATTACAATGATTAAAATAAGACACAGATATATTTGCAGTGACTTAAAATGTATTTAAATCTAGTTATTATATCTTAAATAATATTATATAAAATGTGATTTTTATTCATCTAATTATTTAATTATAAATATATATTATTTTTATTATTTATGTAATTTTTTAAAATTAAATAATCAAATGATTTATATAATTATAAATTGAGTATATATTGTATGATTATTGTTTATTTTAATTAAAGTACTTTTGTAATTTTTTTTATTAGAAAAAATTTAGATAAGTTGAGCTTTGGAGACTTATGAAATAGTCTCTAAACTCAAAAAACATTTACATAAGTAATTACATAATATCCATCAACAAAATTATTATTATTATTGAATAAGCAACTAAATTCAAATTGCAAAGCTTTCTAAAATATGTTTTTGTTTCTTTATGTACGTGGGAGGTGACCTTCCACCACGTGTTCAGAAAATGCAACAAGGTGGGGTGGCTGACTGGCTAGCCATGTACCATGGTGAAAGTCAGCATGTTTCTTTATGCAATTTTTTTGAATTTTGATTGTGGCGGTTCATCAGTCACCTGCTCCACTATTTTGTAATTTGGCCTAGTACTTCCACTAAAGCATTTTTTTATTTAAATATACTTATCAAATGCTATATAGACTAAATAATAAAAAAAATATAATTTTTAATTTAAAAACTTTACGCTAAAAGTTATAGATTGAGAAATAAAAGTTGCACCTACAAAAGTTATCGATTAAGTAATAAAAACAATAGAATTTTCTTAGACTCACTCTGTAGCTAGCAAGTTCAGAAAAAGGTGAAACTGTGTATTGAAGTGAATCTTATAAACGTGATAAGGTGATGATGGTTATGGGCAGGATTGAACTGCCTTGACTCGAGTGCTTTGGGTTAAGTGCTGTATTGGGAATTATCTTCCACTCAACTCAATCTTCTTATAGGTTAATTGGGAGGGTTTTCTAACTGGATTCAACACATATTAAAATAAATACAAAAGTATAAAATAAAAAATTCATTACAACTAACAAATTTTAATTAAGATCAATATGAATGAATTAAAAATTAACATTATTAATCTAAAACAGACATGGATAAATATCAAATCAACAAAAATAAATAAAAGTAATATAACAAATTTTTAAAAAACATAATTTCAAATCATTTAAGATAAGAGTTGCGTCTTGTACTCAGTAAGCTAGATGTGGCTACCAAGACTTTTCTTTTTGTATCCGGAAGGAAGCTTAACGTGACTACGAGGAAATTTAGATTAATTTCTTAGGTATTTATTGGAGAAAAATTAAAAATATAAAATAAATTCATTTTTTTATAAGTTAAAATTAATTTATATATTCAATTTTTTTAGAAATTCTCTTATTTAGCTTTTTTAAAATTATTTTAAAATATGCATATATTAATTTTAATAATTTATAAGAAAAAAATAATTAATTTTATATTTCTATTTTCTTTTTTCATGTGTATTGATGGAAAGATTTATCTAAATAAGACCAAAATCATATTATATATTTATGTATAACAAATTGTGAATGTATTGAAATATTAATCATTGATTTTTTTATTGACGATTGAAACATAAATTGTGAATAATAAATTTAGGTTTTTATTCATTTACTTTTATTTTCACTAAGAACTTTTTTTTATATCTTTGAAGAAGAACCTAGGAATTTATACTTTCACAATAAAAACATTCAAACATAATCACTTCACTTGAAAATCAATTTTAACTAAAATTAATTCTAACTAGAATCAATTTTGCAAACGGTCATAAAAAAAACACACACTTGTAGGCTTCTAACGTGTTTGGTTCAACATTTTGGATATAATTTTTTATCTTTAAAATGTAATTTTAAGAAATTAATAATTATAACTTACACGTCTTAATTTTTTTTTTCTCAATGAGGTTCTAAGCATACTATTAGCTTGAATAGCAAAGCCGACGGACATTCTTATTCGTTGGTGTTCATAGACATCAATTGAATACAGAGAGCACTTGTCTTAGTTGTGAAATTTTTTTTAATCCAATTTTAAAGAAGAAGTAATTATCATAAACAACCTTCAACTACCATGCCAGGGTATTAGCAAAATCTCTGGTGCAAATGTAGGTTTAAATGAAAGAGTTCATGAACCTATGTGCTTTCTTTTTATAATTTTTCTTTATCAAGATTGATGGAAAGCACATACTACCTCCATAAATCCACAGTTAGGGTTTCAAGGATGGGAGCTAAGATCAATGATTAATTGCCTACAAGATTTTGTCCTTAAAATTTAATATCGATCCCTTTCCTTTATGTTTGACCAATTTAAACAAACGGTCCCCTCTAATAAATTGCTCAAATGGTCCCTTCCCCCATTAGAATGTTACGTACTCGCCTTCCCACTACTAATTTACGAGGAAAATAAATTGAAATATTTCTTTTAATAAATTATTTTTTGGTGTCGACATTAGAAACTTATTTTATTTTGTAGTCACGAAATATGTATCCTTTTTTCCCTTTTAAAGAACCATTTTTTACTAAGTGGCAATTACAATATATGGTTATTAGTTTTGAAGAGATTGTTTTGTTAGTTCTTATTCAAATATTTTTTCTACGTCATCCATGCTTAAACCAAAAATTACTTTGATCGTAATCGTGGTTGTATGAAAGATTTAAAGAAAAAAACAATGCCGCTACAAATTACAATATACACTTATTTATTTCAACTTGTTTATATTCTGGTATGACATTCCATATTCTCTGAAGCTTTTGAAAATTAGAAATGGGAGATTTGTGTGACGCTAGGGAGAGACTTGGCTTGCCAAAACACCAATAAATGTGACCTACACACTAAGTCATCTCATAGTATTTTAGATTTTTATTATATTTTAATAACCACATGCACAGTCAGTCAGTCATTCAGCACGATATAGGTAAGAACACACTCAAATTATTATATTTCTATCTTTTCTATGGTGTAGGAAATCAAATTGGAATAATAAAATAAAATTAGAAGAATTTTTAACCACATAAAATTCCATAAATAATAGCTACTTCAGCATTAAAAAGATCACTCGGTGAGCAAAGATTCTGTGAAATCATATATATGTCCAATTCAAGGTGTCCTGGTGAAAGTTTTTTTAATTTAGAGTTTAATTTTATCTACGCCTACCAATCAACTAAATATAGTCGATAATATAATTTTTAAAAATGATTTACAAAATTATATTCTCTTTCTCCTGATCTCGTTTGAGATATCAGGAATAGCTATTTATTCTAAAGCGAATATTTATCGTTTTGCAGTGGAAATCTTCATGACATGGAGTAGTTGGCGTTTGGTAAGTCAGAGATTAGAAGTTTCGATCTGGAAATTCGTACATGCAAACTTCTGACATCTTTCCTACTCTGACTCTTATGATGGACTAGCGTAAACCTTCTGAATTTACAGATAAGGAATTGATTTTACATAACAACCGATCGCCATATATCCACCGTCGACTTCCTACTGATCGACATCCTGATACTGGCCGATACATCTCCCTTTCCCTCTTCCTCTTCCCTCTCTTTCTATTTATCTATTTATATATATACACGTGAAGGAAAAATCAAAAGATAAGTAATTACTCTCCATTATCAAGTACTGAGTGTATATAATGGGAATTTGGTTTAATAAAATGATCTAATCTCTCACAAGGGAGGAATTAAAATTCGAAGTTTCGTGAAGAAAAGTAATTACATTTAATAACACTCTGAGCAGAATTATCTTAAATAAAAGATACATGCAAAAAAGGAAAAAAGGTAATGAGTGTATATTTTTGAGTTGGAGTAAGTAAACGTTAGGCACAGCAATTACTACGAGAGTGGACGCGTACCATGAGCACTGAAAACATGGCCACACGATGGCACCTTCTTCTTTTGCTCATTAAATTATTTTATTGAATTGAACAGCTACAGTACATGAATGTTTCTATATATGTGGAATACGAATAGACAGTACTGACACAGCCATATCTCTCACCTTATGCTAGATGGCAATGGCATGTGATCTAATTAAATTAACTTGCCACGAATGAAGTGTCATTGATGTTGATAAATTCACTAACAAATATGTTGTACCCCACTGGGTTAGGGAATATTATTTAATGTTTTTTTTATTATTAGTTCAAATTTACGAACACTTATAAAATCATGTAAGTTATTTAATGAGTTTCATACGTAATTTCGTACATTTTAATAAATTTTAAAGTAAAAAGAAAAATCAGAGGATGTGTTGTAATATACATCTATTGGATTATATAAAGTTACTTTTCATTATTAGTAGAGATAAAATAGACTTGCACAGCGAAGAAATTACTTTAATATGATAATTATTATTCAAGTGAGTATTTACTTTGCTTTTAATTTAAGTGCGTCTTTGTTTTTTTTTTTTAGAAAAAAAGTAACATTCTAAAAGTTCTCCTAATAAAATTTTAGCCACATAATAAAAGTGGAATGAACTAATCATATTTGATGTTTATTTATTTTTATTTGATAATATGTATTTTAAAATTATATATTTATTTCCAAAAAGATCCCAGGGCTAATAATAGCTGGGTTAGGTAGGAAGGTCTAAAAATACCATACCAAATTGGGAAATTCCTTTATATATATATATATATATAAAGAAGAAGAGATAGCGAGTTATTACTCGAAGATGAAGATGATTATTCATTTAAAATGTTAGATTAAAAGGAAAAAAAAAGAGAAATGATGATTTTTTTAATATTATTAAGTAACTGGATTTTTTGCGTAAAAGAATATTTTAAACATGATTCAAAATCTTCAGCTTCAATTAACAACTTATTAATAACATAAATTTAAAAGTACGAAAAATTAATTTTAAAAATATGAAATTTTGATATGAGATTGAAATTATATGAATTAAATTTATTCATTTGATAAATTATACAAGGATCAAAACCACAATTAAGTTTTAAAAGAGAGAAATAAATTGTATATTATGTGTGGTAAGTAATTGATGAATATATTTTGTAGTAATTAAAATATGAGTTTAATTTTGATATATTTTTAGTGTAAATTTTTTTATATTATTAATTAATTTAAAACTTATTTTAAATATAATTTTAAATTTATTTTTAAAAAATAATAATTTATAATTAAATAATAATATAAAAATATTTTGTATTGTAAGTGTATTTTAATTAAATTTTAAAATATTAATAATTAATATTCTTAGTAATCATACAATATAAAATGATCAATTATATATATATAATGAAAAATCAAGTTATTACAATAATAATTTTAAGAGAGTTACTCACCATTATTTTTTTATTTTTTTAATCTAACTATTTAAAAAATAATAATTTTTTATTGTCAAATTAAGAAAATAAGAGAAAAAATTGGTTTAGTCCAAAAAAGACTTTTCTCTTTAATTTTTTTAATCCGACAATAACTTGATCCTTTCATGAATAACTTAATCTTTTCATAAGTAACTATTTTAAAATTATTTTAGAATAATTTTATCTATTATATATTTGATGCATTAGTATAATATAAGAATAATAATGTGTGAAATATGAGAGGAAGAAAGAAATAGAAAGAAAGAAAAAAAAGGTGAAAAAAGTGAAAATATAATGAATGATGATGTTATAAAAATGGAAAAAAAAAAAAAAAAAAAGAGAGAGAAAGAGACATAGAGAAATAAGTAAAAAAAAGTTGACAGAAGAGAAGACAGGAGGAGACAAAATTGAGAAGTTGGAACTAGAGTTTAGAGAAAAGAGGCAGCATTAATTGAAACCTTTGTGTCCACTAGTTCTAGTTGTCTAAACTATTCCCCCTCGATCTTTTTCTTCATTTCTTTTTCCATTTGATTTTTGGCTATGAATCTCTGCCTCATCTCTATCAACCTGCAAACTAAACAATTTGATCAATGTCAACGGAGATGTCGGTCTTTGAACTTTGAACTGATCCAACCAGCAACTGCTACACTCCTTCCATTCCTCTCTTCTTCCTATCAAATATATATCTCCTTTCTCTTCTAATTCATTTATTCACTCTAAAATATAACGGACTTTGATTATTTTCCTAATTTCACATAATCTTTTATTACATTCTCTCTGCATCCTTTACATATTGCTTTTTTATAAATAATGTTAACTTAACAATTTTAATAGGAGAAATTATTGAGACGTGATTATGACTTTCAATAAATTTTATGTGATGTATAATTAAAAATTTTAATATATATAAAAAATAATAACATTTAATTACATGTAAAAAATAATTATATTAATATTAATATTGTTAAATCATAAAATAATTTTTACAGGAGAGGGTAAAACATTTAAATTAAAGAAATATTTCTCGAATATTAAATTATCAGAACTCACAAGCCTGTATAAGCCGTATCACAAATGTTATCTCCAGTACAGAGTGGACCCAAAGTCACACATACACGTATATAATATGTGTAACTTTTCTATGTTTCAAAATGAACATCACTGTTGTAACTTTTCTATAACACCCTATTGTTTTTACTTTTTAACTACATGCCTAATGACATCATAAAAAATATACTCAAACATGTTCTACTAATTAATGATTAAAAAATAATAAAAAGCAGCATGAACAGAAGTAGGTAAAAATGAAAGTTATGACAATAGTAGGTTTGATGTATGTCCCCAGAATCAAACCCCATTTATGATTCTGACATCCATGCTGGCAAAAGAATCAAGGTTATGTATATCCTATCCAATAATCGTAACAAATAGGTTTTTATAAGTTGAGTTTGTGGTGGGAAAGTGGCAATGGAGGCCCTAGTAAGTAGCAACCCCGATTAAAAAAGGTAACATAGGAACAGACTCTACCCTGCAAAATAAACCCTTTTGTCAGAAAATTCAACCCCTCTTATGTACTTCCACCTATCATTAGTTAGTTAGTTATGAGTAATGCTACTAGTATCTAACGTCCACGTCATTGCTCCCACTACCTTTATATATATATTTGCTACAGTGAGGATAGTGCCCCATGCAAAGTAGACTTTTCATTCATGAATAGTACCCCCAGCTACTCACTCTGAAGGACATCTTTGTCTTGGTCTGTGCAGTGAGTGAGTAACACACTACTTACTGTGTGACCCAAATAAGTGTCAATGGGGAGAGCTCCTTGCTGTGAGAAGGTGGGCTTGAAGAAAGGAAGATGGACTGCTGAAGAGGATAAGATCTTGACCAATTACATCCAAGAAAATGGTGAGGGATCATGGAGATCCTTGCCCAAGAATGCAGGTGCGTATAGTATATATAACACCACATATACTCACACATCTCAAGGTCTTATATTATGATTTTCATTTTGTGTTGATCGATTACGTTTATGAAACTTTTGTCTTTAATTAAGTCGAATAACATTATGTAATTGACCTGACACCATGTAATGTGATATATGTAACTGATCTGGCTTAGTGAGATAAATAAGGTTTTGTTGTTGTTGTCGTTTGTGTTTATTGATTTGAATTATGTATATGTACATATGAAGGTTTGCTAAGATGTGGGAAAAGTTGTAGACTGAGATGGATCAACTACTTGAGATCAGATGTGAAGAGAGGCAACATCACTCCTCAAGAAGAAGAGATCATTGTCAAGTTGCATGCTGTTCTCGGTAACAGGTGCGCCTTTTCACTCCCAAAGAAAGTACCCTTTTGATTAATTTATTAAGTGTGTATTGTTTTCCGATAAACTGGTTCTGCTCAAAAAAAATAGAATTGGTTGAACTCCACTCATTCAATTAATCGATACTCAGTTATACATGGAATTCCAATGTGCTGTTTGCTGATTGATCATAACAACAGAACAGCAACGATTCTTGGATCGTTTCACCTCTAAGACAATACAATTAAAACAAAAAATTATCTTTCTCCAACATTAAAATCTGCTATAATCAATTACGGAACCAACTATCACAATGAGCCTAAGCTACGTCCCACTTCCATTTACCTTGCATTAGAAGAGTGGAGACGATCATCAAAGTCTCTAGAGCCACTTGGTAATAGATGCCCTAATACCGTGTCATGAATAAACAATTTTAAAAGCTTAACTTGTTAAAAGACACATAAATGGTCTTTTTGTGTTTTTATTTGTTTAGTTAATTTAATTTAATTTAAAAATTGTTGTTTGGTTGTAGGTGGTCTGTAATAGCTGGACACTTACCAGGTCGCACGGACAATGAAATAAAGAACTATTGGAATTCTCATTTGAGGAGAAAGATTTACTGCTTCATGAAGTCTTTAAATGAGTCTCACCCTCCCATTGACATGGCTGCTGTAAACGTAGCTGCTACTTCCAAGAGAAGAACCGGGGGAGGCACAAAAACTGATCAACCTGCCATGCAAGATAACAAGAACAACGTGGCTTATAGCCAAAACTCCTCAAAAAGTAGCCCAAGCCAAGTGCCTCAAGTTCAACCAATGCTTAAAAGAAGTGCAACTTCACAAAGTTTCAACGATGAGGAGAACACAACGGATTATAGTAATTTGGATTATGCTTATTGCTGTGAGATGGGGGACAACAACACATACGGCATGGAAGAGCTTGAGGCCTTGGGACCCTACGAATGGTTAGATGATGAAATTATGAAACTTAGTCACATGTTTGAAAATGGGGTGCTCGTAAACCAAGGTGGGGTTGTAGCCAATAATGAAGAGTGGCTTAGTAGGAATAACTATGGACTAGTGGAAGAGAGCAAGAGTGGTGTTTGGAGCACATCAAATGCAGAAAGTGGAGAGTGGAACACAAGCTCTTCGTCTGTGAATTCTGTGTATGACTATCATCAACATCAATGGCCTGATATGCATTTAGAAGGTAGTGTTCAATCCTATAATGCTTGGGATCTTTGTGAAGAAAACCAGAACATGACTTGCTTTTGGGGTACTACCAATAATGAAGGAAATGTTGGCTTTTATCAGTAATCGATAGCTGTGAATTGGGGGGAATGATTTGACTATATATATTGTAATGTAATAAAAGTTTCTTCAGAAGATAACAATCTATCTGTTTCTTTCTGCGTGTTGTCACGCAAAAGATCGTAAAAGAAGCTATACTCGTTTGGAGTAGGGTAAAATTCATTTAGTTGTATTCCTAAAATGATGTCAAATTGTTTGTTCACTGTATTAGATGTACCAACAATAGAAGAGTGTATTATTTGTAAGTTTGTAATTAATTAATGGTTAAAATTTTCTGAACAGTTATGTTTTTGACATAAGATCCAACTTTTTTTTTAACAAAATCATTGTCAGGAAGTTTAGAGTGACCTTTTCATAGTTTTTTTTTCACTTCAATTTTTACCAAATCAGAGATTACCTGCACGGAATTTCTACCGTTAATTTTATTTTAAATTCTATCATTCTTAGTATTTGATTTCCACACCCCAGTCAAGTTTATTGTCAATGATAGTCTATAAAATATTAAATTTCTTAATTCTCTCGGCACACTTAATAATAATTTATAAAATAATAGGAAGTAATTTAAATGTAAAAATTCAGTTAAATTTTTTTGTGTGCAAATTATTTTTATGTATAAGCCATCTCATGTCTTTTAGTTGAAGAGAAGTCATAGGATTATAATCATGAATGATTATATATTATCTAATAGTTTATATCTTTTAATCAAAGAAAAAAAATATTTCATGTCATAATTATTAGTAATTATAAACCATCTTATATCTTTTAACAAAGAAATACAACTATATAAAAGGATACGGTATTTTAAAAATTAGATTCGACCGGTCGATTCGATCGATGTAACCAAAAATTAGTCAGATGATTAATTTATTTGTTCTAAAAAATTCGACTATCTCAGCAATGGGTGAGAACCAGTCAAAAACCAATTAAATTAGTCTAGAATAAATAAAAATAAGTCAAGCATAGATCAATTATAAATTTTAAATTTTAAAAAAATCAATTATAAATTAAGATATTATATTTATTTAATATTATTTTATAAATTATTTAATTATCATTATTATTTTACTAATACTAGTTCAAACATGATTAAATCATTCAACCTTAAATCAATGCACTGATCTAATTTTAAAAATATTAAAAATTACTAAAGTGTAATAACTTTTAATATTTTTTTTTGGTATACACATATATGAATCAAATCCATATCCGGTATTTAAGAAACTCAATTATATTAACAAAATGTATTTAATGTTATCTAAATTTTTTTAGCAAGAACAATTTTTTATAGTGGATAAATAAATAAATAAAACAGAAAATATTAAGACTAAAACGGGTAGGGAAAGCAAGACATTTGTCCCCTGTCTCTCATAAATATATAACTGGAGACTTCTTGTTTAAGTTTATTTATAAAGATGGCATGAATGATTGATTGAGGTGTGTTATAATTGCAGGAATTCAGCAACGAAATCATCAACCAAAGAATTAAATACTTGGTCTTCAAGCAGTGCACCAAGTTCAAAAGTATCAACCTCAAATTCTAGCCATCGTCCATATTGGATGCTCATGTCCCTATCTATGAGTTGATCTACCATTGAATCTCCCATATCCCTCCAACTTGAAATTTCCTTGTACACTTCCCCTGCCAACCATTCATTTCTTCTCACCATTGCAATCCCTTTGCCCCACATTTTGTACCCTCCACCAACATAACGCCTGCATCTTAAGTCTAAACACTCACTCACACAATCAAATATAACTTTCCTTCTCATTCTACACTCACCACCATCACCCTCAAACCTTCTTCGACTTTCCAATTGGTTAAACAGATGAGGGTTCACAATTTCGCGAGCTCTACCAAGTGCAAAGTCCATGTACATCAACTCCACATTACACAATATATCATTCACATAATCCAATTCCCATGAACTTGACCGTCCAAAATTCATTTGAGAACACGTACTTGCTTGTTTCTTTAGCATGGTCCAAGTTGATGCTGAACCAAACGAGTCTGTGTCAGCTTCTGCATGATGGTACTTCCTTGAGAAGTTCAAGCCACTTCCTGAGCCCACAACTTGCTTCCTGAAAGTAGATATAGGAAAGATTAGAACTCCAAACTCGTGAAATAAGAGTTTGTTTGAATAAACTTTGCAATAAGCATTTACAAAAGAAGAAAATAAATTAAACTTCTTCAATAAATTAAAATAAATTTTTGCATGAGTTAAATGAGAGGTTTTTTATAAAAGTTGAAGTGCATAAGTTCATTTTAATTTATAAAAAAACTTATCGATAAATTTATCCAAACAGAATCTAACTAATTTTAAAAGAAATATAATATTATCTATATTCATGCGAAACATGATGGCGCTTTTTACCTTCTGTTTTGATCTTCTAAATTGGCAGCATTTGTGCTGAATGGAGATTCACAACTTTCAGTGCTGAATGGACTTGGCTGTCGGGAATTGAATAACTCTGCTTCCATAGGATTGATCTTACACTCCTCCATCTTATCAACCTGTAAATATGTTCAGTTAATTACCATTCGATGGTACAATCATATGGAATATTATGCCTCCAGTCAACATTAGGGTGATTCTAGAATGTAATGTAATTGACACTTTCAGTGGTATTTTGTTACAACTTTTAGTTTTGATCATGTTTTATTATAACACCTCAAATTCTGTTTCAAATTAACTTCCTAAAAATTAGCCATTTATGATTTGAGTTAAACAATATCATAAGTGACCATAGCAAAACCCTATCATTTCCAAATTTAACCACAAACTAAGCAAGTCTAACTTCTCATTGTGTGGAAATTTAACGAGGGTCTTGATATTGTTCATACAAGCTTGAAAGAGGATAATAACCACAAAAGTTAAAATAATCTCACATACCCGTAGTCTATGCTTGGATGATAATTCTGGAAGACAAGTGAAGGAAATGTCACATTCACGGCTACTGAATAACTTATCTGTAAATATCATGTCTTGGTCTTTCTTCTGTTGCAACCGTGGAAAGAGGTTAACTGAATTAAGGGTGGGAACCAGATCTTTTGATTTTGGTGCAGTACTGGAAGGTGACCTTGCTTTGAATGAATCATCACAAGAGTTCTCAACTCCATATGTTAATTCCCTCAACTTCTGATCCAAAAGGATACCTAAGGCATCACCACCAATCACATTGTATCCTACTGGAGACCTTGTGCTATCAGTCTCAGTGTCAAGCAACACTCTTCTAATATGCTGATCCAAGGAAAGACTATTAGTCTTCAGGCCAGTTTGTCCAGATGTCTCAGAACCAGAACTGCTTCTTGTCAATGGCGTGGTAAATGTGAAGGAAACTACATCCATGTCTTTCTTTTTTACTTCTTCAGCCCCACCATGGTGTTTATTACTAACTACATTAGACTGAACAGGCTTCTGAGCTTTGTCAATGAACAAATTATCAACAACCCTATCATTCCAGTCCCTGTCTGTGGACCTCTTCTTCCTAGGGAAATTGTTCGTACGGGTATATAAAACTTCCTTTTCACTATCTGTCACCTGCATGGATGATTTCTTGGACCCAACTTTAGATTTTGCAATGGATTTACTACTTGAGCTTCTATGACGTCCACAAGAGGAGTCCCCATTCAGAACTTTTCTACTGTGTGAATTGGAAACCATTGTCTTTGATGGTAGTTTGTCTTTATCCATTGCACAATTCTGTTTCAGATTATTCTGCCTGAGAACACCAGAAGCATCTTGACCAGAGGATTTCTTATGCAAACTTTTTTGAACATTGGCCTTCAGAGGCTGCTGGTGGGTTTTAATGTCACATTGTTCTTTCTGCTCCATCAAATTTTTTCCACTACTAAAACTCAAGCCTTCCCTTCTTTGAACATTCACTTTTGCTTGGATTGCAAGTGAAATAGACTTCCCTTTATTTTTCAAAGAAGAATCTTCTTCTAGTTGAGTAGGTAATCTGGCAGGTGTATCCACAGATCCATTCCAACTTTTGCTCAAAGATTGTCCCTTTAGATACTTGGCATCATTAGACTCAGTTGACCTTTGAGAAGGTTCAGAAAGTCTGCTAGTTCTATGAGAAATTTCTCTTTTTTCTTTTAGATCTCTAACTCTAGAGGCCAGTGAAGATGACCCAATTAGAGGTCCTTTTTGTGAAGCCTCCATTTTTTCCTTAAGATCTCTAACCCTCAAAGATATTGTTGATGATGCTACCAGAGGTGTTTTAGCCTTTGTAGTAGTAGCTTGGGGACCAGGTTCAATAATTCTTGCAGCAGCCTCCATTATATAAGTAGCATTATTTGTGGGAACAAAGCCAGGACTCTTAATTGGGGACAAAAGTTTATGGTGTGTAAGGGGAATAGATTTAGCTGATTTGGGAGGCATTACTTCTGTTTGAAACTTTTCAATTGGCCTGCTACGGGTCTTTTGAGGCTTTGCCTTCGTGAAGTTCCTAGAAGATCCCTCAGCTTTTTCAATCAACTTTCCAGAATACAGGATCTGATGGTCATGCAGATGATTGAGTTTTGTCTTCCAATAGTGCACATCTTGAAAAGATTGGCTGTCAAAGTATGGGGTAGAAGAATATGGATCAGGAAAACCGGAAGAGGGCAATGTATCTAATCCCATCAATCTGGCAACTACACCAGGGCCCCTTGTTCCACATACTTCATCATCTATAACAGATGAAGCATAACTATGATCACCACTTTCTCTATTACTTTCCCCTACTCCAATTTCATCATCTTCACCCACCTGAAAGAATTAAACAAGTAACTGCTGAAGTTTCATTACAAAATATATAAATTAACAATTGAATTTGAGAGCACAAGTGATAGTGATACCAGATACGGCAGCATAGCTGCCAAGTTGCCGTCAACTTTTCTTCTATGTTTCAAGGACTCTACGCAAATGATGAAGAAAAAAGAGACCAAAAGCAAAACACAAAATGAATAGACCAATAAATTTTTATTCAAGTACTACACAATTGACAAGAGACATAAACACTTCATCACATTCTAAATAAGAAGTACAGGTACCTGGCAAATCTGACTTGGCTGCAAATAATTTCTTCCGAGATTTTGAGGTCCAGTCAAACAAGTGGAAGAAACCACCAACATATCCACCTTCATTTTGTGCCCCTTCTTTCTCAACTCTCATTTTCAAAGCAGAATTCAATAAACCTTCAAGATATATTAGTGAAAGAAAAAGAAAGAAAGAAAGGTGAATGCTGTTAGTCCAGCAAGAAATATAATCTATAATCCATCTAAATATAAGCTGTGTTTGGAGATGGATGGAATAAAATTACTATACCAATGTTGTGATATTTTATGATGGAATGGAATAAAAATAGAGGTATTGAATGTAATAGAATAGAATAGAATCCATGAGGTTCCATCCTATAAATTAAATAATCCAAACAATGACAGACAAGTACTACTATTTCATTCCATTTATTTCCATAAAACCAAACATAAAATGACCTATAAGGAAATCATGTTTCAATCCTCAATAGCAACAGATGAACTAATAAACTATTTACTGGTGCAATCTAAGCAACAGGACACGAGTGGACCAAACCTCTTTGCTCATGTTACTAGAGTCAAAACCATGATTTTTTCACTACCCAGACAATAGAATCTCACTCACACGGTTCCGGATGTTACTCAACTTCTGAACTTATAGGCAACCAATAGCCATATATCTTCCAAACCCGATTCAACTGATCAAGTAGAAAGGTCTAAAGCCCCTATACTAAATTTGAGCTAAAATCTATAAATAAGGGTAGGTAATGTTGGTGAAAAAAACAGAAGTTTTTGCTGATCTTAGATATTAGGAAAAACTCGCATATTTCCAATGATCCATAATGGAGAAGGGGAAATGGAGACATGTATAACATATACAAGCATTACTTCTCTTCCCTAATCCGATTAAAACTTCTATCCCATCTATCAAGTTATGCTGTTAGTGTTACCTCTAAAATTCTCATCACTCACAACAACAAATAGATACCCCAAAACGCCAAATTGGATCGAAACGCAACATAAACATCACAAGTGAAACATGTGACCGGAAAGTGCATTCAACTTCATTAAAGGACAAGATCCCACTAAAGAAAACAAAGAAAAGAACCAAACTTTACAGTGGCATTCGAGTAAGAACTTACGATAGACGGCGAGATGGATCAACAAAGCATTCGGGTGATTAGTTTAGCAATGAAGCTGTTGGTAGTCGCATACATGGGAAATGGATAAATGCATCAAATTTGAGGTGGTAGTGCCAGCTCTGGAGAGAAGGTGCAGTTCAACGTTCTTCTACCGTTAAATGGGAACAGAAATTAAATGCTTTTTATTTCAAAAAAAAAATGGTTGTTTGAAAAAAGGAGGCTTTTTTTTTGGCATAATTGCATGTGAGAAAATGGGGAAAGTTTATAACGTCTCTCCGCGAGGGGTCACATTTCAAATTCCAAACAGGGAAATACGATCCACATCCTTGACTGCCACGTGTACAACATCTTTGGCTTTTGGTTCGTCTTTCAAATTAGGTATTTTTTTTAAACAAATATAATGTGATTGGAGACTTTTTGAAAAAGAAAATTAAAAATTGAGGAATATATTGAGATGAAGAAGAACTTTATATTTAAAAACGAGAACTTAATTTTTTTAATATAATTAAAAATTATTAAGTTGCATTATTTTGAAATACTCTATTCAATATTTAAATTTATAAAATACCTTTTAAAGAATAATACGATTATAATATGAGTTATAAATATTTACAAAATATGACATAAATTTGCTTATTCAATAATTTTATTAAGAAAATAGTAAATTCTCACACATTATACGGTTAATTTAATACTTAATTAAACCTATAACTAAAATAAAATTATTATTAATTAATAATAAATACATAATTCTCTTATATAAGGATATGTTAAACAGATAATTTTTATAAGGAAGAAATTATTAAACTAATTATTTAAACTAAGATACATTATTTTTATTTATATGATATATCAAAATTTAAAATTTAAAAATCAAATTCAATTTCATTAAGACACAATAATTTTAAAAGAGTTGTTTTTTTATATACAATAACAATAATATAATTAAAATTTATAATTTTATGCAAACTATCCAAATTTTTCATCACTAAGTCAATTTTAATAGTTTTAAAATTTTAATTAGAGAATAATGATAATATAAATATTTTTTTATAATTTTAACAAAATTCTAATTACACATTATCATGTGTGATAAGATTTTGTAATTTTTATTTTAAAAGATAATATAAATATTTTTATATTATTATTTAATTATAAATTATTATATAAGATGAATTTGTTGATTTATGTAATAATATACTCCTATATTATAAATTACATTATTCAATTTGGAGAGTGAAACTCTCCCAACCCTCTCAACTAAATATTTTTAATATTCTTTTATCTTTCTTAAATGTACATTTCACATGTTATTATAGTAACTAGTTAAAAAAAATTGTCTCAATTATCTAAAATTACTGTTATTTTATCTTTATACGTGTATTTTATCTTTTTAGTTGTTTATTTTTCTAAATTAAATTTTAATAGTTTTTTAAAAAATAATTGTCAATAGTTAAGAATAACTTTATATCATAATTTAAATTATTTACTATAAATTCAAATATAATTTTTATATTAAAAATATTTATTTATTATAAATTTTAATTATATAAAATAAATATTTATTTATATAATTCACATGCTGAAATACTAATTACTTTAAAATTGATAATGTTTAATTAATTAAATAATAAAAGAAATTATACGAATAATATATCAAGATTAAACTTTAATTTAAAAATCTAATTTACCTAATAGAATATATCTTCGATTTAATAAAGTATATCAAGATTCAAAATTTGTATAAAATCAAAATTAATTAAATTTACCTCATAGCATTTTAAATAAATGAAAATTATTAAAAAAATGGATGGGCAATACAGGAAAAAAAATGTCATTTGAATTATGAGAAAATGGATAATTTCGAAAAAAACTATTGGGTTACCTTTTGACTACTCTCATGGAAAAAAAATAGGGTAATAAAAAAACCCAGTAATCACTACCAATATGGTAACAATATAGCGCATATAGATTCTCCTAACTTGTAAGAATCTATTAAGAGTAATAAATCACAAACTTGAATGTCAAACTGGAGAGAAAAAATTACACAAGGAGATATCAATAAGTGGAAAAACCTCCTCAATGTGAGAGGTAAAAATTACGGGTCGTCTATACCAAAGAAGTCAATTCACTATAATCAAATAAGGATATAAGAGTGTTCAAATCAAGAGTATTGTTTATACATACAATCAGTCAACACAAGCAAACAAGTAAAGCTTGTAAATGAAGAAAAAGAAATAAGAAACAAGAAAGTAAAAAATTCACAAAATCGTGCTACTGCACGAGCACAATTTCTCACACCACATGCCTCCAAATTAAGATCCAAACGGTCAAGATGTAGAATTACGTGTGTTGAACATGCTGTCAAATTTTTAGCCTGATCCAACAGTTAACGAAATAAATATCGCAATTTTGACGTGAATATTCTATCTAGAGATGAAAACAGAACACTTTCTTTCTCTCTTCTCTTTTTGCCTTGTGAAAATCTACATTTTCTCTCTTCTTCTCTCATAAAAAGAGACCTAACGGACTTAAAAGTATTGGACTTTTGTCTGCATAATTAGAAACCCAAAAGTAACTCAACAAAAACATCTACTAATAAGAACTTAAATTTATAATATAAAAAATAGTATTCTGGCACCTGCAGTAAGTGCATGAATGTATTCCAACAAGTAAGGAAGTGAAGTGCCTACACGAGGAAAACGTTTGTAGAATAAAGATCATAACACTTGATACAAGGGGTTTAGGAGGTAAGGCAAAAAAAAAAACAAAAAAAGAGAGATCACAAATATGATTCAAACAGAAAAGATAGATATGGCATTTTGACATGTTTGCAGGAAACAAAAAGTACATGTTTGAAAGTTATATTTTGCTCTTAAGAAAGGAGATTACAATTTCCTCAAAATAAAATTTATAAATGTTTACTTAGTCAAATAATAAAAAAAATTACATTAAAAATTATTAGAGTCTGTAAATTATTTCATGTGCAGCATTAAAACTATAAATTGTGGACACTTAGTTAGACATGACGAAGCCTGGAGCATACAAATTTAGAAACAAAACTTTAAATAATATTTGTTTCAAACATGATAAATATTCATCCTTTTACATGTTTGATTTGTCTATAAACGGCAAATATAACAATGTGTTTTTCGAATTGTATTTTGATAAAGTCAAAAAGTATAATAAGAATAATAAAGTTAAAATTTAAAATCTTATATATAATATATAAGATATATACTAATATAAACACATTACATTATTTTTTATGCAAATTATCCCATGATTCAAGTTCACAATCTGGGAAAAGAATATTTTTTAGAACAAGGAGGTGTTTTATAAATATTTATAAAAAAAGTAAAAAAGAAAAATAAAATAATTTTTATAAATTAAAATTGGTTTATGAATAAGTTAAAAATCAATTTCTAAATAAATTACATGAAAAATATTTTATAAATTTAGTTTTTGTATAAACCAATTTTAGTTTTTGAATAAACTTATTTGACTTTTTTTATAAATACTTATAATTTTTTTTATCAAAACATGTCCTAAAGGTAATTCAATCATAACCCGTATGGAACAACGTTGTTAATGTATTTAAGAGCAATTTTTCCATTAAAATAAAAAAAAATTTGAAAGTTGCTCTTAATAAACTTTTGGTGCGCATCTAATGGTGCAAGACAAAAAAAAAATCAAACACATTACATACGGTTTGTTTACTAGGTGATCGTGATTAAATGAATCTAATTAAATATACATTTACAATATTATATTAAATTATATATAAATTAATAATTGAACTAATACAAAAGGAGTACTACCTAACTTATGAATTAATTTATACAAAGTTGTTTTAAATTAATTAGTTGTATTGAGTTTGAAAATTGAGAATATGATTATATTAAATATATTTAAAAGGAAAAATTTACGGTTCATAATTATCTAACCCAATTTAAATTTTATTACAAATATTTATGTTATATAATAAAAATCCAAAAGGATTATTATATCATATGTTTTATAAGAATAATGATAATAATAATCATTTAAATATTAACAATTTATACGTGCATTTGTTTTTTGATACATATTGGGTCTTTATTTGACTCGTTTTTCATATTAGTTTGATTCTTCACGTGTTCTCTAATAGTTTTCGCGGTTTTCACACGATTGACTAGATGCATGGTTGGTTTTGAGAAATTGAGGTCTAATTTTGTCCTATCAATAACTTTCCTTTTGGGTCTAGAGATCGTGTTTTGCGTAAATTCCATGGAAAGAAGGGGAAAGCGTATTATGACAAGATCCTACCTTTGATTGGTATAATAAGTTTAAGAAATGCCAAATAAGATACTTCAAATGATACCAAATCTGTTATGTGGCATATTTTGTTTCCTTTCCTCGGAAGATATTTATGTGAATCGCATCAAAATTTAGTTTGCAAAGTCATACAACTTTCGAAGTTATATCACAGGTCTAGTAGTATATATAAGGACTTATATTCTAATTTGTTATCCTCAAATAATTTTTTACAATAAAAAATAAAAAATATAATTTAACTTAACTAAAACGATAAATTTTATAACTTTTTGGTGGAACGATAAAACTTATAACTGAAGCCACAGTTTATCTTTTATATATATAAAAAACAAATTAATGAACAACAAATTATTGATTTCATTTTTAAAATATTACTTTCAGTTTAAGGTAAAAAAAAATTTAATATTATTTTTTGGTATAGATTCTCTAAATATTATAAACTATGTTAAGTAATTTTTAATTATTAAAAAATATTTAAATTAATCTCTAATTTCCTAAAATACGTTAATTTAATTATACTTAAAATTTATTATATAGTTTTATTAGTTAAAAAAAGAGAGTATTGCTTGGGGGAAACAAGTGGAAATCTTGTCATGTTTTGTATTATTTTTGTTTGATTATTGTTATTTATTTTCTTCAAGGGCATGATAGGAGAGAAAAGCGTTGAGTAGATTCCTAGCAAGAAGAATAAAGTGGTTGATTCGGAACAGATTCTGCCGTTGCTGTGTATTGTCCTCATAGGCTTTTGTTCCTATCGCTTGTCACTACTTTATTGAATGTTTAGTAGTACAAGGACACGCTAGGTGTTGGATGCAAACCCAACTTCATTTCATTGCCCTCTTTACACCATTAAGTAAGTAAGTACTCATCTAATGTAATAACACTATTAGGACCATTATTCTTATACCAATATCCCTGCTCCGCTTTTTAGCTTCACCACTATTTCCTCTCATCATGCAACACTTTTTTTTTTCTTCTAATAATATATTGATCTTATCAATATTAATTTTAGTCAAAATATTTGGCTATTTATTTTAATGATTTTTTAATTATACTCCTTCTATCCGAACAACTCGAATGCAAAAAAATTTATTTAAAATCTAATTTTATTCAGACTAACCTAATATTAATATAGATAACCGTGTAAATTTTATTTAAAGAAAAAATATATTATACATTAACAATGTAAATTTATTGATTTTTATAATAATTATTTTAAAATAATAATAATAATTACTTGTGATTAAAGGATATTATAAAATTATTTTAAACAATCCATGCATGCATGTATGAGCATTAAATTCTTATCTGAATTATCTTTATAGTTTGATTATAAACACTTACACAAAAAAAGTTGAAGTAGAGAATATTTTTCAAAAAGTGAGATTTAAGGTAAGTTAAATTTAATTTATATAAATTTTTATTATATTATTTGTTATAAATTTTGTTCTGGTATATAAAAAATATCATATTTCTTGGGGTTAAGACCTAGAATAATTTATAAATATTCTCTTTTCTTAATTCATTGAAATATCTTTTAAGAACAAAATTTATGATAACCCTAAATGTTAAAGTAGATAATATCTAGTATAATAATACTAATTAATGATGCAAATTAAGTCTATTTCTTTGAAATCTTTAAATTAAAAAATTCAAATAAATATGATTGTACAACTATAATTTCCACCATAATGGAGCCGCAGAAATTTTAAAACTCTTTATATTGTGACCTGAAACCTTTATCATTTAATTTCAACGGGTCAGCTAATTACATACCTAAAGATTCGGAACAAACTTCAAACCTGTGTTAGTTTTATTTTTTGAGGGCGATGGAGGGTGAGTGAATATGGATAAAATGACTTTTCGATAAACAAATTTATTATCATTCATAATTATTTCAAAAATCTTTCTTAAAATAAGAATTTCACTATTATTTAACGTTGATGTACTTTTTCTCTTAAACATAAGGAAGAGTATATTCTAACCATTCGTGCATATTGTATACTCTCACTTATATTTAAAAAATACATAGTCGATCTTGATCTGTGTGTATATCTATCTTATAGTCTCCTTTTTCTATATTGATGATACTTTTATCTCTTAAAAATAAGGAGCAGGCAGTGGTACGATTTCAGCATTTTGTTTGTTCTTAAATTTGTTTTCCCTAGCTCCGTAAAAAAGAAAATTCCAAAATACATGCATCTTCCATATCGATGGTCAAACATTATTCTTACACCAATAGAAGTAGGCTTTTCAAAATTGAGTCTAATGTAATTTTTTAATGAATTAAATTAACAGTTTCAAAGAACATAGCTAGGCTGACATATATAAAAAAGAAAAACGTACTACTCACAGCTGGCATACTCGCATTATTACATAACTCTGGTTAAAAGAGTTTGTCAATCGTACGTTCGACATTAAAAACCTTAAAATATTTCGATTGAAATATAGCCATATATATATCATAATTCTCATTTATCAATTCGTTGAAATTTTACTTCTCCTAACATCTAATGAATCAATTCAATTCCATCTTTCGGTTTAAGTAATAACCTTAGAGGATGCGTATTGTAAGCCGATCACAGATATATTATGTTGGTGCAAGTATACTTTAAAATCTACAACCATGACTGACGTACAGTTAAGCTATACCTCATCAAACATGGAAACTTACAAACTTAGACACATTATAGAAACAAAATAATTAGAAACTGTATATATATTAAAAGAAATTGAACAATAGACACTGTCAACTCAATCTTATAGCGTGTTTGCATATACGTTTGCAATGTGTGTATTTCCATTTTTTTCACATCAAAGGCCATAAAAGACGCAGAAACAATAAATATTAACTTCTGTTTGATCCACGTTGAAGGGTAATAGATGTCTTACCAAATACACTATTAGTCATAATGTCTCCCTCCTGACAATTACGTCCAAACTCTCAGTAGCAGCTAGCCCTTTTATAAAAAACCTAGTGATTCCTAATAAGGAGAAAGCAACTTAATAAGATAAATTATATTGGCTATTACATTGACCCTTTTTTTATTCAATTAAGAAAATACACTTATTTATCTTACTTTTAACATTTTTAAAGATTTTGTGTAAGGTCTCTCTATATATATGTGTGTGTTATAATCAAAGTAATTAAGGAAGATATATGTGATTCGTTCTTTGAACAAAGAAATTAAGGTGCTAGAGTGAAAGAGCAGCACAAAGGAAACGCTGTCCTAAAGAGAATTTAGTGTATATATATCCATATATCTATGTACACAAGACCTAAAAGAAGATGCAGATATTATTAAGCATTTCTAGATTATCTCAAGCTAATCTCTATATAACATATATTAATGACATTTTATTAGGTGTCACGTAGAAATTAGTTGAGACGGTGATGATTTGATATGACCTGAAGGTTAATTATCTCATGCGGGTGGTACGAAGTTGAGTTCAGTTATTGAATTTGTGTGAGGAGCAAGCAAGTGTGAGGTTGAGATCCACATCGATATCGTGGTGACGAGGTGGCGAGGGTGCAGAAGCAGTTGTTGCACTAGCAGCAGTTGCTCCATTTGATGGTGGTTTGAAGTTATGGTGATGTTGTCGAAGACGGAGAAGATATTTGAACTGAGCAAGCTTAGCACGTTCCCTCCTGTGAGCATTTTGATGGCCTCCCAGTGCTTGAGAATTGGGAAATTGGCGACGACAGTATCGGCACTGAAATGATCTCTTTCCACCATCATCAAATGGTAACTCCTCAGTACTCATTGAAGACTTCATCAAGGGGAAACCGAAAAGCTTCATATATTTTCTGAGTGAAGAAAGAGGTTATCTCCTCAAATATAACTCATGGGTTGGGGTTGATTCATTCAGAAATCATAATAGTATATGTAGATTCTGATGTATATGTAAATATGACTGGAGTTGGAGACATGCTTCCGTGTCTATATATGAGATAGTCTCCAGTTTGGGCCCCCCACTACATTAGGTAAAATCGAATTCATGCCCCCTCTTTTTTGTCCCTCTCAACAACAATAATAAAGCTATCATTTAAAAGTGAATGAAAACTTTTTTCTTTTTTTATATAAAGTTGTCAATATCTCAACGGCTAAATAAAGTTACCATGACAGAGTTATGGGATCAATTTTTACTCAAAATTATCTCATATAAAAATTAAAATAATGTGTGGTTAAGTCTGATTTAAATTATTTTTTAAAAAAATCTTATCAAATTCGATACGATGAATTGAATTAGAAGATTCAATTTTTTTTGACATATTTTCACTCACATTTTACTTTTTTATTACTAAAAGTATTTAACTCAAATATTACAAATTATTTTTAAGTATAAATATAATAATAACTTATTTAAAAATAAAAAATACGAAAATAAAAAAATATTATTTTATCAATTAATTATTCTATAATATAATTATTTTTTCAAAGAAATAACAACATATATATTCAAAATAAAAGTGAAGGCAAATAAAATATATATACACGAAAAAAATATATTAATGAAACATCAATAAAATATATATATATATATATATATATATATATATATATATATATATAATAACTTATATGTATTAAAAAAATAACTCAGTTTGGATTTGTTTGGTTTTGTAAACTCTATTTAAAATTCAATCAGACCTGATCAATTAAGTAAAAAAATATCTAAAAAATCTTTAAATTATTTTGGTTTAATAAATGGTCTTGTTATTGGACTAAATAATACTTAAAAGAATTTCATTAGTAATAGTAATTCTACTCTATTTAAATATGATTATTTTTAAAAAAGAATATTTGTCCTCTATGTATTAAAATAAACTTAGTTTGTTCAGATTTGAATTGGATTACACAATTTAAACTTTAAAGGTATCGAAACTTTTTCTAAGCAAATTTAGTATAGCTATTGGCAAATTTTGAATTTAAAGGATTGATTAGGTTAAAATAATCTTGTACTCATCTTTATATCCAATATATAAAAAAATATCACAGCATATCGTAAGATGTAAAAGCAGGGGAGAAAAAAATTATAATTAAGTAGAGTTATCAATTCAAATCAGTCTTGTTAATTGGTGTTGGTTCACAACGAGCCAACATATTTTTAGGTGATATTGATATCAAGATAAAATTTTCTAAGTCCAACTCAGTAAGTAGCAGATCACAAGTCAAACGGTCGGTCTATGGTCTAATTATTTTTAAAAATATAAATAATTAAAATTATTATAATTAATTAATTTTTATATAACAAATTAATAATAAAATAAAATAAATTATAATAATAAGTTAATGTTATAAATTTAAGATAAAAATTAATATACATAGAATATTAACATTAAAATAAACATTAACAACTTATATAATAATAAATTTATCATCTATTATTTGTTTAATTAAAAATAATTAAAATAAATAAATCTGGCGCCCCAGCCAAGCCATTACCGTCAACAAAAATTTGAGTTAAACTGAGTGAGACCAAAATAAACTCGAACATAAAATTTTAAGCCTAATCCAATTCATTAGTAGGACTAATCAAGTCTTCTGGTGTCATATCTATTTTGACATCCCCGGCTAAAAGTGGTTCCTTCAAAAGAAGAGAAGCGTAAGCATTTATAGTAATAAAAAGAAATCACATTCCTTCAACATTGGAAAAAAAAAAGAAGAAAAAATAATAAAGATATAATAATGTTAAAACAAATTTGATATAAAAACTAAAATGTACAAAAATCAACAACATATTATTAAAGTGACGTCACTCTGATATTACTGTCACATGTTCTCTCGGTAGTTTAACTGTAGTCAATAGTCATTGTGGACCTGTGGTAGTTGATAGTTGCTGGCTTGCAGCTAAATTAGTTACCAGTCTAATTACTGAAATTATGTTACTTATGTAGTATTATAGATCTATATATATATATTTTAGATAAAATAAGAAAAAAATTCAAATTAAAAGTATTATCTGTCAAAAGAATATGTATTACAAGATAATATGTTCATTACAAGAATGCTGAAAATTTGCTTCTCAACATTGGTATCGGAAGGCTAATTTTCTTTCTCAATACTCTATACATCTAAAAGACTTCTTCAACTGTTTAAAATTACATCCAATGTTTTTTTTTGGGTAACCATTTAATAACATAAAACATAATATTTTCATAAAATAAAAGAGAAAAACATTCAAATGGTATAATTTAAAAATATCCTGTTCCTATATATCTTGATTTTCTTTTACATTTATTTTCTATAAAAAAAAATGTAAGTCTAATTTCTATCCTTTTTACGTTCAGATATATAATGGCTGCAATATAAAAAAGTAAGCATGTACTATTTTCATTTGTCTCCCTATTTCATCTTGTCATGTAAAGTATATAAAGGCTATTACTAATTACCATAAAATGAAAAGTTAATGGTTATTTCATGAGTGACGCTATTATCACTCAACAACATATATATATATATATATATATATATATATATATATATATATATATATATATATATACACGAATACGAAATATGTACTCAAGATGTCTCGAACGTGATTGATTAATAAAGTTTCTGTCTTCCTATTAAGTTCAAGAACCTTTGCTTGATTGGTTAGATTTTCTTTTATTAAAATGTGTACTCAAAATATTTGTATGAAATAACATCGCCATTGTTTAAGGTTCTGTTTGACAAGTCTAAAATGCTTAACTTATAGCAAATAAGCTCATTTAATTAAAGAAGAGTTTTTGATAATGACCTAATTATCTCACTATCATATATTTCAAATGCTACTTAAAATAGCGTTTGAGTTTGTAACGTATAGCTTATTAATTTTTCTCTATCATCTCACAAATATAACAAAAAAGAAGGCTTAAGTAGTCTTAGTATTTCTCACGTGTTAATGGTGTTATATATGTAACTTTCTTATATGGATTGTATCATCTAGCTACCCTCCTGGTTGTTGTTGGTCTCTCGACAACAACCCTTATTGTTGTCAGTCTCAATGCCTTCCACCCCCACTGTCACACACTTGTTTTCACATTTATATTAAATAGATATATATTTATGATAAAAATAATAATAGAGAATATATTTTTGTCTATATTATAGAAAAATAAACTTTAATTATATAAAAAATTACACCAGCAAATATTTATAGTTTGATTATTAACTTTATCAAACATTTTAAATCCAATCTGCTATCAACTATAAACTCATATGCTATCAGCTAGTCATTCCCGCCATTAAGTATTAGCTAACTTATTTATTATCCACTAGATTTTGCTAAATATATAGGTGGTCAAATATATATATTCGCTTCCTAGTATCTAATTTTTATGGATAACTAAAATAAAAAGGGTTGTACAATAAATTAACCTTACGTATAAATTATTGTTCATGAAAAATTTGTTGATTTTTATACTAAATATATTAAGATTTAATTATTATTGAAATATTGAATTCCAATTAATCCTTTATTGGTTTATTGGTTAATGAATAAAAATAAATTATATTAAATTAAAAACAAAAAATTAATATATAAAAATTATAAATTTCTATTATTTCTTTTTGTACTTTTTAAAATAATTTAAAAAATATTTTAAACACTTTTTAATCAAGATTATCAATGTCCTCTTACAAGAAATCTAATATATGAATAATAAACTTTAAGGGGAAATTTCTTTATAATATCTAAAGTTAGCAATGATTCGGTCTAGCTTGTCCTAATCCATGGGTCAAAATGTGGAAATCAAGCTAGTCTAACCTAATTTATATTTTTTTTAAGCTATTGTTGTTGAAGCTCAGTTTAACCTATGTCAGATCACTAGGTTAAATTAGTCTTGAATAAAAAAAATTTACAAAAATTCTATATAAAAAAATAAAAATAAAATTGATATTTTTAAAAAAAATTAAGTCATGTTAATGAAATTGAAGTCTTTAATTTGTATAAAAATATCAATTATATTTAATAATTTTACTATTTGAGTTTAGTTCATTTAAAAGAGTAACGTACCATGAGAATTATTAAGTTACTTAATATTTATTAAACTACTTACTGTATGTTACTACCAGGTAGACATATTTAATTTTAATTTTTTTTATCAGGCCAACCCAACAAACTAAGAATCATTCTGGCCTTAACCCAATGAGCTAGTCAGGCTAAATGATGAGGCAAAAAAATTTTTTCTATTTAAGATATTCTTTTAAAGACCAAATCTCACATAACTAATATATTATTTGAATTGGCTTATCCAAGTAAACCTATCTTGTAAGCTCTAATAATATCTTTAATTAATTATTAAACCATTAAAAAATGCATTATCACAATTTGAAATATTTAATTCTTAGTGACACATCAATATACATTAAAATATACCAGCATACATGTCAAATTTAAACTCGGTGATTTTATTTGAAAATTCTTTTAATATTGTAAATGATGTGTATCTGGAAATCTACTCAAGCTTTTGTTGGATTTGAGTGAACCTAATTCGATTTTAGTTTAATTTTATTGTTTGAATGAACAAATTTATCCTTTATTTCTTTACCCATTTCGCCTAGTCTAATTAAGGATAAGAAATTTAAATTATTAAAACAAAATAAATTTCATTTCATTTAAGATTTTCTTAATATAATAATTTATATATTTCTAAATCAAATTAATTCTATTCAAATAAAAACAAATCGATTTCAATCATCAATTTATTTTCAATGATCTTGAACACTAGCTTAAAAACTTTTACAAGTTCTAAGCTGATCGACCGTTTTTCTTTTACCTACTATATAATTTATCATCTTTCTCTAACTAAGTATACCAACCTATTTTGAAATAAAAAAATTTCTAATTACAAAAGCAAAATTTGTATACTGAGGATCTAACTGCTAGATACTTGCATCAGTTACTTTATTCGATTTAGTGAACGATGTCCTAGGCATTAGTAGAGTACTAGTTTTATGGTTTAACAGGATAAGGCTAAGTTGCCTAAACTAGCAAATTGGCACGTTTAACCCTATTTTCTGATGTACTGCATTTTTTTAATATCTCTATTATGTAATAACAACTTATTCAAAAGACTCTAAACGGTAAATAAAGTTGAACCAATTTTAAGCAATATGTTTTTCCATTGAATGGGTTCAGATTCCAAGTTAATTAGAGATACAGTGGAGGTAATCTTTATGGAAAGCTAAGTTTTTTTTTCTTGAGTTATGTAATAAATTAAAATTTTAAAATGATATTAAAGTTATTTTATATAGATTATCGGGTAACACTTGCCTTTATCTACATTTTAGATGTTTATTATTAGGTATGAAAGAGTGTTATTATCAAATTACTCGTATTTGTTTATATTTTAGATATTCAATTCTAAACATAAGAATATATATTGAGATCCCACGTCTATTTAAAATATGATTAATATGGTTCTTATAAAATTTGAACAATTCTCACTTTATAAATTGATTGTAAGGTTAAGTTGTGATTATTAGAGTATACTAATGAAAAATCTCAAAAGCTAAGGCTTAACTTGCATAAGATTTGGTGTAGTCCGATTCATTTATCGTATACTATACTTTTTATTCTCTTATAATATTTAGTGATTTTAGTTCTCTTTTTTAATTATGTGAGTTTAGTCTTCCAATTTTTAAAAGAGCAAAAAAATTATAGAACTACATCTAAATTTTATCCTTTTTAAAATCACACAAATTAGTAAAATTGTTTAATGGATTATGATGTGAAATGTTAGACTTTAATGTTGATATAGTGTTCATGTGACAAGAAAAATTATTATTTAAAAAAACATGTTAAAGATGATATTACAACTCTTTACCCTCCCCTTGACCATTTGTCATGTTTTAGTCATAGTATAAGCACTATTATATGAGGAGAGGATTAAATTACTTTAATAATAATTCTAAGAAATTGTTCTCCTTCCTCTCTTTTCATTTTTTTTTTCAATTTAATGATTTTAATAAATGACCCATATTTATCCATAAAATTATAAGAAAATCGAGAATAATTATTATAAATAACTCATGTAGAATAACTTGATCTTACATCGTGTGTAGTTATATATGTGAAGTATTCACTAACTTTGTCAATAAATCTCTTATTTCAATTATTTTTTCTATCCATGATATGTAAACATAAAATTTTAGTTAAAAAATACAAATTTAATTTCATATTAACCAACTACACGACATTATGGTAATATTTGTTAACTTCAAATATATTTTTGAGTAGATGTTAAAATAAATCTTTTTATCAAACCCGTAACTAAATTGGTGGTGAGACAATTGATATTTCTATCTTTCATGTATATATGATGAACACCAAACAAAAATTGAGGTTTACAAACTTCGATCAATAAATTATATACAGCATGTGATCGAGTACAATGCGATATACCAGAAACTGTATGGCACAGGCTTTAGCTTTGGCAGATGGAACAATACTTAGTAGTTAAGACAAGAAGCGAGCCGAATAAGAAAAAAAAGGTAAATACATATTGATACTCTAAGATCCACTTGGGTCGAAAATATATGACATTTGAAGCAATAAATTGAAAGGAGACTTGGAAGTCGAGAAGGACAAAGAGCAACAACGCTGTCCCTCCTCCACCTCAATGTTTGAGGTACTAGGTGTCAGTTCACAACACAGTTCGTCTCCACAAGTCTTCTAATTGTATTAAATGTTGCAATTGCACGTTTGGTGTGCAAATAGTGGTGCCATATACAGAACCTGAACCAATTGTTTGTAAGCATTTTGGTGGTTGAATAGAAAACAGGGTGTATTGGGGCATTATTGGTTGCCGTAAAACGACAAAACACATAGGAAGAAAATATAGAGAATCTGGTAGGGGACGCCTACTGCAATTCCCATAAACAAAAGCTAAAAGTGTGAATATATTTTATGTATGGCCCATATCTAGCAGCTAATACATGCTTCATCTCTTTTTAACTTTTTATGTGCCTCAATCACTGTTCTGCCGATTTTTGTCGTTAAACTTTGAATAACCCTTCCATCTTTCTCTCCTATAAACTCCCTAAACTAATAAATTTATATAAATATTTAAACATCTATTAATTTAGTTTCTAAATTAATATATTTTACTAGCATTTAGAGATAAATCTTAAAAAATATTAATACTTCAATATTTATTTAACATAATTTTAATATTTTTATGAATTATTTTTATATATATTTATTTATTTATTTTAGAAACCATTGATGAGAGAGAATAATAGTTGAGGAATAAAATTGAAAAAATTCTTAAACTTTATATTATTTTAATTTTTAATTCTTTATTCTTTATTTACAGGACGATTTACAATTGAGAGCAATCCATGCGAGATCTCAAAAAAATAAAAAAAAAATGAAGACGATGAGAAAAGGACAAAACACATTGTGGTATAGAAAAAGAAAAAAAGACACGTTCACGAGTAGATACGTTTAAAGTTCACATATTGTTTCAAAGTTTGTTTGAAAGTCAGTTCACTTCAACTTTTCTCAAATTTTATTATAGTTTTTTTTTTAATTAGTGTGTTACTATTAGAAAATTTATTATAAAATAATTTTGTGATTAATTTTAAAATTAATAATTATTTTGTAGCTAATTTCTAATAAAAATAATTAGTTATAAAATTATTATAATATTGGTGATAACATGAAATAAGTAACAAATTAGTTAAGAAAATAATTTTAATTAATTTGTAGTAAATTTTTAAAATTTATAGTTATTTTCTAGCTAATTTGTAGTAATAAGAAATATAAATGAATATAACTTAAATTTAGTTAGGAAAAATAATATTCTAGTTAATTAATAGTTAATTAGATATGATTTAACTATTAATTTAAATGGTAGTTAAAATTAGTAGGAAAATCAAAAAAATCTTGTAGGACATTAACATAAAAAAAAGGAATATTCAATATAGTTTAAATGAATTTTCAAACACTGATATAGAATGTGTTTGATAAGTTGCTCTACTAACTTGTATTAATATATAAATTACTTTGATTAAAATAAAGTTGTTTGGTCACAAGTTTATTTTAATAGTTTTAAATTTATTTTTATAAGTAACTTATAAAAATAAACTAACTTATAATTATAATTATTTTATTCTCACTATTTTTTAAATTTGTATCTTTTAATTAATAAATTAAATAATTAAATATATCATTTTACGTCAATTTACATTAAATAATTAACTTATTAGTTAATTTTATCAAACATTTATAATTTAGTTAACTAACTTATAAGTTCGTCTTAATATATACATTCTTAATCATCACTTATATTTCAACACTGTTTAAGTCTCAACTTGAAAACTTTAAAGATGAAGCTTATAGTAGATTTTAAGAACAACGGAGATATCAAGAATGACCATGATAATGGTAATACTTACAAAGAGTATAATGTTGAAGTTAATAAAGTGATTAGAGTCAAGAGGTGAAAATAAATTAAAATTTGAATAAATAATTTATATATTAGTCATGTAAAAAATATATATAGTAATTTTGTTAACTTTACAATAATAATTATTTTTAAAATTATATTTTATATGTTGACAATGTAAAACTTTTTACATCGACAATATATAGAAAAATAAACTTTTAAAAATTATATGTTGATTAACTACTATATTTATTAGCACAAATGAAATTGGTGAAACTATTATTATTTCAAATGTCAAAACTAATTATCAACTACTAATCCATTGTAACTATCGTGAAGCTTTTGTTTGATTCTAGATACTCACATTTGTATTACATATACATTGACGAACACTAAACAAAAACATCAAAATTATATTTATAAATCCATTCGACCTACTTACTTGGAGAGAAGAATGAGACTATTAGATAATAAATTACTAGACAATTAATAATTTCGTCATTAATGGTGGATTACATGTGAAATTCTATTTAAGATATTAAATTGATATTTTAGGTAGTCTCATCCTTTACCCAATTTTTTTTATATATATAATCATTCGGTATATTATTTATGTTGAGTTTTGTCAAAGACTTTAGGTTAATATCTAAGATAAGTCTCATAGGTTATACTTAAGTCAAATCCTCATTTAAAACCATCAATATTATCTAATATATTTGTACACAAATATATTTTGTCTAATATCAATGACAATATTAAAGCTTCATATATTTATCAATATTCATATGTAAAATTTCTTTAGTTAAATATTCGCTCTAAATATTGATAATTAATTTATATTAATTTATATTAAATTATGTTGTAGCAAACTTTTAGTCAAAACATATAATTTTAGTGCATTAATGTATATTATATAAAATATACCAATTAAAATTATTTAATTTTATAATAATTACTCTGAAATTTATATATAAAATATAATTTGTAATTAGTTAGTTAATAATGTAAACTTACACTAATAGTGTATAAAATATAGAGGCTAAAAAATATGGGCCCTAATTTAGCTATGTTGTCGTTTTTACCAAATAAAGGCCCATAAAATATTGGCCTATTTTCGTGCATCCTTTATGTACGAAGAAGGTTGTTTCCAGGTTAGAAATCACGACAGTGAATGCAAATTATTTTATGTTGTTATATGAAAATTTACTACACCAATACTATACGAAAACATATGTCATTATTAATTGAATATTAATTAAAAATTTAAAAATATAGTTTTGATGGAAAAAAACAATAAGACAAGTAACAAATATAAATTTTCCTAACTTACAAGAATATCTAATAAGTAACCACATACAAGAATGATAGTAAAATTAGAGGAATCATACAAGAGAGACTAATATTTTTAACGTGGAAAAATCCCCTTAACGTGAGAAGTAAAAACCACGAGTTGTCCAAACCAAAGAAATCAATCCACTATAATCAAATAAGGATACAAGAGTGTTCAAATCAAGAACAATATTTGTTCATATAAGTAACCAGCACAAGCAAGTAAGCCAAACTTGGGGATGAAGAATAAGATGAAGGAACAAGAAAACAAAGAACCCACAAAATTGAGCTACTGTACAAACACAATTTCTCACACCACAGACCTCCAAATCAAGATCTAAATGATCAAGATTTAGAATAACGTGTATTGGACTTGTTGTCAAATTTCTAGCCCGATCCAACGGTTAACGAAGTGGATATCACAATTTTGACGTGATTGTTCTGTGTTGAAATGAAAATATTACACCTTTTTTTTCTCTTTCTCCCCCTCTCTCTTGTGTCTTTTGCCTTGTGAAAATTCACTCTCTCTCAATTTCTGTCTCCGTGCCTGATTCATCAATCCGACCCCTTCTTCTCTTATAAAGAGATAACAGGCTTAAAAGTATTGAACTTTTGTTCAGATAGTTGGGAACCCAAAAATAAACCAACAGGCATTTGATAGTGGGGCAAGTTCTATGAATTTTTGTGGGACCACAAACATGAATTTGTATTGATTGACATTTTCTTATTTTGATTACATGTGAGAATTAGTTTTTTTTTTCATTATCTCTTGAGATTGCTTATTATATTTCGTATTTCATGATTTATTTCTTTATTATAAATAAAAATATTTTTAAGGATTATTTTTTAATGAAAATATTTTTAGGAGTTTTTTTCAAAAAAAAATATATGTTTAAATTTTTCTTAACATCTTATATCTATAATTTGATCTACTATTTTTTATCTTTATTTCAAAATTAAATTATAATATTTTTTAAAAAGAAATTATGGTTAAGATTAAAATTATATCACAAGGTAAATTATTAATTATAAATCTAAAATATAATTTATATATTAATAATTGTTTTCCCATCCCAATCTACCTTCATGCACATTGCTGACGTACAATTTTGTAATGGAATCCATTGAAACAGGGGAAGGCCTTCATATATGTTGCTTTGAGCAAGTTTCCATTGTGATATCACTTATCAAAACCCTTTCTGAGTATACACACCATGCTTTGTGCATTACACCTTCGTCTAAACAACCTTATAGTCATATTTTGAAAAATAAAAAACAGTTTTAAAAATTAGAAAGCAAACACTTCCTTAACATATCTCCTATGTTGGGAGATTTGTAAAGAAGAAAAATAATTATGGCAAAGTAAAAGTACATTAATATCTTAAAACTTTCACATACATTTGATGTTATGATAAGGTGGCATTTTGGTTGCCTGTCTCATGTTACAGGGGATTAATTATTATACATTTGGGGTTGTTGTTACCTATAATTTATATAGCAGAATCTTGTGGCAGCGAAACTTGACTGAGCCTGCTTGGCAACGATTTGGCACTGTTAATTGCAATATTCTTTGTCCTATTTCGGCGTAGATGCGATCTCAAGATAGCTCTCCTTGCCACTTCCTTCTCCATGTTTGATTTGGCTTTGCAATTTGTGGTAACATTTTCTTCCAAATAGATTCCTTGCTGACAGGTATCAACCTTCTCGGAAACCATGGTAATTAAGATGTACAAGCTAGAAGCTTTGTTAGAGATGGATATCGAAGAGAAGAGTGGTGTAAGATTTTAAAGTAATTTGTTGAGATATTTTGCACTCACACTTGGCTACAAAGCTGTGAATTGGATAAGGAGGATGTTCATGGGGTGCAAAAAGAATAAGTTTGTAAAAGTTCATTGTCACTTGAATAAGATTATATGAAGATAGACACCGAGATGCATTATTGATCTTTTATTCGTGCAGATATATATGGTTGCAAGAATAAATTGACCACATCATAAAAATAACGAATAAATTGACCGAATCATAAAATGTTCGCAATATCATATACAGTCTCAACTCTCAAATTTGAAGCTTCTCAACATATCCATTTTCATCCCCCTACTGCTATCTGTTTACATTTTTTCTTTATAAGTTAAAGTAGAGAGATAAAAAAAATTAATTAAACTTAAAGATTAATTAGGTAAATATAATTTTGATGTATTATTTTTACATAATATAATGCTATATGAATTATTATTAATTCAGATAAACCGCACTTTATATCTAAATATGAATTTCAAACATGGACAACCACTTCTTAACTTTTTAAACTTAAATATTAAAATTAAAAAATTCTGATAGAATTTTATCATTTTAAATGAGTTAATCTAATTCAACTTGGACTGATCAGACAATCATTTCCAAATATTGATGGTTGAAAATAAAATAATAATATTTTAGCATCCAAAATAAAAAAAAAATCTTAATACTTTATTTTTAAAAATTTAACTAGAACTAGTATTTTAATCAATAAAGTGTATAAGTAACTTTCATATTATATTAACACTTTTAAAGAAAAAGGTTTAAAATTTAATTAAAAACAATGATAAGATAAGAAGAATTTTCAATTTATTAATTATTTGTTTTTTTAATTTAAAATAAAATGAAGTAATGTAAATAATATTATATAAGAAAAAATTTAAGCTTTTCTAAGGTTAAGAAATATTTTTATTACTTTAATATATTTTACATAAATAAAAATTGACAGATAAAAACAAATTTATTTTTTGTATTCATAAGAAAATTTTAATTTATTAATAATTTTTACTATAATTTTTATAATTTAAAAGAAAAAGTTTGATAAAAAATGAAAAAAAAAAAATTTATTTTCAACGATTACAAGAAAAAATGGTGCTCAAAAGATAAAAAGAGAAAACAAAATATAAACTAATTGGGTGAAGGAGAAAAATGAAGGTCTCATCATCTAAAATTTGTATTTATTTAAAAAAAAGAGAGAAAGCCCTCAAAAAAATTATTAAAAGTACATGGGAAAAGGCAATACCAGATACATCAGGCAAAAGGTTGAGAGAAATAAAATTAGCAACACAACACGTTGAAACGAACGAGAAGAGCCCAAACTTAAGCTTAACTACCTCACCCCTAATATGTGAAAAGGTAACTCGATCCAAAGTTGAAGCTAATCTTGGGATTCTTTGGATAAAGCTGAAGCTCCAGAATCTGATTCGATTATAAGCACCATCTTTAATCTTCTCTCTAATCATAAATTCATATACAATTAAAATTTATTATTTACTCATTATATAATTAAAAATTATTAAATAAGTAGTAATCCCTAATTAGTTTATATCCTCCATTTTTAATTTCTTTTGCCGGAACAAACCCACCTCCAACATATTATTCTTCGATTAGAGTCATTCCGACCGACACCATACCACTTTCATTATTAATTTAGGACTTATTTAAATATACTTTTATATAAATACTTATAAAAAAATAAAAGATTAAAATTAACTTATATAAAAATCATTTTTCCTCCCTTATCTGCAATTTCCACCTCGTAAAGCACTTTTTATGAATTTTGTACTTTTAAGCCTTCAACAAAGAATATTAAGCTCCAGTCCAAGGAAGAATAATAAACCGTCCACTTTACCTCAAATCTGAAACAAAGAATTCTTTAGCTTTCTAATATTTTAACAAACATAACATTTGCAGAAATATTTGTTCTTTCCAGAAACTACTAATTATACCGTTTTATTCTTTACTACTCTTCTTTCCGGAAATTTCATTATCAAATATTTTCTAATCTGGCACACAGTTTTGTTCTGTACTTGTCATTTCCTGGTGTACAAGTGTCTCACTATTATGGGGTTTGAAGAGAGTCAAATACACATTAATCTTAAATTGTATATACGACCAAGATTTAAGAGGCTATTTCCATTACTAGATTCTACCATATCATTACATCAATAGACAGCAACCTTAATCAAAAAAGGGTTCCTACTTAGTACTAGTACCTACTTGCCAATACCTTTTAACCGTGCATGTTTAACTCTTCTCGCGCTTTGTTAACATTTGCAAACACTGAATTGACTGAAAGGCGTGTATACTTTGGGAGAGTAAAGAGGCGTACTGTTCCACGTGTTTGCTGTGTCTACAAATCAATTTTATAAGTCTAAATTAGGCTATATTTAAATTTTAATAATTATTGTTTAGACTATTAAGTGATGTATACGAGATTTTCAATTTTGGGTGTGAAGATATACTAGAGATCTCAAATCAATTTAAGTTAAAGTAAATCACAAATTAATGAAATTATAATAAACCGTGCCCTTGGAAGCTAACCTTTTGCTAATTATACAGTTATACAGTTTCCTTTGTGTGAATGCCTATAATTAAATCCCAGAACCTGGGAATCTCTGGCCTTTAAGTAACCTTTGTTCCAAGCAAGCAATTCTGTAAAGAGTCCTTTCTTCTTCTTAAATATTCCTTGCCTTGCAGAACATAAAATGTAACTCCAAACATAAAAATCTCTCTATGAATTGTGTATCTCCGGAACTAAACATTACCACGGAGAATGGCAGTAACACATGCTGACCTTGAACCAAGTCGAGGAAAAACAGATTTGAGTAGCAAAACAGGTGTCTTCCTTATGGTTCTCACTATCTTATTGGGCCTATTCTGCTTCATTCTGTGTCTCATAGCAGAAGCCACGCGTTCTCAGGTACTAGTTTAATCAGTATGTTTGGAAATTACAAATGTAGCAGTTACTCCCAAAATATTAATTAAAAAGTAATGAGCATTTCATGAAGTAAGTTTATATGATATGGCAGGTGATGTGGATGAGCACAGCTGAAAATGGAAAGGGAAGCAAATCTGAATGTATTTACAGTGGTAGTGGGAAAATGCCATTGCTATGCGCTGCTTGTGCTTTTATTGTACTAGCAATTGCCATGATGGTGGAGCACACTTTTATGTTGATCGCAATTAGTAATTCATCACCTGCATTACTCACCTTGGATCCCGATTCTGCTTCTGTCAAATCCTTAACATGGCAAGCGGGCTTTTTCTTCATTACAACTTGGTAAAGAAAAAAAGGCATAACTTGCAATATTTTTTCACTAATTACTGAAAATATACTTACTTATTTCAAGAAATTATTGTATGGTCCGAAACCGTCACATGTTTATGGTCCTAACTGAATTTTATAATTATTTCTTATTGAAAAACTTAAATTACATTATACATGGAGATTAGTTGATACCATAAACACATGATGGTTCTAAACCATACAATAATTTTTCTCTTATTTCATGTTTTCTAGGAAAGTTTATCGAAGTTTTTCCAAATTAAAATGGAAATGTTTCACAGGTGATAATCCAATTATATATATATACAGAGAGAGTGAAGATTCATCGAAAAATATGTATATTGGTTTGGCGTGTGAACCAAATTGAGTTAAACAGTTAAGTGATGGTATGTGTTGTAGGATTTGCTTTGGAGTTGGGGAGATTCTGTTGTTGTCAGGAGTGAGTGTAGAGTCAGGGCATCTGAAGAATTGGTCAAAACCTAAACCCAGTTGCCTTACTATCAGAAAAGGGTTGTTCTCTGCTGCAGGGGTGTTTGCTTTAACCACGGTCTTCCTAGCTTCTGTTTTATACCTAACAGCACTACGTGCACTAAGAATATCTAAGGAGCAAGAAAATGTTCGACGAGAGGTTCTTGTGACCTCTTCTCTTCATGCTTCTCCACCAAGAGCACCTCAACAACATATCACCACAGTTACTAGGGAGAACCCCACAACTAGAGACAGTCAATTACCTCTTTTTCCAACTCCTTTCAATAAAAGCTACACCTTTGTGTAAGCTTATGGGAAAGTATATTTTTTGAGCCTCTGGATAGGTCAAAGCTAAAGTCACAACAAAGAAAAGGATGCAATTCAAGTTGGAAGTGTGAAAAAAGCATAAACAATCCAATGCTGAAGAATTATTCATAGGAAAAAGTTAGTTGTAGATTTGTAGGAGATATGTTTGTTTATTAGGTGTTCGCCAAACGCAATTGGCACAGGATTTTTTATTTCAAATATTGTTTGGTGATTTTTTCTAAGCCAAATTTGGCTATCAATATGCATATGGATTTGAAGAGATACTGTCTAATAGACATTCTATTCACTTTAAATTTATTTTTAATTAAAATTATTTCAAAAAATAAGATTGTCTAGAATTCAATTCATAAATATTGAAATAGGTACCTAAACAAATGAAATGATTTTCACTTCAGTGCTTACTATGTTTGTTATGGAGGAAATAACAAGGACAGGTTGAGACAAAAATACAATATATGTTTAATAATAAAGAAAGACGAAAAAATAGAATTTGATGACCTATAAAAAGAAATAAGTAAGATACCAATTACATATTTATCTTTCGTCTCATTCTGCGCTTCGCTCCACTTAAAAATTACACATATTAATATATAATTGATTATATATATTTCTTAATCGATTAATTCATAATATATATATATATATATATATATATATATATATATATATATATATATATATAATTATAATTGTAATTGAATAAAATATACATATAATCTATTATATGTTTAATTAAATAAGGATAAAATTAGAAATTTATGTAATATTATATTTTATTTTATCTTTAAAATAACTTTATTTATTTTCTATTTCATTCCAATCTAACACCTAAATTTTACTTTATTTTTGATATATTTCTTTCAACTATATTTCTCTCCTTTTTACCAAACACACTATTCAAGATTAGTTGGGTTTTGAAGTTATAATAATATGACCAACAACCAAGGATCAACACAAACTAGTGCTTTATAGTTTAATGAAAATAGAGAAGAAAGAGGGAAAGGAAATATAAATAATAGTTTCATCGTGTAGAAGAAAGAGAAAAATGAAAATCTCATTTGGTTAATTAATCACACAAATAAGTAAAAAATAAAACATACTTTTAAATTACATTCTTATCCTTATATATTTAAATTACAACAATAATTTATTATTCAATTAAAAATAATATTTAATTGATTATATATATCATAACGGTGTACATATATTGTTTGATATATATAATCGATTACATATCGATTATATATATATATAATTGATTATATATCTTTTAATTATATATTTAATATTTTTTTAACATATATCATAATATATGCATATTTCACAAATAAAGTTATTTAATATATTATTATTATATAAATTACTAGATATACATAATGTTTGTATTTATAATAATAAAAAGAAGTATTTTTGCTTAACATTATATTTCTCTTCTTTCTATTTATTTTTTACTAAATAATTTAAATTACACTCTATTTTTTCTTTAGTTTTCTCTTCACTTTTTCTTTCTATTCTATTGTTATTTTTCCACACTACCTCAGACTTTTGGAAATCCAAAATACACTGACGTGTAAGCACAAGCGTCATATTAAAAAAATATATTAAATTTCTAATAAAAGATTAATTAATAAATTAAAATAGCACAATTACAATCCTTATAAATCCAATTTACATCATTAGAATTCTAATAATGAAAATCGTATACAATATTTTTTTCAGATTTAATTAGATCAATTAAAATTTTAAAGACCAAAATTGTATAATTATATTACTTTGAAGGATAAAAGTATAATTAAATAAAAAAAATTATTATAACTTATTCAATTAATCTAAGGGTAAGAAAGTTTAAATAATTTATATGAGATTTCAAGTTTAAATTTCAATATTGATATTGTAAATTAAAAAAAGTTTTAAAATGTTATAAACTAATAAGATAAATTTATTTATTAAATAATTTTAATTTTAGTTTTAATTAAATAATGTTATAGATTAATTACGTTTACAAGTTAAGTAAATATAACTAGGAAAACACAATTTTCAAATTACTTCTATAGAGAATTGAAGTGGTGTCACAAAATAATGTATCTTTGAATATGTAATTTACTAAAAAAACCATTAAAAGGATTAATATTATTACACTTCAATCTTCGAGATGAGAGACCGATTTAACGAAAAAAATTTACTGTGGCGATTCTTTGATTATCAAAGAGTCAAATTACGGATTTATTCGTTTTTTTATCTATGAAAAAAATTTATATAGTTTAATAATGACCACTCTCTGTTAAACAAGTTCTGTGTCTAATAAATTAACAACTAAGTATCGCAATTTATTTTTTCAAATTAATAATGTAACTAGTCTATTGCATGGCGAAATGAAATCGCAATCCGCTTTCTATTTTTATGAAAAATTGGAATGCCGTCTAAAATTTTACTTGGAGAAATATTTATTTGTATTTATCTCACTTTAAAGTTATATAAACAATAAATACTTCAAAAATTAATATTATAAAATTTAATAAACTTAAAATATTATATACATAAAAATTTATCATGTAAAAACTCTTTATACTATAAGTATTCTAATTTAATTTTATATCATTATTACTATTTATTATTCTGTTAATATTTGATCTTGCAAAATATATAATATATTTTTATATTAATTTTAAAAATTGTCTAACTTATTTTTATAATTTTATATTAATTATTTAATACATTATAATATATTTTTTAATTATTATCCATAGAAATATAGTTAACAAATCAAAGCATTTTTACTGAGATTTTAAATAATTATTTATTCATTAATTTTGTAATTAGTGTGACCAAGAAATCGATATTAAAAAAATAAAATTTAATGACATGGTAATATAAATGACTAAAAAATAATTTAACCGGTTGAATGAAATGACCGTTGAAAATTTAAAAGCTTGGGTTGCAGTATTATTGAGGACCCATGGCATGGATCCATAACCCGGATCGAGCGCCAAGGTTTAGATCCAAGATCCAAAGCCCGCACACATAAAGCTAACAATCGAATCGAAATTGTAGTAGCTAGCTAGGGTTTTTCTTTTCAAATTCTTTCGCTGTTGTTGATCCCTCCATTCCCAACCAACCAAACCATGTCGCTGAGGCCAAATGCCAGGACCGAGGTCCGCCGCAATCGTTACAAGGTCGCCGTCGACGCTGACGAGGGCCGCCGTAGAAGAGAGGACAATATGGTCGAGATCCGCAAGAGCAAGCGCGAAGAGAGCTTGCAGAAGAAGCGTCGCGACGGCCTCCAATCTCAGTCGCAGTTCCCCGCTCCTCTTCAGACTTCTACCGTCGACAAGAAGGTTCGTCATCTCTCGCTTCCTCTTCTTATTTATATTGTCTGAGCATTTTTATTTTTCCCGGTTTCTCGCAAATTAGGGTTCGATCGCGTGGTTTGATAGGGTTTTAGTTAGTGCGATGCTGGTTAGTTTTATAAGCGGTTTTGACGATTACTCGATTCTGTTATTGCAGTTAGAGAGTCTTCCTTCCATGGTTGCTGGAGTTTGGTCGGAAGATAACAGTTTGCAACTGGAAGCCACTACGCAATTCCGCAAGCTGCTTTCTCTTGGTAATAATTGTGAATGACATGGTTTTGATTGGTATTTCTGAATTGCATGTGTTGCTTGGCTTCAATATGTTAATGTGGTTATTGATTTTTGCTGTAGAACGGAGCCCTCCGATTGAGGAAGTTATTCAAGCTGGTGTTGTGCCGCGTTTTGTTGAGTTTCTTGTTAGGGAGGATTTCCCTCAACTTCAGGTTTGAGTGCCTTTTTGCTTTGTATCTTATGTGTTTTTCTTCTGTGTAATGTAGAGTAGTTGGATTGGACTGGTTAGTTATTTGTGTCACTTGATGTTTGTTTAGTTTGAGGCTGCGTGGGCTCTCACAAACATTGCATCTGGAACCTCTGAGAACACTAAGGTGGTCATTGATCATGGGGCTGTTCCTATATTTGTCAAGCTTCTTAGTTCACCCAGTGATGATGTTCGGGAGCAGGTATTTTATATTTTAACGTGGATGTGGCAGTACAAGCATCTTCCTTTTTAATTTTACTGAACTGAACATTAATTCTCTGAAATTCTAGGCAGTGTGGGCTTTGGGAAATGTTGCTGGTGACTCCCCTAGGTGTCGAGATCTTGTGCTCAGCCACGGTGCCCTCGTCCCACTATTGGCCCAGTTGAATGAGCATGCAAAACTTTCAATGCTGAGAAATGCCACATGGACATTATCTAACTTTTGTAGGGGTAAGCCACAGCCTCCATTTGAGCAGGTACTTATATCCTTTCTCTCTTTATTGGTTAATTGAACTTTTGAGATAGTATCTTTTGGCGTGTATGCTTATTGTAATATTTTAATTGACAGGTGAGACCAGCACTTCCAGCTCTTGAGCGTTTGGTTTTTTCCAATGATGAAGAAGTTTTGACGGATGCTTGCTGGGCACTGTCATATCTCTCTGATGGCACAAATGACAAAATCCAAGCTGTTATTGAGGCAGGTGTATGTGTCCGATTGGTGCAGCTCCTCACGTGAGTATTAGTTCTACTATGGCTATTGAAATAGATCTGTTGTTTTAATTGTTGATTGCCTTAACTTTTTCTGAATGCTTTTCAGGCACCCTTCTCCCTCAGTGCTGATTCCTGCTCTTCGAACAGTGGGAAATATTGTGACTGGAGATGACATGCAGACTCAGGTAATGACTTGTCAACAGTTGTAATAATGATTTGATACTATTGAAAGGAACAGAAGAAATTTTCAATCTTCACTTTTTGTCCCAGTTGTTCCAAATATTTTCTTATTCAACTCAAGCTTGTTAAAAAGTTAATATAATAGCCCTTGCCATCTACGAAAGGAATTCAGATTGTCTGCTTCATTGTGTTCTTCTAACCTTCTGTTTTGTGCATGTGTATCATTACTTTAAGAATTTCCTAATTCTGGTGGGGTTTTTTCTTCCCATTAGTGTATTATCAATCATGGTGCACTCCCTTGCCTTCTCAACCTGTTGACACATAATCATAAAAAAAGCATCAAGAAAGAAGCTTGCTGGACCATATCAAACATTACTGCTGGAAATAAGGAACAAATACAGGTAAGCCAGCAAATCCCAATTATTTGTAACTGTGTTTATTGCTTCTATTTTTGGTAATTTTTTGCCTTGAATCTGCATACATGTTAAACTGAATTGATCTGTTGAGAACATTTGATTATGGCTTGTTGTTGTAGGTTTGCTTTTGCTGATTGATTTAGTCTCAATCCTACCTGAATAACACCCCCCCCAGGAAAAAAAGTGGAGTCTATTAAATATAATGCAGTTTGACATTGAGCTTTGTTTTGTGTAATTTCATAGGTTTTGAGTATGAGGTCACATTAGGTTATGCAATTTGACTAGTCAGCTAGATGGATGAATTGAAAAATAATGTGTCACAAGGTAAACAATCTACGTTAAAAATTGTCACAACTTTGCTGGAAGTGGGGCTTTGTGTGTGTGTCCTTGTTATCAGAATTGTAAGAATTGCAGTGATACAGATAGGTAGGTGAAGCATTTGGGGTGCTGAATCACCTGAATTGTGATAAATTTCTACATCACACAGTTCAGTTTGCAGCTGGGTTGCACATGTAGTTGGGTCAGATTGTGACCTGGTTTTGAAAAACCCTATAAAATGTTTGTTTTTGAAGAATATTGTGGCAAATGGGAGGGAAACAGTTAAATCTAGACCTTCTAATGTGACCCACATTAAATATTTTTTTATAAAGAAACCTAAATTCTGTTTTCCCCATCCTCTGCCTCTCCCGACACTGTACAGTGCTGTCTTCTACTATTTTATTGCTGGTTGCATTAATTATGGAGGTCCTGTGGTCAGTGGTCCCCTGCCTCTATTCTGGTATTTTTATATTTGTCTCTCCTATTTGTTGGTATCTTTATAGTCATGTTGTGTGCTCTGCTGTTTGAGATTTTGGGTGAAAACTGGGTCACAAAAAATAAGAGACTTGTATTACTTTTTTAGCTATTGATATTTTGATATGTTTCTTCATGTTAAAATGCTCGTTTTAGTTATTGATAATGAATTTGTGCATTTGTATGTTAATCTTAATTATTGCTCATGAATCTTACTATTCACAAATAAGAAAATAAGCCTTTCGATTCTTGATTTGAATCCCGAATTGACAACCCTGATATATATATATATATAGAGAGAGAGAGGAAGGATCAAATTACTCGAAGAGTAACTTTAAAAGAGTTGCTCTCCATCCTCATCCTTCATTTTGTTTTAATCTAACAGTTCTAACATGTAACTCATCTTTGATTGTATATGGATTAAAAGAAAATGGAGGATGATGATGGGGAGTAAATGTTTTAGAGTAACTTGATCTCTCCTCATAAGTGTGTGTGTGTGTGTATAACCTGTGAGATCTTGAGTTTAATCTATATATATATTCTTTTAGAAATTTATCTAAAAGATTTGTGATACAGCTAGGAAGATTATTCAAATACACAGCGTAAGATTCTCTTTTTGTTGAAAAATCTCATGCATTTTATGTATGTAGGCTGTTATTGAAGCTGGTCTGATTGCCCCCCTTGTCAATCTTCTTCAAAATGCTGAGTTTGACATTAAAAAAGAAGCTGCTTGGGCAATCTCAAATGCCACATCGGGTGGAACTCATGAGCAGATTAAGTATGTGAATTTTTGTGATTGGTTATAATGCACACTTTATGAATTTATGGTATTAACTTATCTTATGGGGTTTCAAGGTACTTGGTTGGTCAAGGGACCATAAAGCCTCTTTGTGATCTGCTTGTTTGCCCCGACCCAAGAATTGTCACTGTCTGTTTAGAAGGCTTAGAGAATATTCTGAAGGTTGGAGAAGCTGTGAAGAGCCTGGGTAACAGTGGAGATGTGAACTTGTATGCACAGATGATAGATGATGCTGAGGGATTGGAGAAGATTGAAAACCTGCAGAGTCATGACAACAACGAAATATATGAAAAGGCTGTTAAAATTCTTGAAACATACTGGTTGGAAGATGAAGATGAGACACTACCTTCGGGAGATGGTGCTCAACCTGGTTTCAATTTTGGAAGCAATGAGCTTCCAGTCCCATCTGGTGGATTCAACTTCAGTTGAAAACCTTTTCCTGAAAAGGTAAATGCTTTACATGTCTTTTAGATAATAAATCATATGTAATCACACTTTTGGCGCACTTTGTATAAAAAGCCTCACAGCATTATTTCTAAATCATTTGGTTTCTATAATTGTAGAGACTTGTTGGATGAAGTCTGGAGGTTCAGTCATTGCACCTTGTGTCTGCTTACAGTCTGGTCTAGTGTCCTTCGTGGTTAATGAGGTGCTGGGGAGGGTCATACCATGTCCAAGTAAGAAGGGACTGGTGGATTCAACAGCAGCATAATGACCTTTTCAGCTGTTATATATTGCTGGTGAGAAATATCTGGAAGGTTATTGTTGCAGTGCAGGGACACGGGATATATATAGTGAGGGGGTTTTCTTCAATGCGGCTTTAAGTGCTGTTTTTATTGAGTCCTAGTTGTATTTGGTAAGATTTATTGGGTCAGTATTTGATTTGGGTAAATATATTTTTCCAAAACCCATTTTATGGTATATTCCAAATTCCAATAGAAGAATTAGCTATTTTTTGTGCTTGATTTTGGCTTATATGCCGGGTTAATTGAACTGGTGCACGTCAAATAAGTCTCGTCGCTATTTTAAAGTTACAAAATGAACGTACTTTTCAATGAAAAATATACATTTTAATTTAATTATCACCTAATGTTTCAAAATTAATTTTGGATGTGTTTTGTTCTGCCTGTTGCATTTGAGATGTCATGCAAAAATATAACGATTACCAATGTGCGAGGTTTGGCAATTCAAGCAATGCATTTTTCCATGTTTTCCTGCTAACTTCGCGTTGGGAGAGCAATAAATGATAGTTTGATTAAACTGAATTAATTTTATTAATATTGAATTAGTTTGATTCGTATTATTAAGTTATGGTAACAAAAAATATTATTTTTCATTCCTTGTTTATTATTTATTCAAATTATTTAAAGAAGAAAATATTAATTTTTAAAACAATTTTAGTTGTTGATATCTTTAGTGAACTATATAGATTTGAAATCAGTACGTGTATACTGAACTGGTTGGTGCTCAATGTCAAAGTAAGCTCACTAATTCTCCTATGACAGAAGACCCATAATTCAAAAATATGTGGAAATAAGTAATAAAAATATCCACAAAGGGGTGATTTCATCACCTTAGTTGATAATTCACGCTGCATCAGTGAAAATTGTTGGAATAAAATTTAGAATATAATTGAAAAAAAAAATCCGGCAGCCATGGGGAAAGTTGTTATAATTTAAATGAAGAAAAAAAAAAAAGAATAGGATCAGCAGTTCAATATGGATATGGATGGTCCCAAAAGAGGTTACAGGGCATCCTTTAGAACCAGAAAGGTATTGCGAATATTCGCTTTTACAGTTTACCCCTCATTTTCTCCAGTATTTTTTTTTAATCCCATGGCTATTGATATTTTTAAGTATTTGACTGTTAATCGAATTTTATGTTATCATATATAATTTATGTAGTCGAACTCAGCTATTGAAATAAATTATTGATGTTGTATAATAAACTATGTTTATTTGTGATCCAATTACTGATGTTCCCATCACATAACGCCCTTACTCTTTTACATTATAGGCTTTTTTTATTCTTTTTTTTTGTATTGATACATTATAGGCTTCTTGCTCTTGATACTAAGTCATACTTAATCATTGTTATACAGTAAAACCTTGTTCTTTCTTGTTTAGACATTTCTTATGTTCTGTGCATTTTTCTTTGTCAAAATTGACGAATAGGTGATTTTGGTTTTTTGGCCAATTTAAATATGTGATTAATATTAAGTATTTTATTAAACGGACCTCACTTCACTTGTCAAAGAAAAAAGTACGTATGTAGAAAAATAATAAGAGTAATGTTATTTTCACATGAATTTCTCCCAATATTTTTTAGAATAGGGAGAAATAAAAAAAAATGAAAGAGAGAAATATAAGTTAATATGAGTGACGTTATTGAGAGATATAAAAAAAAATTAATTGTGAGAATAACAGTAATGTTCTTGTTGGGAGAAATTGAACACAATAAGAATCCAAATAGGAATTGAAAACACACCACAAAATACAAAAAGAAAACCTAAACTCAATTTTAATGTTATTTGATTTTTTTTTAATCTACGTGGATGATATGCTCAAACTTGAAAAACCTTGCAAGGATGTCTATTACGCTTAAAGCTGAGAATATGGGTCAGTAATTTGCTCAGGTTCGGTTCTTATTGGTTCACAAGTAAATGAGTTTGGCTAGCCAACAGATACGATAATGGTTGGTCCCTAGGCTTAAAAAAACATGAATATATATATATATATATATATATATATATATATATATTCTATATTTTAATTGTGTTATTTTTAACTCCGTTCCTACGTCTAATAGTTATTGTAACAAATTTTTTTCACTATAATGATTTTTAGAACTTGTAACACCATTCCAAATAGTCACCATTTCGTCATAAGCTTGTCCTTCCAAAGAAAATGATGGAAGTGACAGGAAGAATTTCGTTAGGCTCCACAGTTTGTGTAAAGATGTTTTAGTCACAGACAATCCTGAGAGATCAATTTAAAGATTGCTTATGATTTATCCATTCAAATGTGTGTTTTGTCTCTTTGTTCACGGAGTTTAACCCCAAGTTGAGGGGTGGTTACTTGCATATCGAGGAATAACTTAATGTGATTGTGTTTTGTTCTCTAATTCTTAATTATCGAAATATTTAGACGCTGCCAATATTGTCGGTTTTGGTTCAAAAGTAAGTTTGAAAGAAGTGTTTTATGGTAAAACTCACCACAGAACACCTCCTTAAACTCACCATATAGTACACATACTAATTCAAGGAGAGTGATTTCTAGTAAATTTCACAAAAATAACTTCATTTCTTTTTGTTTCTCTTCTCAAACAAATGATACAAATTATTATATTTATCTTTTTTCTTCTTTTCCATTTCATTCCACTTTGTTTCAACCCTAAAGAATAAAAGATAAATTTTTAGTTCATTATTTATTGCGATTGACCTAATATATTCGTGGAAGAACATTAAAAGTAATAAAACTGTGTTTTTTTTATAAATTATATAATATTTAAAATATATATTTAATTATTTGATCATGTTTTATTTTTTAATTACAATCAAACTAGTAATTTAAAAAAGTGTCTTTATCATTTCAAACATTGGTGCCAAGACAAGAGAAACATATGTTAATTATAGTTTTCAACTAGTTATGTAACTAACTGATTATACGTTAGTTGTGTAGTTCAGTTACAACTCAACTTTTTTCGGGAACTAACCAAAATCAATTTTGAAAGACATACCATTATATATTAATAAAAATATATCTACCACACATCATCGTATATTAATAAAAATAGATCTATAACTGATATTGAGATAAAAAAAGAGACAAATATAAAGCAATTAAATACATTAATTAATAAATGACAAAAACTAAATATAAAACGATGATATATATTTAATGTACAAACAAATCCACTTCCAATAATTTTGCATGTCATTATATTGTTGACTAATGTACTTTATCTTTATACATAGCAAAACTTGAAGAGATAGACATCTTTACCCTATGGCAAGGTTAGGAGATATACATATATATATATATTTGTTTCAATATGATTTCCAAAAAATTACTGAACATTACTTATATATAACCTTATATTTAGTTTCACTAACTTGAGAATTTAATGTTTTAATAAATGCAAGCATGGAAGAATGAATGCATGATATTTGAGAGATGGGACGGCAATCTCTTATTTCTTTTCAGTACTACAAACAATTGTAAAAAAATAGTTGATTTTGATTAAACATCGGTTCGGGAAATGAACAAATAGAATACGAAACCAAGGATAGGACTTGTGGGGGTGAAGAAAACGGAGGTCAACCAGTGATGGAGCAAGAATTTACATGTTTTGAGGTACTATTATTGTCTTAATTGCTAAAAGTTTCCTTTCTTTATAGAAGAACACGTGATGGCAAAGCTCTCACACATCATTATCACGATCATTATTGTCAAAATCATCCTCATAATATTTGTTGTTCTCAGTTTTTGAATCTAGTAGGATGCAGTAGTTGATGCTCTAATGTCGGTTATTGCTAAGAGGCGATTAATTATTTTACAATTTTTAGTTCATTCACAAGCCACATAGAAAAATGAGAGGTCACAACTCCTCTAGCGCCCTCAAACAGTGACACTACTAGTGTGGTCACAGATTTAAATTCCCAACTATTGTAGCAAAATAATAATAATGCCTTCATTTTAGAGGTATCTGTAAACACCGTTCCACCATCACATTAGCTCAATTTAATTTCTATCTTCGACTTTTAGCACATCGATTTTAATTATACTTTTAAGTTGTCATAATTATGTAATATTCTTTAGAAATTTATATTTGAATAGTAAACCTTTTGAGATAATTGATAAAAAATAATAGAGTTAGAAAAGAAATGTTAATTAAGAAAGGGAATAATGAGTGGAATTAATAAAAGTTTAGAGGGAAAGGCATGGCGCGTTTTTGATGATTTTAGTGAGTTTTGGCGGGTGATGGGAAATGAAGGGGGAGGGAAGGGGCATTAAGGTAATTTAAGCAGCGATGGGTTAGGGTTTTTGGCGTCCCATTTATAAAGGTCTGGTGTTTTAAGATTAGATCTGCTGCGGCTGGTGCGCGTGTGTCTGCGTTGCGAGTGTCGTCGTTTCGATTTCGATTTCGATTCTCTTCTCTCTCTTCCTATCTATCTCAGCACACACACACACACACTCACTCACTCTCTCTGCATGCTTATTCCCTCGCGAAATCAAATCGGGTTTCTAGGAATCGAATCTCAGATCTCGGAGATCAGAATGGTGGATCCAAGCGGAAAAGTGAGTGTTGGCGTAGTTGTTATGTGTTGAAGGGTTTGTTTGTTTGTTTGGCTAATGGAGGTTGGTTTTGCAGGGATCGGAAGCAGCGGAGGACTCTAACCCTAACGCTCCTTCGTCCGGAAGCGAGCAGAAGAAAACCTGCGCCGATTGCGGCACTACCAAGACCCCTCTCTGGAGGGGTGGTCCTGCAGGACCCAAGGTCAGTACTACTCTCTCCATTTCTCAGATCGCGCCACGTGGCTTTTAACCAACCCTTGATCTCACTCTCTTATCCCTTTTCGTAGTCTCTCTGTAACGCCTGCGGGATCAGAAGCCGGAAGAAGAAGAGAGCCATTTTGGGGATAAGCAAGGGTAGCACCGACGATGTCAGAAAGGGGAAGAGAAACATCAACAACAACAACTCCAACTCCAACGCCAACGGTGGCCCCGCTTTGAGGAGGGAAGTTTTGTTGCATCGATCGCATTGGAAGAAGCTCGGCGAGGAAGAAAAAGCTGCCGTGTTGTTGATGTCTCTCTCTTATGGATCCGTTTATGCCTGAGTCAAACTAGTCATTCTTATTATTCTAGAAGATCGAGACGAAGACGAAGACGACGAAGAAGAAGAAGAATTCTAGATTTTGTTTTAGGATGTTCCCCCTAACCTTGAACAAGAAGTGTATATGTTTAGTTTCTCTATTGAATGAGTGTGCGTTGTAAGAAATGAAATCATTCAAGTCCAATTTTGGTAATATAGTTAGCATCTCTATTTTTCTTTCAATCTCTCCTTTCTTCGTTTTAACCTATGTCGGCGCACTACAAGCAAATTATCTAACTATTTCACTCGCCAATCACCTAAATTCGAAAATGTGTGCTTAAATTGTTAAAGACTTGTGATCTATGATTTCGTGGAATGAAATAAAATGAAATTCGAGCGTTTATTTGGTTACCAAATTTTAAAGCGGTTGTGTTAAAAAAAAATTGTAAGAAAATGAATGTTGCAAGTCAAATCGAAAATTTTGCTGCGGTGATGTGGAGTGAAATTGGGTTAGGAGTTTTTGAAAAAAGTTGAAGGGGTGGGATTTGGATGAAAAAGGAAAGAAATTTGAAAGAGGAGGGAAGGTGAAATTCATAGTTCCCGCTACTAGTTTGACTATAGAAAATATATGCCATTTAGGAATGAGTAATGAGGACTTTGTTTCACACTCGCGGTCCTGCTTGGTCACATTTGAAGGCATCATCGTCCAAAGTCCAAACCCCAAATATCTTTTTCCGACAAACTAGTACCGCCAGTACCTTTTAATCAATTTTCCAATTAAGTATTATCAAACCGGATAATTATCTCCTTACAGCATAAGCACGTTTCGATGTGTTTTCGTGTAAACCACTATTTCCCCCTTTTCAACAATAACTACTTATTCTAAAATCATATTTTTATGCACTTTTAATTCCTTTTCAATAGTTTTTTTTATCATGATTTTGTTCTCTGCAATCTCATCCAAAACATATTTACCATGATAATTTTCACTTGCATTTTTCATGTTTGGTTATTTATGTAAGTGTGTTTGATTTCAATTTGAGTAATCGAAGATCACATTAATTTGAAATATCAATTAATGTGATTTTAAATGAATGTTCTAATGTTAAAAAATTGGTTCTAAATTTAAAATTAATCTTGAATGGAAATAATTTTAGGTAACTTTTGGATTGATTTAAAAAAAATTATACTTAATTCTATTACTAACTTGTTTATGATAAATACACCCAAAGATAAATTACTTTAAAATTAATTCAAATCATAATCAATTTTATTTTAAATCAATTTTGCAAACTCTCATCTAATACACACTAAATTCTTGAATGACTTTATGTTATGACCATAGAATCATAATGGAGCACAAACAATATTTTGTTGCCATTTCTTTGCTAGAAATTACATATAGATAGATGTATATTTTATAAAAAGACATTTTTTAACAAATTAAACCAAACACACACTAGTACTCATTTTATTTTTAATTATATTATATTTACTATTCAAGTAAAATAAATCACTACACTTGGAAATAAAATTGAATTTGTAAAATTTAATCTAGATTCATAGTTCGTTATTATTTCTTCACTTTTGGGAGTAAAATTGAGTCCTTTTTTTTTTCCTTGCATGGACACGCTCTGTAAAATCATAAAATATTTTTACAAGTATATGAGTCCATTTTAAGTTTTATTCAGGTTAAAATCAATAAATAGTCAGGATTGACTATTTAATGTGAACTACTAAAGATGTCATTTTCAATGTTCAGCACCCTGGAGTCTGGACAACAAATTAAATAAAGCTAGGAAAGAACTGCCAACATTGGTTGAGGTTTTTATTAATTAATCAATGATAATAATGTATCTCAATCTTCATTTGCTATCAGTTTCTTTGACTTAATTTTGCGGCTCTTACAACACAATCTGATTTCTGGTCTTCTTGTCTTTCCTTTGTTTTTGTTTTTGTTTTTGTTTTTTTTACTTTTTCATGTGGTTAAAAGACTGGCGCAATGATGTGTAAACTGAGAAAGACAGAAAACATCCCGAAGCAAGTGCAAATTCATTGTTGACTAAATGGCGTGAAATGCGTAAAGATAAAATATAATTAAGGTATTAGAAAATAATAAATGTACTAACCGAGTCAGAGAACGATCGCCAATGAGAGACACGTAGGATAGATACATTGTGTTTTGAAGGAAAGTGACAAAGTTGACACGTAAATGAATTAGTACATGCACTTTCCTATTTACTTGAATATACCTCAGACGAGGCAAATACAAAATCATAGAGGACAATGGGAATTTCCATCAATTTTCTCCTAAAAGATGAGGACAGTAAATGTCCAATAATCAAGTAACTAAATCTACAATAAATGTTATGATATTAGAAGATAATAACTGTATTGATAGAGTCAGAGAAGAGAAACACCCACCACCCAAGTATCCTTGGTTTTGGTCAAGAGAGATAGATCACTTGGGATTGACACGAGATGCTTCGACCGAAAATGACAAACTTGACATGTGAATGGACTAACCACACTTCCTTATTTACTTTAATATACCTCATACGAGGAAAATACAGAAACATGGAGGACAATAGGAATAACAGATCCTACGTGATATTCCGCCATTAATTTCTCCCAATGCCCAATAATCGGGTAACTAAATCTTGATAATCATTCTATATAAATGACTTCCCATGAGAGATAAATCTAACTCATTTTTTTTTATAGAGGATTCTTTCATATTCTCTCGTTAGTTTGGGTTGAAATGTGACACGGAGAAGAAAATTTGATTAATTTTTCACGTTGACAGTAAAGCAACCCAATGTTGCTTTCAGATTTCCATGTTTCTTTACATGATTTTTATTTGTCTACTGCCCAACCACGCGTTACAATGGTTAGTTTTGGATGAGAAAAAGTTCAACAATAATTAATTGAACAGGCAATTATATTTAAGTTAAATATGAAAAAAATGTTTAATATGACAATTTATACTTAAATGGTGACAACCTAAATGAGAATCAGAGTGATGCTTGAAGTGTTGTCGTTTTTTAATTGGATGAAAAGGCCAATTTATATAATATAACATTACTTTTCTAGAAGTGCTTTTGAATAAACTATGTAGTGACCATGAGTGAACCCAGACCAAATAAATAAAATTAAGTAAAAAAAAAAAAAAAAGATTCTACACAAAGCCGTATATGCATCCTCTGTATCGTAGTAAAGAATTTATAGAATCGTGGGTGGGATAAAGTGAGGCAATGAAGAAGGACGAACCTTTTTTTTCCCATCCTTTTCTGAGGGTACAGTAAGCAATAATTGATTTTGGTGATGATGGTCTTCCTCCTGTCTGTCTAGTGTTTTCCCAATCCCAGTATATAATATAACTATTTATATACAAAGTTTTTATAACGATTTATATACATTCATTTTTTCTCCACTTCTCTGTTACATTACTCGTTTTCTTTTCCTTTTCTTCGTATCTCTTTCTTACGTGCAAAAGTTTATGTATAAAAAATAAGTACCAATACGACTACTCGTGCAAGTAGCAGTGATTTATCTATTGCCAAGATATGAATCAGAAGAAACATCGTACCCCAACGTGGTGCTGTCTTAACAGTTCATTATTGTTGGAAAATTTATGAGGCTGTTTTCAAATTTGCCCAAGGTAAGTTATGTACTAAGTAACATGTACGTATTCCTTTAATTACACACATAATGATTTCATTAAAATAAATACAATAATATGTCCATGATTTGTAACTATTTTTTTTAGTAAAATAGAAAACTATCAATGACAAATAGTATCAGTTAAACAATGAGAATAATATGCACTATTGTCGTCTTATAAAATAATTTTGTGAGAATAAATAAATTAAATCTAAGTCATCTGATGATATTAAAATTTATTTGAGAGTTGAGATGTGTCTAGTTTATATGGAGAGATATGTCTAATTTATAATTAAAAATATCACATTAACTAATAAGATTATATAGTGTATATAAGTAAGAAAATATTATCTTAAAAATCTGTATTATAAAATTGAATTAAGACAAAACTCAACTTCTAAAATTATTTCAAATTACCAATAATACTTTAATTTAAATGAAATTATAATGGGATTCTTTAAACAAAATAGAATATTATGAGTGCTTGTGTGGCAATACCCTGTAAAACATTAACTGAAACACATGATAGAAAGAGAAACGCTTGTAGTTGTTGCTTGTGGGGGGAGGCCCCCCATGGCTATTAAAAGACGTACGCAAATGCATGTGGTTGGATTGCATCATTTGAAGCAAAGGGTAGCCCCAAATTGGAATGTAGTTCTCACGGGCAAATATATCACTAAATAATATATGGTTCATTTATTAATATTTTCCCACCCTCTTTATTTTCCCCCCTGAGAAAGGCCTACATTGGACTCTGAGACAAGCTAGCTCTCCGTTTGAGAATTATTCCCAATAATGATTGTCCACAGCTAACAGGAATCCCCACTAGAGTGGAAGTACCCAAAGGTAAATATCATTTCTCATTTTTCACTTTCATCTTCGAGGAACATCCAACATCATTATTCTCTAGAACCCGTAAATAGTATCTGCTAACTCTCGTGCCAGATCGAGCATAACAACTAGTTTAATTATACAATTAGATATAATTTATTAAGAACAAGGTTATGTGCTACTGATTTTTCCATTTAGAGACATAAAATGTTGAATTGAAACACATGAACATGATGAAATTAACTAAAGATCACCATCATTTTGCGGTTTTGCCACTTATGACTACATCAGCATTAGAAATTATTTTAGGTGAAAATTTTGTTCAAGGAATGGTTGTCGTCTATCACCACAAAAAGTTGAAGGTATAAACATTCCTTCATGTTTGGATGTAGAATTTCAAGTGTTTTTCTGAGTTGCCAACTCCTAGTTACACTACTTTTGATCTTGTGAATTCCAGTGCCTTTTCCTGCAAAAATCATTGATCATAATTGTCAAATACCGAGGTTCTACTACCAAGCACCGTTACTATTGACACCCTCAAGGTTTGGCGGCTAGGAAAATTTGTTCTGGACAAAATCCTTTGTCTTTATTATGGTAGAAAATTTTAATTTTTTTTAATTTTTTAGATATTATATTTTAAATATAATTATATCAACTATTTATTTAAGATTATTATAATATCAAGTAATCAAATTTAAATAATTAAATAGATTTTTAAAAAGATTTGATATAAATTTAATGAGTAGATAACTATGTTGACATGTTAGGTGACAATGAAAACTTTAAATGGAGGCTAACGTATAAAGAAAGGTTATGGTCTCCAATAAACCAAATAGAAATACATTTCTCTCTTCTCCGAATTAGAAAAAAGAAATGAAAGCGCTCCAAAGAATTAAGGTGATTTTGTTAAAAAAGACTACAAATCAACTCTTTGTGGTTACTGAAGGTTGCACTGCGTTGTCCAATATGTATTTATACAATTTTAAAAGTTTTGATGATCTAATATAACGTGATAAAAATACGAGAAATATAATATTAGAAAAACTCCAATAAGTAGTATCATAGCTATCGTTGTTATTGTTAGATTGTTAGACTTTATAATTATCGACTCCAAAAATATCTCTACTCTTCTCAAATTTTAACTAAATGAACCTTATCGTGTTTTAAAAGATATTAGGAGACATAGTAAAATTGCATATGACCTGTTAACCATTTTCCCCTTAATTAGAAACCAATTGCTGAGTTCCAATAGAACTATCCACAATTGGCCTCGCACCGCGGCCACCGCCTTGCGCCACCACCACATCAACAGTAGCATTCACACCGGGTTGATATGAAATTCTATGTTCTCTATAAATGTTATATTAAGTGCAATTATTACTATAACGTGTGACATTTTTTTTATAACGTGTAATTATAATGTATAATTATCATTATTATAATTGGGACTTCTTTTTTATTTGCAACTATTATGTGTAATTATTATTATTATAATATGCATTTTTTTATTAGGTTATTATTATTATTAGACATTTGGTAATAATAATATATAGTATAAAAAACATACAACATATTGCATTATTTATGGAATTTTGGACTATTTTATTAATTTAGATTGTTTGGAAATTTTTAAAATTAAATTAACTGAAACAATATATTGTCAAAGTAATCTTTAATGTGTAAATTGATTTAATTTAAATTTTATAGATGTATGTGAGTATGAAATTATTCATGTAAATTGTATTTGGTCCAAAAAAAGACACAATTTACCTAAATTAATAACATACTTGTAATAATAACATACTTGTGATAATAAATATGTAACAATTATAAAATTTTATTTTTCATGTGAATAATAGTCAATCCAAAGAAAGACTGTTATTTGACAGAACTAATTGTCTATATTTGATTATTGTGTTGAAAGTACCACTTACAAATTAATTTTGCTGTCCAAAGACTAAAAATTAATATTGTGCTAGATATTTTGTAGAGGATCCATTATATAATTTGTCTTCACATGTCATGTTTTATATTTTGTATGCCTTAGAGACATTAAAATATCTAACTGCTAGCCGGTGATATAAACTTATAATTTTGGGTTTTGTGATTATGCATGAAACTTGTATAAATTTAAGACCTTCCATTTTGATTAAATTGTCTAGTAACTTTGGTTGGATTGATTGAAACAACATATTGCCAAAGTAATATTTGTTGTGTAAATTAATTTGATTGAATTTATATACATATTGTGTGAGATTATTCATATGAGTTATGCTCGATCTAAAGGAAGATGTAATGTGACCGAATAATTACATGCTTGTGATGGTAAATGTGTACTAATTATAAGATTATTTTTTTATGTGAACAATGGAGTGTCCAAAGACAATCATTGTTTGAAAAAACTTATCACCAATGTTTGATCATTGTATCAAGAATACACTTGTAGTTAGTTGTTTCAATCCAAAGATTCAGGATTAATAGTGCACTAAGTATCTTGTTTGGTTCTTTAAATTTGTCATAAAGATTAATTGTGATTTGTATGTTTATTGTTCTTTCTTAGTTGCTACTACTATCACTCATATTTTTACTACTCAAATTGGTAGAACCTCAATACTTAAAGAGTATGAACTTAAAGGTTGAACAAGTCACATTACATCAAATTATGTCATTTGTTATTATGACTCTGGGTCAAACCATGTCATTCTTACAATAAGAAAAGGAAGAATATTAAGGGTGTTGTGGAAGAGTCTTTTCAACCAAAGAAACCAAAGAAACCAAAGAAGAATGAGAAATTTACCTACTTCTTCAGTAAGAAGAAACAACATCCTAAATATGTCGCTTGACGTGTAAAGAAAGGCAAATTTGTTACTGTAGTTTGTTTTGAAGTTAATTTGACTTGTGCTTAAAGATACTTGGTAGGTAGATTTTGGTGTTACTATTCACACAAGTGAGACTATACATGATTGCTTGTAGAGTCAACCGTTAAGTGATGATGAAAGATTCATTTTTGTGAACAATAACAATAAAGTTACGGTAAAGATTATTGAAACTTTCATATTATAATTAAAAATTGGATTTCTTTATTAATTTATTATCAAAAGTTAAACCCAGTGGCATTTCCAGTTTAATTTAACAAATTTTAATAAGTAATAACAAAATAAAACATAATCTAACAACTAATTGAATTATAATTATTTCTTGGAAATGTCATTTAGTTCTTGAATTATAATACTGCAAATTCATATAAGTATATTAAAGATGTGATTTAGCAATAAAAATTGAAAATCAAATCAAATTAAAAAAATCTTTTTGGATTTCTATTTTTATTTTTTAGATTGGTTTAACAATATAAAATGATTTAAATTTTAGTTCGATTTCACAAGAATGCTGTCGGCCATGAATTTTACATTGACAGAATTGGCTCTTTTAAAATCTATCAGCAAACTAAGATTCGTTAACAAAGTCTCATATTGCTGGCATATATTATAACTAAGTTATTGGCCCCTTTTCATTTCTTGCTGACACTTTTAACTTGCGCCCGACAACATACGAAGAAACCATGGCAAAAGGAAAAAATGATGCTTGAGGTCGACTATCAATAATTGAATGTGATAACTACGTGTGTTTCTTTATGCGGTCGTACAAGTTTTAAAGTATAAAAATGGAAGAGCAACAGATTTTTTTTTTCTTTGAAGTGAATGGAAGTTTGAAGTCACTCAAATGTAAAATTATGTTTGACCTGTTTTTTATTTATAATTTAAAATTTATTTTAAAGTTAAATTGATAATAAAAATTTCAAGTAGAAGTTGTTTAGCAATTGTAACATGAAGGCTTCTTTAAAATTAAAAATTATTTTTTTTATCGGGCAACAATTAGTTCAAGACGAAGAAGAGAAGAGTCTAAGATGTGTAACTTATTTTTAGAAATTACTTCAATTAATTTATTTATTTATGTTAAAAGCTACTTGTAGATATTCAAAATTATTTCCCCTAAAAAAAAGAGGGAGGAAGTGTATGCGAAACACTTCTCTTCTTTCCCACCAACAACCCACTTGTAAAATCTGTTGTCCCTCCAATAACTCTGTCTCCCCGCTACTCTGCAAACTCGTCTGGGAGACGCAAGCCAGTCCCACCAACAACCTCATATGTCACCATGATTGCAGTTGGAGTGTTGAGGAAGTCAAGCGAGGGTATCCCCCAATAGCCTATAAAAGGGAGAAGCAAATGTAGAGCAAGGGGTTGAATGGAATTGAAAGTTGGAACTGGAGACTAATCTTGAGAAAAAAAAAGTTGAGTCTTATGGAATACCAAGAGAGGAGCACAAGGAGGAGTTGGGTTTCAGTACTCGTCGGCCAATGAGAAACGAAGTTAAAAGTTCCATCCCAGCAACGACTAAGGGTGCTTTGTCCAGGTAACCGGTTAGCGAATTTTTATCACTTGTAAATTTTATTTTCTTGGTTTGAATTTTGTTGTGACATGGGGAAGGCGAATCGTTCGATAGACGGTTCCCTTCCCCAATCCGATGACCTAGATTCTAACGATGACCCCTTAATCGTTGGCCAAGTTGGTCTTTTATGTTATACCTTATCAACCAAATGATGACCCCTCACTTGGTTAAACTAGCCAGTTTCATTAAATCTATATCTAGTTAATCAGGTGACCCCCCACTTCAGCCATGTCGGCCTGTTCTGTTATACCTTGTCAACCATTATCCCCTATTGTCGGCCAAATTGACGAGTTTGGCTAACTGATATTCTGTTGGTCACACTGGCTAGCTTTATTAATTTGGCTTGTTAGCCAAGCCATTTCCCTTGTTGTTGACCAAATTGGCCAATTTTACTAATCGATACCCTGTTGGTCACACCGACTAGTTTTATTGATATGCCTTGTTAGCCAAACCATTCTCCTTATTGTCGACCAAATTGACCAATCTACTACCTGATACCCTATCGGCCACACCAGCCAATCTTATTGATATGCCCAGTTAGCCAAATTATTTTCTCTTGTTATCGACCAATCTATTAATTGATACCTTGTCGATTACACCAACCAATTTTATTGATATGCCCTCTTAACCAAGTCATTCTCCCTTGTTGTCAACCAAAACGGTTAATTTGTTAATCGATACCCTGTCGGCCACATTGGCCAATTTTATTATATGCCATGTTAACCAAACCATTCCCCCTTGTTATCAACCACATCGTCCAGTTCTATTAAGTTATACCTTATCGGCTAAAAGATCCCCTTGTCGGTCAATGTTGTTAATTTGTACTCTGTCGACCTAGGTGACCAGTTTTGTTCTTAGATTTTGGCAACCCAATGACCTTAGTTGATCAAGTCGGCTAAATTGGTTGTTGTACCCAACTGGTTAACTGGCCTGTAATCTATATCTCTCCCAACACTTTGGACATCAATGGATAGTCCGTCCTATCTCGATTTCCTTTGGACGCTAATGAATGGTTCGTCTCTCCCAAGCCTCCTAAAACTATATAAACTTTGAATTCTCTACTGCACTATGAGATACGTATGAGTAAGAGGTAACTCTTTTCAAGTTCAAAAACCAAAAGAATATCCTCTTCCAATAACAACGTCTAATATTGTTTTTGTACTTGAAAGGTGAAAATAACAATTTAGAAGTCAAAATAATTTTCATGTGTCTAATTAAGGTAACTAACTGTCTTAGGACAAACGTCGTAGGGTGCTAATACCTTCTTTACGTGTAATGGACTTTCATGCCTCAAATCTATTTTCATAGACCAGTCTTATTCTTCTCAAGTTTTCTGACATTTTTCTTAAAAACGTCGGTGACTACTCTTTTATAAATTTATTTTTTCTTTTTTCGAAAGAAACTTAAATTTTCTTTTTGTTTTTTTCGGTCCCGTTACTATTACGGTTGTGACACTTCGTTTCTTCACTTTTTCTTTTATAAAAAATAATTTTTATTTTTAAATTATTTTTATCCAAATATATTTACTTCGACTCTCTTTTAAGAAGAAGATTTAAAATAAAAATAAAAATGAGGTCCATCACTATTTTTCTTGGCATGCCAAAATTAACCATGGTTGATATACTTCTCTTTCCCTTCTTTGAGAAGGGCACATGGGAAGTCGAAATTATTGCTCCAATGCTATAGACATTGTTGTAATAATAAAAAATGCATGAAAATTTAACCCAAGTTATTTAGTAATTTGTTTTAGTTGAAGTTGTGTAAAATAATTCTTCTCAATCTAAATAGTTATTAGGAGATGAAGTGTGTGTTTGATTTCATAATAAGATTATCATAATTAATTTTGTTTCTTGTCAAACATAATTTTAGTAAAAATATTTATTTTGTTTTCAAACCCCGATTTGACTAAAAGTGATAAAAGTAATTTGTGTTTGATTTGCTCTAAATTTTGCAACAAACTATCAGATATAATTATTTAAAAATTAATTTTAACCAAATCAATTTCATAAAATTAAGTTTACAAGCACTCACCTAAAACACAAGCAAGATGACTCTGGCACAAAGTTTTATTACTTAATAAAGGCTGAAATTCACCATCTCATTTCAAAGCATCTAAACATAAAAGTTTCATTATCAACTATAGTTTGAACTACCAACAACGAAACACATTATAGAAAACATAGTCACTTTCAAGGTCACCCTTTATTAGTCATCCATGATAAATAAACATCTTGTGATCATAACATGCATACGAGAATTTTTATTCAACAAAGTTACATGCTCCATTATATTGAAAATAATAATTTTATGTCATTCCCTACACTTGTACTTGTATGTTGTTGTTTTTTGTTTTTTTTGGGAGAGGGAGGGCACAAATTCTTGTATGTCGTCTTTGATGTATGGTTTGTATTTTCTAATAAGTTTACTTTATATAAATTTAAGTTTTTGTTTTTGTAAGAATTAATCTCTACACCGCATTTTTATTAAGGATTGAATATTGTTGATGACGTGGTTACCGTAACTTCAAATTAATTATTTGGTCCTTATAAATTATAATAATATAAGAATTAGTCCTTATAAGTTATATTATTTTATGAGTTAGTTACTATATAAAAAAAATATAAATTTTAATTTTTATATTACCTTTATTAATATAGAATAGTCTCAATCAATATATTCATCCTTAATGTTGGTAATCTAAGGTTCATATCATTATTATTATCAGAATTAGAGTTGTGTACTTAACTTCTAATAATAATTAATAATACTTAATCTGTTCCTTGAAATCAAGTAAGTATTCAATAAGTCTATAAATTTTCTTAATGACTAATCAAATTCTCCAAGTAATTATTCTCTCTATATATATATGCTTTTGAAGGTTGGAAGTAGTTGAGGATACAAGAGGGGTATAGTAGAATAGAAACAAACCAATGATTGTCATAAACTAGTCTAAAAGAATTGGAAATAAGTTCTTAAGGTGTTGTCACACTAGTAAGATGTGTGTATCATTACATGGTCCATGGGTTGGTGATCGAAAAAACTCATGTTTGTGGATAGAAAAAGTATAGGAAAACATATTAAATTAGATCTAATAAGTGTTTATCACGATTCTTGGCTAAAAAGACATATTCGCCTACATGGTTTGCGTAAAACATTGATGCTTACTGCCAAATAAAAATTATAATTAACAATTATTTGAATAAATTAAAAGAAGATGATGGGCATTTTGAGTGGGAGACTTTCGTTATTTATATTTATCCCTCTAGATATTTGTCATTAGTCACTTTTCAATACCTGTGTAACTAACTATTTTCAACCATCACTGATTTTGACAATCACAATGATGATAAGAATTTTATAAATTTGACAAAATTAAGGAAGAGTGTAATATTAAAGACCATTATGTATTAATAAATATAAAAAATATTACAATTCTCGAACACATTTTTTAACCCACTTTGAATATTAATTGAAATTTATTGTAAATCATAAAATTTTGATGAGTGTTAATTTTTATTTTAATAAATAAAAAACATGGATTATAAAGTTATATTAAAAAAAAAAGTGTTGTCAATACTTTTTGTAAATGTTATATAGGACTGATTTTCTTAAAATAACATTACCTATAAAGATAAAATAATTAATTTTCAATTATGTTGCACGTCACCAACATAGTAAAATTCACAAAATTTTCATTCAGTAACTAAAAACTTAAAATTTGATCAAATATAAAAATCAAATGAATAATTAAAAATTCTAATACGAAGGGATGAGAAAAGGCTTTAAAACGAAAAACAGAATGATCCAACAACAGAAATCTATTTCGTCTGTGAGCAATGTGGATCAAGGGCCGAGTGTTCATTTAATGCCCAAGTTTGTATTTGGACCTTACCTCATGTCTTAGCATCCCTTAAATCTTAATGTCTCTCCTCCCTAAAAAAGAACTGAACAATGAATTGCACGAAATGAGTGAGAAAATAAAAGAAAAATGAAGTCATTGAATTACAAAAGAAAAGAAGAAATGGAGAATTGACGCAACAAAACTGTGGAGATAGTTAAAGAAGAGTAACCTGAGGTCAATTTAAGTAATGAAAAGATTGTTTGCTCTCTCCTAAGTTAAGTTCGTATGTAAAATAGCCATAAATTCAAAGTTTAAAATTGATGTTGCGTATTAATTTTTTAGTACTGTGACGTAATAACGTTTATTTTGGCGCCACGTGGATATAAGTGTAGGTTTCAGAAATTAGCAGACAATTCCTCTGTTTAAGAATAATCATACTGGCATTTGATACACAATCCCAGAAAGAAAAGGAAGAAATTAAAAAGCAAACAGAGGATTTGAATGGAAAAAGGAAGCTCTATTGTTGTATACTGGGGACCGGGTTTTAGTGCAAGTACTATCAGTGCCACAACAGAGACTCAGGTTATGGATGCCAATTGCAGCTTCAGCAGGGTGGGACCCATAATACCACTAATGTGACTTCCAGCTCATTTCTGCCAACACTTTTTTGTCCCATTCTTTGTTTTATTATCAAATAAAATTATAAATTATGATTTTTTTAAACATTACAGAGTCATACATTACCCTAAAATTAAGACGCAAAATGGCAATGCTGCATGCACCATGTCTTGTACAGACCAGAAAACACAAGTTTTGATAAAGCACAGCCGTGACTACACAGTAAGTGAATAAAGGGCGGAAAACATAATAATAATTACAACAACAACCATCGCCATTTTTCCAGGGCCACTTAGTCAGGCTGCCAAAAATGTAAAAAAAAATAAATAAATAAAAATGAAAGTGACATTTGCTACCCTAGTCCTTAGAGCATCCGATTCTTATGAAGCTTATTCTCAACATCCCTTATTCTATCATTATAAATGGCGTCATAATATATATGTTTAAGTGCAACTGAAGCTAGCCATCAACAGATTGAAAAGAAAAATCATTACACATAATATTAGTACAATTATTATTTATTTTATTTAGAAAATGACTAGATAATTAAAAATTTAGACTTGAACCTTAATTAATATATAAGTGATTATATTAGCGGTTCATTTCTCATGCAACTATTTATTATTGTAAATGACGACTTCTGACAAGATTCTGTCATTCTTTTAAATTGAGTATAGCACTACTGTATTCATTCAAATACCATGCATTGTTACTGGTATCTCTAATTTTATATCAAATTTCTTCTGGAGGAGATAAGCTGTTCTTTATATTTTGTTTGCTAATAATGTGTATATATCAATTTGTTTAGACACGTGTATAACATGATGGCTTCAATTCGCATTCCTTTTCTGATTTGGTAAATTAAGTAAGCATTTATTCAAACTTATAAAGGTCAAAGATACTTCTTCATGCAATATTATTAGAACGTTGAGATACGGTGTAATTTATGAGGAACTGAAAGAGACCCCATCATTGGTAAGACAAGACGCTCCCGTAGATCGTAGTGGGCAAAATCGAAGAAGCCAAGGTAAGAAATAAACAAACGCTCCTTACCATAGGTAAAACAGCAAGAGATATAACCCCAAAAGGATAAGTCAAAGGAGGTGGTGTAAATTAATTAAATCAAGTAATGACATTGGTGGAAGCATTGAATTCAATGAACCCCATGTACTCGAAATCATTGAAACCCACACTCTTTCACCCCAATCCTGTCCGTGCATCATTATTATCTTTATCAACCACACTCGGAACCACTTCAATTTTCAATTCTGTTAAATTAAAACCTCTTTACTAGCCTCCATTCATGTCTAAGTCATCAACAAATTAAATACACAACTTAATTAATCATGGAATTATACTATAGTTACTAAGCAAATAAGTAAAACATAAATATTTGTAATTTATATTATTTTTATACTAACAAAATAAAACTTAGTAGTACATAAAAATTGTGAACAAATTGCAGATGAATCTAAGTTGGCACTGGAAATTGAGAGAGAAAGGTAATGAAAAGAAGTGCATGAGATACTTGACATGTGTGCAGGCAGGGCAAATTGGGAAATTCACGAGCGCTTCTACCTCTGACTCTCGTTTTTCCCTTAGAATCTGTAGATCTGCAAATCTGCGCCGTTATTCCTTCTATTATCGTTTCTTACATTTACCATCAAAGGCACAACAGCAGAAAGGATGAGAAAACAATTGCACAGAGAAGGGAGGAGGTGGTCAGGGGCGGAGGAGCGGAGGAGCCCGGCGGCGGAGGGCTGTAGTAGTAGAAAGGAAAGTATGGCACAATCGGGTTGGGCGGCGGCGGCCTGGGGTAGTTTCTGTTGCTGGGAGGAGGGTAGTAGTAGATTCCGCCACCGCCACCACCACCGCCGCTGGATGTCGGAGGAGGTGGTGAAGAGTAGGTATACTGAGAGGGTGGAGGCGGGGAGTAATAGTAAGATCCGCCACCGCCGGAGGGAGGAGGAGAGGGTGGTGGAGGGCAGTTGTTGGTGGAAGGAGGTGGAGGCGGGGGTGGCGAGGGAACTGGGTTGCAAGGGTTGTCACAAGAGGAACACATTGTGCACTGGATCTGCGCGTGTGACGTGGCTTTTAGCCTCTCTTTATGCTTACCATCTCCATCTTCTCCCATTGCCACACTAGCCACTATCACCAACACCGTTAAACACAACAACCTCATCCTCCACAACCTGGGACGCCCAAACCAAAGTCCAGTCTGCTAAGAGAAACTTTGCTACTCACTATTCACTACCACTCTCGAGTATAGACTAGGAATGCTACTCTCTTTTCTTTTTATTAATATGCATTTTTTCGTTAACGGACACTGGATGAAAAATTAGTTATTGTAAAAGGTGATGCCGACACGTTTTGGTTTCACACGTTCGGTTGACATGTTCGAATTGAACACTTGCACTGTTGGAGCTATGCTACCATAACCAAAGCGGAATAGCGGGCTTAATTCTAACTTATAAATAAAATAAGTGCATGTAACATGGTGGTTCTTTTGTTACATACTGGAATAGTAAATCATAAATTAAATTGATTATGGCAAAATTAAACATACTATAAGGCTAATTGTGTTTCAATTCAGGTAGCTAACACGAGAAAAAATGTTTGTTTAATTTGTATTGAGAATATATATATGTGATGCATGAGTAACATTGGGTGAGTTGTACATGGAAGGTTAAAATAACATTTGGATTATTTTTTTCCACTTGCAACTGATAATGTGGCAATGCAAGGAGGAGACGTAACGCAAACGCAAGCTCCACGTGGTGCTTTTCCCGTTATGAACTGCACTGTGTTCGGTAAGTACTTGGTACTCCTACTTCATGACACAACATTACAGAGGTATTTTTAAATAAAATTTAGAAATATAAATGAAAGTTAATTATAATTAATTTAAATAAATAATTCATATTATTGATAGATAAATTTTGATGCAAAATAACAAAATGAGACTAGCAACATCATTTATATAACATATTTTTATAATAAATTTTAAAATATTAATTTTTTCTTTCTTATTTTCTATTACATCATTTATCTAATCATATTTTTTCTCTTTTTATTTCTTTTGTAATTGTATAAACGTGTTTATTACTTTATTATAGAAAATAATTTCCCTGACCATTTTTATTTTTTACTTCAGCCATTGTATACAGCATTTATAATTCATACGCGTTATCCTTATCCTAATTTGCCACAATCGAACCAGTGACGTTTCAGGTCCGATGCCATCTTCCCGAGACAACTATTTTACTACACCAATTATTTATAATAAGTATAGGATTTTATTTTCGTTACAAACTTGAAAATTTTCAACTACTTAGAATTTCAAGAAAATAATAATAAATGAAACTTTTCTTTCTTTTGACAAACTCATCAAATGGCCCCATTTCTTACAGAACGGCATTTATTCATCTCTTGATGATAGCAAAGAAATTTAGGTGTTTACTTTGGCCAAATTAGTACATGTTACATCCTATATATAAATGGCTACAGTTAAAGTCACACCAACATCAACATGAACTATTTTTATATAAGGACACTTGAATGATAAGTTCTAACTAAGAAGAAATATGCAAAGCAACCAACACCGAATACAATTTCATTGATCTGCATTGTGGTAAATTATTGAGTTACTGTTTGCCTTGTATTGTGAATGAAAGTTCACGAAACCTTTCTTGTCTGGTTTATATATCCTAATTAAAATCACCCATAAAGTCTTACCCACCCATTGACCTCTGCTGAAGATGGGTGATTGAAATACAAGAAAGTTTTTCCCTCTTTCTCTTCACTCCCTCACATTCTCTTTTAGGTAAATTGGAAGAAACATGGTACTGGACAATGTCCAACAATATTAACGTGACAAAAGAATGCTATCATACAATTAATTTGCAGCATCAATTTAATTTCGCTCCACACATTAATATTGGACAATGTCCAATTCACTCGCAATTCTTGGAAATTTTCAACGCGATGAAAGAATACTCGTATAGCTCGTACAACTAATTTGGAGCGTCGATTTAATAATTAGCTCCTCGTATCTTATGGCAAATGTATAATCGCAAAAAAAATTAGTTTATTCTCAGTCGCCTTCATATTTTAAAGGATTTATTTCAAACAGGCTAATTAATAAGATGTCTATCCCGCGGTAATAATATTCTGACATTCACAAATTATAAATATTTTATTATTTTTTTATCTTTTTCTCTCGTCGTATTATTAATCATTTATCTATGAAATATAGATACTAAAAGTGTGTCCAAGAATATTTTCTAACTTATTATTCCCATTCATGTTAACAGTGATGAGTTAGTCGTCATTTTAAACATTTTAAAATTAAGAATTTCTGAATTATTATATTTTATAAATAATCCTTTTAGAACCTAATTGATCAATTGAAACACCTTCATTCCAATTCCTATTTCTATAAGGTAAAGTGCTGAAAAACGAAATTATTTTCGTTCGGTCTTCCACGAGAGAATCATGAGGCAGTTGAAAGTCGATTATCGAAGTGAAAGAACACATGAAACGATGGAGATGAAGGGCTTGTCGAAAACTACCAAAAGCTTTTCTAATAAAGATCTTACTCGTATTTCCACCTGTACATATGTAATTTAAGTAATATTTTATAGTAAAATGTTACCAATATTTATATTAGTAATATTTTTTATATTTTTAGTAATATTTAAATATTGTTAATAATATTTTGTAACATAGTTTAAATACAAAGGAGTGAATGGAGACGGAGGGTCCGTTGATGACACAGAATTGAATAGAGAAGAATGATACAAAGGAGTGAACAAATATGATATACCGGTTGGAGATGAAGGCATCAACATACTCGTAAATCAATGATAGCATATTTTTTAATACATCATATAAATATTGTCATTGAGATTGAAACTGGTACCTAAAGTTGGTGAGTGTATAATAATTGAGTGAAATTTTGTTACTTGCAAAAGGTTACTTGGCCTACTCTTGTTGTGGAATATTTTTAGTTTTTGTGTTTGGATTATGGTGTTTGAAATGATTATTTATTGAAGAAGAAAAAAAGCATATGGCTTTTATGATTGTTTCAAACAGCATAAAGTGTAAAACTTGTCCGGGTGAATGGAGTATGAGTTGATTGTTTTCAAGTAGTAATAGTAATGTGGTATTTGAAATGATTTTTTTAATTAGAACTTGAATACGGAAGATTTTGTACAATTAACAAACAAGAAATAGAATATAATAGCACTAATAATTAACAATCAAATATTTCATAAATTATCGGTGATAGAATTTTATCGAGATTGAGATTGAAATGTGGTCAGAACAAATTGTTTAGGTTTTAGAATATAGTGACAATATCTTTCCAATTCCACCCACACATATGGTTTCTTTTTCCTTTGACAAATATGTTTGTTTGTTATTTGAAAAAGAAAAGTTTGCACATAATTTTTTTATTTCTTTACATTTATATGAAAAGGGAAGTTTTCCATTGTCATATCAGCAACATTGAAGGAGCAAAGTATTAGGTCTAGAAAGAGGATGGTATAGAGCAATAATAATAGTGCGTTACTTTTTCATGAAGGTTAGGCATAGTAAACTTAGGCAGCAACGATAAGTTCCCTTTTCGTTTTTTCTTGCTTGGTATACAGTGTACATACATATAAGAATTTTTTTCAATTAAGAACAACTTCGCCTGCTGAATTTTTCGGTACACTTTTCCCATCTTACCTACCATTTGCAAAGGCCTAAACTTCTTAGTTTAGTAGTGCTTGCTGGAGTTAACGTAAGAGAAATTAATGGTCTTTCTTCATATATAAATAACATGAATTGAAGTCTATGTATAAAGAAAAGATAATTTTAGTTAACCACTTCTGTTCTTTTTGTTACGGAATTAGGTAATTTTTAAATATATTGTAGAATTTGGATATTGGTTGAGTTCAAAGGGGCGAGGTGGATCAGGTAGAAATCTTTGATATACTTCTGAAAATCCCCAAAGAAGAATCAATGTCATTTCAGACGACAAATATATGATAGGATAAAATAATAAACCCTTATACACTGATTATTATTATTATTTTCTTTTTCCTTGTCTCGGTTTTCATACAGTAACAGTAACAGTACATCTTGAGCATGATCTCGAGGACTGTCATTTAAAGAGGGGCCTTTGATTTTGAACTGTTGACCGCGTGAGAAAGCTCACCACCTCTGCAGGCTTGCATCATGGTTCAAAATATTATGCCAACCCATACACGTTTTTCACGCCTTTTCCCATTTATCTTTTTTGCTTAATTTTCTATTTTCAATACCAACTGACTTTAGGGTTTAAGATCTGAAATATATTTTCCTGTCCCTTTCTTCAATTGAATAACAATAGCTCGGCTATAAAATATTAACAATTTAGACAAAAAGTATTAACATTTGAAAAGAGAACTTTTTTTTAACTAAATTGTTATTTTTTAGTTAAAGGGATAAAAAAGAATCAAAGAAAATGGTAAACAGATTTGAACTTCCACGACATAGGACATGTGAAATGTTTTCTAGCGGATAATGACTGTCTTCTACCCAATGTTGTTGTGGATGTGAGTAAATTAATTATTCTTTAAAAATTATGTGAGGTTTAATTATCTAGTAATAATAACTTTGAAAGAAAGGGAGTGAAAATAACACAACCCAAATGGCGGATTCCATGAGTAGATTGCTATTAAATGAACGGTTGGAAGGCCCATATTTGGGCGATCTTGCTCGTGGACTCAATTATCTGACGATATGGGCTGGGCTATTTGTATCATTTTGGGCCCTATCTGCCGGGTCCAAGTAACAAAAAATGCGGGACGTGAACCCAATATCCAAGGATATTCATGACAAGGAGATACTCAAGATTGTTATTTATTTCCAAACAATTTACTGTTACATAGTAACTTGACATTTCAAATAAGAGTAAAACACATAATTATACGCATATCACCCTATTTACTATTTAATTGTAGCTGATATTACCAAAATTTTCACTCTACCAATAAGTTTAAATATTATTGGACTAGGGAAGGGATACTTGGGGGAGAAAGAATTAGAAATGGATATTGAGACAAAGACGTGCCCGCAACTGAAGCCGTGGATATTCCATTCCACGTTGTCGTGCTAGGTTTGGCCCAATTACACTGTACCATTTGTATTTGGAGAGACATAAATGAAGCAGGGTCAAATAAATCGAAGGGGCGTGTTTGCGCAATACAAACAACACCTATACTAATAGCCAAAGCCAAATTAAAAAAATTGTGCTCTTTATTAATGTGTCTATATCCAAGAATCAACCAAAAGGTCTACACTTTTCATTGGGGATGTAGCAATTCAAATTAAAGCACATAATAAATGGAACGTTTGAGGCTCGGTACAAATTCTTTTTAAACAATCCAATACTCAAGAAAATGGAAAGGCACGCAACGCAATTGCAACCGCATCATGCTCTGTCGTTTGAATTAATAAAACCAAACACGGCATTAAAAAAAAAAAAACAAAATTCAAATCAAAACACGTTCAAAGACACTGATTATTACAGCTTCTTCTAAGCTGTAGTCCCTTTCTTTCTAAATTTCAGAAGCGCGTTTCTCTCTCATAGAAAAGGAAAGAACGGATACTTGTTTTCTTTATGAGTTGCTTTTCTCTCTCTTAGTCTTAGTTCAAATTTCGAATTCGGAAGAAACCAAAGCCCAAAGGAAGATGCTCCAGCGAAGGCACTGTTGCTACATCGGCATCACCGTGTTAGCCATCTTCCTCGCAACGACGTCGTTCGCCGATGCGCAATCCTGCAACGGCATCCTCCTCTCCTACGCCTACACCGGCGGCGTGCGCCTCCCACCCAACGTCTCCGACGCGGCGGAGCAGCCGTACCGGTTCGAGTCGACGCTGACGGTGCTTAACAACGGCCTCGACGAGCTCAAGTCTTGGAAGGTCTTCGTGGGCTTCAACCACCGCGAGTTTTTGGTCTCCGCCTCCAATGCAGTGCTCGCCGACGGCACCACACTCCCCGCCGCCGTCGGAAACGGCACAGTTTTCGCCGGCTACCCCATGACCGATCTCAAGACCGCCGTCGAAACCGCCGGCGACTTGACCCAGATGCAGGCTCAGATCAACCTCGTCGGCACCGTCTTCGGGGTGGCGCCGCCCAGTGTTCCGATGCCGGCGTCCATCAACCTCGCCAACGATGGATTCCTCTGTCGCAAATCCACTGCTCAGGGTAACCTTATTCTCCTCGATCTGTCACTGTAGCTTGGGTGTTTGTGAAAATGTTGATTTGAAAATTTTTTAACTAGGTTATTGGATTAGTTTTGTTTGATCTTTGAATTGATTAATTTTGTTTTGTTAAATACCATGATTAATGAAATGGGGTGTGATTACTTTTTGGTGGGTTTTTTGTTTTTTGTTTTTCAGGGAAGAATGCAAGCAGTGTGTGTTGCACGAGAGATCCCAAGTTCAAAACTAACATTACCACGGATGAAGAGTTTCTGCCACGTCAGAATGGTGATCTTACCATTATGTATGATGTGATCAGAACTTATGATTCTAATTACTGGGCTGAGGTTTCTATTGCAAACCATAACCTTCTTGGGAGGCTTGACAACTGGAGGTTGAGCTGGGACTGGATGAATGATGAGTTTATATATTCAATGAAAGGGGCTTATCCCTCTGTTGTGGATGCTTCTGATTGTGTGTTTGGTAAGCAGGGTACATTCTACAGGGATCTTGATTTTGCCAATGTGTTGAATTGTGAGAGAAGGCCAACCATAATTGATCTCCCTCCCACCAAGTTTAATGATTCTGACTTTGGGATGATTCCCTTTTGCTGCCGGAATGGTACTATTTTGCCACCGTCGATGGACCCCAGCAAGTCGGTTTCGAGATTCCAAATGCAGGTCTTCAAGATGCCACCGGCACTTAACCGCTCCCAGCTTTCGCCACCGCAGAACTGGAAGATTAGTGGCACACTCAACCCTGACTATAAATGTGGCCCTCCTGTACGAGTGAGTCCTAGTGAAAATTCTGATCCATCTGGCTTACCGTCGAACAAGACTGTGATGGCCAGTTGGCAGGTTGTGTGCAACATTACAACAGCCAAGGGAACAACGAGCAAATGCTGTGTCTCGTTTTCAGCCTACTACAATGATTCAGTTATTCCATGCAAAACATGTGCCTGTGGATGCCCAAAGAACACAGAGAGAACATGTAGCACTACTGCTCCAGCTATGTGGCTTCCACCAGAGGCACTTCTTGTTCCCTTTGAGAACCGAACCGCCAAGGCTCTTGCTTGGGCAAGCCTGAAACATCTCCGGGTGCCAAACCCTTTGCCGTGTAGTGATAACTGTGGTGTGAGCATCAACTGGCATTTGTACACAGACTACACTAAAGGATGGAGTGCAAGGGTGACACTTTTTAACTGGGGTGAGACTAATTTTGCAGACTGGTTTGCTGCGGTGCAAATGGACAAAGCAGCTGCAGGTTTTGAGAAAATGTATTCATTCAATGCAACACTTCTAGATGGTGTAAACAATACAATAATTATGCAAGGTTTGCCAGGATTGAACTACCTTGTAGCAGAAGCAGATGGAGCTGACCCTCTGAGAGATCCTAGGGTGCCTGGTAAACAACAGTCAGTGATCTCGTTCACAAAGAAAACTACCCCTGGAATCAATGTGGCTCGTGGAGATGGGTTTCCCACTAAAGTATTTTTCAATGGGGAGGAATGCTCTCTTCCTTCAGTGTATCCAAGCAGTGGTTTCAAGAATGGTTTTTCATTGGCTACTTCCATGATTCTAACACTGTTGCTGATCCTCTTGATGCGGTAATAGTGACTGTTGTTTTTGATTTTGGCTCTGGTCTGCTGTGTCCGGAGACAGGATTTGATATGACCACAGAAACTCAGTGGACTTAGTCGTGCTGTTGTAACATTCATGCGTGTGTCTGGTTTGGATGCTGTGGTAGTCATTGTTCAATTGATATGTGATTCTTTCGAGCATGTTACAGTACAGAAGAATGTAGATTTTTGTGTTAGATGATAGAAATATATTCCTTTTCATATTAGAAGTTTATTGTTTTTTCTCTCTTTTGTTTGCGATTTATCTTTGAGTAATTCTTTCGCAGGAAGTCAAATCATTATTTGACTAATGCAAGAGGTTGTGGTGGGCTGCTAAATGTACTATCATTAGGAATGTTTTACACGTCCAAAAAAGAGTGCCTAATAGATGACATGGTTGGTATATTTCAAGTATCTCTCCTTGTCTTGGTTGATGATGGTTAGGGAAACATTTTACGAGTGTTTCCAATGAGTTTATTCCAATTATTTAAAATTCGGCTCAGACCAATTGGGATTTGTTTTAAAATTAAGTAATATTAATTAATATTGGTAAAATTATTTTTGAACAACTATATGTAATTAAGATGTCTTTATCTCATTCATAAAATTTTCATTCCGATGTATGATAGAGTATATAGAATTCAATTCAAGTTTTTAAAATTTTATATTTTCATTCACACGCGCAAAAAAAATAATGGTTAAACAACTTCGTTTATAGATGTTTGGAAAAGTGACTTCTATAACAACTCTAAGAATTCATATGCTCTAATGGTATTTTTGAGTTGTTTAAATTTGAGAATTTAATAATCAATTCCCACTTTCTTTGTGTATGGTGAAAAGAATTGTTTTGAGTATAAAACAAACATGTCCTTCGAAAAAGTGTATTTGATTGTACTTTTTTATTATTGATTTTATAATTTGTTGAACATTTATTTATTCAGACTAAATTTTTTGTTTTAAACCGAATCTTCATCTCGAAAAGTTATAAGCAAGAAGGTTTAAGGAATGAATAAATCTGAAAAGACAATAATAATAATGTAAACTACAATAAAACAAGAGTAAATTATATATACAAAACTATCACCACGTGCCAGCTTGTTAAAATATGTTTAAATAAATTTTTTGATAAACACTTGTAAAAATAAAATAAGAAGAAATAAAACTAGTTTCTATGTATGCTAATCAGTAGAAGATATTTTATATTAATTTCTCTAAAAATTTATTTTTAATTTATAAAAAAGTTAATTATATATTTTTTCTTTATTTTCTATTTTTTTTTTTTTTGAATACTTATAAAAAAGTTTGTCTAAAACAACTAAGGTAGAATCTACAATGAGTTGTAGCGTGTGAATATCACCCTACAATTAAATTAAACTAATTCAGTCTAATGAAAAATTTTGTCCATCCAAACTAACACCTCTAATATAAAGTGTATGTATGAAATTGTTATTATTTAATTTTTTACCATGAAAAGCATATAATATAATTTTATATTAACAAAAATTTTACCTTTTTTGTTTTTTATAATTTCATGTTAACTTATTATTTAATAATAAAAATGTATACTTAATTATTATCTCTTCATCAACAATTTAATTTGAAAATAGGTTAATTGTAATTTTTCACTATCAATTAATCACAACAAACCACTGTAAATGATAAATTTATTAATTTTTATAATAAATCTCTAAAAGTTATACTAATTATAATAATTTTTATTGAAAAACAGTATTTATACATTATCATTAAACTCATTCAATTTAATCAATAAATTGCAAAACCAATGTTCTCATTAATTTAATGACCAATGCCAGTTTAATACAATAGTACTATTTTGAAGATTGAAATTTCTCCCCGTTCATTTCTTATTGAGTATTATGTTTGAGCATTAATTTTAGAAAACTAAACCCTCGAGTTAGTCCCTGAAATAAATCTTCATATTATAAATTTAATTTCAATAATTGAAATTTATAGTCTTTATCATATCTTTGTAATTACAGTTTAACCTCGAGTGATAAAAAAGAGAGCCTAAGGACAGCTATTGAACGCTCTTTGCAGAGTTCTTTGCAACATCAGTGACTCAATTCTGAAAAAAAACACCTGAAAACGGCAATGCCTAGACAGTTTTATATATATATTTTGTTACTAGACTAAACATATCTTTTATGAAAAACAATTCTACTTAAATAAGAGAGGATCAGTCTAGATGGTAAAATTCACCCTCCAGTTATTTAACAGTTATATATTTAAAGTTTAAAGTCAAAACCACTATAACCACCTTATCCTAATTAATTTATATGCTTGATGATAACCTAATTAATTAGTTTATGTTGCTTTAGTTAAAATTTATGTAGATTTGCCTTTGTTTATTTGTTATGGATATGAATGTTTAATCATTAAAATAGATGCTTTTGCGATGCTTTTGCAATGCTCAACCTCGATAATAAAGATAGGAAAATGAGCCAAGCAATTCCAAATTTGTTTTATGTTTACTACGGTTAAACTTGCTTCAAACGACCAAGGCAATATTACATTTAAAAATTTGAGAACTAACTTATCTATATAAATAAATTCAAAAACATAAAATTCAACAATAACTTTTGACGATTAAATTGTTAATTTACCAAATTAGTATAAGTGAAAACTCTGAAAGAAAATCCAGTAAAAAAAATTATATAAAAATGATGGATTGAAGACTCGATAATGTTTTGTTATATAAATTTTAATTTAAATATTGAAAATTATACTTATAAAATGTTTTGTAGTATATGCCTCAAGCATGACCACTACTACATCTTGCATAGTTATAGACTGGTAACTAAAAAATCTCACACTGAGTACCTAATCAAGTACATGTACAAAGAATGCATAACATAATGAACACAAAAGGCACAGAAGTATTGAAGTACAGAAGCAACCAGAAAAGAATGGCCAGACCAAATGTCTAGAACAGCCAAATGCAATATTTACATGCTTACCGAAGTCGTTACTTACTTTGAATGCATAAATTACAAAAGGAACAGAAGAAAAAAAATTTCATAATTTGTTATTGAAGTTAGAAATGCTCCTACGACAACTTTGCAGACGTATCAAAACCTTTCTTCTGCAATTCTGCCCTAAGCCAACATACCTTCAAGAACACCCTAAAATTAGAAGCTTGCTAGCAATTTTGCTATCAATAGCAGTCAAAAATTGCACATGCCTTGTGCATATATGCATTTTAAGTTTGTAGCTGATTCATCTTGAGCATCCAGACTAAACCATTGCATTATGCTACTCCCAGAAGTCTGAATATTCTGTTTGTTCAACAATTTAGACTCAGTTTCAAAATAGCTAACTGCAGGATGATAATGTGCTTGTGTAACAGAAACTATTTACACTGGCAACTGCAATCAGAAAGAACTGGCCAGGGTTTGTTCTACACAGGAATGTTGTCCAGAGAATATCCATCAAATTCAAACTCATTCTCAGTTGGTCCCATGCCTTCTTGCTGCCACCATTAGAAACACATGAGGAAATTTATTTGTTTATAATGGAAAATCACATGCAGATGTGTATAAATATTCCAGGTCCAAAGAACGGGATGAAGGACAAACCTGTTTTAGAAGTGCACTCATCAGATCCTCCTGGCCATAATGGTCAGGGAAGAGGTTAGTCTGGGAGCTTGCATCAGGAATTCTTTCAGCCTTGACCCTTATTGAATTGTCAACAAGATGCGGATTGAGGTGTTGACCAGCATTTTGCAGGTTATCTTGTTCCAAGCCTTGTCCCATGGAGAATATAGATTTTCCAATCAAAGGGGCGTCTCTGCTTTGGCCAGTCTGTTGTGTAGACGAAAAGCCTTGATGCACTAAAACTGATGGTGAGACGTCGATGTTACCATGTAAAGGATTTGCATGCTGGGAGGTATTGTACGTCAGGCCTGGGTTTGTTATGTCCCATTCTTGGGACTTTTGATGGTTCAGCTCATTAAAAATATCATAACTTGGAAATCCACCAGATCCTTTAATTCCTGATGTAACTTCCTCTTGAAACGAGCCTTTTGTTGTGATACTGGATATACCTGGAGTGCTTCCAAGAGGGAAACTATTGTTGACAGACATTTCAGAGGTTTGATTCATTGGAAAACTCAACACTGAAGAGCTCTGTGGAACAGGATTATAAGCAGGTCCTCTGTTATTACCAGCAATCCCGTTTCTTCCCAGAAGACCATTAGAAATTCCATTTGATCCAGTAGGCTGCCCCAAAGATGAAGGAAGTCTGGGAACACGAGGACCGGTATTTTCACTTAGCATCTGACCTCTAGGTTGGGGTTGTGCCATCTGCATCAATAAGGGGTTTCCCTGTGGAGCAGAAGCATTGACCCGCATATTCAAGCTTCCTAGGGATTGGGTAGACTGGTGCAAATTGGCAAGCTGCTTTGGCTCCATGGTGGTAGGGATTCCATGCAGCAAGTTCATTGGTTTACTATTGCTTAAATGTTGCTGTTGAACTTCTCCAAATCTTAACCTTGGGTTTTCAAAACTGAAAAGGTTTCTTTGATCCATGAGAGGCATAGGAACACCAGCTTTTGCAGTTGGCCTACCAAGTCCTGCTGCTTGAAGTGTGGCTAGACTTTGTGCTGGGAGCTGGCCAGCAACTGCAAGGGTTTGAAGATCAATCCCATTAATTGAAGAAATTGTCCCAAATGTTGCCTCTTGGGGGCTGAGAAAGGAGTTGTTCAAGTTATTCTGGTGCTGAGAAACTCCACTCAATCTTCGAAGATACAATCGGTATTTCTGTAACAAAAACAGGATGAAAAAAATACTTACTTCCTTCAAGGAGTCAAAGAATAGATCACCAGTTGACCACAAGATGAAAAGCAGGGATAAAAATTTAACTCAAGTCCTTCCCAAAGTACAATATAGGATAACAGTATGATACCTGCAGGTGGCTGGCAACGTTTTCTCTAGTGAGCCCAGGAACATTCATCAATTCCAGAATTTTTTTAGGAACAGCCTCTGAAAACAAATATCAAATTTGAATCAGGTAAAAACTAAGAGCATCATAATTCTTTTAAGATAAATATTCGGGCAAATTACTAATTTTAGACAAAAAGATGAGATAAGATAGATGACTGAACATACAAGGTGAAGAAGGAGTGGATGGGCGAACATGCAGGAAAAGATAAGATGAAGAACAAATGCACACAGGATAAAGTTGGGGTGAAAAACTCCCCAGAGATGGTTTGATTATATTAGAAAACTAATAGCGGCTCCAATAAGAAAAGTGGGAAATCGTCGAGTAAGAAGCGTAGAAGAGGAACTCAGAAAACTGCAAGAAAGACTAAAAAAAGACTGTTCTATGAATGGCCTTCGACAAAATTTGATTTTTAATAAAGCTAAATAGCTAGGACCCCAACCAGGGGGGAAGAAAGAGTTCACTTGACTATTGATGTAATTTTAAAGCCACAATGGAATCTTAATTATCTATTAAAATTACTGACCAGAATAATTTGAAAATTGACAGTATGCAAAACCTAGATGCAATGAACCCGACTATGATATCTAAAAACTGAAGACCCAGGCGGTAGAAGTGTCGATTTGAGGCTGACAAAACTCATGTATGACAACTGAACAATATAAATGTAGAATCTCAATGATTATGCAACAAAAGTTCTGTTACATAGGTCTTGAGTGGAAATGCAACAAAGATGAAAAATAAAGTTTTTCAAGGACACAGGTGAAGGATGCATACTGTCAATTCCCAGCTGATCCACAGCAGCAACAAACTGTTGATGGAGCTCCACAGACCAAACAACCCTTGGCTTCTTTAACGTGGATGTGTCATCTCTCTCTTCTGCATCCTCTTCCTCGTCCCTTCTCTTCTTTGAGTTTCTCCAACTGCCTTCATTAGCGGAGGACGAGTAATCTGCTTCATCAGATGCCTTTGGTTGCCGATCTCCTTCTTCAGCGCTGCCAGATTGCTCCGCGTCTCTCAACTCATTCTTCCTCTTTCGAATCACATGCTGCCATATGTTCTTCAAAGCCTCAATGCGAACCGGCTTAATCAGGTAATCACAAGCACCATGAGTCACACCCTTCATAACAACACTTTTTCCATCATCAGCAGACATCACTGTAACCATCACACAAACATGTCAATCTCAACATCAAAGCAAAATAATAGATCTAAGCTGGTCAAACCAGGTACTTACTAATAACCGGAAGGTCCATCTCCAACCCAATGTGCTCCAAAAGTTTAAATCCATCCATGTCCGGCATATGCACATCACTTATAACAATGTCAAACCCATTTTTGTTCTCTCTGAGTAGTGAAAGCGCAATTTCTGCTCGATTGCATTTGGTAACTGAAATAAACAAAACAAAATCATTCCTCAAAATTCATAAATATCAACCAAACAACAATTCCACGGAAGAAACAAAAACAAATCTGACATCCAACAGTTAAAACATAAACACAGGTTAGATTCAAAAGAAGAATAAACAAACAAAAACACTGATCATCATGTATCTATCTTTTTATCCACAAGCAAAGATAAAGTTGATTTTCAATTTTTTTTTCTCTTTTTATTTCTAGAGAGGGTCAATTAACTGAAATCGGTAAAACAAGATTGAACAGAGAGAGGAGAGAGTGAAGTTAGGATTAGAGAGAAACAGAAGCAGAAGGAGTAGTAGGGCGATACCTTCATAGAGGCACGTGCGGAGCATCTTCTCAAGGATCATGAGACACGTGGGATCATCGTCTACCACCAGAACCCGGAGACCCACCGGAAAATGGTCGGAGACGGCGTCGGCGGATTTCATAACCGCACCTGAAGTAACCGTTGACATGGATCCCTTACCGTTGGTGAGATTCATGCTTCGAAGATCCGAACCGAATAGTAGCAGCGCAACAAACACAGACAACGCAACACGACACGACAGTGGCGTTTACATAGTTCGAATCGAATTTGAGACGAAAGTGAAGTGAAACAATTCAGGAGCTTGTGCTGCTTGAGTTTGCAATTCGACCAAACGCGACGCAGGAATCGGAGGAGAAAGAAAGAGAACACGAATTTTGGGTCAGAATTTTTTTTTATAAAAACAATAACTATTGTTCTGCGCCTCAAGCTTATGTCCTCGCCTTGTCACTGTTACACGCTGAATTTCTCCGCTATTTAATTATTCTTTAATTAATAATATTAAAACCTTTACTAATCAGTCGGATTAAGGAAGATTTGTTATTTTTGTATGGACTATTTTTAATTGTTAAAAAACATAGCATTAATGTTAGAAATATTTTTATTATTATGCTAACTAAAAAGTTTCCAATAATTTTGAGTTTATTTATTTATTTTAGTTTATTTGTGACGTTTGAAATATATATAATTTTCAAAGTTGGGTCTCACTCTGGCTCCTGAAAGAGTGGATCCAGCTCATTCATAGAAGGAACTAACCCCTCATCTTAAATCTACTTCCGACACAGCTCACCTACAAAGCCCTTCAGATTTTACTATGACTATGTTTGCCCCAACAAAAATTAACGCGTTTATTCTGATGGATCATCTATCACCACTTCAAAATGAGTTTCTATTCTATGATATTTATCTATAACGAATACTTATTTGGATTATGTGAAGTATCATTATAAATCATGCGCAGCCCAACAAAACATGTTCCATAAATGTTTGTTTTATAAAAAAAAATATAAATAAATATGTTGTTAGTGAGAGTAGTTAGATTTAACTGCATTGGATGCAGGTGATTTCTGAACTCCAAAAATACATATAATTTTCTCAGTTACTTCTGATATTACCATATTTAAAAAAAAAATGTATGGTTAACTAATAATCATAGGAATAGGATATTGGTGAAAAAATAGGAATAGAAAGTATTAAATGGGATTAACTGATGGAAAACATAGGAATAGAATGTATTAAATGAAATATAACTGATAAAAAAATATGAATAGGATATTGACGAAAATCCCACCAAAAAGAGGATATTAATGAAAAAATAAAGATAGAAAGTATTAAATAAAAATAAAATATTTATAGTGTTATAAATTTAAAAATTAATATTTTTAATGTAATTAGAAATATTAAATGTTCATTAGTTAATACCTTTAAAGTAGTTTTCGGTAACCCTAAAAAAGGTAAACAGTAAATTCATTTTTAATTATTAATACTTTTACCATTTTTTTTATCTTAGATACCATGTATATAGGCGAAGGAGTTAAAAAATAAAGTTTTTTTAATATAATAAAAAATATTTTAATGTAATATTTTTATTTTTTAATAAAAGAAATTATTTTTAACTAACAAAATGTATATATTTATTGTTTAAGATAAGAAAACCTTTTCTATATTAAGTTCTTATCCACGTAAGTTTTAGGCATAAAGTAGTTTAATAACTTTATTTTCTTACTATTTTTATGTTGACCTAGGAAATATGTATTGATATCTTATTGTATAACAATAAACAGTATATTATAAAAGGTTTTAAACTTACAATAAATAAGTAATCTATATCCCATGTATTTTAATGTTTATAAGGTTTTAGCTATGTAAAATAGAAAAATATATTTAGAAAATATATTTCATTAGTAATAAAATAAAAATTAAAATGTAAAATACAAATATTTAAAAGTGTAATTTTGAAATTTTCAAAAATTAGTTTAATTAATAAAAAATTTAATAATAATTTATGAATATTTTATTATATTTGATTAAATAACTACACAATTATTAAATAAATAATAAAAATTAATCCTATAAATAACGATGAATAGGGAAAAAAATAAAGGGAGACATGTAATTATTTATTTTCTACTGACACCATGTGAAGCTTTGATTTATTTAGTGGCATAGATAAATGTATAATAATTGCGACATATTTTCTGTTCTTCTATATTGTGGAAATCATTAATTAAAATGTTGTTTAGCTGTATGTACCCAATAATAATTCCAATTATGCATAGCCTCATAAAACAAAAACCTTCCATTACAGACCAAAAGGACTTATTTCCATTAGTAGAATGCGGGCTTGTAGGCAAAATTATGTCGAAAATTAATTGTGTATAAAGCATGGCAACAAATTATGTTTTTTTTTTTCAGAAATTATGGTGTTTTAATTCGCGTAAGAGAAATATAAATAAATTTGAATGATCAAATGCTTTTATAGACATTTATATGGCCCTAAAATGGACATTCGTAAAGTATGTTAATTGCCCAGTAAATAGGCAAAATTTTGATTAAAATGTTTAAAGATGGAATAATTGAATATTAAGGAAAGGGGAGAAGCAAACAACAGTAAACTTACATGAAGTGGTTATTTATAGGTATATAGTAAGAAATACATAATTTATTGCGTCCGAATATTTAATACTACCAAATGAGAATTATTCCTTTTATATTAATTTCATTTTGTTTTCCTTCTCACACGGCAACCCTTCCTTATCAATAACACTTTTTAGTTTTTACTCTCCTCACTGGCACCAATTTATTTATTTTTTTTCACATTTTGGTAGGGCATGGCGCATGTACATGGAATTAATTTATAGGTACTAAACCAAGCATTATTATCCATTGTGATGGTGGGTCTCCTTTTATTAAGCCTTATAGAAATAAATAAATAAATAAATTCGTACAAAGTTTGATGTTGGTAGTTTGGGTCAATGTCCACATACATGTAAACCAATGCCAAAGTTATGCAAGCCAGTTCATTGATTTGACCCGGAAATAACTTAATTGGATGGGAAGCACCTTGACATGCACACCATGGAAAAGAAACGTAACCACAAGGCACACACACAAGCATTAGGAGAAAATGGCAACTTTTGTTCCTTGTAAATAAATTCAACAACAATTAGTTAAAAAAAAGCGTTGATGTGCCCAAATTCACGTTGCGAGTATTTATAGTAATAAAGTAGTGTTTTTCATTCCATGCCTAAGCAATGTTGGCATGGCAACCACCACTTCCATTGTGGTGGTGGTTTCGGTATCCACTTTGATGTACCGAGAGTGGCCATTCCGAAATTTGCAAGTAATAGTATAGTACTATTTATTGTTCTTCCTTTTAAGCTTTTCCTTCAAAAAGCCTCGGAAAATTGTCCTGGTGCCAAGAGGGAAAATGAAAAAAAACAAAAAAAAAAACAAAAACATTGTGATTAATTATTTAAAGAGGAAGAGTTGAATAATAAAAAATTAGAAAATGTTAACGTAAGAAAGGGAGTGCAAAGTGGGTATTCCGTTGAAGAACTTTTAGATTCTGAATGGTGTAAAAAGAGTGAAGCTCTGCTTTTGAAGCGACTTGAGCTCAATCCATTCATTCAACAACTTGAATCCCTATCCTTTCCTCTCTATTATCCATCTCTGTCTGTTGTGTTTGCGTTTTTCAGTGTGCACTCTGACTCACTCTTTACCTTTTTTATGTAAAGAAATTATATTGGTTATTCCCCTACCAATTTCCCCCATCTTGACACGTGTCTCCACCGCGCCACTTTCATCGGATAAGCTCTCCTTGCCTCATATTGCTCTTTCATTTTCTAATCACACTTACTACTTCCCCATTTTTAAATTCACATCAAAATAAGTATTTTTTAAATTAAACCATGAAAAGTAATTGCCTAATTTTGTGATTCAACATTAAAATGAATAATATTTTAACCCAGAGGATAGTCTAGTCACTGGATAACCAAATAAAAATTATTATGCAAGTAGTCGAATTGCTGCAACCGGATGTGTGCTAAACTTCATCGTCAAGTGGAATACATTATCTGAAATTAAAAATATATAATTGCGCAAAAGAATAAACAATATATATATATTGTAAAAAATGACTTGGGAGTAAGTGTCGTAATTCCTTAGATAAGCAATCTACGCACTCTCGAATAGTTTAATTAATGATATTAATATATTCGAAAAAAAAAACTTTAATGTTTTTTTTATATTGCAAGAAAAGCAGTGAAGCATAGCCATAAAGCAACAATCTGAAAAACGTATATTCGCTTGGGAACCTTTTCTTTGTTACGATGAATAAATAAGAGCACACAAGAAACGCTTTTCACTGAGAAAAAGTGGGAAGCGCTCGCTTGCGTTAGTTAGAATAATTTACGAAACACCAAAGCCTCTAATAAACAAAAGTAGACATAACTTGAAACTGTGACATTGTCATTCAATTCCCCAGTGGCCACTACTGTCCTCGTCTCTTGTCTTAGCTCTTAGCGTTCACTTTGGATTCTCCCAACAAATTTAAATCTTTAAAGTTCACAATTCAATATTATTAACAATTATTGTTTGTTTGGATCATTTTGTTTATTTATTGTTTTCTACATTTTTAAGCTTTTTATGAGTTAGAGAAGAGCGAAAACAGATGATATATGCTTTTAAGGAAAATGGAATATTTGTGTGCGTCAGTGTGTCTAAAGAATTCATGCGCGGAATTAAAATATTTATAATTTATAATTTATAATTGTGGGTTTGAGTTTGAGCGTGGGGTAAGTTAAGTTAAGCCACATGGCAATTCATGGAAGTTGGAGAAAAGTGTAAGCAACTTTTACCAACTTTTCCCTGTCTTTCTTCGCATAATAATTCACTCTCTGCTTGTGTGTGCCCATTTAAATCATGAGTCCCATATCCAGTAACTTATCTTTCTTGTTTTCTACTTTGTTATTTTCTACAATATATTTCTAACATTTTTTATTTCTATCATTCTTTTAACGCCACCATCTACCCTCCTCTTCCTTTAATCATTCATATCTAAATAAACACCCCCAGAATTTTATCTTCTAATGCATTCTCTTTCTGCTTATCATTTATTACTGTATAACAAATTCAAGATACACAATTCATTTTTATATGTTAATAAATAATCACTTTCTGCGTTACTTGTGGCAAAAACTAATTACAATTCATCTACAAAATATTTTTTTTTACATCAATTTTAATTATAATTGATATAACAAATAATTATTTCAAATACAATAAATATTATATATATTTATTTATTGTGACTTATAGAAAATTATTTTCAAAGTTATACATTGTCCGCATCTACATTAAACTACTTCTATACATTGTTATTTAAACAAATGAAAAATTACTTTCAAAATTACACACTATCACATGATTCATACATTAATATTTTTATATTTATACACTACCAAATTAAACATATGACGCATGCTAATTAAGGGATGTGACCGTGATTATCAATGAAAACATGTCAAATAATTTTGTACATCATCTAATTTCTTTGTAAAAAAGAAATTTGAATTGTCAAATCATTATAATTTCAAAATCATAGAATTAGAAAAAAGTGTAATGTATGATTCAAAATTATTAAACAATATAAATTAAATTGTAAGAAAGAAAAACTACTTTAAAAGAATCAAATATACATATTTCAATATTTAATATATGTCTTAAATCAAAATAACCACATTTATAATTGTCTTTTGTATATGATTTATCACACGCCAGATGAACACAAAACTAATCAATTTTTTTTTTTAAATAGCTAAAACCCAAACAAAGCAAATGATCAAAAACTTATACATGGTAGTAGCATGTTTCATTTATTGGGAGTGCTTACCTATCACTAAGATGTTTATAACCTGACTTGATCCAATAAAAAATTGTAAGTGGAATAAATTGAAAACTGATTTTTATTTTATTGAATTGGATTAAATTTTGGATTTGATTTTGAGTATCAATCTAAACCCCCCACACACAGAGTTAAATCAGTTTTATTTAACAAAAACTAAATTTTTAGTAAGATGTTGTAAAATTTATACTATAAACAAACAAATATGTTAAGATAAAATATTAATATACTATTAATTAATGTCTCAAATATAAATATAATATATCATATTAATAAGGTAAACAATAAACTGAAGTTTATTTTTTGTTAGAAAGAACTATTTTAACGGAGACAATCTTAATGTTTAACAATTTTTTAATGGTAATTTTTTAGTAATGCGATGCCTCTTTATGTTTCAAATTAACAATAAATACTTCTCACAATTTATTTATCGAAGTATTTTGATAAAATATACTAAATTTGTATTAGGATAACTAATTTGAGTAAATGTTTCTTTAATAAAAGATTATCACATAAAAATTATAGTTTTACTTTAATAAGGTTCACTGTAAATTTTATTAAAATAACTCAATAGAATATCTTGCAAAATTTATAATAAAAAAACTAAACTAAATTAATGTTTTATAAAAAATACTTTTCAAAATGCTTTTGCTTAATCCATCCATTTTGTTAAAATATTAAAAGGAAAAATGGTACAAATTTTTTTTATCAAATTATAAGAAAACGACCACTAGACTTTGGTTTAAAAATGAGTTAATATAAAAAAAAAATTTATCCGTCAAAACTAAATATAATAAAAAAATTATAATATTCATTATCATACACTGAACTAAATTATTATTAAACTAAATTAGTTTCAATTTAATTATATAAGTTAGTAATCAGATTAGTTTGACTCAATTGAAGTTTGATATAAATAAATGTTTTAACTCAAATTCAACTTCATTTAAGTTTATAAATCATTTAGTTCAACCTGTGAGGTTAAGTTACACGAGTTAAAAGTTTAAATAGGACAAATTATATAAATACAATTAATCAGACTTGCGTGTTATTTTATATTTTATGTGTATCAAACTAGCTAGTTCATAAATTGAATTAGATTTGACTGAACGAAATTCAACTCATTGATTAAACAAGTTAAAATTTCAATTGAAGCATATATCTTCTGTGTGTTAGATTTGTCTGAAGTTCAACTCTTTAAACAAGCTAAATTTCCAATAATTAAAGTATGTATCTCTTCCCTCTTATGTTTGTTAATTTTGATTGTTCATAATAAGTATAAGAAGTTAATATTTATTCTCTTAGTTCCATGTAAAAAGGTTTTCTCATTTGTAATATCTTTTTTTTTGCATATAAAAAGAAAATTATATAAGAATACTTAATTATTATGACAAATAAAAAGTTAATAATAAACATATACTATTATGTTTTATTTGAATAATTAGAATTAGAAAAATAAATATATGCAACTTTTTACTGGATCATGTAATTACTTATTAATTTTTTATATAATAAATTTATAAAAAATAATAAAATAATTTTATATAATATTTAATCACAAAAATTATATATAATAATTTATTAATTATTATAATAATTAATTAATTATCTTTAAAACAAAAATTTATAATAAAATAATAATATAAAACTTGTTGACATTAAACTCAATTTACAATTCTCTCCTTTGTAATATGGGGCCATACGTGCTCTTATCCAAAATGAACTTGTCATATATATATGACCCACTAACAATTAATGGACATTGAATTTGTCCGTTAGAGGACTAAACATTAAGGAGACGTCAGTCAGAGTTTAAATGTTACTATAAACCATGGATAAAAGTCAAAAAAACTCATTAACCGACAAAAGTATTTTTTTATCTAAAAACATTAATCTTTACCAAAAACAAAAAAAAAAAAGACTTTACCCAAAAAAAATACATTAATAAGTAACTTATAATAAATAAAAAAAAACATCGTACTTGCAATTTTTCTGTTCTTGCAATTTTTCTGTTCTAAAAAGTTAATATATCGTAGATAAAAGTATGCCACCAATGCTACGTGATACCTTCGTATCGGTATTTTTATCGTCAAATTCAAAAAAATTACACGAAAAAAAATTAAAATCTTATGAAATCGAATCCTTGATCATGCACTTTTGTAGTATTAGTATTTTCCCATAACCCAGGAGGTGTTCTTATGTTATGGGAATGTTAAACAATCTTTTATTTATATATATAGATTATGGTTTGACTTTCGCCACAATTTGATTTAAGAGGAGTTAAAATTTCTGCACTTTAAGCTAAGTCTATCTATTTTATATAAAGATAATATTATAAAGAGAAAATAAAATTATATTTAGACAATAATATAAAATTATTTTATACTATTAAGTATACATTACATAAAAAAATTCAAATATATTATTATATTATAAATTGAAATATGTAATTTATGAAACTCTCATTTACTATACTTTTCAATTAAATATTTTTTCTCTTATTTCATTTAGAATTACATTTTATACTCTAGTCACTATGACTAGCACAATAATTTCCATGAATGTTTATGGTTGTTTAAGATAAAATTAAATCTTAATTCATCATATATTAAATGGATTAGTTTAGTTTGGATTTTGAACTTTTTTAATTGATTCAAATCAAACAAATGAGATTAAGATTGAGTTAGTTTGGTTTGGATATTTGAATTATAATAAAATAAATATTTTTTTTCAAAATTTTATTTTATTTATTGTATAATTTTAAAATTAATATTATATTATTACAAGATAAAAATAATGCTTGTTGTTTAATAAAAAATATTTGTTTTATTTAATATTTAGTTTTTATGTAGTTATTGTTTTATATCTCTCGTTATTTTTTTTTCAATATGTTATAAAAAAATCCATAAATATGTTCAAATTAAGATACTTGAAAACACTAAATAAAATAATACAAAGAATAAAATAATACAAAAGCTTAAAATATATTAATGTAAGAGTTAAAAAATAATTGATGAAATTATTGAGTTAATTTGAATTATAAAAAGATAAATTTGACATCCTAACTAAATATTAAATAGTTTAATTTAAATTTAAAATAAAAAATTAATTAACCAAAATAATTCAAATTAAATTTATTAATTTAGTTGAAATTGTTGAGTCGATAAAATGAATTTTATTCGATAAATAATCCTTAAGAGTTTTTTTATAGCTAATCTTATAATTTTTTAAGTTAAGAATAATTGAAATAAATTTTATTTATTATAATAAAATATTATTCATACATATGATTAAAAATTCAGACATAAAACTTGCACTATGATACAATTAAAATGAAATAAAAGAAAAAGTAGAGAAGGTAAGTAAGTAATGTAATTAACTGGAAAGAGAGGGGCGGTCCACATCATGAAGGGAGGTGACGTGAATCCATGACACGTGGTATGCCCTGTGGAGGTGCAGTGTGGGCCCTGAAAAAAGAGGGCAACATGTTACCGAGTAAGTGGACCAACGCGGAAGAGTGGGACCCACAGAAACTCATCTGTCATCATCGCTGAAAACAAACGGGCCCCACTCCTACGTACGTGCGCGTCTCGTACACGTCCTTTTCCGCGCTGTGCACCGCCTACCTCACAATCACAAGTGCCACTCTGAATGAGACACACACAACTCAACTTTTCGCTCTTCTCTTCCCAACATTTTTTTTACCTTCATATCATTTTTACCCCTCCCACATCCTACTCCTTCTAAATATACTAAGGTTGAATTATGGATTAAATTAATTTGATTTTATATTATAATTTTGGAAGTCAAATTAATTTACAATATATAATTTTAATGATTATTTCGTATATTATTAATTTTAGAGATTAATTTAATTAATAATTATAATTTCAAGAATTAAATAAGTGATTATCTTAATTTTAATATTCAGATAAAAAAATACTTTTAAAAATGACTTTATGTTTAAAATAAAAATAAAAGTATATTTAATTTTAGTTTTAATTAAAAATATTATATTTTTAAAAGTAAAATATAATGTCAACTCACTAAAATTTAAGAATATGTACATCTTAACTTATATTTTTTAATTAAAGAAATCTTATCCTGAAAAAAAGGCAAGCATAGGATGCGATACATAATTAGATCATATAGCTTCAAATTTACGGACACGAAAATTTTGCTAATTTGCATTTTAAATCAAATTATAAAAAAATAAAAAAATAAGTGAATTAACTGATACAAAATCACCTGTATCAATTTTTGTTCTAACCTGAAGTTGTATACTAGTAGTATTGTATAATAAATCATTTAAAAAAACTGTTGTGGGAAGTGGGACCACAGTATACTTGTATTTTTCTCTCTCTCTAGAAGTATCCATGTATTGGCATACTTGCGTTATCTGTGTATAATTCAGAACCATTTGAATAGTTTACAAATGTTTTATTATAAGATTCATATCTATGGGTTTAAGTGTGTCAAAAGTCAATTTATTTTGGTAAAATGATCATATACTTTTATCAGCTTTTTGAAAGAAAATTAAAAAATAATAAAAATAATCCCAACTAAGCATTCATTAATTATATACCTATTAATTATTATTGGCCTGTTTAGTCTCTCTATATTTCCGGTACAATTTATTTTCAAAAAAACTGATGTTAAAAGAATTAATTTTAAAAATTCAAATTATAAACACTATTTTATATTATTAATATTTTAAAGAATAGATTTAGAATAATTAATTTTAAAATAATAATAACCAAACACCATCTTAACTATATGAATTTGGACATAACAATGCCCATCTAATCTTGAGACCATGCAGGTTATAACCAACTAAAATGTCAGACTATTTAAATGCAAATGTATTTTGATTTGGCATGTTTTACTCGAGAGTTAAATAGATTTTGTAGGTAAGGTAACAAGTTAACTCATGAACTAATTATTATTATATTTTTTTATTTCCTTAAGACTATTTGACGCACGTTAAAATCATGAAGGATTCATTTTTATTACTATGTTATAGTTAAGAAATATATACTTACTCTATAGATGACTAATTTGTGCCACAAATCTAGTTGACCACTTTTAGGAAGAGTTTTTGGTAGTAAAGAAGTTTTCAGTTTTCCGAAAATTTGAAGTTGGGAATATTGGATTCTCATGTTTAGTAATTAAAAAAAAATTCAAGCAACATTATTTTTTTATGATTTTTTGCCTATGTTTCACACAGAAACATTCTCATAAGAAGTTGAGAATCTACCTTTCTCTGCTCAGAGAGGAAATTGTAATGATACAACTCATTTAATGTAATTATAAATTTAGAAATAATTTTTTATTAAATATGATAAATAATTTAACTTTAAAAACTAATAAATATTCTTAATATACTTAAAATAATTTTAAAAATAAATCTATTTTATAATTTTTTTAATATATTAAACATTATATTATTAAAAAATTATCAAGGTATTAATTAATAAAATAATAATAATATTATTATTCCAACATTCAAGAAATGCTTTAGTAAAAATTGTAAAAAAATTTAAAGTAAAGATACTGAAATTTTTTGTTATGTTAAAGTTAAATAAAAAACATTAAAAGTTATACTAACATATTCATAATTTTAAATTTTATAAAAAAAATTACAACAAAATTTATCCAAATCTATAATTTTAAAATTTATAAAAAAATATTTTTACAATACAAATTAATGTAAGTTAATCTAATGAAGTTATTTATTTAAAAATATATTTTTGAGAAATATCACTTATGTATTCAAGAGTTATATTAAAACCAAATATAGAAAACTTTAAATACTAAAAAAACATATGAAAATGTTTTTAAGTAAGAATCATGATTATCGAGATTCATAATTCTCATTTCCCAATCATCATAATTTAGGAGAATGAAAAACTTTTCTTCTACCAATTGCCCTCCTAGTATGTCTCCTTATAATCATGTTTTTCTCATATATAAAACTCGAATCTGAGAATTTACTTAATAGATTTTTAAGTCCCAAGTATTTGAATAATTATTGCTTGGTATCTAGTTTATTGACATATTTCTTAGTATTTGAATATTTATAAATTTTTATTTTTTATATAAAAATTAGAGATGTCAAAGATTTTATACATTATTGAATGTTTGAGTATTGCAAATGAAGTTTTATTTTCTGTTAATCTTGTGTTAGATAATTTTCAATTTTTTTTTAAATTTTAGGTTTTTAAATAATTTTTTTTTATAAATTTTCAATATTTTATTATTAGACATGCAAACTAGTTTATTAGCTTGCATACTAAATAAGTTGGACTTGAAACACACAAAAACAAAATCTATTTAATAAATATACTAACTCGATTTGCTCTATATAAATATGGAACAAAATAAATTAAGCTTAATAGATCGAATTAACAGTTATACCCATCCATTACTAAGGTTAGAATCCATTTTATTAGTTGTACACAATCCAAATTCTGCATTTACTATACAAATCAATTAGGTAAAAAATTATCATATAATTGAAGACTCAACTAATATTGACGTGCCACATAATTGAATTTATTATTTTTTTATAAATTAAAAAAATCACTTAGATATTGTGTAAAGATAACACTTAAATTTGTTTAAGTAATAAATATTTGCAGTATAACATTGCAAGTTGCAGCTTAAACTGATGATATATGTAGAGTGTATGTGAAGTTTATCGAAAAAATAGAAAGAAAGAGAAAAGAAGAAACGACTAACACATCCACAGTAAAAGTTTTGCTATATATTGAGGAAGATGGTACCATTACAAGTAGTGCACATGTCTCGGATAATAGATGAAGGAGCATTATTCTTCAAGTTGGCAAGTTGTAGCAAATATAGTACGTATTATGGAGTTGCTAAGTCTCTTTTTCATGTGCACAGCCCCTCCCCTGTGTGGTTTACAGTTAGTTTTATTCTTCCCACATAGTCACATGTGACATTATCTACAAGTACATATAACTCCGTTGGCATGTTCCTTTTTCCCCCTTGTTTGAAGCAATTGGGTATGCTCGACTATGCTTCATTGAGGTGCCAATTAAAGGAGGAAATGTTTCATTGACAAGAGAGTTATGATAAGGTCATGATTTCCCATTCGGTGTGTACAACTAGGATACCAACTTTTCACTTGTACAAATGGAACACTATGATTCAATATTTCAATGGTCTCAGCACTTACAAGGTAAACATGTGGTTGTGGTCCTTAGAACCCGTCCCTTGTTGTAGGGTAAACCACCTTATATTTGAACAAAAATATTCTTGCTATATATATTCTTGAGTAAAAGTTTGTTCCACCACATCAAAAAAACGTCACACACACATGTAAACATAACTCGGCCAATGCACCGACAAACTTATGTGTTGATGGAAAGGTATGGTCACTTTTCTAGGTTTCCCCGTAAACATCATCTTCAAGCTATATAAAGTAAATTCTTATTCATTCATTAGCAATTGTTCGCCCAAGTTGGGGGCATTTTTCTGTTCATTGGATCTAATTTGAAACAAAAATGAAGCTTCTCTTTTTTGTCCTTAAGAATGAAGGGTATGTATCAAGCCATGAATTGGCCAAATTATCAGTATGGGCAACATAAAGCTGTGCAAGGTTGAGTCAGCGTAGCATCTTAAAGTGAAGAAGCAGCATTTTGTTTGCGCCTTTCTTTCAAACATGTTGAATGCACATGCCGCAAACCCAACCAATGCCTCACAAAACTCTTGTACTTGTATATTCTACTTAATAACTTTTTAACAAAATATAAAATTTAATAGATCTAATTAATAAATTATATATATCAAAATTTAAATTTAAATTATTAGGTGAGAGTCTTTTATCTTAGAATAACAGAAATAAAATAAATTTACAAATAAGATATGAGTTTTTAAAAAATTACATAATTTATTGAAAGTTGTTAATATAAGTTGTTCGGTACTTTTGAAATTCAATCTTTACTTAAAAATATAACCGAAGAATTGATTTGGTGGATAGAGGAGTACCTCCTCACGTATATATATATATATAATTATATGATTTAAAAAAAACATAATCTTAATTATTAATTCATGTTTATATAATTATATAATCTAAGCTTGCTTCCGTCCTCCTTACATTAAAATAACTTCCTCAAAATATATATACTTATTAAAAATATTTACTTATATTTTAAAGAAAATATATTGTCTTAAAATGAAATTAACTTATGAAATATTAATTAATTTTTAAATTATTCAAATTTTTATAAATTTAATTTATTCAATAAAATTATTAATACAAAGGTTTGAGCGATAAAATTTAATGTTTAAAAATATATTAAGTGAAATAAATTAACAAAATTAACGGTGTATTAATTCGAATGGTATTGAGTTTGAATATCTGAAATAAAGTTTCAGATTTAACCTTTTGTAGATAAAGAAAATGAATGATAAGAAAAAAATTTAAATTTTCAACAAAAATTATTCACCAAAATACTTTAAACTTATAACATAATAATAAAAAAAAAGTAAACAGAAAAAAATACTCTCAAGTATAATATATATATGTATAATTTGCTTAATAAACTATGACATACATTTTAAGAATATTTGAAGAAATATAATTATAGTATTTGGAAAAAGATTAAAGAAAGTATAGTATCGGGGGCATAGCAACAGTCTTTTTCTCCAGGTCATTCCAGTGGGAGCAATCATACGTTTCTTTCTATCCCCTCATAATGTTATCGAACAATATGATTGCTAAAAGTCAAAAACGGAGTTACAATTAAAGCCAAAAAAGAAAAGCAAGCCAAAATAATTGGACGATGTCGTGCAGGGAAAATGTGAAGGTCACGTACTATGATTAGCCATGAGCTACACATTTGTTTTTGTTACATATGAACAAGTAAGTACTCTTTTTTACTTGAGCAGGCCAGGGAGGATGAGATCAACTTTTCAAATTCATCTGACAAATTTTGTGACCATTGGGTTGGGTCCCTTCAAAAACGACCACTCCATCCCCATTTTTGACCATCACTCTACCTGGGCTTCATATTCACTACCAGATAGCGACCTACCACCGGATCAACTAAATATATTTTGGGCTTCAATAGTAACATTAACTTAATTTTGTTTCTTTATATTTCACACTAAGATACATATTATACTTTCAGAATCTAGGATTTTACCTTTTTAATATGATTAATAAATGTGGTATAGATAAGACAAGTGAAAGACGAAATTATCTTATTTTAATTTAATGGGGCCAAGGCCCAACAAAACACCAAAACTTCATTAATAGAAAATAGACGGATTGAGCGAAATGTCTTCCTGTATCTCGACTAGACTAGAAATGATGACAAAATATACCAATCACATTTGTTCATACTTCCTTTAAAAAAAGGAAAAATCAATGCTCTCGTTGAGAGTCGAACTCAAGACCTCCCGCTTACTAAACGGGTGCTCTAACCAACTGAGCTACGAGAGCCAGTTGTTAAATAACCGTTCATATGTTATATATTGTTTGTACAAGGTGAAGTAAAAGTATTTCAGTTATGAACGGAGAAGGTGAAAAATATTCCCTAATAAAGTAGAATTAATAAATTAAGAAATTTTAAGGAAAGTTTTTAATTTTAAATTGGGAAATTTATGGTTTGTTTATTTTTTTTTGTTTTTATTTTTATTTTTATTTTTGTTTTTTATTTTCATCTTTAACTATAAAATTGCCCCTTTATTTTTAATTTATTTCGTATTTTCAAATATTTGAATAAGAAACAGAGAAAATAAAAAAGATAGATTTTTGTTTCATGTAAAAATATTTGAAAACAGAAAATAAATTAAAAGCAAGATAGAAAATTTTGAATTAAAAATAAAATAGAAAATAAATTTTTTTCAGAGTAAATAGGCTCTTAATTTCCCATATTTGATATATTATTTAAAACAAAATTTCTAACAAATATTATATTTTGAGAATTTTTTTACTCATATTTTCTATAAAATTCTTTGGATGAAGAGGTGGAATTTAACTTATTGATATTGGAAGACTCAGATGATTCTTCCAATGTATATTTTTGGGTCCAATGCAATTCATAGATATAGGAAGAAACCCGTCAAATAGAAATTTTTTCTTTTGACCATTTTTCGATTGTTAATATAATATATAAGGACCACTATTACAAAGAGTACTATATATACTTGATCGTGAAATATCGAGTGTTTGTTGAACCTTGTGAATTGCGTGAAAGTAGGATACTCCAAATTCGGGAATCTAAGAGTTTTATAAAAACACTCTTGATGGAAAAAAAATATAATGAAAAATCACGCAGAATTGAATTGGTCCATGAATCTAAGAAATAGCGAGAATTATTGATTTCTCAGTATCTTTTTCAATTCGAAAATCCAAGACTTGAATTAATGTCCTTTCATCAAATCCTCCTAAATTGCATTGATTTATCCGATGAGTTGGATTTGTTTTTAATAATATAAAAGATCATGATAATTTATTAACTCATTTAATATAATTATATAATATTTTGTAATAAATTTTTTTTATTAAATGTGATAAATAATTATAAGAATAAGAAATACTAATGAATATTTGAATATAATTATTATAATTTTAAAATATTTTTTTATAAAATATGTTATAGCTTTTAATATATTAAACATTATATTTTTAAATACTTTTTTATTATTTAATTTTAAAATTTTTCAACATATTAGTTAACACATTTTTAATAATATTATTGCTGCATCATTTAGAAAATGTTTTAGTAGAAACTTTATAAAATATCTAAAGTAGAGAGAATGAAAAATTATATGATGTTAAAGTTAAATAAAAAGCTATACCAACATATTTCTAATCTTAATTTACGCACAAAAAAATATTATTATAGATATAATTGTTTACCTATTATCCATATAAATTATTTAGATCAAACTAGAAATACTAAATAATTTCCATAAGAAAATACTAAATACTTTTCATGAAAGGTTCAATGGGTTGACAGTTGCTGAGGTTGGAAGAAGTGATAAACGATGATATAGTGTTGAAAAGATCAAACTCTCACCATAAGAGCTCGAGTATTATGGCTGAATTTGAGCTATCACATTTCTGTAAACTAAAGGAGCACAGAAATTGGCCCTAAACTCACCTCACAATTTGGAGGACTTTAAATTGCATACATGAAGCCTTTTACAGAAGATTTTGTTCAGTTTTCGCTAAAATAGGAATCACGTGTAGTAGAAAGGAACCTCCAAAGAATGCCTAGTAAACAAGGAATCTGTTTTAATTTACTGATCTTGGAGAACGATAAAAAAAGGCTTGGAATAATTTCTTTTCTTTTCTTTTCATTGACTATTTGTATATAACTTAGACGTAGAAACATATAACACACCTTTGAGATTCAGATGAGAAAACAAGAAAAATAAATCATGCTCAATTGTAGCAAAGTGGAAAACGTATTACATAACAAAAACTTATTAAATATGAAGTGTGATTTACAAAATTTTGTAATTTTTAATAAAATTTAACTTGTAGTAAAAAGCGTGTTTAATTAGATAATGTATTACTAATTTTTTCTTGAATAAAACTTATGTAAAATTTATTAAATAGTGATTAAGAAAAATTGAATAAGAGGTCTGACTCATGTCATTCAGTAAGAGACTCATATAAATTTCATCTAATTTATAATGTGTTTGTGCTAGAGAGTTATTAACAATTTTTCATATCTTAAATATTATCGAACACGTGAATTAATTAACACATAATTGTTCAATCTTAATTAGTAATCTTGAAGTCAAGTATTGAATATACAACTGCATGTTCAAAGGAAAATTTTTGCGTTTTTAATGGCCCTACCCAGCTTGAGCAGAACGACCTTTAGGGGAAAATACTAGTGTTCTGTACCAATAAAATAAAATAAATTTTCATATTCTAAATTCATGCAAACTGACCATATTATATTGCATAAGGACTGTGTTAAGCTTTGGCAAAGGCAGTGAAATAGCCTGGGATTGCCTTTTTAGCTATTGTGTGATGAACTCCCCGGAAAAAGAAAAGGGTGCTAAAGTGTGAACCTGTGCTATTATTCTGGTGTCATCGATAAATTCACATATACACCCAAGTTTGTTATCCTATGTAAGTGCGAATTCTATACAATAAATGTTATTGCCTTTAGCTATTGCCTGTTGTTGCTACACCTGAGCAGCATCTTAAATTGATCCATCCTAATAAAAAATTTCACATTGTTTAAAAATTAGACTAAGAATAGTTGATCAACATCCGCCTCTTCTTAATTAAATGATATATTTTGTCTATGTTGCTTGAAAATCGGGTAATGTATAAATACCTTTTTCACTTAACTTATCTTTTCAAGTCTCGAGTTTAAGTATTTCATGTAAGATCCATTCTCACACTTTTGCTAAAAAAAAGAATCTATTCTTAATTCTCTAGTTCTATTAAAAAGCACACCCTGGTTAGCATTAAAGAATGATCCATACAATGAATATTTCTTATGAAATATTCAAATACATTTTAAAATAAATAGAAGAGGATTCTAAGTCTAACGTATAGTCAAAAACTAGTGTTGATTGAATAATAGTCTTGAGTCTTGGCTGAGTTGATTTTCCTTTTTTAGAGTGAGGGTGAGGTGCTAGGTTTTCAAATTTTGATAATCTACGGTCCAATTACAAATTGTATGCCTTGCAGTATGTGTATTTGGATGATTGAAATTTATTTGTTTAATATTCATTTCTAGTTATAAAATAAGATATTTTCAACGGTTGAAATAAAGGACAGATTTAAAAAAAAAAGCCTAGATAATCTCAATCCGTTTTATTCACTTGAGGATAATTCCCTCATGGTCGCTTGCTATGCTATACACTATTTTCTATTTCTATTTCATAATAAGGTACAGACCTGCAATTCTATTCAAGAAGCAAGAAGGAATGACCATGTTATGATTTACTGCTTGTAGGAATAAGATATTTTGGCACGGTTAAATCTAGTTTCATATCACGAGTCCCAAATCCCCCAAAAGGAAAAGAAAACATTGCTGATTCCGAATCAGCTCAGTAAATCCCGTATAATAATTACATCTCACCATAAAGATGTGTATAATGGGGCAAAGATGTCGGCATCATCTGTACTAGACATGTAGTAACAGGTGACGTATCAACTGTATACTTTCGTCAGATAAGTGACATAAAAGAAGTTGAAACTTTGTTAATAATGGTTTTTTTTTTTTTTTTTTTGCATCCTGTGAAATCAGAAACAGGCCCTTCAATATGAAAGGTGTATAGTTTTCAGTACCTATTATCCCCCTTACTGAAGCAGCGACCCTGCTGTTCTATTTAGGAAAACACAAGTGATCCAAGCGTTTATGATCATATGGAAAAATAAGTGTTAATTTAATGGACAACACGAATATACTGGGCAGGGATTACATAAACTGGTATTCGGAAGTTGGGCTGCTTCTGTTTAGAGAACCTCAGGTCATCTGGAATGTGTATAATGAGACATAAAGTAACTGTAATCAGGATGATTGACTCGCAATAGCCTAAGCCAGTTTTCAGCAGCCCGCGACAGAGAATTGGCTTTCTGACATTCAGAGGCCCCATCAGGATCCCACACAGAAACTTTGAACTTGTGAGAGGCCAGCCCAAAGATCGGTAATGATAGCTTGGATATGTCCCTGCCTCTTGAATAATTATTATGTAGCCCATCAGTATTTGAACCTGATTCAAAGATCAAACTGTTATACTTGATGCCCTATTCATACATCTTGCATATATAGAAATTAAACAGACAGCAAGACATACTTTGCAAAGCTGTTGACAGGGAATGGAAGGTCAGGAAGCACGCACTCAGGCTCTGTAATGTTGGACCAGTAGGTATTCTATATATTGGGTACCTTCACAAATACACGCAGCAACAAATAATTTTGAATTAGTAATTACCCTGTGCATTGTCCAACCACAATAATTAGATGATCAAGAGGATGAGAAAAACATACCAAGCAAATGAAACCCAACTTGCAGGGGAAAGATCACAGCTCCAGTATGTTTTCAACTCTGGAAATTGACGTGCAAGATCAGAAATCTGAGTCAAGCAATATGAATACCCGTTAGGATTAAAAAGCAACACAATATGTAAGTACAACAAAGGATAACATCTTACCTTATTTGCTAATGGCTCACGATTATAAGGTGTCTCACGCTCAAAGTATTCAAATATAAGCTGACCAGGAGGGTTGCAGCTCTCAGTTTCATCACTTGATGAACCCATGAAAGGTTTACCTTGTGAGACCCTTTCCAAAGCATGGTTGTTTGCATCGAAAACATTAAGATGATTCCTACTGCCATGAACACTCTTAGCTCCTCTTTCATGACAATAGCCACTGCTGCTATCACTGCTTGTCTCTCTAGCTGATTCAGAGTCACTTTCTTGACTGGGTTTCCTGGAATAAGACGGAAATTAGAATGACAATACATATGTTATAAGTTATACTATGCCACGTCTTCAAAATTCAGCTAAAATGGTAATATGGCCCTGGAAAGGGGTAGTTCATAACATACAGAAAAAGGGGAAATGATAAGGTTCCTTGATCTGAACTCTTACATTTATATGATTATGTCTGTAAGCATAAAACTATATGATAAACATGTATCGTGTTGAATGCTGTCTAGAGCTTGCAGAATGTGATTTATTATAGGTTATTATTAGTTGACACCCAGAAGGCTATGAGCAACTGGACAAGATAGTATCAGAGGGACAACAGGTAAAAATATTATTAACAGTGACAGTGTATTACATAGAGCTGCAGCAGGTGTCAGTCAATGGAGCAAATATGCTAAATACAGTCCAATTATCTAAGATGCAGCTACCCAATATAGAAGTCGAGGGATAAGTAAATTCACTTTAGGTGTAGTATTAAAACGGTAAGCTAACTCGCACAACAAAAGGGGCAAGTTTCAGTAGTCACTTTATTATTGTGCTCAATTCTCTGGTTTCTTAAATCACACATTCCTGATGTGCAAATATGCTGAATACAGTCCAATTACCTAAGATACAGCTGCATGATGTAAGAGTAGAGGATAAGTAAATTCACTTTATCTATAGTATTAAAATGGTTAGCTTGAACTCACACAACAAAAGGGGCAAGTTTCAGTAGTCACTTTATTATTGTGCTCAATTCTGTGGTTTCTTAAATCACACATTCCTGATGTACAAATATGCTAAATATAATCCAATTACCTAAGATGCAGCTATAAGAAGTGTAGTATGTAAATACACTTTATCTGTAGTATTAAAACAATAAGGTTGAACTCACACAACAAAAGGTGCAACTTTCAGTAGTCACTTTATTATTGTGCTCAATTTTCAGGTTCCTTAGATCACACATTCCTGGTGTACAAATATGTTACCAGCTTACTCATTGATCTCCAAAATTGGTAGACAAGTTGACACAGGCACAGATGTTGGCCTAGGCAATAAAATTATGCAAGAAACAAGACAGTATCCTAGATATATATCCAAGAAGTATCCTTTATATTTTAAAAAGAAAAACTATCGACTAATATGCTTGGGATACGGCTTCAATACTTTGAATAGGACTAAAGTTACATGACTCTATCTTCTCTGTATCCTTAAAGCTATAGTAAATAGTAGGCAAAATATAGAGCCAAGACTTCCTTTGAGTAGGACTAAACTAATGATGCTTTTTGTGCAATCCTGACATGGGTTTGGGGAAAATATGTAACATCGTAACATGTTCATTCGGTAAAGAATATTCTGATATGTGAAATGGAAAGATACATAACTATGGTTTTGTAACTTTAATTGTTACGATCACAAGTATTGTTTTTGTAAATTGTTATCACCATCCTCTGTTATAGTTATGTATTAATTGGAAATGATCAACCTCTCTTCACAAATATGTGCATTTATGTAAAGTAATTTTTTTAACTAAGTTAATGTATCTAGGTCATATCTTATCTTTGAAATTTAAGAATTTCCTACATTTCCATATCTGTGTCATAACATATCTCCATTGCATCAAGTAATCCACACTTCATAGATTTGTATTCACTATAGCCACCCACACACAAGCAAATATCGGCTGGTCAGATATTAAGAGCAGATCAAACACTAAAATAAGAATAACCAAGCAGGGCTATCGTGGCAGATTAATCTGTGAACTCTTTAATCAATTAGTAGATAAAAGAGAAAGTTTTCTTTGGACCCATTCAATTTTGCAGGCAGAGGTTCTGCTTCAAGATGTTTGAAAATATAAAGAATATCAATGTGATTATTAGTAAGGCATGCAATACAATCCTTCTTTTAACATTTTTTCTCACATCAGAGGACTACAAACAAAACCTACAAGCTCTTAGCTGGTAATTTGAACCACATTTACACATCATACAGAATAAGATGCATAACAAAATCTTTGTTGACTTCTAAAATGAACAATTACAGTTCACCTAGTCATAACAAATGCAAATGGTTGAAGAGAATTATAAAGAATAACATTGCTTTAAAAATATTTAAAATGTTAAAATGAAAGGTAACCAACAATCATTAGAGGGGTGCATTTTATAAATATAAAAGGAATTTGATCAAACATTTAAGAGGTGCATTTAGTAACGGCATGTTTCATGCCAACATACTAACCTTAGCCGCGTTGAAGGCTTTGAAGGATCGATATACAGCTGAATGGCAGACAACGAGACGTTATAATACTGTGTCACGGATTCACTCCCATTCAACACTATAGGAACACCTGCCCCATAAGCACTCCATTCCTTAAAAGATTCCCACAAGTCACCAAGCACAAAGTAAGGATGCAATTCCACATCCCTCGATTTCCATCTCCTCGAGTTCGACTGATAATTCCCACACAAATAAGTCAATGTCCTCCATAACAAAACCACTGCTACCAAATAGCATTCACTTTATACAACATTGTTTGCAACAGTTCAATTTAGGGGTTACCTCAGTGCAAGCCATAAATTACAAAAGCACAATGGCATTTATCTACATTGACTAATCAAAGGTCCTATTTATTAATACAATTCATTCGTTCACTAACTAACAGGGTCTAATGCTGCTACTACACTGCAAATTAACTAAATTCAAGTATTCAACACCTCCACTATGGTGACCAGTAACTAGAAAAGAAAAAAGAAAAAAAACACAAACAAAATCAAATAGCATAAATTGAATTGATGCTGATGTTACCTTGGGAAAATATTGGGCGGGAACAAGGGGTGTGATGTGCTCCAATAATCGATCCAAATTGGACATGTCCGATGTGGCACGAGAAGAAATCGAACAATCGGAAGAGGACCCGGGCCTGTTCTCTGAGGAAGTTCTCGACAGCGACGACCTCTGCTGTTCCTGCTTCTCTCTGTGTTTCCGCAACGGCGGCGGACTGTAGAAGCGGTTCTCGCCAAGATGCCGATTGCGGGTGCGGCTCCCGCTGATGGCGGCGCCACCACTGGCCGACATTGACCCGGTGGTTCGCGAGACGGTGGTAATTAGGAGGACGAAACGACGACGTTGGGTTTAGGTTAACTTTCAAAACTCTATAAGAGAGAAGAGCGAGCGAGTGAAAGACTGCGAATGTGAACTGCGAAGGGTTTATTATTTAGCGCGTCCAAGTGATTGCGTTGCGCACTCCACGCTGAGGTTTTCTATGTGGATTTAACTCTCCACTTCTCAGCAACAACCTTTTTTTTATTATTTTATTTTTGTAATAGTATAATTACCTGTACTTTTTTTTATTCACTTGATAATATCTATTTATATATTATCGAAATAATAGATATACTGTTATTTTAATACTTAAAAGAGAATTTTTGTCTTTCATAATAATTTTATTTTATTCCAATAAAATTATTTTTATGAAGAATATACCTTAAGTTCTAAAAAAAAAACTATTAGTATTTGTGGTGTTAAACATTTTCTTAATGATACGAAAATTTATACTTTGATGGTTCCTCACTTGCAGACAATTCTGTAATTTGATAGTTAATTCGTTCCTACTCAACCACACTTGTCTTGTTTCGTGAACCGTAACACATATGTGAATACATGATGCTTTGTTCCCTTCTGATTATTCTTTTCTGATAATTGAAGCCCTAACCCTTAAGGAAAACAAAGAAAGAAAAACTAATGCTTCATTTCATGTGTTGGTTATTTTCTATTTCAATTCGTTTGTGTAATAAGATGCTCCCATAAGATATATCTTTTTGGTGCTGTTATTAATTAATTAGGTAATGGACAAGGACTTCAAATATTTTGTATTAGTAATGTTGTATTAAAATTTGATTGTTTTTAAATTTATTTATTTTTATTTATATTCCAAAATTTAAGTTGTTATGCTTGTATTAATATGATATGATATGATTGATAGATTATTAATTTTTTAAACATGTATTTCAATTTTTCATTCTTTAATCTTTATGTATGAGATAACATAGATATGAGTAATAAAATAGAATTATTATAAAATGAGATCGGTTGATTTGACTTATACAAATGAGCTGAAACTTATTCCATTTGTGGATGGGTTAGTCTATCAAAATTTACAAAAAGAAAAAAAATTTTAAGTCTCTCATTCTAAAATACTAACTTAACTTTAATTAAAGGACTTAAAAAAGTATTATTTTAACCTAAATTTGAATATAAATATTTTTATTAAAATAATTGATTTTGTAAAATAAATTAATAATAATAACAAATAACAAATGTGTAGTTTGAATAACACGAAAAGCTTAAATAAATAAATTAATATCAACCATATTAATTCACTGGAATTATATATCAACATGACATAAGTAAAAATGTTAATTATAACATATTAAAAAAATATAAAATAAAATACCAGCTAACCCATTGGACGACAGGTTGGACGAGGCAAATTGGTGCAGGTTGGTGGGTTGAATCACCTAACTCATCTTACTATTTGTTACGGACTAACTTGTTAGGTAAACCACTTCTATTAGAAAATGTAAACTTCTTAAATGAATTTTCATATATTAAAGAATTAGTCTTTTGACTCTTGGTCAGTAAATACTCTCGACAATAAAAAAATATTTATATATGTCGATTGATAGATAATTATTTTAAAAGAAAATTGGTCATATACTAATAATATCAAATAATTTTATCCAATAATTCAATTACAAACTACCATACATAGTAAGTTTATTATCTTTTACAATAACTACCTAAAGTCATACCAATGATAATATGAAATTGAATGATAATATATAACTATTTTTATATAATTAAACTCTTATTTTGATTCAATTAGGGAATTTCAATTAAAGCATGTAATATTTATTTTTGTAATTGAAGAAAATACAATGACAACAATAATGTTAAAACCTAAAATTTTGTGTATAGTTTCAAAATCTTCCACCACTAAGCTGATCCTACTTGTTCAAACTAGTTGGGATATGTGTGATTCATGAGACCTTTTATGTTGAGTATGAATTCTATTAATTGATTCAATTATATTTATATTTGATAAAATTTGTTTTAGTATGTCAAAAAAGTCTTTACATTGCTCAATGATAATTTATAGACACCCTTCTTCTTTAACCTACTAAAGTATTTTTTAAGGATAAAATCTAAAAAGTCCTGGATAATAGGAGAAAAAAATCCTCAAAAAATCAAAACCAATAGTTACTTATAAAATATCATGTCTAATATAGTTACCACAAGGTGAATTAATATAAATAATTAAGAATCTAGTTAAAAGCTCTTTAGTAACTTCAAGATATTATAAACATAATCTAAAAGAGTATTTTTTTATTTTATCACTTTTAATTACCAAAAATATATATAATTGATTATAATTTAAGTCAAAAATTTTTATTACATAATTAAATGTATAAATAAAAAAATGTCAACCAATACTTTTAGAGCACGTGTTAAGAAATTAAAAGTGAAATTTTTTTATTAAAAAATACAATAATATACTCTCTCGTAATTCGTAATTTCTAATAACAGTCCAACACAACTTTTAATAAATAACATTAAAAGACACTAGTTAACAAATCCAATAAAAATATAAAAACAACTGATCGCCGTTAGGAAACACATTAGAATGTCTTTCTAATCCTTTTACCTCAGAATTCAAAAGGAAAGCAGGACTTTTTTTTGTTGGGTCATGTACAGGAAAATTCTAATGGGGTAACAAGTAGGAGAAGACGGATTTGGGCTTTCAAAGGAGGGAAATGAGCTCTGATGACTCACTTATTTTCTTTACTTAAATATATTTTGACAATTCCATTTGTAAAAGTTATATATACATGTCTTCAAAATTTCTTTTTCATTATCCAATAATATTTAGATATTTATTATAGGTTATCATATTATATAATAATAATATTTTTTTAATATTGTATTTAAGTCCTAAAAATATATTAGTAATTTTTTTATATTTTATATTTTTAAATTTTATTTTTTTAATATTGACGATAAATATCTAAGGTTAATTTTTTGTACCTCCTTAATCTGCCTCTCCCACACCTCTTTTATTTTTGATATTTGTGATTGTTTGTTCATCTTCTCCATTGCAACATTAAAATTTTCATGACCAATATGTTATTCAATTATTTCAACATTTATGATGTGAAATGCGGTACATTTAGAGTTTGAATTCAATTTCTTCTTTTCTCTTAATAAGTTTTCAATCCTTTAATAATACCTATTATATAATTGGAGTAATGACTTATTAATTGATACAATTCTTTTAATTGCATTTTATATAAAATTATTGTGTTGAATTAAAACTGAATCAAATTTAAACATGTTCTTTATATAAAATGAAATCATAATTTTTTTGTCCATTTTATTATATTATACTTATTATTTGTTTATATATTTAATAAAAAGTCAAATAATCATTTTAGGTGACACCTATTATTATATGCAATATCACGTCAATATGTAACACCACTAATTTTGTTTAGATCTTTAAAATTGTTATTTTATATCTCAAAATGAATGTTATGTATTAGAATAGTAATTTTAGATTTTGGAAAGATGAAAATAAAAAAAAATATTTTACAAATACAAAAACTAAAATTTAGTTATTTTACAAAGAAAAAATTATTTCAAAATTTAAATGATTAAAAATAAAGAATTCTTTTCATGGGCAATTGTTCTCCACTAAAATTGATCTCCCAAAAATTCCATGTATGAAAATCTTTATATTTTTTAATGTTTTATTAAATCATTTGATACTCTACAAATTTTTATTACTATTTATTTAATTATATAAAAATAGTTATTTGATCCCGCGATAACGTGGATGGTAGCGGTAACAGTGAATATTGTTAAATGAATTTAAAGTATCTAGGATGTGCGTAAATTTTTAACATTTTAAATGAATAACTAAATATTGTTATTTATATATTTTTCCTGTCCATGACATATGTGTTTATTAATCTAAGTAGCTGAAAAGAATATTTTGACTAAGTATATATTTATTTGCACAGTTGTATTTGAACAACAATTGTCAAACATTAAAAGAAGAAATATTTAAATAAAGTGAGGAGGAGTAACATAAAAAAGACTTAGATAACGGTTTTGTTTCGTTTATTATAATTTATTGTTGATGAAGTGAGGTACAAAGACGTGGACAAGGTCTGACATTAATTATGCGACAAAAGGAAATGGAAAAGAAGAGAATAACATAAAAGTTGATGGGAATTGAAAGCACAGAGAAAGATGATTGAGGAAAGAAGAAGAGTAGATAGATCAGTTGTAATCGGGATTGGCAATAAGGTAAGCCTCAACGGCCCTGAAAAAAACATCACCCTTGGCTTTGCCAGTTTTGAGGTCGTTTTCATCGGGTTTAGCATCTCCTTTGGTTTGGTATTTGACAGTGAGTTTGGCAATAGAGCCTCCATTGGATGCAGCAATCAATTTGGACTCAAATGTGATCTTCTCTACTGTGTGTGGCAACCCAGCACCCCCAACTATGCTGTAGTTATATACATAGTTAGCCTCATCTATTTCTTCAATTTTGTGCAACACATGCTTGCTTTCCCCATCTGTCAATCAACTCATTCCATTACTTCATTCATTATATGCTATTATATATAATGTAATTAGAACCATAAATAAATAAATGAATGAATATATAGTATATATACCCTCAACGAAATTGATCTTCTTGATGCTTCCGGGGCCACCATTTCCCTCAAGGATTTCAACACTCTTGAAGGACTCAACAGCCTTTGGGACAATGTTGTCAACATCATTAACTAGAGCTTTGTATAGCCTAGCAGGAGCCACAGGGGAAGTGGTTTCATCCTCGAATGTGAAAACACCCATGCTTTCAATTCAATATCAAGTTAGGAACACTATATAATATATCTTGCTTGCTTTGCTCTGTCTTTAGCAAAGGAGAACAACCTCTCTCTATTTATAAGCACCACCACTACCTCAGATATAGTGTGAATCACTAATTCATACAAAGGTTGTTGGGCCATCGGTTTTTTTTATTTACCAACACTATTCTATTATTCTCTCTAATTAAAATAACATATCGTCATCTATTAAATATCACCTTTTTTTATTTTTATGCGCTCCTTTCCTCATTTTTATTTTCAAACACTGCCTATTATCTTTCCCCTTTAATGTTAAATATTAATTTTATGTGTTTGTCAAATATTGCGATTTCCAAGCATTTTAATTCAAATAAGTTATGTGGGCAAACACATCACATTCATTCAACGATGGCGACTTTTCCTGTATATGCGGGCCAGGCAGGCGGTAATGGATAATTTTATATTAAATTATTTTATAATAATATAAAAATTAATCTTTATAATATACATATAACAGACTGTATTCATATGTTTTCTAAAATAAGCTTACAAATTTAATAAATTTTGATAGAATTGTTTAATGGTTAAATTTTGAAATACAAAATTTTACTTCGTATAATTTGTAAAATAATTTTATTTACAACTAAATAATAATATAGAATATTTACAATATCAGTATATTATAATTAAATTTTACATGATTTATTTTAAATTAATAAATAATTTCGAGTTTGAGTTCTTCATATCTAATATATTAAATATTTACAACAAATATTTTATCAAATCTTACCTTACTTAAACAAGATAGAATATAGTGGAACTTTGTATTTTCCACTCAATTAAATTGTTTTTCCGTCCATTTTTTCTTTTTCTTGCATGATATTTTTTTTTCATTTAATTTTCTAACTCATTCACCTAATTTTCCCTCAACTTATTTCTATGATATTTTTAATATTTTTTTTGTTCGTTTGCGTTATTTTTTTCACTGATTTTTCGTTCAATTTTTAAAAAAATTTCTTGTTCACTTGAATAAATTTTCATCCTCTATGATCATTTTTAACCATTTAAATATTTTTCTGCTACTTTTCCTTTTATTTTTTTTTTCGTAATTTTCCTATTTATTTTTCTTAATCATTTGCATTTTTCTCTCTCTTATTTTGTACGTATAATTATTCATGTAAAGTTATATTTTAATAATAATTTTGATTACACTTGAAATATCAATTGGATTAAAGTTATATGTGTATTCAATAAATGTTATTTATGGAAAAAATTTATAAATATCCTTTGATATTCCATATTAAGATTTCTTTATAATATATATATTATTGTGAAAATGTATAAAATATTATAATTGAGATAAGCTAATAATTTTTTTTAATTAAAGATTTATAGTTTTTAGTTTGAATTTTATGATATTTATTTATTCATATGATTAATATTTTGGGATATTTATTAGGATTTGAGCAAATCTTAACATGAAATTATTGATTTGGTGACACGTCACGGAAAATAAGTCACTGGCAGCCGGGGGAATTTAAGAATGCGGTATCCTTTATTTAATGATTTTGTAGACGCCCTTCTAGATGTTGTTGGACAATTTAGACTTTGCCTTTTTGCTAACCAGTTCCAGAAAAAGTATTGCTTGCAGAATAGTATTACAGTATTAAATATTATTATACATCGAAAATAACAAAAATACTAAATTAATTACAACATTAAATAAATTTTAGAAATAGTTATTATTAATAATGTAATTATACTTTATTCAAATGACAAAATTACTTATCACAATATTTTATTTTTTATTTTTTATTTTGCTTTTCAACAACATTCTCTCTTAACTTTTTACTTATCAAATTAAAACAATTCTTTTTCCTATAACCATATATAATATTGAATTTTTATTTTTATTTTAATATTAATTTGGTTCAAAATAAATTGATAGATTAATAAATCCTTTAAACAATAAAAAAAAATCAACAATACTTCAAAACAAGTTAGTAAGTTAAAAGATAAAATAATAAAGTCAATTCTTTAATGATGTATAAAAATGTATAACTGCATGGAGAATTGCCTTTCCCATGAAAAAATTGTCTCCTAATTTTTTTTTAACAATATATAAAAATATGAAATGGCATATATAAAAGTGTATATAAATTTAATAATTTTAGTCCAGTAACCAACCACTCATATCTATTTTAAAAAAGAAAAATGTAAAAGACATAAATAGATTGTTATATTGCATGTGATGTGATGATGTTCTAATAAAATAGCAAAAATTTCATGAGAAAATAAAAACAAAATATTAATTTATAAAAATAATTTTAAATGTTCAATATTTCTTTGTTTTATCTCTTGTTTTCTATTTAACCTCTACTTTCGCTTCTTATTTTATTTTATTTTTACTTTATAAAAAGTGTAGAGAGTCTTTTCCGAATTTATTATGTGTATATTATAAAGATTAATTTTAGATTATTATATAATAATTTAATATAAAATTATCCATTCCCGCCCGGTCGCACAGGAAACAATCGCCATCGTTGAATGAATTGTGTATAGCGTATTTGAATTGAATGCTTTGAAATGCAATATTTGACAAACACAAAAAATTAATATTTAACATTAAAGGGAAAATTAGTGATCAGGATATTACAGTGTTTGAAAATAAAAATGAGGAAAGTGGCGCATAAAAAAAAAGGTGATATTTAATAGATGACGATATGTTATTTTAATTAGAGAGAATAATAGAAAGGTGTTGATAAATAAAAAAACCGATGGCCCAACAACCTTTGTATGAATTAGTGATTCACACTATATCTGAGGTAGTGGTGGTGCTTATAAATAGAGAGAGGTTGTTCTCCTTTGCTAAAGACAGAGCAAAGCAAGCAAGATATATTATATAGTGTTCCTAATTTGATATTGAATTGGAAGCATGGGTATTTTCACATTCGAGGATGAAACCACTTCCCCCGTGGCTCCTGCTAGGCTATACAAAGCTCTAGTTAATGATGTTGACAACATTGTCCCAAAGGCTGTTGAGTCCTTCAAGAGTGTTGAAATCCTTGAGGGAAATGGTGGCCCCGGAAGCATCAAGAAGATCAATTTCGTTGAGGGTATATATACTATATATTCATTCATTTATTTATTTATGGTTCTAATTACATTATATGTAATAGCATATAATGAATGAAGTAATGGAATGAGTTGATTGACAGATGGGGAAAGCAAGCATGTGTTGCACAAAATTGAAGAAATAGATGAGGCTAACTATGTATATAACTACAGCATAGTTGGGGGTGCTGGGTTGCCACACACAGTAGAGAAGATCACATTTGAGTCCAAATTGATTGCTGCATCCAATGGAGGCTCTATTGCCAAGCTCACTGTCAAATACCAAACCAAAGGAGATGCTAAACCCGATGAAAACGACCTCTCAAAACTGGCAAAGCTAAGGGTGATGTTTTTCAGGGCCGTTGAAGCTTATCTTATCGCCAATCCCGATTACAACTGATTCATCTACTCTTCTTCCTGCGTCTATTATCTTTCTGTGTGCTTTCAATTCGCATCAACTTATAAGTTATTGTCTTCCTTTCCATTTTCTTTTGTCGCATAATTAATGTGAGACCTAGTCCACATCTTTGTACCTCACTTCATCAACAATAAATTATAATAAACGAAACAAAACTGTTATTTAAGTTATATGTTTCAAATTTATTCTACCTACTCTCTCATTCTAAACATTTTTTATTATATATTTCATATATATATATATATATATATATATATATATATATATAATTAAAATTATTAAGTTATTTCAAGATTAACTTTAAAAATTATTAATTTGACTTTCCTTTGATCTAATAGTTTTAACAAATCAGACGTCTTTATTTGTAAGATCAAAAGAAAATAAATTGTAAAAATTAAAAATAACTCTCTTAAAATTAATTCAAACATCATTCATAGATTTAACAACTTCATATCAAAGCAATTATGTCATCTAATATGATAAAATATGAACAATAATCATTAGGTCAACATAACATGTCAAGATTATTTAGGAATTTTTATTGAACAAATCATGAGTAGTGTATCATTTTGTTAGGATAATTGGGTGGGTTGAGGGAGTAGTTGAATTTCCATAATATATGACGTATTCCAAACGTATCGAAAGTCCGACCTATGCTCACTTATAGTTGCATTTCTTTCTTTAAGAAATGCAATTCTCCAACAATTAGACATGCATGTAAGTATACAATATATGTTTTCTAACAATTAATATTTATATATATTTTAAATGTCATATTGTACGTTAAAATAAAGTGACTTGATGAACTATCAATTTTTTGTGTATACGTAATCATCAAGATAATCTCACATAATTCAATGGTTTGATTGATTAAATTTACATTTTATAAAAAGTTATTGAAAGTATAATTTGACTAATTTTGACATTTGATGCAAACGGATCCTGATATTATATATATATATATATATATTAAATAAGATAAGTAATTTAATGATTCTTATATATAATATTAAAATATAAGGTAGTAAATTCAAATCCCACCATGATAATTTTTTTTAAATAATTTTCAAAGATTTTAAATCATGGTAGCGTGCTAGTCTATGTTATCTCTAACTAGCCACATAAGCAAAATTTAATGGTATATCATCTAATGCCTTTAGAATTTTGACAATAAATTGAATTGAATTTCCTTAATTTTAAAGTATAAAAATTAATTATATAATTTTAAATAAAATTGATTTGTTTAAAGTAGATGATGATAATATGTTTAAAATGAGTTGTTGATGAGTTTAAGACTCTTGAAAAATGTTGGCTCTGGTGTGCTCTAAATAGACTAAGGTTTGAAATTTTTGGAGTTTGGAGGAGTTCTAATATGGTTGATATGTTGTGAAAAATAGATGAATATTTAAAAAAGATATTATAATATTCAAATCAATTATGATTACACGAGAGTGACCATATATATTAAAGTGCTTACCTAATACAATCATGATAGTGATATTTATAGGTTATAGATAAGGTGGATTCTCCTACGTAGAGTCCAAAACCTCTTGAGGACAATAATATTCTATCTTAATTTAATGACAAAATAACTTTGTTTACAGTCAAATTATACTCTATTACTTATATTGTATTTTAGATATCTTACATTTGGACGTTAACTTTAATAAACATAATAAATTTGTGGTGGAGACACTTTGAGATGAGATAACAATAATCATAATCATAATGATAATAACAAAAACAATATTTTATTTTCTATTTATAGTCTAGTATAAAACGATTTTATGTTAATATTGATCAACACTGAACTTAATAAAGACTTTAGAGTAAAGCATATGAAATGACTACACTAACCACACTTTTTGATATGTATTCTTTTATAAAATATGAAATTTAAAAATCCAACCATTGAATCATATGTAATAACATCTTAATGGTCATGCATGTAAGATATTAAATAAATTCAACACTCATATTACATAATTTTATAGTCAATGTTTATTTATATTTTAAAAAAATATTATACACCTAAATAAAGTTAATTGATAAACTATCAACTAATTTTTAAATTAAATTAATAAAATTTGATATACTTAATTTACTTGTTATAAAATTTCAAACAAAAAATTGAATTAATGCAATTCTATGTACATGAAAAATTATTAAGTGCGGTACATTATTATGATGGGAAACAATCATTATCAAATAAGTAAGACTATCATTGGATATTTAAAAGAATTTCATTTATAGGATTTGAACCGAAGACTATTAATTAAATCAAAATAATATCGTACTAGTTGATTCACATGTTTGATGTTATTAACAGAGTAAGTTGATTCCTCCTCTAAATATTTTATTTATAATTATTTAATTATATAAATTTAAATTACTTTATTATTGTAAAAATGTTTTTTAAATGCGTTGTGCATGCTATTTAGAAATATGATATTTTTTATAATTAAATAAATTTAAAATTAAGAATCCAAATAGTGATAAAAATGTCTAATTTCTAGTTATGAAATATTTTCATATTTTTCTATTTACATAGAATAAATTAATATCTTAACAATCCCCCTCATATTGAAGCATATATTTTATATTAACCAAATTTGTTACAAATGCAATCAACATGAGAACCCTTGACAAATACAATTTTAGCCTTTCAAAAAATAATTGGAAGGTAGTAGAGAGGTCATTGGAGTCAAAGAGTCACAATGTGGAATTGTCTGAGTCATGAGAACGTGATGACTTGAGTTAGGGTTATCTCTAAGATTTTTGGTACCCTAGGCAAATCGAAAAAATGATGTACTCGTAACCATTTGAATATTGTCCTTCTTGCATTTTTTATTACAAAATTATTAATAATTTGTTCATAATAAAGATTCTTTAAAAAAAAATTCAATAAAAACTAAAGCAACAAGATTTAATCTACCCTATGACATAGTAGATCGCAAATAAAATTTTAATTTTAAACAGTAACTAGAATAATTAGTATTATTTTATAAAACTGAAAATTGTTAAAACTAGTGGTTTTCTCAACTTTAGCATGATATTGCAACTAGAGGTACCACTTTATCCTCAGAGATTGAGATGAAGAAGTAGTTCACCGTAAAAAAAATGAAAAGAAATAATATATCATAAATTTTTTCTTTATGTTCAATATTGTACAAAGTAATAAATCAATAAAATCAATTTAAAACACTTATTTTAAATATTTAGGATTTATAATTTATTAAAGAATATTTATTATATTTAAAATATAAAAATATAATAATTCTTTTAAAAACTTATTAGATGTTGAAAATTAACTTTGTATATGTTATTTCATCTTTTACTTCACTAATTTATTTTGAAGTTTTTTGTTGATTTTTTTTATTTGTTTAAAAGACTTATTAATCTACTCATTTATTTTGAATCAAATTGTCATTGTCTAATATGAATTGTGGCTACAAGAGGAAGAATTATTTAAATTTGGTAGAACAAAAGTTAAAGAGATGTGTTAAAAAAAGAAAAAGAAAAGTCACATATTGTGATAGGTAATTTTTTCATTTGAATTAAGTAAAATTGTAGTATAATAATTATTTTTAAAATTTACTTAATGCAATCATTAAGTTATTGTTTTTGTTATTTTCAATAGATATTTAATGTTGTTTAACCAATGCCCTTAGGCCACTATGAGCAATATCCTATATATATTTATACTAAAAATTTTCAATTGTTTAAAAATTATCTTTTGTTAAATTATTAAATATAAATAAAATATATATTCAAATTAATACTTCCAAATACATTTATTGCAATTATGTTAATATATATGATTCACATATAATCATTTAAAACTAATTTGTAGAAAAAATTGTGTCTATCTCTTTTTATTTTATTACTGTGTTAAGAATGTGTTCGGTTTCAAATTGAAGAATAATCAAATTTTTTATTATTGTAAATCAAGTTTGATAAAAGAAAGCTTAGATCATGACACATTTTAGAATGAACCAAAAAAAAACTTTTTCCCTTATAAGTAGAAGACAACATGTAAAATTTAAAGAAAAATAGTTTTCTCTAACACAATTTTTCTATCTTCGAAAAATATGAGTCTCTCTAGAAACATAGTATACAACAAATCTTTGACATTTAATATTGAAGTAATCATTCCTCGTGCAAAAGTAATGTTTTCTTTCTATGTGCCTATAAAAGAGATTGATTAAGGTAAAAAAAACCAATAGAAACGAAGTGAACTAAAATAAAAAAACACTCACTTACGCTTTTGGACAATGATTTGCAACATTTGTGTAAAGCTTACTTTGTGAAGCAAGGTTAAATCATTATTCTTTGTATTGTTATACGCTCACACTGAGTTAAATTTTATAAAAACTCTGTATGTTTGTTGAGATAGTCTAAAAAGGTTAAATGATAAAGAATACTTGAATTTATTTATAATCAGGTAGATTACAAATGTTGTAATATACGAAGAAGTAAATAATACCTATGTGTAAGTTAGTTGGATTTAGTGAAAAATACTTCTTGTTAAAGGAACTATACGTAATTCGGTTAGATGAGTTAACCAATATAAATTTATTGTGCATTCCTTTCTTACCTTATATTTTTTTTCCTTATTGCATTTCTTTGGACAGTTCTTTTGGACAACAATTTAAAACTTTGTTATATATCATTTGATTTTGCAAAAATTTTTCAAAAATCACACACACAATTCAACCTCTTCTTGTGTATTACTTGTATTTTCACATTATACATTAAAATGTATTCCGATGAAAATAATTAATTCTATATGTTTACTTGATCAACACTAAAAGTACACATGTTATAACAAAATGCGTTCTAATAAAAACAAATAACAATAATTGTTTTTAAAATATTTATGTGTAAGGATTGAATTAAAAAGAAAACTTTACGAACTAAAATTAAAAAATTAAAGTTGACTTGTTTAACCTAGATTTTTTGTAAGAATTTTTCGGTATTTGAAAGTTATTTAAATTTTTTATTATTTTGAGTTAAGTTGAGAGATTTTTTTCAAAGGTTAAGTTTTCATTGGCTCAAATTATGATACATATTTGAAAGAAAATTAAGTATCATACTTCATTGTATCAACTAATATTGTTCTCAAATAAGACAAATTAACTTCTATGTATCTCAAATAGTTTTGGTCTTTAATTTGGTTATGTCACTCGTATCAAAACTGAAAGACTAACAAATATACATTCTTTTTCGGCAAGATTCAAGTGATTAACACAGTTAATAATACTATGTACTTTTAGTGTATTAAACTTTTCTTTTAAAATTTAATTAAAATGTATTTATTTTATAATTTAATATAATCATAAATTATGATGTATACTAAGATTATTAATTTTTATAACAATTACTATAAAATTAATATTAAAATATTTTCTATTTAATTAATAGAATAAAAATATTTACACTAATAAATATTTCAAAATTAAACTCTTTTAAAATTTATCATGCTATGTTTTAGTTCATTGGACATTTTATAAGTTAAGAATCTTAGATTACTAAATATGTAGAATAAATTGTTTATTTAGTAAAATAGTTGTCCACCATTTATGTGTAAGAATTTAATTACAGTATATTAATAATAAAATAATTATACTATATCCACTCAAAATTTTTATTAAACAAAAATTAGACTTTTTTTTTCTATAAATTAGTTTTTTAACTGGTCGTATAAATTTGTTATACATAGTAAATTTTCAGCACCAACACAAATAAAATAGCTATACCGCATTTACGAGTAAATCAGTGCGTCCCATGGAAATAATTTTTTTGTCCCATCAAATTTAATATATCTGAGAATATCTTTAACTATTATTATTCATAGTAAATACTTTTAATTTTTTTTTCTACAAGAATCTTTTTAGACGTATTAGTATTTAATTTATTTGGAACTATTACTTATTAGAAAATATGAGTTAGAAACAATAACAATAATATTTAGTGGAACATTTTTCACAATTTCTAGAGAGATATTTCACTAAAAGATTAATGGATAAGTAATTCGACCATATTCACATCATGAATGTTTGGAATTCATATTGTTGTATCCCAATTTTGTCTGGTCTGCATGTGAGTTTCTCTTTGTTTGTTCGAAATTGGGAGAATATGAAGCAAAGACACATAAGCTAGAAAAGGAAGGACAAAAGAGAGGAAGGAGGAGTTGTAGGTCAATCATTCTTCCTGAAAGAGGAAAGACTGTGACAAATGAAGGAAGAAGGATGAGAATACGACCTTCACGGCTCTTTCCCCAAGCCTGCACAGAAGTGGTAGGCATTGACGCCCATTGGAAGCTCCCAGGTCTACCACCCTACAGCTAGGAAGCTGCTTTTCCACCGAGTCAACCAAGGCCAAGGATGGGCAGTCACCATTGCATTAAATGAGAATGAGAGAAGTAAACTCCTAGGGAAGCACCGTCGCATTAATGAGCTTAGGGAAGGATGCATCACATTAATGGAGGAGATTTCCTTGAAAATTCCCAAGGGTGAGAGGTGTGCCTATAAAAGGATCCGTGCTTGAATGGAAAAAGGCCCCTTTTGGCTTAGTCTAGAAGTTTGGAGGGGAAGAGTTCGAAAATGAGGGGACCTTTGGGCACAGAAAGTTCGAAAATCCTCATTTGATTTCAAGTTTTTGTAGACGAACGAACGAGCAGCGAAAGAAGGAAAACCGCAAAGGTTCTACAAAAGAAGTTCAGCCACTCCACGACAATCTTGGGCTTTCTAAATATAAGATAAGTGTTTTCGAAATCTACTTTTGCATGTCCATTTAGAAACCCAAAATCCTAAGCCAACAAACTCTCCAACACTTCATCTTAAGGTTCCCAACTACCCCTTCCCTAAACTCTTTGGGCATCATTGGAAAGCTCACTTCATTCACTTTATTCATCTCTACAGACGCCAACGGACAGTCAGTCTATTCCTTCTAAACCTTTTTTGGACGCCAATGAAAAGTCCATCTTCACCTAATCCACCGATGCCTAATAGATAACTCATCCCTTCTCACTTTTCAAACACATGCTTAGCCCTTTGAAGCCAAGTCGGTCTCGACTCCTTCTCCTACCATTGAGTTGACTCTGTCTGGTCGGCTCTGTTTAGATGACTCTATCTGGTCGGCCCCGTCTGGACGACTCTATTTGGCCGGCCCCGTCTGGACGATTATGTCTTGGCTGACTCCGTCTGACCGACTTTATCTAGTCGACTTTGTCTTGACTAACTTCATCTGGCTCACTCTCCATTTAACCATCCATGCCGAGAACTACGTAAACTTTGATTTCTCCGTCTAGCCAGCAATAGGCGACTCTTGTCAAGTTATTCATCCAAAAAACCCAAAAACACATCTCGCGTCCATCCTTTGTAAATACCTTCCATTGGAAAGACATAAATAATAACTTAGAAGTCATCTTATTTCATGCATCTAGTTAGGGTAACTACCTATGGTAGACGTATTGGGATTCTAGTAATTCCTATGCATAACCGATTCCAAACCTGAACTCTGATTCTCAGACTTGCCTTATCCACTTTAAGGTTTCTTGACGTTTTCCATAAAAATGTCGGTGACGACTCTACAATCTCTGTTCCTTCCTCGGAGGGGACTCGGATCCAAACATTCTATTTTTCATCGTCTCGCGTCGCGATTTAGATCGCGACACATATTATGCAAGGTGACATCATTTTTCTAATTCAAATTGAAAGGTAATATAAAATTGGTATATTTCTACCATCATATCCATAATTAGCGTATTCATTGTTGGAAGCTTCACCTCCATATCAATGTCACAATTGATATTTTACTTGTTAACTTTTTATTTGTTATTTTTAATATTTTTAGTTTTAAATTAAATTTTAATAACTTTTATATAAATTATTAATAATTAAAATAATATTGTATCCTCATGTAAATTATTTATTATAAATTTAAAATATAATTTATATATTAAAAATATGTATTTATTATATTATAATTTATATATATATATATTTTTAATTATATAAAATAAATATTTCTTTTTTAATACACAAATTAAAATACCAGTTACAACATAGATTTTATATACATGGACATACTGTTTAAGTAAAAAACAACCAAGATACTTATATTTTATTGAAATTTTAAAGAAAAAATAATTTATTTTTATATTATAAATTTTGAATATTCATTTCTCGTTTTTCACTTTCAATTAACTTTTTTTATGCTCTCTCCTTTTCTTTATTCCTTAATTATTATTTTTTAAAATATATTACTTGACTTACCATCTTTAATAGATTTTTTTTACTAACTAGATTTTTTTATTTACAAAATTTAAATTTGAGACCTTACTTCAACCATCGGAGTTTAATGCTAGTCGGATTAACATATACACAACTTAATTATATTAGTATTATTATGAATACATTTTTATTTTTGAATTAAAATTTAATTTAAATCATAAATTTTAAATTATAATAATTACTGTTATTTTAGATTAAATTGAGTTGTATTATTTATCATGTTGTGTGGAGGCTATTATTTTTAAATTCAAATTGAATCTTATTTTATTTTAAGTTATAATAAATATTATTGTTTTTAAAATTCCATTGTTATAATTTGATTGTTATTTTTAAATTCAAATCAAATTAAATGTCATTTTTATTAATTTGATTCGTTTAAAGAATATAATTGTTAAAAATATTAAGTTATTCAATGTAAATAAGAAAATGTGAAAATATTTTAAATAAAGTATGGTATGCATGCACAAGATGCACAATACATTCAATGAACATTTTTACATAGTATGAAGGGTATAAGTTTTTCTTATCCTTCCTTTTTTAGCATTAGCAATATGTGAATAATAACCATGACTATTGTACTCTATTTCAGTTATTTAGGATCCATTATTTTTCACCATAATTGGTGCTCATAATTGGTGCTCATTTTCATAAGTGAGTAGTACCAATCATGTGATCAAAATTTCCTCCTTTTGGTGACCATTCTATCACACTTTCATGGCTCTAATGACCACTTTGCTGAGCTCCCCTCACTTTGACAACCCCTTGGTCATGCTTCCATGATCTCTTCACCATGCTTCCTAACTCTAGCGATCATTTCATCGTGCTTTCTTGACTTTGATCCCTTTGTTGCTGTCCCCTATTTTTGGCAACTTTCCCATGTTCGTCTGATTTTAGCAAGCCTTTCATTGCTCTCTCCTATCTTTGGCGTCTCTCTAACGTGCTCTCATGACTATTGCGATCCATCCATCACACTACCTTTGACGACCCTTTCGTTGTACTCCATGTCTCTGGTGATCTCTCTCTACTACACTCTCATGACTCAAGCCAATGATAGCCCTAAGGGCAGATGATGTAGGCCTAAAGTTCATTTTTAGAGGGGCACTAATTAACATAAAAAATTATATAATTAAAAGTATGTGAAATTTTATATAAAAAATAATTATGAGTAATTAGTCAATTAATAAACAATGTTTCTACTATATCTACAAAAATTTACCCACAATTTAAGTAAAATGAATTTGTAATAATACAATTTATTATTTGTGTACAACATTGATTTATTTTTGTACAATATTGAACATAAAGATAAAATTATGATATTTCTTTTCTTTTCTCTCATGATGAATATCTCCCTCATCTCAATCTCTTTGAGGATAAAATAATACTTCCAATTGTGACATCATGCTCAAGCTGAGAAAACTACTTGTGCTAGCAATTTTTAATCTTATAGAATAATATTAACTATTTTAGTTACTGCTTGAAATTGTTAAAATCTTATTTGTGATCTATTATATCACATGGTAGATTAATTTTTCTTTTTTGATTTTTATTGAAAATATTTTTTAAAGAATCTTGATTATGAACAAATTATTAATGTAAGAAAGACAGTATTCAAGTGATTATGAGGACATATTTTTTCGATTTACCCAAGGTACAAAAAATCTCATGGACAACCATAACTCGAGACATCCATTTGTCATGCTCTCGTGACTTTGAAAATCTCTTTGTTGTGTCCCTTTGACTCCAGTAACCTCTCTACTACCTTCCAATGATCTTTTAGGAGGCTGAAATTGTATCTATTAAGGACTCTCATGTTGACTGCAATTGTAACAAATTTGATTAATATGACATATATACTTTAGTTTGAGGGGAATTTTTGAAGATATTTATTTATTGTGTGTAAAGAGGAAAATATGAAAAGATTTCATAGGTAGAAATTAGAGATTGCTGATCATTATTTAGATCCTTGGTTTTAATTTTATTTTATTATAAAAAAATAGTGTATATGTGGATAGCATGCACAACACATTCAACAAACACTTTTACTATAATAAAGTAATATTAATTTACATAATTAAATAATTGTATACAAGATACTTAGAGGAGAAATCAACTTACTTTATTAATACCACCAAATATATAAATCAATTGACACAAAATTATTTTAACTTAATCAATATACTTGATTTCGAATACTATATACATAATTGTTTTAAATATCCAATGATTATCAATCAACTTTATTTTAATATATAATATACTTTTTAAAATATAAATAAATATCGACCGTAAATTTATATAATAGGAATGTTGAATTTATTTAAAATCGTACATGCTCAACCATTAAGATGTTATTGTCATATGATTCAGTCGCTGAATTTGTAAATTTCATATTTTACAAAAGAATATACATTAAAAGTGTACATATAAAAAACTTATCCATATGACCAGTATAGTTATTTCATTTGTTTTATTCTAAAGTTTGTACTAAAATAAAATTTATATCAAAGTTTGAGAAGGAGATTAATTGGATAAAAAATAAGTATAGAATATTTTCTGATTTATCAAAAAAAAATATAATTTTATTTATTATTGTTGTTATTATTATTATTATTATTTAATTTTCATATTGTGGTACAATCTTTACACCAGATTATTTAAATTTATATAATTAAATAATTATAAATAAAATATTTAGAGGAGGAATCAACTTACTCTGTTAATAACATCAAACATGTGAATCAACTAGTACGATATTATTTTGATTTAATTAATAGTCTTCGGTTCGAATCCTATAAATGAAATTCTTTTAAATATCCAATGATAGTCTTACTTATTTGATAATGATTGTTTCCCATCATAATAATGTACCGCACTTAATAATTTTTCATGTACATAGAATTGCATTAATTCAATTTTTTGTTTGAAATTTTATAACAAGTAAATTAAGTATATCAAATTTTATTAATTTAATTTAAAAATTAGTTGATAGTTTATCAATTAACTTTATTTAGGTGTATAATATTTTTTTAAAATATAAATAAACATTGACTATAAAATTATGTAATATGAGTGTTGAATTTATTTAATATCTTACATGCATGACCATTAAGATGTTATTACATATGATTCAATGGTTGGATTTTAAATTTCATATTTTATAAAAGAATACATATCAAAAAGTGTGGTTAGTGTAGTCATTTCATATGCTTTACTCTAAAGTCTTTATTAAGTTCAGTGTTGATCAATATTAACATAAAATCGTTTTATACTAGACTATAAATAGAAAATAAAATATTGTTTTTGTTATTATCATTATGATTATGATTATTGTTATCTCATCTCAAAGTGTCTCCACCACAAATTTATTATGTTTATTAAAGTTAACGTCCAAATGTAAGATATCTAAAATACAATATAAGTAATAGAGTATAATTTGACTGTAAACAAAGTTATTTTGTCATTAAATTAAGATAGAATATTATTGTCCTCAAGAGGTTTTGGACTCTACGTAGGAGAATCCACCTTATCTATAACCTATAAATATCACTATCATGATTGTATTAGGTAAGCACTTTAATATATATGGTCACTCTCGTGTAATCATAATTGATTTGAATATTATAATATCTTTTTTAAATATTCATCTATTTTTCACAACATATCAACCATATTAGAACTCCTCCAAACTCCAAAAATTTCAAACCTTAGTCTATTTAGAGCACACCAGAGCCAACATTTTTCAAGAGTCTTAAACTCGTCAACAACTCATTTTAAACATATTATCATCATCTACTTTAAACAAATCAATTTTATTTAAAATTATATAATTAATTTTTATACTTTAAAATTAAGGAAATTCAATTCAATTTATTGTCAAAATTCTAAAGGCATTAGATGATATACCATTAAATTTTGCTTATGTGGCTAGTTAGAGATAACATAGACTAGCACGCTACCATGATTTAAAATCTTTGAAAATTATTTAAAAAAAATTATCATGGTGGGATTTGAATTTACTACCTTATATTTTAATATTATATATAAGAATCATTAAATTACTTATCTTATTTAATATATATATATATATATATATATAATATCAGGATCCGTTTGCATCAAATGTCAAAATTAGTCAAATTATACTTTCAATAACTTTTTATAAAATGTAAATTTAATCAATCAAACCATTGAATTATGTGAGATTATCTTGATGATTACGTATACACAAAAAATTGATAGTTCATCAAGTCACTTTATTTTAACGTACAATATGACATTTAAAATATATATAAATATTAATTGTTAGAAAACATATATTGTATACTTACATGCATGTCTAATTGTTGGAGAATTGCATTTCTTAAAGAAAGAAATGCAACTATAAGTGAGCATAGGTCGGACTTTCGATACGTTTGGAATACGTCATATATTATGGAAATTCAACTACTCCCTCAACCCACCCAATTATCCTAACAAAATGATACACTACTCATGATTTGTTCAATAAAAATTCCTAAATAATCTTGACATGTTATGTTGACCTAATGATTATTGTTCATATTTTATCATATTAGATGACATAATTGCTTTGATATGAAGTTGTTAAATCTATGAATGATGTTTGAATTAATTTTAAGAGAGTTATTTTTAATTTTTACAATTTATTTTCTTTTGATCTTACAAATAAAGACGTCTGATTTGTTAAAACTATTAGATCAAAGGAAAGTCAAATTAATAATTCTTTAAAGTTAATCTTGAAATAACTTAATAATTTTAATTATATATATATATATATATATATATATATATATATATATGAAATATATAATAAAAAAATGTTTAGAATGAGAGAGTAGGTAGAATAAATTTGAAACATATAACTTAAATAACAGTTTTGTTTCGTTTATTATAATTTATTGTTGATGAAGTGAGGTACAAAGATGTGGACTAGGTCTCACATTAATTATGCGACAAAAGAAAATGGAAAGGAAGACAATAACTTATAAGTTGATGCGAATTGAAAGCACACAGAAAGATAATAGACGCAGGAAGAAGAGTAGATGAATCAGTTGTAATCGGGATTGGCGATAAGATAAGCTTCAACGGCCCTGAAAAAAACATCACCCTTAGCTTTGCCAGTTTTGAGGTCGTTTTCATCGGGTTTAGCATCTCCTTTGGTTTGGTATTTGACAGTGAGCTTGGCAATAGAGCCTCCATTGGATGCAGCAATCAATTTGGACTCAAATGTGATCTTCTCTACTGTGTGTGGCAACCCAGCACCCCCAACTATGCTGTAGTTATATACATAGTTAGCCTCATCTATTTCTTCAATTTTGTGCAACACATGCTTGCTTTCCCCATCTGTCAATCAACTCATTCCATTACTTCATTCATTATATGCTATTACATATAATGTAATTAGAACCATAAATAAATAAATGAATGAATATATAGTATATATACCCTCAACGAAATTGATCTTCTTGATGCTTCCGGGGCCACCATTTCCCTCAAGGATTTCAACACTCTTGAAGGACTCAACAGCCTTTGGGACAATGTTGTCAACATCATTAACTAGAGCTTTGTATAGCCTAGCAGGAGCCACGGGGGAAGTGGTTTCATCCTCGAATGTGAAAATACCCATGCTTCCAATTCAATATCAAATTAGGAACACTATATAATATATCTTGCTTGCTTTGCTCTGTCTTTAGCAAAGGAGAACAACCTCTCTCTATTTATAAGCACCACCACTACCTCAGATATAGTGTGAATCACTAATTCATACAAAGGTTGTTGGGCCATCGGTTTTTTTATTTATCAACACCTTTCTATTATTCTCTCTAATTAAAATAACATATCGTCATCTATTAAATATCACCTTTTTTTTTATGCGCCACTTTCCTCATTTTTATTTTCAAACACTGTAATATCCCGATCACTAATTTTCCCCTTTAATGTTAAATATTAATTTTTTGTGTTTGTCAAATATTGCATTTCAAAGCATTCAATTCAAATACGCTATACACAATTCATTCAACGATGGCGATTGTTTCCTGTGCGACCGGGCGGGAATGGATAATTTTATATTAAATTATTATATAATAATCTAAAATTAATCTTTATAATATACACATAATAAATTCGGAAAAGACTCTCTACACTTTTTATAAAGTAAAAATAAAATAAAATAAGAAGCGAAAGTAGAGGTTAAATAGAAAACAAGAGATAAAACAAAGAAATATTGAACATTTAAAATTATTTTTATAAATTAATATTTTGTTTTTATTTTCTCATGAAATTTTTGCTATTTTATTAGAACATCATCACATCACATGCAATATAACAATCTATTTATGTCTTTTACATTTTTCTTTTTTTAAAATAGATATGAGTGGTTGGTTACTGGACTAAAATTATTAAATTTATATACACTTTTATATATGCCATTTCATATTTTTATATATTGTTAAAAAAAATTAGGGAGACAATTTTTTCATGGGAAAGGCAATTCTCCATGCAGTTATACATTTTTATACATCATTAAAGAATTGACTTTATTATTTTATCTTTTAACTTACTAACTTGTTTTGAAGTATTGTTGATTTTTTTTTATTGTTTAAAGGATTTATTAATCTATCAATTTATTTTGAACCAAATTAATATTAAAATAAAAATAAAAATTCAATATTATATATGGTTATAGGAAAAAGAATTGTTTTAATTTGATAAGTAAAAAGTTAAGAGAGAATGTTGTTGAAAAGCAAAATAAAAAATAAAAAATAAAATATTGTGATAAGTAATTTTGTCATTTGAATAAAGTATAATTACATTATTAATAATAACTATTTCTAAAATTTATTTAATGTTGTAATTAATTTAGTATTTTTGTTATTTTCGATGTATAATAATATTTAATACTGTAATACTATTCTGCAAGCAATACTTTTCTGGAACTGGTTAGCAAAAGGCAAAGTCTAAATTGTCCAACAACATCTAGAAGGGCGTCTACAAAATCATTAAATAAAGGATACCGCATTCTTAAATTCCCCGGCTGCCAGTGACTTATTTTCCGTGACGTGTCACCAAATCAATAATTTCATGTTAAGATTTGCTCAAATCTAATAAATATCCCAAAATATTAATCATATGAATAAATAAATATCATAAAATTCAAACTAAAAACTATAAATCTTTAATTAAAAAAAATTATTAGCTTATCTCAATTATAATATTTTATACATTTTCACAATAATATATATATTATAAAGAAATCTTAATATGGAATATCAAAGGATATTTATAAATTTTTTCCATAAATAACATTTATTGAATACACATATAACTTTAATCAATTGATATTTCAAGTGTAATCAAAATTATTATTAAAATATAACTTTACATGAATAATTATACGTACAAAATAAGAGAGAGAAAAATGCAAATGATTAAGAAAAATAAATAGGAAAATTACGAAAAAAAAAATAAAAGGAAAAGTAGCAGAAAAATATTTAAATGGTTAAAAATGATCATAGAGGATGAAAATTTATTCAAGTGAACAAGAAATTTTTTTAAAATTGAACGAAAAATCAGTGAAAAAATAACGCAAACGAACAAAAAAAAAAATATTAAAAATATCATAGAAATAAGTTGAGGGAAAATTAGGTGAATGAGTTAGAAAATTAAATGAAAAAAAAATATCATGCAAGAAAAAGAAAAAATGGACGGAAAAACAATTTAATTGAGTGGAAAATACAAAGTTCCACTATATTCTATCTTGTTTAAGTAAGGTAAGATTTGATAAAATATTTGTTGTAAATATTTAATATATTAGATATGAAGAACTCAAACTCGAAATTATTTATTAATTTAAAATAAATCATGTAAAATTTAATTATAATATACTGATATTGTAAATATTCTATATTATTATTTAGTTGTAAATAAAATTATTTTACAAATTATACGAAGTAAAATTTTGTATTTCAAAATTTAACCATTAAACAATTCTATCAAAATTTATTAAATTTGTAAGCTTATTTTAGAAAACATATGAATACAGTCTGTTATATGTATATTATAAAGATTAATTTTTATATTATTATAAAATAATTTAATATAAAATTATCCATTACCGCCTGCCTGGCCCGCATATACAGGAAAAGTCGCCATCGTTGAATGAATGTGATGTGTTTGCCCACATAACTTATTTGAATTAAAATGCTTGGAAATCGCAATATTTGACAAACACATAAAATTAATATTTAACATTAAAGGGGAAAGATAATAGGCAGTGTTTGAAAATAAAAATGAGGAAAGGAGCGCATAAAAATAAAAAAAGGTGATATTTAATAGATGACGATATGTTATTTTAATTAGAGAGAATAATAGAATAGTGTTGGTAAATAAAAAAACCGATGGCCCAACAACCTTTGTATGAATTAGTGATTCACACTATATCTGAGGTAGTGGTGGTGCTTATAAATAGAGAGAGGTTGTTCTCCTTTGCTAAAGACAGAGCAAAGCAAGCAAGATATATTATATAGTGTTCCTAACTTGATATTGAATTGAAAGCATGGGTGTTTTCACATTCGAGGATGAAACCACTTCCCCTGTGGCTCCTGCTAGGCTATACAAAGCTCTAGTTAATGATGTTGACAACATTGTCCCAAAGGCTGTTGAGTCCTTCAAGAGTGTTGAAATCCTTGAGGGAAATGGTGGCCCCGGAAGCATCAAGAAGATCAATTTCGTTGAGGGTATATATACTATATATTCATTCATTTATTTATTTATGGTTCTAATTACATTATATATAATAGCATATAATGAATGAAGTAATGGAATGAGTTGATTGACAGATGGGGAAAGCAAGCATGTGTTGCACAAAATTGAAGAAATAGATGAGGCTAACTATGTATATAACTACAGCATAGTTGGGGGTGCTGGGTTGCCACACACAGTAGAGAAGATCACATTTGAGTCCAAATTGATTGCTGCATCCAATGGAGGCTCTATTGCCAAACTCACTGTCAAATACCAAACCAAAGGAGATGCTAAACCCGATGAAAACGACCTCAAAACTGGCAAAGCCAAGGGTGATGTTTTTTCAGGGCCGTTGAGGCTTACCTTATTGCCAATCCCGATTACAACTGATCTATCTACTCTTCTTCTTTCCTCAATCATCTTTTCTGTGCTTTCAATTCCATCAACTTTTATGTTATTCTCTTCTTTTCCATTTCCTTTTGTCGCATAATTAATGTCAGACCTTGTCCACGTCTTTTGTACCTCACTTCATCAACAATAAATTATAATAAACGAAACAAAACCGTTATCTAAGTCTTTTTTATGTTACTCCTCCTCACTTTATTTAAATATTTCTTCTTTTAATGTTTGACAATTGTTGTTCAAATACAACTGTGCAAATAAATATATACTTAGTCAAAATATTCTTTTCAGCTACTTAGATTAATAAACACATATGTCATGGACAGGAAAAATATATAAATAACAATATTTAGTTATTCATTTAATACGTTGTTACATCCTAAATACATGAATAATGATCATGCAAATAATGTCCTTCCCACTCAGGAGAGTTGCAACACATTCTTCTGCACCATGTATAATTCCACATCCTTTCCAATAATATCAGTCTCGATGGTAATATAGACTAGATTCAACATCTGCGATGTTAGAGACAAAAGTCAGTAATACGAAGTCAACAGGAGTTGTGGCACGCGAATTGGTGGAACGCGAATTGGAGCTGATTCATTCGAAATAACCATTTCTTGCATACAAAGATAAATATTTTCATACATGAAGTTTTGGTGGAGGATAACTAGAGAACACAAGTTGATAAAAACAAATTCCTCAAACATTTTCACCCTTCAAAATTTTAGAATAATTATTTTTTATCCATGAAAATGAATGAATTTTAGTTTTATTACATGTAAAATGTTTTTATTTGATTTTCATTCTTAAAAATTTAAAATTACTATTTTAGTTCATAACATTCATTTTAAATTATATAAATAACATCATTTTAAGAATATATAAAAAAAATTAATAATATCATATATTAAAACTATCAATATTAATGAGTATCATCTATTTATTAAATATACAAGTAGATAACGAAAATCAGGTAACAATAAAAAAAAACAACTATGATTTTGTATTTCTAACATATGAAAACTAATTTTTTTATAAAGACAAACAAAATTCGTTTATTTATAAAAATTAAAAATATACTTAAATAAATTTTTTAGCAGAAAGATAAGAAATTTAAAAAAAAAAAACCCGATCGATCGATCGCGGCTCACTTCCTTCTTTTCAAAGCCGAAATTCGTGTTGTCCTAGCAGTTACCCCCGTTTGAAATTTTTGGTACATGACAAAAAAAAAGTTGCTTTCCTTTTGAATTCTACTAAACTTTTACATGAGAAAGGTCAAAGGATTAGAACAATGAAAATAACAAGATAAGAGAGAGAAATTTTAATACTATCATTAATTAAAAATTATAAAACTTATGAACTAATATAAATCAAAATCTTTGTTTTTTCTTTCTTTTAATATAGACCACAATTCATGGGTATCATCTGTTGGAGGAAATTCTACTATAACCAGATAAGATTGTTATGAAAGATTTTTTTTTTTAATATTTAACGTAACTGCATGATTAAGATTTAAATTCAAAATTATTGGTTATATTGAAATAACTTGCATAAATATATCTACACTTTTGATAGTTATGATTTTTTTAATTAACATTATTTCATAAATTTTAATAAATTTAAAATTATATATATTTAAAAATGTGTTACAAACATGATTTTAAATTAGAAATCAACTACCACCATGAGTAAACTCCACTTCTAGAGATATCGTCATTACGTATGTAACCGCACTAAACTGACGACTCAGATCGCTTTGACTCGGAAACAAAAGTTGATCTCATGCATGGTGTCCAACAAAGTTCATCATGGAAATTGCCATGCTCCTTTGAAGGGCTAAAAGTGAAACTATCATGAGAGTTGCTATTGATATTTGCATGTAATATTTAATATATATTAATTTATGTGGCTCACCAATCATCTACTAGTTTAACTAATAATTCATTTACCTAATATCTTAACCAAGTCGAAGATCGATTTATTTTTTATAACACTATATATGACATGATTTTGAATTTTGTAAGACAATTTCAATTTTTGGTTGGTAGGAAAATTGCAAACTATTAAGTAATTGAGAATAGAAAAGTGAATATTGATTAAGGATATGCTTTGATCAACTTTTTCATAGATATTTATTAAAGAAAATAAAATAAAATAAATATTTTTATAAATTAAAATTAGTTTATGTATAAATGAAAAATAAATTTTTGAAAAACTAATAAATTTTTTTACAAATTAGTTTATATATAAATTAATTTTATTTTATAAATTTTTTTTTTTATTTTCTTCTTTTATAACTACTCGTATATAAATTTATTCAAATAAATCGTAAGAATATTGTATGGTGTCAGACATAATATTAGCATGTGATTGGGTGAGTTGTTTTAAATTTGATTTTAAATAAAATAAATTTTGAAGAAAAATAATTTATATTTAAATATTTCTATTTTAAAGTAAGTTAATAATAGAATTAAGCATAAAAAATTTTAATTAATATTTTGGTACAAGCTACCTAGCTCCATGTAACATAGATTTTAGAGATAGCCTGTATCGGAGAAAAAAAAGTGTTTTTGTAGGAATGCTCCTTTCCCATTTAAAGCATGCAGTGTTTGCCCTGTACGATAATTGCTATCTTGTCGGGGGGATGGTTTTACCTTGAATTGGAGAGTGTAGTTGTGTTTTAGATATTTCAAGTTGAATGGAGGGAGGGGGGGCTTGCGGAACAAAGACTGAGTTGTTCGATAGATAGCTCAAACTCAACCTATGAAGACACATTTAATAAAAATATATTAAAAATAATAAATAAATAATTCAACTTAAAATTTTATTTTGAACTTAGAATCAATTTTTCTTAGTAAAACTAAATACGTGAATACTACGTAAGATTACATTGAGATTTGAATGTAATTTAAGACTAAGAACGTGACGCAACTAATCCTTTGAACATTTGGGACCGTCTTCCATTAACGACTTTCAGGAACAGTTGCATTTGAAATATTGTGTTGATATCTTAATCTTAAGCATTGACTTGAATTTTTGGCATATAAAAGCTCTTTATTTTCAACCGTTTGTTTTAATCTTGTCTTCCATTGGGCCGCGTGCATCTATGGAGTTTTGAAAACATACAGTCGTACCAAAGACCAAAGAAGTTTATAGTGAATAGACAATACGTAAACAAAGACAATCTATTTCTCCACAATAACGGACGACCAAGTCACAATATTCCATGTGGCATAGACTCATCCACCATTCTCTATCCACATTTATGAGTCAATGCCGTGCCTCAACTTGTGGCAGATTTTTTTTCCTATTTTAATTTTGCATTAGGAAAACTATTTGTTTATATGATTATTTTTTATAATAGATAGTTTTTTTTAATATATAAATTATTTTATAATTAAATATTTTTTTAAAAATAATTAAATATTATATATATAAATTACATCTTAAATTTACAACAATAATTTAAATTATAATATAAATTTATTTTAATTATTAATAATTATAAATTATTAAAATTCAATTACAAAATAAATATAAATGATTGTAGAGTAAAAGAGATAGTGGTCAAGAACATCTATAGAGATAAAAATAAAATGGTTATATTTTATGAAATATAAAAGTTATACAAGTGACGTGTAAAATACTCTTAAAAAAGAAAAAAAATATAGTTAAAATCTGTGTCAAGGTAAAGCGAAGACCGAAAAACTTACTCTTTAAATTTTGAATTCTAATTTATAATATATAAATAAATTTTGCTCGATGATACTTAAATTGCAACTTTGTATTTACTTATATATAAATAATACTGTACATAATATGTCCACTGCGTAGATGATAAATATTTATTTTATATAATTAAAATTTATAATAAATAAATGTTTGTAATAATTAAATTATATTATAATTAAAATTTATAAAAATAAGTATTTTGAAAATATAAATTATATTTTAAATTTATAATGAATAATTAAAATTATTATATAAAGTTATTTTTACTATTGATATTAAATAAATATTTAAATTTAATTTAAAAATAAAAATAAAAAATATAAATAGAAAGAAATAGATAATTAATAAGAATATATATATATATATAATAAAGAAACATAAAAAATAAAAATAATTTAAAATTATTGAAAAATAAATTTTTTGACTAGTTATGGAGGTAGTAAGTGAAATACACATTTAAAAGACACAATAAATTATTTTTTTTGCATTAGATAAAATTTTATTATTATTTATTTTTTCTTTCGCTCATATTTATGTTTGATGTTGTGACTCACCAACTAATCGTCAACTGATATCTTTTTACATTGTTTGTTTTATTATTTTACCATTATACTAAAAATATTGATAATGATATTTAATTGTATACAATACTATTCTTGAAACTTTAATTTCTATTTGAGCCTAATGTGGTTGTATAATTTACGTAGTGGACTCCATATTTCCATCCAGCTGATATAAGAACTTATTCTTTTTGTTGCAATGATATTACAGTACTAATGAGCATAATAAAAATATGATAGTTATTTAAGTGTATATTATTTTTATTTTTATTTTATTTTAAATTTGATTGAGAATGTTTTAAAATGCAATAAAGATTAATAGTAAAATATATAGTATAAAAATAAATAATTTAAAATAAAAGATGTAATTAAAATAATTAACTTTTAAATAAATGAGAGATAAAATAAGAATTTAAAAAAAAGGGGTGACTAACCTTTTTTTTTTTTTTGCTGATTAACATGTAACTTTAGTTACTTAATAACGGAGTATAATTGATCTTAACTTATGATTTTTAAGCAAATACTAAACGAAGAAAAATTGTACATTTTTAATACTTTCCACACCTTTAATAATTTATGAGTTATAGTATGATTAATACATAATTTATCTCTCTGTCATATTAATTCTCTTATCTCACATTTATTTCACCTTTCTTTTATAATTGTTATATTAAAGATAAACAGGTACAATTTGTCATAATGCAAACTTATTAATCACTCGTTATCCTGTCTTCACTGCTTTGTCCCACACCACTCCACACTTGTTGAACATCAACAAGTATTTTACGCCACCTACCTAGCTCTAGAAGCCTAATTAATTTCCTTTGGCTTTATTTTTGCAGAAATTTTAGGCATGACTTGTTGTAGGTATATATATACAACTTTATTTGAATATATAAAAAAGTGGATCCTATTTTTTATTTCAAAATCAAAGTTGGAAAGAGACGTTAGAAGAAAAATAAATATACCAACAGATAGTAGAAATATTCTTTAAATCCATATTTTGACCAATTCATAGTCTTCTTTATCTCAATGTCCAAATAATATATCAAAAGACAAAAGATGAACCTAGAGAAAAAAAGTTGGCACAAACTAATTAATTTAGTGAACTTGTTCAGGTAAAAGAATGTGCATACATGTATGAGTAAATTAAATTAAGACATGGCCCCGTTAGCATCTATAAATACCATGGATTCCTCCCCTAGTCACAAACAAATTAAAGGTCACTCCCCTGCCACTTCTTCTCACACTAAGCTTGCATTATTAGTCTTTGATCATCGTTAATCATGGGTGTTTTCACCTTTGAGGACGAGCACATCTCCACCGTGGCCCCAGCTAAACTATACAAAGCTTTTGCAAAAGACTCCGATACCATCATCCCAAAGGTTGTAGAGGCCATCCAGAGTATTGAAATCATTGAAGGAAATGGAGGGCCCGGAACCATCAAGAAGCTCACCGTTCTTGAAGGTAATAATAAAACAATTTTCACCATAACATTCGTGGACCCAGAGCAATAATAACGACAAATGAAACAAACTAATTAATGTTAGTAGATATATTTTTATATAAGTTGCTTTTATTTATATATATTATTATGATTAGTTATTTTAAAATATTTTAAAAGAGTTATTTTTAATGTTAATCTGTCTTTGACTTATAAAATTTTTTAATCTATATATACAGGTAGCAAAATGAGTCATCTAACTGTCAAGAAGAAAAAATAAATCTAATTTTATATAAATCAAGATTTTGTTGACTTATTTTTTATAGTAATACTTAAATTTCTAAAATAAAAAAATAAAAAATAATATAAAATTAAATAAATTCAATTTATTTTAAGTTTTTTAGAAATTCAGTTTAAAATGACAAACTAAACCAAATTCATCTAATTTTAAATAAACCAATTTCTTTTGAGTCCAATTCATTCGATTCTACGTGTAACATTAATGACGGTGGTGGCAGGTGGAAAAAGCATGTACGTGCTGCACAAAGTAGAAGCAATCGACGAGGCTAACTTAGGATACAACTACAGCTTAATTGGGGGGAGTGGACTAGAACACTACAAAAAAAATCAAATTTAGCGACCAAATAATTCCGTCGCTAAACCTAAGAAATCGGTCGCAAAATATAAAAATTGGTGGCTAAATCACTTAGCGACGGAAAATAGCGACGGAAAATAGCGACCGAAATTGGTCGGTGGGTAAAACCCTAGTCGCTAAATGAATTAGCCACCGAATTGTATTCGGTGGCAAAATTAGCGACGGAAATTTTCGGTGGCTATATGATTTGGTAGGTAAATGTATTTTGTAATTTTAGCGACCGATATTTTCGGTCGCAACATTGGTGGCTATTTGATAATTTATTTTAAATAATTCGGTGGCTATTTGATTTTTTATTTTAAATAATTCGGTGGCTATTTGATTTTTTTATTTTAAATAATTCGGTCGCTAATTCGGTGGCTATTTGATTTTTTATTTTAAATAATTCATTCTTAATTTAATTTATTTGATTTTTTTATTTTAAATAATTTGGTAGTAAGAACGATGGTGGCGGCAGTGGCGGTAGTGATAGTGGTGGCGGTGGTGGGAGGGGAGGGAGTAGTGCAAAATAGGTAGTGGTGGAGGTTATGGAAGAAGAGAGGTGGGTGAAAAATAAAAAAGAGTAGAGAAAGGAAGGGAGAGGTGGTGGTGGTGGTGGTGGCGGCAGTGGTGGGAGGGAAGGGAGTAGTGTAAAAAAGGTAGTTGTGGAGGTTATAGAAGAAGAGAGGTGGGTGGAGAATAGAAAAAAGTAGAAAAAGGAAGGGAGAGGTGGTGGTGGCGGTGGTGGTGGCGGTGGCGGTAGTGGTGGCGGTAGTGGTGGCGGTGGCGGCGACGGAGAGGAGGAAATGAGATGAGGGAGTAATGGTGGTGGAAGAGTGTTTAAATAAAGGAGGGAGGAGGAAAAAGAGAGGGAAAAATAGGAGGGAAATTTTTTTTTCGAATTTTTGAAACTCCGTCGCTAATTCGGTGGCTAAATATTTTTTTATATATATTTTTAAAAATTTTTCCAAATCGGTCGCTAATTCCGTCGCTAAATAAACGGTTTTTAACTTTTTAAATAAACCCAGTTTCCGTCGCTAAATCGGTGGCAAAACTTACGTTATAGGTTTTTGAAAATCCGTCGCTAATTCGGTGGCTAAATATTTTTTTATATATATTTTTTAATTTTTTCAAAATCGGTCGCTAATTCGTCGCTAAATAAACGGTTTTAAACTTTTAAATAAACCCAGTTTCCGTCGCTAAATCGGTGGCAAAATTACGTTATACGTTTCGGAAAAATTCCGTCGCTAATTCGGTGGCTAAATATTTTTTTATATATATTTTTTAATTTTTCAAAATCGGTCGCTAATTCCGTCGCTAAATAAACGGTTTTAAACTTTTAAATAAACCCAGTTTCCGTCGCTAAATCGGTGGCAAAATTATGTTATACGTTTCGAAAAATATCCGTCGCTAATTCGGTGGCTAAATATTTTTTTATATATATTTTTTAATTTTTTCAACATCGGTCTCTAATTCCGTCGCTAAATAAACGGTTTTAAACTTTTTAAATAAACCCAGTTCCGTCGCTAAATCGGTGGCAAAATTACGTTATACGTTTCGAAAAATATCCGTCGCTAATTCGGTGGCTAAATAATTTTTTATATATATTTTTAATTTTTTCAAAATCAGTCGCTAATGCCGTCGCTAAATAAACGGTTTTTAACTTTTAAATAAACCCAGTTTCCGTCGCTAAATCGGTGGCAAAATTATGTTATACGTTTCGGAAAAATGCCGTCGCTAATTCGGTGGCTAAAAGTCTGTTTTATATATATTTTCAGTATTTTATAAATCGGTCGCTAATTCCGTCGCTAAATCGGTGGCAAAGATATATCCTTGTCTTGTTTACATTTTCCGTCGCTAATGTCGTCGCTAACTGCGACGGTTTAGTTTCCGTCGCTAAATTCCGTGGCTAAAAAGGTTTTTTTTGTAGTGGAAGACATTTTGGAGAAAGTTACATTCGAGACAAAGGTGTTGGCAGGCCCAGATGGTGGATCGTTGGGGAAGATCAGTGTGACATACCACACCAAAGGAGACGCGGCGCTATCGGAAGAGGTGCGTGAGAGCTCAAAGGCAAAGGGAACTGCACTTTTCAAGGCCGTTGAGGGCTACGTTTTGGCAAATCCTGATTACTAGACATCACACTGTGAAGGACTTCGATCTGAGTTTTATGCCAATAAATAATTAAGTTGGTCTGTCATGTGTCTTTATGTATGTGAGTCGTCTCTTTAATCATGTTTCTGTGGAGTGTTGAGTGTCAACTCTTGGGTGAATGGTTAAAAACCCAAAATGGTGTGTTCAAGTCTAGGGACCATTTCTAAAATAAATAATACAACGGAATGAACACCATTTTCAAATTAAAACTAATAAACTTTATTATTTTTTGTCGTTTACTATTAATTAAATCACCCGTTATTTTTTAATTTTATTAATAACATATCAAGAGTTTATCACACGCATCTTACTAATTTCCAATTTTAATTGGTCATTCAAATTGTTTTCAATAAATATGTGGAAATAAAATCAATTAATAAGTTTAACTTGAAAACAAAATATAAAGCAACACGTGAAATAAAGTTGGAAAAAAAATATCTAACTCTCTGCCAACATTAATTTGGTTAGAGTAAAATTCAACTTATATTTTTAAGTAAAATTTTGAATTGGAATCTTATAAATAAAAAATTTATAGTTAAAAATTACGTAGTAAAATATTTTTCTTTTTATTATGTTATTCACTTATTTTGTCAATAATTATTTTTAATAAAAATTTATATTTTTTATTTATTATACTTTAATATATGAAAAAATGAGCTGTAAAAAAAACGAATTATTAACATTTAACACGAATAAATCATTGGATTATCTTTTCAATTAAATTTTAACTTGATAGAAAGAGTTATTTATAAAAATAATGAATTTTTAAGAATAAATCACATTGAAATTAAAATTAAAATTTAAAGTGTCTATTTATAAAAAAACTAAAGTTTATATATCAATTAAAATAAAATTAAAGTTCAAATATATATATATATATATATAAATAAATGTGAAGTTTAAGAATTAAATAAGATAAAATAAAAATTTAGAGCATTTATTTGTAAAATAAATAAATTTAGGATCCGAAATACTCTTTATAAAATTTACAAGTATAAAAGTTATTCTACATAATAATTTCAATAAAAATATACACATAAATTGCCATCAAACTTGCATATGAATTATATATATATATATATATATATATATATCCACCAAACTAATCCTCCTCCTCTCAATTCTTCGTAACTAAAATAGTATCTCTACGACTTCACGCTAAACATTAAATCAAACCTTATCTTAGCTAAAAGATACAGTGTGGAACTACTTTGGCTAATGATATCCTATATATATAATAAGTCATAATAAATGTTACTTAACAATAAAATGGGTATTAAAAATATTATTAACATTTTCCTGCACTTGCATTCTATTACTACTAGAGAGTGGGAATAATTAAGACCAAATAGAATCTTACATAAGATTGAAAATATTCTCTATCAATATTTTATTAAAGTACTCGCAAGTTTCTCTATACAAAATGTTTTTAAATTTTAGTAAATATAAAAATAAAATATGCCAAAGATGAAAATATCCTTACTGTTATAATTAATTTAAATGAATAAGTAAAAAATACAAATAGCTTAAAATTAGGGGAAAGGTGTAAAGTTTAAATAAATTTGAAAATAATTTAATTCAAGAGTATAACTGATTTAAATTTGAGAGAATTTTTTTAAAATCTAGAGTATATATACAATATAGGATATAATTACTAGTTCTAATTCAAATGTTAACTTATTTTGTACTGCAAAATATAAAATGATTAGAAGCAAGGCATTGCTTTTCTATTTAACAGTTCCTTGAAATATTTTTTATTTTTATTTTGACTCATGTCTAAAATTTTAAGAACTTTAATATTTTTTTATGTTTAAAGTTTGACATGATATAATTCATTAATTTTTATTTTACTCTTCCAATTTTTTAGTTACAAAATTATTTATTAAGGTTTCATTTATAAGTAATTCTAACATTTTTTAATAGTTAACATGGTTAATTATTCCAATATCATAATACATAGTTTATCAAAGTTTTACGGTACTCATATGTATATATTTGAAAAATAATTTAATCTTTGAATATAATATAATAATTCCAATGAAGCAGTGATTTTTTGTTTAATACCTCTTCCAATATTTATAATTTTAAAAATAAATTAAGATATCTATATTAATTGAAAAAATGATAAATTTAAATTAGTTTTAAAAGTCTGTTCGGTAAAATAGTTCAATTAGTAACTTATAAATATAAGCTTATTTGGTATTAATAGTTTCTATTTTATTTTCATAAATTATTTTAACTACTAACTTATAAAAATAAGTTAACTTATAAGTTATTGATTTTTATTTATATCTTCATTAATTATTTTGAAATATTTTTTTATCTTTTTAATTTAAAAATTAAATATATAAATATTATATTTATATTTATCAGCTAACTTGTTAATTAACCTCATCCAACATTTTCAATTAAATCAACTAATTCATAAAACTCTAAGTTTTTCAACTCCTTATGGTTTATAAGCTTTCAACCAATTTATAGACTAATTTTACCGATATACCTTAAATTTTTATGAGTTCAACACTCGCTTGATCACTTTATTGATCACTTTAAATATCCATGTAAATATCCATGTAGGTAAAACGTTGAACACTTAGTGTTTTTTTTAGATAAATAGTTATGAAAAAATACTACAATTAACGGATAAAATTATTAAATTTTATAGTAATAACTAAAATATAAAATTAGAAATTAATAATAAATTAAATTTACTGGGTGATTCTGTTTGTTTACTAAGATTGTAGGTATTTAATTAAAATGAAGTATTAGTATGATTTTGTTATGTAAATAAAAATAATGTTAGCATATGCTAACCTATTATATATATATATTATATTAAAAGACACATGCTAACGTAGCTGATATTGCAGTATAGATTTGTCTGTCGATTTCTAATTAATTAGAGTTTAAACTTCTTCGCACAATATAGTTTAAAATTATAGTTTCTTGCAAATTTTCTGGCTTCTAATGATTGAACTTTGAACCCGTAATATCTGAATAATTATCATTGTACACCTCATTTTTGGGTAAAGTGGTGCAAGAAAGAGAGATAAAAAAAAATGGAAGATGTAAAAAATAATATAATTAAAAAGGAAAAGAGATGAAAAATAAATATATTTTTTGTTTGCGTAGAAATAAAATAAAAACGATTTGAAGTATATAAGTATGCTAATATGCGCATCACTGCAACGACATAGTGGTGGTGACAGATAGCAATGAATGGATGAGTTGCAAGAAGGTATTCGGTATGTGAAGGAAGAAAACAGCGGTCCACGATTGAATACATAACATTCACATTCACACTACATCTGTATATTGTTGGATCAATTCAATCATAAATTTATTTAATTATAAAAAATATATTATGTATTGAAAATTTTATATTTCATTACTTTTTTTTCAATTATAAATAATCATTAAATATAATTACCACTTAAATTATTTAATGATGTGGGTATTTTAAAATAAAATTTAAGTTTATGACATTATTAATTAAAATTAATTAACTTAATTAATTTTAATGATCTTTATGAATTTGTTATTTATATTTTATATAAAGAACTATTTAACTTATCACATACATAAATGAGATTAAACAATCCCATTTTAAATAATTAGTGTAATTCTCTTTGTGTATTTAAAGGTGATTAGTGTAAATATTTCACCAATAATTTTTTATATAAAATATGAAAGATAATATTAATTAGGATCTTATTCACTAATATTCTTAAAATATTGATTAAAGAATGAATAAGTAGAATTTTCTATTAAAAACTATGTGGAAGTTGTATTGAAAATATGTAAGAGACTATATTGATACACTTTCTTAAAAAAAAATCACTTTTAATTTTTTAAACAGCATCGCAAATCACTCGTTAATATTTGCTTGTTATTTTATGATGAAAAAATAAATTATATATATTAATGGTATAAACTAATTTTATATTAGTATTCAATAACAAATTATTGTATATAATAAAATTATAATTTTATAATAATTATTTTAAAAATTATATCAACCATTTATAACGGATAATGATATATATATCTGTTTAATATTTTTAAGAATATGATCATTAATATTATACAATAGAGTATGAAATTGGTTAGCAACTAATCAATTATATCATGCTCCGCTAAGTAGACAACACGCGTATGAATCCTCGTATTGTTGAAATTTTTACGGTCTTCCAGAAAGCATGACCAAATAAAAAATCAACGCAAATATTCTTCGAAGAAGAAAGAAAATTTAGTAAGAAGAAACGGAAATGACTAAATATGGTAGTGGGTAGTGACATCCAACTCCTTCCTACCGTTTTGATGTGACAGGCACTTGCTTTAACAAATTAAGTCTATTTACAACAATATTATATTGCGGGAATTGATTTAAAATTTTTAAATGGTAACTTCAAGAAGTTATAAAGCTAACTGATATATTTAATGGTAAAATTTGAGATAGTTACACTTGGAAAGAGGTTGCAAGTATAACAATAAAAATAAAAGTAGTATTGGAGTGTCTCTACCAAATTTTATATAAATAAATAAATAAATTTAATCCTGCATCTTAATTTTTGTTTTATATTATTTTTAAACTTTAAATATTTTACTTTAGTACCTTAAAATATTTTATTAGATTAAATTAACTTTTTATCAATTTATCACATAATTTTGATTAAGTTTATAATATGTGATAAATGATAAAAAAAAAAGTTACGTTAATGAACATTTCACGTCAACAAAAATGTATAAGGTTAGTACAACAATTGAGGATTTTTGAAGGTGATGAGCAACTCGCTGAAGAATTTTTGAAGGCTATTGATATTGAGGATTTCATCCAGGTTAATCCTGATTACAATTAATTCATTGTTAATTAATTATGGTCCTTTTCTGTGTCTTTTTCTTCCTGACGCGTTTGTTCTTTTTTTCCAAGAATTAACGTTTGACTTTTCTTACTGATAAAAGTTTGAGATTATTCCATTGTGATTTGTATTATTTTCTATATCCTTTTCTTATCGGTGTCTCTAGCTTGAACTTCAACGTATGAATGCCTTATTAATCGTAATAATTAATAGCTTACATTAGAAGGAATAATTGCTTACGTCACGCGATTCAAAATGTTACCACGTATGCAGTCAATTTTGACGCAAATTTACATTTTTTTATTGTTGTCTAATCAATTTTCAATTTAGTATGTATTTGCTTTAACTTATATTACGTTTTAAATAATTTATTAAAAAGTTAAGAATTTAATGTTATGAATTGATATTGTAAAATAATTTTAAATTACTATCCAATCATAAATTATATTTAATATAATTTTTAAAAATAATTTAATGATTAATTATTATATCCTATTGTAACTCATTATTTATTGTTGATAATTTTATTCTAATATATAAATATAATATATTTCTTATTTTGAAGAAAAAATAATAAATAAGTAAGATAGGATAACATCTTTCTACATCTAATAATATATAATATACGATAGATATAATAGATAGAACAAGATTTATATGTAATGTATGATAATATATATAAAATAGGAAAATATATAACAAATGTGATATATATATAATATATATGTGTATTATTCTCAATAAAGATTAATTATTATTTTTAACTGTGTATATTTCACATTTATATTACGAGTATAAAAAACATTATATATAATAATATAATAAATATAAAATAGTAAAATATATAATGATATAAAAAAATATATAAATAAAATATATAATCATATCTATGTTATAAAAAAATTGTATTGAACTAAAAATAATCGATCATGTTTTTTTAGTTGAAAATAGTCATTGACAAAGTTAATAGGTCTATATTATCATTATTCAAAAATATATTTATAATGATTTTGACACGTAAATTTTAAGTATATTATTAATTAAAATATTAAAAATTAAATAGTTATTATAAAAATATTTTTTAGAAAATATATTTAAGAAAATAACCAAATAAATAAAATAATAGTTTGTATAATTTAGTTAAAGTTGTAATTTTTATTTTTATGAAAATTAAATAATTAAATAATTAACTAGAAGTTACCTTTTAAAAAATTGTATGTAATTTTAATGAAACACTAATTTTGTTGTTTGAACATAATTTATACCATATCTTATCATTATCTATTTTTGTAATGTGGTGTGTACCAAACATTAAATAAAACTAATACTTATCATGTTCTTATCATATTTTGCTATTATCATATTCTTCTATCTTATTTTATCCTAACCATAAAAAAAAACTCTTAAGATAGTTATTAAAAAAATCAATAAACTTATCATTAATAATGAATTATAACTATGTAAAATTATTTTATAACATTTATGTATAGTTATTTTTTAAAAAATAAAAAGGTAAACTTTACCTAGAAATTAAGTAAATTTAAACATTCAATATAATTATTATAATTGGCATTGAACACCACCTTCTCAATGAAATAAACCAAACAATAATTCAGCTTGGAGTTTTGTCATTTTATTACATTTTGAGTCTATTTACATAAATTGTGAATAATCAATTATAAATTATTTTAGATATAATTTAAAAATTATTATTATAACAGTTAATTATGTTATTATACATTATAGTTTATGATTAAACGTTAATATAATTTATTTTATAATATCAGTATATTTTAGTGGCGGTGTTTTTTTATTTAATTTAACTAACACTATTAGTTTACGCTATGTGTATAAAAATAATATAATCAATGAATGGTCTTGTAATGATACATAGTGAATTCAAATTTGATATAAAAAAAATTGGGAAGTCGTTTGAGCGACGCTTAAATGTATATTTTATTTATTTATAACAATATATAAAAGAAGTATATTTAGTTTGATGTCTATTTTTTAATATTTTTATCTTTTTTATATATTAATAAAAAAATCATAAGTTTGTCATTGTCGCAATTTAGGCTGCAACGGGATCAGTGAGATTATAGACGTTTGGAGTTTGTATTCCTTTTGGAAAAGCGAATATGAAAGATGGAGTTGTCATCGGCGTTTTAAAGAAAAACACTAAAAAAACCTATAGTTGGATAAGGCTAGTCTAAAGAATCAAAACGAGAGTCGGTTACGCATACGGAAAATATTTGTATCTTATCATGTATGTTTTAAGACAGTTACCTTAATTATATGCAATAAATAAGAAATTACTTCTATACTGTAGTTTTCACCTTTTGGATGTAGTGAAGATTGGGTATTTCCAAGGGAATGACAAATAGTGTTTTTGAGTTTTATGAACTTGACAAGAGTCGTTTCTTACTCCTATGTATCTCCCAATGCAATGGAGAAGTCAAAGTTTATGTAGTTCTAACTGATGTTTAAAAGGTTATAGGGGGGAAAAGGCCAATATCAAATCAGCCGTGCGGGGGATGTCGACTAAGTACGGACTGTGGGAGGATGCCAACTAGGAGTCAGTATGAATGAAATACTGATTAGCGGTCAGTGGAAAGTTGACTCCGGGAGTTGGCTAGAGAGACTCCAAATGTTGGGACTCAAGTTTGACAGTACAACCGATATGAAATCGGCTTGTGGGAGAGATATGGACTTAAGCTCTGGGCATGAAACACTAGTTTAGAACTGCAAACAGAATATTAATATAAAGTGTATAGAGTTTCACCTAGTATTCAGGTGTTTCATTGTTGTACTTAGGAAGTATGTAGATCTTACTCTATTCTCATTCTTCTCAATGTTTTCTCTCTCTAGAAAACTCTTTCTACTTAGTTCTTTCTCTATAGAAAATTTTCGATCCCTTTTTGCTTCAAGTTCAAGACCTTTTATAAGCCAATTTCTATCTCCATGATCTTTCAAAGAGATCTTCCACCATTAATACAGTAGCTCTTCCTAGTGTCTCATAAATGCCTTGGTGCCCTCCACGGGACTCCCTTTCATTAATGTGATGGCTTCGCATTTAATGCGGTGGTGATTTCTTATTCCTTTTTCTGACTGTAGCGACGGAAAACAGTTCTCGCTCCTCTAATTTCCTGCGGGATGACAGGTTTAAGATGACTTGTCTCATAACCCAAAGTCTAATTCCTCATCCATTAACGTCTGCTCAAGGCAGATTGGGACACATGGATCTGTCAAGTCTCACTTCCTTAGTCTACTTTTTCGCCACCTTGTCTTTTTCCACTTTTGGGAGGGACAATCTGACTCTCCCATTTTCATCTTCTTTATCCTTTTCTTTTTAAAGACATAAGACAAAATTAAATATTTATAGTCATCATTAACTTCCATATTCATAGATAACTTCCTCAATAATAACTTCCACTATTTTTTTTATTTTAGAAAAACTTAGAGACACAAAGAGTTTCTTTCTAGGATATAATAACCGGAATCCACTTTGTATGTTTTAAAGAGTTATAAGATTAATACACAGTGTTAAATGAAGATTTAGAATTATTTATATGGTCGTTAATTATATATAATATTTACTTTTTAAATTTTATATAAAAATTTAAATAAGAAAGTAAGTGTAATTTATATTTTAAAATATAAAATTCAATACTTTTTTTATTTATAATTACGAGGATTATTAATAAAAAATGTTAAAGGATTTAAAATTAGTTTAAAATCTCCCTAATCAATTTACTAAATAAAATAAATGCTATATATTTTTAAACATACTAATATATATTTTAAAATATTATAAAAGCCTTAAGAAAATATAACAAAATTACAATAAAATCAAAGAATGAAACAGATCGAAGATCCCGTGAATTAAATTTTCAACAGACGTATGAATGCGCATGTTGATGCGAAAGACAACTTTCATGGTTCACATTCAATGAAAAGTATTTTTTTATTTTTTATTTTTAAGCGTATGGAATCATGCTTACTTGTCGATTATCTTGTTATGCAACCACCAGTCTACTTGAGATTTTAAAGTCAAATTTCATCGCTGTTATTGTATAAAAATTAAAATCTTGTTATGTATAAACTTATCTAAATCAGATTCTTTCGTGTGTATTATATATATTATTTTTTTAAAATTAAATAATAGTTATATTTATTTTAGTAAATAAAATAAGTAATAACTATTGAGATAGAATATTAACTTTAATTAGAAAATAATACTAACTACGCTTATAATATTATAAATAAGTTTTGCTCATTCTTTAATCAAAATTAAGAAAATTATTGAATTTATAAAAAAAAAATATTTCAATGTAAACAAAATAATTCGTTGTTATATTTGAAGAGGTTTAAGTAGTTGCCAGCAAGTACAAATAAGTAATTTAACGAGGGATTAAACTTTCAATATCAACAAATTAATTCGTTTTTATATTTGAAGATGTGTTCACTTAAAAAAAAAAAAAAAACATTGTTCTTATAATTGGTTAATCAACGTTTCTATATTTTTGTTGGGTTATATAGAGTTGGTGGTGTCAACTCTTCAATGGTTGACCAAGAAAAAAAATCCACCAAAGACAAAATAAGAGAGAGTATGATTATTCGGAGTCAATAGTCATGCTCGTTTATGACGGTTGAAAAGAAAAACAAATTAATGAAATTATAGACATTTTTTTTTGTAACAAACTACTATTTTAATCCTCGAAAGATTATATTTCACATTAATTCAAAATTGAGATAGTTACATTTAGAAAGGGGTGCAGGTATAACATTAAAAGCAAAAATAGATATTCAATTAGGTTGGTATAGTGATCATCAAGTTAATTCACAAGATAACAACTTGTGCAAGGATATTTTCAAGTAGGAGGTCCCTTTCCAAATCCTGTAAAAAAAAAAAAAAGCCAAGTAAAGGAGTAAATTGATACAAATTATAAGAGAATTACCTACAAATAAGAACACACGCGGATAAGTCAAATAAATAAATAAAAAGTAGATGGGAACTTTTCTAAGGATTTTAGTCTGGGACATAGGTTTCTTTTCTTTTAAAAAAAATATTATCTTAAATATATTTATAATCTATGTAATATATTTTTTTTATAATATTGGTCTTTATAAAATTTTGTTTTACGTTAATAACGTGACAACCATTTATTAGAATACGTCTGATAGTTTCTTAAATAATAAAAAATATTTTATAATATAGGAGAGACTAATATAGAAAATTTATAATTTTATAACAACTAAAAAATATCATTAAGAACTAAAATTATTAAATAAAATTTTAGAATGACTAAATCCATAAGAAAAAATTTAGAAAGACTAAAATAATAAAAATAGATATATTATCGAGATTAAAAATATATTTAAATACAAAATATTTTTAAAAATTGTAGGCATTGGAATTGACGACTATAAGCTATTTCATTCATCTCGTAGTCTACATGCCCGAGCATAGTAAGAACTAGCCCATAATAATACACAAATAAATTTATTAAATGTTTATGAATGCATAATTTAGATTAACTCAGACCTTTAGTTTTGAAATTATTTGATTTTTTGACAATTCGATATTTGTTAATTGTTGTTATTATTTTTAAAATATATTTGTAATTTCTTTAGTTTTTTTTATTTTTTTCATATTTAAATTTATGATTGTAGATTAGCGCACAAACTTGTAGGGTAGATGCAAACCTACCATTATGAAGGCACATTTACTTCTCTGGATAGTCCAATCTGACCCATTTATTTGTGGGTCTATACATACTGGCTCGTATAGTTAACTTTTGTCCACAAGATTATCATATGAACTTAGTAGACTTAAGGAGGGAACAAGAAAAAATTGTTTGGGGATTCATAGGCCCAATATTAGAAGGGACGAATTTTTATTTTTACTATTAATATTTTTTTGGGGGTGGAGCAACAACCCCTTTATAGATACACCTAGTTCTGTCCCTATGAGTAGTGAACAAAAATAAAAGTAATGGTTGATCTTGGTCTTCTATTTTAACTTCAATGTTCTCTAAGTCAAGAATTAACATGTTGAACTCATCCATGTGATATTCAATAGAGGGCTCAATTTTTTTTTTTTGGTGTATATTTTAATGTAAAAAGAATTCAACCAAACTTTATAAACGAGTCCATAATTAATTGAGATCGATATATCTTGGCTGAATCCCGGCAATATTGATACTTTCATATGCTCATTGCCACGGTATATTTCTAGCTGAAGCAAATCTTCATTCATAGATCATCCAAAAGTTTTGGTTTCACATGGAAGCAGTGACTTTTATGGCGTTAAGTTGGCATTATCCTGCAATAGTATATAAGATAAAATATATTTTTTTATGACTCAAAATATTTTAAAATGTAGACTTAAGTCTTTATAAAAACAATATATTTTTAATCTCTGTATCTATTAAAATTGATGTGATTTTAATTCTTAGACAAAAATTAAAAATACCTATTTCGGAATAAATATAAGAACCAAAAATATATAAAATATTTTTAAAATTTAAAATTAAGATTTCAAAATATTTTAAAGATCAAAAAATATATTCTACTCTAATATTTATATGAACTGCATTTCCTTTGAAAAGGAGTGTAGGATAGTTTTTGTTGTTGCACATGAGACAACAAATTACCTCAATATTTTGAATAAGCTAAACCATAAATTATATACGAATTGATAAATTTAATTTATTTGATAAATAAAATATAAATATATAATGGAGAAAGACTTGGAATTCCTTCAAGTTTGTAATAATGAGCCATGTTTCCACAATGAAGCCGCCTCCCTTGATAGTTTACTTGACTTGGGCATTGATTTGTCAAAAATTAATCGAAGTTTCGTGTTTTGGGGGAAACTTCACAGTAACCTGAATCGCCTATAAATTAAAGCCATCTCCAAATCCATAAACTCACACCAAATAGAGCAAAGCTATTTTACTTACCAAAATCTATTTTATTTCGTCATTTTTTGCATCGATCATGGGTGTTTTCACTTCTGAAAGCGAACACGTTTCCCCCGTCTCCACCGCAAAATTATACAAAGCCATTGTTCTTGATGCCACCAATGTCTTCCCAAAAGCATTACCAAACTTTATTAAGAGCGCAGAAACCATTGAGGGAGATGGAGGGCCAGGAACCATTAAGAAGCTTACTCTTGCTGGAGGTAAATATTAATTATGGAACATATGTTTTGTATCATTGGAGTATGGTTGTGAGTGTAAGCTCGTACTATGTTAAATATGAACAGGTTTAGGGTATGTGAAGCACCACGTAGATGCAATTGACACAGAAAACTATGTGTACAACTACAGCGTGATTGAAGGCAGTGCATTGTCGGAGCCATTGGAGAAGATATCTTATGAGTACAAACTGGTGGCAACCCCAGATGGAGGATCCATCGTGAAGTCGACAAGCAAATACTATACAAAAGGTGATGAGCAACTCCCTGAAGAATTTTTTAAGGTTGCCAAGGAGAGATCTACTGGATTCACCAAAGCTATTGAGGATTTCATTCTGGCTAATCCTGATTACAACTAATTCACTGTTAATTATGCTCCCTTTCTCTGTCTTTATTTCCAATAATATAACGTTTGACTTTGTTTTGTGACAATAGTTAGACATTATTCCAAAGTGGTTTGTGTACCCATCACTGTTATGTTCGTTATCCAAAGGTTTCGTTACCTATCAGATTATTATTTCTTTTGTGCACCCCTCACTATTATTGCTTTCAATGTCTCTCGCTTCAACTTCAATATGAATGCTTTATTAATACTTAATAATAGCTAGCTTACTTGAAAAAAAAATAATTGCTGAAGTCACGTGATTCAAAATGTTACCACGTTTGCAGTAGAGGTGAGCAAGAACTGCGTTTCATTGAATTCATCTCTGTGCTTCTCATAGTTTGAAATTTTGATCCATTTATTTAAACTCAAATTTCACTCATCAACAGTGAACAATATGACACAAGAATAAATCAATCCGTTGGTTTAATCTTATTATTAAATTGTATAATAAAATAAATATAAAACTTAAATTAAATATATTTTAAAATAAATCTTATTATTATAAATATAATACTATGTTATATAAAATAATATATATTAAATAAAATTATTAATAATACAAGATTGTTAAAAATTTATATATTTTTTAAAATATATAGGATATTGAATCGGAGACATCTCAAAATATATTTAATGCAGCTTTATATATTTAATTTGTTGTGTAATCCATTTTCAATTTTTTTTTTTGGGATAGGAGATCAATTTTCAATTTATGCTTTAACTTATATTAAGTTTTAAATAATTTATGAAAAAAGAAAAGGCAAGTTTACCTAGAAGTTAAGTAAAACTAAACATGCAATATAATTATTATAATTGACATTGAACACCACCTTCTCAATGAAATAAACCAAACAATAATTCAGCAAAGAGTTTTGTCATTTTGTTACAGACTCACCTCTTTCCCATTTTATTGTAAAAAAGGGATTTACATTTTTTGGTTTATTTACATAATTCATCAATGGCAAGATTTTTATATTAATAACCTATTAAAATTTATTTTAGATATTTAAAATTAACTATTATAAAAGGAAATAATTTTATTATATGATAATTTATAATTGAATGTTAATATAATTTTTATATTATTATCAGGATACTTTAATTTAATTCTTACATTATTCTTGTGTTCAATTAGTAATATCTATATTTTAGCTAACACTATTCATTGATGTTAAGCATATAAAAAATAATATATTCAATAAGTGATCTTGTAATGATCCATAATAAATTTGAATTTATATAAAAAATAAAGTTTAAATATACTTTTTCTTATGTAATATTTCGTTTTTTATTTTTATATAATTATTATTTTTTAAATGATTCTTGTAAAATCTATTTATTTCTATTTTAGTCTTTATTATTATTTTTATTTCTTGTAATATATTTATTTTTTAGTTTTTATAGCATGTGAATAATTTACTTTTAGTCCTATCATTTGTTTTATAAAAGAACTATTTCAAAATAACAAAATATTATAAATATTAAAATAAAAAATAAATATATTACAATGATTAAAATAAAAAAAATACAAAGATTAAAAAAAATAGTATATTACTTGAACAAAAATATATTTAAATAAAAAATAAATTTAAAAAGTGGTTTGAGTGACGCTTAAATGTATAATTTACAACCGGCATCCACTTTGTATATTTTAAATAGTTATAGGATTAATAAAAAATATTATATGAAAATTTAGAATTATTTAAATGGTCGTTAATTATATATAATATTTACTTATTAATATTTTTAATATTATATAAGTGTTAAATAATAAAGTAAATGTATTTTATATTTTAAAAATATAAAAATCAATATTTTTTATTTACTAATTAGGAGGATTATTAATTATAAATTATTAGAGGATTTAAATTACTCTAAAATCTCCCTAATCAATTTAATAAATAAAATAAATGCTCTATATTTTTAAAAAACCCTAAATATATTTTATTTAATATTTTTAAAATATTGTAAAAACAAGAAGATATAAAAAAATTCTAATAAAATCAAAGAATGAACAGAAGAACCCGTGAGTTAAAAGTCAATAAACATGTGAACGCGCATGTTGATGCGGAAGACAACTTTCATGGTTCACATTCAATGTGAAGTCAAATAATAAGCCACTGAAAAGTGGCCAGCAACTATATTTTTTATACTTGATGTGTTTTTGTTTCACTGTATTTTGGATAATTTTTTTTTTTATTTTTAAATTTAAAATTAATTTTTAAGACTTTACATTTTAAAATAACAAATGAATTACAACATTATTAATTATAAAATTTTTCTTTTAATATTTTTTATTTTTTAATTGGACACACGACGAATGAAGAATGATAACTTATATTTTAAGAGATTAATAAATTTAAAATATTAAAAAATATTTAAGTTTATTTTTAATAGGTCAAAAAAAATTGTGTAGGACATGAAATTTTAAAGTCAAATTTCATTGTTGTTATTGTATAAAAATTAAAATCATGTTATGTATAAAAAAAAACTTATCTAAACCAGATTCTTTTGAGTGTATTATAGACATTATTTTTCTTTTAAAATTCAATAATAGTTACTTTTATTTTAGTAATTAAAATAAGTAATAACTACTGAAATAAAATACAAATTTTAATTAGAAAATAATACTAATGATACTTATATTATTATATATAAGTTTTTCCTATTCTTTGATCAAAATTAAGAAAAATATTGAATTTATAAAAAAAAAGTACTTCAATTTAATTCGTTGTTATATTTGAAGAGGTATAAGTAGTTGACAATAAATAGAAATAAGTAATTTAACGAGGGACTAAACTTTCAATATCAACAAATTAATTCGTTGTTATATTTGAAAAGGTGTTCACTTTAAAAAAAAAATGTCATTGTTCTTATAATTGGTTAATCAAATTTCTATATTTTTGTTTTAAAAATTTCTTATTTTTAATTGAATTAATCCTTGATTCAATTTTTGGATTCCTTCTAATTTTTCTTTTATACAGATGAGAAGTGTATACTGTTTATTGATTTTATTTTTTGCTGACTCCTTCTAATTGGGTAGCCTGCTATTCAGCCCTTGTATTCTTGTTGGGTTATATAGACTTGATGGCGTCAACTCTTCAATGGTTGACCAAGAAAAAAAATCCACCGAAGAAGAAAAGAGAGAATATAATTATTACCAGAGTCTATAATCATGCTTTATAACCGTTAAAACAAGAATAAATTAATAAAATTATAAATATTTATTTATTTTTCTATTTTGTTATAAAGAATTTACGACATCTTTATTTTTTTTTCCTTCCTCTGGATCCATCTTTATTCTATTTCTTGTTCTTTAATAAGTTATTATTATACATCACTTATATATAGAGAGAGAAATTTAATTACTTCAAACGTAATTTTACTTTTTATCTTTATCTTTTATTTTTTTATTATTTAACGAATAAGATATATTATCTATTAAAATTATTAAATTAAAAAAAATAATGTAATTAAGTTATTAAATAGAACAATTAATCAAACTCACATGTCTCTATTCTCACTCTTGTTCCTATGATTATGCTTGTGTTTATGCAACGTAATAATGATTAAATGTGCAGGGTTAGGCTAGAAGCACCGCACACAGAAATATGTTACGACTATAGTGTAAGTGCTTTGTTAGACACATTAGAGGAGAAGATATCTAACCTCCATTCTGATTACTTACGTCAGAAATATCATTATCTTATTTAAAAATAATTCTGAATATGATAAGAAACAAAATTAAGAATCTTAGCATATGCTTCCGTACGTCAGACAAAATTTCGAACCAGAAAATTTCAAAACAGAACATGTTCATTCATGTCTGAATGCTTCTTAACTTAACCAAACACGAATCCATCGTTTGAGGCACCCACGATGGTAGCAAAAATAATTAAGGTCGCAAGAAAGTACTATACCATAGGTTAATTACATTAGTCTCAAAATTGAGAAAATTGGAGCCCCTAAGAGGGAAACACCCTGGCATTCACTAGAATCAGTAGTACTCAGAAATTCCTAGGTTTGCCTCTCCGGACAACTCTCAGTTGAACAAAGTGTAGTAATGAAGAAATTTTATATATAAAATTTAACGTCTGAATCTTGTTTGAAAAGAATTTGAATAATTTTTTGTTTATTATGATATGGTTATGTAGATGCAGAATAAAAGAGACAGTTTTTATCAAAAAAAGAATCCTTCATAATTGATTGTTGAACTTACTGATTATATTTAATAAAAAATTATATTATTCTCTTTTTAACATGATGGAAAAAAGGGCTTGTTTGCTTCATTTTCTTTGCTTCCTCTCTATGCTTCAAGGTAAATAATGACTCAAAATCACTTCAACGTTTGGAAAATAATACTTACTGTTCTCAGCATACCATTGTAACAAGATAGGTAAGGAAAGATATGGCGAGTGTGCATTGTTGTATGAATCCAATTCATTCGAGTCTACAATGTTGGCAAATAAGTTTGAATAACAGGCTTGGGGCATGTTTGGAACCTTAATATAATTTGGAAAATTATTTATTTATTTTTTTAAAATTCTTATGAAAATAATAAAAAACGTTCAACGAAACGCATACTTATTTCTAATGAAGAAAAACACACATAATCTTAGGTCTTGGTTTTAGGTCTTAACTTACATTCAAAATTCACTTTGAAAGCCTTCAAATAAGAAATTTCCCATCCACCATTGTTAACTACCAATTAAATGTTCATTTTACGTCTTAACTTTCAAACGTATCCCATTCGATCAAAGGGCTCATTTTCCACGAAACTTAATTAGTTCATATAGGGATTGCTGGACCTGTAAACACCATAGTTTGTTCCTCAGGATATATCATTCACAAATCACAGCTTTGATTCCATGTATTTTTGCAGTCTACAGAATTTACTAAGGAGTATAATATATAGACACTTCTATATTATTATACACTTTATTAACATTTATTATTTTTATTTATCTCTTTCTTTTTATTATATCATATTATTTATTATATATTTTTTCTTTTTTTTTTCTCTCTCTAAGTGTTAATAGAGTTTGGTATCCATCAATTTTTTCTCTTTTCTATGGGAGTCACAACCTTAACACAGGAATACAATTTTGTTACGGCATCATACATGTTCAAAGTTATAATAATACATACAAAAAGGAATTTAATTTAAATATACTCAAAGTATAAACTGCGAAGATATTTTATATTATTATTTAATTATAGATAATCACTTATGATAAAATTGTTTAATTTAAAAAAAATTATTTTAAAAATTATATATAAAATTAATTTTATGGACTATAAATAATTTTATACCGAAGATGTATGAAAATTAAATTTCACAAAAAAAAACTAACAAATTTTGATTCATTTTATAGATATATTTTAAATTTTAAAATAAAAATAAACTAAAAACAGTACATATTTATTTCATTTATTAGTGATAACTATTTTTTTGTATTAAATATAAATAAATTAAAGAAAATAGACTTTCAAAATTGAAGAAGAAATTATAAAAATAAATAATTTAAATCAAGAGTCAAGACACATTATCTTTATTGATATATTGTATACAAAAATTAAAATTAAATCCAAATTAGAATTAATTGATGTTAAAATAATCTTAGAAATCAATCTATATATAACATATCTTTAATTTTTTATAGGATTTCAATTTTCAAATTTTAAATCAATTTTAGATTGAAATTAACCAAGGGAATAAAAATTATAAATAAAAACTAAAATTAAATACTAAGACAAGTCATATAATTTAATGATGAAGAGAATAACTCGTATAATGCTTTTGTTCAAGAGGACATCTTAGATTGATAACTTAAGCGGTAGATAAACTATATAACTTAAATTTTAATATTTAAACCTTTTCAAAACTACACTAACAATTTAGTTCTTCGATGATTCACTTGACATTACGTAATTTGATCCTCTAAATATTAAAATATAATAAAAATAATCTTTATTTTGATGTTATTTGATGAACTTAATTGATATTATTTAAAGTAACAAAGGATACAGTAAAATACTAAGTGAGGGACAAAATTATTTGCAGCGCAAACTCACAGAGGTTTCCTATAATGCAAAAACTTCACATACAGATGTCTGCGCTCCGACAGCAGAACTCTCCTACGGTAGAGTACACAGTAAAATCCATTATTACAGTAACCAGCAGAACTCTCTTTCTTTCTTTTTTTATACTTATTTTATTCTTATAACTAATTATATAAACAATTATTTCTTATCTACTATCTTATTTTTTATCTCTCTAACTATTTCTCAAATGACTCATTATTATTTAACTTCTATTATCTTTTTTATTTTAAAAAAAATACATAGAAACACAAAGTGCTTCTTTTTTTTCCTAGTATATTAATTTAAATCATAATAACAACCTATTTAATATTATTATTAATAATTTTTAAATAACTGATAACATTAGAATAAAATACAAAAATTTACACAGGAAAGAATTCTAATTTTGTGAAATAACTCATATGAGGTACTTCCTTTCTTCTTTTTGAAAACCCATGGTAGATGTAATAAATCACATCCACGAGAGACGATCTAGATTGCACTTATTTTGATTCTTGAACGTGGAGAGTGAATGGCTGATTTCATGTTTGTTTTTATGTTTTTAACTCACGTATGCGAAGATTTTCACGTTAAATAGAGTAAAAGACGTAGAAGTAATATATTATTAGCGTGTTTCCATATATGTTTGCAACTCGCCTATTTCTATCTTTTTCACGTCAAAGATCATAAAAGACACAGAAGTAATAAATATTAGCTTCTATTGGATCTACGTTGAAGAGTAATAGATATGTTACCAAACACTATATAGCTTTTGACGTTGGTGGATCTAGGTGTATTAAAAACATATCGTGGTGAATGTCGAATTTTAAATTTGGTTTCAAACACTTACTAAGTCTTAGGGTGTGTTTAGGATAATTGTAGAAATTAAATTATTTTCATAATCGATTGTATGTATAATCGATTATAATCAAAGTTAGATTTTATTTAGATAAATTTCTTGAAAAGTAATTTTAAGATGATTTCTTCCATTTTGATACAACAAAAAAAATCAATTATACATGGTGAATTACCAAAAATGATATGTACAAAGGTGAAAGGAAAAAAAAAGTTGTTGAATTTTTAGAATAACTTAGGAATAATATTCTTTGGAAAAAAATGTTGAGAATTAATATAAATTTCAAACTTTCAAATGCAGGAAAATAATATATTTTTTTAAAAAAATTACAAATTACAACTATTATCCCAAATACACGGCATATTTTGCAAACAGTTTTTCTATAAAAAAAAAATAAACGAAATCTCCAAAATTAATCTGTCTGGAAACAGTTTATAATAATATCCATTACAAATTTTTAGGTAACATAATAGTAGGTCTTTTTTATGTGACACCACTTGCCGTGTCACAATTTTTACTATTATGTATGCAAACATCTTTCTTATATTGACGTGTATGGTTAACGAATTGCCTGATTGTGTTACTTTTTGAATTGTTGGTTGAGTTTTGACCGCTGACCCGACCCTCACTGCCTCGGACCTTCATTAAACTAACAAAAAATTGTTTGCTTCCTTCTTTTTTCTTTTCTTCCTCTCTCGCCACTGCTCATTTCCTCTTTGTTTAAGGTAAAAATACTTCTACTTTTCGTCAACAATGCATTAACACCCGTTGTTCTCAGGGTACCCGCTAGGTAAGTAACTATTCTGATTCTTAATTCTTAGAATTTAAGTTTGCAATTTATTCAATGCATCATCCATGCCTTGCTTATATATATTATTATTTTAATTATACTACTAATTAAAGTGAGATATTTAACTCATTCCTTTACATCAAGAATTAAATATCTTGAAGTTAAAGAGGAATGAAAATCTGCATGTTAAATAATAATTATTAAAATATATTATAATACTATTTTAAAATTTAGACTTAAATATAATTCGAACTTATAAAGTAATTTATAAAATAAAAATTACCTTAATTTGTGAATTGGATGTTGCATGTCTATAAAATGATGGCAAATGACCTAATCCTTCGACTAGCCAACTATGTGTGGGGCCATAAGTTTGAATAATAAGCTTATCTATGAAACAAAAAACACATGCAGCAGCCACCAACATTGCAAATCTTCAAATAAGAAAATTCCCCTTGATAACTACCAAATAAATGTCCATTTTAGGTCTCACTTCCAAACTTATCCATTCTATCAAAGGCCTCATTTCCACGAAACTCACTTCATGTTGGAGCTGCTGGACCTATAAAACACCACTCTGGCCGTTTGAATCTACCATCTGTCATTCACAACTTTGATTCCTTGAGATTTCTGCAATCTACAAAATTCACTATGGGAGTCACAACCTTTACACAGGAATATTCCTCCTCTGTTGCCCCATCACGCATGTTCAAGGCCTTGATCGTAGACTCCAGAAATTTGCTACCAAAGCTCTTACCACAGTTTGTAAAAGATGTAAATGTAATCAAAGGAGATGGTGGAGCTGGAAGCATTGAACAAGTTAACTTCAATGAAGGTTAGCAATCAAATTAAACATGGATCACTTCTCTATATTTCTTGAATTAACTTGTTATGTATTTCTTTTATGCAGCTAGCCCCTTCAAATATCTGAAACACAGGATTGATGTGCTTGATAAGGACAACTTGATTTGCAAATACACTATGATTGAAGGAGATCCATTGGGTGACAAGCTTGAGTCTATAGGTTATGAGGTTAAGTTTGAGGCCACTAGTGATGGAGGTTGCCTCTGCAAAATGGCAAGCAATTACAAGACCATTGGGGAGTTTGATGTTAAAGAGGAAGAGGTGAAGGAAGGAAGGGAAAGCACCATTGCAATTTACAGAGTTGTGGAGTCATACCTGTTGGAGAACCCACAAGTGAATGCTTAATTTTTTATTTATTGTCACGTATCATAAGATAGACAAACTTATTCAAATTTTTAATAACAGTGTGCAACCAAATACAGGGTTGTCTAGAATGGTTGCAAACACTTGAATTCCTTAATAAGTCCATATTGTATGAATAGCCAGAAAGTGCTAGTGGTTTGGCAAAAATATCTGTAATGTGGTAGTAACAAAGAGTTGAAGAGTGTTTGGTTTTACCTTTACATGAATTCCTATGTACTTAAAAGAAACAATTCATTTCTGTGGAGTAAACATATGTTTAGAAGGTTGTAAACGGTAAAACAATCACACAAGAGATATGGATACCCGTCTCTTAGAAAACAGATAATAAAATTGTCTTTTTGTACAGGATATTATATTAGTTGTCCTTAGTAATCCTTTTTACTAGCCTTCTAAATTATGGGTATCCATGTCTCTTGATACTTTGAATCACAATCATATGAGCCAATAATACTCGATTCACTAATGGTATTACCATTTTGGGCATACCTGAGGTAAGGTTCCAAGAATTTTCATTTATATATGATTAGTTTACACTAACAACAGAAGTTACTTTTTTTTTTTTTGACATAAAATATAGGGACTACCGGTTATGATTAGCATAATTTTCTTCTGCTTCACAGCTGGAATGAAGGTTTAGAGATACCAAAAGATAAATTTCAGTATTTTAAAATTTCTTCACTTTTTGTCATTTTGAGTTTCTCACTTATTCTGTACCTCCCAACCATAAACAAACAAAAATATAGCTATTAAAGGCATGCACAACCATCTATACATCTCTCGTAACAAACTTCAGACTATCAGACATTTCACTTCTTGCTCTTTAAAGACGGGAATGACATTTTCAACCAAAAAGGAGGGTGAATCTCACTTGACACGCCCTGTAAACGAAAGTTTCATTTTGAATTCTTATATGCTGTTCACTTAGGTAAAGTAGTAAAGGTAAGGATTGAATTGGTGTCATGCTGACTTCCTTCCTAACTATAAAAGAAACCACCACTTGACGAAAGAGGATTTAGGAAAGGACTAGAAAGTTTCAAATAAAGACGTGCACAGCTTTATACTGAATTTGTATAGATTACGCAAAAGATTTTCAAGCAGGATGATAGAATTTTGAAGTATGGACTTGTCCAAAAATAATATTCAGAGAGAGCAGTTAACGCAAATTTCAGTTGATTCATCTGCAAGTTTTTTCTCATAGCAAATGTCGAGTGATGTTAATCTTTGCACCCAAATTCTAAAAATATGAATGGATTAACAAAAATCTGAGGACCAAAACACTTTATTGTATTCGCCTACCCTTACGAGAGATGTCAAGTTCAAGGTTTATGCCTTCCAACCAAGGTAATACATCGCTTAAAGCACAAACCGTAGTTTTCTTTTTTGATAAATAAATTTGTGTCACGTTTTTTTACATTGTCGGTATTAGATATTCCCCAACCTCACAAATCTTCCGGATCCTCAAATTCTCAATTAAAGATAACAACGAGATTCGGCATTACAAATGCTCATAGAGAAAGTCTGAATTCTTTCCTGAATCATCACCCCTCTTCCGTGGACCAATCAAACAATACCTTTTTTCTCTCTCTCCCCTTGGCCGTCAAAACAAACGATTCCTTGCATTTCCCACATCTCTTGCCTTTTACATATTCCTTGCCCGTGTAAGGCATGTACAGACATATTCCATTCGCAGGTTCTCCATCCATAATCCACTTCCTTAAAACAAAAACATATATCTCTTTGTTTCTCTAATTTTATCCATGCCTCCATGGCTCGTGAGTCACAGGTATTATTAATCCAAGTATATATGTTGATTAACGTGTGTCAATCCAATATTTTATTTTATTGTGATTTTCGATCAATTTAAACATATGGCAAGAATTCTCTTCAAGAGTGGCTAATCCATGAAATGCAGGCACCTCGTGTCACACAGATACAGGTCCGAGTGGACTGTAATGGGTGCGTGCAGAAGATAAAAAAATCGCTAAAAGGCATTCATGGTAGGTACATATATGATTTCCCTTCCAAATGACGTAGCAACATCACCAGTTCATTTTATGAACTTTCTCCTATTGCAGGTATACATGATCTTCGTGTTGACTTGCGCCGACAAAAGCTCACAATTATTGGGTGGGCAGATCCAGAACAAGTTGTCAAAGCAATTAAAAAGACAAAGAAGAATGCCACCATTTGCTCTAGCATTGAACTAACATCTCCATCTAAACCAACAGAACCAGAACCAAAAGGAAATGCACCAGCCTCTGATGCACAACCACCCCCAGCACAAGCTCCACCACCTCAAGCAAGCCCCCCATCAGAACCACCACCTCAACGGTCACCACCTGAAGTGACGCCATCACACATACCTACACGGCACAGTGCAACCCGACCGAGGGAAAACAACACAGGAACAGAAGAATTAGAACAGGTTCATGCAACACACCATCATCTGCCTAACCACGTTAACAGATTCAGCTCTGGCCACAACCATGTTGAGCACTGGCATAGATACCATAATGGTCCTGTATTCCTACTAGAGCCATCCCAATCCATGTATGTGACACACAGCTATAATACACACATGCCTTCATCATACGTCACTGAATATGAATACGTCAGATCACCATCAAGGCACACACACTACAATTGTATAGAACAACACTACAGAGGAGATTACCAAAACGACAGTGTAAACATGGCATCCATGTTCAGCGATGACAATCCGAATGCATGTTGCATTGTCTAGTTAGGGTGTCAACAGCTGCTTACGAAAGGTAAAGAGAAAGTCTCTTATGCTTTCATGTGTGTTGATAAGTGAGTTGTGGAAGAGAATTTGTAAACAATATAATTTGAAGATAGAAAATAAGAATACTTTAGTTTGCATGTGATGCGAGAATGGAGAATGTTCCTAACTTCTGGGTGCTAGAAAATTTATTCTGGATTCATTTCTTGAGAACGAAAAGGCACGATAGTAAATAGTAATAAAAACATGCTAGAGTTTGTGTATATAATATATATATATATGGCCAAAAAAGATTTCTGGCAGTTAATTTGCTACGTGTAGGCCAATTTCGGGTGTACAAAACTGGTATCACGAAATCAAAACTGTTTTAGATCTGGAGGATACAAATTCTTAATCGTAGTATTTTTTTAGCATGTCTTCAAACATTATGTAAATATGCCGAGCTATATTGATGTATTTTTACTTATCAGTAAAAATCTCAAATTACATAAATTAGGGGCTGAATCATTTTTAACAAATCTAGATAACACCAAAATTTCCTTCTCTGAGGAAGCATCTATCTATATAGCAACAAAATTGTGAACAAGAAGCCTGGATGAATACAGCTTATATTCCTCTATATCTTTGTCAGCCGAAAAAGGGACAACTTGGAACCAATCTGTAAAGTGGAACACAAACAGTTAATAGTAAAACTCCAATTACTAAATCGCCAAAAAATATATATAAAAAGAACTCCAACTAATAAACTTATATGGACTTATATGATAGCTAGAATGATTGACATTGCAAGACAATACCATAATTCCTATGATAAAACAAAAATAAGATAGGGAATTTGACACTATTTAGAACTAGAGATTAGTTCTCCAAAGAAATAATTTTAGATAGTGACCACTAATCATGTTAGGTAAAGTAAAATCCGGATTCAAATTGTAAAATCCCACAATTTTTCAATTTCAATCCCTTTCAATGATTTGTAGTTAACATCCATATTGAGGTAAAATCCCTATTTAAATCCCAAAAATCGCTAAAATTCTTCGATTTTACAATTTCACTGGTGACCAGCTTGGACGTTTGACCTGATCCATTTTTTGCTCACCCGCTTCTTTATTTTTTTCTCATGACACACCCCGACACTCTGCGCACCATTCTCTTGTTCGATTTAGTGAACCCTAATCGTTGAGTGAACCATTCTCTCCTTCGTTCTTCTTTGCAGTTGTTCTCCGTCCGTCTTCTTCCACCCTTCCTCTGTCTGAATATGTTGTGACTTATAATGAGTTGTGTGCTTGTGTTTTTGAATTGTCAAATTTTGTACTACTTTATGGGTTATGATTTATAAATATGATGCCATGACATTTATGGAATATGGATTGAGTATGTATTTTGAATTTTGTAAAATCCTACAACTCGATTTACAATTTAGGATTTTTACTTCCCTTTCCGATTTAAGGTAAAATCCTGATTTTAACTAACTTGCCACTAATTGCAAAATATTTTTTTATTATGATAGGCTAAGAAGCAAAGAAGAAATTATTTTGGTAAATGAAAATTACACAAATCAAGTAGATTTTGGATGGCCATATAAGCTATGCCCAAGTCTTGAATCTGACTAAGATTCTCCTTGTGTTTTAAGAATTAATGTTGTGGAAAAGGTTTATTGGCAATAGGTGCAAAAGAAAACAATACATCATTATCAACAACAATTTAAGCAATCTCGAAAGGAGATTCTAACTTCCCAAACATATGCAGAAATATGATATTGAAGTCTTAGAATGGGTGTTTCAGGATCTCCACACTTAATTAAAATCATCTTTACCCGACCACATTTATCTACTTTACCAATTTTGGTAAGAACAAATGAATAAGCCATAAAAACTTTTATGTATGCAATTACCTCTAATAAAAGAAATCAGACTAGCTTTCATCATCACTACTTATTTCAGAAGCATCATCTTCTTCCTCATGATAATATTCATCTTCATCTTCATCTTCACTTTCTTCCGTTTGGAGTTCATGCGCCGAATGGCTTATAGTCTGAGAAGCCTTATCAATCTGAAAGTAAATTTTAATAAGACCCCTGAAAATCAATAACATTCAACAGACGGCCAAACTAATTTTATAAAATGTTACTATACCTGTGATGTCACCAGTTGCAAACGACCTGATAATTGTAACAAGGGCTGAAGAGCAGCCCCTCTAAAATTGGTAATCTGAAAAGTGGCAGCCAATGATTCAAATTCTCAAAACATTTATCAATGTAAAGCTATATCAGTCACACAGAACCAGAAATCACCAGAAAATCAAAATGACCAGAAGAAGCAAATTTGACAAGAAACAAATCAGAGTAACCTTACTACCTTAGTTTTATTAAAAAAAAAATTACCAATAAATACCCAATCAATACAAACACATCCTATTGTTCTGCTAGAAAATCAAAGAAATATGATATTATTTTTATATTCTAGAGTATCTTAGATTATCTCTTAAGATTTATTCTTCTTTTATATTTTATTTTTTTTCTTATTTAGTTTGGATCTTTGTCTTTATAAGAATATTATTTCCTATATTTATTTGTATTTATTATATTAAGTATATATAAAACGAATTCTGTTGTGTAGTTTTTAACTAGAGTTTCAACATCTCTTGCATCTATTTCTCTCTTTCAACAGTTCCTAATCCATATTCTATTTATATTCCTAGGCCGTGCTTTATCATAAAACTTATAAGACAAAAAACCAGATAACATTTTCAAATCATGTTTTTATTCCCCCACCCCAGAAGAACTGCTAAAGGAATATTTGGCATGTTCTAGTTTCAGTTTTTAAACAGGAAATTCAGAATGGATGTGCAAAACTGTAAATTCACTTTAAGCAATTATTCAGGCATTGTAGTTCGTTATGTTGACGTTGTCAACTATCCCAACCATAATATCAAGTTACTAGTTGGTTGGCTAAATATTGTGGATATGCTAGAAACTGATAAAAAAGCAAACACGCATATTAGAAATAGGACAAAGGAAAGAACAAATTGCAAATTTACAATATAAATGGCATAAACCATGTCAGATATTTCTATGCACAATATAATATTAATAAGCCAACTAGGTATCATAAAACTAAGATATGCCAAATTAAATTAACTAATCCTTTGGCCATTTGATTATCTTTCAAAGTCTTTCAATCCATAAAAAACATCAGCAAAGTTAACCATATGATGAAACTCTGTGTAAGTGGCATGTCATATTAGGAAATTAATGAAGCATTCTTATACAAGAAGGAACGATAGCAGAAGCTGCAGAAGTAAATTAAGGGAAGTATATTTAGATTTGAAATTTTCATATTGAAAATAGAGCATGATGAATTTAAAGATGAGATTGCAGATACTAGGAGAATAAATGAGAAAGCAAAATTTAATCCAGTATACCTTTTCTAAGGAATCAAGTGTACGAGTCACAGATTCCTGATCAATGACATTGTGACCGTGATTCACTAATATGCTATATATCCATGGAAGAATATACTTTCCACTAGATGACCTGTTGAATAAAGATTTACAAATGTCAAGAGAATTGAGTGCATATGCATTGCCCTTTATGGAAAAGAAAACACAATGAAAGATATCACAATCTGTTTCTTTCCACTATCTCTAAACAGGAAAAAAAATGTGAAAACAAGGTGGCACTTCTGTAATTATTTATGAAAACATTTTTTTCTGGAACCAACAGAACCTAAGCCATCTTTCTTAACACCATTACAAGCTACCACTGGTTCCCCTTCTTCGAAAATACTTGATCTGATGAAGTATTTATCATCATAAGATAACATCTAAGTTTGAAAATTAATATAGATTTTCTTATACACACACACGAGAAATTGAGAGCATTCCAGCATGGGTATTGGGCAAGACACCTTACAGAAGAAAGCCCAATAAAAGAAACCAAACCTTGATAGCCATTCAGCAAGTAACACTTCCAGTAGCTTGAATGCCTCACTTGACTCCATAGACAAAACAGACGCTCTTATCTGATAAATGGATCTTAAATTCAGGCTCATAAACAATTACATGCAACTTATAAAAGATATGGACAATTAATATAATACAATGACAATTAAAGTAAAATAGATAAGGTGTTCACATTTTCTCGCAACTAACCTTTTTCACTGGAACAGCAGCTTCCAGATCAATTCCCTTCAACACCAAAGAGCAAAGTTCAATGTTTGATGCATACTCACTTTCATTGGAAAGCATCCCTAATGATCTCAGCCGGTCCTCCATGCAAATTACTTCAATCTCACTTTGGGCCATATCATCTGCATAGATTGGTAAAATCAACAGATTGAGCAAAACAGAAAAGGAAGTGCCAATCCTTCTTTCCAGTATACACTTAGTAGCAGCAATGAACAGAAGACAAAGGCAAATAATGTTAAAAATATATCTCATATGATGGGGGAGATGTCAATCAGCCAATGCCATTTGCAATGGATATAATGCTACCCCATTGACTGGTAGTGGAAAAAAAAAGTTCCAATTCTTAAGCAATTACAACTCCTCGATATTTTTATTGAAAGGTCAAAACACGATGTTAACATTAAAATAGAGGCATTCAACATAAGGAGTTTTATAGTTGAGTTTTTGTGCCAAGTTTTTACATCAAATGACTGACAAGGTTGAACATAAGTGATATTTACAAATTAGATAGCTCTTAAACAAACATATAATAGAATCACTTTGCATTCATTAGATTGTCCTTTAAAAAAAAAGTTTTTTAAGTTATGAATAAAAAATATATGAAATGTCCCACTGTTGCATAGCAAACAAATAATGTATGTTACTCGGATATTTAATCACAAATACCTAGAAGTTAATCAACCACATGAGAATAGTGTTGTACATATTCTTTGCATTATTTCAAGTTTCAACCTCTAGACTCCTCGTCTATGCTCTATATAGGGTCCATGCAGGGTGGACTTCTTATTAGACAGATGAAATTTCCATTTTGCTATCAATATATTATTAACATATGTATTAAGCTACAAATTCAATTCTCAAGAAAAAAATGGAAGTGTTCAATTTACTGCTTAGCAAGAAAATATGGTAACAACCCAAAAAGAATATGTTCAGTCTCTGTAATAATTGATGCATTAACCAATCATGCATTTGTTCAAGAGAAAATGATATAAATACCTTCTATCTCAAGAGAATCAGCTTTACTACTTCTATGCAAATCATCAATTACATCCTTGTCCAAAGATTTTTTAAATGCTTTCTCTTTCTCATGAGAATCAAAAACCTTAGGAATTGGAAGCAAGGCATCCTCTGCATTAGCTCGGTCTAGTGCAGTAACTGTCAAAATATAAGAACAGCAGTTAGTAATCTACAATTGGATCAAGAATACAATTACTAAGAAATATAAGATCAGCTTATTTTAGGGGTTAAATTCAAAATTAGTTATAGGATCAGATAACAAGACTATGAGTATCAAAGCAAGCATTGAAAAAAATTGTAAGATACATAAACTCATTTTAGGGTTCCCACCTAATAGCTCAAACTATTGAAATAGTTGATTATTGACAAAAATAATCAAAATAAGAGAATGCTCTTGAGAAAGAGTTAATCAAAGGAACAATAAGTCTTACCCGTTTGTGCATTTATCCCCTTCTTAGATTTGACAAGAGATTGACTCATCGGAAGAAGAACACCATCATGAGAGACATTCAACTTTACGTCCATACCAGAATCCACTTGAATTTTTCTAAATGATGGTTTTACAAGCAACCCATAAACAAGAAAAACTTGCCCAGAGGCTGGCTTCTGGATGCCTTGTAATTTTGCAGCATATATTGCTGGCAGAGCTCCCTTGTAATTTCTGGAGGACATGTCTTCTAAAGATAATGATATTTTTGTGGGCTTTGCATTACGCAGTTCGTCAATACTACTTCCAAACCATAAATAACAAATGCCAATTTCTGAGATGGCCAAAACACATATGCCTGTCTCATCATGTTCCTCACTATCAATGCACCTGCTATCGAGAAAGACAGCAGGGTGCTCCATTGCAAGAACACAGCTAGCAGACTGCTTTTTAGTACCATCTATCCTCCAAACAGCAACATATCTTTCACCAACAGCAGATGAGAGGATATACTTGCCATCTTCAGTGAAAACCATGCATCGAACAGATCCCTGTTAATTGAACTAAAAACAATTGTTATGCAAACAACAGAACCGTCACAAAGACAATTTTAAAAAAAAAATGGCAAGCCTGTTTTAAGGACAAATTAGAAGGGCACTGATGGAGTATATGCATGTATGTATACAGGGAAATATATGAGACTCACAGGATGACCAGAGAACTTCTGAATCTTTTTGTGATTAGAACAGTTAAAAATCTTCAATTGTGCTGCTGCAGTAGCTAACGTCTTCCCATCTGATTTAAGTGAAGCAATTATCAAAAACAGTAATCAAAATAGTAGTAATAATACCTACATATTGGATATTCATCTAAATCATGATTCAGTGAAGCCCTTTTGACTGACTGCAGCTCAGGAATTATTGCTAACAGTTTACCACCCATTCAACAAATAGAGAGCTAAAAAGATAAACAGATTTTCATTCTACCAATAACAAAAGAACTAACTTTGAGAGTAGAAGACCTCCTCAACTAAATTTGGATCATTGAACCTTACAATTAGAAATCTGAGCTTTCTATGTGCAATTTTATTGTCAAACTCAATTACAATGCACAAGAAGCTTAATGAATTCCAGGGGGAAACTCAATCAAATTATACCACACACCATGTACAATGTCTAATTCAGATTAATTCAGCCAGACAGCAAGGCATTGAGTTCAGTTCCTCTAACCAAAAAAACAAGATTTCTACAAACGCTGTGAAGGATACATACCTGGAGAAACAGACATGCAAGATACTGCCTTTGTAGAAGCTTTAAATTTCTCCAACAGGTTTCCTGTTGTGAAATCTATCACACATACCATCCCATCTGCACCAGCCGTATAAATGCTTGACCCCTTTGCTGAAGATGCAATGGCTCTCACACCTCTGCAGTCAAGTTGAACGAACAAGAAAGAGAGAAAGAGGTAAGATAATGCAAATAAATTGGGAACTAAAACCCATAAAATCCCAGAAGTAACGTTGATTGGAGTCACCATTTCCAATCATCACAATGTCACAGATTTTAAAATATACAGAGCATGAGCCAACATAATCCATTAAAACACAGTAATAATTAGAACAAAACTTAGATGCAATGCTTTTTAGCATTGTTCTCCAATCAAAACTAGAGCACCACCTCCATAATTCACACAACTAATGTCAGCATTAGAAGTTTATTACTAAGGTGTGCCGCTAATTTTAATTAGAGAACACAAGTTCATTAAAGTGAGAAAAAACTTATATCTAACCCAGGATGACAGTCAGTAATTCTCCAACTCAATTGACCAGCGGCAACGTCAAGTGCTAAAACATCACCACTACCAGTTCCAAGCACTAACAACGAGGATACATGCTTCCTTTTCCTCTGCAATAATTCACAATATGAGGTGTAAATACATACAATTCTAAAAGAAATAATATATGTATGTATATAATTGCAAAAAAGAGGAAAAGGAAATTGAAGCAAGGAACCTTTCTTTCGAAGGACAACCACTTGATGCAAGTATAATCTAACGCAAGATGGCCATTAATGGATTTATGGTGAGAAGTAGTTGAATGAGTTGACGTAATATCTGCAAACTCGGTCTGGACCTGACCCCTCAGTGCATCCCATATCTATGCAGAGAAATTGTTTAGATGTGTGAATAACTGTTGAGGAAAGGAAAGGCTTACAAAGGAAAGGATAGAGAAGAAAACCTTGACGCGACCGTCTCCAGCGGTGATAGCGAAGAAGTCGAGAGAAGGATTGAAAGCAGTCAAAATGCCTCTGATGTCCGTTGAAGCCATAGTCAAACAGTTGAAGCTCGCTCGCAAGTCACAGGCGAAACGAGGGAGGGTTCGCGTCCGCAACAAGAGAGGGAAACAAGCTAGCTTCCTCTCGGGTCGGGTTGCTTTTAAGTGTTTTGCGGATCACTTGTTTATTCACTCTGGCCTTTATTTTATAAACCTGGGCCCATCCACACACACCCAAAAATTATAGTATTGTGGAATTTGGAGAAAAAACAAAACAATTACTAGGTTTTAAGCATAGGATTTCAATCCTTTAAAGTTATGGGAACAAATTATAAGGTAAAATGTGATATCGTATGTTACTTGTTAAGTTTAGGTGTGTTTAGTGATATGTTTGAATTGGTTTTGAAGAAAAAGTCATTTGATTCAAATATTAAAACGAAGTTAGGTTCAATTTTGATTATTATTTTAAAACAATTTGACTTAATTTTATTTAATAAAATATAATTTGGATTAATTTGAATAATTTGATTTTATCGACATATCCTTATTAACATTTTAATTTATTATTACTATAAGTTTTTTACTTAAATATTAAAATGTTTCTAAAATAAGTGATTAATTAGTCTATTAGTTATCCTATAATATAGTGTTTTTCTTAAGGAGATAAAACATATACATTCCTACTAAGAATTCTCACCTGGAGCTCCCAACGGGAACTTCCCAAGTTGAGGGCGATCTCCTACCTTCGACCTCTCCTCTTCACCCTTAACGTAGGTCGAGGTGTCGTTGACTGTAAGGATACCTGTAACAATACTCCAACACTCAGATCAGTGTGGGTCAAGATATGTACAAGCATGGGGTGAATTAAACATACCTATCACAAGTGGTATATTCTCCTATTTACAGAGGTTGACCCTAACGAACTCATGCAACTGATTTTTGGACATGCTACTTCAAAGTTTTGACACATATCACATTAAAAGGGGTTGAGCTATGATCTCTGGACAAGGTGAAACGAGTTATGTCAAAGACAGCGAAGGTATCTTCGACACGACAAGTAAAATATATATTTAAAATAAATTTTATTTTTAATAAGTATATGTAGTTTTATTATGTTTGTTGAATACATGAAAAAATAACTACGTTGGTTACATATATAAAAAAATAAAAAAACATTGATGAAACAAAAAAAATAAAAATTACGTACAAAATATATAATAATCTATATGTATTAAAAAAATCAATTCAATTTAGATTGGTTCGTTTTTTCAAAACCTATCCAATCAATTAAAAAAGTCCAAAACAATTAAAAAAAACTAATTTTTTATTTTTTTTATCATGCGGTCTCATTTTGAATTAAATTAGATATGAACACATCTACTAAGATTTATATATATTAAATTGCAAAAAAAATGTAAATTAAATTACAAAATTGTTCAAATAAATATCCTTTTCAATATTAATGGCATGCTCTTATCTCTTGTCGCAAAAATGAATTTTGTCTTTCTTTGTGTGCTATATTTTCCATCACTTCAAAAATGGAATGCTATCCGTGAAATTTATATGTGAATGATGTAATAAAGACTAGGAGGACTCGGATTTCCTATAAGATCTATCTTTGTGAGTGAGTGTGTTGGGCATATATCATTATCATTACTCGTGAGAGAAAATTAGAGAAGAAATGAAGCACGGGGAAATGTCAGTGCGCGTACGCTAGCTAGATATTTTCCTAGCACTATCAATTTCATAATGATTTTCGTTTCATACTGCAAGGTGTGGATAACGACTAACGAGCTGGAATTTTTTATTAATATTTTTTTTCACTGGGAATAATATAGTTACTCAACAATGTATTTATTAATTTATGATAATTATTTTTAAAGTCACGACTAAGATTATTTGTAATTGATGATCAGTATAAAAATGTAACATTCACAACGTTTTAAAATTAAATTAAAATTATACAAACCTTACATGGATAAATAACAAATTTAATTTTAAGTATAAATATTTTAAACGGCAAATAAATCCTGGATTGCCTAAAAAAATCTGTATACCGTCAGGGTATTATGGCTTGAAGTTGAAATTTCTGTAGAGACTCAGGGAAATCCATCACATGCTTTACAGTGAAATCACAATGGACTAATGCAAAAATAGAAATAGAACTATCAAATTGAGTTCTCCTGTGGGCACTACCAAAATTTCATTACACATGAATGAAGAAATGAAGCTGTACAAACAATGTGCTCGCTGCTTACAGCTTGCAGCATGCAAGAATACAAATCTAAGGATGCAAAAATGAATAATCCGAATAACTGTCTTATTGGAAAGAATGTGGCTTAATTATGAATAATAGAGGATAGCAATGGCTAATCACTTTTTCATGGCCTTCAAGCAAGGAACTCAAAAATTCGAAGCTTTTGTTGATAGAGGATTATTATCATCACATGACTGCAGTTTTTCCGTTGATACTCGGCAGATAGAGACAATCCGAAAAGGGCCTCAAGATTAGGCAGGGTTTGGGAATAACAGAATCTGAAAATCCAAAGACATTTGAGCATCTCCAAGTAAAGGAAGAAACAGAATTTACAGACAAAATTATGTTGGAAAGGCATATGTTAGTGAAGGGAGATTCTTGTAGTCCAGCAAAGCTTCCAGCAATAGTGATGTTTGTGCCAATCATATCTTGTAAAATAATGTGGTCCAAAAGTGGAAGAGCATTAGGATCAAATTTGTCATCAGGATGAGACCCACAATAACCTGTGGCAGCTATTGCAGTGTATATATTCTTCATTTCTACGTCTGATATAATTATTTCCTTCATATAACCACCTCTTCCCCTCATGGTTCTGAACTCAATGCCACTATTTGAGTTGAAAAGATGAACATTCTCCACAATAATATTTGAAATGCCACCAGACATGTCACTGCCAAATGCAATAGTGGAGCCAGAAGAAGCTTGCAGATGCACCCTTCTGATGTGTACATTCTCAGTTGGTCTGCCATAGGCAATGCCATATTCGTCCCAGCCACTTTTGAAAGAAATTGCATCATAGCCCGTTGCAATGATACAATCCTCTATACAAACATGATCAGACGAATCTGAAGACATTAAGTGCACGAGAATTCGTTAAGTGACCATTGGTAACATTTACTGTGAACTATTGAAATTTGAAAGACAATGTTATTCTCACAAGACCAAATATAAATTTCATAATATGTAACACACCTGGTACTATGCCAACAGTATAAGGGGAATCTGGAGGAGCAGAAATTGAAACATTGTGAATATGCACATTGCTGTGTGGTAATACATCAACAAATCAATATTACTTTTGCTTTCAAAATTGCTATTACTCGAGTCTCAAGTACTGTTTAGAAGAAGCACGTAATATACCTGCAATAAACTGGGTGGATGCCATAGGCAGGGGCGTTCAAGAAGGTAAGATTTGAAACTACCACGTGATCAGATGCCACTAATTCAATCAGATGGGGACGACTATAATTCAGGGCATGAGAGCTAAACATTTCCCACCAAGCTAATCCCATGCCATCAATGGTTCCATTATTACCTAGCAACGCCCATGAAGATATAAAAGTTCAAGCCTTAAACATACCCATGAAAAGAAGAAAATTGTAGGAAGAACAGCTGCTTAGAGGGAAAAGAAAAAACTTGGGAGATGAAAAAACCTGTTATCACCACATCATGTAACATGTATCCATTTATCAAGCTCTGATATCTTCCCCCAGGAACTTCAATTCCTCGGCCATAAGAAGGTAAGGGATCAACAACTTCCGAGTGGAATGGATCCTGTCAAAGTAAGAATGGCATGCAAAAAAGTCAAGAATAAGAAAAACCACTTCTAAGAGTAACCCCAGGCTGAAATATGTTACATGTACTATCCTTGTGTGCAAGAAAACAGTAAAAGGACAATGATCAAAAGCTAGTTAAAAAAAAGAAGCAAAAGGTGAAATACCTGAGATCCAAGAATGACAGCATCTTTTTCCAAGAAGAGTGTAAGATGGCTAGTAAGATTGAAACTTTGAGTCAACCATGTTCCTGGTGGCACATATAACTGGGCACCACCCTTGTCAGAAAATGACTTGAGATAGAAGATGGCATTCTGAAATGCAATAGTGTTTGATGTTTTACCATCCCCTACCGCACCAAACTCCAAGATGGAGACAGTATGAGGTCTTGGCTTTAGTGCTGGATTAAGCTCACATTGCCTACCACCACCATAACCATTAACTCTTACTTCATTGCTCAATGCCAGCAGCAAGAGCAATGCCACCTGAACAAGGATTTTAACCATTTAGGAGGGGAATTCTTAGAATGTAGTATTGCAAAACTTTACACTTGAAATGTCACATCATCGAGGGGGAGGGGGGTGCGTTGAAGATCTTATATTGACTAGTAAAATGACTTAGTTAAAATATATATAAGTGGGGATAACCCTCGTTTTATAAGCTAGTGGGTTGAATTAGGCCAAACCCAAATTATAATAGAAATCAGAACATTGATTCTCATAGGACATCCCACAAACACATAAGAGCTTGCTTGTATTTTAAATTTAAAATTATAAAAGTACAAAAGTAAATTAATTTTTTTAAATCTCTCTCCTCTCCTTGTAAACCAAATAAGAAAAGTGTTATCTCCCCTACGTTGAAATCCCTCCTCTCCTCTCAACCAAAGAGTAATCAAAATTTCTCCCCTTCTTTGAACCAACAAGACCCATAGTGATTTATTATAGATTACAAGAATTATGTTATAGATTGATTTGAAGACAAAAAGAGATAAAGAATCTTCTTCTCTTAACAAATAATTCACTTCCCATTACTCGTAACTCATTCCAATTGGAATGCACAACTACCTTAGGTAACATGAAAATAATAATCAAAGCAGAAGATTAATCTCCATCAATAACGATGAATGCAATACTATGTGTTAATGAATTGAAAACAACTGAGAAAGACTCAGAACAATAACTGATGTAATAGCAGTTGAGGATTGAAATGCAAAAATTTGCAAGTTTTACAGATCATAAAAATTTTCATTTAAGCCTACCATCGAGCAACTACCATTGCCTCCGAAAGGAGCAAAACGAAACGGTCCAACCCAAATAGAATCAAACACGTAGCGGAACACACAGTAGAGACTAACTCAAACACCTAATATATATGATATATCTAACCAATGATTTAAAATTGAAAAGAGATTTTCTGCACAATTATAAACCCAACATTTACAGCAATATAAAACAGAGAATAAACCCCAAACAAAATAAAGCAGAGAAACATACGTACTATCATGTTGTGGGGTCAGAAGTTCTGACAGCAGTGTGCAAGGGATAGAAGAAGAAGCACGGATAGTGCAGAGGCAGAGAAAGAATATTGAAGGGGAGGAAGAAGAAGCAAGGTGAGGAGAAGGACAGGGACAGCTTTATGCAAGTTAGTGAATATTATAAGCATTAATTATGTAAATGACAGAAAAGGAGAGGATTAATGGTCTTTCTTCAATGACATGTAGGTTTGCTTTTATATATATATAACAAAAATAAATATCATCTCCACAATGGTAAATTTTATTTTATTTTTATTTTTAACAAGGATATTCCTTGACTGTAAGCTTTTTTTTTCTCAGAGATCATTAATGGGTTTATTTCTCTTATTAATATTTTCTGTATACATAATTAAAATCGAATTTTTTACGATATACTCGAAATAATAAATTTAAATTATATGATTATAAACATAGAAACATTTTGTTGGGCCGAAATTAAACTTAAATCTTTAAAACAAAAGTTTAAGTTTGAATTTTGTTAATAAAAGAAACATATTATGAATAAAGATTCTATGAAGTTAATCTACTAAATTTTTCTACAAATTAATTAATTAATTAAATATTTCGAACTTATAATATGGTAATAAATAATATAAATAATTGAAAATTTAATAACTTATAATTACATGAAAAGTTATTTTGGTTTATATAGGATTATATATATAATGAGCTTATTTAAAATATGATCAAATATTAAATATAAATATTTTGCTTAATCAAAATTCAAATCTTTGATTATTTTTTATAAGGAATTAAGTTTATTCGACAAATATTCATAATAAAATTTTCTATTGTAGTATGTGTTTTTAATGTAAAAGTTAATATTCAAACTAATTTGAATATATATTTTAATTGTATCTGATGATTTAGAATTAATTTTAATATAATTAATTTAATCTACCATTAAAATAAATGTTTTTTAAATTCTTCCACTGAAACCAATTGCTAACAAGTTTTCTTTTAATTAGGAAATTGATCAAAACGATAATGAAAAGATAGTGCTATAATAAAAATAACAGTTGTTTGTTATTATTATTATTATCATTATTATTATTATTAAAATACAATTAATTTAATAAGATAGCATAAAAAAACTATTATTAGAATAAATTGTACTTATCTTTGTTAAAGACTTTTTAAATAATACTTACACATTTTATTGTTTTAAAAAAGTATTTATATTTTCTGGATAATATTAAATAAATAGTGTATATCTCACTTTATTAAATAAAATGAAGTTGTGAACGTTCCTTTATTAAAAAATATATAAGGAAAGTAAGTGTCACTTTGTTAAAAATATAAAGAAAGTGAATTTCTATTTAAAAACTAAAAAAATTAAGTATCACTAAAAAAAGACATGAGGGAGCTGAGCATAAATTTTCTTATTATTATCTTTATATTTATATATATATATATATATATATATATATATATATATATATATATATATATATTAAATAGTTATATTGAATGAGAACGTTTTGTAAATAATTCTTTAACAAAAATATTTTATGGATTTCTTTTTTATATTTTTTAATCTATTATTTCCATTTTTATTTTTAAATTTAAGTTTAATATTTTTATAAAAATATCAACACTTTGTATAATAATATAAATTGTTTATTATAAATAAAATATGTTATATTTTAAAAATATTTATTATTATAAATTAATTATAATATAATTTATATATTTAAAATATTTATTTACTATCAATATTTATTATATGCATGGTAAAATATTAGTTATATTATGAATTTGAGTACTTATCTAGGAATCTTCTTACTCTTTAATTAAGAAAAAAACACCTGGATACAATTTTTATGTATTGTTTGTATTATTTTTCAATTAAAATTTTACTTCGATAATTTGCATACTAGAAGTTTACATTAAAAGATATGCATATTAATGAAGCGAAACTTTAGAAAAATGATACAAATCGTGCCTATAACATTATGTCTAAGTTTTACCCTTTAACTTGTTTATTTATTTTATCATTTCATACTTATCTCTACACGTGACTTATGCGCAAGTGTGATTAATTTTTTAATATCTTATAAAAAAGAAAATAAAAAATTAAATCATTGTTATCATTAATATATTATTTAAATTAAATTATATTTTATTTTAAATTAGAACAATTGCTATTATTTCGAAATTAAGTTATATTGATTGTTGTTATTATAATTATCTTTAATTTCAAATTAAATTTTATTTTATTTTAAATTTTAACAAATTCTATTGGTTTTACTTACATTAATCTAAATGGTACTAAACTTAAATCCCATAATAATGGCTTAGATTCAAGTAAATAAAAAAGAAACATGATTAGAATAAGAGATTTTACTGTTAAAGATTATTTGAATTATTATTAAAGTTGATATATGTCTCACACTTATAATGTAATCAACCAAAAATAATTTAATTTATATAATTACAATCATGTATAAAAAATATTTATTTGATATATTTATAGATTTTAAAGTTAGTGTCATCGTAAAAAATAATAAAAAATGTAATTAAAATATACTGATAATGTAATTTTTCCATAATATATTTTTATAAATGATCATATATAATAAATAAATAAAGTTTTATAATAAATATTTAAAAATACATTTAAGTAATATTTACAATGCATTAAACTCAATCAACAACACCTTACGAAACAGTGTTTATTTTATTCCATAAAAATGTCCTGTTATGATGGTAATACGTAAGGCCGTCAACAAAATTATATAACCTAACTTTTTTAAAGTTTAGTAAAAAAACTTTAAATCTTATTTATTTAAAGAGGTTAAGTTTCAACTTATAAAAAAAAAACTCATTAAACCCAACAAGCTCGAATATTTTTTTATATAATTAAAATTTTAATATATTAATATTTTATATATTTAATATTTTAATATTATTATATTAAAATAAAATAATTTTTTATTTTAAAACAAATTATTATTATTACTTTATTTAAAAATAATTTTTTATTCTATTTAAAAATAAGTTTATTAATCTATTTAAATTATTGACTTATTTAAAAAAAAATAGTTTTATTAATTAATTTAAAGATCTTAATATAAGTAAACTAATAAATTAAACTAAATTTTTAAAAAACTAAACCAAACCTAAAATAAAGACTTTAATAAATAATAAATTAAAATTAAACCTTAATTTTATAAAATAAATTGAAACCTATTTATGTAAAAGGCTATCCGTCAATAACAAGTGATAATTTATAAAGTAAAAATAGAAGAGTGATAAAATTTGGTTTGGTGGGGTCTATCTGTCTGAGATGGCACACATGGCGAAGGTGTACAGAAATTGAACACGTAAGAGGTGATGCCGAGTGAGTGTGTGAAAGGATGGGTGAGGGAATAAGAAATGGAATAATAATGAGGAAATGCACGTGGAATGGACAGAACAGAAATGAGTGGACCCCACATTAATCATCAACCATGACCAAGATGCTAGCCTGGCGCTTCCGTGCCGTCAATCCTTCACGTAAAGCAACTCTACTCATATAAGTGTTCTTATCATTAAGTTTCTCTTTTTTTTTTTAAACCAAAAAAATATAAGTTTCTTGTTAATATGCATAAAATATCTATAGATATTTTTAATAAATTAATATTGATGGATCAACCTGATTAATATAATTAAAAATAAATTATACATTTATGTTATAAAATAATTTTACATTCTTTTAAATACAAATTATGGTGAAGTAGTTATTTTATAATATGTATCTTGAAAATTACATTAATAGTAAATTATAATTAGATAATAGGATAAAATTATTTTATATTTTAATGTATGATTAATATATACTTATATTTAATAATATATAATTATTTAATGGAAATAATATTATATGCAGTTATAATACAATCAACTTATTATTAATATAAACTGATAACATAAAATAATTATGTATTAAAAATTAAACATATGACTGTGTAAAATTTTATTTATATCATAAATATAAGATAACATGTATAATAAAATTATTAATTTTTATAATAATTATTTTAAAAATTATATATAAAGTGATTTCAATTAATCAAGAATATACAAATTTTTATATCAACAATATGAGAAAATTAAACTTATATGCTAAAATGATTTTTTTTTACAGTTGTATCGTTGTTATTATATTTGATGAATGTAAAATATTTGTAGGTGTAATATCAATGCGTTGATTAACTTGCGTGGTATTGTTATTTTTATAAAAATTACATTATTAAATTGAATTTTAACTTTATCATATTGGTAATGAACATTAATGACAGATAATAGCTCCCATGGCAGGAAAAATTTCCTGCTGGGAAACTTGTTTCTTACCAAAAATGTTTTCCTGTAAATAAATAATATGTTTAAAACTACAAAGCACCAACCATTTATTCATTTTTCCATAATAATTAGTTAAGTAATGCTTATGAGGTATATATGGTTTCAAAAATTACTGTTTAATTAAAATATATTAAAAAAAACCATATATAAATAATATAAAATAATTTCATATACTCATTCAATCACAAATCATTATTTTATAATTAAATAATAATGTAAATCATTTTATACTCTTAATACATAACTATTAAAACTTACCTATTAATAATAAAATCTAATACTTACGGACATGGAAAAGTTATTTAATCTTAAATTATTATTAATATAATTTTAAATATAATTATTATAAAAGTCAAATCACATAACATATACAATAATTTATTATCAAATGATAGAATGTTAGTTTATAATCTATTTTTTAAAATCATTATCTAATTATAAATTATTATATAATTTTTAACAATTATTTTAAAAAAGACACGTATCATTTATATGAGAGGTAATGGTAATCTTATTTCAACAAAGCTAAATTATATATTCTATGCTCAAACTTTAATAATTATTTAAAAATATATATTTAATAATATTTTTTATTTAGTTGAAAGTACAAAAATATTTAACTCATCATTTGTCAAAATTGATTCATTTTAAAATCTCAATTCATACAACATTGGGTAAATCTTTATTATTTTTATGTTTTTTGTGGGATTTATTTTTATATGTTCATCCCATGCACAGATGACAATATTATTTATCGGGAAAAAATATGACGATATTATTTTAAAATACGATTAGGTGCTTTTTATTTTTATTTTTATTTTTTGACAGAACGATTAGGTGCCTTTTATAGAAATCCAAATTATAATTTATTACTTATAAATCTAATCTGCCTACATTCATGTTTACATATGTAATTTACCCGTCCTCGTATGAAAAGGAAGATAATTGTATATCTTTTACACTAATCATAATCCATGACGATGTTTTCGAGCGTTCATCTTTATAAGTCACGTCAATAGTTCTTTTATTTTTTCTTCGAAGTATTCTTATACTTGATAAATAAGAAATCAACTTTAAGAAATGTAATCAATCATTAAATATAATTTTTAACAATATTTTATTTTAAAGGGAGAATTATAAATAAAGAGAATTTCTATTTAAAACCTTATATTTTAGTGAAATGTATTTCATGGACTTGTTTCTGAAATGTATTTTTTTAATGTATTATTTATTAATTTTTTACTATTAAAATTTAAATATACATTTTTTTTACTGATAAAATTTAGCTCAATTGATCAAATAAAATAGGTAAATGTTATAAACTTTATATTATCATCTTCAATTCTTATGGATAAAATATATATATATATATTTTTTTTATCTATGTGATCAATTTTCTTAACAAAAAGATAGACATAGCTAATTATAATACACATAAATAATATCACATCATCCATTTTAAAAATAATAAAATAAACTAAACTCATTAAATTAATATGTCTAACATATTAAAAATATACAACATGTTAGGTGATTCAATCCATCGATTCATTCTAACTCATCTGAATATCAAATAATAATATAAGTTGTGTGGAAATAATAATTAATTAATTATTAAATTTAGTAGTTTCACTTAACCACATATATTAAAATTACAAACAAAAAACTTGTGAGGAACTAAGATTAGTGAAAACAAAATCGAGGGGCTAAAAGCACAAGTTGTGATAAATTTTTTTTTTTGATATTTTCATATTTTTCTAACAATTTGAACCAATTGATAAATTATATTAACTTTTAAAATCCAACATTTTCCCACGTGGTTACCGTATCAAACTAATACTATACGTCACCGCCAATATAAACATCATATTATTACTTAATGGTCAACGGTCCAAGTTTGTGGAGTAGACTTAAAAATGCAAATGAAAAATTATGAGTATGATAGGTCAAAGTTGTTTTGAGAAACTAAAAGCAGAAATTGAACTAAAATGAGAGAAAAACATAAATAATCATATTTTAAAATATCTTATATCTCATTTAAATTACAATCTAAAATGGTTATTATTTATTTATTTAAGCAATCTACAATGCTTTTTATTCTAAAAATTTTCATCCCTATATATTTAACCATATACACCTTAAAAAGGATAAATATTGAAAACAATTAAAAATGAGCAGCAACTTCTATGCTCAAAATTAATAATATATTTCATTATAAAAATTTTATCCAAACAATACAATTCGTCTATATATAATTTATTCAAAAAAGCAGAGTTTGGCGATTCATTTAATTAAAGAAGATAAAAAGATACAATACTATTATACTTTGCCAATATATATGGACAGAGGAGGACGTCGTCTAGAGGCGTTTGTTAATTTCCATGTCTTATGATATTTTTTTTTTAATACTAATCGAATACGGTTAAGCAACTGAGTTAGATTTTACTTGTTTTTATTATAGATTTTTTTTACTTATCTTTTTTTATTTTATGTATAATACATATTTGAATATAAAATTTATAATTAAAATTGTTTTAGACATATATTTTAATTATATTTAATTAATTACAGTTAAATTTACTCGATTTAAAAATAAACGGAATGTGATATGTACGTACTCTCTGATGTTTGAACCACTCATGAGATGTATAAAATCCAAAATTTAAAAATGAAAATGATGATGGAGCTAGAAAACAAAAAATAAAAATAAAATAAGGGAGGGATCATAATTTCCTCTATGAGAGGTAACAAAGTTATAATCTTATTATTTTGAGGTAGGTGTCTCAATTCCACGCAGAAAAGACAAAAGGTAGGAATTAGGAAAATTCAAAATGCGTGGTGTATTTGCTTCCAATGATTGCCATGTGGTGTAGTTGCTAGAGCAGCACGGCACCTAACCCAGCTGCTATATTCTAATTATTGAAGTCATCGTTAAGTCAAGTTTGGTGTTGAATACTGTGTGTAGATACTTGTTCGAAATTACTCTAACTTCAATCAATGGGTTAAAAGGTAATAGTGGGAAAGAAGATATACAACATTGAGAGATTGAGGTAAAAATATTTTATTTTAATTATAAATAATTTCTTTAAAATAAAAAGGAGTCAAGTAAATACCTTGTAATGAAAAAATAAATTAACAATTGGTATCTTAAAATATTTATGATTTGTTATTTATACATGTAGTGTCAACAATTTTTTTTATTAACGTCGGATTTTAGATATTATTTATTTTAATCTCTAAAATAAATGGTCTATTTTAGAGAAGTCTCACTTTAAAACACTCATAGGTATGGAAGTGGACGAAGAAGAGCTATTATTTTTGTTTTAGGTAGTTATTAAATAAATTTGTATGACATGAGAAATAAAAAAATAATGTTATGTTAAGAAATAATTGAGTACAAAGTTTAATCTTAAGGGATTAAATTTATTTTTTAATCATGATAAATAGTTATTAATATAATTTAAGTTTAATTAATCATTTCGCCATTCTATTGTGTTTTACATTTATATTTTAATATTTGTATTTGTAAATTCTACAATTGGCTCATGAACTCGATCAATCCAACAATATTTATTAGGTTTTGTTGGATTATTAGACTTGTTTTCGTTCATTTTGACAGACTCAATTATAATTGAGTTGGATGTTGAGTTAGGGAGTTTTCAACTCAATCAATATAACTTAATTTAATCATCTTATAATATTATTAATAATGTTTAAATTATTTATTCATAATGTTGAATTTAGATAATTGAAATTGTATTTTAATTTAGAAATGTTGGAGTCTTTGATAGCATGCATACTTTTATATTGTATTTGAGTTGAAACTATATATTTGTGAGTCATTTTAAATTTATTGCAAAGTATATAGTGATATTTTAATTGTGATATTATTGCACATAATTATTGTTAACTACATATTTACATATTTGAATGACTTAATTTTGAAATACTTGAATTAATTAAGTATTTAATTTTTTTAATTTATAAAGTATATTATCATTTTATTTAGTTGACTCAACTACGAAACTCAACCTAATATGATTAAGGTCAAGTTGCATTTGGTTGAATTGCTTAACAAAAAAATACCAAACCCAACTCAACCCAATTATGATTTATTGGATTAAGCAATAAATTAAACTAAATCCAACCCAATTTGGAATACTTACATTTCTAATTTTTACCAACTTTTTTTACAAAAAAAAATGTTATTAGTACAACAAATTGTATAATAAAAAAAGAGAAAAAGGGATAAAATAATAGTGTGTGATGTTGATGTGGTAGAGAAGAATAGATATATAAAATAATGTTATATAAATTGTAAGAATTGTCACATCTATATCTCGTTTCTTATATAATAATAAAGAAAATTTTGACACAATTTTTTTATCAATTATTAAAATATTTTATTTTTCACTTTTCTAATTATTAATATTAAATACTAGGAGGAAGGATAATCTGTTTTAATCATTTCATTATTAAATATTCGAACTTGTACATTCATTTTTTCTTTTAACATTTTGACCTATTAGAAAAAATAGTCAAATTAAGATATTATATAATAAGTTATTGCTATAAAAAAATTTATATTACAAGTAATTGAAATTTTATAACTTTTTTGAATTTTGAATGCTTCTATAAATATTTATAAGATATTATCTCATTTAAAAATAAAAATAAATTATTAAATAAAAATAAATTAAAATTTAAAAACTAACTAAAATTAATATACTAACGTTATTTACATGACACAAGTATTAAAAATAAAAATACTAGTCACCATTTATTTATTTTTATTAAAAAAACAAAAAAATTAACTATCATAAATTTTAAAAATCATGTGAAATACACACACAAAAATTCACTAGGCATCTATCCATGAATTTAAAAATTAAAATATTTAACAACCAAAGCATCATTAAAATTAAATTAAGTTGTTAAAATTATATATATATATATATTAAAATCATGTTACAAACTTAAAAACTTTATCATTCACATGTATAAATAAATATAAGTATATAAAAAATTAAATTATTATAAAAATTTAACCACTACATACTATTGTAGAAATAAATATATAAAAAATTACTAATAACATATAAAATAAATTACTAATAACATATAAAAATATAATTTATTTAATTAAATTATATTTTTAAAAAAGGAAATATAAAAATAAAAGAATGTATAGCAACAAGTAATTATACTTTATTTTGTATATTAGTTAATATTTATATTAATTTACATGAAAAATTAAAGAATAAAACACTTAACGTGGGGATAGAACAAAAAAAAAATATATACAAATATTTGGTTGTCGTGCAATTCAAAAGTAGATTTTTTTATAAGTTTTGTCTAAATTATTTTTATAAATTATCTTGAAAAATTCAAAATAATCTAAAAACATATCTTACGAAAACTGAACATTAGATATTTTTACAAGTTCTTATAAATACTGTTATAAACTAATAAATTCAAATAAATTATTTATAAGTTCTTTAAATTGTGTATTTGAGACTATATCTCTAGAATTTATAAAAGGCTTTTTCTAAAAATAAATTGTTTTCACGTATATGAAAATTTAATTTGAAATTTATGAATATTATTTTCCAAATTTCTCAATAGCTTTTTTTCTCTTTACCTTCGCACATATTTTTTTTAATTTACTATATAAAAGTTAAAATTTTTAATTATTTTTAAACAAAATTAATTATTTTAAAGTTACTTTTCAGCTGACTTATCCAAACAAAACCTAATTCTAAATAGAAATGAATAGAATTTTTTGCATAAAATTTTTTTTTTTTTTTTTCACGATAAAGAATGAAATAAGTTCCTTTATATAAAAATTCTAATAGACTTCAAAATTGTAAAAAAAATAATAGAGTAATTGTTAATTAACAGGAGTAATTGATTACTTTATATTGACAAACCTCATATTATTAATTAGAGTTTAATAGTTACTAATTATGTAAATCAATTCTTTTCTATCTATTAATCACAGATCTTTCTAAATAATCATGGTCAGACACGATCAAACACTATATGTTTCATCTTTCAAAAAGAATTTGAACCTGGATTAATTCACCACAAACAGTGAAAAACTAGTAATAACTTTTGGCCTTTTGGCCTTACCCAGTCGTATTAGTACTGCACCCGTTATGGATCTAATGTAGCTATTGTCTGCACTATTATAATGTAGTCCAATATATGACATTAGGTGCATGCATGATGGAACAATGTGATGAAGTGCATTGGGGATGGGGAGAGGAGGAGGTTTGTGATTCCACATTATTTGTCTCAGTTTTGTGGAGTAATCAGCGGCAAGCCGATCCAGCACGAGAAGCATATATATGCTAAATCAAACAAAATTGTGGATATATTTGGGTTGAAAGATGAGGTCAGGTGCATGTAGCAAAAAAAATGTTTTGGTTGGTCTCTGACGTCTACTCGGGGTAGATTTTGGCGAGATTCGCGGGCAGATTTTGTATTTTTGTTTACACGTAGGAGGCACCATATTTCCCTATTAATAAACTTTGGACTGCCATTCGGTTTTGGATTAGATCTCAATCTCTATCGGTCAGAGCCTGCGGTGAGTTGAGTGCCAAATATTTGCTTCTACTGCATGTGGTCCTATCAAGTTATAATATAAAACTATTTTTTCTGGGAATAATGCCAATTAAGTTTTTGCTATGGCTACCTGAACATAACCCTGTCCCCCATCCTCACTTTGTAAAGTGGAGTTTCATCCACGTAAATACCGTTGACTACTTCAGCTAACTTTTGTGGACCTCTTTTTAATTTTCATTTGCTGAATTATGGTCTACCTTTGTGGCTTTATCCACTGTTTTAGTCAAATACTCGAACATGAATCGATTCTACACGTTCGACACCATTAAAAACGTATACCTTTTTTTCCCCCCTTAAACTTAATTATACTTGTTGGGTAAATTGATTAATTGAATGGTTCGTTTCGTGATGGGTGTAACCGGCCGGTTTGAGCTGTATGAAAGTCCAAATTAACCACTAAAATAGTGGCGAGTTGGGTGGGTTGAATAGTGGGGTTTGGTAATTAAAATATTAATCAAGTTTTAGAAATTAAAAAGAAATCAGAAAAAAATGTATTCAAGCAAATACAATGTGAAAGGTTAAAAGAATGACATTCTATAGTTAAAATTAAAAAAATAGAAATCTAAAAATCCTTCGTTCCCACTTATAAAAAAGGAGACTAACACTGTATTTGATCACTTAACAGGGGTATTCAGAAGCCTAAGTCGGGGTGATTAGCAGTTTTTTGTACGACTACTTTTACTCACAAGTTTTGGCAGCCATCACATGCAAAGTAGAGTTATCAAGTGGGAGGAGCCATTCGGGGAAATTGTTATCGAACGATTTTGTGCGTGTCTGTGTTTTCGTGTCGCGTGAGTATACTTCGTAAGTATTCCATACACGGACAGAATGTAATACGTACAATGTTGTTTTTAGTGAATTAATTGATATTACTTCTTAACTTTATGTCTGGCTTTATTCTATTTTTAAAATGTATTGAACATGAAATGTATTGTCTTCTATTCCATTTTCCTTATCTCTTGTAAAAAAAAAAAATCTAATCCATTTAATAAATGTTACCTGAGTATCTCATATCTTTTATTTGGAGCTAATTATTAAGATATGTACAACAAGCATCTCTGGAGCACCCTATCATTATAATTTATTGATATTTTTCAAGGTCAGTTTGCTTCAAAGACAAAAAAAAAAAAGGATTTTAGTAGAAGACACAGGAAGGAGGAATTATTTGTTTAGTTTACGAAGAAAATAGGAGGAGAAAAAAATATTATACTCTTCCAATAAAGAAATAAAACTAGAACTCAGTATTAACAACATAGTGTTTGATATATATATATATATATATATATATATATATATATATTATTAATTAAAATTTATTAAAAATTATAAAATTACAAGTGAAGTTCATTATAAATAAAAAATAAAATCCACATAAATTTTATATCTTTCAATAAATTTTAACTAGATATGTGCTAATAACATTTTTTAAGCATATTCTTTCTAATTAATCAGATTAAAGAGTAACTAACTAAATAGCAAGATTAAAATTTATAATTTTAAAAAAATCAACTAATTAAAGAGAATGTATCTAAAGAATGCGATAGAGAGAAACTATTACATGAACATGGTATTCTTTTGTTTGACGTGCCTAATAAATAGCATGCTAGAGAAACTGTACGTTTGATCAGCAAGTCTACTAATTATATTGAAAACCGATCCTTAATGCACAAAGCAGAACAGATTCGAAGCAAACTATGGCTCCATAATTATTTGGTCAGTATATTTATTGTAATAAGATACCAATCAACATACGATTATTAGGTAGGATAATGTAGCTGTTGTTGGCCAGTGTACTGCTCGTGCTTCAGTAGTAGTTGCCAGCTTTGGCTTCGTGCATGATGATCTTTATTATTGCATTGGTTGAATAAGGTTTAACTTTCCACAGCATGAGGTCGATCGATCTTTTCGGACAAATAATTCAGTGTGTAGTAGTACTGTTTGTCTTTTGGTTCGGCACATGCACATAACAGTGACAGAAAATGACATGATTTAGGGGACCCCGCAGCTTCTATCTAAGGATTCGAATGTCTCGTGTTGTGCATGTGCCTATACATGCACTTCTTGTATTGGCCCCATATTCATAATCCACTATGAACAGCTTCAGCTTTTTGTATTCCCCACCCTGTCTTGGCACTTGGAGCAAATCACGTACGTGTATGTGTTCTCTTCAATATCTAACTCTTCTAGAAATTGGGACTGCTCCATCTAATAATGATCTATGATAAATAAATGTTACTGATTCATAAGATATGTGGTTGAGATACATATGATTTTCCTTCAATTTCGGAAGGCCAGAATGTTGGTTGGTAGATTCATTTGCAATCAATAAATTGTGCCCCTGGTTTTAGAATAATGTAGAATTGAACTAGGTATGTACCGTACCAAACCAAGAAAAAAGGATATCTCGATCTCGTTGTATAATTCAAATATATATCAATGTCAATTAATTAGGTATGCATTTTGACTTTTGTAATTTAATATTCAAAAAACTTAATCTCTTCTCTCCAAAAGAAAATGAGTATAAAACAGCTAGCTAGCTAATTAGGGTCCCCAAAAGATTTCCGTTTTAAAACCTGGCAAGAAAGCATAGTGGACACAGAGCAACTGGGAAAACAGCATTCAATTGCTAAATAATGCTCAGAATGAAAGATGTCCTTTTTAGCTAATAGCTGTAATAGTAAGGTTGGGCAAAATCTTGAAATGCTTATATGTCCCTTAAAATCTATAAAAGAATCCTTCGACTACGTGGCTTCCGTTAACTTTATCATCACTACACACAAAAAAACAAAAAAACACCATGTATATGACAGCAATTGATAGGATATTTGATTACGAGGGTTCATACTTGCGTTCGAAAGTACTCACATCTCAGACTATATGTGTGTCATGACTTTTGTGACAATCCTTATATTCAATGAGTAATTCTATACTTAGATTTAAACTTGTTACTAACAATAGAATATGCTCTTTTTCTATTTACTAGTCATTTTACTTGTGGGATGTAGGGCCTTTTTATATTGGGTATATAAATTATAATAGTTTATTTAATAAACATAAAAAAATATATAATATCTTATGAGAAAAATCTATAATTAACAAATGAATTATAAATTTTATATCAATAAATTTTAACGAAAGATATATATAATATAGACAATAATGAATTATATCAACAGTAATAAAATTTAAATAACGTATAAGGCTTTAAGTTTGTACAAAAAAAAAAAGAAAGAGATAATAAATATAAAACATATATAAAATTTGTTAATATTTATTGGACATAAAACTAAGAAAAAGAACACAAATGATTAAACACGTTATAGAACGAAAAATGAACCACAAATAAGTTAAAAAAAATATTATATTACACCATCGTATTTAAAATATCTGTAGATATTTTATAATAGTATTGTAATATTTAAAATATTAATAATAATATTTTAAATATTACAACACTTAATAGGACGACACATTCTTTTATGAAAGATTAAATACAAAGTTACGAAGAATTCTCAAATGATTGAAATCCATTAGCATTGATTGAACAACAATTGGATTAAACATTAAACATTTTATTTTTACATTTAATGATAAAAATATTATTTTATTTTAATTTTAACTGTTGTCAATATTAACAAACAATAAAAATAAAATATTTTTTATTTTAATTTTTGAAGGTGATATTTTTATTTAAAAATTAAAATTCATAAATGTAATAAATGAATGCACAGATTTAAACACTTGTACCTGTCAAATTATTATTTTACTTTAAATTTAATTATTTTTCAAAATTAAAAATAGTGAAAACAACATATTTATTTATTTATTTCATCTAATATTTTTCTTTTAAAAATTAAAATTCATAAATATAATAAATAAATTTATAATAATTAATAAATAAATACATAAATATGGTAGCCAGCCAAGTTTACCGAAGAATAATAGTTTTATAGATAAAAAAAATATTAAAATGAGAGATTCAATTGAAGCTGGTGAATCAAATTCTTCATAGAGATCAGTTATAAATTGAGTCATTAGATGTACTTCACCACCTATAATATAGTAAAAACAAATCAAGGCAAAAATTCAAATACTTAATCATGAAATCATTAAAACATACTCTATTATCCTTCTCCCATTAAATAATTTTTTTTACAAAACATACGTTAAAAACTTACTATGTATTAAGTGTATTAGTAATTAATATAATTTATTAAATAAAATAATTAAGAAGGGATTGTCTTAAATGTCCTTAGTTTTTTTTTTTTAGAAAATTGAGACAAAACATTATTATTTTTTAAATACTAATGACATTCTCTCTCTTACTCTCTTTATTATTAGATGAAATGAATTGAAAATCATAAATTTCAACGAGACTTACCAATAAATAATGACTTATTAAATGAATGCAAATTTTATCAAAAATTTTTATAATATTTCTGTCCTAGAGAAAGTATTAAAAAAAGTATCCCAACTTTCCTCAAAAGTATTACAACAACCGCGATGACACGTTTTGTTTTTGTTGTAAAATATTAAAAGCAAAATTGTGAAGACTTCTTAATTTATTGAAATTCATTAGCATTAAAAATTTTAGATTATACATTCAACATTTTTTATTTTTATATTTAATGATAAAAATATCATTTAACTTTAACATTAATTATTTTCAAAATTAAAAAATAAAAACCAAATATTTTTATTTTATCTTTATAATAAGATAGTTTTATTTAAAAAATTAAAATTAATAAATATAGTAAACTATTGTATAAATTTAAACACTTGTAATTATAAAAATATTATTTTAATTTTAATTAATTTATTTTAAAAATTAAAAAATAGTGAAAAATATTTTTATTTATTTTCATCTAATTTTCTTTTAAGAAACTAAAAATAATAATATAATAAATTAATTCATAATAATCAATAAATTATTTTATAAAAACCCCGACAACTAATTTTTTATAAAGTATGCATTAAAAAACAAATTATATATATATATATATATATATATATATATATATATATATATATATATATATATATATATTAAATGTGCCAGTAATTAATACAATTTATTGAATAAATAATAAATGAAATAATTAAAAGGCAACTGTCATAAATGTCCCTAATTTTGATGAAAAATATTGCGCTGAAACTTTTTTTATTATATAAAAGATATAATAAATGAATGCACAAATTTAAACACATGTAATTATAAAAATATTATTTTATTTTGACTTTGATTATTTTCAAAATTAAAAACAAAAGAGTAAAAAAATATTTTTTATTTAGTTTTTCATCTAATATTTTTCTTTTAAGAAACTAAAAATAAAAATGTAATAAATTAATTTATAATAATCGGTGAATTAATTTATAAAAACCCCTATAAAGTATGCATTAAAAATGCATTATGCATTAAATGTGCGGTAATTAATTTAATTTATTGAATAAATAATAAATGAAATAATTAAAACAGATTGTATTGAAATAATTAAAAAGCAACTATATATATTAAATGTGCAAGTAATTAATACAATTTATTGAATAAGTAATAAATGAAATAATTAAAAGGCAACTGCATTAAATGTCCCTAATTTTGATGAAAAATATTGCGCTAAAACTTTTTTTATTATATAAAAGATTTAATAAATGAATGCACAAATTTAAACACATGTAATTATAAAATATTATTTTATTTTGACTTTGATTATTTTCAAAATTAAAAACAAAAAGAGTGAAAAAATATTTTTTAATTAGTTTTTCATCTAATAATTTTCTTTTAAGAAACTAAAAATAAAAATATAATAATTAAATTAATTTATAATAATCAGTGAATTAATTTATAAAAACCCCTATAAAGTATGCATTAAAAATCCATTATGTATTAAATGTGTCGGTAATTAATTTAATTTATTGAATGAATCACCATAATTTTATTTTAAAATTTTGCTACTAATTTTAACTATCATTTAAATTATTAGCTACCTAATTAGATATTAATTAATTAGAATATTGTTTTTTCTAACTGAGTTCAAGTTATATTTATTTATACTTATTATTATTACAAATTAATTATAAAATAACTACAAATTTTAAAAATTTACTACAAATTAACTAACATTATTTTCTTAGATAACTTGCTACTTATTTCATACTATCACCAATATTATAGTTATTTTGTAGCTAATTATTTTTACTAGAAATTAACTACAAAATAACTATTGATTTTAAAATTAGCTACAAAATTATTTTGTAGCAAATTTTAAATTTTCTAGTCGTGAATAATAAATAAAATATTAAAACAAATTATATTGAATGTCCCTGGTTTTTATTAAAAAAAGTACACAAAAACTTTTTTATTATATAAAAGACTTAAAGGAACATAGACAAAGCTTTCTCTTATTGTAGTTTTTTTATTCTTAGCTACATTTTATTGACGATTATAAATTTTGGTGAAATATTCTAATAAATAAAAAATACAAATAATACCTACAAAAATATGTGATTATAAATAAATTTCATTCAAAAATAAAGAGCTTTAAAAATAAAATATAACTAATATTTTTTTCTTCAAAAGATATTACAACACTTAAAGTGAGACATATTTTCGTAAAAGATTAAATACAAAATTTTGAAGACTTTTCAATTATTGAAATTTAGCATTAAACAATTAGATTAAAAATTAAACATTAAACATTTTTTGACATTTAATGATAAAAATATCATTTTATTTTAATACTAGTTAGTGTTAAAATTAGAAAAAATTAAAAACCAATATTTTAATATGATAGTCTTATTTAAATTAAAATTCATAAATATAATAAGTGAATATACGAATTTAAACACTTGTATTTATAAAAATAATATTTTAATTTTTTTAAAATAGTGAAAACAAAATATCTATTTATTTATTTTATCGGATATATATTTAAAAACATAATAAAATTCACAAATATCATAAATAAATCCATAATAATCAATAAGTGAATGCAAAAATATGGTAGTCAATCAAGTTTTCCCAGAAAAATTAGTCAACTTTGTAGATAAAAAGAGAATTAGGAAAGAAAATCCTACTCAAACTAGTTAGTCAAATTTCTTAATAAATATTAATTATCAACATAACTGATAAATATTTTGTACATGTAACATGTTAAAAAAATCCACAAAACTAAATGCTTAATTATGAAATTATTAAAACATATTATTCTTCCCCCAATAACTTTTTTTAAAGTATGTATTAAAGATTCACTGTATATTAAATGTTTTAATAATTAATTTAATTTGTTGAATAAATAATAAATAAAGTATTTAAGAATAGATTATCTTAAATATCACTATGCAATAAATGTTTTAAATTACACCAAAAATTTATTTTTCTATTATATAGAAGATAAAAGATATTACAACGGTCAATGTGACATGTTTTTTCTTAAAGATTAAATACAAATTTTTGGAGACTTCTCCATTGAAATTCAATAGCATTAAACAATTTAGATTAAACATTAAATTTTTTATTCATTTAATGATAAAATAAATATAATAATTAATGCATATTTTAAACAAATTGTAATTATAAAAATATTATTTTATTTTTTACTTTAATTATTTTTAAAGTATGCATTAAAAAATTACTATGTACTAAATGTGTTAGTATTCATATATTTATTGAATAAATAATAAATGATAAATAAAATAATTAAGAAGAGATTGCCTTAAATGTCACCATATATTAAATGTCTTAAATTTCACCAAAACTTGTTTTTATTATATAAAAGATAAAACGATATTACAACAGTCAATGTGATATATGTTTTTGGAAGATTAACTACAATTTTATAAAAAATTATCAATTATTGAAATTCAATACCATTAAACAATTTAGATTAAACATTAAACATTTTTTATTCATTTAATGATAAAATTAAAATTCATAAATATAATAATGAATGCAGGATTTTAATCCATTGAAATTATAAAAAGATTATTTTGTTTTGACTTTAATTATTTTTAAAATTAAAAACAAAAATAGTAAAAACAAAATATTATTTATTTATTCATCTAATAATTTTCTTCTAAAAAATAAAACTAAAACTAATAAATAAATTTATAATCATTTATAAAAATATTATTCAATTTTCTAATATTATTTTATCTTTCATATTAATTAAATTTTCTCATATCTTATCTATACTCTTTTCATATTTTATCAGTCCATATTAAATTATTAAGAATATAATAAAAAAAATATTTAATACTTAATTAATATTGTAAAATGATAATTAAAACTAAACAATTTTTTATAAAAATGTCAAACAAAATAGGACGAAGCAAGTATTCTCCTTCCCTAACACTAATATTTTTTTTTAGAATAAATTACATTTATTTCTCTTTATATTACATTCTTTTTTTATGTTAGAAAATTAAATTTTTTTTTCTTAATAGATTCAATTATATGATATTTTATTTTTCTATTAATTTTTTTTTAAATTCTATTTATTTTTATTAATTTTTTATTACTAAAACATCTATTACGTTACCATCCTCACATATGTAAATATTATATCGTCGTTCCTTCTTGTGTTAAAATATTTTTTCTCTCTTAAAAAATACAAATGTATTCACTTTACTATATAATATATATTTTATAATTTTATTTTTTTATTTATAAAATTTATTTTAAATATTTTATTCAATTGTATATATTTTGTTATATATATATATCTTAAACACAAGTATTAAAATAGTTTTTCATTGATTTTATTAATATAATATTTTAAACTATTTAAATAAATTGATTCTTATATATTTTTAAACGATATATTTATTAAATTTAATATACAGTTAATTTTAAGAATATTATTAAATATTATATTTATTAAATATAATATATTCATTGAATTTAATAAATGTAAATTTGATATATGCTTATTAAAAATAAAATATTTTGAACGAATTTATTTATATTAAAAATATATTATTAAATAAAATATCATTATTAAAAAATTATAATATATATTAAAATATAATTAAATTATTATTATTTTATTATTGTTTAGAAAATTAGTTTATAAAATATATTTTTAAACATAAAATTCATAGAATTTAATAAATGTAATTTTAATATATGAATATTAAACATAAAATATTTTGAACGAATTTATTTATATTAAAAATATATTATTAAATAAAGTGTCATTATTAAAGAAAATTATAATATATATTAATATATAACTAATTTATTATTATTTTATTATTTTTTAAAAAATTATTTTATAAAATATATTTTTGAAACATATATATATATTTCTTAATTACTAATATTTTAATATATGTTTTAAAATGTTATAATGAATATATTTCAATGTTAGGTTAAATAGATTAAGTTATGCATTTTAATATAAAAAATGAAATCTAATATAATATAATCTTCTCATATTTCAAAGGAGAAAAATGTAATTTATTTTATATTTTAATATAAGAATGGAGAAAAATGTAATACTCACATATTTAAAAGGAGAGAAATGTAATATTTATATATTGTAAAGGAGAAAAATATAATTTGATTTAATATTATTAAATTAAATGGAGTAAATAATATGGGAACATAGTGTAATAATATCCACATATTAAGTAGAGGAGTTTAATTTACTCATTTTTTTATAAATTGCCCATTAAAATCCCACTATATATTAAATGTGTTTTTTTTATAATTAATAAAATTGAGAATTTAAAAAAAAAATTATGCTTAAATTTTTTTCATATTTTTACTTTTAGTCCCTAATAAAAAAGTATACTCGTCATAATCTTTAAATTATTTTTCAATTATCATTTCTAGTTCTTATTATTTGATTTCTTCATTATTCCTTAATTTGTGTGTAAAGTTGGTACATCAGTGAATAATTTTGTGGCTAACAAGTTGTGTGTTACACAAGTCAGAAAAAAGCGAAGAAATCAAACGATAAGAATCAAAAGTAATAATCAAACAAAAATTTAAGTATTATAACTTATATAAATTTTGATTAGGGATTAAAAGTAAAAATTTCAAAAAGTTGAAGGATAAAAACATATTAAACCCTATAATTTATTGAATATATAATAAATAAATAAATAAAATAATTAAGAAGAGATTGTCTTTAATTTTCGTAATTTTTTTGGAAAAAATTGTGCTAAATTTTGTTGTTATATTACAACAGTATTTTTTACATTTAATGATAAAAATCATTTTATTTTAAATTTAATTGTTTTTAAAATTAAAAACAATAAAAAAACCAAATATTTTTATTTGTTTTTTAATATATAATTTTATTTAAAAATTAAAATTAATAAATATAATTAAACGAATACACTAATTTAAACACTTGAAATTAAAAATATATTATTTTATTTTGACTTTAATTATTTTTAAAATTAAAAAAATAATGAAAACAAAATATCTTTTATTTGTTTTTTCACCTAATATTTTCTTTCAAAAAACTAAAACTAAAAAATACAATAGATAAAATTAAAATAATAAATAAATAAATGCACAAATCTAATAACTAAGACAAGTTTTTTTTGGTAGAAATTAGTTAACTTTGTGAAGGTAAAAAAAGTCATTGAGAGAGAAAACCTCACTACAAATGGCTAATTAGGTTTCACGAAAATTAGATATAAAAAAATCGATAAATAGATTTCGTATGCATACTTATTTTGCAAATAGCTTTTTTACTCAAAATACAACTAAAATTCCCAAAATTAATTTGTTCCAAACATGTTTGAATTAGTATATTAGAATTAATTATTGATCTTAAAAAAATCAAATTGATATATTTATTTCTATATTTTGAAATGTTATATTTGTGATCTACTTGCTTCATTACATTCAAGATTGTTAAAAATCATCATTTAAAATAGCAGTTGAGTTAAGAACTTTCACTAGATTCGAATTTAAGATTCATCACATAGGCATATTGGACTGTAACTTCAAAGGAAATTCTCAGTATAATTGGACATTCAAAAGGGAGAGAATAGTTTTCAAATGTAATAGAAAAAGATTCCAAAAAAGTTTTCAAATTTGTTTTTGCTAAATTCACCCTCAACCTAGAGCAAATATAATATCCATTTTCAAATCCAATCATACAATCCAACAATTCACTATTATTTTATAGAATGAAACTAAGTGATATAGTCATGTATGGAGCAGCTCAGGAATTGAGTTGTTGGTAATTGATGGTGATGTTGTCCAACCACTATCAATTTTGCATCCCAATCTCAACAGATCCCCCATTTTCCACTAGACCCCCTGGGCTCCATAACCTTAATTAAGCCATTTGACAGTCCAATTGCAAATTGATCTGGCTCCGCTGGATGTGTTGCAACAACAAGGGGGTATACATTTTGGCTGCACCAAACAAAACAAGGTTAAAAAATGAGGATTAGTAATATCAACCTAAATTATAGTGAAATCTTATCACACCTGTTTGATCTTGTCTGGTTTAGGTATGCAGAGGAAGCTATCCGGCGTCTTAGTCTCAAGCAATCAGCTTCAAATACTCCAATATTTCCATCAGTGAAAGCAGCATAAACAAGTTGGCTATTGCAGGAGTATGTTGCAAAGGTTATGGAACCATGCACTCTATCTTGTGGAACCCACTAGAATCCAAACATACCAAAGTTACTATTTCATTCACCAGAAATAGATAATAAAAAGGCTTTTGTTTAGATGTTTTATTTTTTGGAGAGAGACAAGGCACTTACCAGCTGAGTCAATTCCATTTTTGAAGCATTATATATTGCTAACTGTGATTCATGGCATACGAGTAAACGTTCTTGATCAGTGTGGAAATACACTCTGGTATCACCAACAGGTGCTTTTCCATATGGCAATTGGATTGAATGTGAATTCTTCTTATCCCATGTATCAGTGCTCCAAGAGCAAAGCTACAAAAAAAAAAAAAAAAATCCATAAAAATTTCATTAAATTACAAATTCAAAATTGGTTACTATAAAAAAGTGAATGTAATAGATAAGTAACTGGAAACATAACTCTATTAATAGTTAAGAATTGAAGAAATTACAAAAGACACGAGGACAAAATAATTATGGAAATATATGTTCAACATACCTGACCATCCGCAGAGGACGAAACCAAGAGATGAAGGCGAGTTGAAAAAGCTAAACCAGTAATGCGCTTCTCGTGACCCTTCAATCCATATTTGATCTAAAAGCAGAGCAAGTCCATCATATTATGATTCTTGAAACAATTGAAACTTTGATGGGCTGCTAAACTAATTACCTCATTAGTCTTAACACAGTAAATGATAATAGTTGCATCTTCCATTCCAATTGCAAGGAGGTTATTGTCTTTGGGGTGGCACAAAAGGAAGGTTGGAGAAGGGGGTGGTGACATAAAAGTTGTCATTACCTGAAACACAATAGTTTGTCATAAATAAGTTACAAGGGATGTCAAACACTATATCAACATAAAAACAGTCAGATTACCTTAAAAGTCACCATGTTGAACAATGAAATTTTTCCTCCGAAGGCAGACATGACATAAGAATCATTGCTTGAGATTGTCATGCAGGGAACTGCTTCTTCAGAATTGTTTGGGATATCATTAATCATGGTAAGACCACGATTTGATTGCCAGTGTTGAGGTGCAACACGGGTCGTGGCCTTTATAATATCCACACAAAAAAGAATCAGAAATATTTAAATGAATAGTTGAAGTGGACAGACAGAGCAAAGCAAAAAATGTGTTAAACGGATATCAGAATACATGCATGCAGGTAGATGGTAAAATAAAGCACCAGTACAATGTTCCCATATACTCAGCATTACTATCACCTTTCCAGTTGGATTCTGTTCATTACACATCCACTTCCAAAGCTTTTGAATTCCTCTTGAACCAAGAGCCAAAAAGCCATTCCCAGAATTGGTGTAAAGAAGACGAACAACCTAAAGATGTATGGAATCATAAATAAAAAAATTCTTGTTATAAAATAGAAATATACTCACAATTTTCAACAATGAAAAAGCAATAGAGAAAACCTTGTTAGAAGGGTCAGTACTATATTGCACAGTAACTACTTGACAATGAACTGGATCAACTATTTGTGTCAGTTCCCCAGGTTGAGATCTATCAGTTAGATCGTCCAAACTTCTTATGATTCTGTTAGCAGAAAATACTGGATTCTGAAATAAATAATAAATGAGTTAGTTGTATACATAATTGTCAAATAACACCCGAAGATGTATAGGCAAAACTGCACCAGAAATCTATGAGTACATAACTTGGCAAAGAAAAGTAATGCATAATTTATTATATATTTTGTTGTGCATGACTCTTTTCTTATATAAATCGGAGCTTAGCAGTGTAGTATAGCAACAACATATATCCTTTATGAAGGAACTTTTCATTTTAGGGGTTACAAATTAAGTGGGTTGGGGTGGGTGGGTATGAAATAATTTTGTAAACATATATTATATATATATATTATGTAACATTATCTAATATAATAAAAAAAAATACAACTGCTTTGCTCTAGAAGATGTAGCTTCTTGCCAAACTTCGTTAATCCATTGTGTTTATTTGATCTTTACGATAAATTACTATAGTTGATTTCTCAACATAATAAAAAGTTGAAAATCTTAAAAATAAGTGTCAATTTCCATTTTTATTGTTAAGTCCGTCCATTGATTGCATGGAAAAGAAAACAATCCCGGATAGTGTGTAATTAAGTACCTCATCAATAGATGGCGCTGACCGCAACCGTTTCATTGGTTGCCCATGATCAGTATTTTGATAATCCACCATTCCAAGAGCATTAGAAGGTGTTCTTGAATGCTTCGAAATAGCGACTACAAGAAATTGATTAACAAGTGCAATTGAGAATATTATTAATAGTAAAATGAAACATGCATGTATTTGTTTCACAAACATGGCAAATGGCAGTAGTGGAATATTAACAGTTCCCAAAGTTGTCCTTATTATGGTTGAGAGGAGCAGAACTAGATTTGATGGCGTCAAACTGATATACCTTGGTTTGGAGGACCAAGCAAAGACGAAGCAGTAAGTGCAGGTGATTGAGTGGATGAGGAAGGGTTTGCATTCGCCATCCATCTCGCTAAAGGACTAACATCATCAGCTGTTGGGAGTGATGGAAATGGCTGCACATAAGTAACAGAAGAAATTACTCGAACCAATAATGTTAGTGCTGAACATTCAGAAAACTGAACAAGATAAGGTCTTAGTTGCCTGAATGGAGGAGGAGGGATTTGTATTAAGCATCCATCTCGGTAAAGCATTAACATTATCAGCTGTTGTGGTCAATGGAAATGGCAGTAGTGACTGTGATGATGAAGGATTTCCAATGACAAGAGTTGGTGCACTTGGAGGTTGACATGTGTGGTCAATGAATAGAGTTTCCATTTCCGGATTTGGCCTTGGATTCTTACACTTCTGGTGCTGCCAATTAAAACTGAATAACAGACATAGATGAGACTTAACCAAGAAAGCTAGCTAGGCATCATAAACAATAAGTTGAATTCAACATAGCCAATCATCTTGCCTTTGATTAATCAGAGTTTGTAACCGGTTGGCATTCAAAGAAGGAAATGCAAGCTTATCTTTAAACATGGGATTTACTTCTACTAGTTTCTTAAGCTCTACTAGCAGTGCTTCTTGAGCTGATTTAATGTCAGCATACTTTGACAACTTCTCATTATCCCTGCATTTAATCAAAACCCACTTAAAAACAAATACACCTATCCAATTCTGCAACACAATTAGAAAAAATAAAATGATATTACCTGAAGTTTGCTAGGGTTAAAAGATGCGTAAGTTCTTTGTATATTTCTTCGTTGTAAGTTGAGAAAACTTTTAAATCATTCATAAGTATGTCAAGAGCCTTCGCTTTGTCATCCCTGCACACGAAAATAAAAAGAGAGAGAAAATTTAACCAATAGAACAAAAAAGAAAATAAATTATACGGTTATACGTTATATACTACTGACTAGTGTAGTAATTCACACATCACAAAAGATAGATTATCATATATAGAAAATTTAAGACAAATATGTCATACGAGATGACAAAATTTTTTAGCAGGCATACGGGATATTCGATATGTATATATATAAAGGATAATCCAAATAAATAAATAAATAATACGGGATATCCGATATGTATATATATACAAAGGATAACCCAAATAAATAAATAAATAATATTCTTTGAAAGATAAACAATAACAATATAGTCTTATTCTACCGAGCAGGGTTGGATATATAGATCATATGATACCATTCAGCAGGGTTAAAAACTATAGTTTCAAAATATTATTTATTATGCAATCTTTCTTGAAAACTTTTTCCAATGTCTTATTTTGGTTTCCTTTTTCTTCTTTTCATGAGACTACAAACCATGCAAACTATTCTTCTAACCAAGGCCTTTCATGGTTTTCTTTAGGTGTTTAAACTACTTTAATTTATTTTTCTCATTTGGTACTACATCAATCTTTTTTTTTTTAATATAATAATTTTGGATCTTATCTTTTTCTTGTATAGCCACACATTCATTTTAACATTCTCGTTTATACTACTCCTACATTTCTCACATTTTTTTCTTTTAAAGTTCAACATTCATTACCATATAGTATAGTTAGACATATATCAATATAATCAAATTTGCCTTTTAAGTTTGATAGGTACTTTATAATCACAAATAATTTTAGTTATCCGCTTATATTCTATATATAATAACCTCATTAATTTTTTCATCATTTTTTATTATTGATTCCAAATATTTAAAGTTAGAAACTCGAGATATGTCATCTTCTCTATTTTTTACTTCTACGTCACATTCATCTTGTCTCTTACTAAAATTACATTGCACATACTGTATCTTATTCCTAGTTAAGCAAAAAAAAAATTTTTTTCAACTAGGGATAATATTTTGTATGTCCTTCATAAGCACATCCAAGACTAGAATAAACAAGTAAGAACTTAAGGTCAAACCTTGATGTAATCTTATCGTTATAGGAAGTCCTTAGTCTATCTCATGGTTCTAAATTGTAGTTGCAATTGCGGTTGTAGTCATTGTGACCGTTGCAATGCATATTACAATTGTTGCGATGTGAAATTATTTTATGTTTGCATATCACACAACCTTCCAAAGCCTTAACTAGCCACCATCAAATGCTTCTCCCTCTCCCTAACATCCCACACAACCACACTCATTTGACCATGACACTTAGAATAGAAGGTTGAAGCTTGAATTATTTTTTTTTTTACAAGAAAGTGGAATAGAATGTTACTAAGATTGTGTTGCAGTTGTGCTGTGGTGTTTCGTGTGATTAAAGTTCACACCACGATTGTGGGAAGCTCTGCAACCACAATATTATGGCTGCAACAGGTGTTGCGGTCTATAATTTAGAAATCTCATCTCTCCTGTTAGAGTTCTTGTACTAATAGTTATCAATTCATACATGTATGTATTGATTAGATATAAGTCACATAACACATTTTTTCTCCAAATTTTTCCAAAACACTTCTCTTATATCATAAGATTTTTTCAAATTGAAGATAAAAAATAAAATTAAAATAACTTGTTAAGGACTTCAAAATAAAAATATTAATGATGATAATATTTTAATAGGCACACGAGATGTGTGAATAAGCACAAACATGATAACATAAAAATAAATAAATAAATATGACTTGTTACCACGTAGAAAAATGTTGAGATAATGTTCAAGTAGTGAATAATTTTGTGCTAGTTCTTTTTTTGGCGGTCAAAAACTGCCAAAAATTTATGGCTTTAGTCAAGCAATTCTAACAATTTTTTACCACAAAAAAAAGAACCATCACAAAATTGTTCACTATTTAGACATTATCTTGACATTTTTGTTCACGTGACAATAAGTCATACAGCAATTATGAGCACAAGTAAGAAATCAAACGACAAAGACCAAAAGTAATAATAGAACAAAAATTTAAGGATTATGATTAATATAAATTTTGATTAGGGACTAAAAATGAAAATCTCACAAAGTTTAAGGACAAAAAACCTATTTAATTCAATATCTACTATCAAAATAAAATAAAATAACCTGACAAGTGCTTCAAAATACTTCTGCTTCCTTATCTCAAAGAACATTTTCATTGAATATTGATTGTCATCAAGTTTTATAAACCCAGATAAGTACTTTTCAAGTTCGTCCCACTCTCCAGCTAGGGTTTTTTCTTCAAGATACCTCAAATTGAAGAATAAACCAGATACTTGCTCCAACCTGAAATCCAATACAGAATAATCACACATCGAATTTACCCTAAATATATTAATCACATATAAACAAACAAAGAAGAACATTAAAATAAAATAATAATAATAATAAATAAACCATAGAAAGAGTGAATAAAAAAGAAAAGGAAAAGGCCTTACTTGTGCACGACCTCTTTGTATTTCTCATCCTCAAGAAATTGAAGAATTAAGAACACCATATCCTTGTTCAAAGGTGACATTTTCTTTGCCCCTTAACACTATCGGTGGCGAATCGGAACACTCACAAGCAGTTAAATTGTTTTCTTGTAAAAGGATGAAGCGGTGGTGCTTATGCTTTTAAAGAGGAAAATGCGCCGCACTCTTTAGCTAGATCTAGTAAAAAAGAAGTAGAAATATGGAATGAAAGAAGAAAAGGAGAGTCTTTGTTTGACATTTATTCTCACTAACCAATCACTAATACGAGAATGTACTTATGCATAAAGGTGATAAATAGATGTACTTATTGCTTCTATAGAAGGTAAGATCGACAAATTGGTATATTCACGCACTTATTTGACCACGTAAGAAATATGAATAATATGCAGTCACATAATTGTTCTTTGACTAATATATCCTTATTTTTTGGAGGACTATTCTGATTTTTTTTTCAAAATTTGTTGTCACATATATTTAAAAACTTACAAATAAACATAATTAATATTTAAAATATATTATTAAATAATCATTGCTATCTCTATAAATTAACCATGAAAATATTGTTAGACTCTTAAGTATTTTGAAATAATTACAAACAAATTAATAAGATAATAATATTTTGTAAAAAAGAAAGTGATCACTCTAAAATAAACTAAGCACATTAGATGTATATGTAAAAACCTAGAGGCCACTATAACCTTTAAACAACACATTATTACTACAATCGCAAAAGTTAACTTTTTTAAAGTCTTTGCATCAATCATCAACATGAAGCACAAATAACAATTGGAATGAATATAAGCATGCATTATATATATGAAGTACATCAAAAGAAGTTGATGTCTTATGGCACGTATACCATGTCACCAAAAAGGAGTTATTGAAGGTAGGGCTAACAAGTGTTCAGAGTAAAGAAGTACATACATCCAAAATGGGGTAAAAGGATAGGGATATACAGAACACCTTAAAAGCTTTGTCCCTATACAACATGTGCTAAACTATCATGGAGATGAAGCGATGCTAGTGGAGGAATTATAGTGTCCATCTTGGGCCTAGAGGATCTGACTTGGAAATGTCGGAAGCCTTGAACAGGGTTTGTGGGGTTGTAGCTAGGGAGATCAGACATCTCAACTTGGGACATCCCTATTGGAGGGTCCTAGATGGATTTGATAGGGAGAAACATCTTCAACTAAGTGTAGAAAATGATCGCAGACCGCACGATCCCATTTGGTGCATACTCCACTGTTATCTCTCCCTAGTACCACACTTGCTCAATGTCGCGTCGTATCCTCCATGCTTTTCTAGGTCCTACCTTGGACATCCCTAAAGTGGATGTGGAATAGTCTTAAGTAGATTGTCGCCACTTGCATGATCTAGCACCTCCATCCTCTCAAAAGCCTCATTTGCTCCCATGAATACATAGTTTAGATCATCGTAGTTGTACATATACAACATATAATGTAAGGGTAAGCTACAACATAAATAAACTTACATACAACAATAAAATAACCACTACAATAATAACAGGGGACCTCAATCCTTCAACAAGCATAGTCGTCAATCAATATAGTATTTCACAACCATCCACACACACACACATGTGTGTGTGTATAATGTCAACACTACCAACACTAGTCCATGGAGATTTATAGGTTGAGAGATCACCCATGTCACTTCCTTACCATACTCTCTTCTCATTATTGGGAAAAGAGAATGTGATCCTATATATTAGATAGTGTATCTATCATGATAGAGGTACGTGGGTAATGATATACCACAGTCTCAAGTTTGCAATACCAAGACCCCTTTGTGAGATGTGCCTGTCTGTCCATCCCAAGGTTCATCACACTTCACTCTTCCACTATAACACTAGTTGCAAACCCTTTTCATCTGGGTAACCCAACAACTTACGTGCCTACTCGTCAATAATGTCCTCAGAGGACTTAACACGCCAAACAATTGTGATTCTCATATCACTTGTAACTTTCTTGAACAACATATACTAACACCATGTATCTACCACCTTATCATGGTCACCTTAAAAACAAGCTAAAATTCGCCTCAATAACGATTGGTCCACTGTCCATATCCTTAAGAGTAAGAGATACTTTTCTTACTCCTTTCATCATTTTCTATCTTTCAAGATAGCAACACTCCAACATATTATGTCATTATCTTTAATATAATTCCACTTATAAGCTTTTAACCCCACCTACCTATGATCATCATTTTACAACATTATTTCTCATGTTTTATGTGGTATAATTAATTTCTTAAACAATTTTCATGACTTAAAACATTTTCTCACTACTAGGAAAAAAATTTAGTGAGAGAGACAACTCGCCTAACAATTCTCACCCTTCCAGAAGGTACCACTCAACTACACACATTTGCTTAGCTAGAGCTTAGCCTCGCTTAACAAATATAGTCATAAAGAGCTCAAACTTCGTTTGGTTGCTCGTGGAGGGAGCATCTTGCTCAATGAATAAGCCACAAGGCCTTAACTTCCTAAACTTCATATGTTCCGCTTAGCAAGGCTAAAATCCTCGCTTAACCAAGGGAGTCATAGAGAGCACCCTAAGCTTGCTTAGCGAGTGGGATGGCTCACCTAGCAAAATGAAGTCAAAATGACTTCACATCTCATCTAAGTTCGTTTGGCCCAATGAAGATCCTTATTCACTTAGCGAGAGAAGCCACAAAGAACATTCTCTTAGCTTTTCTCAAAATCCCTTAGTGAGAGAGATAACTCACTTAGTGAATAACCTCACAAAGATTTAACAGGTTTTAATTTCTCATCTCCTTACTCCGTGAAGACACTCCTTCACTAAGTGGTTAAAAGCCATAAATAGCTCTTAAGCAATTACATAACCAAACTTAAGATTCGCTCAATGAATATGAGTTTTTGGGTTTTTCAGAAACTCGTCCAAGTGTTTTCTTATCAAATTCAAAATTTTGCTCAGTGAGTGGTTTACTCCCTCAATGAGAATACATCATGTTCATTATATTCTTGAATTTTCTTAGTGAGAAAGGCTTTTACTCGATGAAAACTCGTGTTTTTCCAAAAAAAACAAAAAACAAAAAATGCAAGGTCAATAAGCAAGATACTTTCTTCACTAAGCGAGTCTTCAAACAGAAACTCGTAAAAAAAGGTTTTACTTAGCGAGAGAGTTTCTTGCCCAACAAAAACCAAAAATAGCAACATGAAAAATTCATAACTCACTTAGACCTTAATTTAATCAACATGCAATTGTTGTATTCACTCTAGATCAATATGTAAGTGCATTATGGATGTAAAGAAAACAACTTTATCAACATGCATGGCATTTCTATCATTTTCCTAACATTTTGCATAAAAGCTCAAAACAACAACAATGGTTACCAAGGCTTAATAGGCTATGATCATGCATTCATGCACATATAAACATCAAGATAACCACATTTTAACCATCTCAATAGTTACGAAATTACAAGGTAAGCTTCCCTTGCTTATTGAAGACTCAAGGAATAGAAACTTTATGGAAGAAGGAAGACTTGATCAATAAGCTTGGTGCTTCACTCGGGGGAGGAAGGGGTGACGAGATTTAAAGAGGAATGAGCTGGCTTATAATTTCCAAAACTCTAAACTCAACCAAGGATGACATTTAAATAGCATTTCGAGAATGAGTTATTAACAATTGATTAATAAGGGTTTTAAGAGACCTTTGAGGGAAAAAGGGTAGCAAAATCATGAAGGGAACATGAGATTTTTAGGGTTTTCGGGTGACGATTGCAGGAAGGTTTTAGGGTTTCCTCTAGGACTTTAGTCAGTCGAGGTTCCACCTTAAAAAATGTGTCATCGCATAATAAAAATGCTAATGACACCGAGTCCAATAAACTCAATAAGGAAACACTTTAAACCATTATACAACAACTCTCGATGTTTAACTCGACTTAGTCAACTATTTTCAATTGCCTTGTTATGTGCATTCTTGACCATTTTGACCCATTCCAAAAATTATCTCAAAAAATGTGTAAATATGAAATTTTCTTACTTCTTTTTCAACAATAATTAAATTTAATTAACTTGTTGTTTATTCATTCATTTAATTAAACACGTGGATAAAAAAATAATCTTACAATGTCTAATCCTAACAAACAATAGGATGTCCTATCAGACGAATGATACAAAATAAAACATTTCACTTATAACATATTTAAATTGCTAGTATGTATATGTATTAAAAGCATATGCAAAAGTGTTTTAATGAAGTTTAAAGTTGTATGGATTTGAACTTAAAACATTCAAGTTTATCATGAAAATCAATATTATCATTAGCTTTGTTATATCAAAAGACGTGTTTGTCAACTCCTTTGACAAACTCCTTTGAACATCAAAACTCCTTTGCGTATAAAAGTAAGTATAGTAATGGTTGTGTGACCATTTTTTAGATAAAAGTGAGACAAGTGCAATGCATTGTCTTATTAAGATGATAATATAGTGAAAAACATTTATTGCAAGTATTAAATGCTCTTACGTTTCTTCAAACTCAACCATGAAAGCATAGAAGAAAAAGACAAACTTCTAGTCATATTTTTAAGGGAATCTATATATATGCAAAGACTTGAAGTTTTAGGAGATTCTAAGATAACTTATTCCGTGAATTTTGTAATCTGAAATGATCTCTCTCAACTTACTTTTTGAGTCTAAGACTCGCATGTACATCTGTATGTAAGACACTATAGTCTCTTGATCTCTTTTCAACAAACCTTTTCATTGCTTGAAATTTGTTAAAGCTTAAAGAAGATTTGAGTAAAGAATACTTAAAAATTATTACTTAGAGAGACAATTGAAATAATACTTTGGTGAATCTAAAGAGACTTGTTCAGAAAAAAATACTTGTAAAAGAAAGTTTTATTTCTAGTAAAAAGCTTGATGAATTGTAAATGATTCAACATAGTCTTTTTTTTAAGTAATTACAATTAAAAAGGGAAGACATTTTCTAATATCACATATTTTTTATAATTTTGATTTGATAGCCTAACTCAATCAAACAATTTTTGTGAAATAATTTACAAAAATTTGTAAAACACAATGCAACTCTCCCCTCTTGTGTTTAAATGAGCTAACAAATATAATCAATATATGTTTTAATTCTCACACTTTTTTTTTATTTTATTTTGTTATCAAGTAAATATATTAATACTAGTTAAAAAAAAATTCCACATCATATAGTAAATTTTACATAAATTTAAAATAATATTACTATTTTCAAAGTTTAAAATAATTAAAAAGTTTAAAATTTTTCAAAGTATATTATTACTATTTTCAACCAAAACTATTTCATCGGTATGCTAAAAATGCAAACTAGTAAAGTCATCAATCACGATATATTAAATCAAAGTATTAATTAATTTTGTGGAGCGGTTCAATATCTCAATATATTTTTTAATAAAATAATCAACATCATTATTTAATTTCTGTTTTAAATTTTACATTGACTGTTTTACATTTTATAATTATAAATTATTTTGTAATATGTATTTGTATATTGTATATTAAATAATTGTATATTTCTTTTAATTTAACATAAATTTAAAGTCTTTATACAATACATGAAATATTTTTTAATTTTATTATTGAAATTTTAGCTGACAAATGCTTTAGAATATTAAGAAATTAAAAAATTATTGTACTGAAAATACACTAAACTTCATTTTTTTAAAATACAAATATAATACAAATATTTTAAAAAATCATCAATAATATTTTTTTTAACATTCTTTGTATACTTTTTAGTATATAGAAAGAATTTAAAAAGGGTATTTTTTTAAAAGAAAAACAATACATTTTTCATGAAAAGAACATGTTTAAAAAAAGGTAAAAATATAATTTTTTTCTCTCATGTAAAATTTTTGTTTTAGTTTAATTTCATAAACTTAAAAAGTTCCACTTTACTCTCTAAAAGTGTATATATTAGAACAAGTTAATTCTTCTGTCAATTTATCATATTAACCAGATCAACTTGGAGATTTGTGACAAATTATTAAAAATGATACCATATAAATGTTTGTCATGTTAGCCAAAATTAACTTTGTTAGTATAAAAACTAACAAAATGATCAAATTGATGCAATGAAAACATTTTAAAATATCAATGAAACTTGTTAACCTTAAAAAGACTAAATTAAAATAAAAAAAATTCAAATGAGAGATCAAAATTTTATTCTATCCCTAAAAAAATTTTACACCAATAAATTTTCTACCATACAAGTGCAAATCAAATGAATATAACACTAATATAAAATTTAAAAGTTTAAGAGAAAATTATATGTATTTTTTTAGGTTTTAATAAATGTCCATAACAACCAAGCCAACATATGGCAAACAACTTAATTAGTGATTATAAAAAATATAGGTGTTAAAATAACTTAACTCAATCCAATATGCCAAAAATATGAGTTTGGTTGGATTGGGCTCATTTTTTTATGGGTTGAAAATTTTAACTCAATCCTAGAACGCAAATGATCTCATTGATAATATAATAAAACATTCAAATATTTTTAATTTAAAAATAAAAAATAAAAAATCTCAACTCAACAAGAAGTTAAGAATCTAAGGAGGTCGATTTGCTTTTTGTATATTTTTCTATGTCCATGTCCATATCCAAAACATCATACAGTTCATCTTAAAAAGTTGAAATTAGACTTTCAAAATACCTTAAAACCATGTGTTGTTTTTGTCCCCTCTAAAGCGCTTTCCTAGTTTACATTGACTCCTATAACCTTTAACCTGACTTGGACTCTTAGTATCACTTCCACTTGTATTTAAGCTTCTTTTGTTGCCTCGCTAGATTTGTCTTAAAAAGTTGGACAATCACTTAAGGTTGGACAATTTGTGTACTACAAATACATCACATCGGCTTGGTGACCTCCACGGTGTTATCCAATGTTGCATTCTTTCATAAGGCCTTAAGTTAGGCCTAAATAAATCATATCTCACATTCTTGAGAATCTCTTCCTAGATGGGTTTCAAGATGATGACCTCTTAAGATGGTCCCTCATGTCGGTCAATTTCCATACTTATCTTCACCCTTCTTCCACATTGGTGATGTGAGAAAACCACAAATGTACAATTGTTATTAAATAATAAATAATTAAATCCATAAAGACTATTTTTTATGGTTACCAATTTATTGTGAGTTAATATGATAAAATAAGATAGAATATTTGATCCAAAAGAGGTTAATGTAGTAGCAAAAATATAAAAGAATGGAACTCAAAAGCAAGTGGCAAGAATGCAAGAAACAATATTGGAAAAAAAATCAATGGTCTGAATAGTTTATGGGATTGAGTTTAACTCAATTAAGATTAATGGGTTAACCTCTATTTTTTTCTAGTTTTGAAGATGAATTAACTTAATTTAATGTTTCTTTTTGAGATACGAAGATTGTATCTAATTAAATTGACTCTTACTTTCATGATATTTTTTTTATTAATTAGATCCATAATGCTTTTGTTAATTCATTTTATCCTCAAAAGGTTAAACTTGTTTTTGTGATTTAAAGCCTAAGTTCTTTTTCTATAGGCCCAATGTTTAGGTTTGTCTTTCAATCCTTCCCTAAAACATCCAAGGTTATGGAAAAAAAAGTGATCATGCAATTCATACAATTAAACTCGATAAGAAAATAATTAAATTGAAGAACATGATATTCACATGTAGAAATATATATCACAAATTCATTAAACACTTCGAAGGACCATACCCAAATCTAAAAATAAGATGACTACTTAAGCATATTCATTGAGAATACAACATAAAGAATAATGAATATTCAAACCTAAAGGAAGAAAAAGAAGAAAAATATTCCTCACAAGGTTCGATACCTTGAAATGTAACCTAAAAGTTTTATTTAAACTAATGGGCAAATAAAGGATATATGCCTAATTATATAAAAACACAAAAAATGCAAAATTGGAGTTTATGATGCGTCACAAATGTGAATTCCTTCTCACAATCACAAATCCATTAGCCATAAAATTAATGTGAATTCCTTCTCACAATCATGAATGCATTAGCCATAAAATTAATGAGCAAGTATGGGTCTATTTCAGGATCGCAAATACTTCACGAGTTAAATTATCTTGACACAATACCCCAAAATGTGTTATCTTGGTTCCTTTCTCCAACAAGGCTAACCCAAGGATAAAATAACTAAAGCTTAAGTTTTAGGTCCACCAACAAAAAAAATATTTACTACTAGTTTTTATAAAGCAAAAAGACCACATATGTTAACAAAAAGACCCAATATATAGATTTTATTTTATCTAAAATAAAAGTTTTTCTCAATGTATAGGTGAGACCTATAGCAAATATAAGTTATGTAAACACCTTTATATGCACTTCATTACTTCCAATATCCATTCCAATGTTACTTGTGCCTCTTAGCTCTAGCCTTAGTGTTATAAAGTCCAAAAAAAAAATGCAAGCTCATGAAGCACAAATATATTTGACATCGTAACAAGTTCTTAAATAGAAAACAAACTATAATATTAATGGAATTAAGTTAGCACAAAGAATGCATAAAACCTACCAAATATATGCATACAAATATGACATAAAATGCAACACATCAGTCAATCACCCTTCGCACTTGTTGCCCCCAACATGAGTAAGGGTATTTTCCTTAGGACCAAGAACCCTATCGACCTTGGTAGGGCCAAATCACTTATACCACTTAGGCAAAGCCATATGTTGGGTGGTGAAGAATCTTTGCTCACAATATGGTTGGATTTTTAGGCCTGGGTTTTAGCTACACATCATTATTGATTGTGGAGCTACAACTGTGACTACTACGCCAAAATATGAAATAATAATTGATAAGATCACTAAAAGGAATACCTTTCAATTTTGAATGGTATAAAATTCTTGGAACGGCCAAAAAATGCAAAAAGGAAGCAAAGTTCTCGTTGAAGATTGCTTTAACTAACTAGGGAAGAAGAAAATGAGAGAAAGTGAAAATTATTTCATGTTAATGTATTTACAGGACTTGTTAATTTTAGCAAATGAGATTTTAAATTCAAATTCATTGTGTCACTTTGATTCTCGTGGAATTGTGATACGGAACTAAGGAGATCAAAAGACTTGGCAAGAACTATAGGGAAGAACCTTTAAGGACTCGTAACTAGGGACAGTCTAAAGAAGATAAATGATGAAGTATAGAAGAACAGAGACCTCCTTAAAGGGTAAGGGACATCCAAAACATGATCCACCTTATTTGTATTGTCCTTGTGTAGTTTAGATACTTATGTATAGGTGTTTACATAACTTATAACAAATAGGAGGGTCTCGTAAAAAACTCTTTGGACACATGACGCCCTATGGATGCATTTTGCGTATTTGGACGTTCCGTTTGGATGATGGACTTAGTGTGACATATAAAGCCTCCTAGAGGTTCCATGAAGCCTTTGGACAAAGATGTCATTTGGACAACCCATTAGGTTTACGCACTTGGATGCTCCTATGGACCTTGACAACCTTTGGATGATGAAAGACCTCTTTTAGGGAATGCACCTCTTGGGTTAGTTACCTTTGGACGAAGACTCCTCTGGTCAATTCTAAACCCTGGATGAAACCTATAGGTCATTGCCTTAGTTGCTGACTTTTATTGCTTTGGATGCACAACCTTAAGAATGCCTTGTTGGAGGGATTCGTGGGAGTTTGACTTATGACTTGCAACCTAAGACCCAATTAGCCTAGTTTGAATACTTGACACACATTTTCTTGTATAAATAGCTGAATCTTAGATGCATTGTATTAGTTTTGACTCAAATTTGAATGATATTTGTGTTTCCCCAACCAATTAAGAGGGTGACTATTGTTTATTCTTATATTAGAACACTTTATTCTCATCAAATTTTTCATAAGACTTGTGGTGAATCTCAATTTTCTTATTTGATTTTTCCTTGAAAATCAGTGGTGAGTCATTTCTTAACTCCTTTCACTTATCTATTTCAATTCTTTTATCCATATTTAATTTTTGTTATTTACTTTACTCTGATAATTAAAAAAAATCATAAAATCCTATTATGATTCTAGTTATGATCATGATATTTGTGAAGTATAGAGGATCTAAGTAGAATTAAGACCGTTTACGAGAGTATTTCTAATCAAGAGTTATACAAATCCTAAATTTTCAAAATCAAGATAGTATCAAATTGTCAAAAATTATTATTAGTAGATAAAAAAGTATCTATTTACGACATGACATGTGTATGACGAGTCTTCGACATCAAAGTCCATGAATGTTGATTCACTAGGAGACTATTATGAAATACGACATCTAATAACTTTATCACAAACAATATTAAAATACATCTTAATCAACATCAACTTATCTACTTTCTACCAACTTTTTAATATTAGTTCCTCTCCTATGCTTTAAGTTGGCATAATCTCTCCCGAGATGATACTACTTGATGGCAATTATTCTAGAATTGGGCCAAGTTCCACCATTCGTAAACGCACAAACTAACCTTGCAAGGTCATGCCTTCACTTATATTTCACGCATCGCGCGTGACTCCTTGCCACATAAGCTACATGTGGCGTAACAATCTAACTTTTTTTTTTTTTTCCAAAACTTGTACTGTGTAAGAGCTCCTTGCCCATTCGATATGGAGTTAACCTATTTCTTTTTGCTCATTTCATTAATATATTATTTTGAGTGTTATTAGCACTTTGACACTACCCAAATTTTTTTCTCTGTTGTACTTCCATCGCATTAATTCAAGTTTTGCCGACCAAAAATTGCCTCCGTCTTATATGTGACTTACTACGATTTCTCCATAGAATAAAATTTTCATTCAAATATTAATAAAATATAGAATATATTTAGTAGTTTTGTGCAGTTATTATTATAAATTTGTTCATATTATTTAAATTTTGAGATATTGTTTATTTAAAAATTATTAAAGGTTAATTAATGAAGGTTGATTTTTTTGATAAAAATTAAAACAATATCTTGTAAAAATAGAAACAATACCTTGTATCGATATTTATTTATTTTTTAATTTGAGACAAGTCCCGTCTCAGAAAGTTATTATTATATGCTTATTTTTTCAAATAGGAAATATCAATTCAATAACACCACAGCAAAAAAATAAATAAATTTCAACAACACGCTTTTTTTAATTTTATCAAATGAATAAATATTATGAAAAAAAGATATATCGACGTGTTTCTAATATATGAAATTAGTATAAACCCTAGTAATCGTAAACCTCAGGTTTGCCTTCCCAGCGATAGGTACTAGTGCTCAACCCGGCAATAACCTTAGAGCTTCAGCAATGGCGGCGAAGAAGCATGACGCCGAAAACACCAAAAAGAGAAAGCGACTCAATACCGAAACTCGCGAAGCTCCCTCTAATTCCAAGGCTTCGAAGTTCGTTGCCTCAAAGAAGCACAAACCGGACTCGGCTGGCAAAGAGAAGAAGGCTCCTCTTACACCCCGAGAACGTCGACTTCATGCCAAGGTTTCTCTTCTTTATTCAAATCGTTCGAAATAGCAGAATACGTGTCTGTTGCACATTTATAATTTCTCTTTTTTTAGGGCGTATTGTGGACAATCATTCTGGAATTTTCGAGGCTTTTTTTGCAATTCCTGCTTTGTTTTTTGCCAATTATTTGGTGAAACATTCGTAATTATTTTGATTGATTGGCTGAGGTTATGGTTGTTTTTATCTCAGGAACTTGCAGATGCTAGAAAAAAGAAGAGAAAGCGACATTACACTCTCGAGCAAGTGAGTACAATCATATTCTATATATTATTTATTTGTTGTTCTTTGGTCAGTTTAATTGAGTGCTGTGAGTGTAACCTTAACTTTCTTGCACATTGATGGTTGGGAATTCACGAGGTGTTATTTAATTTTAATTTAATTCTGATTATTTCTAAACAGGAGCTTGCACGTCTATGGGAACAGATGAGACGTCGTGAGATTGTTAAAGAGGACAGAGCTAAGTATGTTCCTATAGGAAAAGATTTTAGGGACTGATATTTCGTGTTTTTTTTTTTTTTTTTTATTCTCCTTATGTCTTACTTTGGATTTTTATATAATTGAAGGCTAGTGACAGAAGCTCTGCAAAAGATGAAGGGGAAGATTTCGGAGATTGTGGGCTCTCACGTCTCTTCTCGTGTTCTTCAGGTATATTTGTGGGCATCTTTTTTTTTTTTTTTAATTTTCAGTTTCACATTCTTTAGAGGAGCTTGCAGTTTAAATCTTTTGCTTTCTTTTTGTTTTAATTGGAAGACTTGTGTCAAGCATTGTTCACAAGCTGAAAGAGATGCAGTGTTTGAAGAACTTCAGCCTCATTTTCTAACTCTAGCATACAATGCTTATGCTGTTCACTTAGTGAAGAAGATGCTTGACAGCGGTAATGATCTACTTGAAATATACATCATTATTTGTCAGTGTCACCTTTTATTCTAATTGGTCATTCTTGATTTTCAGCCTCCAAAAAACAACTAGCAGGCTTTATCTCCACTCTCCATGGTCATGTTGCTCCTCTTCTACGCCATATGGTTGGATCAGTTGGTATGTAACTTAGGTTTGGGTAGTATTTTGCTTGTGGTTGTTCATGGTTTACTTCAGATATGATTTGAAGATTTTAATGGCTCACTAGTAGAGGAAAGCATGTCACGTTTTATTTTGATGTGTCTAGCTGCTTATTGACATGAAGTTTATTTTGGATCTGGATTCTTTAGGATTTGAGATAGACTGGCAAGGAAGGGGGAAACATCCAATAGCAGTTTTCTTCTCACTAAATTTCTGCTGATTTTCATGCACTGATATGAAATTGTTAATAATTTGAGTGTTCAGCTTTTAGCCAAAGTCAACTTCCATACAATAAGTTTTCTGTATCTACATGTTATGCAGTTGTCGAGCATGCTTATGAGTTAGCAAATGCTGCACAAAAGCAAGAACTGCTTTTGGAATTATACTCTACGGAACTTCAGTTGTTTAAGGATCTAGTCTCATTGAAAGAGAGCAGGTAAAGAATCAGCTGTTAATAATTTCTTTTTAGCATCTTGGATAATGTTGGTAATCTACAATTCTATATCACTATAAGTTGTTACATATTTAAAATAATTTTAAAAATAATTACTGGAATCTGAAACATGTAACTGTTTTCACCATGGTAGTCAATAGCAGTTGCGACAGCGCGAAATCGCGGCAAAGCGGCCGCTATTGTGTACCGGAAGGGGAAAAGTAAAAAATGCCCTCCTGCTTAAAACGTTAGTGAGGGCATTTTTGACTTTTTGCGTTTTAGGATTTTAAAAGTTAAATAACCTTACATCTCCTCTTCCTTGTTTATCATCTTCCATCCGATTCTCCTCCTTCCCTGTATTATTTTTCTTCACTATCTTATACCTTCTCCGACGACCTACTCCGGCGACTTTCTCCGACGACTTTGAAGTAATTTTTGCATTTCTTCAGTTTTTTTTTTTGCTGTTTTTTTCTGCAATTCTGTTTTTTGCATTTCTTCAGTTTTTGTTTTCTGTTTTTTTCTGCAATTCTGCAATTCTGTTTTTTTCATTTCTTCAGTTTTTGTTTTCTGTTTTTTTTCTGCAATTCTGTTTCTTGCATTTCTTCAGTTTTTTTTTTGTTTTTTTTCTGCAATTCTGCAATTCTGTTTCTTGCATTTTTTCAGTTTTTTTTTCTGTTTTTTTTCTGCAATTCTGTTTTTTGCATTTCTTCATTTTTTTTTGTTTTTTTCTCCAATCCTGCAATTTTGTATTTGACATTTTGACTATTTGTTTTACTTTGTACTATTTGAATTTTAATCCTTTTATGAATTTTTATTATTAATGATATTTGTTAGTTTATGAATTTTGAGTAATGTTTATGTTTTTAAGCTTATATATATAATATAAATATATTAATAATTTTTTAATATATATATATAATATTAGAATAGTGGCTATCCTGCTATCCCGCTATCCCAGTTCGGGGGTCGACCGCTCCGCTCCGCTATCTGGGATTAACTACTATGGTTCTCAATGAGGGGAGAGAGAAAGTGCAAAAGGACATAACCAACCTCTGCAAAAGTTACATAGAAAGGAAATATGAAACTTCTGTTCCAACATTTATTTCTTTAGACCTCCCTATATTTGAATGCTTTTCGGGGATTTTTGGGAAGGGCCAGGGGTTATAGAAACTGGGAAGCAAAATTTATGCAATATACAAGTAATTAATTTTTAACATTTTGCTTGATGTTTCATGATTTATGTGCGATTAAACTGAAGAATATGCCATCATGCTATGGGTTTTAACAGTCTCTGATAGATTACATAAGTTTATTTTGAAATACATTACGTAGGAAACATAGTACATTAGTTCTTTGAACTCAACTTTCATTTATATACTTGTAGATGAGTAATCACCTGATAATTAATTTGTATTGATAATTTTATTCTATGAAGCTGGCAATGTATAAAGCAGTGCCAAGGACAAGTTTGGCTTGCAATAATTGTTCCTCTCCCTCCCTGAATTGATGTTACTTAATTTCTTAATTTTACTGATCTTGACTGGATGTGTAAGACATTCGATATGGTGATTTTTTTCTCCTCTCGCTGGAGTTTTTACTTAGGTTTTAATTGTCTGTCAGATTATTAGATGTAATGTCCAAGTTGGGTCTACAGAAAGGTTCAGTTTTGCGACATATGGCATCAGTAATTCAGCCAATTTTAGAGAAAGGGATAGTTGACCACTCTATCTTGCACAGAGTCTTACTGGAATATTTTAGCATTGCTGATAAGGTACTTCTGTCTCATTTCCTCAATATTTCTTCATGTCTTCTATTACAGCAACAAATTTCACCATGGGCAATAGCTTCTGTTATCTAAATTAAGTTTTTTAAAAGTCCTCTGTGACAGATATAATCCAACAGCTATCAAGTCCACTCATTATTAGAATGATTGGTACAAGGGATGGAGCCAAAATTGGAATTCTTTGTGTAAAATATGGGGATGCCAAGGTGTGTCTAGCAACTTCTTTCTTATCAATAGAAATAGAGTACTAATGATGATTGAATGCAACATATGATTCGTTTTCTTCACATTCCATTCTTAGGAAAGAAAGAAGATTATCAAAGGATTGAAGGGGCACATAGAGAAAACAGCTTATCATCAATATGGGTGCATGGTAAGTAATTTGACTCTGGGCTATGTTTTTGATTGCCCAGCCTATGTAAAATTTAGTTATGCCTTACACTTATCAAAGTCTAAATTGTTCATGCGGATGTCTCCTCTCCCTGGGCGCAATTAAAAAAGGTAAAAGATTTGGCCTGGTGAACCAAGGTCAAAATGGACACACTTAAATAATTAATAAATTTGGAAATAGCTGTGAATAAGATTTGGATCCAGGTCCTTTGACAGGGATTTGTTTTTAAAACCATATAGGGGTAAGAAAGGCCTATATGCTTGTATGAATTGGCATGCTTGTTTAGCATATTGTTTGGGTTCTGAAATTTAGAACTGAATCTCTCAAACAGTGGAGGCTAGCTCCTTAAAAGATGATGGAAAACTCCCAAAATCCACTAGCCCAGCGAAAAGCAAATGAAAGGACACACTCCTGTGGGATTCTGCGGAGAGCACAAACACCACCTAATTCCAAAACCACAAATTCTGAATAATTGCATACATTCCCTCTCTCCTCCCTTACTATGGAAACAGTTTGTATTTTGCACCCTCAAAAAATATTCCAGAATTGCTTCTGCTAGCTCCTTAAAAGTTGACGGAAAACTCCGAAAATCCACTTGCCAAACACAGAGAAGTAAATGGAAGGAAACATTCTTGAAGGATTCTGCAGAGAGCACAAACACCAACAAATTCCAAAACCACAAATTCTGAATAATTGCATACATTCCCTCTCTCCCTACCCTACCATGGAACAGTTTGTACTTTCAAGAAATATTCCATAATTGCTTCTGCTATTCTTCTTCTGCCAGATGTCCACTACTGACATTTCTGAAACTAACTTGTCACATGGTTGTACCTTGTTTGTTATGTTAACCCCACTCTGCTTGTGAGTCTGTGAGTTCACCATCCTCCTGATAATTGGCCTTCTAGATTATTTTATTGGCATGCGCCTATCACCTATTAATATGCTTCTACAGTCTACTGTTCCTTGGGTCCATTGGTAAGTCTATCAACTCAATAGTTGCTACCTGCATCTCATACTTTTCTACTTGTTTTAGAATGACATATTTCCAACTTTAAAAGAAGCAATAACTCCCTTATTACTGAAAAAGAATCATGTAATAATCGCCCCTAATTTCTAGTTTCTCACAAGTTACCCTCCCTTTTTTAGTATGAACACTTAATTTGTATAATTAAATTTTCAGGTGCTGGTTTGCATCCTTTCAGTTGTTGACGACACAAAACTGATAACCAAGGTTTGGTTGGTTTTGTTTTGATTCTGATTTTTCACGAATAGTCCTTATTTCTGTATAATGAAATTTGTTCTTCATATTAAGCATTAAAGCATTCATGTTGCAGGTTATCATTCGTGAGCTTCAGTCAATTCTAAAGGAGCTTGTTCTGGATAAGGTTTCTCCTACCACTTTACACATGATGTTTACAAGCATTATAGAAGAGAAGTTTCATCAATTAATAAAGATATTCTTAGAAATCCTTTATATGCATCAGAGCAGTTAGTAATTTTTGCATGTTTTTTTCAACCCTAGCACCTTTGTACCCAGCCTGTAAACAATATAAAAAGATTATTTGTTCTATATTCGTATGATGTGCTTATTATGTTTTCTGGTTATAAGTTTCTAAGTTCTGTTGTTTACTTATGAATTTTACAGAATGGAAGACGTCCCTTACTCCAATTACTACATCCTAATAGTTCACGCTATTTCAGTCCTGATGATCTTGCTTCTTTGAATTTATCTATACCTTCTCTGTCTCTCAAGGTTACTTTTGAATCTATCTTTTCTGTTTTTTTGGTACTTTGAAGCAGCTATATATTAGTCACACATTTCATTTTGATTGCTGTCAGGGTCAGTCAGAAGCAAGCTCTCTGACAGAAACTTCGAAGGTTTCACTTGGTGACCAGGAATCCAAGGAAGACATAGAGGTGGCAGTGGATCTAGCTGACAGTGGGAAAAAAGACCCATTTGTTAGAAGGCAGGAGCTATTGATCAAGAGTGGACTTGCAGATGTGGGTTTATTTAGCTTTACATATAATAATTTATTTGTTTTTTCATGTTTCACTTGTGTTTTATACTGATTTTTGTTTCTCTCCTTAATCTTTTTTTCCTGATTTAATTCTGATAAAAGAAGGTTTTTCTTTACATTTTTCTTCTGGATTTAGAGGGGAAGATTTAGAAAGAGAAAACAATCTGTTAGAGAGAATTTAGAGAATGAAAAACTTTCTTATTCAAGAAAATGTAATACATAGGTTCTGCATATCATCCACACAATAGACTCTTGATAGATTTAGTGAAGACTATTTCCTAGGCTGATATTAATTGTTTGCAACTCTCCCTACACGCTAATACCCTGGAGTACTAAATGCATTTTATTGTGTGATACTTGTATATATATTTCCTAAGTGCATACTACACGATTATTTCCAACAATTTCTTTTATGCTGTGTTCACATTATCATATTACCTCTGATCCTTTTCAAGTGTCAGTTTTTCAGGAAAAGATTATTTTTAAATGTTCAATTATACCCTGTACCTAATTTTTAATTATGTTACACATTTATCATGAAATTAAAGATGGAAAGAATGAAGAATAATAAATGATAGAAAAATTAATCAATGGCATAGATAATAGATCAAATAGGAAATCAAATAATAATTTTAATAAGAATAAGAACATTGAGTGTATTTCACAACCTTAAAAGACACTTAAAAAAGGAACTTAGGTAGTATTGATGTTGATGATATGCAAATCTGGGACCAGGTCAATTACATGTGAATTATGAAGTGCTGAAAATGCTGTTTGATTGTAATTGCTATGCAGAGTCTTCTTGATACATGCATTGATAGCGTGGGAGAACTGATACGTTCAAATTTTGGCAGAGAGGTCTTATATGAGGTAATAAAGATATATTGGTAATAAAGATGTTGTTGATATTACAATTTCACTAGTTCTTTAAATTTATTACTAAGCATTACCTTTTTGGTAAATTCAATTGCGCAAGCAGGTTGCAACAGGGGGTTCTGATGGCATAATGCTCCCAACTTTGGATGATAAGATAAATTCTCTCCACAACGCAGTAGCTTCTCTTGCAGCAATGCCTAAACCAGAAGATTCACAAGAGGAGCATGTCCTTGAAAATTTCCATTCAAGTCGGACCATTAGAAAATTGATTTTGGATTGCCCCAACTTTGCTTCCACCTTGTGGGAAAAAGCTTTAAAAGGGAAAAGTGAGTTATGGGCGCATGGCCACAGGTAGGTTTCATTTATTCTTGTAGATTATTTTCCAATGAACTCTGCGTGAAAAGGACTGATTTCTTACGTATTCTTTTTGTCTTGTCAATATGATTGCAGCTGTAAGGTTCTTTCTGCATTTTTGGAATCACCAGAGCCGAATGTACAAAAACTTGTTAAAAACGAGCTACAGCCTTTAATTGACAATGGAATTCTGAAGAACCTGAAGCCTAAAGAACAAGCATGCCAATAATTGTCATGTATGGAGAAAGGGAACTACAACTCAAAGGGACAAGTTTGGCACATGAATCAGTAGCTAAGTTATCATGTGGAGGCAGTAACTTCTCTGGATTTATAGAAACCGTGTTAAAAGGCACAAACTAAATTTGATCGAGAAAGATGCTGTCGTACTTCTGACAACCAGAAGAAACAGTGCAAGTTCATCGACATTACTTGATGTGTAATGATATACTTTTTGCATATTTTAAAATGCAGCAATTTTGCAACACATGTACTATCAGTGTGTTACCGGTTTATTGTACCATGTATGTGTTGTCGTTCTTATTGTGTTTTACTGTTTTAATTTGATTTTTCAAGCTATGTTGCACGTAGTTTTTAATTAATCAATGCATTTTTTACGCTTTGGAGGTTCTAAATTTCGCTTATATGATGACAATTTCGTAACGAAATGTAATTAATCCTTTAAAGAAGCGAGAAGCTGACAATCACATTGCGTTTAAAAAATGTTTCGGCCTAACATTTTGATGGGACAAAAGCGAAATTGCTATCAAACAAACTCCTTGATTTGACCTCAAAAACAGGGGAGGCATGGTGCGCTCCTCCACTTTGATTGTGAAGCATACTATTTCTCTGCAAGTACCAAAATGTTGAAGAATTCTTGTAAATATGGCTCCTTAGATGAGGGTAGCCTTGGTACAAGTAGTCCGATGGATTGAAAACTGGGGTTTCTTTCTCAAATTTATGCAGTGACTTGCTCCTATGTAGGAAGCCCACCGGGTTGTAGAGTGGAGATTCTTTTCTTGGCATTGAATTTGTTCGCAAACAGTTCTCTATCACCTTAGCCTCGTCCATGAATCTTTCTCTCATGTTCCTAATATTTCTCCACAGTTTAAAAGATCTTGATCTGGTGATGATATTCCACGCCTTAAAACCTGAGCCACCTGAATTGCCAGGGACGTTGCTCGATGTATACGGAATTCTTTTGCACTCGAAGCAGAAATGCTTACATCTCTCTAAGTCAAAGGCTTTTCTCTTTGCTGCATTGGATAGACATGCATATGCCTACAAGACAACGAAGGGCAAGGGATGAAATTGTGTTCTACTTCACTCAAAATTGGGTAGGAATTTATGATATATGCATACCTACATGGGGTGTTCATTGATTCATTATTATATTACTTGCAGGCTATGTGGCTAACATAAAAAATAATCCACAAAAAAATACCTCAGAAACGAGCTTGAAAGCAATTTCAGCCTTGGGATGTTTATTCTTATCTGGGTGAACTTGTAAGGCTACAGATGAAAAAAAAGAAAGAAAAGGTCCTCATTATTCAGCAAAAGAGAGAGAATGCAGATTGCACATAGCCATAGAGCCAGTTAAATCTACCCAGTTTATGGTACCGCTTGCGAATGGCATTCACTCCTGCATTTTCTTCCACCTATGAGAACCCAATAACATCATAAAAGGAACCCATAAACGGTTTGCTTGAACAAGAAAGGTTAAAGAACTTACTCCAAGAATGCAATACCAGTCAACGAAAGTTGCCTTGGCTGGTTTTGAGAGAAGTGTATGAACACAGAGCACAGAACGCGTGGAAATGGAGAAAATCTCTAATACCAACTTGGTCTTGGAATCTGATTCTTGTCCCCTTCTTCCCATTTGAGAGTGATATGATAGCGCGAATATTGGAAGTGAAGGACAAAACGCGAATAGGGGATTGATTACAAATAGTGAAGGTGGTTTCTTTTTGTTGGTTTTCGGTGGGCAGTAATAAACAGAGATGTAGCGGTTAAGAAAAAATAGCAACCTTTGCGGAGGAGATATTTGACACTGAATCACTTGGTGGGAATATACAAGTTGAGAGCTTAACGTTAATCTCTCCAAATGGCACTCATTCAGAACGATTAGGGAGGGATATACGCCCATACGTTTTTTCCTTTTCATCTTTAAATTTAAATTTAAATTTAAAAAATCCATTTATAGTTGATAGATAATTATATCTCTTTTAGTGTGGGTTAAGAGTTTAATTTCAAAATTGTGTGTTTAAGAAATTAATTTTTATCAGGTTTACCAAAAAAAAAAAAATTTGCGTAGATGTTGGTTAGATTAACTAAGTTGTTGTTGCCATTCTCTACCGCCTCCTATTATTTGTTGCAACATTCAACAACTAGTAACATACTGTTGGGCTGAAAATAGAACCTCCTCTTAAGCAACTGTGACAATTGTAGAAGTTCAGAGGTTGTTCTCTAAAGAATTTTGAAAGAATGATTAAATCTCAGATGTTGAATCAATTTTGTAATTTGATTAAGGCATTTACCAGTTATTCTCTGGCTATTTAATGATTTCTCTTTCAGTATCCGTTACAAGTATTGTTTTATTTTGTGAGGGCATTGTGGAAAATTAGAAACTCAAAACATTTATGAAAAAGGAAGCACCCTTGTTGGAGGGTATGCTACTGCTATTGTGGTAGGTAGATTGCAATATTATTTTGGTACCGTGTCTTTAAATTCAACGAGAAATTACCCGTGAAGATGAGATGGGAGCGTTCAAGTAGGGTGACCCACTGATATAATGCCCGGTTGAAGCTAGGAATAAAAAGGTACTGTGTGTTGGTTAAAAAAATTATTAAATCATCTAATAGGTCCCTACCTTGTTTCTTGTGTCCCTTTGTTCAAAATAACTAATCCATTTTTTCATCTTCTTATAATTCATTATATTCGAGCCGTGTACATTGCATCTGATAACTTTTTTCTCCTTGAAATTACCTGCTAAAGTTGGTTGTTCACTAACTAATGGTTTGGTTGAAATTATGTATAAGGAAATAATCATTACTTTACGCATTTTAAAAATAATTATTTATATTCTTAATATGCATTTAAACTTCAGCTTTGATTATTTCTTGTTTGTCTATTAAAATAAATTGCAAAAGCACAAATTAACATGTTGCAACAAAGATATTTAACACTTGGAATGTATCAAAATAAGAGAGAAATTTTATTAAATAAATGAAATTTACATAATTTTTTTTAATTAAGTGAACTAAATGAATTTGACCTAATGATAAAAATTGTGTAAGAGTGAATAAGTTGCTGTTTTTCGATTTGTTTTGCAACTCAAACGTCGTCTTCGTTATCATGTATTAGTTGAGCCTTAGGTGAAAATGTAACAACCATTGGTGCAGTGGCTTTAAGAGGAAAGTTAGTTTGTCCTGCTTCAAGTTGGTTTTGGCCCTCAATCTTAAAAACAACAGCATAATACCTTTTCCAATTTCCCATGTTGGGATTAGAGGGCTTCCCCATCACCAGTCATTAGTTGGAGCAGACTAGGACGGATTCAGTTAAAGGGGGAGGTTTTGTACGTTTCAACTATTGAAGAAGTTTATTAAATGTTCCCTTCATATCAAGTAGTATAAAGTTTGAATCAAAGGCATTGGTAACTGAGATTTTGTTTTTAGTTTTGCAACTGCATCGCATTGGGACAAATTCCAGTAGGGTAAGATAGTACAAAAATTATTATATATTATTTTGAAACTCTCATCTATACACAAAGGTCAACAATGCACTGGAATTCAAAATCCAACGCAAAAAAAAATTTACGGAATTGTGGGACAGGGTGGAAATCGAAGTCTATTATAGGGCACACTGTTCATGAAGCGCCCAAATTTGTGAGGTGATTTTGTTGGACGCATGGCCAATTCACAATTCCCCATTTAATCCAATGACAAGAATAGCATATTGCTTTGGAAAAGAGAAAAAGAGGACAAATAAAATAAAACAGAGAAAGGAAAAAGAGTTTAGCACCTAGGCCTTCCTTTTTAACGTATTTATTTTGTCATGACAGTACTACTACTGCATTTTCTCCACACACAAAAAAAAGTACTTCAATTTTGAGTAAACGTGACTCAATACAAGATTCTGAATTCAAAATTTGCAGCGTAGCTCGTTCGTAGGACGGGTGAATAAAAAAAATGGATTATATGAAAATGTTGATTTTTAAATTTTATTATTTATAATATAATCTTGATAAATCATTTTTTTTAATTTATAACTACTTTTTTGATAAATTAAAATATGTGAAAAGTTAACAGTGAAAATTTGAAAGAATAAAGAATACTACTATTTGATAAACTTAATTGTCATTGCATGTTCATATGAAAGAAAAATATATCTAGACTGTTGTTTATTAAAAGATTAAAAAAATGATGGAGAAGTGCGTGAAATAAATTATATGGTTTTCAAATTAGACATTAAAATTTTATAATAAATACTTCTTTCCTGAGAATACCGGCATCTTTTTTGGAGAATGACATGATGGATATGAAAGGGGTTATGAGCGAGAAATATTATTTTTCCTAAGAATTCGACGGTCCCGTAATTCAAAATATGACAAAAATAGTTTAACATGTAGAAGATGATATACTTATTTAAAAATTTAAATTTCAGATCACTATTCTTTTATTATTTTTATTGAGAGGATATATTTTAAAATTATTCATAACTAAAAATATGAATTACAAATATAATTTTATTATGATAATAAAATAATAAGATGATAAAAATAAAATTTATTAAAAAATAAAATAGTGTTTTATTATTATTATTTTGATTTTTAATGATATATAAATAATTACAATATAGAAAATATAATTTATAATACATTTTCAATAATATATACTTTGATGAAAGAATTATTTTGGTATAAGTGTTCTAAATTTATCTAAATATTACTAAAATGATGTATATATACACGTGTATTATGATAAAAAATAAAGTATTGTTTGATAAAAACACTTTTGAAAGGGAAGAGTAGTACTTGAAAAATATATAAAAAGAGGAAGTTATTCAGGTAAAAATATTTTCTTATTGCAAAAAATAAAATAATAAATATAAATCATTAAATTTTATTTAAATTATAAAAACTAAAAGATAAAAACAAATGTTTTTTTTAAGAAATCATAAAATTATTCATTTTTAATCTTAATCATTAAATTAAATTATATAATTAAAATTTATTGTTATCTCATTTTTTAAAATAAAATTATTATCAATATGTCTGTCCAGTGACTCACTGTACGTCCGCTATGCAAAAAATAAAATGGCGCTCTTGGATGGGGTGAACCACTGAGTCACATCAAAGAGGGTAAAACTCATCTCATTTTAAAAATAAAAAATTATACACACCTAGTAGACTATAAGTGAAGTAGAAATAGTATTTAACTCAGTTTTTAATTAATTTTATTTATTAATTTTTTTTTTATAAATTTTGATTTATAATTTTAGAAAATATTTTTTTATTATATTTAATAATTATTATTTTTTTTACAACAATCACTTACTCACTACGGTTATAACTACAATCTTAGAATTACTACCATTATCACTAATTTCATCCATATACAAATAAAATTTTATCAATATTATCACCACCAATATTTAAAAAAAACTATAATTAAATATTAATTTTAATTTAAAAATTTTAAAACTTATAACTACATTCTCCCAAACAAGCTCCAACAAACTAAAGGAATCGCAGCCCGCGTGTCTTCAAACAAAATAAGACTCAATAAATTGCGAATAAATAATTGTCATGCATTTAATAACATTAAATAAACGAGATAATCATTAAATAATTTTGAAATATAAAATTACATAAAAAAAAAACATGTAAATTATTTAATTATATATATACAGTTATTATTATTTTTTTAATGAAATTGTCAAGATTTAGAACTCATGAATTCGTTGTTGTGCGATAATATATATATATATAAATTGCATATAAAAAATATTTTTTAAAACATGCTTTGACAAATTGGCATGTTTGAGGTGAAGAAGAAAAAAAATAACTGATTAATTTGTCTATTATAATATTAGTATAAGTATTATTTTTTTAATAAAAAATCAAATTATAATTTTTTTTGAAAACTACTCATTTATAATCATACGATTCATAAAGAAAAATCAAACAGTTTATTAGACAAATTTTGATTTTAATTAATTAAATTAATTTATTATAAAGCAATGAGACATTGGAGATGTATTATCCAAAAATGAACGTTAATGAAAATGTCAACGATAAATTATAGTGGCAAAGAGGGTAAGAGATAAAGAAATGTTAAAGTCTTGCCTATCACGTGCAAATCACTATTTATTAATAAGTCGCATATCATGATGAATATCCTTTTTTCGTGGCTAAATTTCACGTGCACTACTTTATAATTTAAATTGTGACGAGAAAATTGTATATTTGAATTGAAATATTTGAAGCTAAATCCTTCTTTAAAAGGGGAGCCAACTATACAAAGTCAGAATTGACTCAGTCAATATGGGAGGATGACCAAGACTAATTCGGTTCTGATGGGAGTCGCTACCAGCATTTTTATGGGAAACACCGGGAACTTATAATGGATAAGAAAAGTTGCGAATCATAATCTAGATAAGGAGTCGGTTACACACGAGATCATACGATACCCTCACGCGTCTATCATATGATAGTTATCCAAATTGGCTATATGAACTAAAGAGACCCTTGCACTGTTTTATGCTCCTTTAACATGTGAACCCAAAATTACAATGGAGAATGTATACAAACTTTTTGGATTTTTGGAATGAATAACTTGACAAGAGTGTGTCTCTTATTCCTATGTACCTCTTTTTTGTCAGAGAAATCAAAGTTCACATAGTTCTGGACATGCTATGAAGTATGAGGAATGGACTATCCCTTAGACGTCCAGGGATTGAATCATATTGGAGAGATAGATTTTTCATTAAGCGTCCATGAGTTAACTGATAGTGGAAAAGACTGAACTATCCATTGGGCATTTAGGACTCAAATGACTTTAAAAGAAATGGACTATCCCTTAGGCGTCCTTGAAATAAATAACCATAGAAGAGGTTGGACTATCTGTTAGGTGTCCATATGTTAATCGATGAAGATAGAGGTTGGATTATCCATTAAGGCGCCTTAGACTAACTAACATTGAAATGTCCATAGATTGACTAACATTGAAAGAGGTTGGATTATCCATTAGGGCGCCCATGACCATTTGATAATGGACTTTTCGTTGGTATCCAAAGGCGTTAGGGGAAAATGTAATTGGATAGCCCCAGGATAGGTGCTGGGATGTTTTAAGGACATATGTGGGGTTGGGGCCGAGACCGATTCGACATAAGGTGCCGAGATTGACTTGGCCAATTGATTATGGGAAGGTGGCTGAGATGAAGTCGGCCAAGCAAAGTGTCTATTTGGTGACTTTGTGATATATGTGATATTAGGGTTGAAGTTAATATAGTCCTTGACTATCCTGGAGCAGGATCGTTTTGGGTATGCCTAAATGGAGAAGTGTATTGGTGTAAATGAAATGGTTCCTAAAGAAGGACAAAAACCGGCTTTGTCTGCTTAGGTGTCCACTACATATTGGTTAGTGTATGTATGATTGATGCTTGGTGTGACAAGTTTAGTAGGCCAGGAAGTGAATCGCAGTTTAGCTATTTTATGTTGGCCTAGGAAAGGGAAAGTATGTTGAGTATCAGAGATTAACCTGAAGTTGATGACATTCACAGATGATTCTTCTCAAGCTACGCTTTGGACGCTCTTGAGTCTTAGAGGTTGCTCTCAGCTCTTAGTGGCTATGCTTTGGGAAAATATTACTCTCTTCTCTCCTTTTTACTTTAGACCTAAAACTCCCGACCTCTTTCTTTTCGTGCTTGGGCCTTTTATAGGCCACGCTTGAGGTCACCATTGCATCAGATTTATCCACGTGTCTCGTTCCCATCTTTTTGATTTCTTCTTTTTAATTGATATCGAGGGCCCCGAGATCCTTGCTCATACGAGATCGTGTGTCCAAGACGTGCCATCGGTTATGTTGGGTCGTGGTGTGTCTATTTTAGGTCGTGGCACGTCTAGTCCGTTTGTTGCTTCCTTCCTCCATGTTTCCTATTTTTTTTTGCCACGTTTTTATTGGTCCTGGGCTGACAGCAGATCAAGGCCAAAAGATTCAAATGAGATTTTTTTCCCCCTCCTTACCTGGCCAAACATGAGGCCCTACAACGCATATTGTGTGGGATTTGGTCCCCTCTAGCCTACGTAGACAAAAATTGATACTACATTTGCCATCTCCTCTTTTTTATTATTAGAATTTTTTATTATACTTTTCACTCTTTTAATATTTTAATTTGTGATTTTGGTCTATATATATTTAATATTTTAATTTATTCATTAATTTGTACAACTTTAATTTTATGAAATCAAGAAAAATAACATTAATAATAATAATAATAAAATCAATAACAAATAAGTATCTACCAAAATTACATAGAATATTATATATAATATTAATTTATTTAAATATTTTAATAATATTAAGAGAGGACTATTTTATATATTTAGTATAGTATTAAACTGATATAGTATAAAATATTCTATATATACAGGAAGTATACTTTTTTAATTATGTTTTTGATATTTTAAATATTTATTAAAATATTATTTTAACTATTATAAAGTTAAGAGATGAATTTATAAAAAATATATTAAATATTAGTTTAACATTGTATATGATATATAATATATAATATTATATTCACAATTGGTGCAATTTTGCACTAACTTAGCGTGACATACGTTACAGTGTAAAGGACACCATATTTAATATATCTATGAATTATTATTAAAATTTATTTAAACATATATTTTAATTATGTTTGAAAATTTTATATTAATTCTGTTAAATTTGTTTTATTTAATATAAAATAAAAAATAATTTATTATCCTTTATGCGGCGGGCAAAGCCTTGAAGAAGGAATTTCGGTTCGGCCCGAGGTGTAAGGTGAATGTCGGCTTTAACTTCGAAGCCCAGCAACCTTTTCGACTTCTTGTATAGAGCTTTGACTAATCTACGCGTTGAATATTGCAAAAAGTTTGGGTCCATATAACATTATAATTTTTTTCAAAAATTTTAATTTACTTTTTGATTATTATAATTTATTTTTTATGTTATTTTTATATTTAAATTTATAAATTTTAACTAACTATAATATAAATTATTTTAATATATTATATTTTTATTTAGTTTATTTTCCAAGTCAAAATTACTTTTCGAGATATATTAAAATAAATTAATTATAATAAGTAAAAACTAATGAATTAAAATATAAAAAAATACATTAAAATTAAATTATAAATATTTAAGAAAATTATAATTAAAGAATACATGTTAAAAATAAAGATGGCATTAAAAAATTAAAATTATAAAAGTACATTATTTATATAAAATAATTAATATAATTTAGTTAATTATATACTTAAAAATAACTTAATTATTTTATTTTAAAAAATATATTTTATTTTCATTTTATTAATTATATCAGAATTAAATTAACTAGAATTAATAATAAATATTAAAAATATAAAAAAAGTCAAAATTTAAAATAGCAAAATTTTGTTTATAAAATAAAATTATATTTACAGCAAGTCAGCAACTTAAAAGTTAAATCATAATCAAATCTTTTAGTTTAATCTATGTTCTTGGTCTTTGTGAGATTATTTCAATTTATTCAATAGTCACAAATTCTATATATACAACTATACTTATCAAAGAGAGAATATTTACAGAAGTAAATCTTTTACTCAAGTCGAAGATAATAGCCTCTCGTTTTACCATGTTTTTTATATTTGGTTTCCAGTTAACCTGGCCACGATGATCTCCGATGACCGGAAGAAGCAAGGGTATTGTGGTCACAATGCAACTAAACTTGTTGTTCCGGGAAGGCACATTCTCAGCTCCTCTAACGTACGTTTCTGTTTGAGACACTCCAACCAGATTCCAAAACCCAATTTATGTTCTCTTTCTTCTTCCATTTTCCCCAACCACATTCTTCTTCTCCGCTGTTTCCATGACCGCCGGGGCAATGGCGACGGCCGCCGGAGCGGCGGTGATGCTGTACCTTATAATCAGGCGGAGGCGGAAGGACGAAGAGGAGTGGTCCAGATCGCGGACGTGGAGGGTGAAGCCGGCTCAGGCGCCGGCGAATCTGTTCGAGTCGATTGCGATGATATCGGAGACGTTGAGGTTCACTTACTCGGAGACTCTGGGGAAATGGCCAATCGCCGACTTGACCTTCGGCATCAATTACTTCATGCGTAAACAGGTCAAGTCAATTTCCTAATTTATTGTCGTCAATTTCAATGTTAGGGTTTGAAAATAGACACGACACGACACTTGCAGGGTGATCTGGCAGTTGGGAGTGTGTATGGGGGAAGTGGCTGCGTGGAGCTGAAAGGCCCTGAAGTTGTAGATGAATTACGGGAGTTGTTGAGGTTGTTGACGATGTGCATGCTTTTCTCCAATAAACCATTTCCCGAGTTTTTAGATTCCGCTGGATTCTCCCTTCACCATGTTCTTCTCCACAATCCCAAAGCCGAGGTAGGTACCTTCTTTTTCTAATTTTCTCTCTCTCTCCTTTTCCTTTTCTATGTTGATTGTTGGTGGCAATGACTAAATGCACTTCCCTATTTACTAAACGTACACCCCTTCCCCTTCCACACATTTTTTCTATTGGTGCACAATTTTTTCTTATTTTCATGTTACACTAACTGTATAACAAGCAAAACCTTAAAATACGGGCCTTGTGTTCACAAATCACAATTCACCTAGTTCCGCCCTTGATCTTGAACCAAGTCTTAGTACAGGGCTTATATGCAGCACCCAAATAGTGGCTCTGTCTCTGTCCAATTTAAAATTTGAATTTTTTTTTCAACACATCTCTTTTCATTTAGCGTAATTAGAATTGAAATATAGATAATTTTTCATTTAGCATAATTAATTGAAATATAAATAATATGATAGGTGATCTATTATAAATATAAAATAAATTTTGACACATAAAATAATTGGAAAAAAAATATTCTTGTATTTCATTGCGTGTGATCATCGGTAGATGATTAGATGGTAATTCCTCTCCACCATAGTCAAATGTACCTTCACGGCTTCACCTCAGGCACCACATCCACCTCCACACTATTCCGACCCAAAGAATCCCGTCTCATTTTCAGACACTCACACATCTCGGAACTCTTTTGCTCCTGATCAGGGTACCCCTCGCCATTGATAGAAATACGTTCCGGATACAAGTTCCGGAAAAGGGGTATTTCTGGAAAAAGTACCAAAAAGATGGAAAGGGAGTACATTTAGTAATCGAGGGGATTGCATTTAGCAATTTTTCCAGATAAATACAAGATGTATTTTAACAGTTTTGATAACAGTACGGGTCTAACCGTATGTGAAAAAAAAAAAGGAAAATGATTATTTGCATGAAAGTTGTTTGGATGTAGTTATTTTCAAATTTATTCTTTTTTTAAGCATCCATGTATAATTGGGTGTTTTTACTTTTTGGAATTAACTTCCTAATGTTTTCTTCTAACTAAATAACATTGTTCCAATTTTATTTTATTTTTTAAAAAAGAAAGGTACTTTTTTCGTTCGGTTAGAAATGTTAATTTTAATCTTTCACAACCCCTCTTTGCCTTTAACATAATTTGAGAAATGTTAATATCACGTCTTTTAACACATTTCTGAACGCACTATGTTATAGGTTGAAATTTATTAGAAATTATAATTTTTTTATCTTCATGGTTAATAGGTTAAATTATTATTTTTTATTTTATTAGAAAATTTCATTTTGATCTTTTTATATTTAAAAAATTAATTTTAATATTTTAACTCTTAATTTTAAGTTAATGATATGTTTCTAAAAAAATGTTTATTTTTTTATTTTGAGGCACAATTTTAAATAATTTTTTACTTATTTAATATGTAAAATTTGTTTTATTATTTTAGAAAAAATTAAAATTAAATCTTTTAAAAGATAAATGACCAAATAAATTTTCATAATAAGATAAGGGTCCAAAAATATAATTTAATCTTTTTAATAAGTCTTTTGTTTTTTAAATAAATTTTAATTAATAATATAGAGTGTGTTATAAGAAGTGTTTTGAGAGTGTTGCTAATACTTCTCATCTAATTTAATTTGTAAATAAATCTTATGATTGAAATGTTGAAAATTTAAATATTTTTAAAATCATGTGAGCTTAATTGTTTATAATTAGAATTAGAAATCCTACCAAATATGATAGGGTATAATTTGATTTAAATAAATAAACTATTTTCCCTGGTTAACTTTTTTGTTTTGCATCTCATAAACATAAAATCTAAATTAACAAAATGAAATTAATTTCTTTTAATGAGTTCCAAACATAAGATTTGGTTTACAAATAAATTATAATCTCTATCACAATTATTTGATTACTAAACCCTTCTTCTTTCTTTTTTTTTTTGGTCCCTAGTTTTGTTCCCGAAAGTGACAAGTTGTTTATCTTTAGTTCTTGAATTTTTATTATTTTTTTTTAAAAGTAAGGAAATACAATTCCAAGATTTGAATTTAGAATCTTGTAAATATTACCTGTCAACATCTATTACATTAGTGTGATGGAATTGTTGACGTTGACATGTTATAGACACATGCATACTATTAAATCACATACGCCTAATTGGATTTAAAACGCCGCCGTTTACTCTCCTTAGATCACATTGAATAACAAGGCCAAATAGAAAAAATGCTTGACTTCCCCAAAATCACATTTCAATTTTACCTCCTAAACCCTCACTCACTTTCACTCTCATTAGTGCCCCTGACTCTAAGATCAACGTGCGTTCTCATCCTCCAATGATTTTTCCCTTGTTACTTTGGGCGAAGAGGAGAGTCTTTCCATTGAAGGAGGTAAGTTAAGTGGTCCTTGAGCTATGTGCTGTTGCATGATAAAAAAAAATCAATTGTTGTTTTCTGCAAAGCTTCTTACTGTATGCTTAATTCTATGCTTAGTCTTATCATTTGTGCATACATATCCAATCGTTAAAGTGATATTTAGGGGATATGTTTCGAAGAATTGTTTTTTTGTTTGTTTGTAAAGAAACATAATTAAGATTCCAGCACCGACTTTTACTACTAGGAATACAGATTCCACTACCTTGACATGATGTTGTATAATTACTTAAGAATATTATGATAAGTCGTTACTCTCATTGGATCATCAGAAGCCTACCAACCAATGGCTCTGATATTCTACTACACTATGACTCTGAATAGAAAATCTTACTAGTTTCATATCAAACTGGTTTATGAGAGTGAGAGATAGATGGCTGACCTCAGATGTTATTGATATTGTTTTTAAAGTCATTTACTGATGTAAAGGTCATTGAACACAGCTTTCTTTATTTCTTCCCTTCTCGCACTCCATCATTTGCATTTTGCAGCCTCCTCCCATGGCCAGGCAAGTTCATAATGCCATTGTGATCCCCAGAAATGTTTCCACTCGCCACACAGTTCACCAAATTGTCTTCACGGTTTCAGTTGAAAATGGGGTTTGTATGAGACATGTTTTGTTATGTCAGCTGGAAAGGGGGAAATTAGGGTTATGAAATGGGGGTGGTAGGATTCACAAATTGGTCCAATTTTTTAAATCCAATCAGGCATTTGACATGTGATTTGAAAGTACACGTGCATTTAACTTGTCATGTTAGCAATTCCATCTCACTACTATAACAAACATTAATGGAGGTATTAGAAAGTAAGTAACTTCATACTTCCCAGACTAAATTGTACAAAGTTGTACATTCAGAAACTGAAGATAAACAATGTGCCACTTTCAAGGAAGAAATTGTAAGTTAATTCTTTTATTTTTAAATCATCTTTTGAGGATTCTACAACTTGATAAAGAAACTCTGACAGGAAAGTAATGGAAAATAAATAAGTGAGGCTTTGACTGATGTGATTGATTGTTGATATTGTTTGAGATGGTGGCGCTATTTATATTGCTAACTGTCAAGGGTATTTACACGGGTTAATATATGTTTGAGTGTTTTGGTGTGTTTTACTTCTGAAATTATTATTGATGTATTTCCATATGTTACTCTATTAATCTTACAGAAATGTTCTACTTTTCATGTTAAATATGCATTGCTTCTGCTTTCTATCTTACTTTCATGTTTCAATTGCTAATCTGTTTTTGAATAATGTCATCATTTTATTGCTCAATTGTAACTGAAAATTGATATAATGTCATGAAATCTTGCAGCTTCTGAAGCCTGCCTTCACAATTATACATGATATGCAATCAAAATGTTTACTTCTATTGATCCGTGGAACCCATAGCATAAAAGACACACTGACAGCTGCAACTGGTGCTGTGGTTCCTTTTCACCATTCCATTTTAAATGACGAAGGGATAAGCAACTTGGTTTTAGGATATGCACACTGTGGTATGGTTGCTGCAGCTCGATGGATTGCAAAACTCTGCACTCCTACACTACTTAAGGCTCTCAACGAATGTCCAGACTCAAAAGTCAAGGTATTGTTCTATATTATTCTTAGAAGAATATTATGATGCTACAGCAGTACAGCCCTGTATTCTGAATTGTTCAGTTTTTTTTTTCATTTCTTTATTTCTTACTTTTTCTTTCCTTTCACTAAAATGCCATATTCTTTTTTCAATGTTTGCTTATTGAAATTATATGTATTTTATTTAATCTCACAACTGATCATATTCTTGCCTTTTCATCTTACCATAGATTGTTGGACACTCACTTGGTGGTGGTACTGCAGCCCTGTTAACATATATTCTTAGAGAACAAAAAGTGTTATCTTCAAGCACCTGTGTCACATTTGCCCCAGGCATGTAGTCATGTTAACTTTATATCTGAAGTTATTATTGAATTGAGTAATGATCTTTACTAATTGTGCAACTTACGTCAAATTATCCTTTCATTTGATAATGGTCCAATATGTTGGTGTTGGAAAAAAGTTTGAGCTGTTGTTATAATCAGTTTGTGTTGGGATATGAAATTTTAAATTTCTATGGTAAACATTATTGTTTTGATGTAAGCATGAGATTTATATAACTATTTAACGTGATATGTATTATAATTTATGACAAGTATTTTTTTTGTTACAAGTAGGAATGCTTATTTTGACTTCATAGTTGCAAAATTAAAGTTAGTTGAATATATATTTTCTTTCTTCCAATCAAACCTAAAGAAGATATGAATGAATCAAGAATGCTATTTTATCATTATACATTTTTTACTTGTGGAATTTGCTTTATAGCAATGAAATTTTTTAATATAGGAGCCTTGTCTATGCCATAATCATTATTGCTAAGACTTTTCATTATTATTGTTTTTGCAGCTGCCTGTATGACATGGGAGTTAGCTGAATCAGGGAAGCACTTTATCACTACCATTATAAATAATTCTGACTTGGTACCCACGTTATCAGCTTCCTCTGTTGATGATCTCCGCTCTGAGGTGCTCAAGCTAGCTTTCCCAACATCAGATGATTTTAGAAAATATTAATGTTAATTAGTTCGTTTATAAATTTATCTGTTAGATATTGCTTTCTTCTTCACTCAAGTTAGATTTTGTTAGGTTGCCGCGTCATCTTGGTTGAATGATTTATGGGATCAGGTCGAGCATACAAAGGTTATGAATGTCATCTACCACTCCGCAACTGCACTTGGAACTCACTTACAATCTATATCTAGTGCAAAAGACAAGGTAGCTGGTGCCAGTGCTATTCTCTTGCCAGTTACAAGTGGCACCCAGGTAATTTCAAGCTTTCCTTGTCACTGTTTGACATTCAAAGTACAAATTGCTCTTCAGGGGTATAGCTTACAGTGAGTTACCAGATACTGGTAAAAGTTTGCACTTACAGAGCAGTTATCCAACTATACATAATAAGGAACAGCTGATCCATTGCACTTGTAATAACCCGAGTGCTCAAGCTGCTTCTATGATCGTATATCTCTTTTATGCATGGGATTTTCCCCATCATATATAATGCATCTTTTACCTTACAGAAATCCTGCATCCTGCTATTACCTGTAGGTTGTGATGAAGCGTGCACAAAGTGTCGCGGAAGCTGTTGTCAAAACTATGGCTGCCCACGGTCGGAATATTGTCCCATCTAAATTCGATAACTTGGTCAAAACTTCTCTGGTACCCAAAAATATTAGTAAATCCTTTTTGACTGAAAGTGTGCCTGTGCTGAATAAGGATGAACCAAACTCCTCAGGAAGATCTGCACTTGATGCCATCTTCGAAGAGGAACAACTCAGTTATGCTAACGACCACATTGCCACTTCTGTGGTAGATGATAACATCACCGAAGGTGAATTGTGGTATGAGCTCGAGAAGGAACTGGAAAAATCGAATAATACCATGAGCATTCGTGCACAGGTAGAAGAGATGACCGAAGAAGAGAATCAACTTATTGATGTTGCACATGGTAGCAATTCAATCACATCTGACAATGTAGATAACTATCGATTTTATCCCCCAGGTAAAATCATGCATATCGTCTCCGCACCTTCGACTGATGACTCTAGTTCAAATTCCATTGAGGAACATGTCAAATTATATGAAACACCTAGACAGTTATATAGCAAGCTCAGACTTTCAAGAACAATGATAAATGATCATTACATGCCCACATATAGGAAGTTGATCCAACTACTGATCCGACAACTAGAGAAAGATGACAATATGAAATAGAATATCAAGTACAAAAATACTAGCTAATAATAAAAAGAAAAATATATTGAATCACTACAAAATTATTTAAGAATCAATAATCTATCGTATTTATTATTGCGTTAGTGAATTGTCTAACTTGTCCTCAGTCTGATGATTATCACACCATAAAAAATTTCATCCTACTAGGAATTTATTTTGTACCTATATATTATGTAGCCTTGCAAATGAGGACAATTATATTTATTTTTCTTTTAATATTAATTTACTATTTTGGATTAATATATTTTATTTTTTAATAATATATTTTTTACTATTTTTAAAATTATATTTATGTTACTATACTATTTTTTTTATATTTTATATTTAATTAGTGTTATTTTTATTTACTTTGTACTTGTTTGTATATATAAATATTAATCAACATTTTAATTATTTAACAATATTTTTTATAAAATATTTTACTTTTATGAAGAGCTAATTATTATATACACAAATAATGTACTATTGCACTGTACACTAAACAACAAAACCATACACAATTATTAATTATCTTCATATGGAGTATAAAAAATAATACCATATAAATAATAAATAGAACTTGAAATTGTTTAAGAGCCTCCCTAAGAGAGAAGCTTCCAAAAATTGACGAGGAAGTCCTAACCGAAGTAGGGCAGGACTCCCCCGTCAGTTAATGTGTGCTCGTAATAACAGGTGTTGGCACGACTCGTCGTCTCTAAACGATCATTGGCGAGTCGCCTTTCACCCCCTGACAGGACAGGTTAATTGACAATATGCATGCTGTGGTTTATTTATACTCATCTTCCCATTCTTCAGTTTATAAAACCTCCGATGTGGGACTTCTTCAGTTTATCAAACTTCCAATGTGGGACTTGCAATCCATAACCTCCTATATTTGTTTTGCTTTTAATCCGACAATTGTAAACACAAACATTATAAACACAGTTTTTTACCTGGTCCTTTTATTGAGTAAGATTCTCTGGGGGTTGGGGGTTCAGGCGACCTGCAGCTCTTCGCCTGGTCCTTTTAGCCTCTCACATGTCATGCGATCTTCAAGCAGCTGATAGATTTGCTTCATTGGCTTTATCTTGGGATTGAGGTAGCTTGCTTTGGTTTATTTATAGGCAGCTCTGGCACAAATCAGTTTATGAATTTAAATATTTAATTAGCAAATTTAACTAATTGTCCTTCTATTCACTTTTCATTATTATAAAAATAAATATCATGGTTATAAAATTGAAGTGTCTAACATTCTTTTCAAAACAAGCCATATTCATATTTGATTCATAAAATTATTTTTTTAACTGTGAGATTAACTCATAGGCTCTTCTTATAGGAATCTGTTGGGATTCTATTAATCATTAAAATGTTTGTAAATCAGAAGTAATCCAACATGTCAATTTGATGATGATAATCTCAACCCAATACATTTCAGTATAAGAAAAGAGGATTTATCAGCTGCCAAATTTGGTGTGTGATGAATTTGACACTAGTGGGTCAATAAACATGATAGATTAATATATATTTTTTAGTTATATTATTTATATAATATTTTTATACAACGTGAGTGTTTGATATACTTTTTATTATTATTTTTTTATTTTTCTCCGTCACACCAATATTCTTAAATTGCATTTCTTCTCTTTATTGTAAATAATTATTGTATGAAAAATATACAAATATAATTTCTCTATTTTTTCCACAACATTTTTTTATTACACTTTCTTTTACACTAACTATAAAAAGTCTTTTTATGATCTCTCCTTTCTTTCTTTTCATGACAAATGATTTAATATATTGCAAGAGATATATCGGAATGTAAAGGAAAATTAATGCAAATCAAACATCATTATATAATTTTTGCTGGCACTTTTACCGGCTTTTATTCATAATAGATAAATATAATTCCAAACATATGCTGTAATCTGCCATAATCAATTTATTAATATATCTTGTAACAAGAAGCAGCTTCTTTTGTTTTGTCTCTTGCCACCGCCATTCCATTCAAAATTTGCCAGAGTGACTCTTGTACCAGATGCTATAATAAGAAATAGTGAGAACAGTGAAATGGCAAATGGGTGTCATCAACCACCATAACGGGTTTTCAAAGACTCAGGTGGCTCTTCTTCCATGATGTTTGCACCCACATTTTCCAAGTACTGACGTATGGTCGTTTTACGGTCAGCAAGGAATGTATGATCCAAAAAGTTATTGTAGACTTCATCGCCAAGGCTTTTTGCAGCCAGGAGACTGCAATAATTCATTACAATCCGTTATTAAAATATAAATAAATGTCAATTCAATGTCATTTAACAGAAAATAATTATATGTCTCTAGTATATATATATATATAATCAGGTGTAAATTATTTATGGTAGAAAATAATAACTAATTTTCTTTCATCCAACAATGAATATTTGTTAAATAGTAGAAAATTTTAAATAATATACATAAAATTATAAGTTTGACACCGACTAGTATCTTCTCTCGTTGAAATATTGCATAGCATAACACTTGTATTGCACTTTAATCATTACATAGGTTATTGATGTCAAATACTATTATTTCAATTTCCAAACCTTACAAAAAAAAAACGTGGAAAAAGTAGACAATTTATAAAGTTGTACGTTATATTCAATTTTTTTTAGAGAATAGAACAACACCAAAAGTATAAATTATTTTTTATTATTTAATTATATATAATAAGTTTGTTAATTTTTATAATATATATTTTAAAAATTATAATTAACAATAATTTAATTAGTTTATAATATAAAATTATTTTATATTATTAATACATAATTATTAAAAAAAATTAATATTTGTAATATTAGTAGTTACTTTTTTTTAATTATTCTTTTAAGACATTTTTATTATTAAGTGAAATGTATATATGACTAATTAAATATTTAAATATAAATAAAGTGTAAAAAACACACATAAGTTATCAACCAAGATTGATCAATCATTAAGAATCGGATTCATATTAAAAAAATATAAATGTATTCCAGTCTCAGATGCCGATAAGAGAAATTTATTAATAAATAATAGATAATTTGTAAATATCATTTTGTTTAGATATCTACTTTCACTTCTGTGAATCCTGATATCAACTCACCTAATTTTCTTTGACATACATATGATTTACGTTTCAAGGACAATAATCATGCAGGACGACAATCTAGTCATGCGTCCCAGAAAAATGTTTGTATGCAAATCTCTAAAAGATCTATAGAAATAGTTTGCAGTGATTATCTGATACATTCAAACACGAGGCTACTATGACACTTCCATTTCAGTATTTTGAATGTATAAATACAATATAAAATCTATATAACGGTTACTTACCAGTGACGAAGATAGACACGGCATGGTAAAACATCATCCCGCCAAATCTTATGGATCTTATATTCTCCGTATTGTTCAAAATATTTTTCCCTGCCCTCTGTGAAAAATAAACAGCACAGACGTTCTACTTCAATTCTTTACTTTTTTTAAGAATATATATATTAAGAAGTTTCATTTCAATTCGTTACTCACAAAATCCTAAGCCTAACGCAGCTCAGTGTTTTTTGCATAATCTAATATTTTCTAACCGAACAAACTTGTATGTTGAAACATTACCACTGCATCTAAATTTAAAGAATTCCTCATCAGTGTCAGAAGCACAGAGAACCTGCGATGAAGACACACCCAAAACCATAGAATGATTAACACCACACATACGTTACAGCTTACAAATAAATCTAGCAAAAAAAAAAAGTTACTAAAGTGATTCCCATCTAGTGATTGCTAGAAATGTAACATTTGAATAACATACTGCTGGATTGGTAAAAGGCTTCGCATCTAGTGATTCAGGGACAACCTGTAATAGACAAAAAATAATATTATAATCGGAAAAAAAAAAGAATTAAATAAATAACAACTCACCGCTAAGAAACGATATTCGCGCTCCCTTTCAATAAATGCTGGAATCTGAATCCGTTGAAAGAAAACAAAATTTATTCTCAGAGATAATTAAATGTATTCCTCTCACATTTCCTCTTAAGAAAATAGTCCTCAGAAATTATTGAAAGTTTTGAAAAGTCCGGACCTCTGTTTTCTTAATCTCAAAAACTGCTACAGCGATGATTTCACCTTCACACGGTTCAACCGAGAGGGCGGCAATTTCCTGCAAGCAAACAAATCCAGTAGAATCAGACATTCAACAACCAATTATCAATCACATTCTAAAACTCCTCTTCACTTTTTTTTTTTTTTAAATTACCAATATATTTGGTTTTTCAAATTCTATTTATTGTTAGTCTAAATTAAATATATATATATATATATATATATATATATAATTATTTTTTTCAAAACAAATCAGAACAAACATCCATGGATACAAAGAGTACTATAAAAAATTGAAATATATTTTTTACTTAGTAAAAATATGACATTTTTTAAATTTCCAATCAAAGACTACAATCATATTATTTTTATTAACAGTAAACTTTTAAAACAAATATAATTGAGTATAATTAGTATACACTATTAGTACAATTTTTTATATTGTCTACTAATGAAAAATTATTTTTAATATAACTTATAAAGTAATTATTATAAAAATTAAATTTATATTTTATCAATAGTGATAAAGAATAAAATAAAAGATATTTATGCTATTAGCGTAGCACATACTATTTATGTAATAAAATTTTCATAAAATTAAAAAAAAAATCTCATTTACAAGGAAATATTAAAAAGAACACAGTAATCGTTCAAAACATGGACAATAGAATGGAAAACATATGATTTAAGTAAATGAGTAGGGAAAAACAAAAGAAAGAAGACCTGAGTTTTGATATTGGCAACATGGTGGGCGAAAAAGAAGCCTCCGGTGACGGTGAAGAGACGGCGGAAACCGGTTAACCTGGCGATTCGGTAGTTAGCGAGGTTGGGGAAAGTGGTTCTGGCACTTCTCTCTGTGTCAAATAAAGGACATTCATTCAGCCTAGGGAAAAATTAATTAAGAGGATTGATACGATAAATTAGAGCTTGCGTTGTTTTCTATTTACCGGAGAGGAGAGAACCATAGCCGCAAATGGAAATGTAACCGTCTGGGGAGGCTAAGGCTTCCAAATCGGCCTGGTGAGTGAGACGAGAGGGCATCGCCATCGGAATGAATAATTGAAGAAGATCGACGGAGATTCTCTTGTACTGATTGATTGGTTAATGGTTGGTGCGACCACCAATGCAAGCTCATGCACCCTTTTTATTCCCTCACAACTATGCCCACACCTCACTTTCACACTACCGTCTTCATTTTCATTTTATTACTTTCTACTAGTATTTTTAATCATTGTTTTTATTAATTAATATAAATTACTATTTTTCTAATAATTAAGATCCTCTGTAGTTAATCTCGAATCGATGGAATTCAGACCTAATCAAATATTATGTGAATTATAATGAAATTTGTACAAGAGAATAAAAATAATAAAAAAATAAGAGAATAAAAAATGAAGAAAATAAACAAGGAAGAAAAATATTATGTTCCACTGACTGCAGTTCTCCTGCAGGTGAATTTATTATTTTTTTCTCATTTGTCTTATTTCTCGCCTATTAAAATATGATTATACAGTAATATATATATATATATATATATATATATATATATACTATAAAATTATTATAATTATTATAATAAATAATATATTAAACTTTGTAAACATCGTTTATAAATTCCTAAAGATAAACTAAATTTATATACAATTATTAAAAGATGCACCATTATAAGTGGGTTAGGCCGGTTCTATTCGTTTTGATCACGATCAAATGGATTGATGAGTTTAGATCCACCCACTTATTAAATAGACTACATTTTTATTCGATTTGCGTTCAACCTGCTTAGTAATTTATCTGATTTGCATTTAACCAGCTTAGTTCGCAACTTAATAGACTAATAAAAATGATAAAATTTCAAAATGATTGAAAAACTAAAATATATCTAACATAAAACTAACCTAAAATATAAAAGTATATATAGAGTATAATAAAATAGTAAAATTTTAAAATAAACTTTATCTACATTATTCAAATATAAAATAAAACATAAAATTTAATATCTCTAACTTTTTACATAAAAAGTTATAAATATTTAAATATTAAAAAATTAATTCATACTAATTAAAGACCAAGCAATAATTATAAAATAATAATATTTTAAAAAATAATTAAACATTTAACTCATCCTAAATCACTTGATCTACTCGTTAAACAGACTATCCCAAGGCTCAAACCTTTTTTTTATTATTATTTATAGAAGGACATGTCAAAAGAATAAAGGAGATCCAATATGGGCTTGGACAAGAGGGAAGCGAGAATGACGATCATGGCATCCATGGTTAATGAGCTTAATAGCTACATGAGAGTCACCTTCTATAACAATATTTGGAGAAGCCCCTTGAGATTGCAAGTTGAACCTCAGCTTTGACACGGGATCAGCTAGCAAGTGCATAAGAGAAGGCCACAATGAACTGGCCATTTTGCAGTAGCAAAACTTGATTGGGAATTATAAGAGTCGTCACAATTGATTTTAATGAAACCTTCCTGCGAAGGAAACCAAGAGAAAGACCAAAAATGGGTCCTACTAAAAAGAGGAGGGGAGATCATCATCATGGATAACACGTTGCATGTCTTGAGCTAGGTGGGCCACACAAGCTTGAATGGCAACATCAGATAAAGAATTTGAGAAAATATATCGATTCCTTCTTTTCCACAGATGATAAAAAGAGAAACCAAAAATTAAACTCCCGACTCATTGTCAAGCTATCCTTTGCTGAAAGGTTGTTCATAATCCAAGAATTTAAATCAATATTCCAAAACTAGTAAAGGAGAAAGGGGGGATAAAGCCACGCCAGCCATTCTAGAAGCTTTTTGAAATAGGACAATCTCTCAGAATGTGGAGCACCATCTCATCTCCATTGTGGCCAATATCACATCTTGCTTTATGTGTGATGCCCCTACTTGCTCGAAGCTTATTTGACAAAGCCTCATGGGACACTTTCCACAAGAAGTCTTTGATTCTCTTAGGCCTGGGCCAAGTCCAAACCATCTTAAACAAAGGACAACTCATTGAATCATTCAACAAGTTATTGGCTGACGATACAGAGAAACTCTCATCTGTAGAGTGGTTCCAACGAATGAAATCCTACAAATTAGCATCTAAAGGAGGAACCAAAGCAACCATTTTACAAACAATCACACGAGGATCTCATGCAGGCGCCTGTTCCATGTGCTAAAGGGAAGGACCATCATCTACCTTCATATGCAAGCCATGACCACGCATAGGTTTCGTGGAAAAGTTAATAATAGCACCAACGGGTAGAATCCCAAAGTCTATCCAAAAACAAATACGAAGGCCATTACCCAGTTGCCACAAAATATTCTTCAAAAAAGAATCCCACACGAAACATATACTTTTCCAAATACCTACCTATGGATCTTACGAAATTCTTTGTCAGGAAGAGTGACCTCGTCATACTTATACTTTCCTCGAACAACCTGAATCCATAATTTATCTCTCTCAACACAAAGTTCCCATGCCAATTAAATAGAGAAGGCATCATTAACTCTTCTGGCACTGCGAATACCCAAGCTACCCAAAAGTTTGGTTTGACAAACTCTCCAAACACACCGTATATAATTTCCTAGCCCCTTCATTGTCTCCCGACAAAAAGGTACGACAAGTTTATCAAGCTCGTCACATTAAGTCCTAGGGATACGAGAGGATTGCATCACATAAGAGGACAGAGCATTAGGAACGTATATATAAGAGTCAGTCTCCCAGCAAATGAAAGATTTTTAGCTTTCCAAACAAACAGCTTGCTAGCAGCCTTATCTAGAATATCTTTGAAAGTAGCTCTACTAACTCTCGTGATTGATTTTAACTCCCAAATACTTCCCAATATTATTAGTATGCCCAAAACCAAGTTCATTGCTAATTTGATCTCTAGTTTGCCAATTGACATTATTTAAGGAATAAACTTTAGTATTGTAAATGTTAACCGTCTAACCAGCACTAGAGCAGAACATATCGAGGCATTGTATAATAATTCTAGCTTGATCTAAACTAGCCTCAACAAAGAGTATAACACCATTAGCAAATGCCAGATGAGACAAAGTAGGTTCCCATCATGACAACTTGATAGGTTTCTAATAACAGTGAAGAGTAGCAACTTCAATCGGTTTCAAACACAACACAAAAAGATAGGGAGATATGGGATTTCCTTGACGGATCCCTTTGAGAGGTTTAAAGGGAAGGAGAACCTCGCCGTTCCAGATCACACACATCGAAACAGAAGAAATACACCGCCAAACTGCCTGCACAAAATTTGAAGGGAGACCAATATCCAACAAGCATTATCCATATCAAGCTTGATAGTCATCCACCCTTTCTTACTTCTCTTATACTTCATAGAATGGAAGACTTCTTGAGTTATGATGATATTGTCTCAACTTTGTCTGTTGGAGACAAAACCTGCACTGCACTGGATTGACAAGTGTATCCATAACTTCTAATTTTTGGGCAAGTACCTTGGTCAGAATCTTGTAAGTTACATTACAAACTAATCGACTTAAAATGTTTCAATTGACAAGCATTTTTAGTTTTGGAGATTAGATATAAAAGAGTACTATTTACCTCTTGGACCTTCTCTGGATAAGGAGGAACATATTTCTGATAAGTGCACAAATTGAAGGCCCAACAATATTCCATTGGCTCTTGTAAAAGAACTGGGTGAAACCCATCATCATGCTACAAAGAGCATTCTTTATTTTAAAATCACATATATCTCTTCTCACCCTACTAACAAAATCGGTCAGAGAGGAGGGAAACAAAGGCTCAGCAAGAAGAGGAATAATAAGATTCATTTGCAAATAAAATGCTAAAAAAAAGTTGTTAACACTTTGCTCCATGCTTTGCTTATCATGATTCTGGTGCATTCAAAGAAATTCTTCCAACTTCTCACAATAGTTGTGCAGTGGAAAAATTTTGAATTTCTATCCCCAAACTTGAGTTGAGTAACTTAAAGGGGGATTTTTTAGTACCATAGCAGCTCCACGAATGGGAATTTGCTCAAAGAACAGATGAAAGATGTTTCTGCAAATCAACAAGTGATTGTGATGAAAAGGTGCAAAGCACCTCAGGAGGAATTACTTATAGTAGAAAATATTCCCCCAAAATTATCACAGTTCCAAAGCTTAAAATTATACTTGAAATCTTATAGAAATTATTTCCAGATGGGAGAAGAAGTATTGGTTCTAATGGTTCTCCCGTGGATAAGCGTTCCAGTGGTTCTCCACAAAATTATTAAAGTCTCCATGTGCATGCCAGGCCACACCAAAACCATATACACATTCTTAAGCCTCATAGATGGATTGCATCTTCATCTAAATCTTCCTTGGTTTATTTATAAGTGAATTTCTTCTATTCAGTTTTATAAAACCTCCGATGTAGGACTAAATGATAAGGTTTTGGGGCACTTGGCCCATTCGCAGATGTTTCAGCATTATTAGTCAGTCAAAAAAAGTTGTTGATCCCAGACACACAAAATGCTTGTGCCTATGGTTACGAAGATAGATTTACGTAGTCTAAAGACTGAACCACAAACATCATTTTAACAAGTTTATGTACAAGTCTTCTATATGTATTTATCTGTGTTATACGGAAGCTGCAATGAACTGTTTAAGCACCCAGCATTCTTAATCAACCGTTTTAATGAGTGGGAGTTGATGAGGGGAGAGAGTGAAAGAAGAGGCAAATAGCGGACATATCATCCATAGCAATGCCACTTCTCTTCCGTTTCCATTCATGTATGGCACATTTCACGAGCCTTTGAGCTGCTTTTTCTTTGTGTGGGGTTGCAGAAACAATCTTCACTGCTTCCTGGTTGGATATAACATCCCATACCTGAGAGAAACAGCAAAAGTAGTAATTACTTAAACACTTAAAACGATACCTTACATTCATAATTCTTTTTTACCATAGGGACAAGTGGCATGCTCACTCTAATTCCATTACAACTAGTCATTGCAATAAATTAAAAGAGGCATACCCCATCTGTTGCCAAGATGACAAATTGATCCCTGGTGGTAATTTTTCTGTGTGTGACATCTGGCAGAGAGATTAGTCCAAAGTCCTTCATGCAGTGGTCTCCAAAAGCTCTAGATACTGCTAGTCCTGGTGTTTTACCATTTGGCATCCAGGCCCGGTACACTCCTGGTTCATCTTCCAAACAAAATACCCGTCCTCTAGATTGTTTTATGCGCTCTGCCTCCTCTGAAATCAACAAAAACAAAACACATATTTCTTCAACAACCAAAATCATTTCTTATGATGTCAGAGTGTGTAAGAGAGATAAAATCTCACGTGGTAAATTTGGCTTGAAGTCAGTGGTAAGCTGATGTGGAGTTAATGTGCCATCCGCTGAAGTGCTTGCCAAGACAGCCCTAGAATCACCTATGTTTGCTATGGTAAGATATTCACCCTGAAACACCAGTGACAAACACTTTCATGCCACTTCTGATTAATAAGTCAAAGTGAGATCTAGTATAACACTGCAAGTTGAGAGCATGGCCACTAAAATTGAGTTTGTAATTAAGATTAATTTCTTCTAATCCCGAATAAAGTCATCAAGCCAACACGTTATGTCTTCATTATTAATTAAAAACTAGGATATAAAACCAAGATGATCATCTAAAATTGATTTTTCATTTTTCTTTTCCTGATTAATCAGAAAAAAAAAAAAAAAACTTTAGAGCTCGTCTTTTATGCTTCAACTTCAAACACAATCTCATTGACAATATGTCGAAAGAGAAAAATATTATCACCCTCTTACCATTATTGACTTTAAAGTAGTGATAATTTAAACAATGTAATGGAACTACTTTTTCCTTTTTTATAATTAATACCGGGACTGTAAGATCCCGATAGCATCTTACATATGATAGCAGAACTAGTGAAACGGAGCACCACAAGTTCCGGACCCCAATTCATTGAGAAAATTAAAAAATAAAAAAGGTTTAATAAGATAAAATTACTACTGTTTACATTCTTGGTACTTATCTTCTCAACTCTATAGATGGTCAAATTGATTATGTTGAATTTGATAATACATTAATTCCAAATTTGTCCATCAATGATTATTAAATTTTAGCCGGAAAATAAATCTTTTCGTTAACCATATCCTCCTCCTAATGCATGTTTTGTCAGTAAGGGAAAAGGAATAAAGTAAAACAAAAGAAAGGAACTTTAAACATTGGAAGCAATAGCATGATATAAATTGATAAAAATGTGTAAAGTTGAAAAATATTGCTCAAAACATTTCAAGATTCAGATAAGTAAATCAAATATATCAAAACTTGAAAATAGCATATCACATTAATATAGATAACCTGTTTGATAATTGTCAATGCTGTAGTGCCACTTAGAAAGGAATTAATCCCAGTGTGCTGCTTCAGATCCTGATCAACAGCAGCACAAGTGTTCATATAGGATTGCTTCCACATGTCCAATCCATAGATATTTTTGTCTGCTTCCATCTTAAAATCCAGGTCAAGTGATGTTGCAGCCAGATTTTTCTGCCAATTGGAGAGCAAAAAGGCTGGTACCAGTTTCCTGACCCTTTTGGCTACCAAGTGTCCCCATGGGCCATGCCCATCAAAAACTCCACAGAACATCATGTCTTGTTGGCAACCAAATTCCTAGCATCATTAAAAACCAACAAAGTATAACATTATGATAGTTCCTACACTAAGCTAACTTCTTAAGGCTAGAAAAAAGTGGTGGCTTACCTCCCAAACAAGAAGACGATCTTGATTGACTCCTTTCTGGCCCCTATTTGTGCACACAGAAACAAAGTTGTTGGTCTTGGCGGACTTAACAACTCCTGATGAACTCAATAATAATTCATTCTTCCTTGCTTCCTTTGCCAATTCTTCCACAGCTTTCCTTCCATCTTCCTTTTGACAATTCTTCTCTTTCTTCATTGACACGGTTCTCGCCAATCCACTCACAAAAGATGGAAAAAGAACCATGATAACTGCATTCCAATCATAGTTGCAGGTTATACACAGTTACAATTCCTAACTTTTTATTCTAATAAAAATGCAAAGATTTATAACTCTAGCGAATGACCTTGAACCTCATCACATATATATTTCACTAGCAGAAAACTAATAGAGTACAGTTTTTAGTTTTACTATATATTCATGAGAAAAAACTTTATATATGTGATATATCAATTGTAATTCTTTCATGATAATATATGAATTGGAAATGTTTAAGGAAGAAAAAGAACAAGTTTTATACACATGCCTGTGATTTGTAATCACGACCAGCAAATCCTATTGCCTATCAGAGTCTGAGGAACCGAGAGATGATTCCTTGAAGCTATACTCTCCATACCATGACACCAACCTACAAAGTTACAAACGCAACCACTTTTCCTGTATCATGTGACTTACTTCTTATAATTATAGCTTAGTAACGTAGGGTGGCTTTACCATTCTTACCCTTTCTTTGGCCACCATAAGATGGAGAACTAGGGGGTATTTTGGACAATGAAAGGTGATTAAATGTCATAATGACCATATGACCCCTAACTTCTGGGGCATAGTTTGTAATTAGACAGAAAAATCAATATATTGATTTCAATTGACCAGAAATTGCGTATGAACAGATTGTACCAATTAGAGTATTTAATTTAAAGAAATTGTAAAACAAGAACTGACAATTAATTGATTAAAGAACATTGTCATACGAGGTCGGTGTTTAACAACTACTGCGAATTGACAAGTACAAAACGAATTAAATAACTTATTTCTGTGGTTGCAATTCGATTGTAGTTAGTGGTCGGCTTTGAATAAATTGATCTTCAACTTTTCTTTCTGTTTTTTACTGTAAATATCTCCAATCTTTGATTAAGTATTAAGCACGAATTCAAGAGATATTTTAATAACACATTCCAATGAATGTATCAAACACAAGGCTATCAATTGCCCAGTTGTCTTTGGAGGGCCCCACGATGTTAAGGTCAATACATATTTTTGTTTTTATTTTTTATTTTTTTGGTACATGGAGGTTTTCTTTAGTATGATCACTCTTTGTGGATATACACAGTAGAAAAAAGTGGATATTTGTGGTATTATATGTTAGGACCCACCCGGACTTAGTAAATTACCAACCAAACATTCATGGCAAAGGTTGCTTTGGGTGGAAGCCTGATTGCAATATCATAAATCACGCATAACGATTTACACAATTAATAATTTGTTGCCCACCATAAACGGAAAGGAACCTAATGGATTGATGGGGCTGGAATAATAAAACATGATAATTGATATATTTTGTTGAAATTAATTAAAAAATATAGCCAGAAAGTAAACTTCAATAAATAATTGAATTGATAGTTATTTTTTGTTTATAAAAAAAGAATGAAGGTTACATAACAAATCATCAATGAACAGTTGCAGATACATGCTTCACGATAATATTTTAACTAGATCCTCTTTTTTTCCCTCTCTCTAGCCACTCACCTACAGAAAGGAAATCTGCAAGTAATAAATTATAAACCTAGTATGAAAGAAAATTCTCTAATGATGTTTTGTATAATTAGGCATCATATTAAATGGAAAACTTGAGCAGCATAGTACTCGCTCTCGTTAAAAGCAGGTCTACGATTTTCTAAACTCGTAAACTACAGGGAAACAACACAAGATGACCCCTCATAACGCCAATCTCTCCAATGTATGATGTTTTTTATACCTCCATTATGGTGAGTTTCCAACTTGCAGCGGTCGTTCCTAAACTAGAGATGTCATATCCAACAATAATATGATCAAAATAATATAGAAATAAAGAGTAACTTTCACAAATAAAGTGTGGGAGAGTACCCGCATTAAATTAACCCTTACCTTAGTTGTATGTGTATAGCAGATTTTTTTGCTTTTTTTTTTCTTTTGCCCAAATATTAAGGAATTTATTGTCCTAAGATGGTAAATTGTTTACATAACTGAACAGATAAAGCTTGAAACATACGAACGTAAATATCTTAAACAACTCAATTATAATGCAATTGTATTAACTCTACAATGGATTGTGCTAAAAGGGGGAAATTTGACCACGGAGGCATACTCCTCCTGAAGCATCCTTCTCTAAAAGGACGTTGGGAGAGTACAAGTAACTACAAATTTATAGAGAAAAAAGAAGTCTTATTCTTAAGAAAATATAAAAAAAATGTGGAAAAATTACCATTAGCAACTTCACAAGAGGAATTTGAAAAAAAAAATCAGATCAAAACAACTCATAGACCAATAAAATATATACAAGACAACAGAGATGATTGTTATAGAATAGAATTCGAGTAATATGGACAAGAATATTTGATAAAATAAATAAAGCCAACAAAAATTAAAGTGTAGACTAAAAAAAATATATAATAATAGTGAGAAATGAGAAAACACTTTATCAAAATAAATTTATCAACAATGTCGTAAAGACAATAATTGAATACAACTTATTAGAAGGAATCTCTCGGTAGTATCCGAAAGATCGTAATTAAAGACAACATGCAAAAGAAACTTCCCAAGACCATAATGTATCTTATTCTTCAATAATGTAATCAATGTTTGTCTTACTCTTTGAATATACAATAAGTATAAGTTTCTCCTTCCCTCGATATTTGAGGAAGAAACATTTAAATAGTATTCTTGTGTACTCGTATATCCTCTGTGTTATAAGCATTTTTTTCGTGTATCTTGTAACCATTTTCTTATATTTTCAATGAAGTTTAAAGTTCATACAAAAGTTGTTTTTACAAGTACTCTATTACTTAGTCTCCTTCGTATTTTAATTTGAACTATTTCATACATTTCATTTATTATTATTTTCATACATCAACAAAACTTGTTACGCTTTCATCATCAAACTTTATCAATCCAACCATTATCAAAGTAGTAGTGTGTAATTCAAGTAATGTTACCCGTTTTCAAAATGTTAAATAATAAGTTCAATTTCCATTGCAGTGTAAGTGTAAGATTTTTTATTTTTTAATCGATACAAATTATTATTATATTTTTTAAATAAATATTATGAACATTAACATTTTTTATACATAATAATAATTTATAATTAAATAATAGTGTAAAAATTCTTCCCACCAAAAAAACAGTGTTAAAATTCTTTACGAAATCATTCCATACGCCGTCCACTCTTAAATAATTGGTTGACTTGCATATATTTCAATTCGTCTTGCATCATTGAGCATGGGAACTACCCAAATTAATGTCAATGGTTCAAAGAAGAAGCAAAGTTCCTTCGCTTTGCTGTGGACGAATAATAACAACTTTATCATTTTCTGACTTTCATGGTAACATCTTTTGGTCCACAAATGGCTGCAAAAAAACAGCAAGAGTGAGACTTTGGCCCAAATCAAGGCACATTGGAGCAATGCAGCAATGCAAAGAATTAAAACATTTACATTTTTGTTTTCTAACGTAGTTACCTATTCTTGGGGTGGCCTAATTCTACGTTCATGTATATCGCCCAACGTCGCGGGTTGTTATTCTCACACCCTTTTATCTATTCTCACACCCCAGTTTCTTTTATTGTAATAAATTTTTTATTTTAACCACTTCTTCCCACTATCCCCTTCTTCACGCTATTCATTAGGGTAAGCATGACTTAACCTAATTTGTTAATTTGATCTCATTTGAGATTAATTTTATTGAATTCGGGTTTTATAATTAAATTCAACATATTTTGAATAAGTTTGAAATTGTAATTTGAATTGTTCAACCTGTATTTATGTCTTATAATATTTTAAAAATATATATTCTGTCAATATATTAATAATAATTAATAGATATCTTTTTGTATAACATAATATTGTACTTATAATAAATTATTTATTTTAAAATAAATATTATAAAATAAACTTAACTTTAGTTTTGCTTCTTTTATTTTACTATTTAACAATACATCATGGTAAGTTTTATATATTATGTTAAGAAACCAAGTTGATTCAATCTTATTCAATATATTTAAGTCTTGGTCGAGTTAGTTTTAGTTTTGAATAAATAATTCAATAAAAAGTTTAGGTTAGATAAATACAAAGATAAACACGATCAACTTAATTCTGACTCATCCCTGCGACTCTTCCATTTTCTTACCTTCACTTTTCTGTACACACCCCCTTTCATTCTTTTCTCTTATTTTTCCTATACAATTTGTTGTTATTGTATTAGTTTTCACCTCATGTTACACAAATCAATGTGCCTAATTTGCGATAAGTAATATTTATTCTTTCATTGTTATTTTTTCTTGTCATCGACCAAACAAAAATATGCTTTCATTGTGTATTATTGATAAAGTTTCAATGTTTGCAAGATTTCGTTATGAGCCAAGTTAGAGTACATGTTTTTTTTAAGTGAACATGTCAATTGTTTAGAAAGATTCAATATAAGCAATTGAGAAATATTCGATGAGGTTGGATGTGAATCCTCCAACTTATTCGAATTGATTATTTCACTACTATAATTATTTTTTTATCATTATAGAGATAAATTGAATAATTCAATGTTAAGTATTTAAATTATTTTTGCTAGTAAAATTTATGTCAATATTGTTAAATTGAGAAATAATTATTGATTTTATATTTTCGAGAATTCACTCATGCACGTTATTGTATTATTGATATTACATTCGTTTGCAATTTTGTCGCTCTAGGATTGCATCACATGTTGAATTTTTATATTATTCAACAATTTTTTAATTTTTATAATACGTGGTTGACCAATTTTATTCAATTATTTTCTCTTATATATTTATTTATATGATAGAACTTTGCTACCTTCTATTACTATTACACCAAATGTTATATGGTCACAATTACATTCATTTAATGAAAATTTTCACATTTACTTAATGTATAAAATTTCAACCCTTTACCTGTAAATTATAACCAAAAAATACGAATATGTAGATTTTACTAGAGACCCTTTGTATCTATAATGTTTACATTATATTTTCTGTAAAATTTTATTAATTTTACAAAACTTTACCATAAATCCATTGTTATCTATTTTTTAGTTCTATGATAATACTTTGCTAGTATTAATTGATGATTGATATAGGTTAATACAAATGTAGGTGCATGTTTAATGTATTTGCTTGGAATTTTATAAAACACAACAAAACTAGATTTCATCATATATGGTAACAAATGCCCCTCGTCATAATATAGAATAAAATTTTATTTTCATTGTAATTGGACTATACTATACAACAAAAATAATGCGTTTCTATTATGTATATATGTACAATATACGCAAGACAAGTTTCATTGTATGTTATCATATATTGTTATGTACTGTAAAAACTTTTTTTCGTTATGCATTGTTCGTAACACAAAATTGTTTTTCATGCGATAAAAACATATTTTCGTTGTATGTTGTCATATATTTTCGTTAGACATTATTTACAACAAAAAAGTGTTTTTCAATATTTTTATAAAAAGTAAAAAAAAAGTTGGGATGTAAATTAAAAAGAGAGAGAGAAAGGAGCGAGAATAATTAAAGCCCAACACCATTGATCTAAACGGGCCCAGCCCAGAAGTCCCTGCATTGAAGTTCGGTACACCACCAGTGCGTTTTCCTGAAAAGGACACGTGGCAATCCAAAACTAGTGGTCAAAGTGACACATTAGCGTTTTGTGCAGCCTCCATAATATCCCACGACACGAAGGAAACCCATTTCAATTTCTCTTCTGTTTCTTTCTTCTCATCCGAAATCAAAATAGAAAATAGATTTGCAGATCCGCGTCTCTCTCTCCAGACCCAGTCGCGTAAAATTCACGATGATCACAATGATGATGGTCGCCGACACAGTCGCAGTAACCGCCGCCAAAGGTCTCAGCGTCCTTCGCGGCTGTCAATCCACCTGTAACTTTTCCGTCGCTGATTCCGCCACCGATCCGATCTCCGCTATGATTCAGCCTTACGACGCCGTCGCGCCGCCGCCGGTGAAGCCCACTACGTACAGGCTACCACGCCGGACACTCCTCCGGAGAAAACAACGAACCAAACGCAGGTTGTCGGGTGACGACTCCGGGGACGCCGGGAACGAGGGGTTCCTCTTCGGCGACGGCGGCGATGGTCCTTTTGGCGGCGGCGGAGGGTTTGGCAGCGGCGGTGGTTGGAATTTCAATAGATTTGGGGGTGGGCATAATTGGGATGAATCCTCGTCTTCGGTGCCGGACCCTGCGTTCGATTTTGTGTATCAGGTATTGTCGTGGATTATGCTCTCGAATTGCCTGCATTTTGCATTCAAGAAGATCGTTCGAATTATTGCGGCTGGGTCCATTGTGGATCCCGATAGGGAAAAGGTTCCCGCCAGATTGGTTCCAATTTGCTGATTTTTTTTTTTACGCCTTCATAGATCAAATAATTCGTAATTGTGCATTGCATCCCTGTTTAATTGTGTATTTTCTGTAAATAATTTGTATATAATTTATCGTTTAATATCTAATTCCACTGTAATTATGCTTTGTCTTAGTCAATTGTTTATAGCCATGTTATACCCTTTACATTTAACTGCGTAATGCTTTAGTGCAAGAAATAAGAATCTAGGTTGATTTATTCATTAGGACATCGTTAGGGGGTAGCACTATTCAAGGCACGTATCATCCCTATAATAATACTGTAGAGTGACGAGATTTTTTTATGTTCCTTGCTAATAGCTTCAATCATCCAAATCGAGGTCACATTACTTTTAAACAGTTTTTTTCTGTGCCAATTCGGTGTTGGTGCGAACAATTTTCAATGTTTCTGTGAAATTTCTGATTAGTTTTGATGTTGTATATATCGTGTTCTATTCTTTACTGTTTTGTTGCCTCCAATAGTTAGCGTTGTTGAAGAAAATTCCTTACGGGATCTTTTATATGATCGACAATGCAATTACTCAATTGTGCTTTTGTTCTGCTCTCAGGATTTGTTTTACGAACTTGGATTTGGGGTTTTATTATATATGATTTTCTATTGACTATTTATCTATTCGAAAGTAATGACCAATATGTGTGGTTCTTCCTGACTTGTGTGTCAAAAAGAGGTAACTGGATTCTATTTAATATGTTTTGTTTCTTTGCTTTGCTCTCTTTGTTGGTTGTTCCTTCCTGGTTAGTGGTTACCATGTAAGTCTTCAACATCCCGTTGCCTTCAAAAATGGAAAGTGCCCCTGGTAACACATACGAAGATTTTTAACATGATTGGTGGTATTAGAGAAAACTTATAGACGCAGTCAAAAAGATGAAATTGGTTGCTTGGAAGGAGTTATGAAAGTTATTTCTATAGGCTAATTTGGATAAATTTCATAACTAGTATTTATAGGGAAAGAAATAAGAATTATATTATCCATGACTTAAAATAAACTGTGCATTTTAACGTTTAGTGTACATAAATTGATTTGAACTTACAAAAGAAGTTTATGGAAACACTAGTTATTGATTTGAACTTATAGATGCAGTCAAACTCTTTTTTTTTTTAAAAAAAAATGATGTACATAAGTTGATTTGAACTTATAAAAAAAGTTTTGATGTATTTGACTTTTTATTTTTATATCTCATAAGTATATGTTGAGAAGTTTATGGAAATTTACCATAGTTATTTGACCAAAAAAAGTCACCTTGTGCCTTTTTGCAAACTAGGATAAATAATAATTATGATAGATAGTCTGTTAAATAGTGTTAGTGTCCGGGGATGGTTATATATTGTTCCATTTGTTTACTAGACCATATTTGTTTATTGTAGTACCTTGGTATTTAGTCGGAGAAATTGGTTTGACTTCGATGTTTGTTTGTTCATATTCTGCTTAATTTTGTAATGGTCAAGTGTACTCGTCCAGCAATTTTATACATGCACGCATGGATTAGATTTTTAATATTCAATTAAAAGGATTGGATTTAAAATTTATATTTATTTAATTGGATAAAAGTGGATTGAATTTTTTGAAACCAATTTAAAATTGGTTTTAAATTTAATTTATGATTAAAAATTGGTTTGATTTTAAACTATAAATTAGTTTTAAACTAAGAAAAAATAATTATGGGCATATAACTTGTATTTGTTATTATCATTGTTATCAATGAGAAATTAATATTAAATTATAATTGTTAAGTTATATTTTATTATATAAATACTGTTTATGTTTTATAAGAACGATTTTAATTTGATGAACTGCATTTTCAAATAACTGCTATTTAGAAAATTGTTCTATATTAACGAAATAAAACAAAAAAGTTACATTAAATTGATAATAAAAAAAAAGCTTTTGTTGTTATTAGTAATGTAAAAATATTTAAAAGAAATAAAATTTATTGAATTGGATTTTTTGAACCAGCTTTAATTGAAAATTAAATAGATTAGATTTAATATTAAAAAATGAATTTCAACATGAAAATTAATCCATTAAAATAAATTTAAAGCAGTTGGGAGTAACGCAGGTATAGATTGATTTTCAATGACCAAAGTTTTTTATCAAAAGAAGTTGTTTTCTTGCTGGTAAATGGCAAGGCGGTGTGGTTGCCATCAGCCTTAGATCATTGGGTAGGATCTTGATCAATGTGAACCTCAAGTTCATATTGTGGTTCTCTCGTTCGCCCCATACGGTGCTGCCACTGAGAATTCCTCGGTGCCTGTGACATCCAACTACTCCCCACCATAACACCTCGATAATGATTCAACCTTGCAGCAATGCCAATTTGGTGCTTTAAATTGGAAATAACTCTTATCTTTTGTTGTTCCACTACATTATACATGGCACTCATTTCCAAACTTCTACCATTGTATTGTACGATGTTTCTAATTCGTCTGTAGTAAAATGTGGGGTGTCAAAATAAGTACTGGGTTGAAACTAACTACTCACATACTGGGCTGAAACTGGACTTCATATCATGGATTTTCTTTCAATGATTCGTTTGCTGCTATGCGGGGCAAATTAATAGAGTGGGTTGAGTTTCCTTCCTTCTCCATTACAGTTACGTGAAATGTAGATTGGATGCAAACGTTTTTATGATTTTTAATCTTATGTACGGGATAGAATGAGTATCACAAAAATGAGTAAACTTCTTCTATCCATTGAAATCGAGCATAGTACGAAGAAATTTACGCACGCACCATTAATAAGATGTCAAATATGTAGTATTTAATATTTGAAAAGCTTTTTTGCCTTTTTTTTATGTTAAAGAAACTTGTCCTTTTCGCACTGTTATATATATATAAACTGGGATGATTTTCCATGCAGGGGTTGGAAAAAAAAAGTAGCAAGAAGATCCGAAAGCCTTACTAAACTTGGCAGGAATTGGTCGATTCAACCATGAATCAGAATTTTCTACTTGTTATTGCCAATTATTTCACTCATAATTTTAACACTATTTATGTTAAAATATGAATTAAAAATAATTTAATAAATAAAATATGCATAAATGAATCAAAGTATCATAAATGATAATTTTTAAATCACTTTGGGTTGCATAGGTTGTAATTATGATATAGGTATACACAATGTTTTATAAAAGAATAAACATAATAACATTCAGAGCAACATAATTATGAAAAGGTTTTAAAAATAATTTTTAAGAAATAATATAATCAATTAAAAAAAATACTAAATGAGGGAATATAATATCAAATTAAATTTATGTAGACCTTTCATCTCATATAATATAAATATTTATTTTTAAAGTTAATAGAAAATAAGTGATGCGGATAAAACAGTTTTACATTGACATTTAAATATAAATATTTATCATTTAAAGTTAACAGAAAATAAATTATGCATCTAAAAAAATTTTATATTTATATTCAAATTAAATATTAAAATAAATACACGTAAAATAATTAAGATTTAAATCCTAAGTGAAGAGATTGCAAATTAGATAAAGTGAGTTAATTGTCATTAGTTAGAAACTTATCAGCTAAAATGGTAATTAATTTTAAATTTTATTGCATATAATCTTAATTTTATCACAATTTTTAATATTTAATATTTTGAATTAATTTTATTTTATCTTATAACCTTAATTTTGAAGAATTAAATCCAAATAATTTATATTACCTTCTATATGAGACCTAGCTCAAAGATAAATAAAAATGATTTTATAATACATTATGTTTTATTATTTTGTAATAAAATAATCTATCTATCTATATCTATGTCTATCTATCTATATAACAATTTTACATTTTCATGCTATAATAAAATACTATGTATGATATAAATTTTTACAATAAATATCTTAAAAGTCATGCGAACTTTAAGTTGTAACTAGATAACAAGATAAAATTATTTTTCATTGCCAAACTATTGAACTCTAGCTATTATTACTATAACTGATACATTATATGGGTTAGATTGAATTTTTTTTTTTTTACATAGATCATATAATATTTTTTTATATTAATTCAAAATTAGTTTACATTTTTTTTCTATTCATCACAATTAATAGAATATATATTTTTTAAAATAAACTAAAATATAAATTATTTAATTATATTCTTATTTTTATTTAATTTTAATAAAATTTGTATTTTAAATAAAATTATTAAATAGTATAATAGTTGGTATAAATTATACTGGCATATATATATAATAAATGTTACTGTGTAAGAAGAATAAATAGATAAATAAATAAAATTAATAAATATTTAATAGAAATATATGTAGTGCAGGAATACGCAGGTATAATTACCCTTTATTCTTTTCACATATCAGTTAGTCCAATATACAAACAGAAATATCACAAAAAGTTATTTTTTAGGACTCGCTAAATCAGTACCACAAAGATTAGATATTGCAAGTTGATTCTTTGTTCATGATTAAATATGTGCAAATTGATAAAATAAAAAATCGATTATATTCCCAGTTGACATTATGTACACTAAAAGCAACCCAGATTCTAACTAAATATGACTAGGTTAACTGCTAAATTGGAATGATTTGTCTTTTGCGAGCCAATTTTTTTTTTTTTAAGGATTTATCCTCTAAAATAATTCATGTTAAATGAACCTGACTACTTTTTTTTAAGACGTACCTGAACCTCAATCTTAAATTGGTATAACTATTTTATAAAACATTTTTTTTTAGAATGAGCTCATATAATTAAAGAATAATTCTCTCGCATCGGTTGGGTTGTACTGTTGCCGGTTGGGTTTTACTGTTGTGAGATATTGTTCTTGATTCATATGATGGTGATTCGGCATCGCGACAAAAAAAAAAATTATATATATATATATATATATATATATATATATATATATATATATATATAATAATAATAATAAAGCTTTAAACATAATTATATTAACATATATAAAAATTTGTTTATATGATAAGAAGTCTTAATTCAATAATATAATTTGAAACAAAATTTTTTCTAAAATTTTGTATGCACACATGTTAACACATAATTGATAATTCAATCCTTTGATTTACCTATAAAATGTTATTAGTGAGAGTACTAATCTTAATAATCCAATTTAAATGTATAACTAATACTTATTCTTCTTACACTTTCAATTTTTTTATCAGATATAGTATAAAATATTTTAAACAGTTTTATATGATAATTTTTTAAATAGATTAATTTTGATTTTATTCAAAATAAAAGAAATTATTCATCGGCGTTCGATCAATCATTGTTATTTTATAAAAAATATTTGCTGACATCATCATTTGTGGTAAGTTTGTAACTTATACGGAACGTATTCTAGAAGCAATACTAATAATTATTAGTTATTGAATATAACGTAACATCATTGCATGAAAATCAAACTATTTATTAAATGAATTTTGTTGATCTCTTAAATAACTATTACCTTATATTATTACATTGAAATAAACATGAAGACACATGTGAAAAGATGTGTAAGGAGTTGTGTGTATCATCACGAGTGACCTAGTCCTGAAAAGGTAAAAATGAATTCAGTGACACTTCTATAGTAAACTACCTAGACATGTGAGATGCAATAATGGTACTCGTTGGTTTGTATAAGTTGTAGATAAGCTACCTAGTCATGGCGAAATGAGAATTAGAGGTGACAAATGGGTCGATTGAGTGAGTCAATAAAAAAAATGATTTGGGCCAGCTATATCTCCTAAAGGCTACTAAATACGGAAACTCTAATGACCATATTTGATCTCACGAGGCAAGACATACAATACAAATTGAGTAGATTCTAATGTGCTATTAAAAGATTTCATGCTAGCATAGTTTGCTTAACCAATGAAGTTTGAGTCTAAAAGTCTCTATACTACTATTTTGGTTGTGATGGTAGCACATGCATATGAAGTAGCATCTAGAATAAACCTTGAGACATAGAAAATATTTTTGTGAATGAAGTTGAGTAGGAATGTGATAATTGAGACCTTAGTCCCTTTTATTACTTTATAATAATTTTTGTATAGGAATTATGTTGTATTATTTATAATAATATGATAATTTTGATATATAATTTCTTTTGTCATATATTTAGTAAGATATACTTATTTCATTTATTAAGTATAAATGATATAGGATAAAAGATGTCACAAATTATTTACAAATTATACTAAAAATTACATTAATGAAAGTGTTAAGTACATGCAATGATTATATAAATATTAAAACTCATTTTAGAAATATGCAATAGGTATACAAGTGAACAAATAAATTATAAGTAAGAAGAGTACTAGGACCACCTCATGAAAGAATTATTTAGATATGTATAAAGTCTTATATTCTAATTTATTGTCATGTATTTTTTTTTTAAATTACAAGTGAGAGCATATCATACCATCTTTAATTTCTACTGTGTAAAGCATACTTGAAAACATATTTGAGAAAATGTTAAAGAGGTTCATTATTCGTGGAAATTAATAATAACTAACATTAAATATTTATCATTTTACGTGTAGTAGCTCATATGTTTACTATACATTCTTTTTCCTGTTTGGTCTAGGAGATAAGAAAATTCACTGTTTGAATATGATCGAAGAATATGAAATAAAATAAGATTAAGATGTTGTAGTGTCACTTTAATTAAGATCTAACGTGCTAGATATTTGGGTCCCACTATACGAAAGTGAGGATTGGTTCATGCACCTTCTCATCTTCCTTTTTTCAGTTCAAATTTAATTCGTCATTTGTGCTAGATGTCATACTGTTACCAACCTTTGAAGTATAGTGAACTGGCTTGCAACATTTCATACATAATTTTGATAAACTCTAATTAAATATAAAAAGTCCTCACATTTTATATATATATATATATATGCGCGCTTGCAAATTAAATTGTATTAAAAGGTTGGCCTTTGAAGATCTCTATGGAACACATACAAATTATTTCGTTAATACCTACGATTTATGTGAGATCGTGTTATTCCATGAGTCGTGCAATTTTATTGAATTTGAGTGTATGGCTGAATATATACATATATTCTTTTTGCCGTTGTGTATTCGTTCAAGTTAGTTAGTTGTAACTTGAGTTTGTGATTTGATTCTTATTTTTTTTTTTTTCTTGTTGGTAAATAATATATAAATTTTTACTGAGATTAATAATTTTAATGACATTGTAATAGGACGTATCTTTCTTTAGTATAAACTTTTATGAATTTTTCCTATGACCTAGACTAGATTTCCGCATAAAATAAATATGTATAGTATATTTAATAATTTAAGTGATTCACTCTATTACATATTGGAGTTTGTTTGGCTTGAAAAAATAACTTTTTATTTTTATGAATGATTATAAAATATTTTTTATTTTAAAATTATTTGTATATAAAAAATCAAAACAATAATTTGAATTTTCTATTTTTATATAATTTTAAATATAAAATATCACAATTAATAAAGAAAAACTTAAAAAATTCTCAGCTCTCTATGTTTTCGTATGTCGTGCTGTTATTCATCAAAGCTATTTTTCAATTGTTCTTTCCATTCATTTTGAAGAAAATGGAGAAAATAAAAATCAAACATTGACGTTGGTAACATATTTTTTTTGTTATTCATGAAATCCTCTCATTCCTCTGTCAGCGACAGACAGTGGCTACTCGGTTAACTTATCCAAATTGTGTTCTTCGTTATGACCATGAATGTTAGTAATACTTTCTTTTTATTTTTTTATTACTATGTAAAACTTTATGTATATTTTATTAAATTATTAAAAAAATATTTTTTATTAATAAGGTCAACGTAAATCTTATCCAAAAATAAAAATAATTTAAAAAGAATAACTAGTGTGTTTTAGTAACTTTTTCAATGTGGCTGGGTGTCAAGAAACAAGATGGGTAATTATTACACGAGCCAAAACTCAAAGCCGTCGAGAGCAATTGCAAATGTAAAGTTAGGTAAACGACGACTAAGAAACTTGTTCTTTTTGAAAAAATAATAGATAGTTATAGACTCACTAGGTGATACTTATGCTCTAATTGGAAGAACAGTCAAAATAGGGAAGAAAAAAATAAAAGAGAAAATAAGTGGAAAAATATATATTATTTGGATGGTTAGAAATAAAAAATCTTTATTTCTTTATGTAAGTAAAAAAGAGAATTAAAATAAAGAAATAAATACTATAAAAAACATTTATATTAATTAAAAAATTAACATAAAAATAATTTTTTATTATATTTTTTTAATATAATATTTTTTATTATAAAATAATTTAGTTTTTAAATATTTTAAACAAAAAAAATCACACCCCCTTCCCATCTCTCGTTTCACGACGCATGATGGAGGAACTATTTTCTTATGGGTCTCAAGTTAAATTTTCCTTTCTCCTAATTTACATTCATCTAACTGGCGGAAGACTATTATTTTTTTTTTCTCTTTCTTTTATGCTTCGTTTATATTCTTTTAATGCTTCTTTTATATTTTCTTTTTTCTTACATACGCCCCCATCAAACACATAAGAGGTAAAAAGAAAAGGAAAAAAATGAAATATTTCATAGGAGATATTGTAAGAATTAATAATATCTACATTAAAATTTAAAATATTAAATAAAATAATACTATAATACTTATAAATTATGTATTTTGTTTGAAGATATTGTTTAGAACAATATTTTGATTTCTCAAAAACATAATTATACTTTATGAACAAATTTTTTTTATAATCTTTTTTTTTTAATTAGATTGACTTTTTATAAAATAATGACTCCTCACATATTACTTAAGTTAAGTGAGAGTTCATATCTATCTATCATGAATATCATGTTGTTAGGTCATACACACAAAATTATTATATTTATTTATTGGAATTGACCTAATAAACATATAAATACATGATAATGTTCAAAGTTCAAGTTGGATGACTTAATAAGTTTGGGTTAATGTAGAAAAATATATTAAGTCATGTGTTCAATTCATATTTTAATAAAATAAAATACATCAATTAGTACAAGATTAAATAAAAAATTACAATATTCTCCACTTCTTAGACTTGGTCAATATTAATTGAGTTTTATTTATTTTAAAAATAACACTTTAGCTGAACGACTATAATCACATAAATAACTTAAATACAATCATCATAAAACATGATCAATAATACAACTAACAAAATTATTAACTAAAAGTCACAAGAGAAGATACATTTTTTAAGTATGTAAGTGTATCATAAAACATGACTACTGACTACATAACAATTTTATTATGATGACTATAACACAAGTGTGTAGTTACACACTATACCATGATATAACATTTCTTTTATATCACTATGTATGAATCTTACATTATGTTTTATTTATAAGAAAACATAATTAATCTCACAATATATTATATTTATGTTTCTTAAGAATCATCAAGGATAAATTAAAATATTTTGAGACAAATAATCAAATTACATAAAACTACTATCATATAAAAAAAAATTAACATTAACATTCAAGTACCATAATTAAATAAATAATTCAATACAACAACAATAATTATAATAAGTCTAATTTGCGTAGATTAAAAAAAGTACTATTAAACTCATGAAAACATATCATAACAAATTAATCAATACATTAATTTCATGTAGATGAGTTGATAAAAAAATTAAATAACACAACATCTCATTATTTAAATTTAACATATAGGTGTTCTAATTTTATAAATGCTCCACTATTATTAAATACAATTATTTATTTGATAGAGCTTTTAATAGAAGTATAATTGTCTTTTCTCATTCATCTCTAATTTTACATTTTCATATATATAACCATTAAAATAATAATATATATTGCAAATAGCGAGAACGTTGATCAAAGAATTACATCAAAAGCTAATATAAGTAATGTATTATTAATATAGTAAAATAATGCATATATTAGCCTGTAATATGGAATATGAAGATGGACGCTTTTCAGGATGGCTCATGAAAAGGTAAAATTCGCATGTAGGTTCGGCAAGGTTTTTTAAAACAGAATTTTGTTTTTTTTTTTTTAAGTTGGTAGATATGATTTATTTATTTTTCACCTAACTAATTGTTCTTCCATGGATTGGTCCCTCTCGGAATAAAATGGTTAGGAAACAGATAAGTATTAGCAGCATCAAAATTATCTGCAATAACTTAATTAGTTAATTTTACGGAATCCCGTACGTAAAGGTATATGCTGAAAATATCAACTTTTTTCTTTATTTCTCTTTTTACTCAGATAATGGAACAATGAACTGTGACAATAATAAGAGTAACCTGAAGATTTTTTTTTTAAATTCACAAGCTATTATGAATATTAGATTCGTTAAGTATTATACACAAAATCATCACTCTTATTTATTTATGTTATAAACATATAAACACTTTCAAAAGTTCAAATTATTCTCTTAATAAAATTAAATTTATATAAAGAATATATTAGATCATACATTCAATTTATATTTTAATAAAATAAATATATCAACATAAACCAAATAAAAAAAAATCTAACAGATAAAATATAATGTGAGCGGATAGAAAGATGAAAAATAAAATAAAATGAAAGAAAGATAAATGCTGTACAAAATACGAATAACATTGTTAATTTTTTGTTGGCTACAGACTACAACATTTTTACGTAACAGGCATATTAAAAAAATCTATAAAACAACCATTTGCGGTGTATGTTTGGAATGGGAAAAAAATTTGAGGTGAGAAAATTTATGGATTATCAACTCATGTTATATATGTTAGTAGAATTTAGTAATTTATTGTATAGAAAGTTACGTTAGTTTTTTTTTTTTCATGAGATTTGCTCTCTCCTTTAAACAAAAAAGTTCAATTTACTTTACACTTATTCAACAGAATAATGCATTGGTGATCATATTTAGTTCGAGACTATTACATAGATTAGTGGATTGAATCATATTGTAGTGCATATTCAGTAACCAGTAAGATACTCTTTTTTATTAAGCTTAAATTTCTTATAATTAATCCCTAATTACTTTGAATGCATCTCCAAGTTTGACGAATTGGTTACTGGTTACTCGAGTAATTTTATATCTTTTTAATAAAAAAAATTAATCTTAATAAGCATATTCAAGAAATATACTTATTTGTCGATTTTTATCAAGCTTTGTTGGTTCATGTGATATATTTTTAAAGGTAAAATTATTACTTTGGCCAATTCATTAAAGGTAAAATCATTATTCAAGTTTTTTCTCTCTCTTTTTTTATATAGTGCGTACGAAATATTTTATCGTGAGATTGATTTCTTTCTAAGAAAATATGCATTTTAAAAAATATAGTACACAGTAATTAGTATATGTAAGACACATGATAAATATTTATTTTATATAATTAAAATTTTGAATAAATAAATATTTTTAAATATATAAATTATATTATAATTAAATTTTATAATAAATAAATATTTTTAATATATAAATTATATTTTAGACTTAAGATAAATAATTTAGTTTATGGTACTAGGTTATTTTATTTATTAATAACTAGTATTTTAGCATGTTCAATGTATATGATAAATTATTTATTTATATTTTTATTAATAACTAAATTTTATAATAAATAAATATTTTTAAGTATATAAATTATATTATTAATAAAATTCATAATAAATAAATATTTTTGAACATATAAATTTTATTTTAGATCTATGATAAAAAATTTATATTTTGCTACAAAATTATTTATAACTATTAATAATTTCTTTTAAAATATCTTAAATTTAATTTAAAAACAAAAATAAAAATCATAAATTAAAAGAGATAAGATACTCAAAAAATTCCTAAAAATACTTTAATTTAAAATAATTACCCAACTTAAAAATAAAAATGAAAAAAATAAATTTAAAAAGATAAAGATTAAGAAAAATTTAAAAAATACTTTTATTAAAAAAAAGATCATAACAATACTTTCATTGAAAAATAACTCTTCAAAACACTTTCATGAGATAGTTATTATAATTTATATAAAATGAATTAATTAAAATTATCACAATAATTTACTAATTTTACAATTTATATAATTTTTATTTATTTATTTATAGTTGTTATTAATTTTATGAATAATTATAATATTTCGCATTTTCTTTTAAAAATACACCCGTTCATTTTAAAGAAATCTTGTTCGCGGATTTTGTGCGGGATCAACCTTTGAACTTTGAAGTGAGGTTGTCCTTTTCTTTTCTTTTCTTTTCTTTTCTTTTTTTCATTAAAGTAACTTTTTTCAAGATCTTGATCCCCCGACTTGAATGCATGCTGCCCCCTCAATTCTGATTCAACATTTATTTATATATGTTTTTAAAATTTTAAATGATTGTGGTCATATTTTTATAATTTTTACACTCTGTTAATACTTCAAATTTTAAATTTTGAAGTTTAATTACTTAAAAAAATTTATATAGTTTTATTTTAAATTTTAAATTAATTTTATTTTAAAATTTTATTTTTTCATAAATTTCTAAATTACTTATATTTCTTATTTAAATTAAAAATAATTTAATACACAATATTTATTGAAATATAAATCTATTTTTGCGTATACACTTACGTAATCAATCAAATAGCTTGTTTTTATTTTCTGTTTCTGGTTCTTCAATGAAAAAAAAAAAAAACACTTCAATATACAAGATAGTAGAGTGTGCTACTGATTACTAATATATTTTATGTACCAAAAATCATAGTGATTTCACTCAAATGTGATACTGTTATATTTTTTACCTCAAAAAAATTGAAGTCAGTTAAGTTTCGTGACTTATCAAGATTAGGATAAATTTTTATGTTTAACGATACTTATAAATTATTTTCTAATAAAATTTTCATGTAAAATATAAACTTGAAATCATATTTTTTTTAGAATGAAAGTTTGATCTTATTAACTAAACTAATCTTTACCGAATCAATGGAAGTGAAGATTGTAGCTATTCCTCGAAGCTTAATTATTCCTTCATTTATCAATTATATAAAATGAAAGTGTGGGCGGGTGGCCAAGTAAGGTCTTATATTGCTGTGCGTACGTACCGCACCTTGTCGGCTTGCAAAAAATTAATGTTATCATAAACATTCGTTTCAATTTGATGTAATGTGAAAAAAAAAATTTAATTAAAAGAGTGAAAGTTTTCTTCTTCAAACTATATATTTTAATTTATAAAATTGCGCCTGTCATAATAGCATCATTAACTCAATACTTTTTTTTTCTTCTTACATATTTTAAGAGAATCTCACCATTATACATCACTCGTTTGTATTATTTTTATTTTTTATAATTTAAGTAATTATTCTCCGCAATCTAACAATTTTATTAAATGAATGGCATGAGTAACTTTATATATTTATATTTCATCAACATTAATTCTATTAAATATTATTATGACATAAAGGGGACGATTATTGAGCCCCGATAAAACATCGCCCATGCTTGACAAACATGCATCTCAAATGTTTGTTTCTTATTAACCATGACTTTTAAGGACGTATCCCATGGGATTATTATTGTAGCTATGTCAAATTCACCAATTTAATTCATCAAGTTCTTAATTCGTTACAAAAAATAGATTGGATCCAACCCGTTTCAAGTTTAGATTAAAAATCTCAATTCAACCCACACGAAGTGAGTTGCTACATAGAATAATTGGTGGTTTTTACTGTTTAATGAGGTCCAATTAATTTTTTATATTACAATATTAGTATATATTTAATTAAAATAAATTTTATTTATTATCATTTAAAAATTAAATTATATTTTGAAGTTATATTGCTTTATGTTTCTGTACATATTTAAAGTTTTTAATTTAAAATACTTTTATTTATTTAAATTATTAGTACATAGTATTTTATTTTCAAGTATTATAAAAATTACTTAGTTAAAAATTAGCATATATTTATTAAAAAAATCAGTCTTTTTTTGCATTTTAAATTTTGAAGTGAAAATGTTATGCAACTAAAAAATATTATTTATTTATTTATTATTTGAGCATTTGACATAAAATATATTAAATTAAAATAAAGATGAATAATAAATATAAAAGAATTGAGTCAATTGTAGAGACCATTTATAAAACCTTTAAAATTACTATGTTGAAAAAAATTTAGTTGAGTTGCTTAAAATAATAAAAATGATATGTCATTGTAATAAATTATGAAAAAAATATAAAACATAAATATAACAACTCATGTGAGTTGTGTGAATGGAGATGTCCTTACTAATTAATATCTGTTGAAACACCTCCGGTGTAGGTGGCCTTAGGCCTAGATTGCTGTATGGAAAGTAAACCTCACAAGTTTGATGACTTCATTTAAAACTCAGTTCAACTGCTCACACCAGTTGCACGAACTTACCATTATGCACCATTCTAAAATAAACGTTGTATGCAAGCATTTTACTAAAATAAAAACTATTAGTCATATACGATCAAGTGTTTTACTACCACGTCATAATCGAGTTATACATTCTCTTTTAAGAGATTAATAAGATATATAGTATACTGTTAGTTAAATAAAAAAATGTTTTTATATAATTTTCATAAATAATTATTATAAAATCAATAAATCTATTATATATATAATAATTTATCATTAGAAGAAGCTGCATGTATTATTTATTCATCTTTTATTACAACCATCTTTACACTTTTGTTACAGAAAAGTTTTTATTCGCCCTCTCTTTCTTCTACTTTATATGTGTGGGATGATTTGATATTTAAAAAAAAATGTAAAGATTGTGTAATAGAAAATAGTGTAAAGCAAATAATTTTGAAGAAAGGAGAAAGAGAAATTTAAAAGGTTGAAAAAAATGAAACTATTAAAAAATGGTCCTGGTCCATTTATGAACAAAGGGGAAATCTGACGACTAAGTGGTTCGTGCAAATAAATGACATTAATTACTGAATTAGTTTGTTGGAGATGGGAATCGCAATGAATTTGGGCATTTCATTTCCAGCGATCGACGTCCAGTTTCTAAAGAAACATAAAAGTTACTATGCTGTTGCTATTAGTTTATGGAAAGACGTGCATATCTAAACCAACCATGCTATTGGAACTATATCCGTATAAACAAATGCATAAGATAAGATATTAAACGAAAAATACTACTATACATTAAATTTGTACAACATTGTATTCAATAGGTACCAAAAAAAAATAAATTTGTACCACATTGTATTCAATAAAGAAAGATATAAAAAAAATAAAAAAAAATGCCGAGTGACGTGTTAAAAAAATATAAAAGTAAAATTATAAAATGTATTGTAATTTTTTATATAAATAATATGATTTTTAAAAATAAATAATTTTATCTAACAAATTTGTATATTTTTTTTATAATTATGAGAGAGAAATGTATAATAAACTGGAGTAATATAATAAAAAAGATAAAAAGTTGATATTAAAAAAAGTTTTTGGAGAAATGATTGTATAAATAATATAACTAAATAAATTAAATATAATAATAAGATACAAATATGAAGTATTAAACAGTTCAAAACACAGTGAGTAATAAATTCATATACAGAATTTATACAACAATTGAAATTACTTTTGTAGTAATAGATTGTAGTAGTACTACAAAAAGGAAAAGATAATGTTTTTTTTTTATCAAAATGAAACATGTAAATATAAAAGATATTTATTAAGAGTAAGAAAAATATAAATATAGTAAGAGTTATATTGAATAAACTTTTTCTATAAATATTTATAATAAAAAAATTAAAATTAACTTATTCATAAATTGATTTGTAAAAAAAAATTATATTTTATTTCAAAAATTGTTTTTAATTTATATATAAACTAATTTTAATTTATAAAAAAATTATATTTTTTATTTTTTCTTATAAATAAACAATCTTTATGATGTGATAGAAAAAAATTATTATTGATAAATTATTTATAAAAAAATTATGTTGATAAAAAAATTGAAGTTAATGACAAATATATAATTTTATAAAAAAAATCATCACTAAAAGTTGTTTGATCTCATTATTAATATCAATAACAAAATTTTGTCACTAAATTTTAGCGCTACATTATCGTTGCTATAATAATTTTTGTATGTATGTGATAATTACGAAATATTCAACTTAAAAATAATAAATTAATTTTTATTAAAAATTGTAAGTTGAATATTCCCGTCCCCATGATGTGATGAAAAATGATGAAGGAAAAAATAAGAGTGGGTAAATTATTGTAAAATTTTTATAATAATATAAACAATATGAAACAGGAGGCAGTTTAGGAAAAAAAGATATAAACATAGTGCCGGCGGTAATTAGAAAGAACTGGAGTGAAGCCATATAAGCAGCAAGAAACAATGTTTCCGGTTTCAGAAGTGATGGCGGTTGGGCATAACGACGTCGTCGAGCGTCCACAGATCTGCGTAGAGCGAGTCCCACTCAGCAAGCGGCAGCATCGGAGGCTGAGGTTGAGGCTGTTCATGCTCCAAACCAAGGAACGTTTCCAGGTTGGAGATCTGGTGCTTCAGCTCAGGATCCCGTTCTCCCTCCTGCGGATTATTAAAAGTGGGTTCATAACAGGGCTGACTCAACTCGGGGCTAAGGCTGCGCTTCTTGGGTGTGTGGTGGGGGAAGTTTAGCTTGGCCTTGTCTCCGCGGATGCGCTTGGCGGCCTCGTCGTATGCTCGAGCGGCATCTTCGGCACTGCTGAATGTACCCAGCCACACTCGCACACCCTTATGTGGGTCCCTTATCTCCGCAGCCCACTTTCCCCATGGCCTTTGTCTTATTCCTCTGTACACGTTCTTCCGTACACGCCCCCCAACTTTTCCCTCATTCTCACCACTCTTACCTGTTCCTGTTCCCTTCTCTGCAACCACACTTTTCTTCTTCAGCTTCTCACATGCCACCACTATATCAAAGTTAACAAAACAAAACACACCCTTTATTATCGTACAATCAGAAACCTTCATATCATGTCTGGATGGAGAAAAACCTAGTTAAAAATAAAATTAAAATCTAATTATGAGATAAATTATTAGAGAGCATAGACTATTGTTTACTTATTACCTAATCTTTATACGATATATATTTGAAAATTTTAATTTATAAGTAATATTTAATTACATGATATATAAAAATTATTAAAAATTATGTCGTCCAGATCACCCTCCAATTATTCCATTAGGTACACATACGGCTTGGCATTATTTTCCAGGAAAGACATTTTTTTTTTATTTTTTTCTGTGGGATGGTTGGATCACTAATTAGAATTTTAGATATTATCGAGGATGCTTATAATGTTATGTGAATTTATGACAGTGATAGTTTTTTTCTTTTCTTCTTTTGCTTAATAACTGAAAAAAGTTATCAAGTTGGTCCTTTTTTCTTCTCTTCCATTCTTTTCAATGAATAGGAAAAACGTGAATCATCGGTATGTTGTTATCGTCAAATGCTAAAACAAAAAAGAGGCTTCAACTTCACTCCTCCAGATTTTTATTTCAAAAGCACAAACATACATATGTGTGATGTATCTAACTCTCACGGACGCCCAAACAAAAAAACTGACATAACCGGCCAGATGCATATATTTATCAGTATATCAGTCCATAATATAAACGAAAAATTCAGACATACGAGACTAGTCTGAAAAAGCGATATTTTCTCCGGTAAAAAAGAAAAAACAAACAAAAGATTTTTTGCCTTTTCAATAAAGAAAATAAGGCTAAAAAACCAGGGATTTATTTAATGCAGTCTAGAGTCGACCCCATAGCATCAGAAAATATGATCAATCATGCAGAAACATGAGAATTATAATAGAGATGGAATAAAACGAAAGATACCTTGGTTTTTTGGAAGCGGAGGGATATTGGGATCTTGAGAGTGGTGAATGGAGGAAAGTTGGTGTTTGGAAGAAGAGGTGGCGTCGAAACCTAGAAAGTCAGAGAAAGTGTTGAGCTCAGACCAGAGGTCTTGGGTGGTCAATTTCCGACCACTCTTCAAATCCACGTCTATGTAATCAGAAATGATAGAACCCCCACACATTTTGAGAGAGAGAGAGTTGAAATTGGTACAGTGATTTTTTTGGGGGAAAATGAATATGAGAGAGAAAGATTATGATGGAGTCTAAATTTATACAAGTAGGTAAGGATCGCTCACACTAAAATCTTTGACGCGAGTGGACAAAAAGGGAATCAAATATTTTTCCCACCATCAGACGGTAGCCAGTAACTGCACTCAACAAGATTTATTTCTTTAATTCTTTTAATCATCTCATTTATTTCTTTATTTCTTTTAATAATATTATTGATTCCTTTAATTCTTTTAATCACATTATTTATTTCTTTAATTATTTCTATCATATCATTTATTGACAATATCATTTATGAACAATAAAATTATTTCTTCAAGTATACATTTAACACAGCTAATATAATTTTTTATTAAATGGTAATAAATTTTATTAAATAATAATATCAAGTCGATTTTAGTTTTTATAGTTTGTTAAATAAATAATTTTAGTCAAATAAGTAATTTATCGTCAAAATTTTAATGACATTGAGTCGTGTAATTAATTAAAAACGATTTGATACTTATATATTTTCATAATGTTAAAGAATTTTCTTTTAAAATTATAAAAAATTATTTTAAAAAGTTTGACTCACTATATTATTTTAATTTAATACTAAACAAGTTATACACTATTAAAATTAAAAAAAATATATTTTAGTGATTAAAATAGAATACTATTGTTGTAGTAATATTTTTTAATAAAATAAAAAATATAAAAGTTATTATAAATTTTAAGATATTACTAAAAATATTATTTTAATTTTATTTAAATTATTAAAATATTAAATAAAATTTCAATACATTATTTTTAAAAAATTAATTTAATCATATAAAAAACTATTACATTAATAATAATATTTTATTTCAATTACTTAAGTATCAAAAGAAGAAATAAACAAATATATAAAAATATCTATAATACGAGTGAATAAGTTATAACTAAAATATGTAATATTAAAAAATATATGTTATTATTCATTTAGTTTTATATTATATTATTTTGCTAATAGTAAATATATGTATATTTTTTGTTTTACTATTTAAATCATATATATATATATATAAAAGTTAAATGATTTAATAGTTTTTATGTTAAGTTTCGAATAATTGGTTCAAATTCCATATTAATTATTTTTACGATTTGTAAACCTAATTTTTTGAACGCTATGTTAATATATATTATTTTCATATCATCTTTGCATTTATATGAATTTCATATCACCTAGTTTTATGAGAAAATTTTAACAATTTTAAAATAAAGGTTTAAATTAATAAACTATAAGGACTATAAACCTAATAATAGTGAAAAATCATTCATTTATTTCTACTATATAAATTATATTTTATAAATAAATAATTAAAATGTATTTTCTCTTTTTCACACGGTCAGTCTTTCCATTCTGTAGCATATACTTTTTGAGATTTGCCACATCAAATTGAAACTAGGTTTAAAAAAAATTAAAATTCCAATTTCTTATATTTATATTAATTAAATTAATAATTTTCATTTATATTTTTATACTATTTATATTTACAATTATCTTTGCGTTACAAGAGATGTTGATTACCTTTCAGTTTAATGGTCAAGATTTAACATAAAATGTATTATTAAATAGTTTAAATTTATATTCATAGTTTATGTACGTAATTATCAGTTTACATACTATATATATTTTTACAAAACATAATACTATTTAAAGTTTTAACTTAAATAGACTCATTTAAATTTTTACTAAAAGAAATTAACTGTGATATGCTACATAATCCAATGGTCAAGATATTAAACATTTGAGATATAAATTATTTATTAAGTATTTAATAAGTGTTAATGTTATACTAAATGTTCAAAATTTATTAATATAACAATTGATTAGTTTTATGCTGGATAAGTACTTTCTTTAATAAAAAGTAAATCAATGTTACTAAATTAATTCCTTAAGATTATTCCAATAATTTTGCTTAAATTTAAGTCAATAAAGTTTGTTCCAGCTAAATTAGGGGTAAGCAAGGAAATAGTTAGGTTAGATTTATTTTTATTGTTATTTAGTCTGAAAATTTGACTAGTCATTTATTTAAACTCGATCAAGACCCAAAAATATAAAACAAGATTGGGTCAATCCGGCTCTTTAATGCAATATATTAATCTTAATATTATATATAGTTCAATCGTACAATAAAAATATAAAATTCAAATAAAATATATTTTATTATATATTTTAAAGTAAATAATATTATCATGAGTATAAAAATATGTTATACAAAATTATATTTTATTAATATATAATTGTTGAAAAAATTATACTTTTTAAGAGAATATGAAACATTGGAGCAAGTTGGGTTAACCTTAAAGTATAACTCAAACTTGTCTTCGAAATACATCGAGTAATTTTAAAATCACACCTATCTAAATCAACTTAGGACCGAGCTGGGTTAATGGCTTTGATTGAGTCTTGCTAGCCCTTATACTAAATGTAAGAATTAGTTTCAACTTTAATTTGTTGTTTTATTTTGACTTTATGTAGTTATTTGAGCTCATATTTTGAGAGTTTATTTAAGTATACTTCTCCATAAGCATTTACAAGTGAGTAAATAGGAAGGAAAAATGAAATAAGATTCTCCATAAATTAAATTTAATTATATGTAAGATAATTTGTAAAAACTCTCTCGTAATAGCTTTTTCAAAAATTTATTTTTAATTTATGCATAAATTAATTTTAATTTATGAAAAAGTTTATTTCATTTTTTTCCTATTGTATAAATCATCACGGAGAAATTTACCAAAATAGACCCTAAAACATACTTTAATTTACATATACAAATCAAAATAATAATAATAACTTGTATAATTATTTTCCATTTGAAAATAAGATTATCTTGTACTAAGATAATTGAATTTAATTATTTATTAAAATAAACACCTCTTTTTAAGTAACATTAAAATAAAACTAATTAAACAACCAAATTTAGAATGTTTGACGTATCAAATAAGCTAACTTGTAACTTTATTCAAACAATTTATAAGTTCATTTCAACAAATAAAATGTTTGATTGCAGGTTTGGTTACAAGTATTATGTAACCTTCTAACAATATCATGTGATCTTTAATTAAGAAGAAAAAAATTTAAGTAAATTTTATAATTAAACATACAATCTGAATTATTAATTTTAATATGATATTTATAATGTGTTTCATTTCTTACAATAAGGCTTCTCATTAATGTGTATGTACATAGATAAATAGATAGCCTATAAGGAACATAACTAATTTAGCCTGGCTAAATAATTACTGGTCAAATTCATCGGATTTAGTTTAACCTACATTTATTTATATATTTTCTTTCAAAAATATATAAAAAATAAGAAAAAAACAAAACAAAAAAATGTAACCCAACTAATTTTTGACCCACCCATTTTGTTATATATATAAAAGATATATTTAATAAAAAACTATTTTTATACGAGAGTGAGATGGATGGATAAACAGCTTTGAAGAAGCATCATCAAGTTATTCCGAATAAAAAATTATTGACCAAATAAATCAAGTATAGTTTGACATGTACTTATTTATATCTCTTTCTTTCAAAATTATATAAAAATTAATAAAAAAATAAACCAAGAGACATATTTAATAAGAAAACTATTTTTGTTATAATAAGAGTGAGATGAATAAATCGTTATTAGTGTTATTAAATTCGAATTGGATATTCATTTAACTAGTAAGGACCAATGTGATTAACGTGTCTCGGTGATTTTTACTGGATACTGTGTAGCGACGTTATGAGATCAATTTTGATCTCCGAACAAAACAATTCAAGTTGTTGGTTTAGTATGTGTTATCGTCTAAGAGTACAGATAGTATAGTGTCGTAGTAAGTTTCTAAAAATCAACCCCCATACGTAAGATTGACTCGGTATTTATACAAGATGAGGTGCCTTTGAGGGAGTTGCTTGTTGCTCACGTTATCCTCTAACTATATTGTAACCACTCGCAACTGCCTCAATCGCTTTTTCCTGAGATGAATGGGCCTCCAGGGCAGAGAGATTGCCTTGCGTGGTTTGTTGGGCCAACCCAACACCGTGTTTGTGATCTGACCCTTCCCTGGTTATCCACTAGATCTGAGGAGGCGAAGTGAGCCTGAGCGCTCGATCGGTTAAGGTCGGTCGGGACAGTATGATTTAAGATCGAGTTGTTGATGTGATAGCGAGTTAAATGTATATCCAATCCGAGAAGGTGATCGAGCCGGCTATAGGTCTAGTTTCCAATTTAACCAGTCGGATCGATTGACGTGATCGCGGGTTAAATGCATTTTTCGATCTGAGAAGGTGACCGAACCGATACTAAACTGATCCATATTTAACCCTCAATGACGTCAGGAACTAAATCTTATATCACACTAAACCAACGACTTAGCTAACTTTAACTCGAAGACGAAAATTGATCCCATGTTGCTCCATGATGTCTAATGTAAGTATCACGAAAATTACGCCACTAAAACAAGTTAACCACAATGATCAAGTGAAATTACCATCATGAGACAAATTAATAATTATATGTAATATTTAACTTATATACGTGATGTTAAGTATAAAATTTATATATTGAATATAAATAGATCCATGTACTTCAACTTGTGACTCATTGAAGCATATCTTTGCTAAGTCGATGACGGGTGATATCACTGGTATGAATTCTCCAACCAACTCTTTTCTAATGTTTGGAGCTGCCCATATTGACTTAAGTAAATTTTTTAGATTTGAGACAGAGCGTATCAATGCGATACATTTCCCATCTTAAAGTGGGGTCCACGGAGGAGGATGTCGTCCACATCTCAATATGATTATCACTTTGGAATCTTGTCTTTTACTACGGGCATATTTTTGTATAGCTAATTAAAATTCAGTTGAAATTTAAAGTTATCGAAGAGTTAAGATTGAAAATTGAAATTCAAAGATTAATAAATTAAGGCCCGTTCGTGATAGTTGTACAATTTTAATTATTAAATGTAGCTTTTAAAATAAAATATATTTGATTAAAAATAATTAAATTAAATATTAATTTTAAAATATTTTTAAATGTAGTATTTAAAAAAAATAGTTTCTAATTATAAAAACATAATTGTCATCGTCATTGTGACTTAATTATTGACGTTATCACCATGAGTTAATACTTTGTTGATGATTATTGTTATTATTATAATTATTTTTATTGTGATTATGATTATTGTCTCGTTATTATTATTATTATACTACTACTTCAATAATGACGTATATAAACTTTACGCACAAAGTGAATCAAAATTAAATGATGTGAATTTATGAAATTAAAAAGGGCATAGTTAAGCAAGGGTGGAAATGCTGTGCACGACGCCAAATTTATGATAGGAAAGAGAGAGTGGTTTTGTACACATTGCTACTTCCGTGGATTAAATCAATTAAACTTATAGCTGTCCGTACTATTCTGAATTTAATTAAATAATAAGGTTATGTTTGAGCCGCTATTTCAGTTTATTTTTATTTTTTTATTAGTTACAAAATTTATTTAATTTTATTAATAATGTTTGATAAATAAGTTATTTTTTTATTTTTTTTTATAAATTTTTAAGATGCTACTTGAAATAATATTTTTTAAAATATTAACTTCAACTTATAATTTTTGTATTTGATTTTTTTATCTTTAAAATATTTATTATCATTTTATATAAAGCAGGATTTTATGATTTTTTTTATTTTTATTCTTTTACTTATAAGATGTGATTTTATTAATTTCCCCTTTTATACACACGAAGAAGAATTTTATTGTTTTATTTTTAATATTAATAATAATAGATAATAGATTTATTATTTTATTATTATTTGAATATATTACCTTGTTTGCTATTTATTTTATTATTTAAAGATATTGATAGATTATATTTTTATTTTATTTTATGTTATTTTTTGAATATTTTTAATATTAATCATTTATTTTAACTATTAAATTATTTATTTTATTATTTTTAATATTATTCTTCAATTTTTTTGAACAATATATTTTTTTTGTCATAAACACTTCATGATATTTTAACTACTATACTAATTAATATAAAATAAAAATAAAAAAAAAAAAAAAATATTTAATATATATTTATTTCTATCATTTTTTTTATTAGTTTCTTTAACATGTAATTTTATCAAATACTTATACTATAATAAGCTACTCACAGTCAACTTTCAACTTCAAACTAACATTTTAACTAATTTTACAAAATATAATTAATTTCTAAAATTAATAATTTGATAAAATAATCTTTAAAATAATATATTAATAATTAGTTTAATTTTTAAAATTATAATAAACAGTTAAATCGATATTTAAAATCAATTTAATCATTAAAATTATAATAATGAATCAAATTCGTCCATAAAATTTAAAAAACTTCATTTCACTTCTCCCTTCGTGCCTTCAATTATTCATGTCTCCTTTTTTACTTTTCATATCTCCATTTTTTGTAGACTTTTTAAATAAGGTTGACTTAAGTAGTAGGGGCAGATAGTGATTTGAATTTAAATTTAGTATGATGATTTGCATATGACTCATCACTGGTGGATAATGAAGACATGTTTATCATCATCCTATGACTGGGTTTCATGTTTTATTTTTTCTTTTTAAGTGAGCAATAGGGCACAATAGTAGCACTACTTTATAACATTTCGGTTTGTAATCAATTCCAATTATTATAAGATGTTAATTATTAGTTTGTTTTGGATTTTATAATTATTTACATACATGTATTTCTTTACAATAATAAAAACAAAATATAAATTTAAGACTTTGTAGAAATTATCCAAACTTTATATCTCTAAATTGATCCAATGTGCATTTACATATGCATATAATAATTAGACTTGGTACGCTTGTCATACATGAATTTAAAAAGTATATAATGTTCTATTCTCGTGACAACAATCATTTAAAACTATTAATAATTAAATCAAATAGGCTAATATTATTTAAATTATTATATACTTCAATAAGTACATTAATTTTCCTTTTAAAAATACTCAATTATTAATTTATAGTGTTTGACAAAATAATTGGGTAGCTTTATACAAGTTAGTTAACTAGCTTATTTCACAAAAAAAAATGCTATTAAAAATGTTTGGTTGGTCAACTTTTTTCAAACATAATCGGTAGCTTTATAAGTTAGTTAACTAGCTTATTTCACTAAAAATAAGCTATTAAAAATGTTTGGTTGGTAAACTTTTTTGAAAAAAAATGGCTTAATATATTATTCCGACTAAGAAGTAGAATATGATTTACAATTTAGGAGTTATGTATTTTTTTTCTAATTTTGTTCCTATTGTTTTTTTTTAATTGTCTTCTATTAATTAATACTTATTTTAAACAAACTATATGTCAATAATTCGTTAATTTATTTCATTATTTTTTATGAAATATATTCACTTAGTAATAATAATAATTATATAAAAATTAATTTAATTTTTAATTATTATAACAGACATTCATAAACTTGTCTTTTTACATTATTTTATGTCTCAATTTGTTAATTAGTTAATTTTCCCAGACATTTTTTTTACTTCAATCACTAAATTTATTTAATGGTTTTTTATTTTCATTTTCTGCTTTTATTTTGAATGATAAAATATCACATTATTTCTATTTTATTTCAAATTTCAATTTTTTTGGTAAGAAGCAGTGATCAAAATAATAAAAAAAATTATTCTCAATGTTATATATATAATTTTAAAAATAGAAAATAAAATTAAAATAAAAATCTCAAACCAAATGATTCCTTATCTTTTGAATTTCAACTACTAACTTTTTATCTCTTTACAAATTTTCAATTTTCATTTAACTTCTGAATTAATTATGCCAAACATAACCTTAATTATTAAAAATTCACTTAACATTATTTAATTTTCAAATATTCGTGACAATAGTAGTAATTTCTTGCATCCTATCCTAGATATTCCGGTGTCATATATTTATGAAAACAGTCGATATACTTTATGCTAATATTTAGTATTAAGGAAATTGAAAGACATTACAAATGAAACGTTCAAAATTAAATTAAATATACTATTTAAACATATATTTTCATTGAAACTAACTGTAGTTAGATTAAAAGATAGTAATATACAAGTAGTACAAAAGTAGTAGTGTAAGAGCATTTTACTGATACATGTGCGTGTATTCTTCAAGTCCTAACTCTCTCGAATACTGGAATTGGCATTTTCTCTCCATACAATGCGAGGTGCCCTACCTACCTTTGCAATAGCTACAATCATATCCTTTGAAATAGTTTTGATACATGTTAGGACTATATATATAATGAATTAGTATTGTTTAATTATTGAAAACTTATTAATTCTTCTGTTATTGTGAATTAATAGTATTATTGAACTCATCTTCCTTTGTGGCCTTGATCTCGAAGTTGTGATCTAATTTATTGAGAACAAAGAAAAATTCCTTTCGGATGATTATGTGGATAACATATTTTCGTAAAAAATGGATAAAATTCGAACTCTTCTTTGAGAATAGGTGGGTTTGGCCCACTCAAGAAGACTATTAGAGCCGATAGGCAGTGATGGCATATCATATACTCTAAACGAGTTGCTAGGAATTGAAATTTTTTTACTGAGAAAACCACTCAGTGATTTTTTATCTGTACAAATGTGTAGGATAAGATATTGTACGATGATACATGCTACGATGATCTTGTATGATTATACGATAAGATTATAACCGCACCCATGAAGGATATCACTGTTTAGAAAGCAAAACAAAATGGCTCCATTTATATGAATTAGGAACATTTTGAATTATTAAGTAAAATTTACTTGCATTCTAACGACTGATAAGTATGAAGTTCATTTAATCATTGTAAATAATTCAAATTCTACACAATTTTCTTAAGGCTCACATAGTTAGGCCCCAAAATTTCCGATGTATATTACGTATGTCCTGATTACAAGGTACCATATTTTTTATTTCATGACTTGTACTCAACGACAAACCACAAAACTTGAGTGGATTCTATGCAGTCGAAAAAGAAAATATAGAATCTCAACCATTGATTTTAATTTTTACACATTAGAAATAATAAAACATAAACTTCAAAAATAAAAGATTAAACTGTTAGATAACTGCAGGAAATCCTAGTGAAACAACTAGCATAAAATATTAACAGGTGACATCAAGATATTGTGGAAGAAAAGAGCATGACAAAAGTGAAAACTGAATCCATACACAAATTCACAAGCAAACAAAATCGTCCGGGAACCTGGGAACAAATATTCTGTAAATCACAGTTTCTTTCAATAGAGTAACAGGAACATATTCTCTCTTCATAATTTAAGAAATAACAAATGTCTTTCATAATATGCAAACAATCCAAATACGAGAGAACATAAATAAAAAAGAATATGGCAATTCTATTAAGCTCAAATCTGGGAGAAGGAAAGGAGAATATTAATTTCAAAGACATATCCAGAATGAAATAAACCATACATCACATATCATATAAAGGTGTGAATGCAATCAAAAGCAGTCCTTACGTATCACCCCTTAACTATCATGGTAAAGGAAATGGGATTTGTTGGTGATGTAAAAACCTATATAGCATAACAATTAAAGGAAAAAGACATGGACAAAAGAAATCCTAATCAGCCATCTTAGCCAACCGGTGAACGGTGCTTCTAGCAATCCTATTACCAGGATCAATCTTCAGCACAGTTCTAAGGTCTTCAGCACCAAGTTTGTACTTTTCCATACTCTCGTACAAGAGAGCACGCTGTACCAGGACAGATACATTGGTTTCATCATTTTCTAGAACCTGCAAAACAAAGGCTGATCAGAACATTCTTCCTTATTATTATATACCATGATCAGGAAATGACATGGTTCAGATCATCATTAAAAACAACCTGAATGTGTAGTGGACCTCATGGACAAGCCAAGCCATCCATCCTAACCTTTTAAATTTCAATTACTGAATTGAATACACATGGTCACATGCTACCTAGGGTCTTCGATAAGATATAAATAGGACCAGGAAATTATCTACTGGTGGAATTTAAAGCCAAAAAGTTTTAATAAAACATGGAGATTTGAGCAGCAAATGGTTGTTAGAAACTAATTCTGAAATTTCAAAAGTTATGCCATGATGTATGTTTTATTCCATAAATCCAAGCACTAGTTCCTAGAAATAAGGCACGAAACTAATTAGGAATTATTTCCTCAAATGAAGGCATTACGTACTTATGGTTCAAGTATCACTCTTGAACTTCTATTTAAGTAGATGTTGAATCAGTATGAGTTACAAACCAAGAAGATTAAAGTTTAAAGTGATGGATTCACTTTTGAGACGGATTCTCCCACAGACCAGTCAAGGATGTGGTTTATGGTGGCCCATTAATTTTAACGGGATATAAAAGGTTACAACCAGTTGTTTCATTTGCATACATCATTTTCTTTTTGGAAATACCAGAATGCCCCCCCGACTTTGAAAGGGTGAAGAGAGAAGGGAAGCGCAAGCAGTGATGCAGGAAAAGCCATGCTTGTGGTGGCAATGCTGTCGGTGCAGCGGTGGAGCGAATTGGCAAAAATGAAAAACGGAGAAGTGAAGGAAAGAACAGAGAGAATCAGAAAGAAAAAGGAGAGGTAGGCAAGAGGAGTAATCATGGTGAGCCGCGCGCATGATTGAGGGAAGATGAGAAAGATAGGAAAAAAAGAAAAAAAAGAGTGCTGATGCCAAAAATCGTCTCCGAAGGTGTTGCACGGCAGAGATTGTGGTGGCTGGTGGAGTAGAGTGGTTGATTGCAAACCCCCTTTTCACTGTCACTTGTATACTTCAGAGGAGCTGCAAGTAACAGTTCCCTTTGTTGCCACTTCCTCTCTGTCTGATATGATCAATTAACTGTTCTTTCTTTCTTGTGCTGTTTTTTTTTTTTCCTTCTGCAGCTAATATTCTGATATATGTACCTTGAGCTAATAATGATGAAGCCAGCTTGTCTGGCCCTGCAATGAAGCTACCATATGCAGCATATACATACTGGCAAGGGGCAAACGTGCAAGGGGCAAAGTGGATAATATTTAAAATAATTTTAATTGCTAAAAGAATTCAAAAAGGTTGCAAGTAATTTATGTACACCATTCAATATTTTACTAATAAATCTATCGTCAAAAAATTACTTGTCCATCATAAACTACATGTCTTATTTGATCGCCTTAGCTTGCTTCCACTTTAGAGGGAAAAGTATAAAGTTATAATAGTTGCTGAGAAAATCAAGGGAGTTGGATATAATAGATTGTTATACTAGTGCAAACATTTTATCGTAATCTCAAAATTAATGGTTCTAATTTCTCACTTTTCCCCTCTAAAATGAATTCCTATCTTACAAAGCATTATCTCAAAAAGATAATCTGAAGTTTTCTTCTCATCTCTCTGATCCTAAGATCCAAGATGTACCACGCCTGAGTTTCTCTGCAGAATATGATATTTTCTAAGTGTGGTTATTTCATCCACTTTTGTTTAGAATCTGAAGAGTGACCAAACAAAGACTTTCTTTATTTCCCAAAATCTTTGTAATGTTGTAGAAGAAGAATATCAAGAACAACCACAACAAGTGGATTTGCAAGGAAATCAACTGAAGCAGTATAAAGAAACTTTGAAGAGAGATGCAAATGCTTTCCATTACATACAACAAAGTTGAGCAAATGCATTCGTCCAATAATTCTTGCCATTATTGAAAAGGCAAAGAAACTTGGGCTTCTCACAGCAAAATAAGTATAAGGGGACAGAGAAAGTCATTTCTATCAATATGCAAAAACATTGAAGGGAACCTTTAGGAGCTGTCCATGGTAGAAAGAGAAAAGGACAAAAAAGTATGTGATTTCTCCACTAAAGCAGCTGAGATTGTTAAAATAAAATCATAAGTTATGGAGATACTATTCAAGAAAAGCTGATTGGTGAGATAGTTCTTAGTAGCTTGCCACAAAAATTGATTTATATTGTTGCTACAAAAGAAGAATCCAAATTCTACATATACTATAGAGTACGATGATTTGACAAATTCTCTTGAAGCAAATTGGAGAAAAGAATGGGCATATTTTTAGATCAGCGTTTGGAGCAGGCTTTACAACGAAACATTTTTTTCCTAAAAAGAAAGATGGAGAGAAAAAAGGTACAACAACAATCAGCCACAAAAAAAAGGAGGAAGATCTAGAAGAGAATGAGAGAGAGATGTCAAACCAAGAAAGGCCACGAAACATGATACCACTCCTCACTGCTCTATATGCAAGAAAAAAATCATGATAGCAACCAATGCAGGTCTAAACAATATATCGAATGCAGAAACTCAGATCACAAGGTGATACTATCCACTGAAGGAGAAGAACGAAGCTTGTTTTTAGAAAACATGGAAGGCACATAGTAGCATATTTTCTATGTATCTAGCACCTCCAAACAGGAAGGAGTTTAGTACATTGACAGTGGTCACATCAGTAAAATTTGAACAATCTAACAAGTTAAAAATTAAATCTGAAATTTCTATATCACAATGCATGTTTTAATTCCATAAATCCAAGCACTAGTCTCTAAAAGAAAGGCACTATTCTGATTAGGAATTACTTAAAATAAGGCACTCTGTATTTATGAAGTATGTTACAACCCTCAAACTTTTTTCAGGATTCTATATAAATAGGTATTGTATGGGTTGATTCCAAGACCCAAATAGATAATAAGTTTCTTTTTTTAACTCCTTGCTCGTAATATGCTCTATTACACCGTGTGTTTCCCTGCAGAATCTAATATTTTCTAGCAATATTAACCTAGTTTTGATTACATTTTATCTTCTCTTTTTTTCGTCTCCAGCTTTTAGTTAATTAATTCACCAATAGCATAACATATTGCAGTTTTATTTTTGTTTCCAGGCAGAGACAGCTCTTTTAAACTATCAAACAATTCAATCTTAACAACTCATAAAATCATGTGATACCTTTGTACAATCTGCCACTGCCTTTTTATACTCCCCAACCTCTTTGTAACATGAAGCCCTGCTAGACAAAACCTCGGTGGTGGCTGCACTATCCCCAGCTTTCTCTAGAAGGATGATGGCCCACGAAAGCCACTTAATAGCATCAGCAAACTGTCCCTGCTTGTAATTGTCCATCCCCTTGCCTTTGGCAGTGGAACCTGATACCCCAGCAGGAGGAGGAGGAAGCCCCTCAAGCTCAGTAGTCCCGCCACCCATGTCATGGCCTCCCCCGCCAAACTCCGAATCCAAACCCCAATCATCCACTTCCGAAGAGGACTGTCCTCCAGCACCTCCGGCAGGAGCCGAGGAAGACGAGAAAAACATGTCCATTGGATCACCACCACCTGATGCCTGAACAGGAGTCTGATTGGAAGCAGCAGATCCAGCAAAATTGATATCAATTCCAGGAGAAGCAGTTGATGGAAATGCGGCCGAGCTCGGTTTGGAAGCATTTTGAAAATCTCCAAAACCATCATCCCCTAAATCAACCTTTGGTCCTTTAGCAGCTGAATTAAGAGTAGCAGATTGCTTGGATCCAATACCAGACAAAGAACTAAACGGATCCGTGTTATTAGAACTGATTGCTCTTCCTGTTGCAGAAGCAGTACCCATTGTTCGCATTGAAGGACCCCCAAGATTGGGGGTTTTATTGGCATTGACACTAAAAACTCCAGAGGATGCCCAACTAGCACTGCTCTGTGTGGTGGAACCAGTTTTGGGCAAAGAATTAGCCATGTTTCCCATGGAAAATGAGGTCTTATTGGGCGTGGGAGCTGATGCCTTGGAGGTAGCATTTTTGAGAGGAACGTTGGTAGAACCAGTCTTGGAACCATGGCCCATAGCAGAACTTACCAAATCTCCGAAAAGATTTGGATTCTTATTAACGATCCCAATGGTGGAAGGTTGAGTAGTTCCCCAACTCTTGCCGAAGATGTCTCCGACCATGGAAGGGGGACCACCCGGCAAGGCGGTGGTCTGAGTGAGAGCGGGTTGGTGGGTCCATGTTTGTGGTGGTTTCTTGGATTGCGCAGAGGAAAAGGAAGTGGTTGTGCTGGAATAGGAAGGCTTGGGGTTTTTCTGGTCGTTTAGGGATTTGGGACGGTTGGATCCGATGCCCAGATCGATATCGAAATTGAAGTTGTTGAGAGAGACGGAGGAGGGTTTGTGCGTGTTGGATTGGCCGTAGTTGGAATTCATTTCTGAATTGCACCAAGGGACCTGATCAAATCAAAACAGAAATGGAGATCTCCGAAACCAAGGGAATTTGCACACCACCTTCTCTGTTCTTGATGGATCTATTACCGGCGTTAAAACGAAGCTGTCATTCAAAATAAAAATAAAAATTAAGGGATTGGAAATCTGGTACAGCATCCGGTAAAGGTGTAAATATGGCACTGGTTTAAAATATTAAGATTGACCCGCTATGCAAAATCATACAATTCCACCAAAATAGTCAATTCCATAAAGGTGGGCCAGGTGGGTGATCTTTCAAGCAAGTAAGCCTAAGCTGTCAAGGATAGTGGAAATAATAAGATAAGACACACCAGCGGAGAGAGCCATAATTTACCCTAAGTTCTGGTCTTGTCTGAACACTCTTCCATAGTTTCAAGTTAAATTAGCCATAATTTTACCTAAGTTCAGGGGTATCAATATAATTTATCAGCTTAAAATTATTTTTGATTTTAATTTTTAAATTTTTAGTTTTTATAATCCTCATATTTTAAAAATAATTAATTTTAATTATCGACATAAACATCATTAAAATCATGTTTAACACAATAAATAGATTACAATGTTACGATTTGTTTCGGTGTTAACCATATAAATGAGAACCCTGTTACATAAAATATGCCTGTAACAACATTTATGAGAGACTAAAATCAATCATTTTTTAAATATAAAAATTAAAAAAAAAACTTGAATTTAGAAATTAAAATCAAAATTGACCAAAATTTAAAAAATAAAAAATATATTGAAGCTTAATTTATTTTTTTCCCATGACAATGCTACTAAAGATTTCAAGTATTGTAAATGCATATATTAAAAAAAAAAAATCGCTGCAGAACCACTTTCAGTTTCCGCAGCACAGTTTTGCAAGCTACGGCTCCTATTTATTTATTTATTTATTAAAAACATACAAAGTAAGAAGTTTCTATTATTCGAGACAACCTGAAGGACCGAGACTACTATTGGATTTCGAGGATATTCACTGCTCTCGGCTCGAATTATTAGCATAACGTGATATACTGTTCTTACATCTGGACACCCAATACCCATTGCATATGGCTAAGGCTAACTTGCTAGCTATGAAAATTCAAATATTAAAGAAACAAAACAACAACGGCCCACTCTTTTGCTCGTCCTCGTAATTAAGGCACACTAAAATAAATATACTTGAATATAACCCAACTTAAACAGAAATAAAACAAAAGGCTCTTTACACAAAAATATGAAAAACAAAACCATAGCTACATTACGTAAATTTTCACGATCCAAGTAGAAGCAGATTGTGTGCCATAGCCAGGACAAGGAATTAGATCAAAACTGTTTTGAAATCATTAACCACACTAGCAATGAAATTTTCAAACAATTAACTAGAACTAACTTTTGAGAGAGAGAAGATATAGCAGTAATTTTAACTAGATACTGCCTATAAATAATTAGACGGGGAGATAAACATGCATCAGTCTATACTCTATCCTACCAACAGTGTTGAGCCCAAAACAAGGCCTCCTGCCCTCACCAATGAAAAATGAACAAACAATTAGGAAAAAAATAACTCAAATACTCAAAATATATGCTACCTCTTTGGTAGAAATTCAAAGTACTCTACATGAGTACAAGTGGTGACAATCCGCTGATGGGCTGTAAGTATGAGAATGATGCATCAAAATCAACAAACAAATGCATTATTTTGAAGTAGAGTAGAAGGGAAAAATCGGTAAAATAATAAAAACAAATGCAATCAAGAGACCCATAGAGTGGTGGGTTTAAACAAATTAAAAAAATGAATGAGTACATTAAAATTTAAAGGTTTTATTACACACATCGGACCTATTCAATCAAATAACACGGCATTGCATAGAGAACAGAGATACAAAAACAAAATTTGTTTCAAAACAGTCAGTGATCCAAATTGCATATAAAAACATATAGGGAAAAGACTGAAAAATGAAACTCGTTGCCAACTGCATAGCATACGCAACTACATTACAACAGTGCTAATTGCTAAATATTATCATCCAGTGTCCTTCAAGGGCAGGCACAGCCATTTTCCACACAGAAAAACACAAGCAAAATATGACCTCAGAACCTTAAATCAAAACCCTCCATGAGAAAAACCTGGTTCTGTTATCTATATGTCATAATTTCTAAAGCAGAGTTCCTATTGAACATTTCTTAGTTCTCTCCACCAGAGGCCAAGTTTCGGCTATTCATTCCAGTCGATGGTTGCATAGGTCCTCCCTGACCTTGGCTCCAGTTCTGTTGATCTCTCCTTTCAACCTGCATTGTTTCCCTTCGTCTATCATGCCGTGGCCGAGGTCTACTCCTACTTGGTTGTCTCTCCGAATACCTATACTGTGGCCTAGGAATTACTTTCCCATCAACAAATAAATCACCTGAAATTCCCCAAAAGCAATCAACACAACCAAAAACAAAAAATCAAACATTAACTAAGGTCTTACTAAATTGAAACCCTCCACTAACCTCCATAATCCTTGTTGGGAACATCAAGATATGAATCTGGCAGCACCCAAAGAACTCCAGGTAACTCTATTAAAGCAAGAAAACAAATTGCCACAACAGTCAGTCAAGAACATGCAAAAAATCACAAAAAAAAAAGACAAAGAAAATCCATAAAATTAACCTCCATTAATTATATGTATAGTAGCAAAACATCATTGACAACAAAACCCTAATATCTATCGCACGAACCTTTGAGTTTATAAGAAAGCTCTTCGGAAATGAGGGCGCCGAAACCTGTGTATGTGGTAGTGGAAACAGAGTATATCTTCTTTTTGGCCTCCTCCTCACTAGAAAGGGAAATGAGTAGAAATTAGACAATAGAAACAAGTCTGGTAATTATTAATTAATTAATTAATCAATTAATTAATTAGGAGAGGAGAAAGGACCTTCCGAGGAGTTGGGCTAGGGTTTTGACATAGGTGTTGACCATGTGTTCGTCGGAGGGTTTAGGGTTATCGGGGAACTCCATGACGACGAGCCAGTGCTCGTAGTCGCAGCCATCCAGAAGAATAGTCTCCTTTGGGGGACGGTTGCTCCAGTTCGGGGACGGGTCGTTCAGGGGCGAGTAACCCGAACCCGATGATTTGCTCCGAACCGGGAAATTCACCGGGTCAGAGACGGGTATGGTTTGTTTGGCGGGGAGCAACGCGAATGTGAAGCGACAGCGAGAGGGACAAGCGCTTGCGGATGACGAAGAAAGAGCGCGAGCCAGGTTAGATGCTAAGGTGCGCCGGGCGTTCAAGTACGCCATTTCCCACCTCTCACCGCCACTCACTATTCTCTTTTATTTAGCACAGGGAAGGAAGGGTTTTAGTTTCAGAACAAAAGCTACGCTCCTTCTGGTTTACTTTTACAATAATTTTCGTCAAATTATAAATATATAACATTTTAATATAAAAATAACGAAATTATATAAATTTATCTTATACATAAATATTTATGTAATTGTTTGAGATAATTTATGAAAATAATTAATAATAAATATATAAGTTGTTTTCATCCTATTTTAATAAAATTTTTAGCAGAATTTATAACATATAAAAATGATTTAGTTTTATTTATTTTTCAGTAATAAAGTCCGCTTCATTATGTTATTTATTTACATATATTCTTAATATAAATATTGTAAATATTATTGATATGGTTATTAAACATTTTTAAATAAATAAATAAAAAGCATTCATGGGCTATTTTGTGTTATCCACAGCTCGAAATAAATTGAGTTCGGTTAATAAATTTGTAGTTCATAACTTAATCCATGGTTAACATAATTTAAAAAAAATCATTTATTTATTTTATTTTAAAAAGAGTTAAATATTTTTTGTCTTTTAAATTTGGATTGATTTTAATTTTCGTTCTTTAATTTAAATTTTTTATTAATATTTTAAAAGTTGTTTTTAATCCTCCAACTTAGATGCAATTAGAAATGTTTCTTACAAAAAAAGATAACTTTTGTTTACGCTAGCAATAGTCAACTAAAATTAAATTTGAATATTAAAATTAAAATTAGCACCAATACGAGAGAGAGAGAAATATTGAAGTATTTTGAAAATAATTTTACAAAATAAATTATTATTATAAGATTAACTATTTCCAACCATTTACTGAATTGTCTCAACTTAGTGTCATGAATTGTATCTTGATAACATTATTATTGTATGAGATTTTCATCATTAAATTTTTTTATTAATATAATATATTTTATTTTAAGGTTGAGATTTAAAGAATAAATAATAAATTTATAACATATAAGATAATTCAAAAAAAAAATCACTACAAAAAAAATCTATTCTTGGTCAATTTAACACCATAATAAATGTTTTTTATTTTTGTTTTTTTATTATGATAAGTTAAATAAATAATTCGACGACAATAAATATAAATATTTTACTCATTAGTGAAGGATTTTTTTGTTTGGAATTAATGAACGATGTTACAAAAAGCTCGTTGAAGATTTTTTTAAAAATAAGAAAATTAAGTGAAAGATTTTGTGGAAATAAAAATTTAAAGTTTTTTTTAATAATCGATAGATATTCAGTTATATTTTATATTTTTTTATGTACAATAACATATTTAGAACCTCATGCAAACTAATCTAACCTCTTTGTTATTAGGTCGTTTCCGTTCGATTGCATTTAATTATATTTTAAAAAAATCAACCTTCCAATTTCTAATATATTAAATATAAATATTTTTTTAATAAAAACATTAACTAATGTTTTCAAAACATTAACTAATGTTTTCAAAACATTAACTAATGTTTTCAAAGCATTTATTAATAACAAAATTTACTATATTCGTATGGTCATTATTATTTTTATTTTTTTTAATCATTTACACTGAAAATATGTTTGGCCTTTAGGAGACAATTGAGCACTTATCAACTTTATTATGTTTTTATTTTTATCTGAATTTAATCGAAATGTACGTAACTAATTGTACTTAACAAGATAAGACAAGTATTTGAAATTATTGCTTTTACATAAAACAAAAAATATATCATCAACATTCTTATCTAGGAAATTGCAATTTCATGATTCATTCACTAAGAAAAATAGTAAAAGTATTTTACGTTGTCATTCAATTTTAAATTGTTTTGATATAAATTTATTATTTTTTATAATAATTATATTTAAAATTATTATATTAATCATAATTTTTATAAATTAATAATATAAAAATATTTACACAGATAAACATATATAAAAAATAAATTTTAATTATAACAATTTGGTATTATAATTAAGTTCGATGGTGAAGGACAGTACCATAACATCATTTAGTTATTTACCCGTTTATTCACATTAAACGCGCATTTATTTATTTATTTGAGTTATTTTCCATTCAAATAAGACTAGAATGAAATTTAATAAGGCATTTGAATTTATTGATTTAATTAACTGTGAGTGAAGATGAAATCAATCATCTTCAAACAATAAGAAAAATTTTCCCCATAATGCTCCTAGCATACATTGCTTTCCTATCATACATATAAGGAATTTGATGCATGCATAATGTCAAGGGAAGCTATTATAGGCAAGGTGGGGGGATTAGCAAGCCGCCAAAGAGAGGTTTGGTATTGACACATCTCGCCGTGGTTGGGAGGAGTCCAACCTTGAGGTCAATGTCTCGAATTGTAATACCCTCACATGGGAAGGTCTTGCTGCATCTTAAGTCCACTGCAAGTGGTGAAGTTGTAGTTCCCCTTACGTTTGCAAAATGAATATTTTTGAGCTTCACAAGTGATGGCTGTGCGCAAATAATAAATCGTTAATTAATTACCATGCATGCATCCATCTTACTTCCAATTATTGTATATTACTACTAAAACAATTACCTTCTTTTTACAGACTGGATCACATTCATACTCCTGATCAATGATGATAGGATTTTTGACGTTGTCCATGATAATATTACTGAAGCTTATATCTGAGGCTGCACCTGGGTACTTGTCTGGCCATGCCTTGATTCTAAGGCCATTGGTTGTGCCAGTTAATGAGCAATTCTCAATTCGAATGCCTTTCACCTCTAACTCATTCTCGTACTTCCCAAGGCTACCAATGCTGTATTGTACGTGTGTGTATATATAATTAACAAGATATTATATAATTAATTAAGGAATTGAGAAAACATCAACAACTTTATATGTATATATATATGGAATTACCTAATACCGTGGCCAGGGCCACATTTGAGTTTGTTGATGAAAATATTTTTGACTCCTTGTATCATAGAGATACAGTCGTCCCCAGTTGCAATGGTATTTCTGGATATAAGTACAGTGTCGGAGTGGCTCACATGAATGCCATCAGTGTTGGGGCTAGTTTCCGGGGCAAGCAGCTTAAGTTTTCTTAATCTGATGTTTGTACATTTGGTAACGAATACATGAAATCCTTTCGGATTCACGCTTTTGATATTCTGTACAATCACATTGTGGCTATCGCTGAAAAATAGGCTCTACAACCAAATATATGTATGTATACAAGAGCTTAATTAATCAAATATAGTATTAATAATATATAGATGACCAATATGGTAATTAATTAATAAATGTGTTAACTTACGCTTGGATTCCTGGCGCATACATTGTCAGCGCTTGATTCACAGTTCTCGGAGAAAGACCATGACTCTTTACCTTGGCCATCGAAAGTGCCTCCACCAAGGATTTTCAAGCCATCGTGTTTCTGGAACATGAGCCAATCGCTGTTTGCAAACTCCGAAATGTCCGTAGTAGCCAAAACAGTCCCTTGTACTTGAATTGTTACTGGACTCGAAGTGCATGGTCCATTAAAAAACATTGATGAAACCAAGAATCTACCCTGAGGAACTAAAAGTCTGGCTGGCCCATTGGTTTCATGGCACACCTTTCTCCATGCATCCATGAAAGCCTGCAACGCCCAACGTAAAATAATTATAATTTTGCCTACATCTAAAAGATTATTAAAATAAATTGATTTACCTGGGTGCAGTCAAACTCGCCATCACCTTCAGCTCCAAAATCCACTACGCTAAGAATTTTCTCTCCGGGAAGGAGCACATCCTTAGCCATATTTTTATTTCTGTATATATCAGGACCAGCCACTGGGTTTGGTTTTCGAGCTGGACTCGCATGACAGGCCAATGCAAAGCACAGTATAAGAATTACAGCGCTTTTTGCAATGGCCATTGCGTCTCGATGTCCAACAATATTATTTACTTTTCACCCACCAACTTTTTGGTACTAGTGGGCCTCCTTGGGGAGGCTAGTCAAGAATGAAGGGGATTATGATTCCTTCTTCTGACCATCTCTTTATTTTATAACCTGCTTTCTCCCAAAATTAGATAAATGATTATCTAAACCAATGGAGGATGTAGTTTTTCTCTCTTGTTTAGTTTAGGTTAAATTTAGCCATCTTTCTATGTTTTGAGCCAGCATTGGTTCCACCAATCTGGAGGATTCACTGGCTGCCACATCCTAACAGCATCTTCTTCGGACAAAATAAAAACTAAAACAAACACTTTTATTTCTAACAACACAAAACATGTAGAAAAAATTGTATATCTTGCCATGCGTAAAAATGTTGATTTTTTTAATTTTTTTTATTTGAGATTTGAACTTGAAGGAAAAATCTTTTATTAATAAAGATCCGTAGTTATAGTTGACACGCTAAAAATAAAGTATTAATATGTGAGATATAGATGACTCGGTGAAATAGTATCTCTCAAAAACAAAATCAGTGTTTTTTATTATTGTAAATTTTTTTTTATTACAAATTAATAATAAAGATATAAAACAAAAAGTATATATTTTTTCTACGTGTGAAAATGTTAACATAAATTAATATTCTTTTGAAAAAAATAAACAAGTTGCATGAAAATAATTACTTGATCCTAATATATTATAGTTAATTTGGTTATATATATATATATATATATATATATATATATATATATATATATATATATATATATATATATAATAAGAAAAATTTTGTAATTTAATATTTAACATTCAAGCCAAGAAAAAAAATTTCGTAGTTACTTTTTCTAACAATAAATAAGTTGTTGGTAAAGATAGAAATGAAACTAAAGAAGATTGATATCCGATTTCAAGAAAGATGTAACATGAAAAAGAAAACGGAAGTCACTTTAAAGAAAACCAAAAACAAATAAAAGAAAGAATAAAAAAACAATTTAAAGAAAGGATGACAACTATTTTTTTGGAATTTTTTTCTATCAATGTAAATTATTATTAAATAGTATAAAAGTGAAATAATTTAGTAATTTTATATTATAAAACTTTATTTATCATACGTATATGTAATTATTATTAATGGGTATAATAAACTTTATATAGACATGACAATCTTCCTTTATAATGAATAATGTGTCTAGATCTAATAATAGAGTAGACGCTATTACTAACATGGTTGTCCATTATTTATAAATAATACTAAGAGTGAATTATTTTAGTTGGGACAAAGAGTAAATATTTACCAGAAGTATTGTGCTAATTTCAACGTTTTTTTCTTTTCTTTATATGCGAGGTTCACAACATTACGCAGGAGAGAGATATTGATTTTGATCATGCAATCAATATTTGTGTTAGTAGGTTAATTTTTACTATTTCATGTTTTCTTCACAATTTTTACATACAGTTAAGTCACCTAATGACCACACATGCATTGTATATGTAATATTTAATTTTAATTTTCATAATTTCTCTTTTATTTATTAATTGCTTAAAAATAAGTTAAATTAAAAATTTGTTTGTACTATGATCGTAGGCCAACAGACAATGATTTACTACAAGGAGATATCAAAATAAACCTAAAATAAGAATTAATGGTGTAATGGTTTTTAGTTATTTGTTTATATATGTTTGTTTCTTTTTTAACAATGAGATCATTAAATCATGTAAAAAATATTTTATAATATTTATTTATGTTTATATATGTTGTTTATATTTTCTTTAAATATATATTTTTTGCATTAATAATATTACTATTTGTGTTTAGATAAGTATGTATTTTTATTAGTTTTAATTTGATATAATTTTAAATAGTGTGAGAGTTAAATTAATTTCATTAATATTAATTTTAAAAAATAATATATAACTATTATTAAAATAAAATTTAATATTTATATAAAATTTTACACCAACATAACTTGTCAAGAAAGAATAATTTATGCTCACAATTTTGTTATTAAGAAAAATTAAGATATAATAGCAATGTTGAAATAATATTTTATTGTGATGACTTTAATTGTTGAAAAAAAATCTTATTATTACTATATTAATTATTAAGAAAAATATTTTATTGTAATAACTTTAGTTAATTTTTTTTAACAATAATAATCATTAAAACCTATAAATATAACAACAATTTTAATGATTATAAAAATTTATTGTGGCAATAACAAATATGACAATTAACGCGATTAAAACATAGGTGGTAACAATGACATCAAAATTACTGTAAAACTTTTCACAATAGTTCTTCTTGTAGCAATAATTTTGTCGCCGAAAAAAATGTTTTTCCTGCAACACTTGATATTTACTAACAACAAATCATACTATGAATAACTTTTTTTTTCTCATAGTGATTAAATAATTTTTATAATGATGTTTGGAAGTTGTCTAGTTATTTATTTATATGGTAGGAAAAGTATAAACAATATAATCACGTCTATCATCTATGTATTTTAATCTTGAACTCATTTTTTAAATTTAAATTTGGAACAAGGGAATAGTTAAAAGATATTAATAAATAATAATTTCACTCTAATACCTTGTTATTAAATATCTAGATCATACAAGTTTTTCTTAAAATGAGTATTTTTGTTCTTTAAATTCATTTTAGATCATGATTTTAAGTTAATTCTTTAACTTCAATTCTCGTTCAAATATTTTCCTCGCCTATTTTTGTCTTGTAACTTAAAAGAAGTGTATGGCGTAACACTTACTTCTAACAAAATTGTCGAATCGTCCAAAGCCATTGACGAATTTGTTCTATTGGTCTGAATTCAAAGGGGAAGAGATTTCAAAGGAAGTAACGCATAAATATTTGAAAATGGTGAAGCATCTCTACTACATTAGAATGTGTGGTAGAGTCGTAGGTGCGGGGACAACATCACGAGTCAAAACAGGGGAATTTTGTAGCAGGGCTTTGAGTTACGTGCAAGCAATTGGGCAAGACCTACTCGGTTTCTTTAATTTGTTAGTGCTGGCAGCTTCTCTGCCTGCATTTGTGGATTTGAAACAAAGTGATGAGATTTAAAGGGCCATTTTATACACATATTTGAACCTGATGTCCTGCCAGAAACCCATAGTTTTTTTTTTTTTTTTTTTTACTTTATTTTGAAATGAGCCATGCTTGATCAAGTCAGATATGGGATGACACTAAACTTTGGAGGATTCTGATTTATCGTGTAACATGGATAACTCCGTTTAAGTCACGTAAGTACTACCTACAACATTTGTGTGTTAAGTTACAAGATACATGTCATGTTGAGAAAATATTAAACAAAAAATCCAGATAGGGCACTAAAATAAAACATGAAATAAGTTTAATTGACAAAAATATAATTTTTACATAATGTTCCACACATATGATCTAAGTTTAGTTGTATCATTCAAATTCAAGCAAGCTTGATTTCTAATTCGATCATCTATTCGATTTAGCATTAGCATCTTAGCCGAACTTGAATGCCAACATTTGACTACATATCATAGTATGAAATCACTTAAGTGCATTTCTGACATAGATATAAACCTCACATTCCATCAACAAATTACTTCGTGTAAACTATTCACCTACTACTTAATCTTAATATGATATTCTTGACATAAAATAAATGCGACTAACTTAAGAGAACCATCAAATATATCATCTTCCAAACTTGGGCGTGTTTGGTGGTTCATAATGTATTCTTATTTTTTTCATATATTTGCATTATTACTTTAATTATTCTTAGCTTGTACGTCAAAATTTATGTAAATAACCAACAATGGAGCACACCACCTTAAATTTTGGACATATAGCATTTTAATTACTATCAGCTGATTCAAATTAGGCCACATAAGCAGCATGGAAGAATACCTAAAAACTAATGATACATGGTGTATTAAGATAATGATGTATAATAAATTTAGATTACATGTGTTATTTTAATATATTGATTAGATAATAATTATATTCTTTATGATTTTGATTTTTTTAAAAGAATTTTATCTATGATATATTTAATGTTTTAATTTATTTAGGATTTATATTATGTGTGGGTTATAAATATCTTTTAGGTGCCTTGTGTAATTCAAAGAGTCGGTATAATTAATAATATTTTAATTGTAATATTTTCAAAGAGTTAAAATTTGAATTAAAAAACATTCTTCCCTGAAAAAAAAAACAGTCTGAAGTCATCAAAGGAATACCTTGTTAAAAGAAATATTATTGGTTTAATTATCAAAGAGTATTTTGTCAAACGAACACCCTTATTATTTTACAAACAACAATTTCAAAAGGAATTTAGATAACCAATCTGATAAAACACAACATACATACTATGTAAAGAACATTATTTCCATCAACAACTGTTTCATTTTCGATTCCTTGTCAGGTGGGAGGGAGTATGGACGGTACATATCTAGCAATCACAATACACTGAATTCAATCCGGTTTATATAGCAGCCTTATCTAAAGTTTGGTTTTACCAGGTTTACAAATGAATTTTAGAAATTCAAGGGTCCTCAAACTTACTTATCATAGTTTGCATAAATAAAATTAAGATTCATAGCACACAGCTAATAGATGAGGTAGTCTATAAATTTTGATCATGTTTTGTAAATTTCTTTTTTGTCTCTGTTTAATTTAATAAACCCATGATGACTTTCAAATTTGTTTTTACAAACAAATCACACTAGAGTAGAGGCAGCAAGATTATGATAGCAAAGCTGCCAGGTATATAGTATAAACTTTGATTTGTACATAACTGGCAGGAGAAACATAAGCCTAGGTGAGTTTAATACTTTATGCTGCAGAAGACTGAAGACCATTGTATGCATCTTCCAGCTGATCCATACATTAACAATTTAAGATGCACTTATATGGTACTAGAGGAGTACTAGTCATTTACAACAAGATTAGAGATAAGGTGTAAACTCAAAATAAGAAAAAGAAAAAACACTACTTATTACTCCCTACTGTGAAGTTTTCTGTCACGAATCATGATATTCATCATTACCCAACCAAGCCTCTCTGACGCAGCTCTGTTCTGTTTTCAGCTATGAATCTTGAAGCAGCTTCATTGCATCTGACATCCTCTACTTTCATCTGGATGACCTTAGAAGTCATATAGGTTGGATAAAATTTGTATTGACAGAGAATTTGAGGCTCTGAAAGGTTCCAAAAACTCTTCTGCTGGCCATGAGAACCCAGTCCAATGTTAGCAAGGTCTGCTTGAGGTTTCATTTTTTTGATCAAGGAAAAAGGAATCAAGAAGGTGACAACTATTTTGGTGCTTTCTCTAATTTTCTGAGTACAATTCCAAGACCGAGGCCATATATTATATAGGTCCATATAAGGCACTGTAGCTTCCCACCTTGTGGGACCAATTAAATTTTATGACTTAATTAAATTATTAGAGCATCACATAAGGTGATTTGATTGTTGAGGTCGTTACTCCTAAGTAATAGATTACTTGTGTAGACTACTTAGCTCGTTAATATTCGGTTGATATTGTCTCATAATCTCATTTTGTCAAGATCCTCGTATTCCACAATAATATGGAGTTAAAAGTGCAATATCTTCTACGCTAATTTCAAGGTTTAAATTCTTAATCTCCCTCTAAAGTCTGACTATATCAATATTCACGTTTTTTTTATTGATGAATCAATGCCTCTTGTATAATAATTATTATATATGGTATATTAGTATCACTCCCGGTTAACTGGGCTTAAGATTTGATCCTTGGCCTATGGGTCTATTTGCATATTAGTATCTCCCTTGTTGTTGCTGGATGCATATTAAGGAGTCCAAATTTTAAATTTAATTATTTAGCAGTTTTTCAAATTTAGATAACAAATTTGTTAGACTTCATCTTATAATTTGAATTTTGTATTGGTTAAGAGAATTAAAAATCTTTTAGATTAACATAATTAAATCTGTGAATTTTTAATCTTATAATTTCAATTTTGTAGTATAGATTATCTGTTAGTTTTTTAAATTTTGAATCTTGCAAAACAATTTATATATACATAAAGTCGTTTGTGAATTAATTATTTCCATTTTTTATTTGCATTTTACAAGTAATTTAAAAAATGAGTAAATTACACCGACCTATTGATGTGTTTTTAGATTTCATATGAATTTTTATCTTTTTAACATTTACAGTAATCTCTCTTATAAAGTACAGTATTATGGTGAAATTTAATGAAACTTCATGGGTGTCAATTATTCTTGAAAAATTGTTAATAATCATTTAAAGCTTGGACACCTTAATATGGATCGCTTATCGAATTAATAAAGAAAATGACTTTGAGAATTTGATTGTTTTGGTGACTGAGTGGAACCAGTTTTGGACTTTTTTGGTTGATTACAAGTAGAAGAACCACATCTGATCCCACTTGGCAATTATTACAATACATTACCTGGTGAATGGTGCCAAGTAGTGGTATTATGCTTGTCAAATAAGCATCTCCATGATTTGATCTTCACAATAAAATTATTCTTTTTGGAAAATGATTGGTACAAACCAAAACTCTTCAAGAGATAAACAATGAAAAGAGAAAGAAACATAGATATAATAACCTGTATATTGGTAATAAAAAAATAATTAATATTAATGAAGTGTTTGAAACGATAAGATATTAATGTATTGTTCTTGATTCCTTTCAATCTCAGGAGGACATGTTGGTCCCATGAGTTAGCAGAATAAGGTTTTATTTTTATAGAAAAATGAAAGGTGTTAGTTTATGGTATAGCATCAAATTCAAATACCAGGTAAGAATAAAGTGCATCGTCTATTGGATCAATGGATTTTATCCAAATAATGTTTATCAGAACAGGGAATTTGGAACACAAATGCCAAAGACTTGACCCTTCTAATTATGACCTCTGGGTTATAATTATAACAACGAGTCTATCAGAATTGCAACAACCACAATGGTTCGTTGGAAGACTACTTTTCATTACTTCTTCACTAGCTCATGCAAACTCTTGAATATTGAAATAAAATGTGTTTTTGCGTGTCATTTACTTTCTTACCATATGCGTTTTCAAATTATTTCAATATAATGAATATTATTAATTACACCAAAAGTAAATATTACTTAACAAAAAAATTATGCTCTACCTGATATATTTAGATTTTTTTTCTTTCAAATACTCAAATTCCATCATTTCAGCGTTAAAAAGTTAAATCATGAATAAGAGATATTTTTATAGTTAACATGAATTCGGGGAACTTAATGAATACTTGGGCTGTGGCAATGAAATGTTGTTCTCTAATTCTTATTTTTATTTTTATAAACCAGTTTCTCTCCCTTTGTGAAGATGAGAAGAGGTTAAATGATTCATTATAGTTAAATTTACCTAACCTTAGCCTATTTATTAAAATAAATAAGTTAAGATATTTTTAAAATTATTTAATTTAAAAATTATAAATGTTCATTCATTTTTTCTTCATCTGTATTTTTTCTTACATCTTTTATTTTCTGATCACATCATTTATTACGTTTCCTATTTTCTTTTTCCAACTTTTTCATTTTCCTCTTATTTTTTTTCTCTTTCCATCCATATTTACCCTATTTTAAGGTAGATGTTTATTAGGACTTTTATTTTAAATGCTCAAAGTGTAGAATCATAGATTATCTAAACCACCTTTTAAACTTAACAAAATTGAGTAGATATAAATGGCTAATAGTAATAGCATTATTTTTATTATTATTGTATTAATTTTTTATGATATCGTAAAATATATATTTAATAATTTATTTAAAGGCTTCAATCTATCAGCCCAGAAAATGGCTCTCGTTAACTTATTTAGACGCAATTATATAGACTAATTTTAAAAATCTTACTATAAAAATCATCCTTTAGAATTAAATCTTAGAAAACTATATTAAAAATCTTAAGTTTAAAAATAAGTAAAATTTATTTAATTTACAATAACCTTATTTCTTAGATTAAGAAGTAGGCTATTTTTTTTTGTCAATAATTCCAACCATTTATTATTGACTGATTTTATTCATTTTCTTTTCGTTGGGTAGTTATTTTCGTTTGTTTCGTTAAAATGTTTGCCTTTTATTTTTGGACCATTTTCCATCTATCTTCAAATTTATTAAAGAGAATCCAATGATAATAAATAATGACGAAGCAAATGAGATTTAATTATTGTCGAATCTATCCCATATACTTATGAATATTATTATTTTTATGTTAGGAGGTACATATTCCTTGAACAAGACTTTCTTTGTTTTTTTTTTCCATGAGAATTTCAGTGAGGAATCAATATTGTGAATTTTGGATCATATGTTAAGTGATCCTAAATGCAGTCCATTTTAGAGAAGTTTTCTACAATATATATGGTTAGAAAATTAAAATAATGAATTAATATTACAAAATTTTCTACAAAAAAAATAAAAAATAAAATAAAATAATAATAATAAAGTAAATGAAAAAAAAAACCCTATTTTAGTATAATAAAGTTAAAGATTAAGAGAGGATATTTAAAAAGGGCGGAAGTCAGACTACAGTGAAATCCAACCCCACTTATTATGAACAATTTTGCTTAAGATATTTCAACTATATTATTATTGGTAAAAACAATATTCAAGTAATTGTAAGATTATTTAATCTCTTTTTTATTTATTTAAATAAAAAAAAAGAACAGAAGGAGATAAGATTATTAATTAACTGTAAGAGTGAATTAGTTCGTGTAACAAAATACAATTGAACTGGTTAAGAAAAGAAAATTATATAATTTAAAAATAAAATTTTCTATGAGTTGACAACCAATTTTTATTTTGGGTAATTTGTTTGTGTACAAATTGTAAATAGAGAAATTCTACTGTAGCCCTCTGTGGAATTTTGAAATAATTGGTTTAAACCAATATGATAGCATTTAAGTCTATGTTATATCATATTTTGTTATCCAATAATAAAATTAGTATATATTTTAATTAGTTTCTATTTAATTAAAATATTTTAAGAATTTTGAAAATAATAATTATTTTAATTAAATATTTTAAGTCTTAATCATAACTTTTCTTTTTTATTTTATGATAAAAATTTGTTTTACTTATTTATTTTTTAAAAAATATTTTGGTAATTTAACTCTTTAATTTGAGTTAACTTTTTCCTTTTGAAAAAAGATTTATTTTTAATTTTTTGACACGATTTTGAATTATTTTTTACTTGTTCAAAATGTTAAACTTATCTTATTAAATTCATTTATATGAAAACTATAAAACCAACTATTGCTTGAATAAAAAATTATAAACAAGAAAAAGTGAAAGGTGAGTATAGTGAATAATAAAAAAATTGAAAAATCTTATATTAAGTTATTTTACAAATGCTCGTGAAAATCATTTTTCACGTAAATTTTATCATATTTATAGTTCATTTTTATTCAAACCTTGATTGAGTTCTATAATTTTTATGTAAATAAATCTAATGGATCAAGTTTTACCTATTGAATTAATAAAAAATAATTAAAAATTATGTTCCAAAATAAAAAATAAATATTTTTTCATATGAACAATATTGATTCAAATATGATAGTTAAGGATCAAAATGAATTTTTTTAAAAAATAAAGGACTAAAACAAAATTTTATGATAAAGATAAATGACTAAAGTTATAATTTAGCCAAAATTTAATTATTGTCAGTGACGGAAAGTATTAAAATATTTTAAAAATATACTTTTTTTATTTAAAAATTTTAAATAAATATATTTTAATTAATTAAAGGTTAAAATTAAATAAATAGATGTTTTCTTTACTAAATATTTAAATAAATGATATATTAACCACATATATTTTTATTGCTCTAAAAATTAACTATTTCAAAACCTTTTTATTTATTTATGTTTGAGATCCCACATTGACCTATAAGATTACTTGAAATTTTAGGATTATCATAACTTATATTAGATTCGTTAATGAGTTACTTACTATATTATTTACACACCATACTCAATAGTATTAATATAAGTGGGGGTAATTTTTATCATATAAATTGATTTTGTAAGGTTTGGTAAGTCTTAAACATATGTTTTAATATGATTGTAGTGCATATCCTAGTGATTGTTTCTTGAGTTTATTAGGTTACTCATTATTGGATTGGTATCAAACCATCTATATATGTTTAGTCCTCCACCTGATAGAGGTGTATTAGAAATTTCATATTAATTAATAAGATAACTTGAAAAAAAAAACATATAAATGAGAAAATTTATCGTCTTACAAACCAATTTTATAATATTAAATTAAGTTTAAAACTTGTATTCTTAAAATGATATTAGAGTATATCATAAATCTATTAACAAACCGAATATCATATTCTCACGTATTAAACTCCAATAATATTAAACGTGAAAATATATATTAAAAAAATTAAATTTATATTGACTAAAGATAAAATTTAAAAAAATTATAAATAAAACAATTATCTCTTGCAAATCGATTTTATATAATTAAGATCAAAATTCTCGTAAACAAAATAACCCATTGTAAATATTTTAAAATTTATTGTTGACTTCACAATGTGAACAATTAATAATATGTTGCAGTGGGCAAGTTGATAGTAGAAAACACGAAACAAATACTAATAAGTTATTTAATTATTTATTTTATATAAACAACATCAAACTAACAGGACTTTTATTAAAATAAGATAAATACATATAATTTAATTTTTAATATATTATGAACCGTAATTTTATTATTTTTAATATTATTCTAATTTTTTAATTTTTTAATTTATTTTTAATATTGTATTTTTAAAATATATAATTTATTTAGAAATTTATAATTTAATTTTAATATATTTTTATATTTTAATTTATTAATTTTGACTGATTGTAATATAATTTAATTTTATTATATTATATTTCAATTTATTATATTTTACTTTTACTATATTATAATTCAATTTATTATAATAATAAAGACTAAAAAATAACATGAAGAAAATGTTAAAAATATTAAAATAACAAAAAATTTACAATAAATCGCATTTATAAGAATTAAATATACTTAAATCTATAAAAATTCAAGCCAACAGGTCTATAAAAGGAGATTAGTCCTTGATACAAGTTTTAAAAAACAAATTGTGGGATAACAAATAAAAACAAACCGAAGCGAGCAGCTACCTCATTGGTGTTCAAGGCAAGCTCTTCCATCTCATCATTGGGCACTTGAACTACCCAACGAATGCCCCATTTTTTGTATTGGGCCTTCTTTTTTCTGGGTTCTGTTGCAACACTATACAACTTGTCTATCTGAGCAAAACCTGAGGGTGCCATGGATTAATAATATTTGACACTTAACACTACAATTAAGCCAATGCACTACCAAATTAAAGAGACTTTTTTTTTTTTTTTTTAAGTTGATCCATGCTTTGTGTTTTCTAGTTGCTTCCCTTAAATAAGGTACCAAAAATGGTTCTTTAGCTTCCCAGCAATGCAGCTCCATGTGCACTGGTACCAACGAATATTTCTTTCATAAATATATATATCAAATTTCATGCCCGAGTATTTTCAAGTTTAAATAAAATATTTTTTTATAAATCAAGAAGTATCAAGGTATTATTTTTTAGTTGTAATTTCAAATGTCGAATCTAATAATATTCGATTAAAATATTATTATTCAATAATGATAAAATTGTATGTCTTAAAAAAAATATGTTTGTATTACTATATTATTAATGAATATTTTATTTATTAAATAGAAATAAATTAAAAACATAAGATTTTTCATTTAAAATTAAGAAAGAAAAGTCATTTAAACCAAGATAGTTTGTATATGTATTAATTTAATATGGTATACCTCAAAATTTAAATTAATAAATTAATAAAATATTTTTTAATAAAATATGTTAGATTACAAATTTTAAAATTCAATTTAAATTTAAATTAACTAAATTTTAGCAATATTATAAAAAATAAAATACTTAATGATTTAATGAAAATAAAAATAATTCTTAAAATATTTTCATTTAAGAATAAAACCTTATATTTATAATACAAAATAAACCTTACATGGATCATTGGTTTGAAGTCGCTTCTATCCTTTACGTAGCGTTTAATCAATTTTATTAATTTTCTAAAGCTTTTCTTTTGTTCATTTTAGAAAACTAAAAAGTCAGACAAACATAATTTTATAAATTTCTTAAAACACGATTTTTTAATAAACAGAAATACAAAAACAAAACTTTTATAAAATTTAGAGGAATTTGTACTTTAAAAAAAGTTTAAACAATTAGAACAAACATTACTCGGACTCAACATATAAATGATAAATTAATGATTGAGTATTTGGACTTGATTAGTAGAGTGGAATGTGTTCATATTTATCACCAAAATTGTCGAAAAGCTAGAATACGAAATAAAAATGATAGGGTCCATGGCCAGCTTTTCTTTAATCACAGAAAAGGAAGGTTCTGTCTATCATTCAAGAATCAAGATAACGTGGTGCGTGTGAATTGGGCCTGCGTTTCTTTGCAACTCAAAACTATACTGGCAGTTTAGGAAAGAAGGAAATTAAAGGGTCGTAGAGGGACGTCGAATATGATTCAATTCCTCTATTCACAAAAAGGAAATTATTCCTCCTTATTTTTCGAATAATTGAATTTCACTAACTTTATAGATAATCTAAAGCAATATTTATGAACGACACTGATGTTCAGTTATTCATTTGCATTCAAAAATCTACCCTCCCCCTCCCCGAGAGAAAGTAACAAAAATAATTTAATATGAAAGGAAGAGAAAAATATAAAAATATATACTAATAACAAGAATTGAACTAAAACTTTTTAGAGCAATTACTCCTGCAATAACTTCATAAATTACTACCATTTTTAGTTTTTATTAATTAAGTTATTTATAATTTTAGTTCTCATATTTTAATTACCAATATTTAATTTTTATAATTTCTTAATTGTCAAAATTAATTTCTCACCCTAATTACAACAATTTTATAAGGCCAAATCAAATGGATAAATACAAATAAGTTACAAGATCAATATCCTAACCATAAAAAAGCATTAAACATTTTTTTATCTTAAATTATGTCTACAATCTTGTTTTTATCAAGTCCAAGATATATTATTATATGTTAAAAAAGATGATGAATAAGACATTATTAGAGAAGATCCTAGAATAACCACGTACTCATGCATAAGTTGGTATTTTCTTGATTACATGTTGAGAATGAGTTCAATGACATTTGGCGTTGACTCGATAAGACCTTGTATGTGTGACCGCAACATTGTCTCAAATTTTGGTAAGTTGTAGCCTTGCCAGAGGTGAGTAAGACTTGGTCCGTTCCACTATCTTGACCCAACGTTATTTTGCCAAGTTCATGTTTTAGAAATTTGATCAGGTATAGTCTGAAGATGGATTCAGGTTTATTTTTTTAAGGAGTATAAGTTTGTTGAATAATTATGTAATTAATAATAATAATAATAATAATAATAATAATAATAATAATAATAATAATAATAATAATAATAATAATAATAATAATAATAATAATAATAATAATAATAATAATAATAATAATAATAATAATAATAATAATAATAATTAAATTATTCAATAAATAATATTTCATATAACATGATATTATATTTTCAATGATATTATTTATTTTAAAATATATATTGTATAATATACCTTTAATTTTATATTTTTTATTCTATAATTTAATTATACATAATTGAGATGAATATATTATATTAAAAGTTGGGTTGACCGAGTTTCCTATTTAATTAAATTGAATTCAGATTTTAATAAATGAGTCTAAAAAAATTTTAAGTTGAGTTGGGATAAAGATAAACTTGTCTTATTACTCACCCCTAAGTCATACTAAGCAAATGAATATACCAAAGGGTTTAAGACATGGAGACCTTCTTGCTCCTTTTCTTTTTTTGATTATTGCACTTAGCCCTAAGCCTTACTAAGAAAATGAATATATCAAAGGTTTAAGGCATGAAGACCTTCTTGCTCCTTTTCTTTTTTTTCTTTTTTTATTATTGCAGGGGCTCACTAGTTTAATGAAGAAAAATATTGATCTTAGGAAGTTTTGTAGCACCACTATAGGTGAATGTCTCATTTTTCTCTTCTTCAATTCACAAATGATGCTCTCTTAGATGGAGATGTCTGCGCTAAAAATTTGTGGATGATTAAGGTGATCCTAAGAAGTATTGAATTATTATTAGAACCTAAAGTCAATTTCCATAAAAAAAAAAAAAAAAGCTCAATGTACGACATCAATGTTGATGAAAACTTCTTGAAGTTAGCCTCCAATTTTTTATATTGCAATATTGATTACTTTCCTTTTAAATTTTTTAGAGTTCCTTACGGTGTTAATCCAAGAAGACTAGTTACTTGTTTGATTTCTTGGAAAGGTAAGTATCTTTTATGGTGTCTAAAGATGTTCTAAAAAAGTTGGTTAGGATGAAAAGAAGATTTCTATGGTTGATTGTGTAGGTTCTTCTAAGATTGCTTGATTTCGTTGGGATGAGGTTTGTTATCCTACGAAGTTTGGAGGACTTGGTATTAGAAATTTGGAACTTTTTAATTTAAACATATTGGGTAAATAAAAATGGAAGTTTTTCATTGATGCTAATGTTATTTGGAGAAATTTTTTTCTCTTTGATATGGTTTTCTTCGATGTTTTTTTCCTTAAATTCATCTCATATTGTTAAATGAGGTTCAATTTGGTGGAGAGATTTAATATATCCATAGAATCCCAACTAAACATAGTCTCTTTTTAGTTCTCAAAATTTGTCTTCTTAAAAGTTAAAGGAGGAGATAAGATAAGATATCGGCATTATAATTGGATCGGTAATAAGAGCCTTTGAAATGTCTTCCAAACACTTTTTCAAATTTCTAAAAATAAGGAAAATGAAATTGCTTTTATGGGGAATAAAGGGGGAAAGTTTGGTTTTGATTGTGGAGATGGATAAGACATTTTTTTAGTGGAAGAGATACCTCATTTAAGAATATTTAACCATATCTCTTCTATTTTATTTATTAAAAAGGATAAATATTATTGGTATTGGAAAGAGGATGTAATTCATATTTATTTTGTTAGTTCAAGATACAATTTTCATATTTCTTGTTGTGTCAAAGGTTTAATAAGTGTGTTCTATGTTCAGGTGCTTAATAAAATTTGGAATTGTGTCTAGCTACTTTAAAAGTTTTACATTCTCTTGGAGAATGTTGCTATATAGGCACCCTACTAAAATTGTTTTGTTTAATTGAGTGATTAATTTGAATTATCTTAGTCTTTCGTGGTCTTTTTGTTGTTCCAATCAATTTTCTTATCTTTCTTCTTTTCTATTAAGCTTTAGGATAACATTTTTTTGCATGGTTAGGTCTTTCTTTTGTGATGCCCTCTTCATACAAAAATCTATTTGTTCAATATGACCTGTTGACACTTGAAAAAAATAGTAAACTTTCATTTTGATTTGGCATGTGGTTGTGTGCAAGGTTCATTTGGTTGTTAAGGAATCAGATGGTGTTTAATAAAAGCAAATGCATTCAGATTTCTACCTTAGATTTTACTAAAGTCTATTATTGGGAATGGATTTTGGGGGGAAATGAGGTGTCTTTACTATTTTACTCAAATCGATGTATTACTTTTGTATTGTTTAATTTGTAAAGTCTTTATGTCTTAATTTTGTAGAAGGATTATATTTGCTTAAGAAAAATATTATTATCTTCCTTAATAGAAAAATACAATACATAAGACATAAGATAAAAATTCTCGAGTGGAAAATAATTCTTCCAAAAAAATATAGTAGAATGAGAATAGTGGAAAATCTCTAACAACAATTGAGATCGTAGAAAAGAATTAACTTATTTAATAGTAAAAAGAGACCTAAATAATTTTTTTTATACCTATTGATTTAGTAAAATTCCACACAAAGAAAAGAGCTCAAAGCATTTACCAAATCTACCAATAACCTTTCTTCCTACACACAAAAATAACTATTCTTCCACCTCCAAACCCACATCAGATATTATCATACTATTATGCGATTTTTACACATCCATACATTCCTATCAAGTGAGACTTGGTACAAACAAGATAAATAATGCTTCAAGTTACAATTATGAATCTAAAACATTGTGACAAAGTTGAATATGATCTCCATTTTCAATCTTTCTTATACACATTAAGTAGATTAAAACAGTGTCACACTACTAACATTCTAACAAACGTAAATATCTTCACCAAATTGAAATAGAAGTTTTCTATGTAACCTCTACAAGAAATCATTTTATATTACCATAATATAAAAAAGTGAAAACCAAACATCATTAAAATATATAAGAAATTGTCATTTCCATTTAGCTAATAAGCTTAAGTTAAAAAGTTGTAAGTTCTTTATTCCTAATCTGCTATAAGATTTCAATCGGAAAATTGTGACTTAACAAACCCACACAACTTTTATCTCTACTAAACCATGTAAAAGTTCTATGCAACCCTTTAAAAATATTCAGGACCTTCTTTAGCATTTAAAAAAAATGAAAGAAAGTATGATAAAAAAAAACCAAAATACTGTAGAATTTACTAATGCAATCAGCCAGAGGAAATTTTTTTCCTTTTTATATTGTCAAGTGGAGTTTCATTGAGTCAAAAATTGATGTCCAAGAGTATTAATTTTGCATTATCTATGATAAGTAAGACTATCAGTACCACAATGTAAAATATTAGCAGCTGCTAAAAAAAAAAAAGGCCTTCTCCATTAATACTAAATAGAATGTTTTACAAAAATTAGTTTGTAACACTACAAAAAAGAAATGTTTTAGCGACGGAAACAAAGGTCACTGTTAGCAACGGATTTAGCGACGGAAATTCACTTATATTTTTGCGACCGATTTAGCGACGGATAAATGAGGTAAAAAAAAACAATTAAAAATCGACGAAGATAGTAACTGAAATAGCGACGGAATAGAAACCTTATAGTTTGCGACCGAAAAATATTTAAACTAAAAAATATAAATATATTTAGCGACGGAATATAGAGAAACCAATGTTTTTGATTTTGTGACCGATTTAGCCATGGAAAATTGAAATTTTTTAAAATAAATTAACATTTTTGCGATGGAATTAGCGACCAAAATTAAAATAATAATAAAAAATAAAAGGAACTTCAACCACCGAATTAGCGACGGACAAGGGACGTTAGGTTTTGCGACCGAAAATAAAATATTATAAAAAATAAATTAAGGGACTTTTAGCGATCGAATTAGTGACAGAAAAGGAAAAAAAGAAACATTTGATTTTGTGACCGAATTAGCAATGGAACATTAAAAATTTGGACTATGTGAAGGTACTAGCAGGGTTTATTTGTAATTAAAAGAGTATTTTGAGTTTTTATTTATCTTAATGATGGTTATGAAATTCATTTTAAATGAAATGAATATATTTTTAAAATAAAAATAAATTATAATATTTGTGTATTTTAATTATATATAATTTGGTTATTTTTGTACATAATTGTTTTATTTGTAATTATATAAGTTTTTTGATTCTACATGTCTTGTAATTAATGTATTGACGTTTATTTTACAAGAAGTGAGTATATTTATTTTAAAAATAAAATAGATTTCGTAATTTTGTATTTAAATTTTATATATTTTTGATATTTATCCAAATAATAGTATCTTTAGCCTTTTTTTTAATTAAATGGGTCATTTGATGTCTACTTAATGTAATTACGAAGTTGAATTTTATTTTACATTTACTGTAATTATTTTTAAAATAAAATAAATGTAGTAATTTTCTTTATAAATTTAATATATTTTATATATTTATCTAAATAATAGTATGTTTCGTAACAAATTTTAATTAAATGAGTCATTTGACTCTATATATATTTCCAATAATTAGGATGTTGATGTTTATTTTATGTGAGGTGAGTGTAATTATTTGTAAAATAAAGTAAAGTTAGAAGTTTTCTCTTTAAATTTAAGATATTTTCTATATTTATCCAAATAATAGTATGTTTAGTAGCAATAATTTAATAAAATAAGTAATTTGACTATATATTTGCAGTAATTAGGATGTTGAAGTTTATTTTACATGATGTGAGTGTTATTATTTTTTAAATAAAGTAAAGTTAGTAAATTTCTCTTTAAATTTAAGATATTTTCTATATTTATCCAAACAATAGTATGTTTAGTAGTAATTTATTAATTAAATGAGTAATTTGACTCTATATTTCCAGTAATTAGGGTGTTGAAGTTTATTTTACATGAGGTGAGTGTTATTACTTTTTAAATAAGGTAAAGTTAGCAAATTTAAGATATTTTCTATATTTATCCGAATAATAGTATGTCTAGTAGTAATTTATTAATTAAATGAGTAATTTGACTCTATATTTCAAGTAATTAGAGTGTCGAAGTTTATTTTACATGAGGTGAGTGTTTTTATTTTTTAAATAAAGTAAATTTAGTAAATTTCTCTCTAAATTTAAGATATGTTATGTATTTATCCAAATAATAGTATGTTTAGTAGCAATTTATTAATTAAATGAGTAATTTGACTCTATATTTCAAGTAATTAGGGTGTTGAAGTTTATTTTACATGAGGTGAGTGTCATTAATTTTTAAATAAAGTAAATTTAGTAAATTTAAGATATTTTCTATATAAATTAGAATAATAATATGTTTAGTAGCAATTTTTTTAATTAAATGAGTAATTTGACTCTATATTTCAAGTAATTAGGGTGTTGAAGTTTATTTTACATGAGGTGATTATTTTTATTTTTTAAATAAAGTAAAGTTAGTAAATTTCTCTTTAAATTTAAAATATTTTCTATATTTATCCAAATAATAGTATGATTAGTAGCAATTTATTCATTAAATGAGTAATTTGACTGTATATTTCAAGTAATTAGGGTGTTAAAGTTTATTTTACACGAGGTGATTATTTTTATTTTAAAATAAAGTAAAGTTAGTAAATTTCTCTTTAAATTTAAGATATTTCCTATATTTATCCAAATAATAGTATGATTAGTAGCAATATATTAATTAAATGAGTAATTTGACTCTATATTTCAAGTAATTAAGGTGTTGAAGTTTATTTTACATGAGGTGAGTGACATTAATTTTTAAATAAAATAAAGTTAGTAAATTTAAGATATTTTCTATATAAATCAGAATAATAATATGTTTAGTAGCAATTTATTAATTAAATGAGTAATTTGATTCTATATTTCAAGTAATTAGGGCGTTGAAGTTTATTTTACATGAGATGATTATTTTTATTTTTTAAATAAAGTAAAATTAGTAAATTTCTCTTTAAATTTTAGATATTTTCTATATTTATCCAAATAATAGTATGTTTAGTAGTAATTTATTAATTAAATGAGTAGTTTGACTCTATATTTCAAGTAATTAGAGTGTTGAAGTTTAGAATATAGATAATTTAATTTATGTTATTTACAAAAATATTATGATAACTAGATTATTTTATAAAATTAAAATAATAAATATTTAATATTTAATTATATAAATTATTAATTAAATTGATAAAATAAATTAAATTATGTTAGATTAAATTGAATTAAACATGTATTAATAATATGATATATAATATATAAAATTATATAATATAATTTGACTACATGAAATTTGACTAATTTATATTTATATAAACAATTTAATTTATATTATTTAATAAAATATTATCATAAATATATTATTTTATGAATAAAAATAATAAATATTTAATATTATAATGTATAAAACTATATAATATAATTTGTCTGCATGGAATTTAATTAATTTATATTTATATATAAAACTTAATTTATATTATTTAATAAAATATTATAATAACATAAATTAAAATATAAATATTTAGTATTAAAATGTATTAGATTATTTAAGCAAAATTTTTTCTATATTTTTCCCACCATTCTTAAATCTTTCCTGCACTCCTCCAAATCTTCTTCCTTTTCCTCCCTACCCTCTCTTCCTCCCTATTGTGTTGTCACCGCCACCCAGCCACCACTTCCCAGCAACCACTGCCGCAGCCACCACACGTTCCCAAGATCGCGACAACTTTCTCCTCCACGCCTCTGCCTGAACCACCGCGACCCACCTCCAATATGCATCAAGCTTCATATTTGTGAACAGATATTGTTTTTTCGGTGACGACCTTGTTGTTTCCAGCAAGGAGTTGGTTTTCCGGCGACAAGCCAACCATTTCCAGCAGCGAGCTGGTTTTCCGGTGACCAAAGTAGCATTTCCAACAGTGACGACGAGCTCAGCGTTTTCGGTAAGTGTTCTTGCTTGTTGTAAAATACAACTTTGCTTACGGCAAAAAAGAAAAAAGATTAGTACTTGTTAGCTGCTGCACACTACCAATGTTTGCTTTTTTAATAATTTTTTGAGATAAAATCTGCACTAACGATTTAGATCTGCACTAATAGTTTAATACCAATGTTTGCTTTTTTAATAGCTTTTTGAGATAAAATCTGCACTAACAAGATAAAATTTGCACTAACAGTTTAATACCAATGTTTGCTATTTTAATAGCTTTTTGAGATAAAATCTGCACTAACGAGATAAAATCTGCACTAACAGTTTAATATCATATGTATAATTTTCAATAGTTATATTATATTTATATATCCGAGACAAAATAATATATTACTGATAAATCTATTATGAGATGTCTGGTTTGTTTTATATTTATAATTAAGGCATGTAATGTGTATTGATGGTGGTTACTAGTAAATACAATAATTGTAAAAATGTAAAGTGTGTTCAAAATTTAGTGGGTGCTTGCTCGAAATTTTTATGTATATGTATCAAAATAAATTTAATTTGGTGATCACATATGTATATGTATCCTAATCTTGAAGCTCAAAATTTTTTTGATTTACTTACAGCTGCACAAGCACCATTGTGGGAAGGATGCGATAATCATTATGAATTGTCAATTTCTTTGGCAGCTCTAAGCTTGAAATCAGACTATAACATGTCAGAAGGGTGCTTTAATCGTATGGTGCAATTGATAGGGGAGACGATGCCTGAAGGTAACAGGATGGTGACAAATTTGTATCATGCTAGAAAGTCGGTTCAAAATTTGGGTTTGGGTTGTTTGAAAATTGATTGTTGCCCAAAAGGATGCATGTTGTATTACAATGAAAATTCTAACAAGACTATAACAAAGTGTCTTGTTTGTAACACCGATCGATACAAATCAATCACTAAGAGGGGGGTTTAGAAGAATATTTCTGTGAAGAAAATGTGGTACTTTCCACTCATTCCAAGACTACAAAGATTGTACTCTTCAATAGCCACTGCATCGCACATGAGATGGCATAGTGACAATGAAAGGGACCCAACTTTTTTATGTCATTCATCTGATGCCGAAGCTTGGAAGCATTTTGACAGACTTCATCCAGAGTTTAGTAAAGACCCTAGGAATGTCAGATTAGGGTTATGTGTAGATGACTTTAATCCATTTGGTCAATACGGAAAAAGTTACTCATGTTGGCCAATTATCTTAACTCCATATAATCTTCCTCCTGGGATGTGCATGAAGCAGGAATTTATGTTTCTAACAGTTTTAATTCCAGGTCCATCAAATCCAAAGCACAAGAATGATGTCTATTTATAGCCATTGATTGATGAGTTGTGTATGTTGTGGAATGATGGCATATTAACTTATGATGTGTCGCTGAGACAAAATTTTATGATGAAAGCTGCTTTGATGTGGACAATTAATGACTTCCCGGCTTATGGAATGTTATCTGGTTGGACCACTGCTGGGAGACTTGGATGCCCCATATGTATGGAACGAACTAAAGCATTCACACTAAAGCATAGTCGTAAAGTCTCCTATTTTGATTGGCATCGCCAATTTCTCCCACTCAATCATCCATACAGAAGAAAGAATAATTCTTTCAAGAAAAGGTGTGTTGAGACATCGCATCCTCCTCCCCGGTTGTCTAGTTTTGATATATGGAAGAGAGTTGCACACTTACCATTTTCGTATGACTTACAAGAAGAAGAACAAGAAATTCCTGGTTATGGTGTTCAACATAATTGGAAAAAACAAAGTATTTTTTGGAGGTTGCTGTATTGGAACACACATCTTCTACGTCATAACATTGATGTCATGCACACAAAGAGAAATGTTTTTATGAATGTATTTGACACTATGATGGACATTAATGGTAGGACTAAAGACACATATAAGGCTCGGATGGATATAGCAGAAATATGCAATTGGAAAGAGCTTGAGTTGAAAGACATTGGTCGTGTCAAACTTTTCAAACCAAAAACAGCTTATGCATTCAGCAAATCTCAAAGAATTGCTATTTGCAAGTGGGTGAAAGAACTAAAGTTGCCAGATGGGTATGCTTCTAATTTGGGTAGATGTGCAACGTTAACCAAGGAAAGTTACATGGAATGAAAAGTTATGATTGTCATGTTTTCATGCAACGGTTGCTTCCTATTGCATTCGACTCATTACCAACACATATTTGGAACCCACTTGTTGAACTTAGCCACTTTTTTAGGGAACTAACATCGACAACACTAAATGCTGAAAACCTAGCAGTTATGGAAGGTAATATACCTGTGTTGTTGTGTAATTTGGAACAAATATTTCCACCAACCTTCTTTGATTCAATGGAGCATCTTCCAATTCATCTACCGTATGAGGCTAGAGTTGGTGGTCCAGTCCAATATCGTTGGATGTACCCTTTTGAGAGGTATAAAACCAGTAATCATTTATACACCATTATGTTATATATGTTAACCAACAGTTCTTGAGATTGTGGATTCATATTCTTTGTCAGGTTTCTACATTCCCTAAAATATAAAGTAAAGAATAAGGCAAGGGTAGAGGCTTCTATTTGTGAAGCTTATTTAGTGGAGGAGACATCAATGTTTGCCTCATTTTATTATCCTAATAAAATTGAAACGAGAAGGACTAGAATACCTCGTAATGTTGATTCGGGTGAAGGTTCTTCATCCACTCCTCCTATATCAATTTTTAACTACCCAGGAAGACCAGGTGGCAAAGTCATATCATATTTTTTGAACCAAGTTGACCTTCAAGCTGCTCACTTATATGTTTTTTTAAATTGTGAACATGTTGAGCCGTATTTAGAGTAAGTATTTCTAATTATAGATGTTACTCATGTTATGTTGACCAGTATGATTAATATACTTTTTTCATTGTAGTATATATACTCAGTTTTTACGAGAGCTTAATCCCACAGATTCAGATGCTGAAATTGACAGTGACATTTCGTCAACATTTCCTACATGGTTCAAACAATATGTATGTTAATACTTTTTGGTATTATTTAAATGTTTTATTGTCCACCCTAATATAGTGTATGATGTTGGAAGTTTAATTTTTTAGGTTCTAAATTCAGAAAATAACATTCGAGACTCGTTATTGGTTAATCTGGCATAGGGGCCTAAGAGAAAAGTTGAATCATGGCCTATGTACATTATCAATGGATATAAATTTCACACAATTAACTGGAGTGAAGGCATGAATTCCATAAATCACGGTGTTTATGTACGAGGAACTAACGGTCAATTAGAATCTGACTTTTATGGAAACGTGATTGATATCATTCAATTAGAGTACATTGGTTTCCCAATAATGAAGTTAGTTCTATTCAAGTGTGATTGGTTTGATAACACTCCTAATATAGGAACAAAAGTACATAACAAATATGAGATTGTTGACGTACGGGCAACACGAAGATATAATAAAGCATACGATCCATTCATATTTGCACAACAATCTGAACAAGTTTATTACACAAGATATCCTGAGGGACATCATGGTTGGTTGGTTGTAATCAAGACAAAGGCAAGGAGTAGAATTGTTAATAATACATTATCTCAAATTGAGCAAGAGGCTCCGTACCAAGATGATGACTTTGTTGGGCTTCAAGTAGTATTGCATATTGACTTAGATGTTATTAATGAATCTCTTGCTGACATTTATGATGGTGGAGAAGAAGTAGACACACAATTATTAGATCAAACAGAATTTGATGAACTAGACGAAGATGAATACATAACAACTGAGAATGAAAGTAAGAGTGATTTAAATGATACAGATACTTCTTAGGTAATTTATACAATAACATGAATTACATTTGTTGTGTTAATTACTTTCTACATTTGTATGACCATTGTTTGTATCATTTACTTGTAGTGATTATGACAAGAAAGATAAGCGATACATTTTGGTGTCGTAAAAACGATCAGGTTTGATTTTCTAAGTTTGATTAGTTTCCTAAACCTTAAACATTTTATGTTTCACTATATTCATTAATCTTTAGTCCTAATTGTGATATACAATAATTACTACATATAGATGGCAAACAGAAGTACAAGTGATGGTCGTAGACCACCTAATCGTGGCAGAGGTCGTGGTGTTAGTTAGAGAGGTCAACCCACCATCAACTCTCCCACTTCCATAAATCACATCTCAACGTTAGAGTCCACAATTCCCATTCACCAACATGTCATACTTCTTACAGTTGAAGAGGAACCACAAGCTATCGAAGTAGGTGATATAGTGGTCACACCTTCAACACTACAAGATTCATTCACACCAGAAGGTTCATCTCCACACTCTCAACATGCACTGGATCAAAGACCTTTCCTTCAAGTAATAAATAATGAGTAAGTCAATTTTAATATAATAATTCATCTTTTAAATAACATTCTTCAAATATGTACATTTACAAAATCATTCTCCATAGATTTACACCATCCTATGGCCCTGCTCGTGTGATCTCACGAATCATTAAACAAAAATTTGATGAACCATGGCCGAGATGGAAGAAGGTACGACTTGAAGTTCGCAACCTATGGTTTAGAGAGTTTAAGGTAATTTACATTTTTGGTTCAATTTCAATTGTATTGTTTATTTTTTTCTATTTTTTTTCTATTTTGCTTAATTAATTTTTAATGCAGAAAGAGTATATTTGGGATCTATCACAGGAGAAAGCTATCATAGTCATTTTTGAGCAAAAGGGTTCATGTATTTACAAAAATACAATGAATAAGATTAGAAATGGTCACAGTGCAACTTGGATTCTACCCAATGTTCGAACAAGTTTGGACGAACATTGGGCTTCTACAGATTTTCAAAATAAGAGGTAAATTAACAAGGAAAATCGAGCTATTAATAAAGGAGCCTCAGCATATTGTGGTGGATATATATCTACATCGGCTCATTACGAAAAAATGGTAATTTTAATTACTTTTTATTTTACTTAATTGATTGGTTATATTATAATTTCAATTTTTGCTTAAATTTAAGTAGGCTACACAATTGCAACGACTGCCAATTGCTTGGGAGATGGTAGAAAAAACCAAAAAATTAAAGTCTGGAGAATGGGTCAATGACAAAACTCGTGAACTTGCGGTAAATTCAATCTTTTACCTTTTTTAACATTACTTTAAAGTTTATTAACTATTAATAAAAGTCTAATTAAAGATTCAACTTTTTTTTGAAGCTGAAATATGAACATCGACGACAAGAAGTCCAAAAATCTACCACAGAGGAAGTAACATCTGCAAATGACTCCAATTATGTACCCATCAACGAGAATGACATATATTTAGAAGTTGTTGGAGGTAAGAATAAAAAAGGAAATGTATATGGACTTGGGAGTTTAATCAACAAGTTCATGCATTCAACATGTATTCCAATTAATAGAATAGACATGTCAATGGTACAACAAATGGAAGAGATGCGTGAAACAATTGATAAATTGAATAATGAACTTAAGAAAAAAACGGCTAAGGAGAAGTCACTTGAGGAGAAAGTGGTGCAATTGTTACATAATCATGAGGAGCAAAGTGAGCAGATACGACAACAAAACCAATAAATACAACTTATTTTACAACACTTGCAGTTGAAATCTCTTATGTCACCCCCCACTGCACTAGATAATAATGACGACCATGGTGATAATGATTAGGATGGTATCTTTAAGATGATGTAATAGACAATCATTTTTACAATGTTTAGGATAATTATGTTCATAGTTATTATGATTTTGAATTTTTAGTAATCATGTTGATAGTTTTAATTGTTAATATTTTTATATAAATGTTTATTTCAAATTTGTTATTGTATGTTATTTATAGTGTGATTAATTTTTTTGTTATTGATAAATATTTGACAGGTTCATAATATATATTACTAATTTTAAAAAAAGAAAGGAAAAATGAAAAATTTTAGCGACCGAAATATTCAGTTGTTAAATCCGTCGCTAACCTAATATGCATTTAGTTTTAGCCACCGAAATAGCGACGGATTCAGCAACCAAAACTTTATTATATTATATTTCAAAATATATTTAGCCATCGATTTTAGCGACCGATTATTTAAATATAGTTAAATTTCAAAATTGATTTAGTGACCGAAATAGCCTTCCATTTTCGGTCGCTAAATTTCCAATTACATTTACATACCAAATCATATAGCCACCCAAACTTTCCGTCGCTAATTTTGTACCAAATAAAATTCGATAACTAATTCGTTTAGCGATTAAGATTTTACTACTGACCCAATTCGGTTGCTATTTCCGTCGCTAAGGGATTTAATCACCAAATTTTACATTTTGCTACCGATTTTTGCGGTCACTAATATTGAATTTTTTTTGTAGTGTAACTTATACACAAATTCAAATATCTGAGGAATAGCCTATAAAACTCATACGCTTTTCATTAGTGCTTCCTCATCCAACAAAGTATAATATGCATATTCTGTTAAAGAAATATTGAGGATGGAGAGGATACTTCGCATTTATTCGTACCAAGATAAATATTGATTCTATTAACCAAGAAATCAAAAAAAAAAATCTTGTGAAAGCTCATTTCCGTCAAACCATACAGATCATCGGCAACAATAAAAAACATGAAGAAAAAAAAATGAGATCCCTTACCTTAATTCTCTAACCATAAATATCTCTTTTGTTGGACAACCACTAACAAACACGAAGAATGTCTCATTCAAATTTCTTAATTGATTAGACTTGTTAAAGAATCTCATATAGAATATTTAACTAAGTGTTTAATCATCATTAACCAATCAATCTATATACTTTCACAGTAATAGTTAAAGTATCAAACACGAGATCTGTTCTTACTAGACTCTGACATACAAACATTTTATCAATTTTGGATGATACTGTGAATATAAATAATTACATTTTACGTGATTTCAATTCTAATTTGCACTGTTCTTAAGCATAACTGATAATGGAATTAATATTTATTCAATTTTAAAATCAGCAAACAAAGGTACAATTTGATGTTTATGAACGGTTAAATTTAACTTGTGAACTCGAATTACATTAAACATAAGTCAAAATAAAATAATAATGTACACACAAATATCATCAATTATACTTATAAATTTAAACAAGCATTTGGTACATTTTTTATGCATGTATACCGAGTTAATTTATAAAGCAAATAAAGCGAGCTGTACTTATCTCGAGTTCAATTAATTTAATTTAGCAAACTGTTTAATTTATCAAAATAAATAATAAATTAAATCCCGAATTCATTTTGAGTGGATTGAATTGGTTGATCACGTAATTGTAACAATGATATATATATGTATTCTAAAAGAAAGATTATTGAAAATTATAAAATTACTTGGGCCACACTCAAAATTCTGTAATTTTAATATATTTAATTAATAAAAAATATATTAAAATAAAATTAGAGGGTATAATAGAGAATAATAGAAGAATAATATTTAAATATTTTATTTTTTCAAACTCTGTCGACATTTTAAGTTCTCTTTATCTCTCTATATCTATTCTTTCTGTGTTATATCACGATTCAAGGAGCTCGTCTAACTTATAACTATTTACCATATTTTGCTAAAACAAACTAAATGGACCAAAATTAGTGAACCACCATATTTTTCTATGGGATAATTAACGTGGCATGCCAAGTTTAGGAATTACTAATAGTAGGGATCCCCCAAATCCGGGGGACGACATCACAGGCACAACCCCTGTCGCAGTGGATTCATTTGGCACCTTTCGTTTACCAACCCATGAGTACGTATAAATATACGCACCCTCATCCCGAAGTTCCAAAGCAGCACCGCCCTAGGGCTTTGAGTAAACCACTGCCCCGAGGGCAAATAAGGGAAAGCACATTCCCACACACAAGCCAGAAAACTAACAAAACAAAACAACAAAAAGAGTTTCAAAATCTTAAGCTGCAGGGATGGCTGATGGATTCGATAGCGTCCACGAGAAGAAGAAGAAGCTCGCCGTGCTGAGCGTGTCTTCCCTCCTTTTGGTGGCGATGGTGGCCGCGGTGGCTGTCGGAATAAATGATAGAGGCTCCGCCGAGATCGGCATGGAAGAGAACGATGGCGAGATAGTGAAAAGTCAAAGGAACATGCAGGTGATATGCGAGAACACTGAATACAAAGAAACGTGCCACAAGAGTCTCGAGAAAGCCTCAAATGAAACTACCGACTTCAAGGAGCTTATCATAACCGCGTTCAACGCGACGGCCGAGGAGATAAAAAGCCAAATGCATAACTCAACGCTGTACCACGTGTTGGCCACCGACAACATGACCAAACAGGCCATGGAAATTTGCAAGGAGGTCCTAGGTTACGCGGTGGATGATATTCACCAATCCGTTCAAATGTTGGACAAGTTCAACCTAAGCAAAATGAGCGAGTACGCGTACGACCTCAAGGTGTGGCTCGCGGGTACCCTTGCCCACCAACAAACATGCTTGGAGGGGTTTGAGGAATCGAACACCGAAGCCGGCAAGACCATGACGAAGGTTCTGAACGCGTCGTTGGAGCTCAGCAACAACGCGTTGGACATAGTGAACGGCGTGGCGAGTCTCTTCAAGGGTCTTAACCTGAGTTCGTTCACCACCAGCAGAAAGATTCTCTCGGACGCGCCCTTCCCTTCGTGGGTGAATGAAGGGCAGAAGAGGATCCTCGAGGGTGCTGACCCCAAACCCGACGTTGTTGTCGCTCAGGATGGGTCTGGACAGGTCAAGAAAATCCACGAGGCTCTTAAACTCGTTCCCAAAAAGAATAAAAAGCAGTTTGTCATTTTCATCAAGGCCGGTGTCTATGAGGAGTATATTATCTTGAACAAGCACATGACCTATGTCACCATGATCGGAGAAGGCCCCACCAAGACAAGAATCACCGGCAACAAAAACTACGTCGACGGCGTCCAAACTTACAACAGCGCCACCGTCGGTAAGCAACCAGATCATACACATCCAACATTATATTATTTTCTGTGTCTTTCTTTTTATTACATCACACTGTATGCATGCAGGTGTGAACGCTGCTAACTTCATGGCGAAAAACATTGGGTTCGAGAACTCGGCCGGAGCAGAGAAGCACCAAGCGGTGGCCCTTCGCGTAACGGCAGACAAGGCGGTGTTTTACAACTGCCACATGGACGGGTACCAAGATACCCTTTATGTGCAATCACAGAGGCAATTCTACCGCGACTGCACAGTGTCGGGAACAATCGACTTCGTGTTCGGGGACGCTATCGGCGTGTTCCAGAATTGCAAGTTCATCGTGAGGAAGCCACTGGAGGATCAGCAGTGCATGGTGACGGCAGGGGGGAGGTCGAAGGCGGACAGTCCTACCGGGCTGGTGTTCCAGAGCTGCACGTTCACTGGCGAGCCAGAGGTGATGGGAATGAACCCCAAGATCGCTTACTTGGGAAGGCCGTGGAGAATGTTCTCCAAGGTTGTGATCATGGACTCCCAAATCGACGACCTTTTTCTTCCTGAAGGGTACATGGCGTGGATGGGAAGTGCCTACAAGGACACTAGCACCTACTACGAGTTCAACAACAGGGGTCCCGGTGCTGTCACTAATGGTAGAATCTCATGGCCTGGTTTCAAGGTCGTTGATCATTCAGAGGCTGCTGATTACTACCCTGGAAAGTTCTTCGAGATCGCCAATTCCACTGACCGCGATGCTTGGATCCTCGACTCTGGGGTACCCTACTCCCTTGGCCCCATTCCCCTTTAATTCAATTCATCCTTTTATAGACGATGTAGTCATCCCTGCATATATTTGTGCTCTTTCCATCATCTATTCCAGCCGTTTTGACATCTTATGTCTGGCACTAATTAAGGAAATTCATACACATATTTCTTTCTTAATTAACTTTCCCAGTTCTCACCGCTTTAATTTCTACCACTTACTCCTGATAAACAAATCAACATATACCCAATTTTTATTTTAACTTAAGAATAATATAATGAAAAATAACGTATAATTAATATTGTGTGTTTTGTGATTATATATATATATATACCACCTATAAAAATGGGAGTATATTATGATTTCTATAACAAATAGTAGTATCAATAAATACTGTTTGTACTATTTTTACGTAAATATTTAAAAATATAAGATTTGTATTATTATTTATAAATAAAAAATTTCAAACAAAACATACCATAGAAGCTATCACTACAAGATTTTTTGATTTTGTTTCTAATTTTAGCTATCATTTAAATTAGTAGTTAAATCTTAACTAATTAATTATTAATTAACTAGAATATTATTTTTTTAACTAAATTTAAGTTATATTCATTTATACTTTTTATTACTACAAATTAACAAAAAAATAATTATAAATTTTAAAAATTTACTACAAATTAACTAAGACTATTTTCTTAACTAATTTGTCACTTATTTCATGCTATCATTAATATTATAATAATTTTATAAATAATTATTTTTTACTAAAAATTAGCTACAAAATAATTATTAATTTTAAAATTAACCATAAAATTATTTAATAACAAATTTTAAATTTTCTATAAATGGAATAAACACAGTTGCGATTTGAATTTAAGTTCTCATAAGCCTGCGAGTGTTGAAATCACCTTATAAAATGTCATAAAAAACAAGCCCAACTTCAAGAACCATTTCTTCTTTGCCAGGCCCAACTCTGGCTTCTTTCAACTTATCATCGACGACCTAACAATAAATTGATATAGCTGATAGCCTGATAAGGTCGCCTGCTACTCTACACAGTGAATTGGTGATTTTTAAAATCAGAAACAAGTTCTTTAAATGATTTTTCTATCCCATGCACTAGGTTCCTAAGTTAAGATGTTTAAAAAAGAAAGTTTTTGGTTAGAAAAGAAATAACCTATTACATCGGAACACAAAATTAATTTTAGAATAATTATTTTTTATATCAATAAAATAAGAAAACAATAAAAATATTTTCTTTAATTTTTTTCTATTAAAATCTGAAATCATTATTTTTTTATCATTAATATTCACCTCAAAACAAGAGTAAGGACATGCCTGAGTGAATTTAAAAAAAAAAAAGGAATAAAAATGAAACAAATTTCGTTATAAGATAAACTTAGCTTATATATATTAATTAATTAATTTATAAAACCTTTTTCATATCAGTTTTTTCTAAAAACTAATTTTTAACTCATGCATAAATTAATTAAATTAAAATTTTTATTTTATTTTATTTGTTCTTATTTTCTTCTTATGTGTTTATAAAAAAAAATTATGTAAGCATGCCGATAAAGAGATTCGTGTGAATAAAATTTGTTAAGTATGGTTGAAGTAATATGAAATTATCTCTTGGAGCTGGATTAAGGGGTTCTCAATGTAACCCCCGTTTTGCGATTTGGAAGGGAAACTTGATTAGGTACTTAACTGTCCTAGAGGAGGGAGCTTGACACTTTTTCAATCGGAGCCTACAATGAAGTCAATTAACAAATTCCTTTAAGATTACGTGTTAGTTTTATACTTAAAAACTAAACTGGAAGATTTGGATGTGAACTAGTTTAACGTGTCTCATATCATTTCCAAATTCCAATAGTTTTCAGATATTTTGACGATAGTTCTCCCCTCTTGCCACTACCTAGGTTGGTGGTACATGCTTGTGACACCTGGAAATCAAAAAGTCTTTAAAACTATTAATGATGTCTCATTTATATATAAAAGAAATAATTAATGAAGATGAATTAAATATCAAAATTAATCAAATTACATTTTTAATATTTTTTAAAATATAAATTTGATTGATTTAATAGTTAATTTTAATATTTTATTTATTAAATCAAATATAAAAAATTTATATAATTTAAAATTATTTAGTGGTTTATTTATTATATTATTTTATTTTAATATATAATATGATATTTAAAATATATATAAATATCACTTATTAAATAACATATTTCAAAAAATTTAGATTATACGAAATTATATATATATATAATCATAAAGATAATATTCTATAATTTAAAAAGTAAAATAATTAAAATTTTATTTTATAAAAAATTATTAAAAATATAATTTAATTAACTTTAACGCCTAATGATAATAAATTATGAACTTTTTTTAATATGGACAGGGTGGATTATGAAAAATGTAATGTATTTTTTTGGGCAATATTTCTTCTATTTCAGACCATTGTGTTATGCAATTACTCTTAGTTAAAATGTGATTTGTATGATATTTTCGAGTGAGGTAAATTGGACTATCTAAACTGGGTCTGGTTCTCTCAGTTTGAAACAATATGCATAATGAAATGATAAAGGTATATTTACTTTTAATTTAAACTAAAACATTTGTAAATTTAATTTACTTTAAATTTTATTATATATTTTTTCCTTTACTCGCTTTACTTAAAAATGTAGTTGACTGGTGTGCAGAATATAGGAAAGTTTTCTTTAAAATAGAATAAGTAAAAGTAAAATTTTATGCTTTACGCAACTCTATGAATCATGTTAAAACTTTAGAGTTTGACCCATTCTTCAATTTACTGTAGAAGATCTTGGAATTGTCTCAACATTTTAATTTGCACCCGTTATTCTCTTTTACATCACAGTTTTCTAAATAAATTATTTGTGTTTGTTTGTCATGGGATTTAAGGGTAGTGTATATATTTTAAGGAGTATTTGCAAACACGCACATAAAAACAATCGCACCAAAAAATTTGAGTATTTTTTTCATTTTTAAATACAAGTAAAAATAATTTATTATAATTAAGAAAATTAATTAATGTCATATAATTTTATTAATGTTATTTAAAAATCTACTTTTTTATTTAAAATAATATTAAGAATAATAATAAATTATTAGAAACAACCTCTCAACTAAATGAAGAATATTTTAACAGTAATTTTATTAAAGAATTTAGATATTGTAAAGTGAGAAATTTTATTGTAAAGAGTAATGCGAGTCATCTCACTGTTAATTATTATTGTTAGTTGAAATATTTGTTAAACAAGTTCTAGGTGCAATATTCTTCTTAAATATTAAATTGTTATTTTACATAAGAGTTTACGTAGAACAAAATAATTAACTAGACTTAAAATTTATAAAACATAAATAATTTTAAAATAAACAAATACTAAACATTAATAATTTTGAAAGGGATGTAATATATTTTTCCATGCTGACTTGTACGTGCGAAATAATAAGAAAAAGGAGACATAAAAAAATAAAATGCGTTGCTCTCCCTCTGTACTAATGTTTGATAATTACAGTGCCAGTTTCTAAATCATTATAATGAGTTTTAAGCATCTTATTAAAAAATATATCATTTTCTTCTGTTAAAAAGATGAAGCATTAAGAATATAATTTTTTTTAGAAAAAGGTAATATGATCATGTAATTATATGTTTCACGCATAGAATAATGGCACGAAAATAATAGCTAACTGTGTTTCTTAAAAGTTATATTAGAAATTTGAATTTTAATATTGAATATGAAAAAATTATATTGAAAAAATATATTTATAAAAATAATTATTAGCTTCCTTAGCCTTCATGACACTATAAGATGACAGTTATTTTAAAAAGAACGTGGTACTTCAATTTCCTTACTCCTCCAAAAAATAAAAATAAAAATGAAAAACAAAGTTAACAACTAATCATTAGCTGTTTATTTGAATGTCTCCATGATTATAAACTAGCCATAATTAGTGCGACGTCTGTCCCACCCAACTTGTACGTACGCAGTGAAGATCCACATTTATCTTTTTGGGAGCTTCTTTTTTTTTTTTGTTTTATTGTCCTATTTTTGTACACGCTTTCTCCTGTTATAACTTTACAACTAGCAAACACACCACACAGGAGAAAAATCCCTCTCAACTTCAGCTACCAGTTTACCATAGAAAGGACAGGAGCCGCATGAATCCCACACAAGAAAATGATGCTATTTATAAATAAATAAATAAATAAATAAATAAATAAATATATATATATATATATATATATATATATATATATGTGAATTCAATTATAAGACTTGTCCAGATCACAACTTAAACTTATTACTTATAAATTATCTATTAATAAAATGTTTACATCAATGATAAACTTACATTCATTTGAAATAGTGAGTTGGATGCTGCGCGAATTTTTGGTTGAAGTTTGAATAATGGTCAGACTCCAATCCAGATGGATTCACTCACTAGTCACGCCAAACCCAACCCCACGCAATGTGTCCCCACACGCTTTACTTTGTACTTTGCATAATCTTCGTCGTGTTCTTTGGTGGGTTCCGGATTATTACATAAAGATTATAATTATAATGTGATGAAATATGATTATTTCTTTTTTTAAAATTAAGAATATAATAACGAATAGTCAAAAGACTAATTCCTTTGAAACGTAAAGATTATCAATAAAATTTTCTCTATATAACTATAAATCAATTATTTGACAATATATTTAAAATAAATATTAGTTGGTTATATGATGCACGACAATAATAATCAAACTGGTATTTAATAAAATTAAATTGTGACTCTTGAGTATAGTTTTTAAAATTAGATTAGATTGGTCCGGTGGGGGAAAATTGACCAAATGTCCAGTTTAGTAGAATCATTCATGAATCGGTTAAATTGGTAAAAAAAAAATGATAATTCAATAATCTTGACCATGGTTATGGTAGTAATGTAATCCGATATGTCGTTGTCTGACTGAGTCTGATATCATGTAAGTTCGAAGACCCGAAAGTCACTGAACTTAACTCACAGATAACACCCACCATGCATGGTGTTGGGGGCTGGGGCCTGAGGGCACAATCATTGAAAGAAAACTGACATTAATTGGAAAGTGAGAATATTATTTGTTGGATTAATTATTTCAAGACACATGATTTTATTGTGATTTTATATTTTTAAATTAATAATTTTTTTAACAAATTATTTATTTTTAAAAATTAAACTTTTATTTTATTTTTAAATCTCAACCTATAAATGCATTAACTTTTTTCGTATCAATCATAGTTATTTATATTCTTATATTAATTTTAAATTATTTAAAATCTATTCTTCCTCTTTTCAATTTAAGACATTTATGTTTTTTTACTTACTTAAAATTAATTATGATATTTTCTTGTAATTCAAATTTATTTTCATTTTTTCAATTTACTATATTTTAAAATTCTACTTAAATTATAAAATATTCGTACACTATGAGAAATATTTGTACAAATAATGATGTGATAAACTTAATTAGAATGAAATTTACACAATTAATTTTCAATCATATAATTTAAATAAATTGTGAAGATTAAAATTAATTAAAAAATCTTAATTATTTATATATGAGTATACGTTTAGGATTTAATCTTTTAAATTCTGACGCTCTCGAATTCGCTCCCACAAATACATGTCAACATATAAAAAAAAAATGTTTGCTATAAATATTGATTTGGCTAAGTGCATCATTGTGTCCTTGGTGGATGTTTGTCCATATAGCTTCCACGTAAATAAAGAAAAAATGAAGTGTTTTCTGACAACTTGATGTGATTATTGGGTAAACTAAACTCATTCTCCTTCCCCAATTGTGCCCTAATCATTGTACCATTTCCTATGCATGACATTTATCTTCTATAAACATTTGTTTGGCCTTCGGGTCTCCCTCACGGCAAAATTAAATAAACACATGTTTCCCCTTCTTCCATATTCCAAGGCTTAAAAAAATTGCTTCCATCACGTTAGACATGGAGTATCCGAGTGTTTTTATGAAAGATATGTACGATTGTTTTCGTTCTCTGGCGTGTTCATTGATTGAAGTTATGTGCTCTATTAAGGTTTGTATTTTTGACCCCCAAAAAAAAGTGTTATTTATGATATTTTTGTTTATTGTTTCTTTGTTTTGTTTTAGGAAGTTATTGTTCCGACATCAAGCCTCTACTAGGTATAGCTAGGATCACTATATTCGTGGTATTGTTCGCATTTACTTTTTGATTCGGTTGAAAAAACAAAGTTTTCTATTGAAAAAACATAATACGATATTTCAATTCTCATGTTAATCAGACTACACCTAGATTTAAACATGGGAAAAAGATTTGCAAACCTTCCTCCTTTTTTCTATCGAAATGAAAAAACAAACAAACAAAACTTACGGTTTCTGTCATAAAAGAAAAAAAAAAACAAATTGCAACCATTAACTATTAATTTATGAATAATTATTAAATATTTAAATTTCAAATGATTTTTCTTAATGAAATAAGAAAATAAAAGTGAATATATAACTAACTAATATTGTTATTTTTGCATTGAAAAAAAAAACCTTCTCCATTCCAATTAGACTAAGAGAGAAGTGTTTATATATAAACTACCTTTAATCTCGTCGGCTCCTAAACGACGTGGTCTTTCATAGCAAATCAGAACAGGAATTATAGTAGTTCCTATTTTTTGTATCATTTTGTATGCATTGATCCCTGTTTGTGTATAGCATAGAAACGAGGTTAGTGGGTGATAATATTCGGATACATTATTTGTACTTTGATATGCTTTAAGGTTCGTGTTTAGGTAGGATGATTTTTCAAATCGATTTGGTTCTACCCCATCAAGGGAGGTTCACGAGGAATGAGAAGGAAAATGTTGTGGCAGGTGTTCTGTACAATATATTTATAGGCCTAAACTAAAATTTAAAATAACATTTTTAAAAATTTACAATAATATTCTTTAATAAAAGAATAATAATTATATTTTATTTGTATAAATATATATTTTATTAAAGTTTATTTTTGAACTTTTAGAAATTGTAAAATTATTTATTGAATTATTAAACCGATTTTGTTTAATATTTATTTTCCAATCAATAATAAAATCTATCTATTTAATATTTGATCTCAAATAAAATTTTATTAATTGTAGTTTTGAAAAAAAAAACGCCAAAGCAACACTTACAGGAATCTCGTTTACATTATTATATAAGTAATATATGCATTTGGAAAAGATCTTGTATAATTAAGTAGGTCAATTAACGTATCATTTCCCGCTTGTATAATTTCTCTTAAACTTTTTAATTTTATAAACAAATCCAATCCATTAATATATGAGTGATTATTATGTTTTGATATGTTAAAGATTAAGGAAAAAAATTGTCGATCAACTCAAAGACTAGTAAATTTGAAACATAACAAAATTTTTTAGAATTTAAATTCTTACAATGATCTAAAATATAGAAATACATTTACATGTAGAACATATACTAGACTCATGTATTCAATTATAAAGAAAAACATATAAAAAGCATAAGGAACTAAAATAAATCAAACATGTCCTTATTCAGTTGACACCTCTAAATTAAAATTTATTTTTTAATTTGGTACTAAACTAAATATAAAATAATAAAACAAAAATTATGCGTGACATGAAATATTTAGATTTAATTATTTAAACGAGAAATAGGGATGATTAAAATATTTTACAGTGTTGCAAAATAAAAAATTCAAAATAACGGGTAGAAAAACACACTACAACTATGCGAGCAGTAAGAAGCGTGAGGCATATTTCAAATAATGCAAAACTAAAAATAACACGGAGTGTGCTAACGTATAAGGAAGCGTTAACAGAAACAGCTGCAAACGATTAAGAAATCAATGACATCTTAGTTGTTTTTTTCGTGAGAATTAATACATTTTGAGAGAGTGACTTTTAGAATGATTTTGACAATAATGGATACATTTAAAAATTAAATTTTAAGATAATTTTAATGAAAATTAATACATTTCAAAAATAGATTTTTAAATAATTTTGTTGAAAGAGAATTTTTTTTATGTGATCAATTAAGAAACAACATAATTAATTAACATTAATGTATAATTATTTTTAAGTGAAAAAATAACAGAAAAATGATAGATCTTACAGAAAAATAAAAGTTTTTTTTAATATGATCTTAAAAAAAAAAAAAAAAACTAGCGTGAATTTTTATTTTATCCATGGAACTTAAAGCAAAGGTTTGAGCTACTATATACTCTTGAGTGGATTCTGGTTATATTTTTTTACTCAGTTTTAGTTTACGTGTCAACCTATCTTATCTAACTTTGGGTAAATCGATGGCATAATATGGCGAGACGGATTGAATCTCTTTGTCATTTAGCATAAAATTTACTGATAATTTATAATTGAATAAAAAATATAAAAATAATAATTATGTGTTTTGTTTAGATAAATAAAAAAAATAAAAATATATTTATTTTATTTAAATTAAAAAAATAAATAAAAACATTTTTTTATTTCTTTAGTTCAATTGGACACTAGATAAAGAAAGAAAAAACGTCGACACTCGATAGAGCTATGTCATGTTGGGTCGCAGCCTAAAATCCTCTTTAGACACGAATTTTCAATTTTGATTCCACGGGCGCCACCTACGTTAACTCCGATTCTCTCGTCATCAACTTTTTTAAAGGCAAAATATACTAATAGGCAATAGCCCATGTATTTCAAATATTAATGTTAGAAATTAATATTCATGTTCAATTATTTAATAAAACATATCCTATTAGCTTCTAAAAAATAAAAAAACAACTATTTTATAGAAGTCATACTCAACTAAATAAGCTAATAATAAAAACAATAAAAATTTAAACAAAAATATATAATTTATTACATAATTTGATAAAAAAAATGTTTAACTAAAACATACGAGAGAAAAACGTTGAAAACATGTATTATCGAGGTTTATTTATTTATTCAGTTTTTATACTTATCTAATCTTTATACTTATAAATTATTCGTTTTAATTTTTATATAAACAAAATTTTATCTTTTAGTTTTTAACATTAAATATAATTTAATAATATTAACACTTTATAGTTTTTATATTACATTATTTTTACATTTTAATCTTTATATTTAAACAATCTTTGTGTTTTATTCTTTGTATTCAAAACTTTTTCATTTTAGTGAACAAATTTTGTACGTTTTACTTCATTTACATTTTATTTTAACTATTGTACCATCTTTTATTTATAATAAAACATTAACAAAAAAATAATAAGAGTAATGAATTAGTGAAAAACTTTTATATATATATATATATATATAAAAGTTTAATTGTCATAAACTTTCGACTATGTGAGGAAATAGAGAGGAGAAAAAAAAAAAAAGAAAAAAATTATGTTTAATGGAATAAAAATAAATATGAAGAAAAAATTGCTACACTATGAAAAACAAATTTGCAAAGATGCATAGTAAATAAAATTTTTAGGTTAAAAAATATATTTTTGTCTATTGTTATTTAAAATTTACGATCTTGGTCACATTTTTTTTACCAGCACTTAATTTAGTTATACAACATTACTGTACACCTAAATTATGTTTCATTGTTTTTTATTTCAAAAACATTTTACTTATTATAATATTTTATTAAATAAAATAAATTAAAATTTTAATTTATTATTATATGAACAATTTTATTTAATTTAGAATACATGTATTTTATTTATAATTATCTACAAGTTTATTTTAATTTAAAAATATATTTTTTAATTTATATTATTTAATAAAATGTTATAATAATTGTATTTTTTAAAATAAGAATAATAAAAAATTAAACACAATCTCTTACATTAATGTTATATAATATATCTTTTCCGTTATAAACGATGCGAATTAGTTTAGCGATAAATTGAGTGGTTTACAAAGAGGAGGTACTTGGTACTTTTTCCTAACATTTTCATCTCTCTTCTACACCAGTGTCTCATCAACATTTTCATGTAGCTGTGACGTCATTTCTAGTGATTTATGTCCACAGTCAATGCTTATGGTCAATTATCACGATCTTAAATTTAAGAGATTAAATGTGTTAAAAAAATTAAGATACAAAAATCATGAATGTAAAAGAATAAAAAGATAATGAGTGTATTTTAGACCCAAAAAAAATCATACAAAATTAAAGCAAATAATTTATAAATATAAAAATTAGAATATAAAGATGATGTATTAAAAAATTAAAACGTACAAATAGCATAAATATAGGAATTAAAACATTATTAATAATATTAAATTACATTTAACAATAGCAACTAAAACACATACAAATAAAATGAGTAATTAAACCTATTGTTAACTAATTATCAATTAGCTCGCATCTTCACATGTATCTTTTAAAAAAATTATTGTAAAGCTCATAAAATTTACTATATCAGATAATTATTGAATAATAATATAAAATATTTATACTATCAGTGCTTTCTAATTTCTAATTAAATTCTTAATATTATGTTTAGATAAAAAAAAGAAAAATTAAATACAAATAATAATTCATTTTCTTTTATTTAAATTAAAAGAAAATAAAAAATATATTTTTTTTCTTTTAACTCAAATTTCAAAATTTCCTCCTTCTATCCTCTTCTGTACATGGTAAAATATCACTTGGATACTGGACAGTGTTATGTGGTGTCACCTCTGCAACTCTGCCGCTGCGCAAAATCGGCTTCCATATGTCATTCAATTTGGATTTCACAAGCCCCACACACCGATTCCCCCTTATCAACTCAGCGAGTCACACTCTCCACGTTCCGCGTCTAACTCGGTCATGGTGCTGCACCCTCCTACCCCCACACACCCCGAAACGCTTCCCTTCTCTCTGCTCAGAATCCTCTTAAACGACAGTATCCGACTCACCGACAACGAAGAAGAGGAAGAACCACCCTCCGATCCAGACCGGTTCACCTCTTCCCGAACCGGTTCGGGCTCACTCACGATAACAGTCTCCTCGGGCCGGGCCTCTGGGTCGGATTGGGCCTCAACGGGCGCCCTACAAAGCGGACACGTGGCGTGGGACCGGAACCACATGTCGATGCAGTCGGTATGAAAACTGTGGTTGCATTTGGGCAAGACCCGACCCGTTTCCCCGTTCTTGAACTCCGACAGGCACACCGCGCATTCCATCGGGGGGGTCGCAGGGGAGAACGTGAAGACGGGGAGCGTGGAGATGATGGAGCGGTGGAGGCCGCGCGTGGTGCGGGCAATGCGGGCGGCGGGGTCCACGTAGAACACAAACTGCGGGCGGCCACTGCGGTGTAGGGGTTGCCGGCGGCGAGCGCGTACCAGGCGCCACCGGACGTAGACGTGGAGGCAGAGCATTATAAGGATGACAACGAAGAGAACGGCAATGGCGATTACCATTATCTTGCCGCTGAGCGCGTAGTCTTTAGCTTCGATTTCCCTGCCATCGTCGATTCCCATATTCACAGGGTTTCTTCGATTATTGGAGTGAGTAGGTTAGGTTCAGTTTCGTAGTACCAGTGTCGTTTATTTATCTTCATTTCAATAGTTGCTGTTGACGCGGTTTTGTTGAAATGACCTATCTGCCCTTTGCTCTCCTTATGTAAAAAGAAAATCTGTTTGTTTTATGTAATTTTCGTGTTGAAATGTCGTGGAAGTTGTGTTGCCGTTTCGTCTGGTTTATTCATCATTCCCACTGTTTCAATTGGCTAGCTGTGTGTTAATGTTAATACTTGTGACGCAGCTATAAGAAATTTCCTTGTAGGATGGAACTGTGGAATTCGGCTGTGCCTAAGGGCAAGGCATAAGGTATTGGTCAATGCTTGTTTGCTTACCACAAATGATATCCCAGTTTATACGTTTAAATCTGAATGCATCATGCTGACCAACTAGTTGGACTCTGAATATCACAATCGTTTCCCTGTTTCTTTAACGATTGTCATATTTCAATCACTTCACATGATTTTGTTCAATCTTTTACATTCTAGGAAATCTAATTTCCTAGGATTTTTTGCAATCGTTACCGTACTCTCCTCCGTTCGGTAATCGAGCTCATCCTATTCATCAGTTTTTCACTCTTAAACTTAAGGTTTCGGGATTGTGTGGTCGATCACTGAGGTTATCTATGATCGACGAGGGCGAGCCAATGTCCTCCAGCTTGTCATGGATAATTGGTGACGACGACTTCGGGTGTTGGACGAGTTTCTGGCCGGATCGTAAGCAGTAGACCATGAAATCTTCCAACCTTTCCGAAACATATGCAAAACCACCATGGACCGGCATGACTGTCGGTTGATTAAAAGTCAAGTGGTATGACCGACCGATCAATCTTTAGTGCCTCCATACAGTTGACATTTAATGTTCATGGGAAAAATCGTCAGATACTATAAAGCAAAGACTAGGTGACGCGACCCTATGTAAAGGGCACCTCCTTACTTGGCAGAACCCAAACGAAATAGGTGGCGTCCCTAAGGGAAGAAGCTTCCACACAGCCTGAGGACAGTAACCCCAGACGATTATAAAAGATGTGTGGGGGCTCCAAACCATAGGAGGTTACACCAGCGGAGGATAATTATAACCTATTATCTGCACTACGTAACCAAGCTCTAATTACATACATACACACCATGTTCTGAATTTTCCGCCTGTGGGAGGCAACATAGCACATGTACTAGGGGACTAGCCTGTGACGGGCATCTTCAACTCTCTTTACTTAGAATTCTAAATTCTCTTGATGTAGGGATAGCTAACCGTTACCAAGACATGCACATACCTTAATGAAAAATATAAGCCATGCTTCTAGATAATTTATCAAATCTGGAGGGATTTTTACCGTAAACTTGTTGTCTCTAACTTTAGCTCCTCTAAAATATAATGGTGTAATATTTTGTAAAGTAATAAAATTGTTGACCAGTATAACACTTGCAGTTAGGTTGGTATGAAAAAAAAAAAAAAGCAGAGAAAGAGTGGGAAGAAGGCATGGCATAATTTTCAAGAAGTTTTCTTCAATTTAGCATACACAAGAATAATAGAAGAAAGAAAAGTTCTGTCCCACACAAATCAGACCAAAAAGAAGCAGCAGCAGGTGCTTCAAAAGGTGTACGAATTACGAAGCATAAATAATAAACAAAATTGCATCATTTAATATTTAAACAACAAATTTATAAATAAAATATTATTACATTAATCTAAAAATATTTTTTTATATTTTTACTTTTTTTATCAAACAATTTCCAAAATAATCTCATTTTCTATTTTTTTTTCTTTCCTTCTTCTACCAAACAAAGTATTGAATCACCTAACCTTCATTCTTTATGTACACTCAGCTATTCACCTTTTTTTAGCCTTTTCACATTCCCTCGACAGCCTCCACAATTTGATTGCTATTTAATTTATTTAATTTCACATTACATGTCATAAAATAAAAAATTATTTAATTTTTACTTACTTATATATAGCAAATATATTATATGGGGTAAAACAAGAGAAAGCTGACAAAAATAAAATTTGAACTGAAATATATAATTCTATAAATATGTTATGTCAAAATTTTCAGAAAACTGAAATAAATTCCATTTCAAATTCATGTATAACTTTTATCAAATATCCGTAAACTAAGTTTTTAGTAAATTAATAAAAATAAATAACAAAATATTTCCCCAACTCTAATTGAAAAAATATATTATTTCATTTAAAATCCATTTTAAATATCTAAATTAAATAATGCCAATTTTTCTTGAAATTAATTTCAAATATGTATATAAAATAATATAAAATTTTGTTAAAACTAGTTTTAAACCCGTGAAACGCATGGATTTTTTTTCCTTTTCTTAAAAAATATAGATAAAAGTATAGTTCTTTAAAATATAGAATTTATGTTTGAAGCGTAAAAGATTTTAAAAATACCTTAAGTATAATTTTTAACACAAATACCATTAAGAGTAGTGATTTTTAGTAGTATGATAACTTATTGATAATTTATAGGGTAAAAATATTTTTATACTGTAGTTATATCTAAATAAATACTTAAAAAGTAAGAAGAATAAGCAAATTACTATCTCCAATAACAAAGTTCTGTTGTACTACGTATATCAAGAAGGCAATAAAACTGGCTGCTTTAGAGAAGATGTAAAAAGACTGAAAAAGGTAAATAAAATACCATTAATGAAATGTGGGTGTGTATAAAGAATGAGTTTTTTTTTTTTGTTGGTGAAATTGTATAAAGAATTAATTAGGTGCGGTAAGCTCTATGATTTAAGTGTTATACATGCCAATAATTTCATTATTTTACACTTTAGAGAAACTGAGCTCTTGACTTAGGTGTACAAAACTAATAAGCAATCATAGATTCTTAAATGATGATTTTTTTATCGCAGTTAATTAATTATTAACTATCATAATTAAATATGAGTTAATATTTTATTTTCCTACAAAACTTAACTTGGATTCACCCAATTTATTTAAATATCTTTTCCTGAACTTAATTTGCTAACAAATGTAGTATGGTATTTGGTATCTTAGAAATGTATAAACTATTTAATATTTCTCAATAAATAGGATTTTACAACTCATGGCATCCGCAAACAACAATGTCGGATTTTGATCCCATCATGGCAACAAAGTCCGCAGAGTTAGAGTGTAACCAATATGACACTCTCAGTTGCGAAGAAAATATTACATGATTCTTATATAATAGGCATTTTATTTTAAAATACCACTATCGTTTAAAGTTATTGTTATTATTATTATAATAAAAATGTATAAACAGAAGTTATTAAATAGTCTTAATTGTATAAACTATATTTGAATGCATTATGCTTTTTTAAATACTCAACATAATGTACATTATTACTCATATTTTATTTAGTGAAAATATCGTGAAATGATAATAAATCTGAAAATAAAAATAATTTTTACTGTAAAAAGGCAAATAACATGAAATGAAAATTATTTTCTAAACCAATAATATTTTTTCAAATAGACTGCAATTTATTAAATAAAAAAATAAATAATAGAATGCTTTAATCGCTACTACAAAATTTAAAATTTGCTACAAAATAATTTTGTAACTAATTTTAAAATAAATAGTTATTTTGTAGTTAATTTCTAATAAAAATAATTAACTACAAAATTACTATAGTATTGATGGTAGCATGAAATAAGTAGTAAATTAACTAAAAAAATAATCTTAGTTAATTTGTAGTAAATTTTTAAATTTTATATTTATTTTCTAACTAATTTGTAGTAATAAGAAATATAAATAAATATAATTAAATTTAGTTAGAAAAAATAATATTATAGTTAATTAATAGTTAATTAACTATGATTTAATTAATAATTTAAATGATAGCTAAAATTAATAACAAAATAAAGAAAATCTTGTTGTGAATTAAGAATAAATCTTCATTTTAATTATTGAAATTATAAGCAATGATCACTTAAATATTTCATCTTACGAGATTCTCATTTTTATTCTCCAATTGTATAAAATGTCATTTACTTTAAACTTTTTATGTAAAATGATAAATAAAAATGAAGTTAACAACTAAAATGAATTATTTTTTAAGTTAAGGATTGAAATGAAAATGTTGTATTGAGGGAAAAGCTTGAATTTTATTTTAACACAAAAATGGAAAAAATTAAGGTGTCCGGTTTTATATTTTAGAAATGTGAATGAGGTTTTACTCCTATAATTAAACGTCCAAAAGAATAAACTATAAAAATAAAAATACAAAAATAAAATAAAATAAACGTCTAAACGAGTAGCTCACAACTTGATTAAGGAGCTCGTAGGTGAGGAGCTCGCAGGCCCGTTATATTTTTTATTAATTAAAATTTATTAAAAATTATAAAATTATGATTAAAATTCATTAAATATAAAAAACTCGCAAAATAATGTATTAAATAGTGTATTACACGTATATCTCTCAAACTAGACAAAAGATGACCTTTAACATATCTCATCCTTGTGATATCACTTTTATTATTACCTTTGACTCCATTTGGTAGGGGTGTAATGAGTTTATCTTTTCTAATAAAATACATAATTCTCTTTTAGTCTTTTAGGATAAAGGACCTCACTAATTCGGTTGTCTTCTCCTTAAAAAAAAAATCAACTCAATTTTAAATAACTATTTGCCTTAAGATCATTTATATGTTGCCTGCATTAGGTGGTCATTTCTTCCTTTAGGTTGGAAGAAATTGAATACCGACAGGTCTCTGAACTCTCCTAATAAAAAAGTCTCTTGTGATAGGTTATTACGCGATCAGTAGAGTAGTTTCATAATGGGTTTTCCTTGTATACTGGTTATTACCCTATTCTTTAGGTGGAGCTTTGGAGAAACTTTTTGGGAGTTAGGTTGACTTCTCAACGAGGTTTTCATCATATTATCGTAGTTTTAAACTCTCAAAGTTGTGATAGATACTCAAAGTTGTGATAGATACTACTCTTGTTATTCCTTGGTCCAACAAATTCATGCTACTCCCATGCCTTTGCTTCAATTATTTGAAGACGAGTTGTAGAGAAACTAACCAAACATTCTAACGAAGTTCAGACACTCCATGTAAGGGCAGACAAAAATTTTCAATTTTATTCCTAGTTTTATTTCTCTAGCTTTAACATCCGACTTTTCCAATGTATTGTTTTCTTGTGGTTTTCAGTTTTGGTGGGTAGGTCTCCCTTCTAACAAAGAGTGCGTTGCACTATTACTAGCATTTCTTATACAAATAATACTAAATTAAATATTATCTCTGTCTCAATGCAAAATATCCTTTTAACTAATTCACAATAATTAAAAAAATTGTTTAACTCAGTCAATGACATTAAATTTGTTAATAATTAATATATATATTTTTAAATTATATTTCACTCCCACCGTGTAATTATTTGCTACTTAATTAATTAATATGTAGGGAGATAATATTAGTTATACAATTTATCTCATTAATTTATCGTTAGTTATCTTCCTCCAATCTCAATCCTCAAGTGAGAAAGGAAAAATTTATCTTATTAATTTATAATATTTATTATTTTTTTAAATGATATAAAACAACTAAAAAATATTTTAATAAAAAATAATTAATCTATTAACATTACAAAGTAGAAGTTCCAAAAGTATCATACACGGAACTATTTATTTTAGTGGGCCAGCCCATTTTGTACCACTAAAAAGGGACATGAAAAATGAAGTATGGCATAGCAAATGAAAGTGTAATTATTGATCATGTTGCTAAAGTTCTAGACACCATTAAAGGTATAGTGTAGAGCATCTGGATGTGATCTTATTGATGTGCAGTGTTGCGTGTTGGTGTGTACGAAATGTATTCGAGTTGTCTCGCCATTTCTATCTATCTGTTCCTGCCATGGTACAAGTATAATGTAGCTGCTCCGTGTCCTTCTCCATGTGCCTATGTCATCCTTGTGTGTTTTAAAATTTCCCCTTGCGTGTTTAAGTATGATTCCAGGGTTCCTCCGTTCAATTTTATTTTTGATATGATGTTGGCTTTATCCATGAGTCGTGTTCTTTTCCCACAAAGCTGATGTAGTTACGCATACTTTATGTGCATTTGTGTAGAGACATTGTTCATCCAGGATTTTCATCTGCATCACCCTACTCAAATTCTCTCCCTCAACATGCTATGATGTTTTATTAAATTCCCTCATTCAACAACTGATCATTTTCAAATTTTTATATTCCCTTCAATTTTCATGCCACCCTCACTCCTCATCTCTTTCCCGTGCATGCAACTAGCGGAATTATATCTCCCAGCACTGGCAAACAATAGACTGCATAGAGTGTTAGTAGTACAACATGTTCCTCCCTGATTCATTCACTTCTCAAAGGTGAAGATATTTAAATAAATCGTTATTTAATTTAAATTTGACTTCAAACATAATTTAAATCTGAAGCAAAATGAAAACTTAAAAAAGAAAGTAATTTTACTCTTATAAGTTGTGTGTGAAGATGACTATGCAATGAATAGAAAGGAAATATATAAAAAATAAATAAATTTGAGAGAATGAAAAATCTCTATGATGAATTCTCTTGTGTAAAATTTAAGTTTGTATTAATCTCTTAGATGAATTTTAACACTTTAGAATTTTGGTTGGGATATCTCAAATTAAAAATAAACAAATAAATTATCACATGTTAATTTTATATTATGAAAAATTTATGTCAATATCTCTTCTTAAATACATATAATTTTGATTGTATAATCGATGAGTTAAACTAATCCCTTTAAAATTAGTAATATTCAAAAATAATCTTTCAAACTTGATATTACTAGTTGATTTAATCTCTAAAATTATAATAAATAATTAAATTAATATCTTAATTTAATTTAATTCTTAAAATTATAATATTTAGTCAAGTTAGTCTTTAAAAATAAAAAATGATTAATTTAAATTTTTATATTTTATGAGTTTTGTTTGTTAAGTTTTTCCATACATTTTGACTTAAAATTATATAAGTATATCAAATTTGTCTCTTAATTTTAAATTTTTATGTCCAACAAAGTCATTATTTATTAAATATTTTTATCTTAATTGTACATATATTTTTTATTTAATTATATATTTTATTTACTATTTATAAATTATTTATATATATTTCATCATTTTATTTATAGTAGTTATTCATAAATAAATATATATAATGAATAAATTTAATATTTTTATATAATAATTATAAATATATTCTTAAAGAAGGTAAAGGGTAATTAACAAACATAGTAATTATATATATAATATATTAAATTAAACAAGGAAGATGCATAATTGAAAAATTATGTAAAAATTTGTAAAATTTTAAAGTTATAAGATAAAATATATAATTAAATTTTTTAAAGATCAATTTAATTAAACATTACAACTTTAAATATTAAATTAAATAATAAATTATAATTTTAAAAATTATTTTACTATTTTATTTATTTAAATGATTAATTTAAATTTAATTATAATCTAAAAAATTAAATTAGTGGATGATATAGAATATCAAGAATTAATTTACTATTTATTAATTTTAAAGATTAATTTAATTAATTTATAATTTCAAATACTAAAATGATTTACCGTACAAATTATAATAAGACATAATTTATTTTATCTTCACAAAGAAAAAACATAAATACAATTTTTTTACATATTCAATTGAAAAGTCAACATAAGAGAATCAACTCCTCGATAATCAACCACTCCAAAATTGTATCTGCCATGTAACTATTTAATTGTCCACGAGACCGTCTACCACAAACAATAAAGAAATTTAGTGATCCAAATGAGTTTAAAAACATTGTTCAGATCTTTCAATATTTTATGATATATTTTATATGTTTATTTCAGATAGAAGTAAAAATAATTTAAATAAATTTCAAATTAACATTTTTTTTTTCCAAATTGTAATCTCTTACTCTACCAAAATATATTGAATTAAACTATATATCTATATCTATAATTTATATATTTTCATGTTACATTTTTTAACTAATAAAAATGTACAGTGATCATTGCATTTATTTTCCTAATTCAAATTAACTAAAACAAAATTTTTCTCACTTTCTCAAAAAACCTTGTAAACCAGTTACCCTAAACCCCTACCCTTACCCTAACGTTTTGCTGCATCTCTAATTACTCACTGTAAGATTGCTACGCTCTCTCACTCTCTCTCTCTGTAGCGGCTGCTCCGTTCGTAAGAGCCGTTCAACTTTGCCCTTCGCCTCGCCTTCGATTTAGTGTGAGTGAGTTTTTACTTATCTGCTTCAAATTATACATCAATCTCAGTAGTTATGGGTTTGCAGCGGCTTCAACTGCATGACCTTATTGATTTCCACAGCCTGAACTTTTCAAAATTAAAACAAAATGTTTTTCTTTTTTGTTTTGTAAATGTTGCGTGTCTCTTTTTTGGCCCACAGATTGTTTGTGATCATGTTAACTTGGGTATTTGTTCTGAACTTGATACGAAATTGACTTGGGTGCATCCGATTTCAGGTTTTAGTGAATCTCATTTCCAGCATCAGCTGCCTTGGGTGCATCTCTCACAGCATCGGGAACCAACCACATCCTTAGTCGTAAGTCACGTATTTTCCAGTTTTTCACTGTATATACTAATTTGATATTCCATGCTTGAAAACTACGAAGTGCTTTTTTATGTGTTTATACTTTTGATGAATTTTGTATGAAAATAGTTTTTATTTGCTTAATTTTCGTTTTTTGTAAATAAATATTATTAGGGAAAGTGAGTTCCTACTGTTTATACATTAGAGTTCTGGTCAGAAGTTTATTTGAGCATAGGAAATGTTTACACTTTACACGATCATTGAATGAATCTGGTGTGCAACAATGCAGTAGTTCATCGGTTCGATTTCTCATTTTAATTTGCTTTGTTTTTCCTTTCATTACGATATAAATTACCCATTATAAAGAACTATATTGTAATGAGGTAGTCTGTCATTGACTCTTGGTTGAAATAATTAGAAATCAATGGAAAGCATAAAGTACTTCCTATTCCCCCTTTAACACTATAAATTAATGCAGAGCCCAAGGTCTAAATATGCGATTATTAAATCCTTCAAAGGTTCATCTTCACAATATTGCTTCCAAATTTGAAAAACAGCTCATGAATCCCATCCAATATGCATTTCCATACCTCATGGTACCTAACTATGATGCAATGATCTTCAAATTAAATTACCTTTTTCCTAAAAGTCTTTACCTTTTTTTTTTTCAACCACATCTAATCAATTTTTCATTTTAACAAAACACTACCTTTGTGACTCACATTTTAATGACATGCTACAAATAACCTGGTTCTGTAGCTAAAACTAGGAGAAAGAAGAAGATATTAATTATAGTAAACAGCTTCCCATTTCAAGGTCATTATTCTGTTTCCCCACCTAGAAGTGGTAATGAAAGAATAATATCAGCAACGAGGCTGGAGGGTTTCCCATTTGTAAGACTAAGCAGGCAAACCCCTATCCTGTATTTCTTATGTGATATAGAAATGTCAATGGAATCTTTGAATTCTAATTTGGAAAAAGATTTGTCTCAAACTTTTTCTGATTAATTGAAATTGTCTAGGGGTCCCCTCACCTTAGCATCATTAATTTTTGTACCATGTACTATTTATATCTATACTAATTTTGAGTGTTATGTTGATCCGGTCAAACTTCACTTAACATTGTTATTTATTAAGGAATAAGGACCCTTTGTTTTGGTCCTTTGAAATTTAATTTTCTTGATCACTTGACTACCAGCTGGAAGAGTGCCAAGATCCCTATCTCAAAGCAACAAATACCATTATACCATAAATAAATAGTTTGCAGAGTTAGGTTAATCACAGTTAGTGAATAGTGACAAAATTTTGATGCTCAAACCTGAACTCTATAAAACTAAACATTTCGATATTTACATGTCTTGATAACAGAACTTTGTCCTTTAACTGAAAGGACAGATATATCAAGTGTAAGTTTCTAGACCTCAAAGAACTATTGATAGTTTGATACAAATATAGGTGTTAAATATATTACTGTTTTCCTATATATTTTTTGATGTGACTTTTATTTTCTCTGTATTTTCTTGATATAGTTTCCTTATTTTCTTTTTTTAGGCTTAGATGTTTACCCTATAAAAGGTATATTAGAAATTGTATTACATACACTACTCAGTTCAACATAGTGGTCTGTTTAACTTGGTATCAGAGTAGAGTTTTGCTCTGCCTGTGTCCTGTGCGTCCACTGTCCGTCGCCGGCTGCCATCTGCCGCCGACTGCCGCTGTCTGCTGTCGACCGCCACCGGAAAGTTTTGTCTCAGCATCTAGTGATTGAGAATCGTCGTTAGCCGCTGTCATTGCCACTGGCCATCGCTGTCCACTGCTGTCTGCCACCGTCAGACCGCCATTCTCCGCTACAAGCCCGCCGTTCTGTTCGTTGGTTCATCTCCTACCTATTCCAACTCCCAAAAATTTGGTGGGAAGTACTTTAGCTGGTAGATCTAAGTTACCGTGCTGCTGTTTTTTATTGTAAGTGTTTAGAACTGTTATCTCTCCTCCTCTGTTCACTGTTTGAAGTTAAAATGGCCACTGCCCAGTTTCTTTTCACAAGGATCTATTATCTCTTTTTCGGGAACTCCAATTATTACAATAGAGAAACTCAACTGGAAAAATTATAGAGCTTGGTCAGATTTAGTTGAGGTGTGGTTTTTGGGACAAGGGTTTCATGACCATTTGGAGAAACAAGAGGCTGAAATACTAGAAGAAAACAGAGTTTCGTGGCTGAAGCTTGACTATCAATTATGTGCCATTTTGTGGCAGTTTGTTAGCCTCGAATTATTAGAAATCTTAAGGTCATTCAAGACCTGCTATTCCTTCTGGACGAACGCTAGAGATGTCTTCGCTAATGATGTTCAACGTCTGTTTGATTCAACTCAAAAGATTGTTTCCCTTCAACAGACCAATCATGATATGGTGTCGCACATAGCCAGCCAAAGCCAGGGTTGCTGCTGAAGAATTGAAATGTTTACTTGTGTGTAATTCTGTTGAGGAAACAACGAATTGACAAATTATTGATGATTCTGATCCTGCGAAGTCTGCATCTTGACTATGAGCATGTTCAGGATCAAATCCTATCAAGTGAGCAGATTCCCTCTATGAATAGCCTGGTTACTAGGCTTCTTCGGGTTCCTACCATAACATCGCTGTTGAAAACTCTGTTATGGTAGCCTCTCGTGGTAGATGAAGAAGCGGTCAAGGTACTAGAGGAATATTACGAAATGGTAAAGGTGGTCGTGGTAAGCTTATCTGCACATACTGTGGAAAAGAAGGACACCTACAAAATAGATGTTATGATTTGATTGGTTGGCCAAACAAAATTGCAAATATATCTTTGAGTGATACCCCTTCATATGGAAGGATTGGTTCTCAATTAATCTCAGATGAAGAGTATCGGGAGTTCCTAAGGCTAAGTCCAACAATCACACCCAATCATCTACATTACCAAGTGTTTCAACTGCATGCATTTCCCAGTCCATGGGGAGTCAACGTCCATGGATAATCGATTCAGGTGCTTCAGATCACATTTCTGGTAATCAACTGGGCAGTTTATGCAAGCACTTTGTGTTGATCACTGGGCAGCAGTCCTCCATATTCTTAGATATATCAAGAAGACACCTGTAGAGGATCTCCCATTGATAAACGATCTATTACAGGTTTTTGCATATCTATTGGGGGAAATTAGGTCTCTTGGAAATTTAAGAAGCAAAATATTGTTGCTCGTGCTGAAGCAGAATATCGGGCCATGGCTTTAGCTACTTGTGAATTGATATGGGTAAAACAACTTATTCAAGAATTGAAATTTGCTGATGTCCAACCAATGAAACTGTATTGCGATAATCAAGCGACTCTTCACATTGCTTTTAATCCTGTATTTCACGAGAGAACCAAACACATTGAGATTGACTGTCACTTTGTACGGGAGAAGTTGCTGGCCAAAGAAATAAGTACAGAATTTGTCAATTCGAATAATCAACTTGCTGACATTTTCACTAAATCTCTAAGGGGATCACAGATACAAGTTATATGTTCCAAGTTTGGAGCATATAATTTATATGCTCTAGCTTGAGGGAGAGTGTTAAATATATTACTGTTTTCCTGTATCTTTTCTGATCTGATGTGACTTTTATTTTCTATGTATTTTCTTGATATAGTTTTCTTATTTCCTTTTTTTAGGCTTAGATGTTTACCCTATAAAAGAGAGATTAGAAATTGTATTACATACACTACTCAGTTCAATATAGTGGTCTGTTTAACTATAAGTAAAAAAATCTAGTAAATGCATTAATAACAAAAAGTACTTAATTACTTTCTCCTCAGGAAGAGGTGCCACCTCTGTGTTTATGCTCTCTTCAATTGCAGTCTCAGATTTTTCATCTTCTAAATCATTCTTTTCTGATTCCCCACTTGGCATTCCTGCTTCTGATGGTTCAATAAGCTCTTCTTTGTGTTTGATGGGTTCGTTGCTCTGCATTTCCTCTGAAGACGTGTCCTTGGGTTCTACATGTTCTTCTTTTATTGACTTGCTGCTTTGATTGGTTTCACTGTTTCCCCAGCTGGTTCATTGGGACGAAGGAATGAAAATGAAATTGTGGAACTACACGCGAAAGGATTCTTAATGACTAAAATATTAATTTTATCCTTTTTTAATTAAAGAATATTTGTTTGTTATGTAAATATTAGTGAAATTAGTAATGTCTTGCATGAATTATGACGAATCATATCTTCTTTGTGAATTACGACAAATCATGTCCTCTTTGTGGTCCATTTGTTTGGTTTGTAAGTTAAGTCATTGTTACCTCGTTTCCATAATTATTCTTTAGTTTTTTGGGTTAGGAGCAGGTTAGGTTAACCTTTAGTTTCGTGGATTCCTTGTAGACTTGTAGTCTCAAATACATATATCATCCTATTTGAGTATTTAGTATAAAGTAATTAACTTTTTCAAGTGTTTGTTCACAGAAAGTGGATATATATGTAATTATTTACTTGACCACAACCTAACCTCAACAACATTGAACTTGTTCCAAGTTCCAACCTGACATGCTCTACCTTATTCAGTTCCTGTTTGTCTCTGAACCTGAGTCCTGTATTCACCCCTACCTGATATCCAATGGTGTCCATGAGATTGAGAACCTTGATATCCAAGCAAAGGAATTAAAAATAAAAAATTAAAACCAATAAATAACAAAGTACTTGAATGCATAAGTTATAACAACTTTTACTATGAGTTAAGTTAGAACCAAAACGTCATTGTTGGGTATACAATGCAGATAAGCACTGTTTCTCAAAAACCCTCTCTTTCAGTCTTTCTCCACCAATGGAAGTTCCTTCAGAGGTGCCGCCTACTGGCACTGGCACTGGCACTGGCGAAACCATAAGCAAGAAGTCAGTGCTCAAAATCCTTTTTTTCTCAATTTAAAATTCAATTCACAATAACCATATCTCAACTGAATTGATTTTTTGTTTGTGCAGTGCTCTGAAGCGGGAACTGAAGAACAAACAGAGAGAAGAGGAAAGGAAGCGCAAGGAGGAGGAGAAGGCCAAAAAGGTACATCTCATTTCCATCTTCCCCATGCTATGATCGAGTGAAGCTTTTTTTTTGTTTATGAATTTGATTTTTTGTATGTTTCAGTAAGATTTTGTGGGTTTTCACTTATTATTTGCATTAGGATTTCAATTTCTTATAAAAAATGGAGTTTTATATATAATATAATATAATTTATTTTATATTATTTTTTCTAGGCAGCTGAAATGCAGAGGGCTAAAGATAACAAATCTGCACCTGCTGATGACGAAGATATGGACCCAACTGTATAGCTCCATTTTTGTCACCGAAGAGGAATATTTGATGAATTAAATTTTTTATTTTTATTTTGTAATTTTTGGGGTGATTTCATTGCAGCAATACCTTGAGAATAGGCTAAAGTATCTTGCAGTTCAAAAGGCAGAAGGGAAGAACCCGTATCCTCACAAATTCTTTGTCACTCTGTCTATTGATCAATACATCAAGGAATATGGAGGTTTAAGTGACGGGCAGCACCTCGAGGATGTCTCTGTGTCTTTGTCTGGTAGTCAGCAGTTTATGCATTGATAGTTGATTTTTTGATTGTTGCTTATGTTTTTGCTGTATGTTGATTCTGATAATCTTTCTGCATTTCAGGTCGAATCATGCACAAGCGCACCTCTGGTTCTAAGCTTGTCTTTTATGACCTGCATGGTGGCGGTTTCAAGGTTCAGGTTATGGCTGATGCAAGGTACCCAAAATTTCTGTTCTACTTTATGCATGTATGGATGATGATGGTGCAACATTATGTATCAAATTAATATAGATGAACTCATGAACTATTAGACTTCTTAGTTCTTACACATGTAGGGATGTCGTTGTTGAACCAGATGAAAAAGCCTATTAGTATTAACCATGATTGAACATTTTTGTTAAATGATTAATTTAGAGGAATAATCTGAAACAATATGCTTGCCATATAATTTGAAATAATATTTTGTGGAAGTTCTGTCATGCAATTTCTTTACACTCTTTGGAATAATATGCACTATCCTTTTGGGTCTTCTTTATGATTTTATTACACAAATACCATTGATTTTGCATAATGTTATTTATACTACTTTGGTTATGTGCTATTGTGCTAGTGTTATAAAATGATTAATATTTGGTGGTAATAATTCAAATATAGAAAATGTAACTTTAAAAGGTTACTTTTTAATGCCATATTTTATGGTACTCCTTGTTATAATGTCAAGTTCTGCATTCGTTGTTACTTTGGTGTTTGTATTTTCAATTTATGAAGATAGTTTTTATTATTTTTAATTCTTTCATAATGATGTCTTTTTCTTATTGTTGAACCTATATTTTCTTTTCAGTTATCCTGTTTGATTTTAGTAGGATGGATGAAATAACTGATATCTTTGCAATGCAGTAAATCGGACTTGGATGAGGCTGAATTTTCCAAATTCCATTCTAATGTGAAGCGTGGTGATGTAGTTGGTATCACTGGGTTTCCAGGTTTGTGATGCTATAAACTCTCAGTTATCTTTTTTTTTTTTTACTGTCTTTCATGCATACAAGGTCTGTGTCTAATTTTCTGACCTTGACAATAAATACCTCCAATTATGACTTATGAGATCAGTCTAGGTAAATAGGAATAAGTATAGATATGAATTCTGCTCTGATTATTTCAATATTATTAAATGATTTCTGTCTCAAGACTAGGAAAGTTGTGTCTTCATTGTGAGCAATTGGGAACCATTTTAAAGCCCAAGAGTCACTCTGTAAATATTATTTTAATTGCCAAAATTTAGAACCATATTTGTTGTACTCTAGTGCTTTTTATTCATTACAAAGGGCTAAATCTTGCTAATCGGCATACATTTTTATTCTGATTCTCCATAGTTAGGAGGATGCGTTCTACAGTATTATATTCTGAATTAGAAGTTTGTTCACTCTATAAACAACAATATTCAGTTTTACCTTGTTTAATTATCCAGGTAAAAGTAAGAAGGGTGAACTTAGTATTTTCCCTAAGACTTTTATGGTGCTTTCTCATTGTTTGCACATGATGCCAAGGCAAAAGTCTGCTGCTGCTGCTGATAATGCAAATTTGAAGGTCAGAATGATTTTTTTTTTTTTTTTTTTTTGCGGTTTGATGATCATATGCAATGACGGTACTTCTCTAATGATCTGCAGAGAAATGCATGGGTACCGGGAAGTACCAGGAATCCTGAAACATATATTTTGAAGGATCAGGTATTATTGGTATTATAGATACTTCCATTGTTTTTAGTCTTTTAAAAACATTTGTATATACTCATGTTGTTGGAACCAATATTGGGACAGTGGTAATGTGGTGGATGCACTTGTGTAATTGAGAAAATATTGGAATGCGATACTTCTTGGTGGTTAGGGTTAAGGATAGGAAATGAAATGAGATAGATGGATGCTTGTTATTACTATTCACACTTTTCCTTTGTGCAGTGTGCAGTGTGTGTTTGTATCTTTTCATTTTGAAATGTGTAGTGGTTACTGTTAGGTATATATTCTGTACTTCTTTGATAATTCAAATAAATGGGTTTTTTATTTTTTTTGTTCCATTTCTCTTTTTTGTGATTCTCTTTATGAATTAACTTCATTACAACTTGCAATGGCCCTACGTGACATGAAATGGATTGATTTTATTGATTTGTATGGCAACATCAGTTGGCTGGCAGTTTTCTAACTGCCTTGCAAAACTGAAAATTTTCATTTCATGTTCTATTAAGGTAGAATCTTAATGCAATCTAGACCTTTTCTTTTTCATATGGTTGCACATTATTTCAACTTGAAATCAAACCAAAATTTTCTACTTTTTGCACCAGCAAGAGGAAAGTGAATCATATTCTTTATTGAATCACTAACCGATAGCAAAGGCCTATATGATTGTAGGATCCAGCGCCATCTACAGCGAGTAATCTCACATTTCCAAGTAAATTGAGGCAATCTTAGCCATTAAATATATGAATGGTTCAGATTATTACACATTATAATTTTTTATTAAAAATCTTAGAAATTGAAAAAAATAATGATCTTATTCTTATGTTCCCTGTTTCCTGAAAAATTGACTCACAAATTCGTCTTTTGATATTCATGACTGAATTGGCGACTGAATCTTTATAGGAGATTTATCTCTTCTGATCTGGATAACCTTGTGAATGTGGCTGAGGGCAATGTAGCTGCCAAAAACAGGCAAAAGCATAGGATTCTTTGTTCATGAACTTAACAGCATCCCACATTGTGTCAAAGAAATGATTCTTACCTAAGAGGGTCTACAACAAGGCTTCCTCTTACTCTAGAAGGAAACAAGGCTTCCTCATACTTGAGAAGGAGGATAATTTTTTCCTCTTTTCAGTTTTTTGAATTTTTAATAAAAATAATAATGATGTGTAATAATCTGAACCATTCATCTATTTGATGATTAAGATTGCGGATTGCCTCTCACTTTAGAGGAGCCTAGTCCAGAATCATACAAGGACACAGTAAATTGTAATTTTTAAACTTGCATCATTTTCTTTTAATGTTCTATCAACTAAAATTTCTGCTTGGTATAGTAAACGTGTTTTCATTACTCTTATCTGCAGAAACTGAAGAGAAAATTTTCTTTTGCATTATCTCCTGTTTGCTTTGTCTTTCTCTCACTATTCATGTACTAACAATAATATGTTCTATTCAAATGTTGTTTTTTAGGAAACTAGATATCGGTTACGCCATTTGGATTTGATGCTTAATCCAGAGGTTCGAGACATATTTAAGACCAGGTCTAAAATCATTTCTTACATTAGGAGGTTCCTTGATGACCTTGATTTCTTGGAGGTTTGTTCTGTGTCTGAATATTCCTGATGCTGGATCCTTGGTTTCTTTACATTCATTCACCTACTTTTTGAATTACTTTCAGGTGGAAACACCTATGATGAACATGATTGCTGGTGGAGCTGCAGCCCGTCCATTTGTGACACATCACAATGACCTTAACATGAGGTTATTCATGAGGATTGCTCCAGAACTGTATCTTAAGGAGTTGGTTGTTGGTGGACTGGATCGTGTTTATGAAATTGGTAAACAATTTAGGAATGAGGGCATAGATTTGACTCATAATCCTGAGTTTACTACCTGTGAGTTCTATATGGCTTATAAGGACTACAACGACCTAATGGATATAACAGAGCAAATGTTGAGTGGTAAGAATTTAATAGTGTTTTGATTGTCATATTGATACTGATTCTCTTACACATATCTTATCATCAAGTCACCTGCTTAATCTCATGATGTGAAAGTCATTAAACAGGTATGGTTAAGGAACTTACCAAAGGCAGCTATAAAATCAAGTATCATGCAGATGGGATTGATAAAGAACCTATTGAAATTGACTTTACTCCACCTTTTAGGTGCTTGGTGTACATTATCTGGTCACTTATGGTCATTATAATTGTATTCTGTTTTTGAATTATAGATTTCGAGTTTTAATTGTTACAGAAGGATCGACATGATTGAAGAATTGGAGAAGATGGCAGGCCTAAGTATTCCCAAAGACTTGTCAAGTGAGGAAGCCAATCAATATTTGAAGGATGCTTGCTTGAAGTATGAGATTAAATGTCCTCCCCCTGAGACAACTACACGGTTGTTGGATAAAGTAATCTCCTTTCTTTTTTCCCTTTTTTTAATCATAATCTACTTTGTTTTTAAATTTTGCTTCTATGTAGAAGATGATTTACTCTCTTTTTTTCTTGTCAGAATGGATCAAATTTTTTAACGGTCCTGTTTTTAGTGATATTATCTGTCATACTTATTATGTTGTTGCTGGTCTGATTTAAGACGAGGACAAGAGTTTCGGTGTTATGGTTGGGAAAATGAAATATATATGAATGATAGGGAGGGGGATAGAGCTATAGTCTATAGACATCTAGTCTTTGTAAAACAACCGCTAGCCATTCCAATAATATAACAGTAATTCCCAGTTAAAAGCTCTAACGTTTCTATTTAGTGAATTGTAACAGTAATTTCTATAATGTGGCTACAGGTTTAGTGAAGCTTGGATTCAATTCTGTTCTATTATTTTTTCCAGTTTTATATTTTACCTCTACTTGTTACTTAATTATGACTTAATTTCAGTTTTAAATTTGCACAATTCTAATTAATGCACTTTGTTCATGCATTTTTACACCTTATTTTGAGCTTATGAGGTGTCTGCAGGAAATATAATTATATTCTTTTCATATTGCAGCTTGTGGGTCACTTTTTGGAAGAAACGTGTGTAAATCCTACATTCATCATAAACCATCCGGAGATAATGAGTCCTTTAGCAAAGTGGCACAGATCAAAACCAGGCCTGACTGAACGTTTTGAATTATTTGTTAATAAACGTGAAGTAAGATAATGGCATTTAGGTGATTATTATTTAAAATAAAATGGAATCGTGCTTCTGACCACTGTTGCTTTTCAGCTTTGCAATGCGAATGATCCTTTGGTACAACGACAGAGATTTGCTGAACAACTCAAGGTAATGAAATTTGATACAACGGTAATATGTACTGTGCCATAATTTGTTGGGCTTTTATTTTATAGAAAATATTAGTAGTAACTGTTTGTTATTTGTTTTACATGTCAGGATCGACAATCAGGTGATGATGAAGCAATGGCCTTAGATGAAACATTTTGTACGGCTTTGGAGTATGGTTTGCCACCTACTGGTGGTTGGGGTTTGGGTATTGATCGGTTGACCATGTTACTGACAGATTCACAGAATATTAAGGTTTTTGCTCTTTCTCTATCTGCATGCTTACTTTGTTTTTTGCAATTTCTTACTATCTTCTGTCCTTTTGGTGACAGGAGGTTCTTCTCTTCCCTGCCATGAAACCTCAAGACTGAGCCTTCAACAAAAGCTGTGTTTAAATCTCATAGTAGTAAAATCATCATTCACAGGTATGTTCTGCCTCAAGCTGTTAAATGTACACTCCACATAACTACCAGTATTTCCAAGGGAAGTGTGCGCACTGTACAGCATTAATAGCCTTTACTGAAATGGTTAATGTTAACCCCTATAATGCTAGCAGTTTAGTGGATCGTGAAACAGCTGCTACATAATGATGGCAGATAGAAATCATATAATTCCCAATACACACATAATAAATGCTCAAAAAATACTTCAGATATTCATCATTACTATTCAAAAGTCATATTTTATAGACACAATCATCGTTAATATAAGGTTTAACTAGAAAAAAAACAAAAGGCTGGATGGGGAGGACCTACAACTCAGGTGCTAACTGAAGCTGCAAAACAGATACCTCCATCTTCAGAGGCAAGCGAGCATCTGTTTGTGTAATTTTGTGAATTTTGTGACAAACAATGAAGGTTAAATTTCTCATATGGTTTCTAAACTATTTGAGAATTTTGAAGTAGGTACCTAAACCTTTTTTTTATTGGGTCCTTGGGGTTAGTTTATGGCAATTTGAAACCATCAAAAATGACAATTTATGACGGTTTTAAAACTTTAGGGATAATTAATTTTGTTTTACATGATCAAGGACTCAATTAATTTTTTAGTTTAGGGACCTATTTGAAAATTTTCAGATAGTTTGTGGACAAACTTTGTACCAACAATGAACTAAATAAAAATTCAGACTGCATGCGGTGGGTGAAGAAACAGGGATGGACTGGTTTTGAAGTCCCTGATATTTTACGATGCAGTCTAAACAAATGGGTTCCTGTGTGGCATGTGCATCAGGTCATGAAAAATAAAGAACTCAATCAATGGGTGAATTTATGTGTGGGCAAAATAGAGATTTTTAAGTGAGCATAAAACAGGACTTTAATTCTAAAAGAAAGTTGAAACAGAGATTTTTAATCTCTGAAGATGCACTGCGGCTTGATCATACTTTATTTGACTATTGTGGCCATAACAATATAAACACACTGCAACTTGTTATTGACACTTCTCTAAATTCTGTCCAATCACACTTTACTGCTATTTGCTGCAATTGATAAATGACAATTCAGCTCTGTATATTTTTACTTTTTAATGAAAACGGCAGTGTAAAAGAATTATATTATTATTTGATTCAAATATCCAGGAAGACTTTTCAGGGGTTAATTCATAACTACTTGTATAAATGGCAATGCTTCCTGCTGGTACTGATTTGTGTTTGATATATGCATTTTCAGTTACGTTACTATGTTGGTTATAACTTATAATCTTTTATTTTTGTGGGGTTTAAGTGTTTTCTTTTTCCCTTTATCTGTTTCAGGAACAGAAGAAATGCTAGAAGATTAATATGGGATCTCAGTTTTGATTTATGTATTTGATTAGTAGACTTGCATAATCGCTTGTTGATCTATCCTTTATGAGCTGTTGGGAGGGGCGTTAGTCTATACTTTATCTTTTGGTGACTGGATTGAATGTGATGTCATATACCAGTTTATTTATTACATATTTGAAATTTGAGACAATAGTTTATTAGATTTCTCATCAATAATCCCATATTGCTATAGTTCAAATTAGAGGTGGGGGCGAATGGGTTAGCTTGCCTTGCACTGGATTAAGGTAAAAAAATGGATTTCCTTCTTAACTAACAAATATATATATAATTAAAATAAATTCTTATTCATTTATTTTGATGTAATAAAATATATTTTTATGTAGGTTAGTGGGTTTACCTGCAAATTATCGAGGTCAATCCACTTTACCTGTGGATATCTTTCTTTAGGCTTAATTTGTATTTCTATGTGCTTTTGTGGGCTAATTTCCGGGTCAAAACCCTATAAAGCCAGTCAATCTGTCTAGCAGCAACAAATTTAATTAGACATACACTATGGTTATGCTGGTAGAGGCTCGAACTTTGTCCTTTTGCTAGTGAGATATGATTAAAATTTCAATCCTCGTTCGTGAGGGCTACAAATGTTGAATATATCAATTCTAAGGCATCAGATATCACTTCTATAAAGAGTGATATATTTGACATCTGTGGTTCTTAAGAGCCTTTAGGTAAAACCGTTGCATTTAGCTATATCTGGAACCAAGGATAGATAGAAGAACAGAAAGCGAAGAACGGAAAAAGAAATTTAAATTAGTTCCTTCCCCTGATTGGTACTAATTACGTGTGCCTTTTTGCACCTTCACTTTCTAAGGTCTATTGGGTTTTTTTTGTTGAATATTTATTTTAATTCAACAATCTAAGTGTGTATGCTCAAAAGTTAAATGGTTGTTGAATTTTTAGTAAATAATAATACGAACCATTCTTCTAGTCAATGATTAAGATTGTTTCTCTTTGGAGGGATCAAGGACACAGTAAATTAAAATCTGAAACTTGCATCTTTTTGTTGTTAATGTTCTATCAGCTATATTTTCTGTTCGATATAATCAACATGTTTGACCCTCGTTTACGGGGCCAACGCCTGGGGAAGTGCCTGCACATCATATCATAATGTATGTTAGCTAGGCATGGGTCTCAAATTTGCCTGTGTAATGCATCTATCCTTGCAAAGCACGCATTGTATTTAATCTATAAAGGAACAAGGGGAAGGATCTGGAAGTGGGTCAGGCTGAGCACTAAGCCTAGCTGAAATTTAGCTTAAATAGAATTATGATAGGAGTTAGGAAATTAGTTAGGACAGTTATTCAAATTAGTTAGTAGGAGGAGTTATTTAGTTAGAGAGATTTTTCTTCTATTCCTTATTCTTTTCATCCTATTCAATAAAAACCTTCTTTTCTTTCTCATTTCTATTCTTCTAAACCCTAAACCTTAATAATCAGTGTTAGTAAGAAAGAAAACAAAATATTTTATTGAATAGGATGAAAAAAATAAGGAATAGGAGCCCTCCTAGGGTTTTCCCTTCACAAACAATTATTCCTTTCACAAAGAACATAAACGCAATCTGTGGATTATACAAGATACTCTGTTTCTTCCCTTACAGTCCCTATTTTTTTTTACCTCGCAAATCCCCTCTAACCAACTAACTAACTCCTCTTATTAACTAATTAGAATAACTGTACTAAATAACTTCCTAACTCTTAACAAACTTATTTTCTTAGCTCAAATTTAACTTACTTGAACTCACAAGTTATCCAATAATTATATACTTTAGTTACAAAATTTTAAATTAATAAAATGTAGGAGAAGAAACATGATTTCTTGTATAATATACAAATTGAGCTTATGTTCTTTCTGAAAGGAAAAATATTTTGTGAAGGAGAAATCCTTGGAAGGGAGATTTCTCTCCTATTCCTTATTCTTTTCATCATATTCAATAAAATTTTTTCTTTTCTTTCTTATTAACACCAATTGTTAGGATTTAGAAGAATAGAAATCAGAAAGAAAAGAATGATTTTATTGAATAGGATGGAAAGAACAACAAATAGGCCCTCCTAACGTTTTCCGTCACAAAGGATTTCTCCTTCGGAAGGATTTCTCCTTCCACAACAAAGAACCTATTTCTTCTCTTCCAGTCCCTATTTATTTACCATGTAAATCCCTTTTAACTAACTAACTTCTCCTCTTAACTAATTACAATAACCATACTAACTAACTTGGTAACTCCTAACAAAATTGAAATAAAGAATCCATCTTGCTATAAAATTTAGTGTCATTATGTCTTCATGTAAAATTGAATTCTCAAGAGTAAGAAAAGATAAGTGAAAAAAAAAAAAACAAACTTGTGAGCATGCATTCATGCAAGCACCGTTCTCGAACACGGGGCGTTCATGGAAAATTGAGGTTCTTGAATACTCAAGAATGAGAAAAGATAATGAAAAAACTGCCGCATACCTTCGTTGAAGGTTGAAGGAAAATTGAACGTTCTTGAGTACTCAAGAATGAGAACCATTTCTGGGTCAGAGATGCGTTTGCTCAGAAGGCACCAATTTCCTCAAATTGGTAATAGAGAAATTCAAAGATAACACTTCCTTCTCTCCTGGACCCTCACGCACCTTCCTTTTGCCTTCGTCGTCAGTCCTTTCTTGGTCTTCGCCGTCTCCAACGCCATCATCGCCCTCCTCTCTCTGACTCAACACCAAAGAAGGAAAAATCAATGGCGGCGAGCAATCGTGTGGCTGTACTTGAAGCACGCTGGTTTCGTTCCTCAAAATGTCGAGGACTTCGTGTGGCTGCCATTTCCCTCCCTGCTCTATCCAAACTCTTCTTCTTCCCCTTTTCAGTTCTTGAATTTCTTCCACGATCTCAATCACTCATCACTATTGTTGGTTTTATTTATATATCAAACGGCTGATTAAATAAACACATGTTAAATTACAAAGCATTAAAAAATAATTATTTAAAACAATTTATAAAATTATAGTTATTTTTATTAAGAGTTGGGCTAACAATACATTATTCTTATTATATTTTATTATTAATTAAATTTTAACAATATAGAATGTGCTACAGTATTTAAATATTTTTAAAAATCACAATAATACAAAAAAATGAAAATTATCATTTCACATAATGATTTTTATTTTAATGTGATAAAAAATCCTACATTGATAAATTATTTCAAAATAACTTGTTTTTAATAAATACTTTGTTATTTAATCATGTTTAATAAATATGTTATTTCCAAACAAATCAAAGATTAGGTTCAATCTAATTTCAATTGTAAACACATGATTTTAGGTTAAAATTTTATTATCATTATAACATTATTTTGATTCTGTCATAAAAAAAATTCATTAAAGTTTTCTCCATTGCTTAAAGCTAAGTTTAGATATCCATTTAAAATATTCTCTCGCATCTTTATCATAATAAACTTAGTTTGCTATTATGTTTAGTTATCTCTAGAAGTAATTTTTCACTTACATTTAGACAGTTTTACTTCAACACAAAATAAGTGTTATTTTTGAAACTTTGGTTTACAAGCTTTAATCCAAACATGTACTAAATCATTGGAATATATAAATAAAATTTGATTAAATCCCTTCCCTCTCCTCCTAAAAAAAACTTAGAGTTACATGAACATTTCAAGGGAACCAATGGAAAGACATGCTTAATTCAAAAACTAGTCATATGTCATAATTCTACCCAACTTTGAATAAAATTTTCTTTCTTAAAAAATATAAAATAAATTGACTTCATCATGTTAACATTCGTGTGAAGAACCAATCCCTTGTTTATTTATAACCCAGAATGAATGAAGCACTTACACCAGCACGTTGTCGAGTTCTTGCATTTGTGTCCCTTAATGTTTTATGGGTAAATTGCACCTTAAAATTTTTCGAAACATTTGTTCTGCAGATTGCATATTTTACGGGTTACAAGTATATATGCAAATGCATTTAAAAAATTTCTCTGAAATAGAAAAATAAGAAAACATTTATCTTTAATATATATACTCTGGTCGCTTATGTCATGCATAAGCAACTGGAAAGAAAAAAAGAAACGATGTGTGTTTCTCCCTTGCATTATTTTCCAAAATAGGAAATATTTTCCAAGAGAGACCGACAAGGCTGACTTTTCAACTAGTACATTTCTAAGTTGATGTCTACTTTTCAATTCCATAATTAAAGCAAAAGCATTTGTTACGATAAAATTTTTCAGATCTTCATTTTGATCAAAATTTTTCAGATCTTAATGTATGTGCCCCCCATATATGGGAGAGATACTGTTTTGGGGAAAAAATCGGAAAAATTCTCATCAGTCCAATCGGAAAAATCGGAAAAAATGCAAAATCTTGCAACGGTTGCTCCATACAAGACTCTGTGATCTGCACCAATATTAACCTGGAAGCAGAAAAACAAATAAAAAAGTACTGTTTATTTCATCAATGCTAACATTATCATAAATAATAACAACATTTGTTAATAACATACGTTAGCTTATTGAAAAAAATTGAATTCATAGTTCAAACCTATGTTTGCTTTGTCATCAACCTATGAACTACTCTGTTTAATGCAAATTCAACCTATACATCCAAGTTATCTAACTACTGCTATAAACGAAGACTATGAAAATAATCGAACTACAAAAGCTGAATTTGCAGTAAACTAGACCCAAACTAATTATAGCTATGAAGCCCTTTTCAATAACAAAATTAGGCTATCCTCTATAATCACATTTTTTCACTTCAGCAAAATGACAAAATAAGCAGTCATAAATAAAGTGGACATGTTAAGCTATGAACAAGAATCATTGGAGATTATTATAGTTTTCTCTATAATTTTTTTTTTTATTGATCACAGGTTTTCCAATGCAACTATGTAAGACTTACAGTCATGAGTGATGCAGGATACACATTTCCATTATCAGCAAACCGTGGAACTTTCTGAATTTTACCAATGGCAATAATGGAGACTTCAGGCAGATTGATAAGTGGGGAACCAAACTTTCCACCAATTGCTCCAATGTTGCTTAAAGTAATAGTACCACCACATATGTCCTCAGAAGTTAACTTGTTATTTGAAGCCAATTGTTGTAACCTTGCCAGCTCTTTGGTTATCTACATAAATAAGGAAAAATAGATTCATAAGAAAAGGCACAAGAATGTCTTATTGAAATGTGAGAGATATCCTCTTTTATGCACTTAACACCATATACATACACAGGATGCTATGCAAACAAAAGATCTTCACTAAGCACAACAACAACCTTATCCCCAAATCTGAAATCATTATTAAAACCAAAGGAGTCTGAGAAGAGGCTGGATGCCTTTTCCCCCCTGTAAGGAATCTAAGAAACTAATCTCTTCATTTCTTCTTCTCTAATTAATCAGAAGCAGCTTTGAGAAAACCAACAATTAAGTTCAAGCCAGAAACTTACATTGCGAATTAAATTGTAATTTATTCAAGCAATTCAAATCATAAATCATCTTTATCTTCATAGTCTTGCAACTAAACAGAAACCATGGGCATGCACTTCAACAAAAACAAGAATGGCTGAATAAAGCACGAATAGCAATGTGCATATACAACAATCACTGAGCCTTTTCCCAGTATGATTATAAGCTAACCTCCATTATGGAAAGAGACTGAACATTTTTTATGTTTGGCACAACTAGACCATATGGTGTCGCCATGGCAATTCCAACATTATGTGAACCTATGGCAAAGAAACCTTTTGTCAAATTTGGCATGACAGTTACTGCCTCAAATAAATCATTAAATTAACATCCACCACATATCAGTCAACACAAACTGGAAAAAGGTTTAATACAAAGTAGTTTTTAAGCCCACTAGTATCGTGAGAACAATATAAAAAAACATCATGCAAGGAAACAATGAAAACGTTATCCTTTAGAAACCCACAATCAAGATCATTGTTTCAAACTCTGAGATACAATAGACAAGGGAAAACTTCTCAAACACTTACATCATGTGCCAGAAATCAACATGCATACAAACTCAGTAGATCAATTTGAAGGTTATTTTTATTTTTGAAATTGGAGGAGCTGCCATAAAACCAAAGAGACAATTGGCTAATGAAAGCAACCTCTTTCACCTCACCATATTTTTTTCAATTTTAAAATAATTGCTTTTTTCTTGAACTCATACTTCTAACTAAGAAAAAAACCTTATATTCACTCTACAAAATTTTAAACACAATCAAGCCTCAAGGGCAGCAAAATTATATCAATCTTTCATTAGATTATGTCTGAGAAACAAACCTTTGAGGATGACCTCCAATGCATCCTCTTTGAAGCAACTGTTCATGAAGGGGTACTTAACGAGGGCCATTGATAGTGATTTGATTAATATTGGAAGGAAAGTGTACTTGACATCTGGATAAGGATTATTTTTCTGAAAAGATGTTTTAAGCTCCACTAGGACATCAAAATTTATCTCAACCACATAATGAAAATGTGGGACTTTAGCAGCTAGAGACATTGACTTTACCATTGCTCTTTGGAATCCCCTGTAGAAAGAAAAGAACATTTAACTTTTGTAATCACATATTCTTCCTAATTAAGTTCTAGAACTGAAATTAAAGTGGAATTCCCTTCATACTAATGCAACACTGAAGTACATCTTTCCATGGCCATGGAAACACATGGAAAGATTTTCATCATGCAACAACTTTTTGTTTCAACGGCTGCTTCCGTAAGAATTAAAATATTGATGCTCCCATGCTCACTTCGTTCTTTTTTATTGTAATGTTCGATTTTTCTGCAACAAATAGGGCGAAAAACTGTAACTGTTGTACAGACTCTGAACTCAGAATGAGGAGAGTTTTTATTGTATCCCCTTGGCGAGAGAATGAAATACCATCGGTGGTTTATGAAGAAGGTACAGTCCTTGCTCTTTTTCAACGTTAAACTGTACGTCTACAAGGCCTGTAATACCAGCAATAATTGTTTGACCCTCTTTTACAGGCCAACACCAAGGGGAGTGCCTGCACATCATATCATAATGTATGTTAGCTGGATATGGGTCTCAAATTTCCCTGTATAATGAATCTATCTCTTCAAAGCATGCATTGTATTTAATCTATAAAGGAACCAAGGGAAGGGACTGGAAGTGGGTCAGGGTGAGCACTAAGCCTACCTTAAATTTGGCTCCATTAAGAAATAGAACTTGTTAGGAGTTAGGAAGTTAGTTAGGACAGTTATTCTAATTAGTTAGTAGGAGTTAATCAGATAGAGGGAATTTTCAAGATAAACAAATAGGGAATGTAACAGAAGAAACGCAGTTTCTTGTATAATATGTAGATTTAGCTTATGGAGGAGAGATCTTTCTCCTATTCCTTGTTCTTTTCATCCTATTCAATAAAATCTTTCTTTTCTTTCTCATTTCTATTCTTCTAAACCCTAAACCCTAACAATTGGTGTTAATAAGGAAGAAAAGAAAAGATTTAATTGAATAGGATGAAAATAACAATCTCCCCTCCTAGGGTTTCCCCTTCACAAAGGATTTCTGCTCTCACAAAGAACATAAGCTCAATTTGCGAATTATACAAGATACTCTATTTCTTATCTTACCGTCTCTATTTATTTACCTTGCAAATCCCCTCTAACTAACTAACTAACTTATGCTACTAATTAATTAGAATAACTGTCCTAACTAACCTCCTAACTCCTAAAAAACTTATTTCGTTAGCTCAAATTTAACTTACCTGAACTCACAAGTTTTTCAATAATCAAGTACTTTAGTTATAATAGGCTCAAAATTTTAAATTATTAAAATGTAAGAGAAGACATTGGGTTTCTTGTATAATCTGTAGATTGAGCATATGCTCTTTGCGAAGGGAGAGATGTTTTGTGAAGGGAGAGATGTTTTGTGAATGAGAAACCCTTGGAGGAGAGATTTTTCCCCTATTACTTGTTCTTTTCATCCTATTCAATAAAATCTTTCTTTTCTTTCTCATTTTTATTCTACTAAGCCCTAAACCCTAACAATTGGTGTTAATAAGAAAGAAAAGAAAAGATTTTATTGAATAGGATGAAAAGAACAAGGAATAGAAGAGAAATCTGCCTTTCTAGGGTTTCCCCTTCACAAAGGATTTCTCCTTTCACGAAAAACATAAGCTCAATCTGCGGATTATACAAGATATCGTATTTCTTCTTTTATAGTCCCTATTTATTTACCTTGCAAATCCCCTTTAACTAACTAACTTCTCCTATTAACTAATTAGAATAACTGTCCTAACTAACTTCCTAACTCCTAACAAACTTATTTTCCCAGCTCAAATTTAACTTTCATGAACTCACAAGTTATTCAATAATTAAATACTTTGGTTCCAATAGACTCAAAATTTTAAATTAATAAAATTCTTGTATAATTTGTAGATTGAGCTTATGCTCTCTATGAAGGGAGAAATATTTTGTGAAGGAGAAACCCTTGGAGGAGTGATTTTTCTACTATTCCTTGTTCTTTTCATCCTATTCAATAAAATCTTTCTTCTCTTTCTCATTTCTATTCTTCTAAACTCTAAACCCTAACAATTGGTGTTAATAAGAAAGAAAAGAAAAGATTTTATTGAATAGGACGAAAAGAATAACGAATAGGAGAGAAATTTCCCCTCCTAGGATTTCCCCTTCACAAAAGATTTTTCCATTCACAAAGAACATAAACTCAATTTGCGGATTATATAAGATACCCTATTTGTTCTCTTACAGTCCCTATTTATTTACCTTGCAAATCCCCTCTAACTAACTAACTAACTAACTTCTCCTATTAACTAATTAGAATAACCGTCCTAACTAACTTGCTAACTCCTAGCAAAATTGAAATAAAGAATCCATCTTGCTACAAAATTTAGTGTCAGTATGTCGTTCATGTAAAATTGAATACTCAAGAATAAGAAAAGATAAGTGACAACCAAAAGAAATCCTGTTTGGATACATTCATGCAAACACAGTTCTCGACCAGAGGGGACGTTCATGGAAAATTGAGGTTCTTGAATACTCAAGAATGAGAAAAAATAATGAAAAAACTGCCACATACCATAATGGGACAGAAGTGGCGTTCATGAAAAATTGAGGATCTTGAATACTCAAGAATGAGAAAAGATAATGAAAAAACTGCCACATACCTTCATGGCACAGAGGGGCGTTGAAGGTTGAAGGAAAATTGAACGTTCTTGAGTACTCAAGAATGAGAAAACCAGTTCTGGGTCAGAGATGCGTTTGCTCGTCGAAGGCAACAGTTTCCTCAAATTGGTAATGAAGAAATTCAAAGATAACACTTCCTTCTCTCCTGGATCCTCACGCACCTTCCTTTCGCCTTCGTCGTCAGCCCTTTCTTGGTCTTCGCCGTCTCCAACGCCATCATCGCCCTCCTCTCCCAGACTCAACACCAAAGGAGGAAAAAATCAATGGCGGCGAGCAATCGCGTGGCTGTACTTGAAGCGCGATGGTTTCGTTCCTCAAAAGGTCGAGGACTTCGACAACAGCAGCGTGTTCTCGGAGATGCCTACGATAACGTCGTGAGGTAGAATGAGAAAGCGCAGAAGAACGGCAACAGTAAAGACGGTGCGAGTGACCACGCGAGTAAGTTGCGCTCGAGGAAGAGGATGGTTGGGATTTACTGATACTGAGTATAAGTTATTGATATTGCATATTATATAACAAGTGTAAAAAGGTTGGCGGTGTATTTAAGGAGTTTCAATCAATTATCAAAATCTCCTAAGAAATCTTAGATCTAAGACTTTATCTCAAATCATGTAGTAAACACTAATATTATAGTAAAAAAATATATATATTAACTTATAAGGATCAACATATTGCTTTATTGATAAACTTTAATATTGGATAAATTGAAGTTAATTATTTTACTTAAAAATAAACTTGTTTTGAAAAATTTTATCTTATTAACATTATTTAAAACGTATAGTTGGGTTAATAACAATAGTAGTAATATTAATGATAACTAAAGTTTATCTTTATAAATAAAAATTAATTAAATTTATTTTTATAATTAAAAATTTATCAAATTAGTATTTGTCACCGTTAACATATTAAACATTATTACTTTTTATTTTGTATACATCTAACACATTCTTAATTAAAAATTAATATATGTATAAAAATTAAATTAAAAATGTGTTGTATGCATAAAAACTAAATTAAGAATGTGTTATGTATATATAAACTAAATTAAAAATGTATATGATAGTGATCAAATCAATATTATTTACACATAGAAAGACCAATATAATAAGTTTTTATGTATAAAAACTAAATTGAAAATTTACAATATTTAGAACCAATTATATGTTTCACCATAATTTAGCAAGATGAAGAAGAGATGACAAAATTATTTTTAGTTGTCTTTATAACTTTATTTTCAAATATTTTTAAAATACTGTTACTCCAATTACAATTTGATTTCAATTTAAAAAATAAACATCCAAACAATAATATTTCAACATATAACAAAAAAATAAATACACCATTACATAATTAATTTTAAATATAATCAAATAGCAATAACATAAAAGTGTTTATCTTGCATGATATTTTTGGTGCTTAGGATATTTTGTAAAAAAAAAAATTTGTTTTTTCTCGTGCCTGTGCTCTTTTTCTTTTGATGACTTGATGGGGGTACAATAATTAGACAAACAAAAATAATGACGACTAGACTACAAAATAAAGGATAAGTTAAATGGTTGTTGAATTTATAATAAATAATAATACGAACCATTCATCTATCAATGATTAAGATTGTTTCTCTTTGGAGGGGTCAAGGACACAGTAAATTAAAATTTGAAACTTGCATTTTTTGTTGTTAATGTTCTATCAGCTATATTTTCTGTTCGATATAATCCACATGTTTTGATGACTTTTATCTGCAGAAGCTGGAGAGAGAATTTCCTTTTGCATTTTCTCCTGTTTGCTTCGTCTCTCTCAATATTCTTGTTCTAATAATTAACTGTCTTTAAGGAACTAGATATCGGCTACGGCATTCGGTTCGAGAAATATTTAAAACAGTTCTAAAATAATTTCTTACTTTAGGAGGTTGCTTGATAAGTTTGATTTCTAGAGGTTTGTTTTTGGCCAACAGGAGAGATGGTTCTCAGCCAGAACTATTAGACCTTAGGCACTCGAAGGGCTATGATCCGTATAACCCTCAGGCTAATATAGTAAAGGTCCCCACTGTCCCTTTTACAACAATAGCATAATTAATCACCCAATAACTGTTCATTATTCCTTTTTTACATTTGATTCCCCTTTTACAATAATAGTTTAATTAATCACGACTCCATTAAATAGGCTCTATACCACAAACCATAACACTTACACCCTAATTTTATAGGAGATCTGATGCTATTTTTTTTTTTAATTTGCTGGTAAATAATTTGACAAAACTAGTGATATAGGAGCCATTGGTTTAATTATGGTTAAATTAGAGATTTGAATTAGTAATAATTAAATAATATATATATATATATATATATATATATATATATATATATATATATATATATATTAATACATCAAAGAGTAAACTAATATAAACTAAAAGTTAAGTTAAATAAAATTTTAAATTAGTAATAAAAGATCATATTACATATTTTACAAGCAAAATAAATAAAATCTTAATAAATAGTAAAATAGTATCAATTTGTATGTAAATATCATATATAAGTCTTTATATATATTAAAAATATATTAAAAATACAGAATTGAAAAAAACTAATATATATAACAATTTAAAACAATTTTCTTCCCTTGACTCTTACCCATCTTTGATCCATCCAAGTTAAATAGACTAATTCAAATAATGTGATTTTGTATAGTAGAAATTACAATTTAAATATTTCAGGGACTATTACACCGCTCACTGGGAGAAAGAAAGACATGTGAAACAATATATAATGTGAGTGAAGTCTTTGAAGGTTTTGATTTGATGATTTATCTTATCAAAATTAGTTTTTTGAGTCTTTGATTTTTCTATGTCATGTACAAAGTAAATACGATAAATCCAACCAAATTAATATTTTCTTTAACTAATTTAATCCTTTAAAAGGGTCACACTGTACTTTTGATTATAGGGTCGAAGGTCACTTTTGAAATTCATAAAGAATTCAAAATTTTGTTCAAAATAAAAAACAAAATTCACATATAAAAGAGGGTTGTTCAAGGTCATTTACCACTAGTCTCACATAACTATTAATCTAAAAGATTATTTGTATTAATATAATGGAGTTCTCATTAAACACCACAAAAAGGACTAACTCTAAAACATATGTTCCACTCAATACTTAAATTACATACTGATATTCTTTAAAGGTTAAAAAGAAGTCATCTAGAGAAGCCTTAGCTAAAAAAAGTAGTCCAAGAAGTGGAATTAAAAAAAAAGTAGTCCAAGCAGTGGAGTTAATAAAAATAGTCTACATATCCACTGCATTAGGGCAATGATTCATGTAAAAGAAGGTCAAAAAAGAGACATTGTGAACTTTCAAGCAATCTTCTACCATTTTCAACAATTTATATTATTTTAAAAAAACGAATAAAGAAAAGGACATGGGTTCTTTGAGAATTCTCACCCCTTTGCAACATCACTGCTTAATTATAAGTGTTAAGCAAAACCAACTTCATATTTTTTTCCTCTTAAAGTATAACATAATGAAGAGAATGAATATAGCCTGAACAGGTAGAGCAGATTCAATTGAAGTAAAAGATTAGAATAGAGTGGATGCAGCAATGTGGAACATAGTATTACACAATTTTAAAAAGGAAGGAAACTTACCTTGTGCCTAGGGATCACCATCAAAAAGGTGATCTTCAATGGTTTCACATATTTTCTTATGCATGCATGAAGACGTCTATGTTCAGAACTCAGGTGTGAATTAGGGGGAGGCCATCCACACTTGTGTCTTGAAATTCAAGAAAGCATCAGAAAAATGAGCAATCTTCAACAAGCTTAAAAAGAACAAGAAAAGACAGATGTATTAAAATTCAAGAAAGCACTAGAAAAATACAGTGATCCTCATAAACCATAAAAAGAAAAAGAAAGACATGTCCTGAAATTCGAGAAAGCACCAGAAAAAGCATTGATCCTCAGAAAGCTTAAACTGAATAAGACAAATGTTCTGAAATTCAAAAACTAGCAATCCTAAGAAAGCTTTAAAAGAATAAGAAAGACAGGCAGTGATTCTTCTTTAATATGTACAAAAAGCACCTTTAGTGTGTGTTCTTCTTTGATTTTGGTTATCCATCCGTAATACTAAGGCAGTGATTCAAAGAAAGAACCAACAACTAAAACATGAGAATTAACAAAAACACCACCGCCACTGTACTTTGTAGTGATACAAATCCCTACACATAAAATCAATTTTAGTCATTATTTAAAATATATAAAAAAAAAACCTTGATAAATGCCACCAATTTTCAAAAATAAGTAATTGTTGTAATTCAAAAAAAACCTTGATAATTCGGTCTCCCCCCTGAAGAACCAATTTGCAATACGGATATTCACCAATTCGCTCCTCACCGGTACTTGTTAATTCTTGGACTGGATGTATGTGAGCTAGCGGCAGAGTATTAAATTAATTTGAATGGGATTTTCAAATTGATATAAAGACACTAATTAAAGGATATACCTTATTCTTGCTCCAGTAGTAAATCAAATGGCTTTTGCATTGTTCTGATTAATTGCAACAGGTGGGAGGGAAATGACAGTGACTCAAACACTTGGGTCATTTACAGATGCTCTAACAATACCCAGGTCCAACTCCTTGGACTCTAGCTGAGAAGGACAAGGTTTCTCTAGCTGTCTTTTCTCCAATAAGATCATTATGATTGACATAAACAACGGTTCCTTGGGGTACAAGCTCATTCATCCCATGACCATTAGAAGTTACCTTTCTAGAGAACTGATCAAGAAGTTGCATTACTTTAAGATAAAATAAGAAAATAGAGTTAAAAACATGAAAACTTTCTTAAACAAAATAAATACACTTTTCTTCAATGTTCTAACCTTCAATTTTGGATCAAATTTTACAGCCAAGGCCAACATGAGTGTTGTTTTCCCAGAACTTGGAGGGCCCAAAAGCAATGTCATCCTGGAGAACAGCACATGGAAAAACATATTATATGCATTAGTTCCAAAGGTCCTATAAATAATTATGGTCTTGTCCTTCAAAGAGATATAAAAAATACATCAATAATTGGATTTGTACCTCCTAGGCTTTATTATTCCATTGCACATCCTGAAAAATGTTTATATGCTTTCTACGTGGAAGTATATGAAGACAGTTCAAAAGGCCCTTTAACAACAAAAATAAAACCAAATTGACAAGTTAAAAACTTCTCTAGTAAGATCATATACCAATTCTACTATATATGAAAGTTGGCACCAATACTTACCTCCACTATTTTAACCATAAAGTTAGAGAATGTAGACAAAGCTCTAGTTTTACCTTATCCTTGACACAACACATAAAATTAGACCCATCAATATCATTTCTCCAGTCATAGCAGTATCAGATCTCTCTCTTTTCATGACAGTTACATATAAACCTTACTCACATACTTGGTATGACTAACATTGATCTTTCAATTTTATTAGCAAGACTGGTAAGAGAGAGAACAAAATCATTGTCAGTTAAGACTGTAAATTAACTTCAAATTGACTTAAAAATGTTGTTACTCCCATTAACATCAACCTAAACACTTGAGTTACTGCTAGAAGCACCAACCCAAACACAATTCGATTCCAATCTAAAATACAAAAATAACACCCAAAGAATAATATTTAAATCAATGACAGAAATTAAGTAAACTATTATACAATCGTATTCAAAATTTGATCAAACAACTCAACGCAAAATAAAGAAGATATAATACTTGAAAACATTTTGATAACATAAAAAACAAAGTGAAAAGTGAAACATAAAAGTATCCATCTTGCTTGGACCAGTGATATTTTTGTGCTTATTGTAGGTATTTTGTGCAAAAATTAATTTGTTATTTCTTTGATTGAGATTAAAATCCTAAAAGAAAAATAATAATTAATTTACAGATAATAATAATAATTTACAGATATTATTGCAACCAAAGTGTTGGAAAGAGAAAGATGAATGAAGAACCAACCTAAGGAAGGGAAAAAAGGATCAGAAGCATAACTAATCTTGCATTTCTAAATTTTCACCACTATGTCAATGCAATCGAACTGATTCTTTTGTTTCATCACCAAATTGTATTGTGAGATGCAATTTGCCCTCAACCGTTTGCTGTAGCCTCAAAAAGTCCAAACCCGCCCAACAAAGACCACATAGGGTATCTACATGTTCTGCCGCTTTCCTACAAGCAAATCTTGGAGACTGCATTTAATGATATCATCAAACTAGGCATTTTAGTACAATGGACATTATAGTGTACAGACTCAAAAAAGAGATAAACAGGAATGATAACTAAAAAACTTTATTGATAACCCATACATTTATTTAAACCAAGTAAAATTAGTAATATATCACCATATGCCTCTGCTTTTCCTTTGAAATATGGATTTTATTGTTTGCTTTACTTTGATCAAGATAACATCCAAAATGATTTATATAAAAAAATTCAGTACCTCTGGAATCTGAAGAAACTTAAAGCTCAACTCATTCTAGTTTAAAACACTTGGAATTAAATGCTTCATGACTATTTGGAATCTTAGATTCAATCTCCATGCTTCCTAAAAATGACTCAGCTCTACTCTCATTCACTAGGACAAAACCAAATGGCAAAAGGCAAACAAGAAAATGAAAGCATTCTATGTATCAAAAAATTTATAACTTTAAATAATTTCTCGCATGTATTTGCATGTCATACGCAGTTATAAGTAATGTTTAAATTTGAAAAGGCAATTTAACCTTTAATCCATATATATGAAGCCCATGCATGCCTCTAATATGTTCTCCTATGTCCTCTTAATACCGGCCTCAATCCTTGACTCGATCAAGGGATATGCACACAAGTTTTCTACCCAAAACAATAGCAATAGAAAATGCCAATACTATTTTCCCAACACTCGGTGATCTAGCAAAGGAAAGCACAGGAATCCACAAGTGATTTAAGCTATGATGCATATATACACTTAAATTAAAAGCATATTAAAAATTCATAAGGCACTAAATAATTGCAGGAATGGTAACAAGGAAGATGACAACCTAGTGAACCACTAGACATTCAATTATCTGTTACTTGACCTTCACTAAACCCCATAGTAATCCAATCCAGGCGCTTCTATGCAACACTTAAGTCCAGTTCAATCACTTATTAACCTTTTGGCAGGGCAGATCACCAAGAAGGTATAGGTAAACCCATTAACTATTATACCCAAGTTGTTGAGGCTGCAAGTAATTCCCACAAAAAGATCAGTCAACACTATTTAATTATGTTTCCATTAAAAAGTACCTCAACTCTTGGTGTGCATGTTTCGATATATGTTGTGGCATTCCTACACTTTGCATCTTTCTTTTGAACAACAGCCTGATCATCTTCATCGTTATCACCAAGTTCCTCATTTATAGCCCTAATCTAGAATATATTTTATATAATTTAGGAAACTAGAACATTTCAATTGGATAAAAGTGCAAACATGATAATAAACGTAACAGAACAGTGAAATGCTCCTTTGCAGCAAAGCTGATCTAAATCCTTGACATAATTGATCACTATTTGCGTGTATATTACAGCAACTTTCTAGCTGTTTCCTTGCTTCTTGAGCCAAATGAAGTCTATCATAGTATCTTCTAAGTCCAACCACTACTATTGATGGTATAAAGGCCAAGAATATTTAAATGTCGTGCCTCTAAAAACCCACAATGTGTTCTCAGCAGCTATAGAAGGTACAACAATTACCACAAAGCAATGGGCACAATGATCATGTGAGCTAGGTTGAGGTATATTACTCAGAGGGACTTTCCAGCTATCATAATAGTCAGTCACAGATCCTGACTCATAATTATGAACAAAACTTCACATTGTATTTTTGATTAGGGTCATCCATCAAGGGCCATTTTTAAATTAAAAAAAATTCGAAATTTTGATCAAAATTATGAATAAATATCACACTATAGTTCCAAGTATAGGCTCACCAAAGATTATTTTTAATTAAAAAAATCAAAACTTTGTTCATCTACCGAGGGTCATCTTTGAATTCATAAATAATTCAAAATTATGAACAAAGATTCACCCTGTAATTTCGATTATAAGGTCACCGAGGATCATTTTTAAATCATAAAGAATTAAAACCTTTGTTCAAAAATTAGGAACAAAAATTCACATTGTATTTTCGATTAGGGTCATTGAGAGTCATTTGAGTTATCAAGGATCATCTTTGAATTCATTAAGAATTCAAATTATTTTTGTTCAAGATTATGAACAAAGATTCATACTGTAACTTCAATTATATGGTTGGTGACTTAGGATTATCTTTGAATTCATAAAGAATTAAAAAATTATGAACAAAGATTTACACGTTCATTTTTTAATTTATAAAGAATTCAAACCTTTGTTCAAAATTAAGAACAAAATTCACATTATATTTATTATTAGGACATCAAGAGTCATCTTTGAATTCACAAAGAATTCAAAATTTTGTTCAAACATATGAACAAAGATTCACACGGTAATTTCAATTATAGGATCACCAAAGGATCATCCTTAAATTCATAAAGAATTCAAAATTATGAATAAAGATTTACACGGTAATTCTGAATATAGAATCACAGTGGATTGATCATTTTTAGAATTCATACAAAATTCAAAATTGAAATAAAGAATCCCTCTTACCACAAAATTTAGTGTCATTCTGTTGTTCATGTAAAATTGAATACTCAAGAATAAGAAAAGATAGGTAACAAAAAAAAAACATGTCAGAATGCATTCATGCAAACACGGTTCTCGGACAGAGGGGGTGTTCATGGAAAATTGAGGTTCTTGAATACTCAAGAATGAGAAAGGATAATGAAAAAACTGCCACATACCTTCATGGGACAGAGGGGCGTTGAAGGTTGAAGGAAAAGTGAACGTTCTTGAGTACTCAAGAATGAGAAAACTAGTTCTGGATCAGAGATGCGTTTGCTCAGAGAAGGCACCAGTTTCCTCAAATTGGTAATAAAGAAATTCAAAGATAACACTTCCTCCTCTCCTGGATCCTCACGCACCTTCCTTTCGCCTTCGTCGTCATCTCTTTCTTGGTCTTCGCCGTCTCCAACGCCATCATCGCCCTCCTCTCTGAGACACAACACCAAAGGAGGAAAAATCAATGGCGGCGAGCAATCGCGTGGCTGTACTTGAAGCGCGATGGTTTCGTTCCTCAAAAGGTCGAGGACTTCGACAACAGCAGCGTGTTCTCGGAGATGCCTACGATAACGTCGTGAGGTAGAATGAGAAAGCGCAGAAGGATATCGTGCCCTAGGTTCTGAAGAACGACAACAGTAAAGCACGCGAGTAAGTTGCGCTCGAGGAAGAGGATGGCTGGGATTGCTTTCCTGAGAGGGAACGAGGGTATATGTAGAAGAAAATTATGAAAATATTCGTTATTAGTAAACTCTTCTGATCTTGAGTCCCGGTATCTCATACAGGACAAATATATTTTACAGCTATAAATATATTTTTTTTTTCTTAAAAAATTATACATTGCACACTGGCTATTAATTGACCATTAATATGCATTGTTATAAATTAATGATATTGGTGGAAATTAATATTCTACCGAGAGTATAAGTTATTAATTGCAAACTATATAACAAGTATAAAAAGGTTGGGGCTATATATTAAAGAGTTTAAACCAATTATCAAAATCTCCCAAGACATTCTAGATCAAATACCTTATCTTAAATCATGTAGTAAGCACTATGATTATAGTTAAAAAAAACATATATTAACTTCCCATAAAGATATCTAATGGGACCTCTACATAATGTTTTATTAGTAAACTTTAACATTGAGTAATTTGAAGCTAATTGTTTTTTTAATAATTTAAAAATAAATTTGTTTTGAAATATTTTATTTTATTAACTTTATTTAAAATATATAATTATGTTAATAGCAATAGTAACAGTGCTAATGATAACTAAAGTTTATCTTTGTAAGTAAAAATTAATTAAATTTATCTTTATACCTATAAATTTATCAAATTAGTATTCATCATCTTTAACACATTAAACATTATTACTTTTTAGTTTGTATACATATAACATATTTTTAATTAAAAATTAATATATGTATAAAAATTAAATTAAAAATGTGTTATATGCATAAAAATTAAATTAAAAATGTATTATGTATATATAAACTAAATTAAGAACATACACGACAATGATCAAATCAATATCACTTAGACATAGAAAGACCAATATAATAAGTTTTATGTATAAAAACTAAATTGATAATTTACAATATTTAGAACAAATTATATGTTTCACCTCAATTTAGCAAGATGGACAAGAGATGACAAAATTATTTTTAGTTGTCTCTATGACTTTATTTTCAAATCATTTTTAAAATACTGTTACTTTAACCAACATCATCAACATCAGCTCTTGAAACATTGATAGAAACATAAATCCAATTACAATTTGATTTCAATTTAAAAAACAAACAACATCTAAACAATAATATTTAAATCAATAACAAAAATAAATACACCAGTACTTAATTATATTTAAAATGTAATAAATAGCAATAATATAAATTAAAGTGTCTATCTTGCTTGGACCAATGATATTTGTGGTGCTTAGGATATTTTGTAAAAAAAAAAAAGAACTGGTTTTTTCTTTTAAATATAGGAGAGTCTCATGCCTGTGCTCTTTTTCTTTTGATGACTTGATGGGGGGCTCAATGACCAAACAAACAAAAATAATGGCAGCAAGATGCGCATGTAACGCTAGACTACAAAATGAAGGACAAGTTTCACCAAAAAAAAATGAAGGACAATATTTAAAAATCTGAAAGTCAATAGCTTAACCAAGATCTCATTTTGCCATGCAATCTGCTACTACGTTGGCCTAAAAAATGTCTTGAAAAGAAAAGAACATCGTTAGTTTCTAAATCGTGAATCTCTCTTAAAATGCATTAGCCTATGCTTATTTATCCCCTTTGAAGGTACAAGGGGCTTAAATAAGCACCGATTCTTATTTTTTTTGCCAAAAAATATTTAAAAATTAATTAATAAAAATTGATGTAATAGAATGTAAGAATGCGAGTTAAATTGTGAGACTTAAAGTTGATGAATTGATTTTTATTATTTAAATTATAAAAAATAAAAATAAGTAACGTATAATGATATAAAAATTAAAAAATGATGAGTGGAGATGTTTAAAAACATATTTTTTTATTACAATGTATCATTAATTATATTTGTCCTTTTTTTCTCTCCTGCCAAAGACTCGAAGTAAGAAAAAGTACACTTTTATGTACAAAAGTAGGCGTTGTGAGTGAGCTCCAAAGTCCAAACTGTGAACAAAGATGGCCACAAAACAAGGCATAAACGTGATTCACGTATATGCAAACATGTAGATTAGAGTCTAATATATGACCCACAACGACAAAGCAGAAGAAGACACGTAAGGAATAGGAATAATTACCAATAAGATATAATTGCTTATCCGAGTACGGAAATCAATGGACGGAAGCAAAGAATAATAGAAAGCACAGTACCACACTTATTCTCCTACCTTATATTTTCAACTCACAGAAACAAAACATTCATAAACATGGAGATGGAGGGGATAGTGCACCGAACAGTGAACGTGAATGGCATAAATATGCACGTCGCTGAGAAGGGTCAAGGTCCACTCATCCTCTTCATCCATGGCTTCCCTGACCTATGGTACTCCTGGCGCCACCAGATCACAGCCCTTGCTTCCCTTGGTTACCGTTGCGTGGCGCCGGACCTCCGTGGGTTCGGCGACACAGACGTGCCTGCTACTCCCACTGCCTACACCAGTTTTCACGTCGTCGGTGACCTCATCGAACTTCTGAACGTGATTGCCGGCGATGAGGAGAAGGTGTTTGTGGTAGGTCATGACTGGGGTGCCATGACTGCTTGGTCTCTTTCCCTATATCGCCCTGAACGAATCAGGGCTCTAGTTAACTTGAGCGTCGCTTTCACTCCCCGGAAGCCCAATAGAAAACCCCTTGACACCTTAAGAGCAGTGTATGGAAGTGACTACTATATATGCAGATTTCAGGTTTGTTCATTTTTGTGTCTTTTTTCTGTTATATGAGTTTGGTTTGGTTCCAACTGTCTGGTTAAGTTATAGCTGTTGATGTGCAACACTAGTAACATAATATAATACTCTTATTTGTTTGTTTTATATTTTATGAATTCAATTTAAATACTTCAAAGGGTTACTTTATACGGCAATCCATCGAAATTTGTATATTTTCAAATAATAAAAAAATTAGATAATAATTTTTTTAATTAAATACCATTAAATTTTGATAAGATTCTTTAAAAAATTAATAATTTTAATTAAATACTTCAACACTTTTTTATATTATTCAAATCTTTAATTGAATATTACATAATTTATTTATTAATTTTTAAAAATATCTGAATCCAATATATCCCGATATTGTGAACACTTTGCTTATAAATTATATTAAAAATCATATCCACAATCATTTTTAATAAGTTTATAATGTAAAAAATTTTATAAATAAAAATTAAACTTTTGGTTTATATATAAAATGAGTTTTTTATATTCAATATTATAATACTCATCTAGATTTTACTTTTATTGGGTGCCTTTGTTTGGATTATACTATGTCTACTACCTTTTAAAATTTAGTGTGAAGAATGTAAACTGAATATCTTTTACAAACATGGATGTTTGGCTATATTGTGTTGTGGTTGAATATAACATTGTAGGTCTCAAAACATGGTTTAAGTAGAAGTGAAAAAAAGACGCTTTTCTCTTGGGGCAAAGCATGTTTTGCAAAGTGGTTATGTTGCTCAACTGCATTATTGCAGGAGGCTGCAGATATAGAGTCTGAGTTTGCGCAGATTGGCACTGCAAGAGTCCTGAAAGAATTCCTCACATACCGCAATCCTGGTCCACTTCATCTACCTACGGGTAAAGCGTTTGGACATCCAATTGATTCTCCCATAGCGTTGCCCTCATGGCTATCTGAAGAAGAATGTGATTACTATGCCACTAAATACGAGAAGACTGGCTTCACAGGAGGATTAAACTACTACAGAAATTTGGATCTGTATGTTTTTCTTCAGCTCCTACCGTTAAAATGCTAGGCGGTTACCAAATAAATATTTCGCGGCTTACCTGTATTAAATATTCACTTTTCCATTCCTAATGAAAACTAATTTAATTTATTGCTTGTAGAAATTGGGAGCTCACAGCACCGTGGACTGGTGCTCAAGTAAAAGTTCCAGTTAAGTTTATAGTGGGTGATGTTGACCTGACCTATAATGCACCGGGCGCGAAGGATTACATTCACAAAGGTGGGTTTAAGAGAGATGTGCCGCTTCTCGAGGATGTAGTTGTACTTGAAGGGGCAGGTCACTTTCTCCATCAAGAAAGGCCTCATGAGATCAACAAACACATCCACGATTTCTTTCGGAAATTCTGATTTGCTATGGTCATGTTGGATATGTCTTTCTTTGTTCTTGATTTGATTGTATCTTTGCCCTCCACTTCTTGCTGGGTCTGTATTCTCTCAAAGCGAATATGCGTATGTCTGTTCACAAATTTTACTCTGTGTATGCTCATGTTTTATAGAGAAAGAAGTAAAATGTGGGTAAAAATCGTTGTACAAAATCTGGCAAGTCTGTTAACAACATAATTTTCTAAAATCCTTTTCTACAGTACACAACATGGTAATTGAAGTCGTTTACATCTTCCCATGGCCATGGTAACACATGAAAAGATTTTTCATCATGCAAAACCTTTTTGTTTCAGCGGCTGCTTCCATAAGAATTAAAATATTGATGCTCCCATGCTCACTTCATTCTTTTTTATTGTAATGTTCGATTTTTCTGCAGTACTACTAAAATATAACTCCAGTACCATTAATGCAGTACTATAGTCATAGCCATGTCATGACTCCATCGACCATCACAAATTACAATTTCCTTTTGACCATTTTTTAAACGAATCCATGTGTTCCATCATAATAATTATTTTCCACAGCATAAAATAGTTGTTATCATTTTCATGACACGACTCTAAAATAGCACCCTAACAAGATCCAGAGTACCGATTCACTAACCACAAATTGGGGGAAAAACTGTTACTGTTGTATAGACTCTGAACTCAGAATGAGGAGAGTTTTTATTGTATCCCCCTCTGTTTACACTTGGCGAGAGAATGAAATACCATCGGGGGTTTATGAAGAATGTACAGTCCTTGCTCTTTTTTCAACGTTAAACTGTACGTCTACAAGGCCTGTAATACCAGCAGTAATTGTTTGACCCTCTTTTACAGGGCCAACACCCGGGGGAGTGCCTGCACATCATATCATAATGTATGTTAACTGGGCATGGGTCTCAAATTTCCCTGTATAATGCATCTATCCCTGCAAAGCATGCATTGTATTTAATCTATAAAGGAACCAGGGGAAGGAACTGGAAGTGGGACAGGGTGAGCACTGAGCCTACCTTAAATTTGGCTCCAATAAGAAATAGAACCTTGTTAGGAATTAAGAAGTTAGTTAGGACAGTTATTCTAATTAGTTAGTAGGAGTGAGTTAGTTAGAGGGAATTTGCAAGATAAATAAATAGGGAATGTAAAAGAAGAAACAGGGTTTCTTGTATAATATGTAGATTGAGCTTATGTTCTTTATGATGGGAGAAATCTTTTGTGAAGGAGAAATCCTTGGAGGAGAGATTTTTCTCCTATTCCTTGTTTTTTTCATCCTATTCAATAAAATCTTTCTTTTCTTTCTCATTTCTATTCTTCTAAATCCTAGACCCTAACAATTGGTGTTAAAAAGAAAGAAAAGAAAAGATTTTATTGAATAGGATGAAAAGAACAAGGAATAGGAGAGAAATCTCCCCTCCTAGGGTTTCCTCTTCACAAAGGAATTCTTCTTTCACAAAGAGCATAAGCTCAATTTGCGGATTATACAAGATACCCTATTTCATCTCCTAAAGTTCCTATTTATTTACCTTGCAAATCCCCTCTAACTAACTAACTAACTCCTCTTATTAACTAATTAGAATAACTGTCCTAACTAACTTCCTAACTCCTAACAAACTTATTTTCTTAGCTCAAATTTAACTTACCTGAACTCACAAGTTATTCAATAATTAAATACTTTAGTTTTAATAGGCTCAAAATTTTAAATTAATAAAATGTACATTTTTTACATATATTTGGTTAAATAATAATTTAATAATTAAATGTTAATATATATTAAATTAAGGCATTATTATTCTTTATAGAAAGTGTACATGTGTATATATGAAGCCAACTCTTGAATAATGAGTACAATATGTAAAGGTTCAAGCTTAAATCATTTATAAACACGCTAAAATTTTCAACTTGTTGAATTGACAATGATCCAAGCTGTGAGAGTAGGCTCAACCACAAGCTGGCTTGACTCACTTCTAGTCCTATCCATAAGCATGATTTTGAGGCAACTGATGCAATCCAAGGTTACCACCAACACAAGTGGCAATCTTTTCATTGTTATTAATTTATTTATTTTTGAAACTCCCCAAAGGATTTTTTCTCTTAGAAAACAGTTTTGAAGAAGGGGAGGCTGCCCCATTTCAAGGATGTGACATGCCTTAAGTCTCAGCAAAGGCTTATAAATGAACTCAAGAGTTAAGACCTTTTAATCAATAATCTTGATCTTACCAGTTGAATCAATCCTCACTCGTGTAAATGATAGTTTAAATAACAGATAATATGCTAAGATTACAAAAAGACCTTTCTTCATCAATTAAACTGTCACATAAATATAAATATGCAGATGAAGAATTAATACAATACCAGTTAGTATGACATCTCCTTCAAACAATGTCATGACAGAGCTTATATAGCTAATTAGAAATGGGATCTTAAAGATCATGTCCTTGGTTGAGCCCTTTTGCCGAATTTCCTCATCTACCTACATCAAAGCAAGTACATTTCTCCTCAATTAGTTTAGGCTTCCAATGCATCATTGAAGTAATGCACAATCAATTAAGTGATAACGAGAAAAGTATAAAATATCTCGAACCTTTAACCATAATTCTAGATCATCAGGGTTTGGCACTGTAGCCTTTGGCAACTGCATTGAAAAAAACGTACACTTGAAGAATATGGCTTATAATACAAGAAGATGAACAAAATAATGTCCACAGGCGGCAACAACTCATTTATTTCTTGTAGAATTTTAAATTTCACCTGGAAAATGAATGGCTATAATTAGATTACAGATCTACAGTACTACATGCATAGGAAGCTGGTACAAGTTTTTCTTTTATTGCAAAAGCCCCACATCACAAATTTACAAGCAATTTATTATTCCCAGAACTACGCCAGGGTAATGCTTGTGTATGTAGATTAAATCTTCTTGCAAAAGTTATCAATGGCTGAAATTTGTATTATCATTCTTTGTAGTTCTTGATTCCTTAACACTATGGAGGATAAAATGAACTCATTTCTGTAACACAGCATTATAAAATAGTTTCAGCATAAATAAGAATCACAGCATACAATTTCTTACAATAGAACTAATTGGGGTGAAAGTGTCCTGGCCTTTTGCCAAACTCCATGGAAGACCTGCAGACTAAGAGCAAATGGGAAAAAGTAAACATCAATTATTAGATAATGAAAATAGCAGGTCTAAATCGCAAATTCAAAATTATTTGAGCTGAAAATATATAACACATACCAAAAGAAAAAGGGAATCCCCACACAAATCATTTCCTGTTTGTTAACATCCCAAAATTTTAAATCCAATTGTTTTACAGGATCCTTTTTTGGAAAAAAAAAAATCTTTATTTTTCAGTTCTTGGTGAAAACAATTTTCAAGAAAGTTAGTGTAACAACGAAAGCAAAATATTTCCTTGTTAACTTCCAAAATACCTTTGCAGCAGCTTGAAGGTCCCTGGCAGTCATGTCCAGAGCCAGTGCATAACCTGAAATACCAAAATGTATCCATCTTTATTTAGCCATTGTAATAATAGTTTTCTTTCTTTTGACTAATGATAGTTTAGGCAAGTTGTGTTCAGGAGACTCATCATGCCAGGACAAGCCTCACAGTTTAGGGAGTACTAACATAAGTATTTACAGATTTCTCACTAACGAAGTTTTTAAATTGACAATAAAATTCGAATTTACATCCTTTTTGGATGAGTCATATCCTTATCAAATGGATCAACCTTTATTGGTATTATAATAAAGATTTAATTTCTATGCATTGTTTTTCAAGTTTCAAACAATCAGAAATCATCATGGTAAGTATGAATTTTAGAAGAATTATGATAAAAATCATCATGATAAGTATGAATTTTAGAAGAATTATGATAAAGATCAACCAACTTATCATACATACTAATTTGTAAGTGTACAACTCTGTACACTGTGAGTATACATATACTATTTGGTCTTATAATAATAATTTTGTTAGAAACAAAACAAACAAGACTAGGATACTGAGAAGCATGTAAAGTAAAATAAATACCGGCGACATAATCAATGGCAGAGGATTCGGACACGTCACGAGCTTTCTTGGCGATGACCACAGCGAGCTCGACCTCGTGATGCAGAGATCCCTCGTTGTGTGGGATTTGGATGGTTCCGCCATTTTTCAAGTAAGATGACGTCGGTTTCAGAAACAACACTGGCTCCTGAAAATTGAAAGATTTGCAATCTTTAATTACATGATAGAAACAAAATTGCGCGTGTGTGAAAGAGAGAGAAAGTAGCACCTTGGGAACGGCGTTGCCTAGCTCTTTGGCGTGAGCAGCGTAGTTTCTGCCAACAGCAACGATCTTGGTGCTCAATTCCAGAAGCTTCTGACAAGCTGCCGCTGCCATTTCCCTCCCTGCTCTATCCCAACTCTTCTTCTTCCCCTTTTCGGTTGTTTAATTTCTTCCACGATCTCAATCACTCATCACTATTGTTGGTTTTATTTATATATTATCAAACGGCTGATTAAATAAACACATGCTAAATTACAAAACAATAAAAAATAATTATTTAAAACAATTTATAAAATTATATTTATTTTTATTAAGAGTTGGACTAACAATAAATTAATTATATTTTATTAAGAACTAAAAAAATAAAAGATACTCATTAAATGTAATTAAATTTATTAAATTTTATGATTTTAATAAATTTCAATTAATAATAAAGAATTCGTTAAAAATAATGTATTGCTAGAATTTTCAAATTTAAGATTAAAATATATAAAGAGAAGTATTATCAATATTTTTTTTACTATTAATTGAAATTTATTAAAAATAATAAATTTTAATAAATTTTATTTTTAAATAAGAGAAATTTATAAAATGAGTGAGATCTATTAAAATAATAAAAAAATATTAAAAAAATAAAATAAGTTAGATATTTTATATAAAAAAATATATTGTAATTAAGTAATTCATGTTGAGTTTGGTATAATAATCATTTAGTGTAATTCAAATCTTATTTATTTAGGTATTATATTATTTATTATTATTCTTTCTTCTTCTTTTTTCAATTGGATTGATGAGTTTTATGAAAGTAGCCATGTGTCATTTAGGGTGCTACCTAAGCTAACAATTTTCATATGCTGTATTAGAGTTATTTTGTTTTTTTTAAAATTATTTTAAGCAATCGCTGCATTAGATAGCAATTTTTACATAATTTTCATTTTTTAAAAAGGATTGACATGCAAATAATGTCACATTAACAAAGAATGCGCTACATTATTTAAATTTTTTTTAAAAAGTCACAATGATACTAAAAAAAAATGAAATTAGCATTTCACTTAATGATTTTTGTTTTAATGTGATAAAAAATAATCCTACATTGATAAATTATTTCAAAATAACTTGTTTTAATAAATACTGTTATTTAATCATGTTTGATAAATATGTTATTTTCAAACTCATCAAAAATTAGGTTCAATCTAGTTAAAATAATAAATACATGATTTTAGATTCAAACTTTATTATCGCTATTACATTTTTTTTATTCTGCCATAAAAAAAAATTTATCAAAGAAGTTTTCTCCATTATCTAAAACTCAATTTAGATATCAATTTAAGATATTCTCACACATCTTTACCTTAACACATCTTTGTCTTAATAAACTTAGTTTGCTATTATGTTTAGTTATTTCTATAAGTAATTTTTTACCTACATTTAGACACTAAACTAAGTTTTAGTTCAATACAACATAAGAGTGATTTTTGAAACTTAGGTTTACAAACTTTAATCCAAACATGGACTAAACCATTGGAGCATATAAATAAATTTTGATTAAATCTTTTCCTCTCCTCCTAAAAAAGACTTAGAGTTGCATGAACACTTCAAGGAAACCAATGAAAAGACACACTTGATTCAAAAACTAACCATATGTAATAATTCTATCTAACTTTGAATAAAAAAAATTTCTTAAAAAATATAAAATAAAATTGACTTCATCATGTTAATATTCATGTAAAGATCTTATAACCCAGAATGAATAAAACGCTTACACCAGTACATTGTCGAGTTCTTGCATTTGTGTCCCCTTCACGTTTTATGGTAGTAAATTGCACCTTAAAATTTTTCGAAACATTTGTTATGCATATTGCATATTTTACGAGTTACAGGTAGTATTATTGGTTGAGATATGCTAATGCATTTAAAAAATTCCTCTGAAATAGACAAATAAGAAAACATTTATCTTTAAAATATATATATTCTCGTCGCTTATGTCATGCGTAAGCAACTGGAAAGAAAAAAAGAAACGATGTGTGTTTCTCCCTTGCATTATTTTCCGAAATAGGAAATATTTTCCAAGAGAGACCGACAAGGCTGGCTTTTCAACTAGTACATTTCTAAGTTTGATGTCTACTTTTCAATTCCATAATTAAAGCGAAAGCATTTGTTACCATAAAATTTTTGAGATCTTCATTTTGAACAAAATTTTAAATACTGTGATATAAACCAAGATGAAGAGCCAGAAGAAGGTGCCAATAGGGGAGAAGATGCTGAACTATCAGAATCGTTCCTATTACCTTAAACAAGGACTAAGCTTCAGTGTAACCCAAATGGCTAAAAGATTATTTGTTGACTTAAGAGAGGCTAGAGTCAGTTATGATGAGGTGTCTCTTGTGTGAATGCTTGCTGTTTTAAATTTGTTAGAATAATAAGCATCGGTTAGTTAGTTATACAGTCAATAGGATATTCTCCCTTAATGTATGTGCCCCCCATATATGGGAGAGATACTGTTTTGGGGAAAAAATCGGAAAAGTTCTCATCAGTCCAATTTTTTCTTTTGCATATTTCTTTTCTTAAGGAGGCCCTCCCCTCCAAGGGAGATAACCTATCACTCTGGTTCCTTTATTTCTTATTGTAATCAATATTACAATTTCATCTCAAATGCAGCGTGAGGAGCTCTGGATTTTCAATTAATTGCTTCCACTCGTTGCAAAATCTTGCAACGGTTGCTCCATCCAAGACTCTGTGATCTGCACCAATATTAACCTGGAAGCAGAAAAACAAATAAAAAAGTGCTGTTTATTTCATCAATGCAAACATTATCATAAATAATAACATTTGTTAATAACATACGTTAGCTTATTGAAAAAAATTGAATTCATAGTTCAAACCTATGTTTGCTTTGTCATCAACCTATGAACTATTCTGTTTAATGCAAATTCAACCTATACATCCAAGTTATCTAACTACTGCCATAAACGAAGACTATGAAGATAATCGAACTACAAAAGCTGAATTTGCAGTAAACCAGAACCAAACTAATTATAGCTATGAAGCCCTTTTCAATAACAAAATTAGGCTATCCTCTATAATCACATTTTTTTCATTCAGCGAAATGGCAAACTATGCAGTCATAAATAAAGTGGACATGTTAAGCTATGAACAAGAATTATTGGAGATTATTATAGTTTTCTCTATAATTTTACTTATTTACTGATCACAGGTTTTCCAATGCAACTATGTAAGACTTACAGTCATAAGTGATGCAGGATACACATTTCCATTATCAGCAAACCGTGGAACTTTCTGAATTTTACCAATGGCAATAATGGAGACTTCAGGCAGATTGATAAGTGGGGAACCAAACTTTCCACCAATTGCTCCAATGTTGCTTAAAGTAATAGTACCACCACATATGTCCTCAGAAGTTAACTTGTTATTTGAAGCCAATTGTTGTAACCTTGCCAGCTCTTTGGTTATCTACATAAATAAGGAAAAATAGATTCATAAGAAAAGGCACAAGAATGTCTAATTGAAATGTGAGACATATCCTCTTATGCACTTAACACCATATACACACAGGATGCTATGCAAACAGAAGATCTTCACTAAACACAACAACAACCTGGCCTTATCCCCAAATCTGAAATCATTATTAAAACCGAAGGAGTCTGAGAAGAGCTGGATGCCTTCCCGCCCCTTAAGGAATCTAAGAAACTAATCTCTTCATTTCTTCTTCTTCTCTAATCAGAAGCAGCTTTGAGAAAACCAACAATTTAAGTTCAAGCCAGAAACTTACATTGCGAATTAAATTATAATTTATTCAAGCAATTCAAATCACAAATCATCTTTATCTTCATAGTCTTGTAACTAAACAGAAACCATGGGCATGCACTTCAACAAAAACAAGAATGGCTGAATAAAGCACGAATAGCAATGTGCATATACAACAATCACTGAGCCTTTTCCCAGTATGATTATAAGCTAACCTCCATTATGGAAAGAGACTGAACATTTTTTATGTTTGGCACAACTAGACCATATGGTGTCGCCATGGCAATTCCAACATTGTGTGAACCTATGGCAAAGAAACCTTTGTGTCAAATTTGGCATGACAGTTACTGCCTCAAATAAATCATCAAATTAACATCCACCAGATATCAGTCAACACAAACTGGAAAAAGGTTTAACACCAAGTAGTTTTTAAGCCCACTAGTATCGTGTGAACAATATAAAAACACATTATGCAAGGAAACTATGAATACGTTATCCTTTAGAAACCCACAATCAAGATCATTGTTTCAAACTCTGAGATACAATATAGACAAGGGAAAACTTCTCAAACACTTACATCATGTGCCAGAAATCAACATGCATACAAACTTAGTAGATCAATTTGAAGGTTATTTTTCTTGAACTCATACTTCTAACTAAGAAAAAAACCTTATATTCACTCTACAAAATTTTAAACACAATCAAGCCTCAAGAGAAGCAAAATTATATCAATCATTCATTAGATTATGTCTGAGAAACAAACCTTTGAGGATGACCTCCAATGCATCCTCTTTGAAGCAACTGTTCATGAAGGGGTACTTATCGAGGGCCATTGATAGTGATTTGATTAATATTGGAAGGAAAGTGTACTTGACATCTGGATAAGGATTATTTTTCTGAAAAGATGTTTTAAGCTCCACTAGGGCATCACAATTTATCTCGTCCACATAATGAAAATGTGGGACTTTAGCAGCCAGAGACATTGACTTTACCATTGCTCTTTGGAATCCCCTGTAGAAAGAAAAGAACATTTAACTTTTGTAATGACATATTCTTCCTAATTAAGTTCTAGAACTGAGAGTAAAGTGGAATCCCCTTCATACTAATGCAACACTGAAGTTCATCACAGATTCACAGTTTTCTACAATTTAACATAAATAGTTTGTGGCAAAAAACTATGACAGTTTGACATCCATAGCCATCTCATAAGAAAAAGAAAAAAAGGGAAAGGTTAAAATTCATGTTTGCATCCAATTTTACCTGAGGGTAAGTGTTCTGTCCTCAGATGGCCTATAATATTTAGTTGCAACATCGGAGTTGCATCCTTCTGCTCCTTGAAGCTGTTCTCCCAAATCAGTATGCAAGACAGTAGAGGGATTTTTAGCAATTCCTTTCTTGACAGCATAATTAAGCACATCTTCTTTTAAAATCCTTCCATCTTTTCCAGTTCCACAGACTTCATTTATATCTATACCATGTTGCTTTGCTAAACTCCTTACAGCAGGTGTTGATAGAACTCCAATTTGTCTCTCTTTTCCAGGATCAGAATCTATCGACTTGGCATGTTCTGAATCTTTAATTACTGTACTAAATGCAGACTCATTAACTAATGTCTGATCAGAATCAGGTGACTTTGCATTTTCAGAATCACCAACAGTCACTGAAGGAAAGGCAGACTCGTCAACTAATATCTTTAATAGTGTTTCTCCAACCTGCAATTTTATCCATCAGAAGCTCAAATATATTTGTAGCCCCATATCACATTACCAAATCATTAATGTAAAATTTAGATCATCAAAATATTAATATCTTCCTCGGTTATGCTGCTTTGAATACCTCCCCCTTAAATAAAACAAACCCAGGCAGGTCTCATTTGTATTTGCAACATAAATTGCTACACCATACCATCTCCATGTGTCAATATGTCATGCTCCTGTATAGTCACAAAGAGCCAGCATGGGAAATTAAATGGTAAATGGATGTTTGAACTCTGGAGGCTGCGGCCATGGGTATTTTTCTCATCTGGTGGTCCATCTAATCCTAAGAGAATGTATACTAGAGACACATGTACAGAAGATTGTATATCAAATAATTTATCTTTGAACAATCTTCTGAAAAAACATATGTCAAAATATCTATGGAAGTGTTTCACACGAATCTAGGTGGTCCATCCACAAATAACTCCTACATTGGAACAAAAAACGCTTCAATTTCTTCCAGTCACACATCTCATTATTCTCTATTCATATATGGTTTCTCCCCTGCACCATCTTACATGAAACCCTCCAGAAAAATTAGGGCACTTGCTCTTTTTTCTTTTCACTCACTTTGTTTGCTCACACTTTCTTCCTGTTCCCTCAAACATGTTTAAATTAAAGAACTACTCTGAAATGGAGTATATTTTATTCAACTTCCCCGCCAGGTCCTTAAATTGCTTTGCTTATCCTAGTTTTTGGGATTCCGAACCATCAACGTAGCCCCGCCACTTCTCTCACCAATGTACTCTAACAATTTCCAAATTCATAAGCATCATCTTGGTGAACTATATCCAACACTCACCTTGACAATATCACCAGGAACGTAGAGAATGTTAGAAACTTTTCCTTTGTATCGACTTGTAATTTCTATAGTGGCTTTATCACTTTGAACTTCACAAAGTGGTTGAAAATCTTCAACATATTCCCCCTGCCAATATGACACAAGAAATAATTCAGAAAAAGTTAATTTAAAGATGTCAATGTCAAACGGAAAAGAGTTCAAACAAGGCTCCTCACAACCAAACGCAGAAAGTTTCTAGAAATTAACAAACATTTTGAATACATGTATAAATTATGTTATTGACTCACTCACCTCTTGGACATACCATTTGAGAAGCTCGCATTCTGCGATACCTTCACCGGTTTGTGCCAAGGGCACGTCCACCATCTTGCTCGCGGGAAGTTCTAGGACAGGTTGAGTAGAAAACCAACATCTGTTCACACGTGCGAAATTGAACTAGAAACAAATCGGAAATTCAGCATATGCGAAATTTAAATCAATTAATCGATTAATAAAAGGGGACAAAAGTCAACTGACGGTGACAGGCGAAGAAGGAGCACTAGGTTTGGCGAAGCGGAAAGGGAGCGTAGGGGAAGAGTGAGAAGCAGAGGCAGAAAACAAGAATTGGGCGGAGATGAAAGCTCTCCTCTGCCATACGCGGCGGCTCAGCATCTTGCAACGGCCAAACGAGGGGGAGAAATCTGACGTTTATTTCTTTTTGGGTTTGTTTGTGTTGTAATGATGAGTGAAGGAAAAATATAAAATATTTGAAGAGAAATGGATAGAGGCGTTTGGAAGTGGAATAGGATCAGACAGAGATGGAATGGCATTGCATGCTGTCCGGTTGCTCGTTGCTAATAACTAATAACAATGTACTTCTTCCATCAGGCATCACGTGGATGGATAAGGACTCATTAAAATATAAGCACGTGTCACTTCTCACTAACTTATTATTCTTTTGCTCGGTGGCTAATCTTTATCTTAACATTTAAATTCCACATCATACATGATTAATATAGAGATTTTTGCATCAAAATGTGAAATAATTTTTTTTTTACTTTTTAGTAAAATAAATTTATAAAACCTCTTTTTCTCTTATTTAGTTTGCATAAATATTCATAATAAAAGAGAGACATTTGTAAAAAAAAGAATAATTTAGTATTTTTATTATATGACTCGCGTTCCTCTCCTCTCTATCCAAAATTGAACGGATTGTAAACATGTGCGAGTCTCGTGTTTTTTTCTTTACTTTTTAAGAGTTTCAAATTATAATAAGAATGAAAGTGCTGATGTTTTTCGTTCATCCCTTATCTTCTTTAATTTTTTGTCTTTTTACTATTTTAAAATGTTAAAGGAATAATTATAAAAGTTAATAATTTTATTGTATATATTATATTATTTCTTAAATGTTTCAAAAAATTGAATACAATTGATTAAATTTTATTAATTACTTTAAATTCATGTTTTTCCTTTGAATAAGATATTTATATTAATAGTTTTTACTTAGTTAGATATATAAAAATGTGGGTTAGTATTCTTAATATTCATTAATATTTTCAATCTCCAGTGTTTACGTTTTTATTATTAATTATTTTTTAATTTTATATATTTAAAATTGTAAATATTAAATCCTTTTAGGTTAATTTACTTTTTTTTTGTCCCACTCTCTTTCTTTTTTTTTTTCTGAGTGTATGAGTTTTTTTTTTTTTTTTTTAAATTCCAAGTTCTCATGACCTTCTCAAATTTATTTTTGTTACATATGATATTCTAACAAAAAGATGAAAGAAACCTATTAAATTCTTGGAAACTCGCACATCATACATATACATACGATAACATAAAGGATAATGTAAAATCTCACATTTTTCGAACTATTTTCATTAATGATCAATTGAGATTGGGTCGTGATTTATAATTTGACTTAACTAAATCAACAATCTCAACTGTTTAAGACTGGATCCTAATCTTAAGCACATTAAAATTCTTAATTTTTTTTTCTCAAACTCCACTTGATGACAATGAAATGCCTTCCTAGGTTAAGATGTACACAAAAAGTAAATTATATTTGGGATATTGGTTTCAATTCCAACCTTTTTTAAATAAGATAAATTTTTTTATTTGAAAAGTTTTGGACATCTTATTTGAGAGCTATGATAGTGTTGTTCAAAAATTTATTATAATCCTTTTGTAATTAAATATCAATTACAGTAGGTGAACTATCCGATTTACTCCAAAAGTACGAGACACTAACACATTCGTTATAAAAAAAAATAAAATTGTAAAATTTTACTTAAAACTACGTTTTGTGAATGAAAATGTGACATGTTAATAACACATTTAGTGGATGATGATGGACACGTTACCGTCATGTTATGTCCTTATTAACTTGTCATGTAACTTTCATGTTAATAAGAACCAAAATCAAACTTTCAAAGCTAAAATAAAGTTTTGAAAATATTTTTTAATTTTTTTCTTGCCTCCCACGATCAAGGCCTAAAATGAAACATTTGAAGACTATTTTTTTTTTCTTCTTCTTTTCTCTTTTTTCTTCTCCGCTCTTCCAACTTTTGTAACGTCATAATTCTCATCAATATCTATTTTTGAATTATTCAAATATTTTTATTTAAAAGTCTAAATTTTTTTAATAATTCTAACATACATTATTAGTTTTAGATTATCAAATATTGATTAAATATGATTTTTCAAGTTCTAATTTAGAGAAGTATTTAAAAATCATCTCAAACAGTGCTCGATAAATTGAAGTTAATGATGTATGTTAAAATTATTAACTTTCTTTAAATTTTTAAATAATTATAAAATAGAGGTCGATAAAAATCAAATTTGTTAAAAAAAGAAAAAAAGAAAAAAGAAAGGAAAAATAAGATGATAAAGTAGAAGAGAAATAAAAAAAATATTTATATTTTAGTTCCTATCTACATAAATATAAAAAGAAGAAAGAAATAATTTTTAAAATAATTTTAATATTTTATTCTGGCTCCTAAATATTTCATTTTAATCTTCGATGAAGTTGATGTAAAAAGAAACCATTAAAAAGTATTTTTAAACTTTTATTTTAGTCTCTAAAAATTTAATTTTCATCTATACGAAAGTAAATGCCAGGTGATGAGTTAACAGAAACACGAAATTATACTTAAGATGTCACATCATCGACTGTTAATAATATCATTAAAATTGAATAATTTTTGGACTAACTTGGCCAAAGAAATACATATTTGAAGTTTTTTTTTTTTTACATTTTTCTTCTTCCGGAGATTAACTTACTAGCGTGTTACACTCTTAGAGACAAAATTGGTTTATCTTTCAAATTGTGGTGTACGCCTGCATGGCCTTCCCGATTAAGATTTGGGTGCATTGTTAGTAATTATGATGCGATAGACTCCCCACAAAGGGTAATTGGGTAATATCGTTGGCACCAATTTTTTTTTGGCATGTTTTCGTGGCAAATAGCTTCTTTATTCTGCCATCATGTGTGATGTTTGGTGGTGTTTTGTAGTCTTTATGCATTTTTGGGGGTTTACAATTGCAATGCTGTAAAAGGGTTGTGAGTAACTTTTGAGAAAATGCACTATTGCACGGCCACAACAACACTTGGAGAATTCAGATATTCTTTTAGTTTCTTCATTTTCAAATAGCATTTACAACTGAGATGTTTATTCAGATACTTCAAAACTCGAGTTGAATTCTATATTTGGATTCAAATAACTCATGAGGTAAAGTAAATTATGATTATAATCCGTGTTATTCTCCGATTTTTAACAGGCATGCCAAACACAAACCTATTTTAGGGTTGGGTTAATGGTTAAAATATTATTTAATTAATAAACATAAAATAAAATTCATTTTATAGTTATAACTATTTTAAAATACTTTACAACTCCCTACTTTATAATTAAAACTCATTTTCTTAATACAACTGTTGTTATGATACAAGTTAAATGATGCACAATACCCACTAAAATACTACATTTTTTGTGGGTTAATTGTCAAACCAAGAGAAAAAAAAAATGGATTAGTTATGTCATGAGTAGTACACTAACACCATTTTTTTTTTTACGATCAAGCTTATCTTTAATAATTTTTTTCTAACCTTATCAAATATTGCACATATTAGCCAACTAAAGTTAAGTGGATAAAGATTGAAATAACTTTTTATGAGTATATTAGTTTGAGCAGATGAATTATGCATACTCTAATTTTAGTGAATTTTATGACCTAATTCACTTAAAATTTCTATTCATACAAAAATTAACTTAAACGGGTGTTAACCATTTCTCACCTGTAATTTAATTTTAATAGACAATTTTAATTTATTTATTATCATGAAATTGTAATAAGTTAAATAGTTATTAAAAAAATTCAACATATTTGTAAAAAATATTCTAACAAAAAAAATTATCCAAACTTATTATTTAAAATTATTATTTTAAAATCTATCTTACTCTACATATAAAAAAATGTTTTAAAAAAACTGTGAATGTTACTATCCGTATTTTTTTTTTACATATTATTCATGTAAATTATTTAGATTGAGCTAGTAATAATAAATAACTTACACAGGAAATACAAATAAAATTTATATAAACTTATTTAATTAAAATCTTATTAAAAATTAATATTTTTCTCAAAAAATGAGTTGTTAGTAATAATTATTTTGAATCTACTTTTTGTTTTATTGTCGTAAAAATTTCATGTTTGTGAAAATATCGGAGTTATGATAACCTTATAATCTCCAACTTTACAAACTTATAAAAAAAAGGTTGGAAGAGATAAATATTTTAAATTAATTATTCTTTTATTATTATGAAAACCTTATATTATAATGCTTAAATTATAACAACTTTGAAAATAAAATAGACGACTTTATTTTGTATTTTTGGAAAAAATTGTAATTTCTATTTTCATAAATAGAATATTTTAATTAAAATTAATCAAACTCATTTTTTAAATTATTTAATTTTGATTTATCATTATACTCAATGATACGTAGACGAAATAAACATTTTTGTCGAATTAAAAAATATCTTCATAATTTTTCTTATTTAAAAATAATAAAAGTTATTTTAAATAATAAAATATCATATGATAAATAAAACATATTAAAAATTATTGAAATTAAAAATATTTTCATAATTTTTTATTTAAAAAATAATAGAATTTGTTTTAAACAATAAATCATATAATAAATAAAATATTAAAAACTTTGAATAATAGTTTTAAATAAATGAGTCTAATGAAATTATTTATCTAAAATAATATTTTAAAAAATACTTATATATCCAGAAAAAATATATTAAAATCAAATATAAAAATCTTTAATTTTTATTAAAAAAAAACATGTATAAATATTCTAAAAAATATTTATATTTAACTAAATAATTTTTAATTATTCTTAAAAATCATAAATTTCAAAATTTATAATTTTTAAATATGAAAAAAAATTATCTTCTACATGAACTATAATCATTTGTCTGAACCTGCATCGGACTCCTCCCTTCAAATTGGAATTTTAAAGTTCTACTTCGTTTCAAATAACTTCTTAGGTGAAGTAAAGTAAGATCCAGATAATTTTCTAGTTTACATGATATACCGTTGAGGCCCAGAGCCCAGAACCTTGCTTTGGGCTAGGATGGTGGCCCAAATTATACGTATTAATGCTTAGGATGGTCCATATTATATATTATATAAAGACAAAAAAATCGACTATAGTTTCCCTTTCATTGTTTTCTCTCTGATTCTCTTCTTTTGCTTTCAAGAAAAATATATCAGTATGTTTGGATGATTTTTTTTATAAAACTCATAGAAAATAAAAAAAATATTTTTTATAAATTAAAATTATTTTATGCATAAACTAATTTTTAAAAGTTTTCTTATATAAACTTATTCAAAATTTATTTTTAACATTCATAAATTAATTTTTATTTGGAAAAGTTTATTTTATTCTATTTTTTATTTTTTATTTTTTAGCATTTATAGATAAATTTATCCAATTATACCTCTTATCTCATATCATATCTCTTGGGTGCATGGATCAAATTTTTGTACTTGCACATTTTCACTTTTTTTTTCCTTCCTTCCATATCTTATAGTTCACTAAATATATTTGTCCCTTTCACCCGAAAGCTTAATAAGTAAAGTTTTGTTTCATTGCGACTATGTTCTCATGGAAGAAGGAAACTTTAGGTTTATGTCAAGTTGCTCACATGTCTTTGCATCCCGACCCCAGAACCAATCCTTCACATGATGTAGTTGCCCACTGTATATCAATGCTCATCCTCCCCCTTTCTTTTTCTTTATTTAAACTTCCATTTTTAGACACGAGTTTGGTCATTATGCTTTGTCTTGTAGTGCATTTTCATCTATATACCTATCTTTTTCTTATCAACACATTAATAATTATAAATATGAATCACTAAGGTAAAAGTCGCAAGCTTTTGTCTCCTGCAAAACCAAAAGGAAGACATCTTAAAGTCGATTTACAATAATGCCCATATTTTTTAATTTGTAAATATTAAAACATTCTATATTTTTTAATTGAATAAGTTAGAATATTAATAAGAAAATATCTTAAAGTGGTTTTACAATAGTTCATTGAATTGACTCCATTCTCACTATAATCAATGTAATTGTTGTTGATTTGTGTGTAATTAGATTTATAAACAATTAATTAAACACGATTTCGTTCCTTTAAATGAAAAAATATATATTTATTCTTAATTTAAATTAAAATATCCTGTAAAATTAACTTATTTAATTGTAAAAATTGATGTACTCTTACTTTATTTTTCATATTGTATACTTTCTTACTTTGAAAAAATATTAAATCCTACGCATATATTAACAGTATAAAGGCATTAAATAATAATTAAGTTATCATGACGTTGGCATATCGCCACTCAAAGGTTATTAGTAATTAAGTTATCTTATGAAGGCTTTTGTAGACCTAGTGTGCATATATTAGGGGGTCAAGTGAAGGGTAGATACCTAGCATTCCAATCCTCTCCTAGTTTTTTTATGGCAAGAATAGAGCACACGAGGAAGATGATCAACTTTTAAAGAATATTCCCTAGCGGCCATGTTTTCGCATTTTCCATATTAGACTTCCGTTCATGGCTTTTGCAAATAATTGTAACAAAATAAAGGAAAATTATTAATTAGTTATATATCCGTCTTCAATAACAAATATGAAAAACCTATACCTTTTAACCATGCTACAACTCTAAAATATCTATTCATTTTTTCGATAATTAATTTATACTAAACAATTTAATTAATTATCTTTAGAATTTGTTTACTAAGTAAATAAAACATGATAGAATAGGATAATTATCCTATCTTGTTTCGATTTATTATTTATTGTACCATTAAGAAAATCTTAAATATTTCTTATTAATTTAGTGTATTTATAATCTTAAGAGGAGAGTTGTGTCATGAAATGTTAGAATATAATAGAGTTTTTTTTTCATATATAATATAATGATATATATAGTATAAAATATAACAATTATAAAAAAATACATAATATAGAATAATTTATATGTATGTAAAATAACAAAATGTAAAAAAATACAATAATATATATTAATTTATATAATATATATAGTAATTAGTATATTATATATTGCAATTATATATAATAATATAATTTATATATAACATAATAAATATAGTTACATATTAATTTATATTTAATATATAATAATATTTATTATATATAATATATATACAAAATAATAAATATAATATAATATGTAGAGTAATATATATTAATATATATAAAAAAAAAAAAATATATACATATATATATATATATATATAATATAAAATTGCGTCCATAATATTATCTTATATATATTTATAATAATTTTGACTTGTAAATTTAAAATATATTATTAATTAAAATAATAAAATCAAATAATTATCATACAAATAATTTTCAAAAACATATTATATATATTAATTTATATTTAATATATATATATATATATATATATTATATTTTGTATATATATATATAAATTAAAATTATCTTTTGAAAATATACATGTAATTTTAACTAAATAATAATTTTATTATTTAAATATAATTTATATTTTATTTTATCATTATTTAATATATATTAAATATTTAATAAAATTAAACTTTATTATATTCTTATCGTATCCTATCCTATCTTTCCTACCAAATAAATATTTGATGGGTCTGATTTCTCAACCTCGTATACTCTCGCGATATATAGAGACTATTATTACAACAAGATCCACAAAATTTTTTCCTTCTATTATTTGATTATTTTACTTGTGTTGTTCCTTAGTTTTAGTGTAAACATATATTATGAAGTTCCTTAGTTTTAGTGTAAACATATATTATGAAGAATGTTGTGATTTTTTCAATTATTAATTAACCAAACATAGTTAAAGGTGAATTTTGTATCAAATATTCGATTCAACTAACAAAGAAACTCTGATGCTTGCTTTATATGAGAGGAGGCTATTGATCACGTCCTTTGTCAATTCGTTTTTAATTTCTGTTATTATCTTGACCTAAAAAAATTATATATGTAACATAAATTTAAGCATAAATATATACTAATATTGTTTTTTAGAAACACAAACATATTTTAAAATAAAAAACTGTATATGTATATTGATATAATATATAAATATATTTAATCTCTGAATTTAATTATTATTTTAAATATATTATTATGAATTGTTTTAAATTTAACTATATAATTCAAAAATTAGTTTATTTATTTATTTATTTATTTATTATTATTATTATTATTATTATTATTATTATTATTATTATTATTTATTTATTTATTATTATTATTATTATTATTATTATTATTATTATTATTCATAAATATATTTTAAAATAACCAAATTAAAATGCATATTAATTTAATTTTAAATAATTTTAAATTTTGTTATAAGTTAACAATTAATTTAGTTTAATTATTCTTTATTCATTGTATTTTTATTTTATGTATTTAATATAGTATTTTGAATTTAAATTATTATAAATAATTAAGACTATGGAAATCATTCAAATATTGTGATTGGAAATATTATTTTACAAATATTTAATGGATTATTTAAAAATTATAATAAATACAAAATTTAAATGCAATGTTATTAAAAATTTATTCTTTACTTAAGAGGGAAATATTATACTAAATTTAAAAATTAAAATTTTGGAACATATTTTTCTATTTAATTAAGATTATATGCGTTTTTATTTTATATTTGTTATCTATAACTTATTTTTATTTACAACTATATCCATTGCATCATCATCGACCAAATAAGAAGAACAACCTTTAATAAATTTTAAATATTATTAAATATATTTTTAAAAAAGAACATACTTAAATAAACACGTGCATGTTTAATTTTTTTTTAAATAATGACTTGAAGTTTTTTAAAAGACTTTTTTTATTAAAAAAATATTATTTTTTCAACTTTTAAGTTAAATTAACTTAACTAGTAAATAAATTGAGTTAAAGCATTTTATATACGTCATTCAAAGGATAAAAAATTATATTTAGATATATTTAATGTTTTTATAAATAATAAATTTTATTGAGGTTATTTGATATATATATTTATTTATTTATTCTAATTATATGGTATGTAAATTTGTTTACTTTTTATGATGAATAACTATAATCATAAAATTTACAAATTAGATTTGACATAAAATGTTAGTTATTAGCTTTAAGTGTGTGAGTAAAATTATAAGTAAATTTTAATATATTATGAATTATGGGCACTACTTAGGTAAAATAAATTCTTTGACACGTGAATTTAACAAATAATTTATGATTTATATAGGCTGGTGATAGGAAAATACTAACACTATAAGAATAATAAAACATTATAATATAGATAAAAAAATATCAAACTAATATTAATTTATTTAGGTCAGTGGTAATTTATTCAAAGTACATATCTAAAATTAAACAACATATATGAAATGAAAAATATTAGAGAAAAAAACAATTATCACTCATTTATAAATAATAAAATTATTGCCATCAATAATTAATTCTTAACATAATTGGAAGGTTAACTAAACAGAAACTTAAATGAAATTAAAAAAGACTAATAATATTAACATTATTTTATCATGCACAATTAATTATATATTAATCAAAATATTATATTTTTTTATTGTTGTGTAAAATAATAAATATTAAAATTACATGACAAAGATAGTCTCCTAATCAAGTGTTTAACATATCACTTCGATGAACTATAATATTTGATGTGTTTTTTCTCATAACTTCGTTGACGAAATATAGGTTTAATTATTATTTTTTTCTCTTTATGTAAATAATTTTGGTTATTATAATTTTAATTATTTAATTTTAGTTCATATATTTTTTAAAAATTAATTTATAGACTTTAAATAGGATATTTTTTTCTCATTTGGATACAGTTAAATAAAAAATATATATTATTTTTAGGCTATACTAAATATGGAGATACTAAATATGAATTATTTTTCGATCTATAATGGAATTATGGAGATTTAAACTGATTTATTATGGAATATGCTTGACAAATTTCACAGATAAAATATTTGAAAACTAGAAAGTCAATTTTGTAAATTAGCTAACTGAATTAAAATTGCTTAGTAAATTAGTTGTTCAACTAGTTACTAAATATAAAATGATATAAAAGATCATATTTATTTATTTGTTCGTAATTTGAAATACGGTAGTTAAATATTTTTTCAAATATTAATCACTTCATATTTTTATTTTTAAATAATTTATCATCTTAAAAATTATAATAATTTTTTAATTTTATTCTTATTTTAAATATTTATATTATTATTTAATATTTTTATCTCATAAATAAATTATGTTTGATGAGAATGGGGTAGAGGTGAGAGTAAGAGTGCTAGGTTTCTAAATATAAGAAATATAAAAAAAATTCTAATAAGGTAGTGAAAATGAAAATGAGGATTAAAAAAATAAACTAAGAATTTAGAACCCCACATTATATACAGTAATATTTCAATTTTTTTTATAGACTAGTGAAATAAATTCTTTTACTAAATAATTCTGTTTTGTTAATCAAATTTATAAAACAAGTTAAAAATTAACTTATTTACTTCAGTAAACGCACTCTGAAAAATTATCTCCATTCCCAAACCCATCTGTAAAATATGACCTATAAACGTAGGAGGATTTAACCTTTTTTGGTTTTAAAAGAATCAAAGGATTCATTTTCAACCATTAATTGCCAACAAGATTAGACAAAAACCTAATCAAGAAGCAAGAGGAGCATGGACAGCTAGCTAGCATATGTATATATAAATGTCAACGACAATTCTAACTCGGGTATGTTTTTTCATTTTTGGGCTGGCGAGTTGTGCAAAGCCTGTAGTGTGGAGAAAGAGAAAATATTTGCTGCGAGTAGAAGTATCATCGAGAGCATGTCTGATTAGCGGTTGTGGTAGAAAAACATCATAAACAAATTTCGATTAGAAGTATTTTTTACTTAAACAAACCATGTTGGAACTGGATAAAATAATTATAGATTATAATTTTTTAAAAATTAATATTTAATACAATTATATAATCAGACATCGCGAACTCAAAATACTAATTAAATCAAAACAATTATACGTTAAATAATTCATGCGATCGATGATTATAGTAATATAACCTTAATCTTTAGACTAGGATAATGGGATATAGCTACTTAGCTAGGTCCATCGATCTATAATGTAATTGATTATAGGTTAGACAGATGTGGCTAGATCTCTTTACTCTTTAGTCTTTTCCAAATCCTGAAGCGATTCAACTGAACTGTAAAATGATGAAAGAAACGTCCACTTGTCACTCATGGCGCGGAGAAAACAGAAAGGCATTGGTTGTTCTAATTTTTCCATAGCTGATGGGACCAAGGGTATCAGATTCAGTGAACTATATGTATATATTCAAAAATCATGGGTGCATGACATTTTGATGCGTTTTGTCACTCCGTACTACCACTCACTGCATAATAATGTTTACATCATATTGACTTAGGTATAAAATCCCATCTTAATTTGACACTATTAATTGTAGATAAAAAGTTGACAGAGGAGCAAATTATCGACAAGATTAAGTGTGGGGATCTTAGTTGTTGATGATGATTTCCTAGACATTTGGTGCAACTAGATTGCACATGCATGGTTCCATATAAGTGCGACATGAAGATATAACGGTTAATCCGTAATATTAATATGTCATCCGTGTTGGGTTTTTCCGTTTTTGAAGTCTCAAGTAAGTTCCACATCATTAGAGTTGGAAAAAGGTTGAGATTAATTTCCAATATAAATAAATAAATAAGTATTTCTTGCATTAAAAGTTTCTAGTTGGTAAAGTATGGGCTTCTTGGCGCAATGTTTCACTAGATGATATTTTTTTAGGGTGCACGGTAATTAACTGGTAACATTGATTAAAGTATAGGTATTAGAGTTTTAAAGAATGGATCGTGAATTGAAAGAGTGAAAAAGATACATATGGTTGGGCTGGCCATGCAGCTTATAGTCATAGGCATGGCATGCTTTCGTTATTTGTCACATTCTCTACTTCACCCACCGCCCACGTTCTCCCTATTATGAGTTCATTCGTGGAAAGCCATCTTTAACTTTGGTAAGGAGTAAAATTCTTAGGTTTTCTTACTGCAAGAGAAATTTTCTGTTCATGCCACATCAATTCTATTGTCTTTCATTTTAATTATATATATTTAGGTGTGTGACAAACATTTTATATATGATATTGTTTTTTATTTACCACGGAAACACCTAAGAATTTCTCCATGTGGAGTCGTTAAATGATAAGAATTTATTTTTACAAGTAAATAAACTAGATGAAAGAATTTTATTACATCTGATTATGATCAGTCATGGGGCATTAATTAAGAAATGAAAGAGAGATAGGTTGTTTTGCTCTTAAAAGTACATACTAGCCACGTAAATGGTAGGTTTCTGGCTTTGTTCCCAAAAGCCAAAAACACAGGGTAGGGGGACATATGATATATTGGAATTACAAGTTAGGTATAGAGACTTTTTCCTAACAAGGCTTGTGTGCTCCAATAGGAAGTTTTGTTTTGTGAGGTTGGAACGGGTTCAGTGATTTTGGATGTATGAAAAAAAATTAGCGCAAACACGTGGTTAAAAGCAATTTTTGCTTACAATACAATCTAATTTTCGACTCTGTTTTCTGATGTGGACCGAAGGCCCCCACAATCCTAATGCTGTTAGTTTCGAAGGCCCTACGAGTGATGGCTTATTGAAAAGTGGCGTCATACTAACAAATTATCAAAAGTGATTAATAGCAAAATATATATTCTGCAAAACTTTTGTTCCATTTTTTTTATTACCTTTTGTACTTCAATCATGCTTTAGAATATCTGTTTTGACATAGGCTTCAATTACGATTCTATTCTATTATTTACAAACAAAATTTTATTATCTATGAAGATAAAACCGATTGAATTGGTAACTGATAACATGAAATCCACAATTGAAAACATCGATAAAAGATTAACGAGTAAATATAGAAATGATAAAATAGGCCAAAACCCAAACTCAACACAATGAAAAATAAATTGGTCGAATTTACTTTAATAACGGTAAAAAATTTCAATCCACTACAATTGAAGTTTGATTCACCAAATTTTTTAAAAATAAAATAAAAATTATAAAAGAATAATTCATGAATTAATTTATTAAATAAATAACATGGCATAAATTAGTCAAACATAACCATGTAACAATTAATTAGTCCATTAAAATATTCAACCGCTTGAACATTCAATATTAACATCAATAACCTTAGATATATGGTCAAAATTAAAAATATTAATATTCTGATCATTAACATCCACAAGTATACAACCCTACGAATATCTTGGTGGATTGTAATACATTTAAAAAAAAAAAAAAAGCAAAGAAGTGAATCCAACGGATTGATCCAATTGATCCAATTGAATCTATTATTTATATATATATTAACTCCACACATTCAGTTTAGCTGAGTTAAATAGGTCATTGAGTTAAACCTATATTACGACTTGGCATACTTAGATATATATTATCTAGATATCCTAAATATTTGCATGATAAAAATAATAAAATTTAAGTGTACTATATATCATAAATAATATTTTTAAATTTCAATTAAAATTTTATTTTAATAATTCATAAAATTAGTATTGCTATAAAATGCTCACACGTCCGCATTAATTAAAGAAGAATCAAACTTGATAATTGAATTTTAAAGAGTTGAGACTTAGAAAATTATCTTGGCCTGCTATGTAGAAAAAAACTCTATTTAAGAAGGCAACTAGAGATGTTATATTATGATGAGGAAAATTAAGAGAATTATATTTATATACTTTTTCATTTTCTTTTTACTTTTTGTTACATTTATTATTTTTCTCTCTTTTTTCTATCTCTTTACATCCCAAAATAGGGTGTGCCCTCAACATTTTCCCTTTTCTTGTAACAACATTTTCCTTTTTCTTGTAACAAAAGGAGTAGCCCTTGTACTCATATTCCTTTCCTTTAATAAATTCTTTTTGCTTAAAAATAAGATGAGGGAAGGATCTTTCAAGTAAAATTTATATAAACAGTCTAACCTATATAAATTATACTTAAGCCTAATAGAATATATATTCACAAAATGGTTAGGTCCTATAAATAACTAATATGATTAAATAATTATCTAAACTAATACGATTACAAAAAAATAAAATAAAAATCTCCTAAATAATGCACCAAATTTTGTTCTTTATATAAAATCCTGAAATTAACACAATATTATTAAGCGTGTCAAGTAACTAGAAGTGTTACTTCTCAAATCATATACGGAGTGTGATTGCATCTATTGAACAATTGTCAGCACCCAAAATATACAAACACGATCTAAGAAGATCTACAGTATGGCAGTAGTCTCGCTCACATGCACAACTAATATATTTTTTTTATAAAAAGGAAAATAAATTTCTGGTAATACAGCATATTTATGAAATTTTTTTTATCAGACTGATGCTTCTATATATTTGGAAAATTGACAAAGTAGGACTTGAGTTTACGGCATCAATTGATCAACATGTCACACGGTCAGTTTATTTATATAAATAAGATATTTCGTGTTTACTATTGCAGCATTACTCGCACATTCTGGAGTTACTCAAATATCCGTAGTTATTTGGTTTTGTTTTAACCTATACACCACCCCTTCCAACTTGTTCAATGCAAATTTGAATACCATATATGTGACCCCTTTCAATCAACAGTTCCAAAGTAATTAAGAAGGATCTTGATTTTTTGTTCCGACTTAGAAGTAACAAGGGATACAATGGCGAAAAGAGCGTGAAATTCATATGGAGAGTCATGATTTATGATCAGAAATTAATCTTTTTATAACTCATTTTATTTTTCTATTTTTTCTCTATCACATCCCATCTTCAAGACAGTAGAAAAGAGTCAGAGTTAGAGTTTCTTATCCATATTTTAAAAAAAATTATTATAAACATGTACTTATTGTTTCTTCTTTTTTCATCACATATTATATTTATTATTTTTTTCTTCCTTCCACTTGAATCCTTATTTGGGGGAGGAGATTTAGTATTGAAAACTGCTGTTAGTTATTCCTTTTTTGGGATAAGTTTCTTAGAGAGTAGCAATAATATTAATATTATAGCTTTTGAGCTTGTCAATCAATGCTAAGAAACAAACATACGTAACCGACCAGCTTCAAAGCTTATAAAAGAGTCTCTGTGCTTAATCCCTGATCACACCCACTTTGCTTGCTTCCTCTCCTCTCTAACTCCTGGTCCCCGCTCACTTTTGTTTTTTGAAGGAGTGTTTTTCGGAGGAGAGGAATAAAACACCCCCACCACTATCCCCTTATTAATTTTTCTCAAAACACACACAGAAACAAGAAAAGAAAAACTAACCACAAGGTTTAAGATGCTTGCAGAGCAGAAATCTCAAAAGACGTACCCGACACTCGCCGAGGTAAGAAACTTAACCTTTTACCATTTCATCCTCTCCTTTTCCATCACTTTCACGCACGCACACGTATATCGGATTCAAACTGCCGTGATCTCCATCAATATTCATGTATAACGTAAGTGAATTTTATGCGATAATATATAAATATTATTTGAATAACAATTTATATAATAAAAAATGTAATATAATTAAGGATGAGATGTAAAAGAAATAAATATAAAAAAAAATGATATTGAACGGAATCTCAACATTATATTTATTTAAGAGAATAGTTGCATATAGTAGAGTGTGTTAATTTGATGTTGGATTTATAATGCAGGTAATATCGGAAGTAAAGAGAATGTCAGACATAGGGCTCCCAATAGCAGCGATGAGTCTTGTAGGGTACCTGAAAAACATGACCTTAGTTATGTGCATGGGAAGGTTGGGAAGCCTGGAGTTAGCAGGAGGTTCTTTGGCCATAGGGTTGACGAACATAAGCGGTTACTCTGTCCTCTCAGGTCTAGCCATGGGAATGGAGCCCCTGTGCACCCAAGCCTTTGGTTCTCGAAACTTGTCCTTGCTCTCTCTAACTTTGCAGAGGACAATTCTCATGTTACTGCTATTCTCCCTCCCCATTTCTCTTCTGTGGCTAAACCTCGAACCTCTCATGCTTTGTCTCCGTCAGAATCCAGACATAACCCGTGTAGCAACCCTCTATTGCCGCTTCGCCATCCCGGACCTCATCGCCAATAGCTTCCTCCACCCTCTTCGCATCTATCTACGAAGCAAAGGCACAACATGGCCACTCTTGTGGTGCACTTTACTCTCCATTCTTCTACACCTTCCCACCATCACTTTTTTAACCTTCAAACTTCACCTCGGCGTACCTGGAATCTCCATTTCAGCCTTTGTTGCCAATTTCACCAACCTTTTCTTCCTCCTTTTGTACATGCTCTACACACGTGTCCCCAAGGAATCTTTACACGTGCCATTATTAACTCCGTCTCGTCCCGTGTCACATAATAATGTAATAACATGTAGCACTACTACTACTACTGTTGCTAAGGAATGGGGCGTGCTAGTGAAATTCTCGATACAAAGTTGTCTAGCAGTGTGCTTGGAATGGTGGTGGTACGAGTTGATGACAATTTCAGCAGGTTACCTTCACAACCCTCGTGTTGCTCTAGCCACAGCTGGCATAGTGATACAAACCACATCTCTAATGTACACTTTGCCAACGGCACTAAGTGCATCGGTGTCAACGAGAGTAGGGAATGAACTTGGCGCGGGGCAAGGAGAAAGGGCAAGTTTGTCAACGGTGGTAGCAATAGGATTAGCACTGGCAAGCTCAATTTTCGGTTTGTTGTGGACCACAGTGGGGAGGGAAAGGTGGGGGAGAGTGTTCACTAGTGATAGCGAGGTGTTACAATTGAGCATGGCAGTGTTACCTATAATTGGACTATGCGAGTTAGCGAATTGTCCACAAACCACAAGCTGTGGAATCCTTAGAGGGAGTGCTAGGCCTGGGGTTGGGGCAGTTATAAACTTTTGCTCATTTTATTTGGTGGGTGCGCCAGTGGCAATTGTTTTGGCCTTCTTTTGGAAACTAGGGATGGTGGGTCTGTGTTATGGGTTGCTGGCAGCGCAGATCGCATGTGTTGTCTCAATTTTTGTTGTGGTATATAGGACTGATTGGGAAAGGGAGTCGTTGAAGGCCAGAAGCTTGGTCGGAAAGACTTCATGTGCCACATTTGCACATGCGGACCAATGTGAACAAGGTGTTGTCTTTCTCAAACAGAACAACTCCCAAAAGTAAACAAGATACGCCCCCGATTTACACTAGCCTTCAAGGATTTAATATACACCAAAAAAGAAAACTTCAACCTAAAATTACCATTCTTTTAGTGTTTCAAAAAAGTTTTTTTTTTTTCACACCCCAAATCTTACATCCTTCCCCTTTATTTGTGTGTGGATTCTCACGCATTAGATGCATAAATTGTAGGAGGAGGATCTAAGATTTTAGAGCGTGAGAAAATTGATATATTTTTATTGTGATTATATACATATGCATTTACATAACCAATTGTGATCTTGTATTTTTTCCTTGCAGCCTCAATGCAAGGTCTAGCTAGATGGTGCCATACTATAATTAATGTAATGTAATAGTATGGTTTGCCTACTTTGTACTTGATTAATATAACAGATGGATTTATATTTCAGCCACGTGATTCGTATACTGAATAGTTATTAATTTACTAGATGCACTAAAGGTGAAAAACGAGGAAATACATACACATACTCATGCTAAACTTCATATGTTGTTTTACCAATAGTAAATCGTAATTTTATTTTATAATAAACAAAATAAAAATCAAATTCCCTTAATTGATTATAAATAATGCTTTACTTTGCATAGCATTATAACTAATGATTTCAAAACTATTTTATGTTACTATTTGTTCTAAATTAATGATTAATGAGTTCACCATGCGTTCCAGATCGAGTGTAAGAGAAATTCAGATTAGCAGATGATTATTAACCATAAGCCAATAGGAGTGCTAACTTCCTTGCAAATTTGGGACAATGAGTTAGGAACCTTGTCAATTTTTTTTTATGTTCCCCCTCCTCCGATCTTCTTGTTATCCCTCACGAAGAAGCGTATGTGACAGCTTTTGCTAGATTTACTTTGTATTTTGTCTTGGGCCTTTGCCCATGTTGACTATCAAAAAACAAATATATTAAATATTGATTAGGGACCGAAATATTTTTTGTAAATTATTATTCAACAAAAAAATGCATCTAAAAGCAAGATATTTTCATGGTAGATAGAAGACTAATTAATATTTTTAAAAAGATATTCCAATAGTTGAACATTCATACTTCTATTTCAACTTTTTAAGTCTGTGCCATGAAAACAATCAAGTAGGATATATAAGACTTTGGGTTTAATTATCTTCACTTTATTATGCATGTGCTAGCATGTGTTGAAAAGCATGCATGTGCGGGGACACACAGCAAGAGGAATATCATTATGGTACGTTCATTTATGAAAAAACTAAACGTCACTGTCTATTTTGCCAGTTATGTGCTAGTTGTAATTTTGTTAGATGTTCATAATATGTATACATTGAAGAAATACTCTTGAGCCACTGAAGATTTTCTTTATAATCTCTTATATTCCAATATACATGTAGTGACACGTCCCTACTTCCCCTACCATATCACATCCCTTAGAATTTGAATAGACTCGACATATGGTCACATGCGAACAAGTTTGGCACAAATTAAAGTACCAATTTTGAAAGCAACACGAACCGGCATTTCTCAAATAAATTAACCATCATTATATTGATTATGATATATCCGTATACTGTGTGGTAGTTTTTTCTTTGACCATAAAAAAACAAAGTATAATTAATGGGACAACTCGACATGGGAGTAGTCTTTGAGGACAGATTAAATTAGAGGCAACTGTTCCATATACTTTATTTTTATAGTTTAACAGTAAAAATAATTTATTTATTATCACCTCTATATTAAAAGAAAATAAAAAATTGACATCGAGAATAACTATAATACAAGATTAACACAAACTCATATTTCTAAATTACATTTTAATATTTTTTTAAAATTTATCAATAATTTAAAATAATTTTATATTACAATATAAATTATTTATTATAAATCTAAAATATAATTTATACGTTCAAAAATATTTATTTATTATAAAATTTAATTATAATATAATTTATATTTAAAAATATTCATTTATTATAAATTTTAATTATATAAAATACAAATAATAAAATAACAGTTACAGTCAAACTTATTAAAAATAATAAAAATGCAAAGAAATTTGGTGTACGTATTCCATCATGGATAGTGATATATATTATGGGGACAAACAAAGTAATAAGTGAAGAAGAAAAGAGTGAACATTATTCAGAAAATGAGTGGCATATATATAACATGAGTGCTAAGTGAGAGGCTAAGGTTCGATGGCAGTGAAGAAGGAACGGTGAAGTGATTGAGGGAGATCTATCAAAAGTGAAAAGAATAGGAAGCACACAAACAGGTACAAACCTTGTTTTTTTATATATTACGTGCATTATCAAAATTAGAAGATTATTCATCGCGATGATTTTTGTATGGAATGTACGGGGCTTAGGAGGGGGTGCTATATAAACAAATATCAGTAAAGAGATATGTACAAGAATAAAAAATCATCTATATATTTACAGGAAACGAAATGGTGCACTATAAGATAGAGAGTTAGTGGGTAATATATGTGATTTGCTTTGAAATAATGGTGGCAAAACATAAGGTGCAGGGATTTAATATCGAGTTAACCCACATTTTAATCTTTGGAAGAGGCAAGTTGTTTATCTTTACATCCTAAATATATGTTTTTATATAATTTAGTCTTTAAAAGTTTAAAAATATTTATTTTTTAGCCCCTACATATTTTTTTTTACAATTATATTTAGTCACAATTTACTTACTTTTTAGTTCCTCGGTTAATGGAAAGACTTAAAAAAATGTATAACTTTGTACTTTCAAGAATTAAATTATAAAAATATATTTAATTGGTAAAACTTTTATCATTGATATATAGATATATGGAATTGGTAAAAATTTCACCTTTAATATATAAATACATAATATTTATTATTTTTCCTATAGGGTTAACAAAATCATAGATAAAAACAATTTTAGAACAATTTTAAGAGAATATTGTTAAATAATAAAATTCATTTACGAAACTAAAATTCTACGCCTCTTGGCTCTTTTAACACTTTTTTTCATTTACGAAACTAAAAATTCAAAACCTGTTTAATAGAATAATTATACTAAAATTATGTTGAGTTTTAAGAAATAACTTATTGAAATATTAAAATACGGCAAGTGCCTCTCACTCGTACTTATATTTCAATATTATTGGTTACCATAAAAATGAGCTTGATTTCTTCAGTCAAATTTTCAAAATTGGAAGACATGTAAGAGAAATTCAATCTCTTATGAATATGACAAACTTGATTTTATTCCTCTAATATTCTTTTATTTTTTTATTTTTTATTTTTTTTTAAATATCTCTATCACTACTTAATATACATATTATACATTTAGATGCAGCATGTCATATATAATCACACACCTATTATATACTTAATATAAGTTTTATATATATATACTTTTTGAGGACATTTGATAACATAAGTTTTATACATATACGGGATGATCATGCATGTTAATTAGGCATACATATAATAGGAGTAATTAACTTTGGATTTAAATATGACGTAATCACCGCAATTTTATAATTAAATGTCATATCGATTAACGCATCAATATATTAGAGGTAACACAATCTCAAATAGAGATATAAAGGAGAATAATATAATTGCACCAATAAATTAAGATGAATTGTTGAGTAATGGATGAGCTCTTAATTTCCTATGTCACATTTTATTCAACTAATCTGAGACTTGAATCGACTGGGAGGAAATTTTGCAGAGAACATAAAAATGATAATGAGAATTGGTATCGGAAATTTGTAGACACTAGACAGCATGGTTAATAAAAAGTTTTGGGGTCTGAATTTGGTAACAGCTACTGCGTTTTCAAGAACAAAAGAACTCAAAATGAAGATTGTGAACATATAAACTATGGAATATTTCGGTCCAAATCAAATTAGGACTTTTGGCCCATAATCTGTTTGGAACAATCTTAGGACTTTTGGGTTCTTGGTAAAGTGTCCTAGAGCATTTTTATGTGGCTTATTTGAGTTTTGATCATCCATAATATATCTTATGCAAACCTAGGCAAAGTCCTGTGAGTAATGACAGATGCATTCAATTAATTTACCCCACTTTTGTCAAGAGAAGAAAGAACAATAAAAACATTACATCTGACTATTTTATGATGAATTTTTACAAGATAAAATATAGAATTATGACTAGTGATTGAAAAATCACTAGTTCAGGTTTTAATGATTTTATCATGTATTATATATGTATATATATTATAATTGAATTTAATTGTTTAATGAATGATTTTAAAAATGAGAAGAAACAAAATAGACAGGAAATCAACTAGGGTCTACATTATATATGATGGTCCCAATACGAAATCTTGATCATGTAAGAAACAATCTACAATAGCCCGGTCCTTTATTAAAGCTAAGTACGGTAGCATTGCCTCAACCACTATTGAAATACTTTGGTTTCCCCTCCCCTCAATCACCCACTTTTTATTAGATGATATTGGTGCAACATATTTGTGTATTAATCCAGTTTTCCCCTCAATAATGCAAACCTAAGGAAAGGGTTTCTGAAACCTTTTTTTTCTAATCACTCTCACTCATTCATTATATATCACATCCATCGCTTTTGGTTTGTTCCCAAATCCCAATCCGTAGTTCTCTTTTAGCTCCAATAAATACAGGTGTCTTGACTCACTGGACAAACTATCAGGCCATTGAAAAGCCATTACAACAAGGACACTTCTGTCTCAATCTTAGTCAATTTCTTTTGCTCTTGCACCATAATAATTGAAATGGACATTATTAAAAAGAAGCTAGAGCCAAGGCAACTAAGATTTGCTTGGGATTGCCACTAACTTCTGCCACTGATAATTAATTATTTAGGTAAATTTTTTTATTAGTGAGAAAATAGGTTATAATCTCATAAATAATATAAAATAGTTTTACACAATCATTTAATTATAAATTATATATATAAAAAATTTATTAATTTTTATAATAAACATTTTAAGGTCATATTAATAATAATTTTTAATTAAATGATAATATAAAATTATATTACACTACCAATATATAACTATTAAATTTTTTATTGATTTACTAAATTCTATTGCAATTTCAAACCTTCTATTAATACATACACAATTTTTTTTATAATACATATGATTGTAAATAAATATTTTGTTCAATCAAAATTTTTAACCTTTTTCGAGATATTTGTTAGCACTCATTGGCAAATTATTCTCTCATAACAATTTTTTTTTCATAAATATGAGTGAAGATTTGGATCATTAGTCACATGTTAAAGGGATTCGAGCAACCACTTATTAGTAAAAACCTTCTATTAATTTTTGTAATTATTATAAAAATCAACAAAGTTATAATACATAGTAATTTATGATTAAATGACGATGTAAAATTATTTTACATTGTTAATACATAATATATTTTTTTATTTCATAAATTTATAATTATAAAAAAAATATATTATACATCATTAATAAATTTTACAAATTCATCTAATCATAAATCATTATTTATAATAAATTTATTGAATTTTAAAATAATTATTTTAAAATCATTCCAATAATCATTAAACTCAATAATATAAATATAAGTGAAAATTATGAGTTAAATATTTACGGTTTACAAGTATAATGTGTGAATTGAATGACGAGACAGAAGGTAAGATTTGTGAAGAACAAAAGACGGAACGATCATAAACTTGAATCCGACAGAATAAGGACAATCTCTGTAGAGTTTTTCGTATTGCAATCAATCTCTGTAGAGTACATGCAATTACAACTATACTAATGGACTACTGCTATTACATATTACTATTAGGATTTTTGGTAACTATTGGCACGACCGTTAATTTTTATCATCATCAATATTTATTAATGACTTTTCATTTTTATATAATAAAATATGTAAATAGGTCATCCAGTCACAATATAATCATAATTATTGTTTATAGAAAATTTGTTAACCTTTATAATAAATATTTAAAAATATATTAGTGATGATTTATTATTAAATGATAATATAAAGTACTTTAAATTCATAAAATATTTTTATTTATGTTTTGAAATGAAATAATGTTAATTATATATTTTCTTTGCTTTTAAGACGTGTAATTTGATTATATTTAATAACTAATATTTTACATATGTATGGTATAATTTAAATTTTATTTCGATATAATCAAAATTGATAACAAATATATATTTTAAATATATAAATTATATTTTAATTAAAATCTACAATAATAAATATTTGAAATATATAAATTATACTAGTATTTTGTCTTTCAAATTATATAAAATAAATATTTATTTTTATATAATTAAAATTTATAATAAATAAATATTTTTTAATATATAAATTATATGATAGTTAAAATCTGTAATAAATAAAATACTTAAATATGTAAATTATATTTACCATTTATAGTGAGTAATTTTAATTGTTATATAAGATTATTTTTTATTATTAACAAGTTCTTTTTAAAATTACTATAAAAAATTGATTTAATAAAATTTAAAAGATAAAAGAAATATAATTTAAAAGAAAAAAGTGATTAGTTACAATGATAAAGTGTGATTGACGATTCTAAAAAGAAATAAGAGAAATAATATTAAAATATCTATTTACCGAAATCATCAAATTTTAGACCCTATCATATATATATATATATATGTGTTTTTATTATTAATTACTAAAAAATAAATTAATTGGTTAATAATTTATGTAAATAATTGTTGTAAAAAATTAATTAAACAAACAATTAATTTAATTTACTTAATTAATTAATTTATGTTTAAAAATAATAATTACAATAAAATATATCAAAATTAATATAATTATATATATATTACTATTTATTATAGAAAAAAATTTAAAATTTTATTTATTAATTTTCATGAATAATTAAAGTAAAAATTAAATCAGTTAAACAATTAATTAAATTAGATCAATTTAATTAATTAATTAATTAAAGTTAACTAATAATTATCCTCAAATATGTTAAAGTTATTATATATATTAAGATATTATAAATTCTATAATTAATTTATATTATCGATTACATTTATTGTAAGTCTAAATATTTATATTTAGTATCAACGAATTTTATTTCATATAAATAAAGGAAAAAAATTATACACTCATTATAAGTTTGTTGATTTATAATAATATCTTATAAATAATAAATAATTATATATTATTAAATAATGATGTAATACACTATCATTAACTAACTATTAATATATATATATATATATATATACTACTAGAAAATTTAAAATTTGCTACAAAATAATTTTGTGGCTAATTTTAAAAATAATAATTATTTTGTAGCTAATTTCTAGTAAAAATAATTAGTTACAAAATTACTACAATATTGAATGGTAGCATGAAATAAGTAGCAAATTAGTTAGGAAAATAATCTTAGTTAATTTGTAGTAAATTTTTTAAAATTTATAATTATTTCCTAGCTAATTTGTAGTAATAAGAAGTATAAATGAATATAACTTCAATTTAACTAAAAAAAATATTTTTCTAGTTAATTAATAGTTAATTAGCTAGGATTTAGCTACTAATTTAAATGGTAACTAAAATTAGTAGCAAAATCAAAAAATTCTTGTAGTGACGTGTGTGTATATATAACATTGCTCTCTACCGTACTAGGTTCAAACTCACAAGTATTGTCGTGCACGTAAAATTAAATAATATGCCGCAATTTTGGTGAGTACATGCCAACATATACAAATCTCTATCTATTCTTAGGTGGGATCAATTGTGAAACAGATACTCGGATGCCAAACAAATAAATGTTGTCTTCATCTATAGACTATACATGGATAATTTCCACACCTGCATATTTATATAATTCCTTGTAGGATTTATGAGTAAGCATACATATCAATATTATAACAGGAAAAACCAATGTAATCGTTTGACAGACTATATTAATGTGCATGTACACTTGCCATTGTCAAGAACAACCAATGTAATCGTTTGACAAACTATATTGCGGTGGTTAAATTATAAACATGTAAAGATAGTGCATTTATTGATATACTTTTTTCATCTTCAAAATCTAAAAGTGTCTAACAAAGTAGTAATAAAAAATTAAGAAGAAGAAATAGATAAAATAAAAGAAGAAAAAAGATGACTCACTACTAATTCATGAAATTAGATAAAAAAAATTGTAGAAATTTACCACAAATATCATAGAAACTTGATGAAAATTAGGTTTTTTGTTCAAAACAAGAGAAAAGAGAAAACTCTCCAAAATGTTAAGCACAAATTCAAATTCATCCAAAAAGTGATTAAGATAACTATAAAAGAGACTCATATAGTTATCTCATAATTCTAATTAAGACTCTCTAATCCTACTTAGGTAAGTCACACGAAGTCAAATGGACAAACAAGTCCAAAATGAGTTGAGGAACCTTTCTCGACTTTGTAACGGTTTTTGTGACGTGTTTGGAGACGAGATTAGCGACTGAATTGCAATAACAAGGAAAACAAAGTATGAAAAGGGGTTCGGCCCAAGGCTAAGCAATCCTATGAAAATATACTCAAACTAACATGAAAATACAAGAAAAATATGGTCCATCTAGACCCATACAGAGCTAATTTGGCAATTTGAAACATTATACATTACTCAAGATATGTTCTTCTTGGACCTCTCCTTAGTCCTTAAAGGTGGCCAATTTGTGTTGCACCTCTCCTTGAAGCCTCTTAAGTCTCCCCTAGTCATTGGTCCTTCAAGTGAAAGGATTTTCTCTTTATTAAGGCCTTCTTGAGTCCTTTGATCGTGAATGTCCTTGTATGCATCAAAACATATATCTTGGTTATATTATATAATTTTACTTATTGTTGTTTTTACAGGTTTTGGATGTTGCATTGGTTATATATATATGAATAGAAAATGATTATCATATATACGACAACCTTCTTAATAAATGAAGCATATGTGAAGTGTGAACTAGTAGCTTGGGTGAAGCTGTTTTTCTTTTTACAATTGTAGATAATGACTTGGAGATATTTCTAGCTTGAGATATCAAAAATTAATTATGAGGAAAAACTAAAAGGGAAGGTCTTCAGAGATTATAAGATATTAATGATGCAACGGAAATGATGAATTAGGAAAGAAAAAGTTGTATAATATCATTAATTTACTCCAACATTTATAATAATAATTATTATATATAAAGTTGTTAAAAATATAGTTTATCGAAATAGAACAAATTGACATATTTTTTCTAAATTTATATAAATTTTACAAAAATAAATAAATACTGGTTAAATATGTTTGATAGTTTTCAAGTCTAGAAATTAAGAGCCTAATCTAACCTTATTTGTAGGTTGTTCATGCTAATCTATCATGTTAGACTCATCTTGTCATATTTAGGTGAAATTACTTTGTTAGATATCATAAGATCATTAAGGAAAGGATGAAGCCTATTAACCAACACTGTAGAAATTTTTTTTATAAATTACATTGCACAGGTTAATAGGATGCAAATTCTTAAATGAGGTATTACTATCCCCTTTGAATCAAGACTATAAGAGTCTTAGTTACCTATGTATTAAAATCACTTATTTCATGTCTTTTTTAGAAACTTCATCCCATAACATCTTGTAAAAGATCTGTTGAAAGTTTGAACTTGTTAGGCCTAGACACTTAGTAAGATTTCATACCTAAAAGTATCTAATACACCTCCTCCTTCGTAACAGGTTTGATGAGAGCACCTTTGTCTTATGAATTCAAGAGATACACATTTGTGCCATACAAGTCACTCCCATAAGATATTTCTCGTGCAAAACAAGTTTTGAAAATACTTCATTAGATCCATTTTGGAAACCTCAACCTCTACAAACCATTGCTTAGAAGGCAAGTATAGACCATGAATTATGTTCCTTTTCTCATGTATCATTATTTAAAATGGAAAAGAAGTGTTATGACTTCCTAGATTGATCCACTTCTCCTTAAATGAACTAATAAATCTCCTCTTTTAAAAGAATTTCCTCGTACTTCTACATCAATTACTTTTGAAAATTCCCTCTTACTCCTGTATCAATTCCTTTTGAAGATAGACAAGGTGTGATGAATCAACATTCTCTAGAGCTCTCTAAATATCTTTTAATTTGGCTTCAAGCTCCTTCATGGCAAAAATGTTACCAAATACCTCTATATTAAAAATAAGAATCTCGCATAACATTTTGAAGCCCTACTACCACATTCCTCGTGTATTTTTTCCTAGTCATTTAGAAGTGAAAAGGTTTACCCTCCTTACATGTCACATAACTACTACAACATAATAAAAAAAGGGTTATGGTTAGAGTGCCTCTTGACCAATGTTTCTATTGTAGTTTTTGGAAAACTCAAACACTAGTTATGATCACATGCCCTTTGAGATACTAATCAAACCAACTATGAACCTTTTTTTGCCATGTAAACTTTATGCCAAAGAACTTCATATGGCTGAAATATCTTTTTCATTGAATATGCCAAGTATTCCTATAAAGTTCTCCACATATAATAGGTTAGGCTCACATAAACCCCAAGTAAACCCAACTTTGATTTTCCAAAGACACATTGTGCCTAACTTTGCGACATAAACTCTATCAAATATAGTCCTTCGTAATCCTATAACTTTCTAGAATTTAAGAAAAAAAGATATGAGTTTCATAAATGAAAAAAAGTTCATGTTTCTATCACACAATTAACTAGTGCATATGTTAATAACTCTTTTTATTTGCAAATCCCTTAAAATTCCATGAGAGAAAAGAAAAATCCTTAAATACAATCATCTAGATCAAAAGATCTTAAAGGGACATAAAACACTCCTAATCAGCCAAGAACAAATAAATTAAAGTTTCATCTACCATCTCATCTCCAATGGCCATGCCATTTTCCTCGTGCAACACTTGATTGGGCATATATGCTCCATAAAGACCACCTATCAATACCATTAGGTTTGGTGGTTCTAAATTGTCAATTGCAACTTGTTTGAATTTTATGCTTGTGAACGGAGGAACCAATCATAAAGGTCATTGATGCAGTGTTTACGTTGATAGGTACATCTAACTAGGAGTATTAAAATGGGTATGGGTTGATGGGCTAGCCTGATTAGTTCAATGCATGGGTTGAGATAGGCTATAAAGATTCAAGACCATGCTTACTTTGGTTTGATTCAACCTAAATAATGAGCTAACTCGTGATGGGTTCGGTCGGTCCATGTGGTTAATTTATTTTTTATTAGTTTTTTATAATTAATAAAATCATAAATGATCATTTTCATACTAAATATGCTATTAATATCCATTTAAGGTTAATATTCTATGTACATTGAGTTTTATTTTTAGTTTTTAGCACTTGTTTATTGTTACAAAATATGCATTCTATTTTACTTCTATTATTATGTATTATATTTTTTTTATTTTATAGTACAAAGGAAAAACCTATATTTTTTATGTTAGTTTATAGTGATTCAAAAATATTTTATTAACTTGTTGTATAAATTTAATTTAGTTTATAATTTTAAATTTTAAATTTTAAATTTTTAAAAAATGAGTAGCTTATGGGCTGGTTCATTTGACTCACAACCCACCAAGGGTTAGGATAGCAAAATTTTAGCCTACCATTACTTTGACCTGACCTAACTTGATCTAACTCAAAATTATGTTGGCTCATGATGGCTAGCTCAAATAGGTCGGGTTAATCCAAATTAACAACTCTACATCCAAATTGGAAGAATTCACGCTACTATAATTGATATCTATATCCACGTTATTGTCGAATTTTCAATATTGGCATTGAATAATGATATTATTTGGATGTTGACATGTAGGAAGGGTTTATTGTCCTATCTTAAGATCATTGTGGGGTCTTCTAGGTCTTTCTCCCTTACCTTGCTCATATACACGTGTAACAATGATGTTATTAGCAACAATGGAGGGACCTACACCATCCTCAATTCCATTTAATATGTGAAAACTATTGTCCCAAATTTCTTCCTAAAATTCCTTCCTTCATGATTTACTCTTTTATTTGTACTCATTAATTTCTTTAATTTTTGCAGTTGTTTCCATTTGACACCACAATCCAATCTTTATACAAATCTTCTTGAGTTTTATTATCATTATTTCCTTTTTCGCATCAAGGTCCTCAAGGTTTGCATGGATTGTTTCAACATGAGCCTACCAGCATCTTCACCCTCAATTAGAGGGGCTATGGGCACCTCTTGTTGCATATCATTTTCTTCTTCAAGCAAGAACATTTGTATGACGGTATAAACCACATTGATTTACATAGTAAGTGGAGTCCCTCATATTCCATGATAATTTCGAAACTAAATTCTCCCCACTAGTAGTTGGTTCAAATAGGGCTTAAGGGGGATAGCCCATACATTTGGACTACTTCAAAAATATTTTGTTTAAATATCTAAATTATTATTTTTCAGCCAAAACTTAAAAAGATTCTTCGTTTGGACCTTAACTAGAGATTTTTTGTTTGAGTCTTAACTGAAGAAATTTTTAGTCAAGGCTAGATTGAAGATTTTTTAGGTCGAGGCTTGATCCAAGATTTTTTGGGCCCAGACCCAATTGAAGATATTTAGGCTTCAGCTTGACTAAAGATTTTTTAGGTTGAGACTTGGTCGAAATTTTTTTTGGTTAAGGCTCAATCAAATATCTTTTTGACTAAGACACAACCGAAGATTTTTTTTGTTAAGGCTATATCAAAGATTTTTTGAGTTGATACTTGACCGACAATTTTTGGGGCAAGGCCTGGTCAAATATTTTTTTGATTGAAACTAAACCAAAGATTTTTTTTGTGAGGTCTAGCCAAAGATTTTTTTGGTCGAAATCTAGCAGAATTTTAGCCAAGGCTCAATTTAAGATATTTTGGTCAAAACTCGATTGAAGATATTTTGGCCAAGACTCAGTTAATGATTTTTCAATTAAGATTCAACTAAACAATATTTGACCGAGGCCTAGTTAAGATTTTTTGGGCCCAGACTCAACCAAAGATTTTTTGGACCGAGACTCAACTAAAGATTTTTTGGACGAGGCTTATTTCAAGATTTATTGGTGAAAGTTCAACCATAGATATTTTTGGGTTAAGGCCCAACCAAAGAATTTTTAATTGAGGCTTAATCGAAGTTTTTTTTTACTAAGACCTTACTAAAGATTTTTTTATTGAGGCCTAGCTGGAGCCCGACCGAAGATTTTTGGACTGGGAGGACGACCAAAGATTTTTCAACCAATGCTCGATAGAAGATTTTTCTATCAATACTCAACTTAAGATTTTTGTCCAAGATCCGACCAAAGATTTTTCAATTGAAACTCGACTAAAGATAAAGATTTTTGGATTGAGGCCCAATCAAAAAATTTTTAATTGAGGCTTGGCTAAGATTTTTTCAGCTGAGCCCCAACCAAAGATTTTTCGATCGAAGCATAGGCAAAGCTCGATCGAAGATTTTTTCGGCCAAGCTTGATTGAAGATTTTTTTTAAGGCCCAACTGAAGATTTTCTACTGAGACTCGACTAAAGATATTTTAACAAGGCTTGACTGAAGATTTCATGGGCTGAGGTACAACCGAAGATTTGTCAATTGAGACCTAGCCAAATATTTTTTTGCCAAGGCTTGACCAAAACAAAATAATTTGAAAATTTTTTAAGGCTTATAAGTCGGCCCTAGCCCACAGGACTTTGGAGGCCTTTTGGCCCTATATGCTTTTTTTACCCTAATCCACGTGGAACAGGGCCAAAAAGAGTGACCTAGGCTAAATTAATAGTTCTACTGTATATAACCTTTTTTTTGGATAAGTGAAACACCAATTTAGTACTTAAAATTATAATGGTCAATAAAATTAGTTCTTAAAATTAATAAAATAGTAAAATAGTCATTGAATTTCCATAAAATTATAAGTAACAATCAAATTGATTTTGGAATAAATAAAATGATAAAATGGTATCTAAAATTATAAATATCAATCAATTAAGTTATTAAAATTGTAATGATTAGATAAATTTATCCTTAAAATTTTTATAAAAAAATTTAATTACATTCTTTGTGTCCTAACTTTAAAAATTTGTCCCTTACTTTTAAACTTTCCCATATTTTACCTCTAAAGTATAATAAGAAAATGATAAAACTATTAAAGTTAGAGTTTGAACCCATAATATCACTAAGTCATTTGACTTTTATTTATATATATATATATATATATATATATATATATATATATATATTTTGTCAATTACACTTTGAATTTCCTAAGTTACTTTTATATCTATGAAAAAATATTAAAGATTATTTATTAAAATTTTCTTTTAATTACATAAATTTATAAATTATAAAAATTTATTTATTCAATTATATAATTTTTTTATTATTTATATATCTCTCACCCCTTTATTTGGAAGTAGTTAGTAAGAAATAAAAATATTTAATAATTAATTTATCATCTATTAATATTTTCATTCAATAAATATAAACTACACTTAAAAACGTAAAAGTGTAATGAATAAATACAGAAATTATATAAATAATATTATATATAAACTAAGCATGTTAAATGGCACTTAGTGGCGCTAGAGAAGGAAAGGTTGAAACCCATCTCTAATACTTTAATTTTAATATTTTCTAATGGTTTAATAAAATATAAAATTTTAAATGTTGGAAAAAATGTAATTAAATTATTTTTTAATTTTAAGAATTAATTTATTTAATTTTTACTATTTTAATGACTAAATTAATTGATATTTATAATTTTAATATTATTTTAGTATTTTATTTATTTTAAACACTAAACTAACTATTTATTATAATTTCAAAGATTAAATTAATTTAATAATTTATAATTTTAAATATTATATTACTATAATATTAATTTTAGAAACTAATTTCATCGATTATTATAATTCCACGAATTAAATCGGTGATATACTATACATTATATATTATAAATTTTTATTTTATATAATTAAAATTCATATTAAAAATGTTTTTAAGTATATAATATTATAATTAAAATTTATAGTAAATAAATTAGTTTTGTAATAACCTTTAAATTCTAAAATTTAGTTTGTATTTGTTTTAAAGTTACAAAATGATTTTTGACGTTTTTAATAAAAATACATTTGAATAACATTTAAGAATGAATGAATTATTTATTTTGATAAAAGTGTAAAGTAATGCGATTAAAAAAATAGTTTGGAGGAAAAAGATGGATGCAGAGTGCCTAGTTATTATAGTCCCATGTCGTGTATGAGAGTACTAAAAGGATTAGCTTTGGCTGGTTGTAGAAAAGGTGTTTGGGGGAAAAGACAAAGCCTAAAGTGTGGATCTCTTAAATTTCAAACGTTCAAAAATGCAGTCACAGTCACAGAAGCCATGCAGTGTGCTTCACCTAAAAGCTCTCACAAAAGTTAAATGCGACTGGGCATTCAGTCATTCATTCCCCTTCTCTTCCCCCCTTCTTTACTATGAAACAGATCCATGGTTACACCCAAAATGCTGCTACCAAACACAATTACCCACAAGACGACAAAAACTGGCTCAAAAAATATTTAGAAAATGAAATGCAAACTACACACGCTGCTACGTGGCGCTTTCGCAGCGAAAACAGTCAAATCTTTGCCTACGCTAATCGTTCCTTGTTACTGCTCTATAGCTGTAGGGGACCCACTCGTACTACTCCCTCCTTCCTTCCATTTCTCTCTTCTATTTATGTTATTTCCTCCAACACTTTTCTTCCTTCAATTAAAGCATAGAATGAAAGATGGTTGGTCTTAGTGTTGTGCTGGAAGCCCAGAAAAGTTGCATCAACAAAAAGACACCTCAAGTCATTAACAAAACCACCATGATTCTCCACAAACCCTCCCCTCCTCCTCCTCCTCCATCTTCTCTTTTTCAGCCACCCACTTTTCTTCACCAATGCTTTCTCTGTGGGAACAGGCTCTTGCCAGGGAATGACATCTACATGTACAAGTGAGTCCTTTCAACCAAAATAAAAATAATGACCATACCTTTCTCTCTCTTTTTATATGATCCATCTAGTTTAACTCATCTAGTGTAATAGGCAACAAGACTTTTGTTCTTGTTATTTTCACTCCAAGCCTAGATCTTATAATGTTTAGATCTTTTCTTGTTGTTCGTTGATGTTAAAGAAGCTTATTGAACTTTGTGTTTTTGTTTTTATTTTTTGGGATGTGGCTTGAAATATGAATATTGTAGAGGGGACAGGGCATTTTGTAGCGTGGATTGCAGGTGCAAGCAGATTTTCACGGACGAGGAAGAAGCTATTCAGAAAGACAAGTGTTCTTTGGCAGCCATGAGGCCCACATCGTCTTCTTCTTCTTCTTCCTCCTCAACGCCACGTCATCACCGTAAAGGAACAAGAAACCGAACTGGTGGTTATTTTTAGTGAAAGGGATTAGAAGAAGAGAGATCAGCAGAAATGGGAGAGGATTGTAATTTTTGGCAACTGCATTCCAGTTTTACCCATGCTTTGTTTTGTTAATGACATCACAGCCCTTGTCCTTTTTGCTTCCTAGTATGAAGCCAAAATGTCCTTTCGGTTTTTTATTTTTTTGGGGTCCAACTTATAACCGTGCGAAAGCTGAGAGAGCAATAGCATTCTCTATGGTGGTGGTTGTTGCGCAATGCTCTGGCTTTATTTCTCAGAACCCACACAGAAATACTTGTTTTTTTTTTTTGTTGACGGTTGGAAGGGTATTTGTGGCATCATGTTATCGCTGTTGTGTTGAAATCAACGATTATTAATTAATTGGTTAATGTGTATATTCGGATTAACAACAAATAAAAATAGACAAGTTTGAGCATGGGCGATGATGATATATGGTTCTTGGACACTCAATGCTCATGCACCACACTGGCTTTGTTTGCCTTGGGGCTTGAAGCAAGGAATAGCGGTGATTGTTTTTAACCAAAATGACAATATCAAGTTTCATTATGTGTAGACTTGTCGTGGTAAAGTACAATGCCACATTTGTTGTTAGCTATTTCATATTTCTAGCTACCACTCAGGTGCTCATGGAAGCACATATAAAATTATAAGTTTATACCTAATTTGTTTATGTTAAACAGTTAAATAGACGGGGAATTAGTTTTCTAATATGTGCTTAACTGTAACATGCATGTTAATTCATTGTTCAAGTGATAAAATAAGGACAAGTGGCAATAGAATTCACCTTAGCGTTTATGTGTATTTATTGGCAAATACCATGGTTGGTTGTCTCCATTAGCTTTCATGAAGTGCTACCAAGTGTCAATATATAGAGCATTTCGATACGACTCCAACTTAATGATATTTGTTGGAAAACTGAGCAAAGCATAGGGGAAAGTTAAAAGAATATTTCGGTCAAGTTTGTCTCACATGTGTAGATTAATAAATCTTGCCGTATAAAATTCTATCTCATATATGTCGGCTGAAAAATATAGAATTTAATTAAAATATACAGATAATATAAATTTTTTTACCGTGTAAATTTCTATATTATAATTTAGTTATAAATTGTTATATATAATAAATTTGTTTATTTTTATTTTAAAAATTATACTTGAGATAAACTCTAATTAGTTGACCGCTCATGAAGATTCAATTCCAAATAATATAAGTATATATATCTAGACATTAATTTGCACTAAAGTAAACTGAAAGATATTCTTTCGCTTAAATATATTAGAAATGTTTTAACAATTGTAGAAGTAATATGGGAACAATTTTTTATATTTAATAAAAAATAAAATGTTTTATGTAGATTTCTAAAAAAGTTAATTTTTTAATAGAAAATGATTTTTTATCTTTATAAACAAAAACAAAACATTTTCATGAAAATTAATTTCACTCAATTTATTATTTTTTAGCTTTATTAACCATCACGAGACTTCTTTTACCGTTCTTTGCTCTTTATCCTCTCTATATATATGGTCAACACTCCCTTATTGCATTCTCTCTGTTGCATTCTCTCCTTAAGTAATGTTGATAGCTTTATATATATATATATATATATATAAAATAAGAAGAAAAATAAAACTTTGGATCGATCAAAGTGCACGTACGGCTTAAAAAATTTGCACCAAAATAAGGTAGCAAGCATTAAACAACATCTTCTTAAACGGATGAATCCTTGTGAGGACCACATGTTGCTGTGCCCACCCAAAGGATATACGTTAACATTGTAACATAATCAAATATCACTTTCATTAAGCAAGTTTGTGGAATAATTTTTTTAATAATGAAATATTATATACTAAAGTAAGTGACAATGTTCAAATTTTTACCTTTACAATTTATTAAAATGTAAGATCAAATTTCTTGTTGCTTCTTTCACCTTAGTTTTTATATGCAGTGTAACACGCGTTGTCAGGTAAATCCACACGCATGGATTGGAAACATAACATTATTTTAAGAATTTAAGCTAAATTGGAGAAGCCATTACACGTAAATGAATAAAGAAAAAAAAAAACTATTTATAAAGAAATGATATATGTCCAACCATATTTATATAAATGTACATATGAAAAAACCAAGTTACGATAAAGGTATGGAAATTGATCGAACATAAATCCTTATATTATTACTTTTATTGCTAAATCAATATTATAAAGGTTATATATAACTATTTTTTATATAAAAAAATGACAAATTTGTAGAGTTAATGCGTGTTAATTTAGTTTTGGTAAATTATTTTGAAAATTTGCTTATGTTTTCATTTTTTGTGGCGTGTTTGGATCGTTAATTCAAAAGGGTTGATTTGTGTGTAAAATAAATTATTTTGCATTTTATATAATTAATATGTTATTGAAAATTAATTATTCACCAAATAAAAATCAAACTTGATTTTTACACTAAAACAGCTTCTTCTTCCCGTTTTCCTTTTCTGAAGGTTGTGTTTTACTTTTGATTCTTGTTTATATTGTAACTTGGTGGCAAAAATACTTCATAGAATCCAAGGATTAATATAAAAACATTTTATACTTACTTTGGTAATTTATCACATAGAAAGCAATTTTTAATTAATTACACGACCTAATTAAAAAATATAACATCTTAAAATTCTTTTTATTTAATAAGTTATATACTTATATATAAAAGAAGCTGATTTAATCATAATTACATTTTTAAAAATCAATAATACATATATTAATTATTGAATTTTTGTTTCTATAACTATTCCGAACGATATCCTTTCTTTTTCAAAATGCTTTCCTTTTAATGTACCCAAAAAAAAATGCTTTCCTTTTACCGTGTGTTTAATTTAAAGGGATGAAAAATTAACGAAGAAAAGGTAAGTGAAGTGTCTCCTTATTTAATTTGAAAGGGAAAGAAAAGGAAATATAAATATTATAACAATTATATAAACGTAACCATTAAAAAAATCTCTTCTTTTTTTCCCTTTCAGTCAGACACACACTATTAATGTAACAAAAAATAAAGACACACTATTAATCACTAAGTACAGTTACATACTCGGTAGAAGACTAGAAGCATTCAAATTAATTAGTTTATACAAACAAATAATTTATTTTTATTTTTATTTTTATTTTTTGAAATAAATAAGATATTTTTTAACTCCACCTTTTATTTTATTTTGAATTTAATAGATAAAAGAATGAGTCACTTGTTAGAATCGTTAAATTAAAAAAATAAAAAATATTTTTTTAAAATTATTTTTAAAATAATTTGATTTTTCCTATAAATTAATTTGCCTCTTTTTTAGGCTTGTAAGTTATTTTTTTTTCGCAAAAATCATGTGTATCTTCTATAAGAAATAATAATGTTCAAGTCATGTAGGATTACATAGGATCATTATAAGTAATAAATTTTTTAAATATTTTTTAAGAACAAATAAATCATATACTGATATTATATAATAATTTTATATGATTACAAACAATTATTTATGATAAATTTATTAATTTTTAAAATAATAATTTTGAATTTATACCAATAATGATATATATGTGATTGAATAAGAATATAAAACCATTTTATACCGTGAGTGATACGACACCTTTAAACTTATTTTGTTAATGCAGTTGCATTCCCATCCAATTTTGTAAGCGTGAACATATATAAATCCTGTAAAATTTCATAAGTGAATATAAAAAGTGTAATCTATCCTATTTTTTATTCATATGCAATCTATTATATATTTTGAACTTATTGTTTGTTGTAATAATTAATTATATTTTTAAAAATTAATAATATTCAAATACTATATTAAGTATTTAATTAATTCAGATTAAACTGGGTGAAATTTTAAGTAACTATAATGTACTTTGAATTTTTAACTTAATTTTAGATTATGAAAAAATAAGTTATGCATTAATTATATAAAATAATTTTATATAATTATCTAAAGATAAATTTATTAATCTTTATAATAATCATCATAAGATATATCAAATGATTTATGATTTCACGTGCCAAAGGAATCGTTGTAACTGCATACGATTGAGCTCAAACTATTACCATTAGTGATATATATTGAATGAGTTTTTTTTAATATGTTCAGATTAATTTGTATTAGTCAGCATTAAACTTTCAAATATTTTGATAGAGAGTAATAATTTAAGTATTTTTAAGCAGAAGAGAAGAAAATAGATACAAGGACTAAATTGCTTAATTTTAAAAATAAGGAGTTAATTTTAATTAGTTAAAGAAAAGTGGTGAAGTCAAAATTACACACAAATTGAGCCTTGAAATTTCTGGTGTTATACGTGATGGCCAACAACCCACTTTATTTTGCACCTAATATGTTAGAAGTAAAAGAGATTATTAATTACATCGTTGTGTAACACGATCTTCTCGACCTCTTGTATTCTTTATTCAGCGTGTTTCACGTCAAATAATTTTAAGCATTATTAGTTAGTAGAACATGCAAATAGCATTTCTCAATAGTAAAAGATAAAACGATGCTAAATAATGTGATACACACTTGATTATATATACTACAAAAAGTGTGTTTGAATTGGATTATTTATTTAGAGATTATTTCAATAATGAATTATATGAAATAAGTTTTATGTTTCGATATGTTAGATAAAATGTGGTTTTAAAATAATCTATCCAGTTTTGGTTGTCTAAAATAATTGCATTTTATAGAAAAATTATAAAAATATATATAAAAAATTATCTGTACGTAATAACTGGCATTTTGTATTTAAATTAATCAATTGTTGTGGATAAAATGAAAAAACAAAAGTTGTTTTAAAACAAATAATCAATTAGTTTTTATTCATACTTTTCAAAATCGTTATATATATAATCTTCCTTATCGTATAAAAGAGAAGAATAATATAAACAATTTTTTATAGAAACATTTTAATTTCTAAAAAAAATTCAATCCAAACACACGCTATAATGACAAAAAAGGTCTACATAAAAAATTCTTGTAGATGTAATATTGTTAAGCACGTACGCACTTGGTCTTAAGAGTTTGTATATCTTTCACTTGACACTAATTTCTTATTGATCTGATTTTTTAAGCCAAAACTCAAATTTAGATCCAAATAAATTTAATAATATGCAAGTATATATAGCGGACACATAAATAAAATCATAATGGTTATCCAACCAATCAATTATTTCATTCAATTTGAATTATTATATATATATATTCATTCACGCTTCTTAGCTTTAATTAGCATTCTAGTTTTTAATCAAAAGTTCTTAAATATGTGTTAAATTAACATCTTATTCTTGCACAAGTCACTAGCGATTAAATAGGACATTCAGAATAACGTTTTCAATTTTTTCTTTGATGTAAATTAATTATCAATTCTTTCCAAAATTAACTTTGGTATATTGTATTTGTATCTGTAACCAAAAAAAAAAATATTGTATTTGTATCTTTATGCTTTAAAGTTGTATTTTTACCTCTAGAATATTTGCTATAGAGAATACCTTTAAAATACATACACATATCGATTTATATTAGTGTAAGTTACATTTTTTCATTACTAATATTTCTTATTAAATAATTTCATGTTAAAATTGACTATTAGGTTAAAAGTTCCTATTATGAAGATTATATTTACAAAATTTTATACTAATCTAAAATTATATAATACTTGATCTATATATAATAAAATTAATGTAATATATATTTTTAAAATATATAAAATAATTAAAATTTATTTAATTAGCTTTTTGTTGTTATTCAATTTTTATAAGATTTGAAAAAAAAAACAATCCAAATAATATATATCTATAATTCAACAAGTAAATTGATAATTTTATATTTTATATAAAATTATTAATGATGTAAAAATAATACAATTCATACTAATAAATATTGATTCCTCCTCGTATGTCTGTATGTATACTAAAGAAATTATTAATATATGTGAGCGAATTTGATATTAAAAAAAGTTCACCAAAATCTGCCCTTGACAAAAATTAGGTCTTTAAATTAAACATTAGTGTGTTTCTTTTTTTTTAATTTAAAGAAGATAATTAGACTTTAAATAACTTTGAGTCGCGTGAAATTATGAGATAAGTAAAGATTTTAACTGGTACGGAAGAATTGGATTAAAATTTTAATGAACAGATATTTTTAAATAATATAAACAAATCTCGTAATATTTAAATTATTAAAAAAATTTAAAGAAAGTGCCAAAATTCGATAATACTTAATTAAGATATTTTACGATTTATAAAAAGGCTCCTGTTACTTAAAAATATACAAATTTTAATAAATGTTTCTTTAGGTGAATTTGAATAGATTTTAAAATATTTTCTTAATAATAAATTATTAATTCATCAATCACTCAAACTATTAGATTTTTCTAACTTTTTCATTTCTTCTTTTTTTGTTGTTAATATTTTTTTTTTCTATTAGACATAATTTTTTCTTTTTTAGAAGACGAACAAACAATGGTATAACAATTTTATTTTTCTAATCCTACGTGTATTCTGTGTAGTCAAGTAAAAGATAATTTTTGTCTTTAATTAATTTATTTTTATAAATTAGTTGTGTGTATTGTTGAAAAACAATATAAAAATGCATAAAAATTTTTAGATATTTAACTTTTTTATGATCAATCTATGAAGATAATTTTCTACTTATATTTTGAATCAATGAACAAATTATAACATTGCAATTGTTTCAAGTGCATCTACAAAATGCACGTATGATCAATGGCAGGGATGTTCCTTCTCCTTGCATGTGTTTCTGAATTTTATCCCTGCTTCGGTCAATGGCATATGCTTGGACAAATAATTGTCATAATCAATACCCAGTAAGATAACTACTGAAAGAAAATTTAAGCTACAAGTCCACTATAAAATTATGAATACAATTACTTGATTGCGCTTTTAATAAATTTATTTTGTTTAATGTGTAATTTTAGTCTCTTTAAAATTTTAATAAATTATTTTTTATTTTTTAAACCATTATGATCAAGTCATTTTGTCAATCTTTGCTTAAACACTTAATTAAATCATTATTTTCTATTTAAATAATTATATTAAAGATTGAAGATGAATTTTGAGATAATAAATTATATATAGTTTAGAAATTTAAGTAGCGAACTTTTGAAAGACTATAAAATAAAATTAAGATTCCAAGAGAGAATATGTAACTTTTTCTAAGTTTAGGCGAATTATAATATTTTGATTGATATGTTTTAAATGAAATAAGGTATTAAATGTTTTAATGAGTTTAATTTATTGAGATTTTAAGTAGATATAAAGTGAAGATTTAAGAGTTTTTTTAAGGAAAGAAAACTAACATAAATCATTGATAGAAGCAAATGAAAAATTGTATATCTTCAAATTTATTATTTCTTGTTAATTGTTCTTGTAGTTAATTATTATTTCATTGTCAGAATCCAAATTTGATGCTTATGACGAGTTTGAATTAAGGATGCCTTTCTACTCCCAAAACTTATCATACATCCTTTTAATATGAGAAGAGAAGTCTTATTCCTTAAAAAAACATGTCTCACGAGTCATAGTTAGTTTCATTTCATAAAAATTAATTTACAAAGTGTAAAAACTTTTAAGCTCCAAGCACGTAAATTTTACATTTAAAACTTAAAACCTACATCAAAATCTTTTGAAAGTTTAAGAAAACTGATATGGATACGCAGAAGCCAGAAGTCTAGTCTTGATCATTACATGAAATGTCATAATAATTAATTGTTTAGGATAAATATCCAATTATTGGCCTTTCAAAGAAAGTTGTAGTATTTTGATTCTACAAAATACTCAGTTATTTGATCAAAATAGTTAATTATTTGAAATTGATAATTGATTATTTTATTCGTCTAAAACTAGGTTTTCCGAAAAATGAAATAATCGACTATTATGCAAAAATAGAGATATTGACCTCCCAAATAACATTATTTAAACCCAACAATTAATTATCTCATCTCGTAAAACAAAATGCTCTATTACTCAAATAATGGATCATTATTTTCATTTCAATAACAGACTAACATTATTTAATATTAGAACTTGAAGTTTAGATCAAATTAAACAACTATAAAATCATTCTAACTCAACTCCAAAATACTTATAACAAAATCAAAACACTTCTAAATCACGAATGACTTCAATTTCTTCCAATCTTCGTATCAGTCTCAAACTTTAAGGAATTAATTATTTTTTTGAAATTTCTGAAGTCTCATAATCCTTTATACTATTATCTATCTTGTCATCAAGATCCAAAGGTTCAAACTTATCTCTAAAATTGGTAGCTAGGTATTGTATCAGATTTATAAATTAAATGATACATTAAGTTATACCATTACAATTTAAGTTTACCTAAACTATATGAGAGGGATAGTTCTACTAATTTCATAATTACTTTTAACTTATAAATACAAATTAATGACACAAATATTTTTCCTGAACAACATCAAGTGCACACTTTTCAACATCGTAGAATTAAATTATGATATTTTAGATATGCACATCTGTCGCTAAATATATACTTATAATTACAATTTCAAATAGTTACTTAAACTAAAATCAAATGATTGATAGATTCCTTCGAAAAGAAAGGTTGTCACAATTTCAAGTAAAAATTACATACTCATATCATTAAATGATTCTCAACAAACAAGCAGAAATTAGCAACAATAAGTCCTTGCTTTTTCTGGTGAAATGTCGCTAGCACAAAGTGTACCAGTCTACTTGAGAAACTTAAAAGTTAAGAGCTTCTTAGCGTGTTCAATGAAAGGATCACAACATATAATTTTGATGTCTTTTTAATACGTTTTCACCTTCTCGTTTAAAACTAATGTCCAAAATCCACTCGATACTCTAAATATGGTAGCATAGTTATGTCCTGAAAGAAACCTAATCACGAAGAATTTTAGTAATGCGTTGAAAATAGTAAATAGAAAAGGAAAATGTACCTTTCCTGAAAGTAATCTGATGCAAGGGGTGTTTTCTGGTTTCTCTGATGACATGTTTACATTTTTTTATATTATTATTGTTACGGACATAAGTTTTTACATTAAAATTTTATAGACATCTTATTTGATACGCGAAGGTGATACGAGGAACAATATTATTTGTGATAATTGGTATTATATATAAGCCTTACCACCTCATTTGCCCCCAAAAGAAAGTACGTAATGATAATATAATATTATACAATTGTAATTATATTTATTGGCACTTATTTTTGAAACGCATAAAATGAATCCTTGTTCTTGCCCTCCATGTCCTTCCCTAATATTTAAAATTTTCTGTCGAAATCTTTATCATAAATTTTGAATTTACTTGATTTTCCTAATCAAGCATGAACTTTCACACTACAATTTGGAGTTTGGTTGGTGGTATTTGTAAAATATAATCAAGAATAAAATGACACACATATATATTTAAAACAAAAAATATATATTTAAAACGGAAAAAGGTTAGAAATCTTTTTCATAAAATAAGACTGATTGCCCAAAATATGAATAACTTCACACTGAAATTAGGACCATAAGTAGAGCCAGTGGCCCACTGGCAACCGCCCACTTGGACTTGAAGGAATAACTTTGCTCAAGCGCTACGTATTATTCAAAATAGGTGTTAGGAAAGTTGCACATGCAATCAATTTTAAGATTCAATCTCCAATGCATTAAATAGGCAGAGCCAGGAATAAGAACCATGGAATATTATGCTTTCATATGTGCCAATTCAGTTCTTGAAAATTACAGCTGGGAACCACACAGAAAGTGCACCAGCTGTGGAGACAATTAAGCATTGTAATCCGAATAAATGGGGTCTGCCAATCTTTTGTCTTTATTCTCTGCAAGAGTCCTTAGTTCCCCCCGCCCTTTTTCTTAGTTTAGAACTAGGAATTCACTTTACTTTTTCCCCCTAGCCTCTTTTGTTATTGTTTCTATTTTTCATTTTCATTTTCTTTTTCACACGCATACACATTTTCTTGTGAATAATTCTAGTACTTCATTTCCACTACCATCACCCTTTTCTGGTATTGATTTGAAAGACTCCTTATATTAATGATCGTGAAGCATCGTGTATGCAATTCCATTTTTCTTTTTCCTATATGCCACCTATTTCAAACCTGTCAGATAAACAACGAAAAGAACTCCGAATGAACTGATGCCAAAAGAAAAGTAGAGTCCTTAATGGAGTCATGGTTCCAATTCCAGAACAAAAAAATAAAAAATAAAACATTCAATATCAGGGCAACCGCAAGAAGAGAGAAATTTCACTTACAAACTATAGCCCATACCTTTAGAGCCAAAAGCAGCGAGGAACCTTCACATTCTTCAGTACAAAGTTAATGCTTCTTTAGCTTTTTTTAATTAATGCTTCTTTAGTCTTTTGATTACAATCATTATCTCTCTTAATGGACCATTTAGTTACCACAAGCAAGGCAAACTGCCTTGACAATAAATTATTTTGAAGGATTAAATCAAGCCATAAGCATGCAGAGCACTTCTCTACCAAACCAGCAAAACCCCATAAAGAGCTTTCCAAGCAAAATTATTAACATCATCCACTTTCATCAATAGGTCCTCTGCCACATCATGTTCGTTAAACAAGGATTAAGGCCTGCGGAAACTAGCTGGTGTACATGTTAATTTGGCACTGTGCAGAGACATAGTTGATGCACCGGTTGGCCAGGTCAGGGTCGATAGGCAAGCTTAATGAGCGCATGAGCGCCCTGGGATAACTTGATAAGGATACACTAGGCCAAAGAGCTGACAGAGGAAAGTTAAAGGCCGATAGAAATTTAGCATCGTCTCTCACGAGACATCAGTCCCAATCGGCCTCAAAAGACCTAGGTCCAGCCAAGTCATTTCTAGAACATCTTGACATGTGGCTAGGAAACATTTGTACTCCCACCAGCATGCGCAGGGGCGATGTGGTGGCACCACCCTCTGACTTGTCTGAGAGGTGTGTGAACACCAGGCAGAAACGCATAGCAAGGGGGCAAAACACCCCACCGTCTAACATGTCAGAGGACAGCTAGGCCTACTACCATTAGGGAATACAATATAAATAGGTGTGGGGTTACCACCACGCTAGTAAGATCCGTTGAGGTTTCTCGAGTTCCTCTCTAGTGTGAACAGTTGACATGATAGGCGTAGAACAATCAAGACAAACTGAAATAACAAGAATGGAATGGTGTGGAATCCAGAGGGAAGCAAGAAATTAAAATTTTGATTCATATCCAAACTTGAGAATCAGTTCACATGAAGATATACAAGGCACAAGCACAAGAATGTCCTGCAAAGTGTTCGCTCGCCAGTGTATATAATACATACAAGAGTTGATATAGCAGCATAATCACAAGACAATTCCCGTAGCTGTCAACATTTCAGTCACCGTCAGAATATCGCTAGCCAGACTTAAAAAGTAAAACCGCTTTCTGATCCAAATAGAAATAAACAAAGTGGTTTGTTTCATGAGTCACATACGAACCTGCAAAAGTCAGTGAACATACTTCAATTATAAACTGGGTTTGTCATTCTAAAATATAACATTCCAACACTAGCAACAAGAATATCACTAAGCTAAGCAGGACCAAACAATTGTACCTACATTTGGTTTAACAGTCTGAATTTAGTTTAATAAAGAAGATAACTATTGGTGGTTTTAGACATAAAATGATAAGAAATTTGTTAGGTTGGCTGTGCCACAGAAAGTGCATTTAGAACTTCATGGTACCTGAAATTAGTCATCTCCATAAATTATGCCATAATATAAAATCCAATAACAAAAATTGTTGCACATCATTGAATTTTATGTTTTCACCAAGCAACCAGACAAAAAATGAGCTGAAAACCCGTCACTCATACATATTAAAATTGAGAAAAATGGGGGAAAGATCCAACCTAGGATTACTATTGAATACCCAAAGCTCAATGTACTTCAACATGAAAATAATAAAGGTAATTCTTTCCATTGATTAATAATTAACATTTGATATTAAAAAGACTTTTTAAGTTGCTCCAAATATTATAAGTTCAGGAAAAAAGAAGTCACATTTTGACAAACCAAAATGATGTAATGTGGTGGACATAGAAAAACATATAAAAGGAAAACATCTATGCAAGTAGAAAGCTAAAAGAAAATATGATCTTTGGAATAATCAATTGAAGAAAACCAAGGCTGTTGATTGGCATCAAACAGCCATGTCTTGGGAGTTTCATATTCTATCCCCAGGATCACTCATGTAATCATACTTTCACAACCACACTGTGAGCACTTGCTTTCCAACTCTCTTGACACTTGACTTTAAACCAAGCTTTGATTGTGTAAACTGCTAATCCTTGTAGTCTCTCCATCCCTATCAGACCCACCCAATATTTTTGTCTTTCAACCAACACTTCTTTTATGATGTTATACAATTTCCAATAAATTAATCAAGGTTTGTTTGGGATGACATCAAAAGATAACATTTGAAAGAGGATCCAAATATTAATGTTAACATGCTAGAGCAAACCATACTCCCTTCTTCTTAAGTGTAAACTATTAGAATAATGAACATACAGGATCTTCATAATTAGTCTTTGCAGTTTCAAAATACCAGGCATACGAGGGAACCCATATAAAAAAAGTATTAAAATGAGTCATTACATAATTTCACCACATTGAGAATTAATGGATTGGTTTATTCATAATATAATCATACTCCTAAGTCCACCAAACAGCTCCATTGACCATATCAAACTTACAAATCAAGCAACCACCTAGGTAGATAAGAAGTTTTCAAACTTAAGCCATGAAAATAGTGAATTGTATAACTATAAATGTTTGTGCACTAATAAAGAAGTTAGGATATTCAAATTTGACTTCCTTTTCCACATAAAAGCCAAAAAAGTATATTATTGGTTAATGCCGAACAGTACAGAAAGTATGCAATATCAAAAGCACACTTTGAATGACATATTGTATTTATTTTCATGAAAGGAATTTAAACAAGAGAGGCAAAAACATAAAAATTCAATAATTACTATCCCAGAAACGAAAGAGCTCTCCATTCTGCTTAAATATCAGTATCAATTAATTATCTAATTACTGTCCCTAAAAGCTTCGAAAGGTAAAAATCTCAGATAGCCAACAGACTATGAGACTAACTCGAATCTTAAATTTTGCTCATACAGTCATCTACTCACATGTACACATTAGCAGGATGTTTGAACTTTGGATATTCTCGTAAAGCAACAAACAACAAACTGTTGCTAAGGCACAATCTGGAAAACAGCAAACTGATTCAGAGTAGTTATCATAGACCTGTTATAGCCCTAGACCACCCAACTGATCTAATTGAAATTTAACATTCACTGAGTGGAAAACCAAACAGGACTGACTTCAAAATTCAAATTGGTATATTACTTCAGCATAATAAGCAACTGACACAACTATTCTGCAAAAGAGAGCAGAATACGAAAGTCCCATGCAAGAATCACAAAACATCAAGTGGTCTTATCTATGATTAAACTCAACCAGGATCATCCACGTTCGATTGTCACCCTTGAGTTGTTCACTCCCTAAAGTCATTATTAATTAACAGAAACAGATTCTTGTTCTCCTTCGCTATTAACACAGAAAAGACCAGCTACTCACACCGACAGAACTTACATGCATCAACTTCAAATTGAGTTTCCAGAGGAACGAACTATTATCAATTTAGAGAACCAGAAAATCACAGTGCACCGTGCATAAATTGTTGTAGACAACAACGGACCAACCAAGAGTGAGAGGACTCAATCACAGAAACCAGATAAAAAAAAACTAGGTTTTAAAAATTGAACACATGATGACATAATTTGTAGGCATAGATCTAGTGGAGAGGAAGGGAAATAAAAAAGAAAAAAGGAGTACCAAAATTGCGACCAACGATGCAATGCCAAGTGGGACCATGGCGCTTGTCGAACTCCTTCTTAATATTCTCGGCGACGTCTTTCTCTACATTGTGCTTCTCAAAGGCCTGAAGAAATCGAAAAAGGAGTAAGTATAAATAGATAGAGAGGGTTAAGTTGGGGACTAAGAGAGACTAACGGTGACGGCAATGTCAACGGCCTCCTTTTGCATGTCGGGGAGCATATCGGCGCTCTTGATGATGACTTTCTTGGGAGGTGTGGCGGGGATGGGCGGCGGCGACGGCTTTCGATCTTCGGAGAGAGGCTTCACCATTAGACCTCCTCCGATGTTCTTCTTCGCCTCTTCGCTCATTCTCTCTCTCAGCTTTTACCTTGATGGATTGGGATTTAGGAGAGGATGAGATCAGGCCCTCACTCTCACTCTCTCTCTCTCCTTCTAGCTCTCTCACCAACGTGTCGGTAAATAAAATACCCACACGCTCGCACACATAAATACAACAATTTTTAAATTAAAAAATTTGTATGTTTCAGCTTAAATTATATTTACAAAAATATTTGTCTTAAAAATTAATGCTTCGTTCGATTTTATTTTTTTTCACACACACGAAAGTAATGTCAACTTTTAATCTTAAGTTGAAAAAAATAACAATAAAATAAAATTACTTTTAAAATATAAATAAAATTCAATCTATAAAATTATTTTTTAAGTTATCCAATAAAAAAACTTATTTTTTACTTCTCAGCATATTTTATTTATCCCAAAATTCCTTTTTTCAAATATTAAAAGTTGTCCACACATTAAAAGTGTGTTTGCATTAACGTAATAATCCGCGTTTCCTCTGAAATCATGATAAAATCAAATTAACAATTATTTACTGCTTCAAGGTGGAAATGATGTAGGTGCATTTTAAAAAATTGTATGAATCCATTCCACACCAACAAGACAATTATTTTAGTAAAATCACACAGCCATTAAATTGAGAGAATTTGATATCTTATTGACTTACTTCACTTTTATAGAAATTAATTAAAAATTATGATAAAAATAAGAGTTTAATATTCAATTATTAATAGTAAAACTGCACATAATTACACATTATCATTTGTATAAGTTTAAGGTAGTTTTGAAAAAATAAATAAATCAATTATTCATGCAAAATGATATCTGATCAGATTGCAATTTGAAAAAAAAAACAACTAATCACATAAACATACTTAAATTAACTTTAACAAAATAAAGAATTTTTTAAATAAATTTATTTTAAAATTAAAAATTAGTTTTTGTTTTTGAACTTATAACAAAAAAAAATCACTACAAATTTAGCCTAAAATTTTAGCATATTAATCTAATTAATTAAATTAAAGTGGAATTATGGTTTAATCAGATAAAATAATGAATGGAAATATTAACCAGACGCGGGGCTATGCAAATAAAGTAGAAATAACTGTCGTTATAGATGTTTATATTATTCAAAAATAATAACAAATCCAAATAAATAGAAATTTACTTTTGCTCTGAAAATAATGTTAAAATTCATTTTGTGCGTTGATTCAAAATAAATATGACTATCTTTATGTATTAAATTATAATATAATTTTTTAATAATAAAAAATCTGAAAGGTGAGTAAATCTCCAAAACATAACCAACATTACATAAGTTGGATCTAGATTCTTCTTAAAGAAGATTTTAGGTTAAGTATTATAAATTGAAAATATATATATAATTAAAATGAGAGATTATCTGAAAATGATCCATCAAGATTTTAAGCAAAGATTAATTCTTGCTAAACTAATAAATACTTCATAATGATAACATTTTAAAAAAATCAAACTATAGATAGCCAAAGTGCTGATAAAACTAATAGCAATCAACCGCAAACATAATAATCATCAGAAACACAAGCAATTTAAAAACTTCAAGACACGACACTAATCAACACCACAAACATTGAAGAACCTCACCTAACTTGGATATCGAAGTAGAGGTCTAAACTACCATTTTTATCAAACATTGAAATCTTTTGGGTAGATCTAAGAGAAGAGAAAAGGTAACATATTTTAATAACCAATTGAAACTGTTGTAAATGGGTAATTGATACAAGCAAATTGTTAACTGAAATAATTAAAAATTAAAGACCAAATATCTATTTTTTTTTTTGGTTTGATTTTCAGTTCCTATGTTAAAAACTGAATTGAATTGGAAATGTAATAAATTTATATTAGTTTTTCAATTCTATCTGTAAATAAATTTTAATTTAAAAATCATATTTTATTATAGACCACAAATACTTTTTATTTAATATACAGCTAATGACATAAACTCAAAACTATCACTTAAGTTGAAATAGAAGCTAGTTGGTTAAAAGCCATGTTTAATTAATTAATATATGTATTTTGTAAGTTGGAAATATTTTAATTTGTAATGCAGACTAAATTGTTATTGCAGTGGGATTTAGCATTTTCAACAAGTCTTTTATATTTATTACATATTTAAATTTTTATTTAATAAGTGTTGTCCATGAATAGAAATTTAGTCACTAAAAGAATTTATGTATAAGTTCAGGATTTTACTATTACTCTAATTAATGAAGTATTAATTTCTTGTTAATTAAAAAACAGTGTTATATCATGAGAAATAAAAAAAAATGAAATAACTGATACAATTTAAACTGCAAAAAAAAAAAGAATTGGTTTACTTTTTATGTGATTCTTAACTGGCATTTCAACCCTTATAAATCCACATGATAAATATCTTTTATATATAACCCTTTAGTAGTATAAAATTAAATTACCTTATTATATTTAAATTATATCCTTCAAAATGAATAAAAGTAATATAAGAATATTGCAACAAAAAAAATATAAAAATAAATAATATACTAAATAATTAATAGAATTTAATTTAAATTTAAAAATTATTATTATTATAATTTGAAATAAAATATGTTTTAGTTTAAATTGAATAGGAAGATAATAACATATTCATAACAACAATGAATTAAATTTAAAAAATATTATAAATTCTTAAAAATCATATATAATAAGAAAAAAAAAAAAGAAGTTTACTAAAAAAGATAAAAATAAAATTTCACTTTTTCAAAATAAATACTGAAATTTATAACACATAAGTAAATCTAATTCAAATCAAACTGGTAGTGTTTTTTTTGTGATCGAATCAAAATATTTGTTTCTTTGAAACTATTCAAATCAAACTGCTAGGTTACTTAAGCTCTAAAAAAGCATATTTATTTATATTAATATTTAAAAAATACAAAAGTTAGTTTTTCACTTAATAAATAATATTACTTTATTAATTATTTTGAGTGATTAAAACGAAAATAATAATGTAAGGTTCAATTGCATTTTCGTCACAAAATTCCCTTTATAGAAGTCAGTAAGTCCAAACTAAAAGGTCAAATAGGAGCATATGACATAAAATTGTGTTATATGCAGTGCATGACATACCCTCTTTCCTCTTATAAATTGGCACTGATGAGTTCAATATGTTTGTAAAAGCATTTTGCACACAGATGAAGAACATAAACTAGTTTCTGTTGAGAGTGAGGAGTGTGTCTATTTAACAAAAATTAATTTCTGTTGTATAATTTTTATTGCATAATCAACAGTCATACACAACTGAAATTACTTTTAGTGAAGAGTATTTTAATATATATATATATATAATTTTTTTTCTGACGGTGCAAAGAGCAGCTCTGAGAAGGAAACTCGTAACACTAATTGGGCCACCGGTTAGTGCTATTGTCCAGCAGAGAGAAGGAAGGGGAATGGACCCTATAAGGTTCATATAGAAAAGAAGAAAAAACCGAGCCCATTTAAAATATTTACAAGTTGTTATTTGCACCAAATAAGTGTAAATTGTTGAACCTGTATTTTTTTTTTCAAAGAATAACAAATTATTGAAAACTTGCTTCATATCACAAAAGTATGTATAACAAAATCAATGGCAGATGAATTAAAAGTTTAATTTCATAAAAAGAAATTAAATGTTAAGTTGCAAATATTCTTGATACATACTAAAATGCTTATATTATAATACTAATAAAAAGAATAAAATGTGTTAAGTATTTAAAGTTAATAAAATAAATTACTTTATGAATCCTTATAAACATATCACTTTATTTTAAAAATCTATGTTTTAGATTAATACTTTTATTCATTTTTACAATATTCTTTATTAAAAAAATCATTTAACAATCATATTTTTAATTTTATAATAATCATATTTACATTTTAATAATTTAAAATACATAATATTAATATTATTATATTAATATTTTATTCATAATAAATCATACACCCTTTCAATATTATTCGTCATTTTTTCATTTTAATAATATTGTTTTCAATTATTTAGAAAATATTTTTAATTAATATTAAATTTGAATAGAGGTAAATTCAATGGAAAATGGAACTGTTGGAATTGTGTACATAATTATATAAATACATAATAACGAAATAACTTTTCTGGATGGATTTTCCTAAAACAATAGAAAAAACTATTATTTCACATGGATAATAGATTTATAATTTTATATAAAACAAAATGAAATATGGTTAACCATTATAATTTTCAAAAATTAATTTTCAACATTATTTTGTTTAAATAATAATATCTGTATAGTTACTGTTTATAAAAATGTAATAGAAAATATTGTGATATATCTATAGACTTTGATTTTTATCTTGATTTATTTTTTATTTTATCTTATAATTATTTAACATTAAAAAATAATACTAAAAAAAATATCAGTGCAATATTTACATAACCTATAAAACAATTTGAAACTTTAAAAAAAAAAAAAAAAAAGCATCATGGCTGTGGTACATTGTCCAATTTCTTGTTGGGGACCAGAGGCAGAGATAATTGATGGACAATTTAAATCCATAACTTTGAATGGTATCAAATTGGAAGTTGATAAAAACCTTGGATTGAAAGAAAAAAAAAATGCACCTTGTTGGGAAACGTGCACCTTGGAAATATCAATCTTGCAGGATATACTGACCCATACAGCATGTTCGTGGCCCGTGGGGTTCGCCGACTAGAAAATTTATTTTGAATTTTATTATATTTTAAATTTCATTTTTTGTATCTTCGCTCAATAATTTTGAAAATCACAAGATTCTGTTAATTTTATTTGGAATTAAATGTTTAACAAAGTTGGAAGGTCGTTAAAGTATTTTAATCAGTGAAAGGTTAACCACACTTTTCTTTAATATTATTGATTATTTGTTAAATTTATTATAAATTATAAATTTTAACGGATGTCATTTTTATTTAAATGATTTTTTCTCTATTAAGAAGTGAAAATCACCATTAAATTTTTTAGGACACGTCATATAGGACATGGCATTCTTATCGGACATATCTATGATTACTTAACCATAAAATCTATGTCTTCTATGACGTGGCATTCTTATCTACCCAATTTGTTTGCTTGAGTAAAATATTACCAATACATTTTAAAGTTAGAAAAACTAAAATAGAATGTTTTAAATTTGAGAGATTAAAATTAAATTTTAACATATCTTGAGCAATTAAAAATATGGATACATATTAATTATATTTGTTGTTTTTGAAATTAGTTCTCAAGATAGAATAATATTTTATTTAAATATATAGATAATATAAATATTTGATATTTACTTACTATTTTTTTTATAATTTTACTATTAACTATAATTAGTTTGCTGTTGATATGATTATTATAATAAATAATATATTTAAGATAATTAAAGTAATTAAGATTATTTTTCAGTTGAGATAATTATATTATTGTTAGATATATAATTTAATTAAGTAGTGTATTATTATTTTATATAAATAAGATAGTTATGTATATTTTATTTTATAATTTATTTTTAATATATTACGAAGAATGATTTTATTATTTTTAATTTTTAATTCACTAATTTAATTTTTATTTGTTTTTATAATTTTATTATTACTTTTAATATAGTTTTTGTTTTTTAAAACAATTTACCTAAATGCTTATAATTTAATTTTAATATATTATTTTTACGTTTTAATTATTAATTTTAATTGTGATATAATTTATTTTTAACATATTATATTTTAATTTATTCTTATTTTCAGAGACAAAACCATTCATTGAAATATATTAAAAAATAAAATATATTACAATAAATTGAAATTAATGAATTGAAATGTAAAAATAACTTAATAAGTAATGTATTAAAAAATTATAAGTATATAATTAAATTTTAATTTTTTTAAGGATATAAAATTAAAAATAAATGATTTAATTGAAAAACAATAATAATATTACAAGTAATAATAATAAAATTTTAAAATTAATTTAATAAATTAAAATATAAAAATAATATTAAAAATAATAAAAATACTCTTCATAATATATTAAATAATAAATTATAAAAATAAATTATATACAACTATCTTATTTATAAAAAATAAATACATGACTTAGTTTAAATATGTACTTAAGAATAATCAAAAATAATTTTCATATATTAGTCAATATCATTTATTATAATAATTTTCATGAAATATTATTTATTATGATTAATGTTGAGAATTAAAAGAACATTGAGTAAGTATGAGGAATTATTTTTTTCCGACTAAAATCAAATATTTATAGGGATTTAAAATATATTTTAATCAATAATACTATTATAATACTACTTATATCTTGTTGATATATAATATATATATATATAAGCACTGAAATTAAAAAATTTATAAAATACTATTTTTTATATGAAATATTAATTTATCAAAACTAGTTAAATTATATAATTTTAATTAATAATATCATAAATTTATTTTTTTTATTTAAAATATACTAAAAAGTTAAAATAATTTAAGTGGTTACTGTATTCAATAATATTAATGTAATTTAACAAATAGAATTTCTCACAAATGAATGCAACTTACACGGTTATAGATTAATGAATGCATTTAATAACATGAAAAACGAATGAGTGTACACTTTCCAATAAATTAACAATCAATAAACCTAAAAACGAGATTTTTGTATAATTAAGACAGAAAATACAACAATTAGTATATTAAAGATATTGGTTAAGAACTTATGAGTAATTTTTTTAAAGTAAACAATTTAGTAACACTAATACATCAATGTCATGTTTTCATTGTAAAAGATGACATGCATTTATATTCATAACACAAATCTTTTAATATATTTTATTTTAATGATTAAAATTAATTAAAAATTATAAAATTACGAGTGAAATTCATTAAATAATAAGTGAAACACGTAATTTTATAATTTTTATTAAATTTAAAATAATATTAGAAAATATGTTATTAATATTTATTTTCATGAGAAATACTATAAACATACTTTCTTGACACATCTTTTTATAGATTAAATTTTATTAAAAATCATAAAAAAATTATACGAGGCTATACTATAATTTTATAATTTTTAATAAATTTTAATCAATAAAATATTATTAAATAAACTATCTTATTTAAATGAAAGTTTAGAGAACGGAGATAATTTTTATATAAAATTAAAAAATTAATTGAAATAAAGTATCCTTCTTAATTAACCTGAAATATATATTCAAAGGAAGTGCATATTATTCATGAATAATGCTGTCTTCTCCATTTAACTATCTTATAATTTTTCCTATCCCCTTATAAAAAGAATATTAAATGAAAAGCTAAAGTATATATTTGAAATATATTTAATAATTTTTTTCTTATATCAGATATATTTGAAATAACATTTTCTTATTAATTATTTATATGATAAATATTTAATAAAAATAAAATATTTATTATCTTAAAACTATAAAATGTATTTAATATTATCCATTGGTAAAAATACTATAAAAAGATTTAGAGTTATTCATTATTCATCGGGTGTTCGAGAAAAAAAAAGTTACATCAAAGATAAAACTCGTTCTTTTCAATCCAACACCGGAGTTTCTTATCATGCAGTGTCTCAAAAAGTATAAATGAAAGTTTTGAAGATTTGAAAGTGCAATCCAAAACGTATCAATGATTTAATTGTCATATAAAACAATTTGATCAAACACAACTTCATGACAAAAATATCATATTATGAGAATTTGGATCCGTCCGAGACCAGGTCCTTGACACGTCTCCATTGACTCGCATTGAGGAGTAGTGGAGTCGGCCACTCATAGCCTCTAAAAAATAATTGCAAGATCATGGGAGGAGTGGAACAAAGATCATGGGAGCGTAGATGTGTAAAGGAGTGGAGTTAGGCCAGTCTCGAGGCCTATAAAAGGCTTTGAGACGAAATAGAAAGGGTGGGGAAAAACTGAGAAAGAGAGAACATGCAAGTGAGAAAAAGAGAGAAAACTGACGATCGTTCAAAAGAAACCAAACAGGAATCCCAAAGTTAGATCGAGGGAAGAAATAAGGTATTGGACAAGAGGAAGAAGGCACTAGACTCCTTTGGATACCAGGTTAGTAAAGTGAATGCATGAACATCCCCTCAGGGTGAAGCCATAGGAAGTCCTCCCCCCCTTACTGAGTGAAACCGAAACCGAACTGCTTACTCACCCTTCTCCCCTGTTACCAAGGCCGAATCCATCTCGGCCCACTGGTTGAGATGAGATGACCCTACTTCTGAGTAAAATCGAAACTGAATCGTCTGTTCACCCTTCTCCCCTATTACTAGGGCCGAATTCATCTCGACCCCACTGGCCAAGATGGGACGACCCTACTTTTGAGTGAAAATCGTCTAATCGCTTAGTCTACCCTCCTTCCATGCCTCATTTTGTGAAAACCGAGTCTATATTGGCATCGTTTGCCAGGACGAGATGACCTCGTCCCACTAAAGCCTTTCCACCAAGGCCAAATCTATCTCGACCCATGTGGTGAGCCACCCTCTTAAACCTACCCCACTAAGGCCGAGTTCGTCACGACCTCGATATGACTAAGCTGATACAAGTCGGCTTTGCCTTTCCCTGAACCAACAACCAGCTATAACTACGTTGACTTTGACTCCTCCAGCAGGGGAGGTATGTAGGCACAAGAGGCACACTCTTGCCAAGTCGTGAAACCAAAAAACCCCAAAATAGACTCAACCTCTACCCCTGCCACTTCACGACCCTTATCAAAGAGAATATAACCCCAAGCTTGAGCACCATTCCTATTCTTTTGTAAGCTAACTAAGGGTAACTATCAGATGATAGGCATGCTGGAACGCCCTGTGTCCCCAATGCGTAACTGATTTCCAAACCCATGTTTCTGATTCTGAAACTAGCCTTTTCCACCAAGGTTCCTAACATTCCTTAAAATAAAATGCCGATGGTGACTCCTAGTGGCTGAGTTGGGTCTCGGTCATATTCGGCCCACTTTGCCTAATACCACGATTTAGGTTGTGACACATATTATCTTTATATATCATGACATTCAAAGCATCAATATCTCTTCCACTCTTCATTGGTCATTCCCACCATCCGCATCAAGCGCGCATTGCACAAATTAGGAATTGCCTAGTGATATGTAATTTTTTTAATTTACTATATGATATTAAGAGAAGTGTCATTCTTAATATTTTTTTTTATTTTTAATTAAAATTTATTATAAATTTATAAATAAAACTCAATGGAGAAATAATGAGATTTGTAAAATTTGTTATTTTTATTAAAATTCAGTTAATAATAAAATATATTTGTTAACATCAGTTTTTTAAGTTAACTTTAAGCATTAAAAATGGTAAAATTTATTGAAAAATATTTATAATATTTTTATGTAATAAATATTTTTTAATGAAATCATACTACTATGTTTATTTATTTAAATCATAGGGTGGTGAGTTATTTAAAATCACTGTTAAGAACTGAAGTTAACATTATTTATAATAAAAAATGTATTTAAAATATTTTATTAAAAAAATTTATACTTAAATTTATTTAACTTGTATATTAACTGCAAAAAAACATTGTATTTTATTATTTAATAACATATTGATATATTATGAAAATTTATCATTATTAAAATTAAATATATTCACAATTTAGCAGCATACGATAATATAAAAATTATTTATTCTTCATATAAAATCTTAATTCAATAATTCAACATCAACTAATAATTTTATCCAAAATTTTAGTTGTTACAGTTGAATAATATATTTATTTATATAATATATAAATATTTTATATTAATATTATCACGTGTCAACTTTTAAATTAAAATTTTACATTTTTATTTATAATATTTTACTCTTCATTTATAAAAATACAAATATTTCTTAATAGAAATTAAATTATTTTAATCACCAATAAATTACACAAATATGCATAATTGATTAAAGAAATTCAAAAATCATGAGAGGCAAAGAAATGTGTAACATTCCATTGCAAATGAGGATAACATAAGCAAAGATTAGAACAATACATAAAAATAGTAAAGGATAGTTAGTGTTATTAATTACGCATCATTTTTCTAATATAATAATTTCTTAATTAACTTAGTACCAGAGTCTTTATAAATTACAACTCTTTTACAGTAAAGATAACTTAAAATTGATATACTCCCAGAACAATAATATGAAAATTTATTACCTGTCTAATATGATTGAAAATAACCAATGATGAAAACAAGTTAAAACTGACCTCTTTTAAGTGAGATGGAGAAAAAATTGAGTATACATACGAAATATCTAATTGAGTCAAATATGAATAGAAGAGGGAAGGAAACCGTTTTTAGGTTAAAAGAAAAAAAAGTTCAAATAGTTAAGAAGAATTAAAGAAATGAATCTTTCATAGCTAAAGCGTAAATCTTCAAATAAATATAAGTATGTAATAAATATGATTTAATTGATAACATATACTGTGTGAAAAGGAAAAACTTACCTTTAGTTTTCTCTTAAAACAAATTGATACATTTATATGGAATCATCTCACGAACTTTGTTCATTCTAAATTACAATAAACAATAATTTTTGTTACTATTCTCTTCCTCTTTGACTAATCAAATTTATAATATAAAAAAAAACTCTTCTATCTAAAGTTTTTTAATATATATTTTACTTAAATTAATTACCACACTTTATTTTTTAATTAAAGATATTTATGTTATTTTATATATGTCAATTTTTTGCTTTCACTTCCTACGCATTCAACTAAGGAAAACAAACAAACTTTTAACAATTATTTATTCGTACAAGCTTAAAGTCTTAATTATATAAAAAATTAATATATTAAATTTTTATTTATTTTTATAACTCTCAATACTAAATAAAAAAAACCTCTCATTTTTTTCTTCTAAAATCCCACTTCCAATCATTCCTCATAATACTCATTAGCAAAATTTTAATGTTTATTTAATAGTAATTCCTACAACCTTTTAATTTGGTTAGTCTTTCCTTAAATGCACTTTTTATGATTTTTTTTTACGTAAATTTAATCAAAATTTACTAACATGGCTCTAATTATGATTTTTTCTTATATTATCATTCATTTATTATAACTGGAGTTTTTTTTTATATTTTTAGTTTACCAAAAAAGTCTTAAGGTATAATAAAATTATAAATTTTTGTAATAATTAATTTAAAAATCACATTTATTTTTGTAATCTAAACATTTTTATTATAACAATGTATCGAAATTAAAATATTTGTATGTTTAAGTGAAATGACTAAATTTCATTTGTAATACACCAATTTTATTGTAATATGTGAAAATTAAATAAAATAAGGATAACTTTTTGTCCCAAAATAAAATATTTAATTTGATAGAATAAGGGTTGCACAGAGAGAAAATTTTAATTTGATAAGTAAATAATAGATATATAAAATCAGTTTGCTTCGTTAAGAATGTTTTATTCTTATAAATAACTAGATAACATTATTAAAAAACAAGTAATTTATGCCGAGTTGATGTGATGGCGGAGTGGCACTAACACATCTTCCGGGTGAAAGAATCATAAATATAAAGATAAATACGGTATAATGTGATGTGATATTTTTTGGGAGGCAAGTTTTTCGTGCAAAAACACCTATTCAACAGGACTTTCCGTCCACGACACCTTCTTTATTTCATTTTCATCTTCAAATCTGAATATTCGAACGCCAAAGCAATCGCATCGCAGTCACAGCACAATGGTGAAGGGTAGCAGAGGACATACGCTCATGGAGATTGGACCTGATGGTGTTGCCATCATCACCATCATCAACCCTCCCGTCAATTCCCTCTCCTTCGACGGTATAACGCTTTACATTCTCCTTTCTCCCTTTTCGATCTCATTCTCTGCGCTCATCATCGCATCGCATGGCCATTACTTTTAATTCGCTGTTTTGGTCGTGTCTCAGATTGCATTGACTGCGTGTTTTCTTTCTGATATTGATGATTTAATTGTAGTACCACTGTGTTTTATAATTTTATCTAACGGAATCGATTTTGCTCGGTGAAATTTATCGATATTTGAATATTTCCTCACTGCCACCCGCTGTAATGGAAATTCTGATGCTCGTGAACTTGATTTGAATTGTGCTGTGACGTAAAAGTTAACTAGTTGCGTGATAAATAGATAAATAATGTTCTATGATACATAGATTCGCTTGTCAAATGTGATACAATCTATAATATGTTGATACGGGTTATTCTAAAAATATATAAGAATGAGATATATATAAAAATTCATAAAACGTTATAGGAATAATATTACTAAAAACAAAATAAAAATTATAAACCACTAGCATCATAAATCTCATCCTATTTGTAAACAAATAGTAATAATATCAATCTCATTAAGGGACAATGCTTTTGTTTGGTGTTGAAACTGCGAATTGGAGACAGCCTCAGTGGAGCGATTTTTAGGTGGCGGAAGAGGAATTTCGGTGGTAATCAGCTGCAACGATTCCGATGCTCAAGTTAGTAAAAGTATAAGGGCAGTGGAAAAATGAAGAGTGATCATCAGACCTGAAGTTGTGTTTAACTTTATATAGTGGTCATTTGATGGAAAAACCATTAGTTAGTTAGTTAGGAACTTAGGATCCATGTGGCATTTCGTTGGGTCCCACGGTTTGAGTGTTTTCTTTTGCCCTTTCTATAATTACTGTTGTTTGGTAATGAGGTGGATGTCAAATTAACAGCGGTAGATGTGGAGTTGAATGCATGTATCTCACTTTCTTTCCACTATTACCTGATCTTGGCTAACTGTAGTTTGTTTCAATTTCAATTGGTTATGTCACTTCGGTATTACATTGTGGCTTCCACTGTTCCTGTTCCTGAGTTTTTGAGCTGATGTAGTGTGCAATTTCAGATTAATACTCAGCAAGTTGTTAAACCTTGGATGTTTTCTTTATATTTTCAGTATCATTCTCTATTTTCTTCATATGTTGATTTTCTATCATTGAAATTATTCTATGTTGCTCATCTCTCTCGCTGTCTCTCTTTTTGTCTCTAGTGTTGCACAGTTTAAAGGAGAGTTTTGATCAGGCTATACGGAGAGATGATGTCAAGGCAATTGTTGTTACAGGTATTGTGATTTACTTTTGAATTGAACAGTGTCCAAGCTCGGAGATTATTCAAATAACTGGGAAGGGACAGCACCTAAGTTTGTTCAATTAACAATATAGACTTAGTAACTAGGCAGTACCATGGTTTGGCCGTGGACTGTGGAAAATAAATAAATATATCAGAACTCATTTATTCCAAGGGAAGAATGTAAATATAAAACTTTTGAAATAAGAAAAAGAGAATTCGATAGATAACCACCACTTGAGCCTATAACCTTTTACCCAAATCCTCACCCTCCATGATCACGTTAGCAATGACCAAGTGGCAAATTAGGATCTTATCTAATGAAACAACGAAATATTTATCCTTGATCATATTAAAAAGTCTTTGACCTAGCCTAAAAAAAATTCATAGTTGTTATGACCAATGCCATTATACAAAAGTTAATGACAGTGATATCTTTCAAACCTGCTAGAGTAGTCATCCTCACTCCTCAACTACACTAACTCCTATATATGATTGTGACATTTTGATAAACACTGAATTTTCAAACTGTAAAGAACTATGAGCCATTAGTATTAAGAAGAACAAGAGGGAAAAGAAAATGAAGTCGCAGGCTAGTTTTGGGCTTCACCAAAGATATTTCCTGGACAACTAGCTTATAGCTACAGCATCATAACTGAATCTGTTGTTACTTTTATTAGGTGCAAAGGGAAAATTTTCTGGAGGTTTTGATATTTCTGCATTTGGTGGCCTTCAAGAGGCAAAAGGTACTTTCACAATTTTGGGTGTCTTTCTAAGTTCTAATAGTTACATTCATACTCATATTCTAATTCTTTCCTCACCCCTATTATAGAGCGGCCAAAACCTGGTTGGATATCAGTAGAAATCATCACTGATACCATTGAAGGTACTTTATTTTTTATGAAATTCTTTATTTTATATTCATTTGTCACTTTATGCTATGTTAAATTTGTTCACTTCATTTTTCAGCGGCTAGGAAACCATCAGTTGCTGCCATTGATGGCCTTGCCTTGGGTGGGGGCTTAGAAGTTGCAATGGTATTATTACCAACTGATTAGGAAAAGAGACTTATCTTCATAATTTTTGTACGAAATATTACCAATTCTTTCTAATATAGGCATGTAATGCTCGTTTATCAACCTCAACTGCTCTACTAGGCTTGCCTGAACTTCAGCTTGGAATAATTCCTGGATTTGGAGGTAGTAACTAATTCCTCTCTATTTTCGTCAAATTTACTTGTATTTTCTGTATGAATTTAAATTGAATGCATCTCTGTACATAACTTTTTTTGTGTGTTTATTCTCTATTTTGAAAACATACTTGTAACCACTTTTACTGGTCTTTGTTGAGTTATATGAGTTACAGAGGAAAGCTGTTTGAAGTTTAAGTTTTACATGCTTTTAATGGAGTTATTAATTAAATACAAGTTTGGTTAAATAATAAATACCTTAGTTCACTCGTTAGTTTGGCCTAGAATAGTTTGTAAAAAGAAAAGAAGTTAAACCATGAGTAACAGTGGATGTCTTGTGACTAATTGTCCTTATTATTATTATTTTCTTTAGTATTGTTAACCTGGAGTTTAAATTGTCTTAGGAACACAGCGACTTCCTCGCCTTGTTGGTTTGACAAAGGCACTTGAGATGATGCTGGTATGCTACATTTTATGCTTCCTTTTTAAAACTTCACTATTCTGTTCAATGTGAAGAACTGATCTGAAAAGCTGGTGTATTCAAACTCAAGGTTGGTGATCAGTCAAACAGCATATTCATAGTTCTATTTTTGAATTTTGTTGGACAAAACATCAGCAAGTTTTTGGTTCAGTTCTACACTTTGAGTGGAATTGTATTTTTCTTTTTTCAGAAAGTATTTAAGAGTTGTGACTTCAGTTCAATGTGCTTGTCTAGTGATTTTCAATTAATTTCTTTACCACTTTTTTTTTTTAATTAAGACTTCAAGAGCAGTTAAAGGAAAGGAAGCTTTTGGTTTGGGGCTTGTAGATGGTTTGGTGTCACCTGATAATTTGGTGAACACTGCACGCCAATGGGCCCTGGATATCTTGGGCCACCGAAGACCATGGGTTGCTAGTCTTTACAAGACTGACAAATTGGAACCCCTTGGGGAAGCAAGAGAGATTTTGAAATTTGCACGAGCTCAGGCTCGAAAACAGGCTCCTAACCTCTATCATCCTTTAGTTTGCATTGATGTTATTGAATCAGGAGTAGTTGCTGGTCCCCGTGCAGGACTCTGGAAGGTTGTTATCTGTCTCCAGTATACCCTTTTCCCCTTCAATATTTTTGTTGCATAAGTGTGTGTGACATTGTGTTGATCTTTGTAGGAAGCTGAAGCATTTGAAGGACTTGTGAAGTCAGATACTAGCAAAAGCTTAGTTCACATATTTTTTGCTCAAAGAGGAACATCCAAGGTGTGTTGGGGTTTTCTATGAAATTAGTTATTAAGAGAAAAAGAGTGTTCATACTCTAGCTCAAAAATATATTTTTAACTTTTACATAGAAAGATTAAATGTTACATAGATTTAATTTGTATATGTTGTATTAATTTACTGAAAGTTTTGAAAAGAAAGACTTTTCTCTCTTTCCTCCTATTTATTTGTTATAAATAAGACCATGAGGTGTTCCCATACCCTTCTGGTGTGGAACTAATCCCTGCTCAAGTTTAAGCTTAGCCCTAGCCACATGGTGCTTCCCATACCCTTCACTGCAGGCAAAGTCTGCTCATTTGGAGCTCATGCCAAACTAAGCCACAGTTCTTGGTTGCTCTTCTACCTTTTTAAGTTTCAGTTTGGCTTCTTTTGCTGTGGTTACCCCAAAGCCAGGTTATATATACTCATGGGTCTGAGTCTAGTGACCACTCCATTCTTATCATGTAAGCTTATATGCCTGAGTGGCTATATAGGAGAAATATGGTCAAGGACTGAATTTGGCCTACCTTTCCCATTAAGGACCTTTTAAAAGTTGTTTAATAATTGATATAGAGCATTGAAATGTTGTTTTCTGTCAAAAGTGAGATTGTTTGAATAATGACATTTACAACACAGTAATTGTTGTTTAACATAATTTAATAGTGTAGCTCATAAATTTTATCCCTTTGTAGCTTACACAATTTTGAATATCTACATTTTCTTAGATCTCAGAATCTCATTAAACAATTTAGTGAGCTAAGTGATACCATGTTCTTCTACACATTTTAAAACTTCAATAGGAATATCATTGGGTCAACAACTTTATCATTATCCATATTCTTAAAGATTTCTTACCTCTCCAATTCAAATTTGGCGGAGTAAGCCAAATTTTGTTTGCCCCCATGGATTTCTAACCCTTCCATGTTACAGGTCAATACTTATTCATCATTGAAAAGCTTATAAAAACAGTTTTCTCACCTCTCCTTGATATCATAATCTATGACCAAAACTTTTCCTTCTTCATGTTTGCTTGGTCCAAATCTCTTTATTTCCTTTACAAAATCTGGACAAAACTTCTAAAAGCTTGGATTGTGCCTCTCAACTTTCTGTGTCATTTCTAGCCTTTCAACACCTTACTCAATTTTTAACATTATTGCACCTGTGCGTATGGATTTAAAACACTCCCTTTTATTTCTTACCTTTTCTTGAACACTTTCATTCTACCACTAAGATTCCTTATCTTTTGATTCAAAACCTTCTGATTAACCCAAAACTGCTTTAGCAACCTTCCTAACCTTTAGACATCTCATTTCAAATAAGGTTAGTACTACCTTATGATTCCTGATTACCTTTCTATCCCATCTTGATACATGTCTTAAATTTGAAAGTGGCATTTTATGGCTAGAGGTTTTATAGGATTGTTAAAATGTCCCATATTGGCTAGAAATATAACCAGACTACCAGAGTACTCCTTATAATGTTTGGGCAATCTTTCCACCTTGACCTAACTTTTGGAATTGAGTTAGGTTCAATCCATTTTTTAAAAGACAAATAAGGTTGTGAAGCTGCATTAGCTAAGCCTGATTTTGAGTACTAATTTTTTGTATAAATTCTATGGATATGAATTTCCCAATACTGCTTGACATGAACAGGTACCTGGGGTTACAGATCGTGGTCTGGTTCCAAGACGTGTCAAGAAGATTGCCATCCTTGGTGGAGGACTAATGGGCTCTGGAATAGCAACAGCTTTAATTCTTAGCAACTATCCTGTCATCTTGAAAGAAGTAAATGCGAAATTCTTAGATGTCGGTATGAATAGGATTGAAGGTGAGAATAGATTCTCATGACTTGGCTCATACTAGTCCCTATTCACACTACAGTGCTACACCTTTAATTAAGAAATGAGTGATTTTGTTCTCATGTAATGTTTTTCCCCGTTGAGCAGCAAACTTACAGAGCCGTGTTAAGAAAGGTAAAATGACCCAGCAAAATTTTGAAAAGGCAATCTCTCTTCTCAAAGGTTCTCTTGACTATGAAAGCTTCAGAGATGTGGACATGGTGATAGAGGTTGTACAATGAACTCCAAAATGTATTTGCTTATTTACTGTCCTCAGGATCATGGTTGCATGTTATCCAAATGCTTGGGAAATTATAAACTTTTGGTGCTTGATGTCTGGACAGGCTGTTATTGAGAATGTTTCCTTAAAGCAACAGATCTTTGCTGATCTTGAAAAGTATTGTCCACCTCACTGTATACTTGCAAGTAACACTTCCACAATTGACTTGAACCTGATTGGAGAGAAGACCAAGTCTCAAGACCGAATTGTTGGAGCTCATTTCTTCAGGTGGTATCTTGTATTTGGAAACTATTTTTTCCCTGCTATGTCTTTCTGATCTAAATATCTGACTTGTGCTTCTGCAGTCCTGCACATGTTATGCCGCTTCTGGAAATTGTACGTACCAAGCAGACCTCTCCCCAAGTGATAGTTGACGTGTTAGATATTTCAAAGAAGATAAAGAAAACGCCAGTGGTGGTTGGAAACTGCACGGGATTTGCTGTTAATCGGATGTTCTTCCCATATACTCAAGCAGGTCTCTTGCTTGTTGAACGTGGTGCAGATGTTTATCAAATTGATAGAGTAATAACCAAATTTGGAATGCCCATGGGGCCTTTCAGGTATTAATGCTTGGATAAGTTGATATTTTCAATCAATTCTTCAAGTGCCTGATTTGTCACGTATTTACTAATGCAGATTGGCTGACCTTGTTGGGTTTGGTGTGGCGATTGCTACTGGCACACAATTTATTCAAAATTTTCCTGAGCGAACTTATAAATCAATGCTTATTCCCCTTCTGCAAGAAGATAAGAGAGCTGGTAAAGATAAATTCTGCTTCAATTGGAATTCTGACGAGATATCTTTGTGGAATATATTTACATGACAATGAAATGCTCTGTTGTATTCTACTAAACTAATTCACTAACAATCTTTATTTAACACACGCTTTGAACAGGAGAAACAACTCGCCGAGGGTTTTATTTGTATGATGATAAACGCAAGGCTAGTCCTGATCCTGAATTGAAGAACTATATTGAGAAAGCTAGGAGCATTTCTGGTGTCTCTGTTGATCCTAAGGTCTTTTTTTACTCTTCCTAATTTACACAATGTTTGTTGGCTAGTGAGGAAACAACATCTGAAGTCAATTTTTATTGTAAATTCCACTGGAACTGATGTTGTGAATATGAACCTGGATAGCTTGTCAAGTTACAAGAAAGGGACATCGTAGAGATGATATTCTTTCCTGTGGTGAATGAGGCTTGTCGGGTCCTTGATGAAGGTATTGCAGTCAAAGCAGCAGATCTCGATATTTCTGCTGTCATGGGCATGGGTTTTCCACCTTACAGGTTTGTCTTATTATTTTGTTGGCATGCTTATCAAAACTTTGTACTTGTTATAAATTTTTGGATTGATTTCAATAGGGGAGGCATCATATTCTGGGCTGACTCTCTTGGATCCAAGTACATATATTCAAGATTGGAGACATGGTCAGAGTTGTATGGAGAATTCTTCAAGCCTTGTGCCTACTTGGCTGCAAGAGCTGCCAAAGGAATTCCTCTGGTGAGTAACCTATGCACATTTATTTCCATTTCATTCATGCAAAACTATTTATTATGTTTTTCTAGGATTGTTTAGCCAATGTCTATTTGGTCATTAGCATTGGGTGGAGATTTGTGTGCAAACTGTTCTTTCCCACGGTTGCAACTGTAACCAGAAAATGATCATCTAATGGAATTTGTCTATTTCAACTATGCTTGGTAGTACTATAGTATACCATTTATTAGACCGAAGGCTAAAGTAGTTAACTCATTTACTTTAGTCACTGCTTTAAACTCTTGAGCAAAGTAAACAAGCCTTTGTCTTCTACCTAGTACTAAATTATGATTAACCCTTTATATCAGTTTATGCACTTTAGGAAATAACCAACATCGCTATTCATCTAGTACTTTTTCTTTGGAGTACAATATTCCAGAATACATTATGGCCATACCTCTTCATCATGACGGTGTACACTTACGAAAAGATAGTTCTTTAAAAAAAAAATGTAGAATCACATGCAAAAGTTTATTTATTTTTTGACATTTTCCTTCTATATACGATGTAATGTATCCACATTTTAGTTTTAAATAATAACTGCTTCGTGTATACAAAAAAAAAAAAATTGCATCAAGTGAAACCTTTTGACAAATAACAAAACAAAGATAAGTAGATAACCTAAGAAAATAAGGGGTTCACGGCTTATAATTATTAATGTTATTAGTGCCTGCTTCTTGCACTCAACAAGCTGTCTTTGTCGTTGTAGGCTTGTAGCCCAATTATATCACTTTCCTAATAGATAATTCATTCTGACCGTCTTTCGCCATTAGTATTGCCCTCTAATGGATTTTGTAATATTTTATTGCAGGGTGCCTCTGTGGAGCGGGCAACGGCACGGTTATAATAAATATTGCCCTCTGACGTGTTTACTTGATTCTCCTTTCAAATGGGAGGAATATAGTGACTTGAAAAATAGCTAAATAATGTATGATGAGAAAATATTTGAACAGCATAATTGTTTGTTCAAAATTTAAGTATTTTTAAATATACGGATGTGTTTCTTCCTTATGGCCCTTGTACGTGGTTATTTGATATTTATTCTCACAAGTGATAGTTACTTTACTTCTTTAACTAAAATGTTAGGGTTCGAATTCTAATCTTGGATATAGAAAAAATTATGTTGGGAAGGGAATATTTATCCATTGGTTAGTTCATGATTTTTAGTAAAGATTAATTATCATTTTTAGTGGTGAAAATTTCACATCTATTTTATAGGTATCCTACTTGTACGAAAAAAATTTATAAAGATGATTGATCATCAAGTAAATGGTGAAATACCGGGAGTGTAATTTCTTTGTATGTTTTCTAATAAGTTTACCAAGATCTTGATTAAGATTTTTTTATTTTATTTTAAATAAGAGAGTTATGTTGAATTATATATATATATATATATATATATATATATATATATATATATAATTTTATAAAAATGAATATCAAATAATGTTTTAGTCTTATCGGTTTTTAATTTATTTTATTTTAATTTAATTGAAATATATTTATTCACTTTTGATAATAACGTAATTATGATTTTTTAATTTGGAATGTCAGAAAAAAAAATATTAAAACTTTCAAAAGCATTTTACATGTTTTAAATAAAAATATTTAAATAGTTTTTTTTTATTCTTTTGTAGTATAGGTTTAACTAGTTCTATATGATAGTGGATTTTTCAACAATTTTTATCTTAATATCTGTAATTAGAATATTTTAATAGTTTGAGGTGATATTTAGTTATGATTTTTAATATTTTTAAAAATTAATTTACAGTTTCAATATTTTTTGGTTTTTAAAATTTAAATTTAAATCACATAAAATATTTATCACTTACGTTCAAATTCATTTAATGACTGTGATAATAGTTGATAAGGGACGAAGACAAGAATAGCATAGGTAGAAGAAAAACAAGGTAATAATGATCATATAAGGAAAATACAATATAGTATTTTAAGAGTATTAGTTAACAAGTTAAAAATAGAAAGTTTTTTATTCCCAAGTGTAACAATGTATTCTAATGTGATTTTCAATATAATTCTACATAATCTTCAATGAAACTTTTATGACGATAGTATAAGAAATAATTACGGTGGTTATTGGTGGTTATGTAATAAATGTGATAGCAATAACATTGGTTAATTGAAGTTGTAATAATGACAATGAAAGAAAGAAGAGGATGTGATAGCAATAACATTGGTTAATTAAAGTTGTAATAATGACAATGAAAGAAAGAAGAGATGGTGATGGTAATTTCAATGATCATGATTTTGATAAGAACTATGGTTAACTAAGATAGTGGAAGAGACAACACTAATGATATTATGATAGCAATGATGAGAATTGTTGACTGATAGTTGTGTTGAATGTTGTAGCTTGGAAAATGAGGAAATTAAATATTTTTATTATAATTTAAAATAAAAATAAATTACTTTTTTATTTTAAAAATTAAACTAAAACTGTTTATATGAAACTCGAATTTGTTTTATTCAAACATGTGTTTGCTTTTGAATGAGTATTTTAAAATCAAAATCTAAAAACTTATGACCACCTCCTACAAAGATTAAGTAAATTAAACTTCATTTTGTTTTAAACTAAAATTTTGTGAACTATATATTCTTGTGTGTGTAAATAAAAGTAGCAAGAAGAAAATGACATCTCAACCATCCTAGGCTTGAATTGGTGAGGGAGTGTGAAAGAGTTAATGTTCAATTTAAAAAAATCTTATACATGTCTAAATTGCAAAGGAAACAAAGAGAAAATGGAGAATTTGGACTTGAAAGTTTGAATGAAAAAAATATGAAGAAAAATGGTGCTTATAGGTGATGGAAAGAGGTGTTTGACCAAAAGTTGAAGTGATAGAAAAGAGATAAGCTTAGGATTGAGAGAAAAAATGTTTGTGCCACAAATGAATTAAGATAAAGTTTTAGAATTTATAAGATTTTTAGGAAGTAAAATTGATTTTGAATTAGTAATAAAAATGGATTAGAAAAAAAATAAAAGTTCCTCCATTTTTATTAGGGTTTAGGTGAAGCATGTTAGGAGTCAATATTGTGGTTGTGATTGCACGAAACATTTTAACTAAAGTATAAGACTAGTGTTTAATCATTTTAGTTCTTTGTCTAAATTAACTAAGGTTAACATGTATTGTTAACTTATTAAGTTAAATAAGACATATAAAGAGTAGAATAGTAATTTATTGAGTGTAGTGAGTAGTATTGAGTGTATATCTAAGATATGATTATTTCAATCTATCTTTAAGATATAGTTATTTCAATCTATTTCTAAACCACATTAAAGTTGATTAATTAACAGTACATTCAATATTAAACAAAGTAATATTATTTTATCTTAGAGTGTTAAAGTCACTTCAAAATTACACAAAAGGATTAACTATGACTAATTATCACTAATTATATAACTTTTCATAAATATTTGATTGTATGTTTACAAAAATCAATAGAATATTTTATTATATGTTTGGTAACACAATCTAAATTTAGTTGAATTAATTTGTAAAAGTAATATAAAAAGTTACAAAATTTTCATTTAATTAAAATTTATAATTTAATATTTTTACTTACAAATGACTCCAATTAAATTAATTAATAAATAGCAAAAAAAAAAATATAGTATTACATAAGGCCCTTACTCCCCCAATTAATGGCTTCCAATAAGGTCTGATGGAGTTGGGTTCAATTTTTTTTCTTTATTTTATTTCTATTTTAGTTAGTTAAGCAAAATAAGTTTCACATTTAATTTATTTACACTAATTTGGGTTGAGTCGCAATCTTGGAGAGAGTTGGCTTCATGGTAGTGACAAAATTTAACTAAGACAACAGAGTGGCAAAAATAGAGTTCCCACTGAAATTGTCTTTGTTACATAGAATTCGACCACAAATAAAGAAGAAAATTGAACAAGAGGACGATAAAACATCTCTGTTATTCCTAATTTTTATTTTTCAAAATACTTGTTTTAGAAACAAGTTCTAAAGCTTCAGCTAAGAACATATTCATTAAACAAGTTTTTGACAAAAAAACAGTTCTTGAAAACAAAAATCAAACCCACCCGGAGTGTTTTCAATTTAAATTGAAAATCTATCTACATAATTAATGTTAATCTTTAATATATATTTTTGTTAGGTAAGTAATTGAAGTAAAATTGAAAGAACATAAATAAAATTGAGACTGAGTGAGCTGTTAAGAAGTGGGTGAGTAATAATGGAGAGTGAGATACATATCTACCAGCAGATAGAAGCATAAATACGATGTAGCTAAGTTTTTGTTGCAGAGTGAGGTTCAAGTCTTGAATTGAACATTCCGACACCTTATCTTGTTTCATTTTGGTGTTCAAAGAACAATGGGTAGCAGAGGACAGACACTTATGGAGGTTGGAGCTGACGGTGTTGCCATCATCACCATTGTCAACCCTCCCGTCAATTCTCTCTCCTTTGATGGTTCGTATAACATAACTCTTTCAATTCTCTTCCATCACATTCTCTGCGTCATGCCATGGCCATTACTTTTAACTGTTTCGTTCTCTCTAATCTCTGTTTCTGTGTCTCTAGTACTGCGCAGTTTCAAGGAGAGTTTTGATCAAGCTCTACAGAGAGACGATGTCAAGGCAATTGTTGTTACAGGTATTGCGATTTGCTTTTCAATTCTTCTAAGCTTGGGAAGGGACAGTACTTAAGTCTCTTAGTGTAATTAGGTAGGATTTTAATATTTGATATTCATGGTGTCACTGGACAGTGGAAAATAATTTAATTTCTGACATGTTCCAATGGAAAAATGTGAATTTACAACTTTTGAGATAAGAAAAGGAGAATGCAATAGATAACCCACCACTTGAGCCTATGATCTTTTACCCAAATCCTCACCCTCCACGATAACTTTAGCAATGACCTAGTGGATTCGTAGTTGTTATGATCAATGCTATTATACAAATGTTAATGACGGTGATATCTTTCAACCTGCTAGAGTAGTCACCCTCACTCCTTAATTACACTAACTCCTATGATATGATTGTGACATTTTGATAAACACTGAATTTTCTAATTGTAAAGAACTAAGATGACCTATTAGGATTAAGAAGAACAAGAGGGAAAAGAAAATGAAACAGCAGGCTAGTTTTGGGCTTCACCAAAGATATTTCTTGGCCAACTAGCTTATAGCTACAGCACCATTGCTGAATCTTATGTTACTTTATTAGGAGCAAAGGGGAAATTTTCTGGAGGTTTTGATATTACTGCATTTGGTGGTCTTCAAGAGGTGAAAGGTACTTTAACTTTTTTGGGTGTGTCTTTCTAAATTGTAAATAGTTACATTCATACTCATTTTCTAACTTCCTCTCCCCTCTTATAGAGCGTCCAAGACCTGGTTGGATATCAGTAGATATCATCACTGATACTTTCGAAGGTACTTGGTTTTTTATGAAAGTCCTTATTTCTATTCATTTTTCATTTTGTGCTATGTTAAATATATTCACTTCATTTTTCAGCGGCTAGGAAACCATCAGTTGCTGCCATTGATGGCCTTGCCTTGGGTGGGGGCTTAGAAGTTGCAATGGTATGAATTACCAAGGATTAGAAAATTAATTTTTTCTTCATAATTTTCTACAAAATGTTACCAATTCTTTCTCATATAGGCATGCAATGCTAGGTTATCAACCCCAACTGCTCTACTAGGCTTGCCAGAACTTCAGCTTGGAATAATTCCTGGATTAGGAGGTAGTAACTGATTCCTCTCTATCTTTGTCAAGTTTATTTGTTTTTTGTGTATGAATTCAAATTGAATGCATCTCTATAGAACCTTTTTTGCATGTGTTTATTCTGTGTTTTGAAAACATGTGTAATCATTGTTACTAGTTGTTGAGTGACGAGTTACAGAAGAAAGCTGTTTAAGTTAAGTTTTATATTGTTTTAATGAATTTATTAATTAACTACAAGTTTGGTTTAATACCTTAGTTTTCACATTAGTTAGGCCTAGCATAATTTGAAGAAAAAAATTGTAAAGAAGAAAAAGAAGTTGGACCATGAGTAACCGTGCATTTCTTGTGACTAATTGTCCTTATTATTACTATTATTACTACTTTTTTCTTTAGTATTGTTAACCTCGAATTTAAATTGTCTTAGGAACACAGCGACTTCCTCGTCTTGTTGGTTTGACAAAGGCACTTGAGATGATGCTGGTATGCTACATTTTATGCTTCCTTTTTGTAACTTTTCTATTCTGTTCAATGTGAAGAATTGACTCAAGGTTGGTGATCAGCATATTCACAATTCTATGTTTGAATTTTGTTGGACAGAACATCAGCAAATTTTTTGTTCAGTTCTCACTTTGAAAGTATTCAAGAGTTCAATGTGCTTGTCCAATGATTTTCAATTAATTTCTTCACCACTTCTTTTTTTTTTTTCTTTTTTTTTTACATTAAGACTTCAAAACCAGTTAAAGGGAAGGAAGCTTTTAGTTTGGGGCTTGTAGATGGTTTGGCATCACCTGATGATTTGGTGAACACTGCACGCCAATGGGCCCTGGATATCTTGGGCCACCAACGACCATGGACTGCTAGTCTTTACAAGACTGACAAATTAGAACCCCTTGGGGAAGCAAGAGAGATTTTGAAATTTGCCCGGGCTCAGGCTCGAAAATGGGCTCCTAACCTCCAGCATCCTTTGGTTTGCATCGATGTTATTGAAGCAGGAGTAGTTGCTGGACCCCGTGCAGGACTCTTGAAGGTTGTTATCTGTCTCCAGTATACCCTTTTCCCCTTCATATTGCTGTTACAGAAATGTGTGACAATTGTGTTTAATCTTTGTAGGAAGCTGAAGCATCAGAAGCACTTACAAAGTCAGATACTTGCAAAAGCTTAGTTCACATTTTTTTTGCACATAGAGGAACATCCAAGGTTTGTTGGTGTTTTGTGTCTTAATTTTACCCTTATTTCTCCCCTTTCAAGTCATGGAATTAGTTATTAAGAAAAAAGGAGTGTTCATATTCTAGCTTAAAATGTATAAAGTTTAAATTTTCACATGGAAAGGTTAAATGTTACATATATTTAATTTGTAAATGTTGTATTAAATTTAATGAAAGTTTTGGGTTGGCTATAAAAGCCTCTACCTTCATTAATTTCCATCATCCCATAGAGAAAAAAACCTTAAGTTTTGAAAGAAAAGAAAACCTCACTTGTGTGTGAGAGAAAAATCAAGAGATTGTTTAGCTACGTGTATTTGATGAGATTATTATTGTATTTCCATTACTTTTTATAAATGTTTTTCATTATTGTCTCATTGTGATTACACAAAGTGTGGGAGAAGTCAGATCTTGGGATAATAAATTATCCATTGGTCTTGTATTAGGCAACTTTATTTGACATCTTTCCAACAAATGGTATGAGAGTTTCAATTCATTGCATGGTTTCACTTTTGTCATTCACAATGGTAAAGTCAACCTCAACAGCATCCGCAACAATGGTTAAGTTAAGCTCTTCAAACTACTCCATTTGGAAGCCTAGAATAGAGGACATCATGTACTGCAAAGATTTATACCAGCATTTGCAAAATGACAAGAAGAAACTAGAAGCCAAGTCTGATGCTGACTGGATTTTGATGACCAAGAAAACTGTCAGACAAATCCAACAATGGACAGACTAGAGTGTCTTTCATCACGAGGCACAAGAAATGGTTGTGTACATGTTATGGATGAAACTAGTCTATGTTTGAAACTAGTCTATGTTTGAGAGAAAGATAGCCTAGGATAAAGCCTTTACGATTCAACGATTAGTGAACCTCAAATATAGGGAGACTCAAAGCGTTTCCAAACACTAGCAATTTTCAAGGATTGGTGAATCAACTCATCAATATGAAGATGATGCTGGATGACAAACTGCAAGCATTAGTGCTTCTCACCTGACACCTCCTTGCTAGACAATTGGGACACACTTATGGTTTCATTGAGCAATTCAGCACCACAAGGTGTTCTAACATTGGACGTAGTAGAATATAGCATGTTCAATGAGGAAATGAGGAGGGAACAAGGGATTCCAACAGAGCCTGAGGCGCTTGTCACTGTCGTGGAAGAAGGAACAACAAGACATTCCACACTAGAGATAAGTCAAAAGATAAGTTAAGAGGAAGGTCAAGGACAAGAAGAGACATAAAAAATGTTACTATTGTTGTGAGAAAGACCACATAAAGAAAGAGTGCAGAAAGCTCAACAGAGAGCAACAGGAGAATGGTGATGCACATACTGTAGCCATTACCATTTTTCATGGAGATGAGGTTATCTTTGTTTGTGATGCTAGTCATGATAATTTGATATTACAAAATACATGTTGGGTGGTGGATTTTGGTGTATCATTTCATGTAATCTCATGAAGGGATTTCTTTAACTCTTATAAAAGTGGTGATTTTGGTCATGTGAGGATGGGGAATGATAATAGATCCAATATTGTGGGAAGAGATGTTTCCTTAGAAATAAACATCGATTGTTGCCTATCATTGAAAGATGTGAGACATGTTCCTGACACGTGTCTCAATCTAATATCCATAGGACTACGAGATGAAGGTCATACTAGTGTGTTTGGGGGTAGGAAATGGAAGCTAATGCAAAGCTCCCTTGTGATAGTGCGAGACAAGAAAGTAAGCACTCTTCATTTGATAGAAGTCAAAGTCAATAATGAGTGTATTAATGTCCTTAGAGAAGACTCCTTGGTCAAGCTATGGCATAAATGACTAGGCCATATGAGCGAGAAGGGGCTTCAAATTCTAGCCAAAAGAGATAAATTGACAGGTTTGAAAGGACCAAATATGTCTCTTAAAACTATGTAACATTGGTTGGCTGGAAAGCAACATAGAGCTTCTTTCTACTACAAGGCCTCACATAGAAGACCAATGTTTTGGATTTGGGGCATTCTGATGCTTATGGTCCAATGGATTACTAGTACTCATGGAGGTGCAAGGTAATTTGTTACTTTTATTGATGACCACTTCGAGAAGGTTTGGGTGTATGCCCCCAAAACAAAAGACCAGGTGTTTGTAGTATTCAAACAATTTCATGCTAGTATTGACTGTTGAGCAAGAAACTGGTAGAAAGTTAAAGGGCATTTGCACTGACAATGGAGGAGAATATACGGGAGCTTTTAGACATTCTTGCATGAGTAATGGAATCCGACATGAGCGATCTATTCTGAAGACTCCTCAGTATCAATTAGGTAGGAAGATTGGCTATAGAAGTCACTACCTTCATTCGTTTCTATTGTCCCATAGAAAAAAGAACATAGAGTTTTAATAGAAAAGAAAAATCTCACTTGGTGTGAGAGAAAATCTTCTAGAGATAAAAATCAAGAGTGTTTAGCCACCTGCATTTGGTGAGAGTGAGATTATTATTGTATTCCCACTATTTTTGTAGTAGAAAATGTTTTTCATTATTGTCTCAATGTGATTACACAAAGTGTGGGAAAAGTCAGATCCCGAGATTAAATTATCCATTGGCTTTGTATTAGGAAATTTTATTTTCCATCTTTCCAACAGTTTCAGCTTAGTCCTAGTCACATGGTGCTTCCTGTACCCTTTCATTGCAGGCAAAGTCTGCCCATTTGGAGCTCAATTTGAAACTAAACCATAGTTTTTGATTGCTCTTCTATCTTTTTAAGTTTCAGCTTGGCTTCTTTTGCTATGGTTACCCCAAAGCTAGATTATATATACTAATGGGTATGAGTCTAGTGACCTCTCCATCCTTACCATGTGAGTAGCTTGAGTGGCTATATAAGAGAATTATGGCCAAGGACTGGATTTGGCCTTTATTTCCCATAAAGAACCTTTCAAAAGCTGTTTAATAATTGATGTAGAGCATTGAAATGTTGTTTTATGTTATAAGTGAGATTATTTGAATAATGAAATTTACAATTAAGTAATTGTTGTTTAATAAGATATATTCATACTTCATTGTTTGGGAAACTTTATTAGTTTTTAATTTAATGATTGTCATGTTTCATTGTTATTAATGTGATGTTTTTAACTTCATTAGTTTTTAATTTAATGTGATGTTTCATTGTTTGGGCACTTCATTGTTTAGGTTTGATGTGAATAGATTGATATTTCATTTTAAAATGGTCATGCTTGTCCTGTTTGTAATTTTATACAGTTTCGGATATTATTGAGAATTTTGAATCCTGATCCATCTTAATACAACAACAATAGCCTTATTCCATTAGATGAGGTTGACTACATGAATCACACAATGCCATTACCCTAGGTTAAAAATCAAATTCTCAAGGCTATTATTTATCATTATATTCTATTAATAATTTCCTTCAGTGTCCTTGATAATCTTCTACCTTTTTCATTGGGCTAAAAGCTATGCAAATTACTATCTTCACTGGTGCCTCCAATGACTTTCTTTGAACATGCAAACAACTTTATCCAATTTTTGGCATCTGTTTCTCAATAGGTGCCACACCAATATCTTCTCATGTACAATCATTCCATATCTTGTCCTTTCTTGTGTGGTCACACATCATTTTAGCATACTTATTTTTGTTAGTCTCACTTTTTTCTCTTGTTATGCCTTTAAAATCCAACATTCACTACAATAATATATAGTTCGATATATAGCAATACAATAAAACTTCCCCTTTAAGTTTAGTTGGTACTTTGCAATAACAAATAACCCTTGATATCTTTCTCCGATTTAACCTCCCAACTTGTATCTTGTGTGATATCTTCATTAATTTCTCAATCATTTTGTGATATTGATCTCACATACTTAAAATTAGAAACCTGTGGTAAGACATATTCTCCAATTTATACCTCCTAGTCATTTTCTTCTTGTTTCTTACTAAAATTGCAATACATATATTTTGTCTTACTCCTACTCAAGCAAAATCCCTTTGGTTCCAATGTTTGTCTTCAAAAGCTTAAGTTTAGAGTTAACCTCTTCTCTTGATTCCTCAATCAAGACTATATCATTTGCAAAAAAACATGTATTTAGGGATAATCTTTTGTATGTTCTTAGTAAGCACATCTAAGACTAGATTAAACAAGTAATGATTCACTGTTGAGCCTTGATGTAAATTATCCTATAGAAAAATCCTTAGTCTCGTATTCACAAGTTTCATACTAGTAGTTACCTCACCATACATGTCTTGTATTTATAACTAGAATATAAGTCATGCAAACACCTTTTTTTTTAAAGCCTTCCACAACACTTGTTTTTGCATTTGATCATAATTTGTTTCAAGTCAATAAAATCATAGGTAAGTCTTTTTATTTTGGTACCTTTCCATTCCATCAACTTAACTCCCGTAGAAGATAAAAATAACTTTTGTTGTAGACGTCCCTAGCATAAATCCAAATTGTTTCTTCACAATCCTAGTTTCTTCTCTTAATCAATGCTTAATCACCTTTTCCTACAATTTAATAGTGTAGCTCATAAGTTTTATCCCTTTGTAGCTTACACAATTTTGAATATCTCCATTGTTCTTAATTATAGGAACCAAAGTGCTCTTCATCCATTCATCAGGCATTTTCTTAGATCACAAATATCATTAAACAACTTAGTGAGCTAAATGATACCATGTTCTCCTTTACATTTTCAAACCATAATAGGAATACCATAAGGATCAACAACTACCATAATTCATTGTCTAAAGACATCTTTTACCTCTCCAACTAGATTTCTGTGAAAGTAAGCCAGGTTTTGTTTGTCCTCATGGATTTAATTCTCTTTCGTACTATAGGTCAATCCTGGTTTATCATTGAAAAACTTATAAAAACAATTTTCTCATCTCTCCTTGATATCTTAATCTATAACCAAAATTTTTCCTTCTTCATTCTTACTTGGTACAATCTCTTTACTTTGTTTCCCTATTTTTGGCAAGCTTATATATTTTAAGCTCTCCATTCTTTGTCCAAAGATCTTGGCAAAACTTTTCAAAAGCTTTGGATCATGCCTCACAACTTTCCTTGTCTCATTTTTAGCCTTTTAATACCTTGCGCAATTTTCAACATTATTGCATGTGTAAGGCTTTAAAACACTCTTTTTCACCTCTATGATTTCTTATCTCTAGGTTCAAAACCTTTTGATACACCCAAGACTGCTTTAACAACCTTCTTAGGCATCTCATCTCAAATGAGGATAGCACTACCTTGTGATTCCCAATTACCTTTCTAACCTATCGTGATACATATCTTAAATTTGAAAGTGGCGTTTTCTGGTTGGAGGGGATTGTTAAAATGTCCCCATATTGGCTAGAGATATAACCAAAATAATCTTTACAAGGTTTGGGAAATCCACCAACCTTAAGCTAACTTTTGGGATTAAATTAGGCTTGGTTCATTTGTAATATAGTATTACAGTGTATCTAGTCTTGATTTTGAGTTACCTGCAAATAGACAATCTTGCAAATTTCATACTTTAGATGTCCCATCCTAGACCTGGAGGTAAGGGGGTTGTTAAGGTGCCTCACATTAGCTAGGAATATATTCAGAATACTCTTTTAAGATTTGGGAATCCTCCCTCCATGACCTAGCTTTTTTGGAGTTGAGTTACGTTCCATCCATTTTTTATAAGGACAAATAAGGTTGTGAAGCTGCATTAGCTAGCCTAATTCTGAGTACTAAACTTTTGTATAAATTCTATAGATATGAATTTCCTGATGCCTCTTGACATGAACAGGAGGTACCTGGGGTTACAGATTGTGGTCTGGTTCCCAGACACGTCAAGAAGGTTGCCATCCTTGGTGGAGGACTAATGGGCTCTGGAATAGCAACAACTTTAATTCTTAGCAGCTATCCTGTCATCTTGAAAGAAGTAAATGAGGAATTCTTAGATGCTGGTATAAATAGGATTAAAGGTGAGAATAAATTCTTATTGAATTGGCTCTCACTGTCCCTACTCACACTTCACCTTTAACTAAGAAATAAGTGATGTTATTATCATGTTAATGTTTTTCTCCCCTTGAGCAGCAAACTTACAGAGCCGTGTTAAGAAAGGAAAATTGACCCAGGAAAATTTTGAAAAGGCCATCTCCCTTGTCAAAGGTACCCTTGACTATGAAAGCTTCAGAGATGTGGACATGGTGATAGAGGTTGTACAATGAACTCCAAAATATATTTGCTTATTTACTGTCCTTAGGATCATGGTTGCATGTTATCCAAATGCTTGGGAAATTATAAACTTCTGGTGCTTGATGTCTGGACAGGCTGTTATTGAGAATGTTTCCTTAAAGCAACAGATCTTTGCTGATCTTGAAAAGTACTGTCCACCTCACTGTATACTTGCAAGTAACACTTCCACAATTGACTTGAACCTGATTGGAGAGAAGACCAAGTCTCAAGACCGAATTGTTGGAGCTCATTTCTTCAGGTGGTATCTTGTATTTGGAAACTATTTTTTCCCTGCTATGTCTTTCTGATCTAAATATCTGACTTATACTTCTGCAGTCCTGCACATGTTATGCCGCTTCTGGAAATTGTACGTACCAAGCAGACCTCTCCCCAAGTGATAGTTGACGTGTTAGATATTTCGAAGAAGATAAAGAAAACGCCAGTGGTGGTTGGAAACTGCACGGGATTTGCTGTTAATCGGATGTTCTTCCCTTATACGCTAGCAGGTCTCTTGCTTGTTGAACGTGGTGCAGATGCTTACCAAATTGATAGAGTAATAACCAAATTTGGAATGCCCATGGGGCCTTTCAGGTATTAATGCTTGGATAAGTTCTTGATATTCTCAATAAATTCTTGAAGTGCCTGATTTGTCACATATTTACCAATGCAGATTGGCTGACCTCGTTGGCTTTGGTGTGGCGATTGCTACTGGCATGGAATTTATTCAGAATTTTCCTGAGAGAACTTATAAATCAATGCTTATTCCCCTTCTGCAAGAAGATAAGAGAGCTGGTAAAGATAAACTCTGCATCAATTGGAATTCTGATGAGATATCTGTGTGGAATATATTTACATAACAATTAAATGCTCTGTTGTATTCTACTAAACTAATTCACTAACAATCTTTGTTTAACAAATGCTTCTAACAGGTGAAACAACTCACAAAGGGTTTTATTTGTATGATGATAAACGCAAGGCTAGTCCTGATCCTGAATTGAAGAACTATATTGAGAAAGCTAGGAGCATTTCTGGTGTCTCTGTTGATCCTAAGGTCTTCTTTTTATACTTCCTAATTTATACAATATCTGTTGGCTAGTGAGGAAACAACATCTGAATTCAATTTTTATTGTAAATTCCACTGGATCTGATGTTGTGAATATGACCCTGGACAGATTGTCAAGTTACAAGAAAAGGACATCATAGAGATGATATTCTTTCCTGTGGTGAATGAGGCTTGTCGGGTCCTTGATGAAGGTATTGCAGTCAAAGCAGCAGATCTCGATATTTCTGCTGTCATGGGCATGGGTTTTCCACCTTACAGGTTTGTCTTATTATTTTGTTGGCACGCTTATCTGAATTTCGTACTTGTTCTAAATTTTGGGATTGATTTCAATAGGGGAGGCATCATATTCTGGGCTGACTCTCTTGGATCCAAGTACATATATTCAAGATTGGAGACATGGTCAGAGTTGTATGGAGAATTCTTCAAGCCTTGTGCCTACTTGGCTGCAAGAGCTGCCAAAGGAATTCCTCTGGTGAGTAACCTATGCACATTTATTTCCATTTCATTCATGCAAAACTATTTATTATGTTTTTCTAGGATTGTTTAGCCAATGTCTATTTGGTCATTGGCATTGGGTTGAGATTTGTGTGCAAACTGTTCTTTCCCACGGTTGCAACGGTAACCAGAAAATGATCATCTAATGGAATTTGTCTATTTCAACTATGCTTGGTAGTACTATAGTATACCATTTATTAGACAGAAGGCTAAAATAGTTAACTCATTTACTTTAATCACTGCTTTAAACTCTTGAGCAAAGTAAACAAGCCTTTGTCTTCTACCTAGTACTAAATTATGATTAACCCTTTATATCAGTTTATGCACTTCAGTTCAGGAAATAACCAACATCGCTATTCATCTAGTACTTTTTCTTTGGAGTACAATATTCCAGAATACATTCTGGCCATACCTCTAACGGCCATTGCGGCTTTTTGCGCGCCATAGCAGCACTACCATGATATAGGCTTCAAAAACTTATTTTTTAGCCCAAAACATCAGTGTTTGGGGTTTTTTTCGGGGGAAAGTTTTCCACAAACCTCTATTCCTTCATACTTTATAGTAGGCTTGGCAATAGGACAAGGCAGGTCGGTTTAGCTCTACCTAGGGGTGGGATCGGGTTTATAGAAGGTAGGGACAAAAAAATAAAATTCAACCTCAATCTCATCGAGTTTGGAGAAACCCCGAGAACCCATTCTATAATTTTTTCTATTTTATTTTATATATATATTTTTAAATAAATAATATATTAAGTTAATAATTATATTTTAATTCAAACAATATATAAAAACTAATAAATAATAAAAAACTTAAAATTTATTTAAAAATTAAATTTTATTTTTAGTTAAATATATCATTTTATCTTTTTTATTTAATTATTATTATTACTTTAATTATTAACTACTACAATTATTTATTTATATTTTAATAGTCATAAAAAATTAAAGTATAAAAATAATTATATAATTAATATATAATTATATACAACTATATAATTAAAAATTATATATATATATATGACCTAGTGAAAGAGGGAATAAATATCTTGGTTTACTAATATATATATATATATATAAATCGGGGCGGGTTTGGGGTTGAGACGCGGAAGGTACTTAAATCCCCGTACCCATACCCGATCTCGCTTTCTTAAGTCAAGGGAAACCCCAAACCCAATTTCGTACCCTGTCAAAGCTGGTTTTCAGGTTCAACTGTCATATGCCTACTTTATTGGACTATTTTTATCGTGTGCTTTGTTCTCTCATCTTCTTTTAGACTTCATGGTTCACATATTACTAGTTTTCTTTTATCTAATTTGTTATGTTCTTTTTCTATAAATTTTACCATTATCTTTTGTATTTTGACTTCCTAACTACTCACTCCTGTCTCGTATACAAGAAAAAAAAAACTAAATTACACTACTTTAAGAACATTAGTTAAGTTTTATTTAATTTTATCAATCTTATTTAAAGATAAACATTTTTCCTTAAATAACTTTTATTGAAACTTAATAAAATAGGATCATTTGAAATAGAATCTCTAATAAATGAAGGATATTTTAGAGATAATTTCATTAAATAAGATGAAGTTAGTTGATCCAAAACATTATTTTTGCTTATATTCGATACCGAAGGAAGTATGTTCTTATTGCTCCTAGGTTGATGGTGATTGTATGTCTAACTCTGAAGTGTGACTTATTTATCTTGAATTTTTTTATTTTTGGATTTTTTTTATTTAGTTTTTAGAGTATTTATGTGTAGTATATATAAATTATTTATTTGTATTAAAATAGCAGTCATCCTGCTTCCAGTTACCATCAATAGCAATTTCAGAGTTAATCAGCAATTGGAGATTGGTAACTATGGTTATTGCCTGCTTCTTGAACTAGAAAGCTGCCTTTGTCGTTGTGGCCCTATTATATCATTTTCCCAATAGATAATTCTGACCCTCTTTTGCCATTTTGTATTGCCCTCTAATGGATTTTGTACTATCTTTTGCAGAGTGCCTCTGTGGAGCAGGCAAAGTCACGGTTGTAAGAAATAAATGGCTCATTGCGTGTTTACTTGATTGAATTGTCCTTTCCCTGCTATATCTCCTTTCAAATGGTAGGAATATAGTGCTGTGTGTGAGTTAAGAAATAGCTAAATAATGTATGATGAGAAAATATTTGAACAACATAATTGTTTGATCAAAAGTATTTTTAGTTTAGATTAATATATTTCTTCTGTATGGCCATTGTGGGTGTTTATTTGTTACTAGAATAGACTATGTTTGGTTTAAATGGATGGTGGTGAAGGAACGTGGAGTGTAATTTCTTCTTTATGTTTCCTCATAAGTTTACTGTTGCAGTGCTGCTGGTTACTGTTAATACCAAATATTGATAATCCAACAAATAGCAAGTTGAGTTGAGTGAACATTAATACTTTCTCATGAAAAAACTTCAAATATAACAGGCTCATTTTTTGGTTTTTTCTTTCAAATGTATAGTATCTTTCTGCATTGCATCCATTTTCCATTTCTATGTAAGTAATATTTGGTTAGTGAATGTTTAGTAAAAAATGTTTTTTTTTTTCAAAAATTGATTTTGAAGTTCTTAATTTTTTATCTTAAAATAATTTAATTGAAACACATATTCGTTCACTTTTGATAACGCTGTAGCTAGGATTTTCTCATTGGGATGTCAGAATAAAATATTAAAAACATGTAATCAAAAGTGTTAGACATATTTTAAATATAAAAAGGAAATTTCATTTAACTAAAAGTATACACTCTTTCGTAGTAGAAATCTATCTTGTACTATATAGCATGGAACTGTTCGACAGTTTTCTCCTACTTACGGTATTTTACTTCTTGTTATTTTTTATTTTCTAATACTATTCTTTAAATTTAGTTAATCTCAATTAATTTAGCCCGTCATTAATACCTAAAATATTTTATATATTTGAAGTTTATAAATTTAAATTATAACATATATCAAGTTGATGGTTGATTTATGCAGTTTATTTTTTAAGTTTAGTCCTTAATTTCAATGTCAAATTTTTAGATTTTTATAATTAAATAAAATATAATGAAAATATCATTTAATATACTTTACTTCTTTTTAAGATACATAATTTTATTATTATTATTTAATAATGATAGGATATAAACACTAACTAATATAATTATGTATGCTTTATTTTTACCCAATTATTTTCAAGATGCACCTCTAAATTTTCCTAATTGAAGTGTTACGCGTACAATAATTTGTACAATATTTTTTATATTTTTTTATCATATCATTTATTACATTACATATTTTGGTCTACTATCTTTTCTCTCCTTTTTTATAATTTATTATAATAATTAGTGTACAAATAGTATTTTTCTCTTAGTAACTGCTTATGTCTGATCATCTGTGATGTATCAACTAAAACTTCTTCCACTTTGTCTTCTTCGGAAGGTAACCTAATAGCTAAAATTTATTCTTTTGAAGACGTTTTTGTCCAACAGAGGGCAAAAATGGTGGGCGTTTTGGGATCTCTCAGGGGAGGAAGATTTGGTGAGCCAAAGGGGTAAGAGGATTGATTGGGTTTTGGGTTAAGAATGAATGTCATTTATTGTTGAGGTTATTGTTAGTATTTTTTTTTTTTTTTTGTAGGAATGAAATTATATAGTGAAAGAAAGTTTTTTTTTTATGCCAACCCCCTCCACATGTGCATAAATTAGCATCCAATGTGTCAGTTTTCTTAAAGTTGGGGGCTAATTAGAGGTTGATAACAAAAACAAATTTAGTGGAAAATTCATTTAGAAGAATAATCACTTGAATCACCAAATAAAAAATGTTGAAGAATGATCTAAGGTTGAGTTTTGTTTGTTATGCTTTGATTTGTATATGATTTCTGATTAATCAATTGTCATTTCCATGAAAGAAGTGCTAGAAAATGAGTTATTTTACTAGAACTTGGGTTTTGATTTATTATATAGTGTATAATTTGGTTCGAGCTACTTCCATTAAGATTTACAACATAATAAATGGTAAGGAAATATTCTTATTGATGACAGAGGGAAAAAAAGAATAAATTAAATGGAAATCAAATCAAAGGGTGAATAGCAGAGCATAGAGAGGGTTGAGGTTGAAGGCAAGTACAATGATGATAGGTTTGAGCTAGACATGCTAATAAATGAGCTGGTTGTTGGCTAACCTACTAACAATAATATGATAATGAGTTGTAAGTTGTAACCCTGGGCTTCCCTTGAGTGCAAAAAACATTAGACAAAGGACTCTCAATCTTAATCATTTGAACTGCAAGAAGAATAAGACCCTATTATATGCAAGATTCGTTGAAGCTTTGAGGTGAGAAAGATGGCAATCGGTGATTTGTAAGAATGCAACCAAAAACTGTATTCAACTTCACCTATCTCCTTGCTCAGCCACTTTGAGGTGCTTGGAATGAAAATTAAACTATTCATGTTTTTCTTGTTTTTTAAAGTTATCATTAATTACTACCTCGTTCTCATAACTACTTATGTTTAAGATTAATTGCCATGAATTAAGAAATATTTAATCAATGTAAAATTTAATTATATTTGGACTAAGTGTTCTTATTTAATATCTTCATCCTTAATATTTGCACTATTGGTAATAAGATATTAAATCAGGATAAAATCGGTCAATTTGGGAGGATGACCAAGATTGATTCGACTCTGATAAGAGTCGTCACCGGCATTTTAATGGAAACGCTAGAAACCAGGAATGGATAAGGCAGGTCGTGAATCAGAGTCTAGGTAAGGAGTCGGTTACGCACAGGGATCACGCGATACCCTCACACGCCTATCACATGATAATTACCCAATTTGGTTGCATGAACTAAAAAGACCCTCACATTATGTTCTACACTTTTTAATTGATGGACTAAATTTATTGTGAAAATTGCATACATATTTTTTGGGTTTTTGGGATGAATAACTTAACAAAAGTGTGTCTCTTACTCTTATGTACCTCCTCTTTTTTGTTAGAAAAATCAAAGTTCACGTATTTTTGGGCATGCTGCTTGGGTGACGAAACATGGATTATCCTTTAGGCGTCTAGGAATGGAATAACATTGGAGAGATGGACTTTCCGTTAGGTGTACATAGGAAATGACTGAACTATACATTGGGCATTCAGGGTTCAAATGACTTTTAAAGAAGGGGACTATCCTTTAGGCATCCTTGGGAAAGACTGAACTATCCATTAGGCGTCCAAACTTTAGATGACTTTAAAAAGAAAAGTGGACTACCCTTTAGGCGTCCTTGGGAGAAGATTGAACTATCTATTAGGCATCTAGACTTCAACTGATTTTAGAGAAGTAGACTTTCCGATAGGCGTCCAAAACGTAACTGAAAAGCTTGGATGACCGACAAGATATTTTAACGAAAAATGCTAATAAAGGACCGAAACCGACTCAGTGCTGGATGTGATTGGGTGTAGAGGCCGACTCAGCTAACCGAATCGGTAAGGACGTGGCCCTCGGCTATGTAGAGTCAGGACCAACCCAAAACTGTTCACATAGAGACATACACTTTCTATGATTTTATACAAAGAGGAGGATCGAGACTGACTTGGCCTATACCTGTGCCAATTACATGTTGGCTAACCTGGCTACTGTAATTGATAATATAGTGTGGGGATATAGATGATAGACCTTATGATATGAGCTACCTACTTTAACTTATGAGGATGAGTTTCTTTATAACTTAGAAGACTAACCTAGTATCCAGAGGTTTTGGTTTCATTCTTCCTCTTCACTAAAGTCATTCTTTCCACTGGGGAAGGGTAGTAGTTCAATGTATAGGGAAACCTCCTTTCTCCCAAACTTTCAACTTCTGACTCGATCTTCTTTATTCCTCTACTTTTCAATCTTTAAGTCTTGACCTCTCTCGATCCAACCTTCTTACTTTCAATCTTTTTCCCTTCGATCACAGATCTGCAACCACCAATTTTTCGACCTTTTGCTTTTCGTTGTGAGGCCTTTTATAGGTTGTGCCTGAGGTAATTGGTGCGCCAGATTCAACCGCGTGGGTTGACCCCAACCCTCTGATTCTAGTTGTTCTCTTGTTGTTGATATCACCAATCCCTAAGTCTTGTACTTCGAACCTTGTGTCAGGTTGTGGCACGTTCTCTTCAGATTACAGCACATTCCTTACAGTCACTTTAGGGATAGATTCGTGCAGATTCTTGCCTCCTCGTGCTGACGTGGCCAAATTAGGGGATCCACATTCTTGGAGTGCGTGGGATTCTTGTCCCCTTTTGCTTAGCTAGACATGATCCTTGTCTCCTCTTGCTGATCTGGCTAGATCTAAGGGTCCTTGGTTAATTTGATTGGATTTGAGGGTCCCCACTCTCTTGGGATGTGTGAGATTTTTGTCTCCCTCTACTGACTTGGCCAGATCTGGTGGTTTTTTGCTGACCTGGCCAGATCTGGGGGTTTCATTGTATGAGGTGTGTCAATTTTGGTTTCTTCCTTGCTTACTGGGCTGGATCTAAGCCCCTTTTACTTAGGTGGACAGATTTGGGTCCCACATAAATAACAAAGAAAAGCAAGAGTTCAAAAGTTTGTATACATGAAATGAGAAAGTACAAGAGAAAGAATAATTAAGTAGATAGGGCTCACAAATAGAAAATCTTTCAATCAAGTGGGTAAAACAATATGTTTTTATTTTTTTTCATCTACCAAAATTTTCTTTTACCAGTTTTAACTTATCCATTGGAGTACTACTCTATAAAAAGGCATATTTATTTTTATATTAATTTTTCTATTTTCTATTTAAACCAAATAAATAGAAAAAAATAAAATTTCTTTTTATTTTATTTTTTCCTCTCAAACCAAATAATTTAAAAAATTACTTGTTTCTTAATATTTTATCCTCCCGTCTGTTTCTTTTCATCTAGCTTACTTTCCCTCTAAAATAGTGTGGAGTTAAAATATAACCAGGCTGAAGAATAAACTTTCCAGATATGTTTCGTCCTCAAGCTAAAATTAGGACTGTAATAAAGTTCAGTTAAATACTTAAGCTTATGTTTCACTCATGAAAAAATGTTACTGAAAAACTTAACTCGTTTATTTAAATTAACTAAAATAATCTTAATCTCATTTTGGTTAACAAAATATAATGCTTGAACCTGATTTTTATTAATTTATTTATTATTTAATTATATTTTTGGTTTATCAAAATTTTCTTTTTGAATACTTGTATTTATTAATTCAATGTTTACTAGATTATTTCATACTTAAAAAGAAAGTGAAATAATATCAAAATATAATTTTATATTTGTAAATATAACTTAAAATTTGTAAATATTAAACTATTTTTATATTATTATCTAATTGTAAATGGTAATGTATGATAAATTTAGTGAATCTTATAATAATTATTTTAAATTTTATATTAAAATTAATTTTTAATTAATCGATAATATAAAAATCTTTATATCAATAATACATGTTTATTAAATTCTCAAAATTAACAAAAATAAATACATAACATAATAATATCAAAATTTATAATTTTCAATAAATATAATAAATAACATTATAATTATCGACACATTATTTGTCAATTATCGTAAAGTATATAATATTTTTCTGGTAGAGAAAATATTTATGTGTAATGTCTCGAACATAATTATTTGGGAAGGAAGATACGTGAAGAAAAAAAAAAAAAAGAAAAAGTGTAGAAGGTTTAGATTTGAGTGGTTGAAATAACTTAAAAAAGTTGAAGTGATAGAAGAAAATAAGGTGAAATAGGTTATAGTTGAAGTTATTTAGATCCGCAGGTGAAATGTAGTTGGTATTGGGGACCTGTGAATGTGTGGTGTTGGAGGCGAAGAAGCATATAAAAGTGAAATGCACGTTTCTTTTGTTGGTAAAGTTTTAATGCCATTGTTCCCCAAAGGTACAACTCGTCCCTATTCTTGCGCTTCTACCCTTCCCTTCCTTTATTTTCAGACACACTCAATTTAATAACTCTCTGTCTTTGCGCTTTCATCATTCTTTTCTCTTTTCGCCCATTCACAATACTTTTACATGTCTACTTATTCACACTTCCAAACAAATATTTCATCAAACTGATTCTTAATTTATTTTTTTATATCATGTAATAAAATTACAGATTTATGACGTGCTTATATTGTTTGAGTCTCCAAAAATTAAGATTTTCTTTTTTTATTATGTAATTTTAATTTACTTGTATCACTTTTTTTTTTTCAATCACAATACAATTATATATTATTATATAATTAAATAACTCAAATTTGATCATTTATCAATGTGAAGAAGTTATATTATTCTTGCAGAATAAATTGAAAAGTATTCTGCATTGTACTCTTACACGTTTTATATGGGTATTTATAAGTTAATTTTGATGTAAGAAAAAAAAAAACAAAGTAACAAACCGATTGTTCTTGTTTTTAGAGAAAAACTGAACTTCTCACTCCATTTTTCTTCTTTTGTACCTTAGTCTGAATATCTTCAGTCTTGTTATACGTAATAAAGTGCTAACTAGTCAATAAGAAAACTTTCATAATAAGGGATAATTAATGCGAAAGTAACATCAACTGTCTCGTCAATTATCAAAAGATATCTCATCCATCCATCTATCGAACCGACCGGGTATTGACCAATCGTAACGCCGATCGAATTAAATAAGTTTGATTTGATTTGATATTTTGAAGAAAACAAAATCTCCAATCTAAACTAAACTGATATAATTAAGATTGAGTTATGTTGGTTTAATTCATACTGATAAACTAAAAATATAAATTTTTATCTTCATTCAAAATTATGAGTATATGCAGCTATAAGATTCGAGATAGTAATCAAATCAATTTTAAATGTTAATATTGTATTTTACTAACATTTTAATTCTTTTTAGACCCTTTATTAATACATCTACTTAAAATACGATGACAGAATGTGATAATAAACAAATTTTAAAAGAATTTAATTAAAATACATGATACAGTGTAGTTCAATCATGATGTATTATATAATTTAAATTTATTAATTTTATAATAATTATATTAAAAATTAGATTTAGGAGAATTTCGATTTAATTGATAGTGTGTATATAAGACAATTTCTAATATTGATTGAAAATATAAAAATATTTATATCGATAACGTATCAAATTCAATTAAACTCACACTTCATAATATATGGTTTGGAAAGTGGGCGAGGTTGAGCAAGAGATATTAAAAACATTAGAGACTTTATCATTAAGATATAAAACACGCAACTTAAAAAAAACATAAAAATGATAAGGTTTCAGGTTGAAAAATTACATATCGTCATGCAAATGATAATCATATATCAATATGAATTAATTTACCGAAATATATGCAAAGAGTTAAATTACTGTAAACAAAAGATTTTAGGATAATATTATATTCGTCAAATTTACTTAATGTCATCAAATTATACCGATATAATGTATTATAATCATTTTATTATTTAATAATTTTATCATAAAAAAGTTACAGTACATTGGATTGAAAATTCATCTTACATAAATCATATATATAGTTTTTCATGTTCTTCCTTGGTTACATGTGTTTTTTCTCATAGGAGAAAAGTTGTATCGATTTTGCTATGTAGAATTAATGTAATTAACGAATAAGGAGCAATAATTGTTTTGGACGTGTAGTAAGCATTGGCGATAAACATTTAGGTGGTTCCAATCATGTGATCTGAGGCATATATGTTCCCCTAATCTGTTCTTTTGCACTTGTTTATTGTACTCAACAAATGTCAAAATCACTATAGAACAACAGTATACTTCTTCCTTTGGAATAACATATAATGCTGGCTTTCATAGTACCTTAATAATTCTTTGCATTATAAAGGAAAGAAATTTTTCCTCCTTTCTTTCTCTTCGGCTAGACAAGCTTTGTGTGACCTGTCCGCTCAATCAACATGTTCAGCTATATTAGTAATATCCTCGACCTGTAAAGATCCAACATCAATGTGATTAATTATTAAATCATTTTTTTTCCTTAAGGATCATCATTATCTTAAACTTTCAGCTATACTATCCTATGTTTCAGGGAAAAAAAAAAGGGTAATGTCTAGTAGATACAATTGCTTTTAAAAATGTGCAAGAATTTTGGTGCCTTAAAAGATCAGAATAAAACTAAATGTCTATTTTTTATTTTTTTAAAGAAGAGAGCTGGCAATTGAATAATTAAGAAGCGGTAACGACACTTTTCCAACACTCATTTTCTATATATTTCTTTTGTTATTGGTTAAAATGTATTCAAAATTACTTATTCTCATCTGAAATAAAAAAAAAATCTCTTGAGTAATGAATTAAAATATAATCAAATCTTAATTAATTTTATTCTATTTAATTATACTATTTACAAAATATTCTTCATTTAATTGATTTTTTATTTTTAATTGACGTGAATAATTTTTTATATTTTGACTTAAAAAATACAAATTTAAGTAAATTTTACTTTTGAATTAGGAGAGACGTATAATATAGATTGAGTCCATCAAAATTTATAAACTTTAATAGATCTTAATCAATAAAATATATGAAAGAAATGTTATTATTGTATTTATTTTTAATCTGGAGAATTAAAACCTTGGTTTCTTTATTGAGAAATTTCGAAATATGTGGAGGGGTTTGATTCCCTTAAAGTGTGGATGTGATTAATGATGGGTAAAAAATTGAATAGCAAAGGTTGATGCCCTTGAAGTTATGTTTTGAAGGAAGTGAGCATAAAAAGTGTGTTAGATGGGTTGGCAGAAGCATTGAATTTTGGAAGGATAAAAGTGAGATGAAGTGGCCCAGGTAGAAGTGAGCTTATTTTCTAAGGATCTGGAAGGTAGGGACTGCTAAGTGAAGAAGAAAGATTGAAAATCCAGAGATGGGGACACATGGTGACATGAACCTTTCAGTCAAATATCATGTGGATTTGGGAAGACAACATCAGAATCAAATAAAGGGAATTGAAGAGAGTCCAAACTGCGCAACTTGCATTTCGTTAACACGCACAAATTGGCACATCTAACCCACTTGGCTTCACGGGGACCGATTCTCACAACAGACAATCATGCATCTCCATCATACCCTTTTATCTTATTAATTCATTCTTTCATTCAATAACACCAATTTCTTCTAATTCATTACTCCTTTTTAACCTTTTCTAATCGTCTTTTAAGGTTGTAACACCCACATTCAAAAATATACTTCATATTTCCTATTACATTTTTAACTGCCTTTATTGATTGATTTCGATATCATTTATTATTTTTCATTTCTCCCTCTTTATTTCCATGATTCGTATGTAAATTAATTAAAAATTAGATTAATATAATAATTAATATTATCTTCCACTTTTAAAATTACAAAACAAAAATCTGAAAAATCAACGTTTATGATACCGCTTCAACGACAGGTGGCCATTTTGACAAAGAATCATAAATAATATATACCGGCACTGTTTTTTTTTTTTTTTTCTTAACGTTGAAACAGAATTTTGTAAAATGAAAGAAAAAGATTTTTACATGGAGGGGAGTTTACTATAAATAGTAAGTACTTAATGTTATTATGACTTAAACAATAGAATACATCTCATAGAAATGAATCTTTATGTTTGTATCGGTCGATCATGATAATCGGTGTTTCTACGTAAGTGATTGTGCAATAGTTTGTATCTTTCTAAATTAGGGATGAATTATGTCTAACATGTAAAAGCGTAAGTCCTAATGGTTTTCTGATACGTTCTTGTATCCTCTGTCGGATGACATGATAACTTTTATGTATATATATATACACGAGATATATCAAACAGTATTTATATAAAAATAATAAAAATAAATAATTAATTGATCATGTCATAAAAATATATAATTATGACTAAAAATTTATATACTGATTACGTCACCATATAAAAAAAATCAAAATCGTATGACATTAAATTTTAATTTTAATTTTTTATAATTTATCTAGTGAGCAAAATTCAATTTTTCTACTTTCTCAATATAAAAATCCTGTCAGTTTAATATAGCCCTCTCTCTATGCGTGTGCAGTTATTAATTTTAATGTTGCATCACATCCTGAATCTTTAAGAAGTTTGCGTGTGCAATAAATTTCTTTTTAAAAGTTGCAGATTAATTAATGAATGAATTGAGTGATCGAATCATGCATTGGATACCATGGAGCTTGTTGAACCAAGTTTGGTGTTTGATTTGATGAGTGATTTTTCTCGAAGAACTATTTTAAAAAATATTCTTTAAAATATGATTGATTAATAATAGAGAGTATGAGAATTTGACTATAGAAGTTATGGTACTCATAATGGTTATGCCACGAGTTATAACAAAAATCAAAGCTCACCATCGATCCATACTTGTCAATACCGGCAATTAAATGCTGGAAAACTATAGTTCAAACTGAAGTAACAAATCCCCCATCGATTAAGAGCCAAGAAATAGTAACTTGAAAACAATTTCATTTTATATGATAGCATGCAATATTTTTTTGAACTATGCTAGTTTAATATGATTTGCTAGCACAATCTTTTTTTTCGCGTCTCCTCGTGCCTATGATGAATTGAAATGTCGCATCTATATCCAACCTATATATTACCTTTTACACAAAATTTTGTGGTCCTCCTTTTTCACTTGCGCAGATGAATTTTTCTACTTTATGAAGCTGACTTTTCGAACATTGGTCGATCACGTAGAATAGCTGTCTTTCCTTAAAGAATTATTGAGACATTAGATACCGTTTTTCTGTCTAAACTTTTAGAAGCCAATTCATCATTTTCTTCCTGATTCACAGGAATCTCGAGTTTGTGACGGATCAAGTACGTGTTTCGAATAGCCTTGGAGACTTTCAGAATCCCGTTAAGAGGCACCAATGCAGGTATTAATCTTTTCATACTTCATTTATTCACTACTCGTACAAATATTTGTTAAATAAATTTAAAATAAATAACTTTAAATAAATTATATATAAAATAAATTTACTTATTATCAGTTTTAAATAATTTCAAATTACATGATAAACACAAGTAACTACGTGTACTTGCTCTCATTCTGTTAATAAAAAAAATTACTGTTTTCTTGTTTTGTAAATACTTATTAAGCTATTCAAATCTATATCAGATTTTACCTACGAATATTTCCGTGTATGAATTTTCTTATCCTTGCATTGTCACAAACATGTTTTACAAAATTGGATTGAATAATCTTTTGCATCCAAATCAGGATTATGGTAGAAGTGAAATTTTATTGTTTTTCTAGTAAAAAATCCAATTATGTGTATTGATAATTTTTTTATAATTTAATACATTTGATTTAATACTATTTTACATGTTTCTATTGATATTTACACATTTAAAATTGTTTTTTTTATCAATATATCTATACAACAATTTTTTTTATCAAAATCATTTTTCTTCAAATCCACTTAATTATATAAAATTAAAATAATAGTTACTCGTTCAAATACACACAAAATATAGCATCTTAATTAGTTGCTTTTGAGCATTTTATCGCAAGGTTATTTGATGGTATTTGACTTCTTCCTTCAGATCTATAATTTCAGTGAGGCCTACAAGATTATTGACACCATTTCAACAAAATAATAATAAAAAAACACTTAGTGATTATTTATAAATAATTTGTTTAATTATAAAACAAAAAGTTTAATAACTCAACTAATTTGTGTGGTTGACGTACGTTTTCGACCCGTTATGTTAGCAACAGTATTGATGATCATGAAAATCATAATTTGATATAGATGTCGTATCAGTAAAGAAAGTGTAAACAAAATTATGGAAGTCTTGAGTCGATTGGTGGGAGGAGTTGATCTTCAATTCATGCAATTAAGGATTTCCTATTGTCCCTTACTTTTTCATCAGGCTTAATAATGCGAAATTTATTATGGAACATAACTTTAAAGTAGGGTCGAGATTTATCTTCTCATAATTATCATCATCCTGATTTGTACACCACGAATAAAAGCAAAAACTCCTTATTTTGATCATTATGACGATGATGCCCTTGCCTTTGTCTCTGCCTTTTGGATTCTTGTTCAAATTTCAAGCAGTTGAACAATTACTGTGGCAGCCAACTGACTTGTAATTTCGTTGCCGGAAACTTACGTATAATTCTACTGTCATTACTCATTACTCAACAACATTGCATATCATTTGCGATAAAGTTTGTCTTAACATTTTTTGCAGTAGTTTATCAAACTCTTTTTTTCCCTCAAATTCTCACGGATCTTCAATTTTTTAACCAAAGAAAAAAGACAAAAGAATAAAGGTAATACATTGGAATGATGATAATAGGACATTAACTTAGTACTTTATTCAGTTTGGATGATTATCTTGTGACATTTGAATAAATTTTTCCATTAGATACAAACTTTTCTATAATCATTATATGTACTATTAATATTATTTTTTAATCAAAATTAAAATTTTATCTTAATAACATATATTAATATTTAATAAAAGTTATTATATAAATTATTAAAGTGAAGTTCTAATTTTAATTAAAGAATAGCACTAAGAATATTTTAAATAAATATCTAAATTTTATCTTAAAAAAATAAATAAAATTTTTTATAAGTCAAAAATTATTTTTTTAGAAAAATTAATATGAAAAACTTTTTATACATTAGTATATGTAAAAAATAATTTTAATTTTTAGGAAAAATATTTTATTTTTCTCATAAATATTTATGAAGTCTTTGAATAAAAAATATTTTTAAAATTAAATTATTTCACTACATTTTTTAATGAAAACATAAATTTTTGTACTAAGTATATAATAATTACAATAAATATTTTCAATTGTCTAGCAAAATTAATCTCCTTTTTCCACATCTAAAGGTAGTGAAAATGAATTATTAAATTTGTTCTTTACAGAATAGTGTGAATTTAAACTCATGAGTTGGTTTAAAAAGCATGAGTTAATCAGCAGTTGAGGAGATGAAGGTGTTTTAGTAAACATGATAAAACAGTAGAGGAGGCGATGAAAGTGAAGAAAAAGGTTTTGGGTTGAGAAGGAATATGGGCAGAGAGAAGGTTTTGTTCTTGGAAGAGGGTCAGGGAAAGCAAAGAAAATAGATCTGCAAATTCTGGCGCGAGCGGTGTCTTTTATAGATTCTTGTGTTTGGGCTGGCACTAGCTACTATAATATTTGATATTTGATATTTGATAGATAGGCCTGAAACTGAAAATAATAATAATAATAGTAGGGGCTTGGCTTCGCTTGTCTCTTTCACTCTTTTTTATACATCACCAAGTCAGTCTTCCACGTGCTCCTGGGGAGTCTCCCCTGTTTCACTACCCTACACTACACTACACTCTACTATTCTACTATACTACTTACTACTTACTCTCTCTCTCTCTCTCTCTCTCTCTATCTATCTATCTATGCTATTTTCAATACTACTTTTCATCCTCACTCAATTACACCCTCTGACCATCTGTTCCCCCCAAACTTGTTTGCTTCTTCTTTTACCCTCTCACTCTCTCTGATCTGGCGGATTTGCATGATCCAGATGGAAGCAGCGATTAAAGGAGGCGGAGGAGGAGGCGGAGGCGAAGAGCACGACATGGGCGATGGAATGCAATGCAGTGACCATCCTTTGAGAAGCAACCCAGGCGGGATCTGCGCCTTTTGCCTTCAAGAGAAACTGGGCAAGCTGGTTTCCTCTTCCTTCCCTCTTCCCATCCTCGCTCCTTCCTCCTCCTCCTCTTCCCCATCTTTCAGATCCGACGTGGCATCCTCCTCCTCCACCCGCCCTCGTCCTCGCCCTTCTTCCAACAACAACCACTCCGATTCCCATTACCATGATTTCTACACCCGCAGAACCCGCCTCCCTTTCCTTCTAGCCAAGAAGAAGAAGAAGAAACCCTCTCCAGCTTCCACTTCTGCTACCTCTGATATCATTCTCAAGCGTAGCAAATCTACCGCCACACCCAGAAGAAACCTCTCCTTGGTCGATGCTGACGAGGACGACGTGGTCATGCAGGATTTCAGTCCCAGGAAGAGAAACGGGTTTTGGTCCTTTCTATATCTCTCTTCCAAGAAACTCAACTCCAAGAGCTTCAGAGACAACACGCCCAGGATCTCCACCATCAACGCACCTACTTCTGCTAAGGTCAAGGACAAGTGCTGCTCTGCCTCTTCTCTCAAGACTGACATTGTTCACCAACAACATAACAATAACAGTCCCAATAGCCACACCACACCTTCTGCTTCATCTTTCGAGCGCAAGGTTTCCAGATCCAGATCTGTTGGATGTGGTAGCAGAAGCTTCTCTGGGGACTTCTTCGAGAGAATCTCTACTGGCTTCGGTGATTGTACTCTTCGGAGGGTCGAGTCTCAGCGTGAAGGGAAGACTAAGGCACCGCCTGCTGTGCCTGGTGGTGCTTCCGTCAACCGTGGCGGAGATCACCACCACCATTGCATGAAAGAGAGAGTCCGGTGTGGAGGGTTGTTCAGTGGCTTCATGATGACTTCGTCGTCTTCTTCGTCTTCGTCGTCGTCTTATTGGGTTTCTTCTTCTGCGGATGATGGGAAATCGACGAGTGTGGCCCTGAGTCATAGCAGGGGGAGGAGTTGGGGTCGGGCTTTTGCGAGTCCCATGAGAGCTTTTAGCGGGAAACCCTCTTCCAAAGAGAGTAATAGGAGGGATATTATTAGAGACGCCAACGATAAGAATGCTGCGCCAAACTTGTCTGCTATACCTTCCTTGCTTGCTGTCAGAGCCTGAGCTAAACCAACCAAACTTCCGCTCCATGATTTAACTTTCTTTATTATACACATTAGTACCATGTTAATTACTGTCTATTATTACTATTACTATTACTATTTACTGTTACTACTTCTCCTACTCTACTTTCTTTCATTAGTAATACCGGCACCGGCCCTTTAAGTTCCTCCATCTCCATTTCTTCTTATGAATTAGGATCATTGCCGAGATCAGAATCCTTCGTCAGCCCAGCAACAAGCAACAAAGCTCTTTTTGTAAGTATTTTACTGAGCACCACCACGGTTTAAGCTGAAATAGCTAAACACCTTGTTTCACAAGAAGGGAAATTGGAGAAGAAAATGTCGATACATTCTCTGTCATCACGTGGCTTCTTTCAATTTTTTGTAGCGTGGTCTTGTGCCAAAGACGTCTAATTTTTATTTGCGAAAATCACTATTCACATGCATACACATGTTTCCGGGTGGTGTAGGCACAATAGGGGAATATCTGTAGAATCAGAGTCCGAGCTATGTGTTACGCGTGTGTGCCATTGAGCTTATATGAAATTAATAAGCTAAGCTGTTAATGAATAATCAAGTATATATATTTTCTTTATCGTATATCTTATTTTATAGCATCCAAAAATTTCTTGTCGTTAATTTGCAAGAGGTTCCTTAACTGGTCAAATGCAACATGGTGGTCCCAGATCGAGGGATGGGTACTTAAGAAGTAGATCTTGTAGTCATAGAGAGTAGTAGCATTTATTAAAACGTCGTCGTTCGCACCTAATTGCCAATTGGCAGTCGGAGTAATTGTTTACCGCATTTGTCTCTGCAGTGTTCCATTTGCATAGCTAGCTGTATAGATAGCCAGCAGTTTATGTTTATGGTCATGTCATGTGCATGAAGAAGCAGAGCTTTAAACTAGGGGGTATTGGGGAAATAAGAATAAAATAATAAAGAGTTACACTCATTTAATGCATTTTAATATTTAATTCTTTTTTGGGGAATCCATCTCAAGCCGACATGGACGGGTATGATTTGTAGGGAAAAAGGGACACCGGGTAGAGAGAAAAGTGTTACTCCATAAACAGGTTGCTAAACGCCTCGTAAAATGTCTAGGAATCCCAATGCACAAGCCCAACATTTACCATTTCTGTAAGTCAATATACATGTACCACTTTTTGTAAAGAAAAAAGTACTACTATAAAATTATGTCATAGAAAAAATTGGAAAAATGGTGGAGTTTCATTTTTTTAAGATTTTTATATTATTCACTCATCAATGTGGTAATTATTATAAAAAAAAAATAACAAATGCTGGAGTCTAGTAATATTTTATTTTATATTGCTAAATTTAAAAGTGTTATGTAAATTGTACAATAATTTTTTTCTGTTTTTAATTTTCTTCTTTGCTAGTATACATAAACAAACAATACTCAAATAATAATGGGTATGTCAGTCTAATTAACTTCACAGGAAAGCCGGAGCAAGGATAATGAAGTTTAACACGAGACGACCGTTGTTGATGCTTAAAATATTGGAGGTACTCCCTTCGGACTTAAGCAAAAATAATTAGTTAACGGGTTGCATAAGAAAGATAATCAATATTTTTAATTTATCAATTTTATTTAAAAATATTTTTTCTTTAATTATTTTTTATTAGAACTTAATAACAATAATAAAAAATCATTACAAATATAATACCACTTGAATAAAGGATACTTTAAATATAATATATTTAAGTGAAATTTATGTATTCTAGTCACCATTTATAATAATTCTTTTGCTTATATTTGAATGCATTTAATTTATGAATTCAATATATGTATATATATTTTTATAATATTATCCATTAGCAGGAAAAGAGTCGCTATGCTTCTTTATATTTTTTTACAAATCAAAAAAGTTAAATAATAGTATATAATTCGCCAAGTAAAAATTGAAGAGCGTGAGAAGTAGAATAAAAAAGAGAATAAAAACTAAATAAAAGATAAGATAATGAAGGAGAAATAATAGTTTCTAGACATCATTATAAGAGTAAAATAGGATACAAAATTGTGTAAACTATTCTGTTTTGTATATAGATATAGACTACTCCTTTTACTCTTAATCTTTGGTTGTTTAAATTTTTATATACAAGTTAAAAAATATTTAATGAAATACAACTTTAAACTAAAATATCATCATTTATTGTTTTACATATATCTACTATTTCCTACTCCCTTTTCAATGCAGATTCTAACAAGAAATGGTATTAATCCACCACTGCGTGCCTTGTAAAATCGAAGTTATTATTATATTAGGAGTGGAGAAATGTATAAGATTAATTTTCATGTATTATCAAACAGTTACAAATACTAAATACGACTTTTAAAAATTATTTTTGTATAAATTAATTAAGTTACCATACTTATTAAATTGTTATTAGGTAATGGTGTAGGCTTTTTTTTACAATATCATAGATACACTGTTTTTGTTTACTATAAAAGTCATATTAAATATTATTTTTAATTAGTTACTAGAATTAAAACTTTTACACTGAAAATCACATTAAAATTGTATTGAAATTTAGAGTTTAAATTCGGACTTAAATACATTTGTCGTCCCTTTTATATATATCAATTTTCGCTGTTAGTTCCGAAAATAATGTTTACAATCTCCAAAATATCCAAACCTTTTGTTTTTAGTCATCGACGTCAATTTTTGTAGAAAAACTTTTATGTAATTTCATCGGGTATTGTCACGTAAACATCTTTGCATCGTGGGATTAGTAGGATACCACGTGGTAACACCCGATAAAATCACGTTTGGAACGGAAAGACAACAAAAAATAAAAATGAAGGATTTAAAAAACGGATTACAAACAAATCAATTACATAGACTAAAACAAAAGGTGGTATATTTATAAGGATGAAAAAAAAAGTACTTAGAGCTTAATTTTTAATTATTAATGTAAAAAAGTTGTTCTATCAATTAATCTAAAGTTATTTTAGATATAACTTTTAAAGTATAAAATTTAAATTATAATTATATGATATTTTATAAATAAATAATAATATAATTTTTTTACACAAACAGTATAAATTAAATTGTAAAAATTATTATAAGAATGTATTACTAATATTTTTAATAAAAAACAATTTTTATTCCTTAATCAAGTATTCCTAAATCCAAAGGACACTAATTAATGTTTACCGAAACTATGATGATTTCATGGTGGATAATATTTATTTTCAGAAAAAGTTGGCTAACAAGTATTTTAAAAATTAATGAATTTAAATTTTATTAAAAATTATGCGAGAGGTGCATCGGAAATCATGGTAAGAACGTGTTAATAATAATTTTTAATAAAAAATTTCACTTTTAATTTTTTAACTAATACGTTTAACATGAAAAATATATCAATAATGTATTATAAATAAACTCTATTAAAACAATCACACACACAAAAAAAAAAAAGCTTGTAACTTAGAAATGTTAGTTTTGGTTAAATTCTCTGATAATAGTTTGAATACCAAATAAGATACATTAATTTTAAACTCGTAGCAATTAACTTATGACATAAAATATTTTGATATTTAAAATTATTTTTTTTATCGTATTTATTTATGTTTTTCAATGTTTATTTACTAGTTTATAATTTTAAAAAAATCATTTTAAAATTTCATTAAATTAGATTGAATTTGCTGTTCTATAGTTAATTTCTTGTTGATATATTACACAAGGCAATGACATTCTTGTATCATAAGGTCAGCAATCTTAAAATCGGTATATTAAATATTTTTTACATCCATTATATTATGAATCGATTTTTTTAAATTGATTTTAATGTAACTGCTGTAAAACGTGGACGTCCTAGCTAAGTATTAATATAACGGACGCAAAATGTTCTTAATTGATATTAAGCATTATTTCTGTTTTTTTTAATTTAATTTTGTTTTTCTATGCACTTCACTATTGTAATTAATCTAATTCCGATTGAATTATGCTTCATTACTTATAATCGAAGTTTACATCTAAAGCATTGTTTGAACTTTCTTAAATACGTGTATTAATTACTCTTTCTTGAATATTTATCTGAGAACTTTATTAAAAAATATTTGTTATAAAAAATAATTTTGCACATTTTCTAGTCTTCACACAAAAAATTGATTATTTAAACGAATATATAGTTTTAATTTCGTGAAATAAATACGATGAATAGAAAAGTATATTTTTTTTTATAAAATCTTAACGATAGTTACACTTCCAATTAAAGATATTATATTATTTAATTTATTTTTTAAAATAATATTAATCTTAAAATTTACTGTTAAGTTAAAAATTCATATGACATTATATTTACAAAATCTTATATTGGTTTAAAATTATTTATTTTATTAATATACATCAAAATTTACACAACACATACTTTTAAAATACATAAAAATGACAACCCTTTGATTATATATTTTAAGTTGTTAAATTTTGACAATCTTTACAAAAATCTAAAACAATATATAATTATGATTTAATGCGTGAATTGATACATATAAGATTTAATATACGTTATTAATAATGTAATAGTTGATGTATATATAAAAACATAATTTTATTAATTTTATTATTTTTCTTATTCTCTTTGTTATTTCAATAGTCTTGTATGCCAAAATTTAAATAAATCGAAGATGTGTAGTTCTATAATCTTATTTTTATATTTTAAAATATATACTATGCAATAAATTAAAATAAATTATTAAATAATTTTAAATTTTAAGAAAATTTATAAATTAATCTATTTAATAAGAATATTTAACTCAAGAGTTAAATTATACAAATATTGAATTTATGTATATATAGAGAATTTAGAATAACTTGATTCTACTTGAATATATTGATATACTTTCGTTAAATTAAGGGCTCAATTTGTAACCCTAATACAAGGAAGGTTGGACGACGAAGTCACGATCCTTATAATTTTTTTCAATGATATGTGATTATTATTGTCTTAAAAAATAATACCATGTGTAACGTAAATTGTTTTGGTGTAGTAGTTTTTCATAACATAGTTAATAAAAAAAAATTGTACAAATTTATAGATAACATCAATATCCAATTTTGTTATAAATTTATAAAAATTATTGCTTACATGTGAAACCGATGATTCGTATTTATATTAATTTGTTTTCTATCTCCTGTATGAATATATTTTTTATTATATTTATGTTCTTAAAATAGTTTTAAAAAAGTATATTATTAATATTTTATACAATATTTAATATTTAAAAATTTGTTAGATTGTAATTTCTTTAATTGGCCCGATGTGATATAATCATACCTCTATCTATGTAAATATTGCTTTAATTTATTAAGGTAAAACAATGCTAATTTAGTAAAAGAAATAAAAAAAAAAGAATATTAACCCAATTCCTTAAGTTGAACAGAATTATTTATAATGAAGTTAGATTAATTGAGTGGATGAAAGTAAATTTGAATAAAAATGTAAAATAGAAGGTGAAACTAAAAAGAGAAAGAAGCGAAGGTGAAGGATAGTAGTGAATTTGGGGAAGATAAGATGAGTGGAATCATGATGGGGACACGAGCCGTTGATGGGAAAGTACAGAAATGCAACGAGACAGAGGAAAGCTGGTCAGTGAACACTGTTAATGTCATTGCTCAATTCAGATCATTAATTAAGACCTGGACCACCATACCTGTACTTTTAAGTTTAACCCTCACTCCCTTTCATTTTCCTTTATTTCCCTTATAAGGATCATATATTTTTTTATATTAAATAACGGGCCTCTGTTTCACCCAAACCAGATACTTACTCCTATCGTATTAGATCACCATAGATTCTCACCCATCATTTTTTTTTACTCTTTTCCTTTCACAGCTTTACATTCCCTTGTTTCGCCACAAAATGGTAAACCAAAACCATCCAAATATATTAATCAGACTTTGTCTTGTGCCACTGAGTGTTCCATGTTACATTATTTTTAAATATGTAAATAATAAAAATGGTTATTTATTTGCAATAAGAGTAATGATAATCGTTAATCTCAATAAAATAAATTGAAGTAAAAAATAGAGAGATAAAAAAAGATATATATATAAATTAAATCGACCGTACTCATCCCTATTCTACAAGACAAGGTCATGTTTTAAATTTAAATTACTTCAAACTAACATTTTTGGGGGAAGCATGCATAGTGGCATGCTCCAGTTCGATCTAAAAGTTTATGAAGTCTTGAGATTCAGGACAAAAAAACATTGCACCTTTCTTCCTTGCATGTGTCGTGAAAATTAAAGTACTTTTTGTTTTCATTGTAACTTGAAGATGAGAGTTTTCATCATATTTTTTGATAAATCCAGTCGAAAAATTCTAAACAACGTAAGAACCAAGCGATTAGTCATATCAATTGATTATTATACTAATTCAAATGGCATGGGCCTACGGGCTTGTCCTCTACGTTTACTTAGTGTTGAATTAATGGGAATCGCAACTATCGCAACCATGCTTTTAACCACTTCCCGAGCTTCTATTGAAAAAAGTATAATTATTTGAGGGTCCATGGGTCCACTATTATTTTGTGTTTTCTGAATTTTGGGCTCAGCAACGGAACATGGCTTTCAGATTCAGTGGTTGCTTTTTGTAACATCTTTTTCTTGCTAATGGTACTATACTACTATCTTTGTGTTTTTTTTTAACTGTCATTTTTAAATTATCCTATTTAAAAAAGATCAATTAGTCGTTCTTTTTTCAAAATTTTAAGTTTAGAGTATTCTGAAACAAGTTTAATGCATTGTAAAATTAAATTTCTGAGAGTTTAATATATTCTAAAATTAAGTTTGCAAAAGTGATTTAGATCACTTAGAATTAAATTTTTAGAAATAATGTTTAAATCACTTGTGACATTAAACGAAAATAATTTTGGGATAGCAACTAAAAATAAATAAATTGGTACAATTAATAAATAATGGTGAAAATAATAATAAAAACGTTGAGATTCTTCAGAATGTAGGTCCAAGAGACAATAGTTCTCTGTCTTTGGGGGAGGGATTTGTACAAAATGACATAAGTCTGAAAGATTTGAAAAGTGAGTCATAATTGAACTGTTCATTGCTTTGAATTAATCCGACCAATTCAATAAGTGCAACCGAACTAAGTTGATTCAAGTCTTTTTTATGGTGTAAAAGTTTATTCGAGTTTATTTATATAATATAGTTTGAAGGACCATTCAATTATCCGATAAAAGTGAAACCTAGAGTAAAGAAAGAGAAACTGTCATTTAATAAAAAAAACATTTATACATAATTTTACTTTTATAATAATAATATTAAAATCATATTAAGAATATTTGTTTATTAGTTGACAATATATTTTTTATATTAATAATGCACGTTTATTAGACTCACAAAAAATAAAAATATATATAATATTTAAATTTAAAAAATAAGAAAAAACTCTAATTATTTAGACAAGTAAAAGAAAGTTAAAAGACAAACAAATTATATAAATTATATTCTTATATTAATTAAGAAATTAAATTAAAAAGGTCAAGCTTCATCGTTTAATTATGTATATTTTACACAACTTTATTTTATGAATTACTATGGTGATTTATTCTCAACGAGTAGGACAAAGGATTAATACAAATTTAATGAACGAAGAAAAGTCAAAAATGTCGGGAAGAAAAAAAAAATCATTGCACTAATATTTGGGTATTTTTATCATGTGCTATGATAATCATGTATGCGAGCTTAGTTGTTTCTCCATTCATTTAAATTGTCAATTCATATTTTTTAATGATACTAAATAACGTCGACAAATAATAAAATGACTAAATTGATTAATGATTTAATTTTAAATATTATTTAGTATTAATTTTAAAAATCAATTGAGTTGATTATTATAATTTAAAAGACTATATTAATTGATGGTTGATAATTTTAATATTATCTCAGTAATTTATTAATTTGAAGGATAAGTTGATGGATGGTTGTAATTTTGTGGTGAAATGCTAACGTTTTGTGCCGAAACTAGTTGTTGATACTTGATTGAGTGTTTGTTTGCTACCTCCTGGGTTGGTTGATGGAACTTCATAGACAGCGACAACTTGGTATTCTTGCACTATTTTTCATCTATGGTTCAAACACCCAGATCAACATATATTACCATCATTTGTCCCACCGTCTTTTTAACTGAACTACACAGCATCAATCACAAGTTTTGATATTTAATTCAATTCAAAATTAAATTTTAAATCCATCTAAAAAATTATAAAATTTAAATTATTTTTTTACTCAACCAATTATATCAGATTATATAAATCACCTAAATTATCCATGTTTTATTAAACCTTGAACTAAGTTTGTTTGTTTGTTTTTGTTTAAGTTCAAATTATACACTTACCATTTTTTTTTACAAGTTTTACATTAATAATGGGTAAACAACTCATTTATTTATTGGAAATTTTGTTAACTTTTATTATTTATATATTTATTTTAAAAACATATAAAACTATTAGATAATTTGTAAACAATAATTAATTTGTTAACATACAAAAATATTAGGTTATAATTTTTTATTTATAATTTATATAATGTTTATTTAATAAAAAATAAATTATAAGTTCAATCATGTCAGTATAAAATTTTATAGACTATCATAATAATTATAAAAATTAACGAATTTATTGAATGAACACTTGCCTATTTTCTCTTAAATAATTAATATAAATATTATAAATTCACATTAATAATATGATGCTAACATTTGATAGATTAATAATATATATTGGCAACTTATCGGTAATTGATATATGATACTAGTAGTTTAAACATCAATTTGTTCTAGACTGTTAAATTTACACAGAATATAGCAAGGAAAAATAACTTAACATAGCATTGTATGTTGTAAGTCTGATTTCATAAGTTATTTAAACTAATAATGAAAATTAATCTATATCAATATTAAGTTCAGAAACTTTATCACTTCAATATTAACGATATGTATAATCTACAGAGATTTAAGCATTGCATTACATATATGTCACTGGCCACATGTACGTAAACTTTCCGTTTGGAGAAGACGGAGGAAGAAGGAAGAAGGAATGTGATACGTGGTCTATGTTTATTTTATCTTCCATCTTCGACAGAAAGAAAGAAGGGCTCTTTTTATATAAAAGATAATATTTGTTATATTTTTTCTTATTTTTTTATTAAATTTTACTTTTATTTTATTTTATTTTATTTTCACATCAAACAACTTTAAAAAATCATTGTTCTTACTATTTCTTTTTTAAATTTCTATTACTTCCTTTTTTAAATTAAAAATATCCTAAAAATCTAAAATCATAACACAATAATTTTTTTTTCTCTATATACTTAACTTCGTAATTATTTTAATACGTGTTTGATTTCATGTTAGATTTTCTAAATTCGTCTCAACTAACGTAATTTTAAAGAAATTATTTATATTTAATTTTAATTTCACATCAATCAATTAATTCGATTCTGAATTAAATCAATATACCTTGCAAAAATATTGAACTTTCCTTAAATTAATTTTAAAATAAAAAACATTTAAACATAAATTACATTATTTCAAAATCAATTTTAATTAAAATTAATTTTACAAAATCAACTATATTCAAAATTTCAACGTATACCACACACTTTACTTTTAATTTGTCCTATTTACTTTTGGAATATGCTATATACAGTTCTTTTATTGTCCTGTCAGTAATAGAAACGATAAAATTAATTTTTAATTTAATTTCGTAGCACAAAAGAAAAGGTTGAGTACCCCTAATTTTAAGAATAAAATTTCTAGAAAGGGAAAGGACAGTAACAAACCACAAAACTAAATATTCTCTATGTATAATACTTTAGTCTAGTTAGATAGGTTGAAACTAAAGAAAAAATGCTACCAATGCACAGGTAAAAAATATAATAAAAGCATATTAAGAACGAGAACCTAGTCCTCGCTGTTTAGCTTAAAAGTACTTTTTTAGGGTACATAGGACACAGTTTAACATACTTTAACAAAACCCTTTTTTTTTTTGTTCTGGAACAACGACAAAGGGTTACCCTACCAAGTAGGGAGGCAAATCCTAAGTGAAATTTGGGCATGTTATGGTACCCAGCAGCTCTAATGGGGTGATCTGAACTTGTGGTTGAGCAACATCTGCCGGAGTTCCACCGGGTCAATTTCAGGGGTGTGGTTAATGGGCCTGTAGTAACCTGTTATTGGATCTGGGGCCCAAATCGAGTAGGCTTCTGAATCATCTCTTGTTACAGGCTTCTCTTCTATACGCCCAATATTACGCAATCCAACTCTTACCGAAACATCGGACGCGACAACATAACCTCGCCTATCAATAACATAGGAAAAAGTGTTGCAAACGTCAAAATTAAACCCAATATGAAAATAGAATCATATCGGTCAAAAACGTCATATTGGCAAGTTAAGTAAAATAAATAATGATAATAAAATATTGAACATATCATACGAAAAATATTAACGATGGTGCTAATTTGGTAATTTAATTAGGGTAGGCAAAAATGAATTGAAAAGTGAAGGTGTATAAAAAATGGAACTGACCGATGAAGAGGAAATAGGGAGATAGATTGAGCAAGACGGGCCATGATTGAAAAAGGTTTCGCAGCAGCAGCCACCACCCATTCTCTGTGTGTGTCTGATTTAGGGTTTATATATACTTATTAGAGAAGTTAGAGATTAATGATAGTGTGTAGGTGTCGGGGTGGCGTCACTGGATCTGAGAAAAGAACCATCTGTAACTATTTGGCTGGGAACACCTAATCATATGTCCTCCATGCTCATGACACCTCTTGCCTCTTGCTGCTATTCACTTTTATGTTTAATATATTTTCAATTACTAATTAGCATGTTTACATTAATTTTTTTGTACTCAAGAGTTTGAATGAGTTAACTGTCACACAATTTATCAGAAAATATATACTTACACCTTAAATTTTACATGATAATATTAAATTTTAAATTTAATTTCCTTTTATAAATGTGCATGAGTCCCATTTTCCTCGTGCAACAATTATTTGTATAAGTATTTATATTTTTTTAATATAATTAATCATTTCTCTCTTCTACATACCCCTACAATTTACTATATAATAGTAGTTTATTTTAAGTAACTCTTATTAAAGATGCTTTAAATTAAAACATGCATGCATATATTTTAAGACAAAAATTAGCTGTAATATTTTATGAACTTATAATAGTGTTTTTTAATTAAAATTAAAAACTTATTTTCATAATACGTATTATAAAGACCGACATTAAGAATATTTAACACAAATTATTAAAATAAAATTTCAAATTTAATTAAAGAACAGTATTATAAATATTTTAAAAAAATAGTACTTAGATGTATCCGAAAGAGTTTATCTTATGATATAAATATTAGTGTAATATTTAAGAGAATTTGTGAAAATAACTTATAATTTTTATAAAAATAGTTAATTGTATTTTATTTTTAATTATAAAACTAATTTATATATAAATGCTTATATAATAAATACAACATATTTACTCAACATAGTTATAAGATGTTGCTCGTCTTTTTATGACGATCACGATAAGCATGCGAATCCTCTTTCCAATTCTGGTTCAAGTCTCATGCACATCTGAGTGAGCATATAGGTTAAAAAAATACTTATTACTGATATATTATACTGTAATTTTAGTATATTTTCATAATGAGTTTTAATACAAAATATTTAGTTATTAATTTGTAATTAATACCTAAAAAATACTAGTTGATAAAATTACAAATATAATTATGTGACAATTCAAAATAGACAATTTTTTTTCAAGAATACAAATATTTTATATAGAAACACATTGTTATTCAATTCAAATAAAATTATTATCAACGATAATATTTTTAGAAAAAATATTTAACCCACCTACATTTTTTAATTTTAAATTTTAACTTACATATTAAACTAAAATAATACGCACCAATTCATCATGTGATCGAATTAATTACTGCCTCGTGTTTTATACATACAACGATAATTGTCTTCAATTTTTGTTGAAATACACTAATTGTCTTCGTAGATATTGGATCAAATAAATCTAATACATCGTATCTAGCTAGTAATATAAACCCAAGGTATAAATATAGTCATAAACCATGAAATTCAAGGACTTCAACCATCGTACAACGTTTATGTAGGTATAAAAGTAAATTTTAAAACAATATCTCTTAAATTAATAAATTAACTTTTATATTTATTATAATTTAAAATAAATTGTTTTAAAATTTTTAATCAAATTTGTTTCTGAATTATTATAATTAAGTTATGAAAATAAAATTATAAGATGATGAGACAAAAGATATTAAAATAATAGAGAGGAGTATGTTAATTAGTAATTAATTAAGAAATATTTATTGAATTGAACGGAATATTTTAAATTTTAAATAAATAAATTATATTTAAAATTATGAAAAAACATATATGGTTAATTTAAATCAGTAGAAAATAAATAATTTTAAATATCTCAAGTAAAAACTAAAATATTCTTACTTATATTTTAAATTTTAAAATTATAAATATATAAAAATAAATTAATTTTTAAAATTTCTCTACTCTTCTCGGAGTTAAACAAGAAAATAGTCACTTCTCTCCTATTAAAAATTTTCTTTTCTTGTTCTCCCCGCCAAGCAGAATATTTTTTTCTTTTTTTCTTTTCTTCAATTAAAATTTCTTTTTTCCCCTGTACCAAACATCCTCTTAAATTTACTCTAAACGCACATTATAAATAGAATATTTTGTGTGTAGTAAAAAAAAGCTACATGCTTGTGAGTAATATACGGTATTTCCATTAATTAATTTTAAAAAAAATAATATTTAATAAAATTTATAAAATAGTTAATGCAAAACTTAAAATTAATATTTTAAAAGTAATATTGAAAAAATTATATCCTTGTAATTATAATAAAATGAAAAATAATCTAATCACAATTCTCGTAAAAGATGATTTTATTAACTTTTATAATAAATATATTAAAAATTATATTAATGATAATATATGATTGTAATATTATTTTACACAATCAGTAAATACATAATTATTAAACTCTAAGAAAATTACTTTTAAATACTACTTTCATTAAAATTTTATAATTTATTTTGTTAAAAAGATTTAATATAATAATAGAATTAAAAATCTAAAAAATAACTAAAGACAATAACTTTTCCTGTTGGACCTAACTCCATGTCTCTATCTCGTCCCGCGTGATTTGGGCAAACAAGATAATTTGAATCAAATCAAATTATATAAAACATTTTTTTACAACAGAATAATGTTTATTTGGACACGACAATAGGCCTGGGGAATTAGGAGCATATTTAGATGGAATTGTTTACAAATAAATGACTGATATATACTAAACTGTAGAATTGAAGTTATTAATGTAATAGTAATAAATTATAAAAATAAATTTAATAATATAAAAAGAGAGAATTGTACTGAAAAATGTATTTATATAAATAATTATTGTATATTAAAAAAGGATATCTTCATACATATATAAATTTGAAATAAGAAAAGATTTTATAATTATTTTCAATTACAAAAAGAAAAGAGGCTCTAGGTGGAAACAAAAGAGAGGGTGGGGCACGGAGCTGAGCTGACGAAGTTATCACTAACGTAGCCTTCCAATTAAGATAATATTTTTAATTAACTTATCAAATCAGATACACCAATGTGTATGGCTATATTGATTTGACCACTCCTTAAAAACTAGTCTTATTTTTTTTAATTGATTTATATATGTTTCTTTTTTTTTATCTACATTTAGGTTTTTTTTAGTTTCATCTTTCAATTTAAATTTTTTATTTTTAGCTTTTTATTTTAAAAAATAGTTAGTTTTAGTTCTTATGTATAAATATTATTAAAGATTTTTTAATGTAATAATTTTTTAAACGAACACTTTACTTAATGAAGATTATCGCATCGAAAAAAATTTAATAACATTTATGTTGATATCTAAAACCACTAATTTTTGAAACTGAAAATAAAAATTTAAAAATTTAATTTGAATGATTACATTAAAAAAATACTTGAATTTAAAATATTAAAATATATTTAAGTATTTTTAATTAAAGTTAAGGTTAACATTTTATTCTCATCCAATTTCTCTGCCAGCCGCTTGCATAACAAAAAATAAAGAAAAAATAGTTCTTTTTATGTGAGAGTTTTAAACGATAAAGTTATGTGAAAAAGTTAATCTATTATCTTTTTTGTAAATATCAAATAGATACAATTTGAAGAAATTTATAAAAATATATTAAAAATAAAATTAACAAAAAAGAAGCGGCGATTACTTTCATTGCCAGCCGCGCTACTGAAAAGAAAATAGTTCTTTTCGTATGAGAGCTTTATATGATAAAATTATGTCAATTTTTTTTTTATAAATATAAAATACGTTCATTTCTAGATTATAAAATATATTAAAAATAAAATTTTCATCACCAAGTTACGTCAAAATTTAATTCAATCTCGCCACCACAACCGGTTTGGACGACGTGGTGGGATTGTCAGAGAAATGTTTTGTGAATAGCTTATTCTCGTCTAAATTTAGAGAGAGATAAAAATAAAAGAAAAAGAAAATAATAAATATAATAAATAATATAACGACGAAAAACAATATATCAAATTGATTTTTGTAATATTAAGGTATCCGTCCATGTATCAAATTTGTTTGTCATATACTTCTATGATTTATATTGCATTACTTCTCAAATTCAATGCAACCATGATAAGGATCGAAATGATTAAAATAAACTTGGGTCACCTTCATGATTTGGACATCTATCTTATCTTGTATGCTGCTATAATATTTTAAAGTGACGGAGACATTTTTTTGTTATTAAGTTTATTGATAAATTAAAAATATAGTGCACATGGACGGTTTTAAAGTGATCCCAGATCCATATTTAATTTACTGGAAAAAAATATAAATCGTGTCTACAATTAAAAAAAATAATATATTGATGTATTTATCATTTAATAACAAATTATCATTAATATAAATTTTAAAATATTTATTATAAAAATTATCAAATTTATTATATATAATTAATCGTAATTAAATGATGATATAATTTTTTTTTTGGATAACATATTCTTAATAAAAAGAAATATTAAAAAAATGTAACCATATTAATCAAAGAGAAGAAGCCGAAAAATCAAATGAATAAATTCCATGATCAGTATTATATTTACTTGTTTAGCTATATTTATAATTAATTAGAGAGTGATTTGTTTATTTTGAAGTGTGTTAAGAGTAAAAAAAATAACAAAAATTTTGATAGATCTTCTATATTTTATTTTAGTTTGTGTTTCAGCAAATTTTTGTTTTAGTTTGTTATAATTTCCCACTTCATTTGTTAGTTAATTGGTTTTTTCTCTTTCTCTCGTGAACTTGTTTGTAGGAATATTTGGAAGCTTTGAATGATTAGCTTTTGAAGGAGTTATATGTAATTTGCGTAATAGGCATGTAAAGTCATTATGTGATCACATGGTCGCGTGGGCGTGTTTATGTGGCCACGTAGAAAGTTGATGAAGAAAATGTGCATTTTGCTCAATTACGTGGCCACATGACCATTTCTACATGGAACACAAGTTTATTGGAATGAGTCTTTTAGAATTATAGTTTGTGCCGTGCCATACAAAATGGCCCATGTAGTCACAACGACATTTAGATTTTTTTTTGTAAATACTTAAATCGATTTAGATTACTTTCACTTAAATAATTCAATTTGCTCTTGAATTCTCACATTGTGTGAAGTTTAGGATTTTGAAGGCGGATTGGAACTTGAGGAATCAAGTTTAATACTTAATATTTAATGGAATTTCTTCTTAACTAATACCTTTTATTTTTATTTTTATTTTTTTATTCTTCTATTATATGCAATCAGTTCTTCAAGCAAGGAATGATGAACCCAAATCAGAATTCCCTGTAATTTTGAATTTTTTAATCTCGATTCAAGTTATTTTCTTTTAATTAATATAATTACCTATTCTCTTTATGTTTTTAGGATTTAAATTACGCATAGATTAATTCTAGCTTTACTCTTACAATTATGAATTAGTTAGTGAACTCGAACTTGCTGGTAATTATCACTATAACATTGATATCTTACATATTATAATTGATAATATTTTAATTTTATGATAGTGTTTTTTTAGCGCTTACCTTCTTTCTCTTTTTGTTAAAAAAAATCATTAGAACTAAAATTTGAAAAATAATAACTCCAATGGTAAGTGTATAAGGGTGATGATAATAAATAATGTAGGGTGATTTGTGTAGTTATGATAAAAAAAATGATACAAGTAAAAGTTAAAATTAAATTAAATGGTCAATAGTGAAAAATAAAATGTGTAATTTGTGAATTTTATTATTATGATCTAAAATCAATCATGTGAATGTATAAAAAGTCACGAATATAAAGTACTTTCTAAATTCTTTTGATTTTTGGAGGACTGTACAATTGCTCTTAAACCACAATAGTGAAATCACAAATTACAACTATTATTTTCTCAACATTAACGATCAAGTTTACATATGCATGCTAACTCTTAGTCATGTCTTCCTTATTTTGTCTTGATTGTGCAAATAGTTATAGATTTTCCATCACTTGTTGCTTCTATGTTGTTCCTTTTAAAACTCTAAATTCTGCAAATTTTAGGACTACAAGCACATTTTGAACAAAAGAAAGAAGAAGAATGAAGAGGATAAACTTTGCAAAGATTGTTGTCAAAATAATTTTCATTTCTGCTTTGTCACGATGGGTTAACATATGAGCTATTTCGATATTTAACATGATAAATAAGCATGTTTCACATTGTTAGTTATAGGAGTGATAATTAGATTAATTTGATCAACACTATTTAATTTCATAAAATATTTTAATATCTTAAAATTTTGAGGAACTAAGTGATAATTACCTATAATTTTAGAGACTAAAATAATAATTCATCATGATTAAGCTATTATGTGTGAGCCGAACTATGTTGATGTCATTAGTTGACTAGAGGTGACATAGGAAATCATATTTTTTAATTTAATAACTATTTTAGATTTTTAATATTTTAGAGATTAAACTAATATTTTAACTTTAGATTGCAGGAGATAAATGTTGATTTTATATAATTAAAATTTGTTATAAATAAACAATTTTGAATATATATATATACATTATAATTAAAATTTTAAACAAACAAATAAATAAATTTAAATATATGAATTATATTTTTTACATTTACAACAAATAATTTAAATTATGATATAAAATTATTTGTAATTAATTATCATCAATTTCTTTAAAAAAACTATTAAAATTCACTTTAGGGATAGAAATAAAAAATTGTAGATTAAAATTGATAAGTTATTAAGAAAATTAAGTGTAAAAGAAAGGTAGTTTAAGATGACTGAGAAGAAATTTTTTTAACTAATTGAAAAAAATAGTGCATAAAATATAAGAAAAAGAGAAAGAATAATAAAAATATCTAGCTGAGATGATAGGATAAAAAAACTCCTTTTCAAATTATATATTTTAAATTTATAATATCCTATAATTTTAGGAATTAAAATAATGATTCACTCTTTTAATTTTTATAAATATTATCCGGGCTTTTGAAGATAGCTTTGTCAACATTATAAAACGACCAGCTACAATTAAATTGTAGGACCAACCTTGTTCCAAAAAAATATAATGGACTGACCTTGACTTGAGTTTGGATATGCCGACCCAAATGGTTTATGGATTTTGATTTGAGTTATTTTTTTTAACGGCAGAAGCCTTATATAGTCTCCTATATTCTTTAGAAATTAATTTAGGCTGGGTATAGTGGAGTTTTGCCCTTTTTTTCTAAGTGGAGATTTGGTCGTAAGTTTGACTAGGGCCTGCTTTATAAATAAATATAGTTGTTGGACCAAAAAACACAATGAAATAAGAACAGTTGAGAACATGCACCTTATCATGGTACCTAGAGAGTTTTTTTACCCCCTTAATCGCTTCACTTTGGAATTGAGCTCATTCACCCAATGATCTAAATCTAATAAAACCTTGGTACTTGAGATAAAGTAAATCAGAAGAACTGTTTGTACAACAACAACAGAAAAGAACGCATTCCGCAATATATGATTGTAAAACACATACAAATACAACAACAACAAAAAAAAAAAGGTACCTTCTTCCCTTGGCAGGGATGATGTTTATTTTTCTGGCTGAGGCATATAAATCTCATTGAATGACTAATACATATATATCTAATGTAATTGAAAATAAGGTTCTGAAGCAAAATATTGTTATATTTATTTTTACTAAGTTCTATCTTTTAATAATTCTACCTCAGTTTTGAATCTATGTTGCAGATATTTTGCCCACAGTGATTAATTTTGGGTCAGCGAACAATCTTTGCCGGAAATCATGGACCATTAGAGGAAGTCCTTCACGGAGGGACACAGTGGGCTGCCAGCCAAGAAGCTCCTTGGCTTTGGAGATGTCGGGCTTCCTCTTATGTGGGTCATCTTCTGTGTTTGGTCTAAACTCTATCTTCGCATTTGGGTCTATTGTCTCTTGTACCACCTACTTGCCACATACATATATACTTGTTATCTTCTTATCATTAATTATATGGCCTTTAATTTAGATATATATATTACCTGAGCGAGTTCAAGCATGGTGAATTCACCAGGATTCCCAAGATTGAAAGGACCAACATGCTCACCTTCCATCAACCGCATTAAGCCTTCTACCTGCCATGTACACACCTCCACGTTAACCATTTTCATCCCTCTCTCTGCCCCTTAGCTTAAATTCTACTCCCCTTTTAGACAATCAAATGTTTAATTACATCTGTCAAGCCATTTCCAAATAATGTATCTTAACATTATTAACTTTACCAAATATCATATTATTTTTTTTATTCTTTTATATACACACGTTTTAAGAATACGTTGCAAAATTCAAGGTACACTATTTTATTATTCTAATTTTATATTAAAGAAACATTTTTCTCACTATCGGATTTCACTTCTCAACCTGTAGTTGGGCGAAAATATAAGTACAAAAGTGTAGTAATTAGTCTAACGAAAAAGAGTTCAGTTGGTAAATGTCAATGGTACTTGGAAATTTAGAATGCGGTTATGGGTAAATTACATGTGATAAAAAACAATAAGATTATAAATAACTTTAACCGTAATACAGCTTTATTCTCTTTCATTAATTTTATGTTGAAATTCACTTTTTTTATCACATAAAAGGTGAGCATATTTGCAAAATAAATAAATAAATAAATGAAATTCACTTTTTTTTTATCCTGCTATATTGTTTGCAAAAAAATATATTTTCACGTAATAAATACTTTTTATGAAAATTTACAATTATATATTATGTTTTTTTATGCTACAATTATGTATTATGTTATATGAACAATGTCATATACTCTCATTAAAAAAATGTATAATTTAATTTTTTTAATATTTCTTTCTTTTCTCTTGTCATATTATAAACAACATTAAAATTGTTGTGAAAAAAAAAAAAAAGAGTGACGACCGAGTTACTCAAATTATATTATATGACCTTTTCTGTTACCTATTTAACGAATATTCCCATTCATTTGTTCTTAGTCAGAAAGGTGCATATGCTATAAATTTTTATTTACCAGGTCTGAAACATATTGAAAGCTTCTTGTCTGTTTTCCATCGCCATAAACAGTCAATGGCTCCTTCCTCAATGCCTGCATAATAAGTTAAACATAGGAAAAGAGTGGGTAGAGTATAAGAAAGCAAGAATAGGAAAAAGGAAAAATAAAAAATAGAAAAGCAAATGGCAGAGCATTACCTGAGCAACGAAGTTACTAACTACACGGCCATCATCAATGCACATTCTGGGTCCATATGTATTGAAGATTCGGGCAATCCTGACCTAGAGAACAATTACGTTGAAGCTCTTAACTTAATTTGCATTTCTGCGTCCACATACACATACGATATAAGAAAAAGAAGACGTAATTGTGATTCCATGAACGAACCTCAATACCAGCGCCTCTGTGATAGTCCATGGCCAAAGTCTCCGCGGTGCGCTTTCCCTCGTCATAACAGCTCCTAACACCTAGAGCAGCAACAGCAGGCAGTGGAAGTGATTCTAGAATGATAAAAAGGTGGAAGATTTGAAAGAATAATAATTACCAATGGGATTAACGTTGCCCCAGTAGGTCTCAACCTGAGGGTGTTGAAGTGGGTCACCGTAAACCTCACTGGTACTAGTGAGTAGAAAACGGGCACCTATTCTCTTAGCCAATCCCAACATGTTGAGAGTGCCCACAACATTGGTCTTGTGGAGTCGATAAGAATGAAGGATATGCAATTAATAATTATATTAAAGAGAAATAAATAAATAAATAAATAAATAAATGATTAAGGATATGATGGTCTTGACGGGGTTGAACTTGTAATGGACAGGGGAAGCGGGGCAAGCCAAGTGGTAGATCTGGTCAACCTCGAGAAGGATGGGTTCAACGACGTCGTGTCGAATGAGTTCAAAGTTGGGGTTACCCATGTGGTGCAGCACGTTCTCTTTCCTTCCGGTGAAGAAGTTGTCTACGACGATGACGCTGTCGCCCCTTTCAATGAGACGATCAACAAGGTGGCTTCCAACGAAACCGGCTCCACCGGTTACCAGGATCCTCTTGGGTTTCCTTCCTTTGATCCCCAAGAGAATCCTTCCCTTCTTCTCAGTGGGGCCTTCCATGAGGACACGGCGAACTGGCATAGCCAACTCTGTTTCGAGGAGGGAATCCTGAGGATCAACGAGTATGGATCGAGAAGGGAGAACGTGGAAGAAGAGAGTGGCAATCACCACTCCCACCAATAGGAATGGCACGCGCTCGCCAACCATGTATGCTATCCTCTTCCTCCATTTTCCCTCTTTTTCATTAGGTGCTTCTTCTCTCTGTCTTCTGTGAATCACTTCTGAGCTCATCTTCTTCTTTTTCTTTCTCTTCCTCTCACTCTTTTTCTCAATTGTAAATAGATGCACCTCACCTCAACTTAACTTGGTCTCCATTATCATACATCAATTTTGCCTTTATAATCGCTCCAACATGCATGCGCGGAATTCGTGTAAATTAGAGGTTTCCATTTCCCCCCTTTTTTGCTTTCCTTTTTTAATTTAAGCATACTTGCCGCATTCTCATACACTCTCTGTCTATCAATTCTAAGAGATGGATGTCTTGACCAATATACCCGTGCTAATACAATACATATCAGGCATACATTATTATTATTATTATTATTATTATTATTATTATATCAACCTCTCATCCTTTATTCTTGCACCATCCTTCGTCTCAATGTCAACTTCAATTTCATAAAATGTTTTCAAATTTTTGTTTCACTCCACTCTAAAAACTTGTTCCACTTATACATTTATATTATTAGCAGCCAAGGAAACCATCTTCTACACACTCCTTTGCATCGGAGACTACATGTCTTGAATGTAAAATTTTAATATTAATATGATAATAGGCTACTCCATCAGTCTAATAATTAAGATAAATTTTAATATTATTTTAAATTTTAAACTCAATTCAAAACTTGTCTTTCTTCTATAAATACTATTTTTCTGGACATATGCATTTTGATTACATTAATTAACTTGTAGTATTGATCTTTATCTTTATTATTAACTGAAGCAAATGGCAAAATATTAGGTATAGGTGATTTTCTAATACCGTGAGAGATTTTACATCATTTAATAAATAATTACTATGTATTAAATAACAATTTATTTCAATGAAAGGAGTGGAAGAGATGTTAAATGTTAATGGCTAGATACCACCGGACACTGGCCAGTGGTATGCGGCGAGTATTCCATCTGGTGAAGGCGGACATAGAAGCATTGTTTTCATATATGTATTTTTTTATATATATACAGTGACAAGAAAACGTGTTGTTCAAGATAGAAAAAATAATTTTATATCATCATTAAATAATAAATTATTATATATAATAAATTTGTTAATTTTTATAATAATTATTTTTAAAATTATATCAACTATCATTTATAATGAAATAAAAATATAAAATTATTATACACTATACTATTAAATTAAAGTTAATATTATTAATATTCTCTCATTACATATTTATTTTTATATAATAAATAAATATTTTAATATATTATAATTAAAATTTATAATAAATAAATATATAAATTATATTTTTAACTATTGATAATTTTTAAAAAAAATATTGTTGAAATTTAATTTAAAAGGTTGACACTATATACAAAATTTTAAGTTTTAAACTTACTGTCACTATTATATATTTTTATTTTAAAAAATAATAAATTGAAAGGAATATGTAATTAAAAAAATAAATCATAAAAATAAAGATAAAACAATGGTCGTTTAAAATGATTAAGTTAAATTACACTTCACAATTCTAGTCATTTCTTAATCACGCTAAAATGACATGGCAACATGATTTGTAATTTAGAAAAAAGTTGTAGAGGTGAAGTTAAAAATCCAAGATTTTTTTTTCTTTCATGATCTAAATCATTAAAAAATTTGGCTTGTTCCAGTCATACTATATATATATATATATATATATATATATATATATATATATATATATATATATAATATTACATAAAAAAATGTATTTTTAAAATGCTTATTTAATGTCAAATCTAATTTAAAATAATAAATAATTTATATAATAAAATAAAAATTTAATAAATAAGTTGATTATATAATTTATTGTTTAATATATTTTCTATCCAACAAAGATAATCATAACATTACTTTTGTCATATTCTTTTGCACAACATGATTTTTGAGGATAAATAAAAAGTATTAAAAAATATTCATTATCCATATGGTTCAAACAATGACATCCTAACATTACATGGTTTAATTTAATAGTTTTCGTCCTAATATTACAACATGCTTTATAATATATATATATATATATATATATATATATATATATATATATATATATATATATATATATATATTTTGTCAAATAGAAATACATTATTATTTTCCAATAAATTTAATAAAACATATTTCAAAGCATTTTGAGTGTGAAATAATCACAATTAAGCCATATTTTAATCATACAATATTATGTATTTTTTGCATATTTAATAAATTATTATTAATTTAAAATTTCTAAATATTTTAATACATTTTAAAAAATAAATTTCAAAAATATTATCAACTAGTATATATTCATTTATCATGTTAATTTTGAAATAAAATATTAAATTAAAATACAGTTGAATAATAACATATAGAAATGTGAAATAAATTATGAAATTCATTTAAGATTTTTTTAAGTAATTAATTTAAAGTAAAAAAAAAATTAGTCGAATTGCTTACAATAATAGAAATGCTGTGAAATTGCAAAATAGTGTGATAAATTAGTAATTTATAAGAGTTTCTTTATTGAAGTTAGCTTTATTGATGAGTTGCTTATAGAGTTGCTATTTGAACTCCCATTGAGGTTCGTTAGCTTTTTGTTCAATCACCATCTTAATTGACATTAAACAAAAACTTCTGAAAAACGTTTACTTAAAAATCTTTCAGATTTGTTATTAATATACATTATACGTGGTTTTCAAATCCACATTTCATCATTTATAAAATGACCTTTGCTTTTAGTACATCAAAAGTAATTTAATACAATTTTAATTGTGTGAATTAAGTGCAACAAATGTTGGATTTAAACGGACACACTAACGTACTGAATTCGATGAGATTTAATTATGTTAAGATAGTTAAAAAAATGAATATATTATTTATAATTTACACATAAATTAATTCCGAGCGAGAAAACACATATTTAATTTAAATGATGATTGTAAAACCATATACACAGCAAATAGTTTTAACTGGCTAGTCTTAATTACTCAATTAATACCTATGTACCGAGAGATTTCTCTATAGAAGAATGTAAATGAAGCAAGATTTTAGATAGCTTTAAAAATATTAGAAAACGAATATTTAACAATTTGTGTGAATTCACATTGATATTATTAATTGTAATCGAACAATAACATTACTTGTATCTGTACAAAAAAGAAAATAACATTACATTACATGTATCTAAATATTTAAAATATTTTAGTAAATAACATAATAAAAGTCTAAATAAACATTTAATGCCCAAAAGTCTGAAGTTAAACCCTTTCTGACAAAAGTCTTTTCGGTGTTTGAATAGAGGGCAAGCCGGGTTTGAATTCTGTGGCCTGGTTCTGAAGGCGAAGCTCCCATCGAACCCGCCGCGAGTCCCAACACAGTAACACATGAAACTTCCTCCCACACCACCCCTCACGTTTTTTTCCCATCCTTTCCCACTTGAGAAATACTAGCAATTCATTTGCTAAAATGCAATTTTAATCATTCTTTTGAGTTGTCATGTAACAATCCGTGCACTAATTCATTCAATAATTTATACAATAATAATTTTTATTTTTATCTCTTCTAGTATTATTTATTATATCTTACACTTCTTTTCTCTTAATTAAAAATTTATCGTAGAAATGACATTTTTTTATATCTTATTATTAATTATAATTTATTAAAAATAATAAAATTATGAATAATTCTAAAAATTCTCATAAAATATCCTTTTACTAATTCTCTTCCTTGTAGGATAAGTATTAAATGTGTTTTATATTTTTAATTAAATCTTTCTTTATAATAAAGTAAGAGAATTTGTAAAAAAATTGATATAATAAATGTAAAATTATATAAGCACAATTTCTTATTTATTATTTTTTAACTTTTAATCAAATTTAAGCAATAAAAAGGTGTATGGACTCTTAATGCTTTAAGAAAGTGATTATCATTTCCCCATAATTTAACTTTCTCGTGGAAGCACATGCCATGCAGATGCAGGTTTACTCGGTGTTCCCACAAAAGCCAAGGCAGGGTAAAAAAAAAAAAAAAAAAAAGATGTAGTCAAAGAAGTGGGGGTCCCGAAGCAGGGTTATTTAAAAGGGCAGAAAAGAAAAAGCATGGGATTATCTTGATAGGAAATAGTTAGAAGGTTTGGTGGTGGGTGGTGGGTGGGTGGTAATAGCATACCTACTAGCTTAGCTAAAAGAAGAGGAAGAGAAAAATGATACCAGAAAGACAACAAGGTGGAGGTGGTGCGCCCCACGGGATCCTCTTAGCAGTAGTGGTGGCAATAGTGGTGATAGTGCCATTTATGGTTGGGGATCAGGGCGAGGCCATAACAGAAGCGATATCAGACCTACTAAGCCCATTGGGCCTCCTCCTTCTGCCCATCCTTCTCCTTCTGACCATTCAGTTCCTCTCCTCCGATCGAGGTTCATTCATCTCCTCCCTCTTCTCCACCGGCGAGCCCGACACCATCCACCGCCTCAGTGGCTCTCCCCTCGGCGTCGCACTCTTCCTCATCCTCATTCTCTTCCTCCTCTACAACCGCGTCTCCATCTTCTCTGCCGGCGATTCCGATGACTGAAAGTCAAAATAAATGTCTGCTTTCATTTTCATTTTCCGGATCTGCCCTCTCCTCTCCTCGCTTTAATTCAATTGCTTTTTTCTTTTTTGTATTTATATTTCGGTTTAAGTAAATAATATTACTTTTGTGCCACTGCTTTGTTTTTTGTTCTTAGATCATGTTATTTGTATGGAATTTGAAAGGAGAATACTTAAATCCGTGTTATTTGAAAAAGCTTAGAGGATTTGAATTTCAAGATATTGGGCATGTGTTTGTCGGTGCCATGGCTTTCTCTTACTTTTGTGTGGGCTGCGCTGACCCCTACTTTGCACACACGCCTGTGCTCCGTGGTCCCTTCCTTATTTCTACATTTTCATTTTACCTACACTTTTGTTAACACTGTTTCTTTTTTATTATAAATTATTAATTTTACTGTTAAATTTACAGATTAATTTATTAAATAAAAATAAAATTCACTTAAATCTATAAATTTTAATAAAATTAAATAATATCAACTCATTTTCTTAATCAACATGAATTCATATTTTTTATTCAACGCCTAAATGAATAATGTCTTGTCTCTGTCCCTTTGATTCTAGAGGTAAAGATTAAAATAAAAGAATATTTATTTATTATTTTATTTTTCATTTTTTGGTTCAAAATAATGTTTGACTCTAGTATCAAGAAGACATTTTTGAATATAAATTATGATAAAAAATGTTTTATCTCTATATATTTATTTTTTAAATTTAATTAAAATATACTCATAGGATAAAATTATTTTACATTTCTAATAATAAATTATCATATATAATAAGTTTATTAATTTTTATTATAATTATTTATAAAATCTATTTAAAATTATTTCTAATTAATTAATAACATAATTTTTTTGTAGTGAGATAAAATGAAACTCCTATTTTTTTTTATCTTCTAATAATACCTACATACATACATCAGTTAGAAGGTACTGTGTTGTAATTATTGATCTTGAATTTAAATTTTGAAAATGCAACCATGTTAAAATTTAATAAAAGTTTTGTCATTTTTGGTAAGGGAAAAATTGGTGGACACTAATCTTGGAGAGGGAAAGAAAGAAAAAAAGAAAAAAAATATAAATAATAAGAAGAGAGATAAAGAAAAATAATAAATATTAATATAGTGTATAATATTTAAAAATATTTAAACATCATTACTTTTTGTAGTTTTATTCAACTTGATTTTTCACAAAAATAGATAAAAATAAATAAATTTTACTGATTATATATTAATAATATAAAATGATTTTATATTACTATTAAATTATATATAATTATTTTCAATCATATATTATAATATGTAATTGAATAAGAATGTAAAATTATTTTATATTATTTTTTATATATAATTTATTTTCTCAAAGAAAAAAAATGATTGTAAAGAGTAAAGCCACGTAAAATTTTTTTTTTTTTCTGATTTTCTGAGGCGGGCAACTTTTAAAACGAAACAAATTGGTTTTGTGAAAAATTGAGAGAATATAAATATTTGGACAAAGAAAATATACGAGTGGTTCCAACGATTGATAAAGAAAAAGGGTAGAGGCTACCGGGGAGAGAATATTTCGGCCTGTCCCACTCCCACACTGTATTACGATTGCCACTTAAGATGATTTCTTTAACGCTAGATCCTAGACATTGCAACGTGGAGACAAGTCCTTCTCAATAATCAATAATTCAACATAAATTCTATTTTTAAATTACAGTTAGACAAAAGAAAATCAGAGGTCAAATAAAATAATTTATGTAATGAAAAAAAAAAATATTTTGGAAAGTGTGCTAATAATGTAACTTAATTATATATCATTTCCTAACATTTATTTATTTGCCAACTCTCCTCTTTGTTAAAAAAATATTAAATTTTTAAGATAATAAATACATTTATTTTTTCATTTAGTACCTTCTTTATAATTTTAATTTTTTTATTACTAAAAAATAATTTTACATTTTCAATAAAACACATATTTCAATACAATTTCTCTTTATTTTTTCCTAAGTTCATTGATTTCTGTTGTCAAATTGACGACTGAAAACAAAATTTGAAAGTCCTAGAAAATGATAACATCTTTTTTTTTTTGTAAATAATAAAAAATTCAAGTAAGTTAAATTCATTTTACAATTTATAATATTTACGTATTATGTAAATATATCAATAGTTAGAGTCAAATTCATGCAAGATTGTGAGCTATGAACTTATTTTTTACTAATAATTTTTTAAGTCTTTGTCTTTGTGTAATATGAATATGATTATTATTGGCTAGACCAAATATATATTAACGTGAATTAAATGCAAGAATGTACATGCAATCCTAACCTTCCCGTAACCTCTATATAAGTTGAACATGTTTTGCAATACCTTTTGATGATTTTGATGCTATATATGTTTCCGTACTAAGCAGAATGGAAGAATGTAATTGTAAACTAGAAGACATGTCATTTTCTTTATGAAAGAGGGACATATTGATGAAAGATATGGATGTAGGATTCATCTGTGGTGTAGCGTCACATGAAGTATTAAGTTATACAAAGTGTCAAGTGACAATGTGAATCTTGCTCATACAAAGATCCACAAAAGACGCTGATAAGTGTCTCCTTCTAATCTCATCATGTCAATTGCGAAGGAGGATATGATTACTGCGTTTACAATGCTCGCAATAAGTTGTTACAGGTAAGCCATGGTTGAATTTAATTGCAATGTATTTTGAATTTGACAGTAAGAACAAGAAATTAAAGGGGCTGAAGCAGAAACAGGAGATGAGAGAATGAGTAATTTTTGCTGCCATAACTCCTTTCTTAAGGGACTAATTTTCTAAAATTATTTCATTGTAAAATAATTCAGATTTGAAAATATTTATAAAAAAAGAAAAGAAAAAAAAAGAATCATTTCTTTTTCTCGTAAGTTATAAGAGAACTTATAGAGAATATTCATTTGGGGTGGGTAAACACAAAACCAAACACACGGTGAAAGTTTATTGGTAACATCTCATAAAAAAAAATTCCATTTTTTATTTCTTAATTAATGTCCTAAAAATACTTATTAGCATCCTCTTACTCTTTAATACATCATGTATACCCTTATGTCCTGTTTTGTTTTAATTTATCTACCAAATACTATTTTAAAAATATTTAGAGTTTTAATAGGTTGTACATATTAAAAAGACTCTATAGTGTCTTTTATTTCCCATTAAAATAAGATAAAAAAATAACAAAATTTATCAGAAATAAAAAAAATTAAAGAAACATTTAATCTTATTAATCACAAAAATTAGTCTATTTTAAGAGGACAAATAAATCAAATTGAACTAGTTTATGCTTAAGCGTGACTTAATATACTTTATAATCTCATAATCTAAACTTAATTAAATCTTTATATAAGTCTAGTATAATTTATTAATGTATTTAAAGACTTATTTTATATTAATATTTTAAATATGTTAATAAATCTATCTTAGTTAGAATAATAAGCCTATGAGTTAATAGATATATTATTGAAAATATCATTATATTTATGAAATTACAAGATAATAGACATTAGCTTTAAGTAAAAAATATATAATATTTTAATTGTTAAAATAATGATATGATATTATATGTTAAATTTTTTATTAAAAAATATTAATTGTAAGCAAACTGAACCATTAAGCTTAATAAAGTTTTCTAAGAATCCGTAACTAGCCATACTTAATTAAAACAACTTTATAAAAAAGTTTAGTAAACACTTTCGTTATTGTTGTTAAATAGACTAAGGTCTATTTAAATAACTCTAATGGCATCTCCAAAGAAGCAATTCAAATGATTTGAATTGCTATACTATATATTTTATAATATTGTATATTTTTTTATAATGTCATCATATTTTCTAGTTTAAATAATTCAATTAATTTTTTCTTCTAATTAAGAAACTCACTAAATTTTTCAAACGACTCCACAATATATTTTATTCCTTGATATTGTATTATTATTAAATAAAAAATTACCCGCATTTTTTTAGAGATAACCGGTTGCTTTATATAACAACCCAAAAAAATAATCCCACATAGTTACCCTAACAATACAAAATCCTTATTTGAATTGTAATCTACCATTTAAATCAAGAGAAAAACTCTCATTGGAAAGTTACATGTTTAGTAGAAAAAATTTAGTTTAAAAAAATTAATTTATTAGAAATCTCAAGTTGGGGAAGGTTATTATTTTTTTTAAGTTTAATATACTATTTTAAACAAAATATTCACAAGAAGCATTTTCCAATTTTTATCTTTGTTACCTACTAGAATATTTCAGAAAGGTGGAAAGGTAATTTTTCGAGTCAGTGAGAAATTTCTAATAATTCAAATATATCACGATATTTTTGTTAATTTATTTAATGTAATTATAAATTTAAAAACAATATTTTATTAAAGATAAGTTTAAAAAAATAAAAGAATGAATTTTTTTTTACATTAAAGTTAAATAAAAAATATTAAAAACTATAACAACATATTTAAAAATTATAAAAAATATTTTTACAATAAAACTTATAATAAAAAATATTTTTACAATAAAACTTATAATAAAACATATTTTTACAATAAAAATTTATATAAATTTATTTAATAAAGTTATTTCTCTAAAATTATATTTTAAAAAAATCAATTATTTATTTAGAAAAGTTCTACTAAAATCAAACATAAAAAATACTAATTCTAAAATATATATATACAAACATCCATAAAAATATTTATAATTGACCAAATAAATTTTAATTACTCCATTACTTAGATTTATAATTCTTAGAATTATTATTCTCAAATATAAGAAAACCTTATCTTCTGCCGGATGCCTTTTAAATTAATAGTAAACAATTTCAATTGTGGTATAAAATAATTATTTTTAATTATTGATAACTTATTTTAAAAAATATTATTAAAACAAAAATAAAATAAAGATAGTTTAAAGTGATTAATTTAAATTACATTTTTGATCTTTCTATCATATTCAATCTATAATTTTGATCCTTCTTTTTTGATTATGTTAAAATGACGTCTCACATGATTTGTGATTTAAAAAAAAAGTGATAAAGGTAGAATTAAAATGCAAAACCCTAAATCATAATATAATAGCTATATTATATATATAACATTATTATATGAACTAATTTTTGTTAAAACACTTATTTAATATAAAATTTTAGATAAAAATAATAAATAATAATTTTATATAATAAAATAAAATAATATAATATAATTTATTATTTAATATATTTTTATCCAATAAAAATAAACATACAAACACTTTTATCTTTCATATTCTTTTGCACAACATGATTTTCGAAGATAAATAAAAAAATATTGAGACAATATTCATTATTCATGATTATTCAAACAATGACATCCTAAAACCTAAACTGTTTAATTTAATAGTTTTCGTGTAATCTTATGGCATATTTATAAAGAAAAATACATATTTATTAAATAGAAATATATTATTATCTTCAAAGGTTCGTGAAGTGACACATACTAAAGTTGACTGAAATCTCTTGAACCTTCGACTTTAGAACTCTCCACGTTCTCATACATAAACAATTATTAATATACATTACGCATTGTTTTCAAATCCACACTTTATTATTTATAAAGAGACTTTTGTTTTTGGTAGATAAAAAATGTTTTAATAGAGTTTTAATTGCATAAATTAAGTGCAAATGTTCAGTTTAATGAACACACAAATACAATGAATCTAGAGAGATTTAATTATGAGGATAATCTTCTATCATTGTTTATTGTTATCTGAGTTGTTTGTTATAATAGTACCATATTTATTGTATTCTGAGTTGTTCGTTATAATAGTTCCAGAAAAATACTTTTATCTCATGATATGTTAAGACAACACATATTTAACTCAAATTGTAAAAGCATATACATAAACACTTAAGTCTAAGAGATTTAAATTAGTACCTAAGTTTTAGCTAGCTAGTCTTAAATTACTCAAGTAATCCCTAAGTAATAAGAGATTTATCTATAGAAGAATGTTAATGAAGCAAGATTTTAGATAATCTTCTTTTCACCAGAGAGTTCATATTCTCGTGTTCACTGACACCATACACCGCCTCAGTGGCTGGCCCTTCGCAGTCGTACTTCTCCTCTAAAACGGCGTCTCCAAATTCGCCGGCAACCATTCCGATCACTCAAAGTAAATATGAATGTTTGCTTTCATTTTCCAGATATGCCTCTCCTCACTTGTGTATGTATAATGTACCAACTCTTTTTTAATTGAATGAGATTATGGAAGAAAAAGGTTATTGCGCTGATTACCAATTGCTACCAATTGCTCACAATGGAAGGTTGGACTTGGAGTTTAAATGAATTGCTTGCTTTTTTTTTTAATTATTATTTATTTAAATTTCAGTTAAGTAAATGATATTATTTTTGTGTCACGGCTTTGATTTTTTTTTTTGGTCCTTTTGCGTGTTTAGATTTACTATAAATCATCTAAAATTTTAGGTAAACAATTTATGCTTGAAATGACAGAGAAATAGGAAAGTTGAAGAAAATAAAAAATAAAAATTATTTGGTTGTGTAAAAATAAGATGAGAAAAATAAAAATGTGTAAAGCATTTTTTTTTTTGCAAATCTAGGTGGGAGTGAACAGTGACTACCTAAAGTATGATGATTTTTTCTTCTTGGTTAAGAAAACAGCTAGTAATTGCACATTTTCTAGCCATTTTTTGTTGTCTGGCTGTTCAAAATTCCTGAAAAAAATTTACTTTTTTATTTTTATCAAATCAAAACACCTTTAAAATAATTTTTATTTTTTATTTATTTTCATCTACCTTATTTTGATTTTTCTTATTTTCATTATTATATTTTTTTCTTCTAACCAAATAAAATATTCTAATAATATATACACTTATAATATAAATTTCTTTTTACCATTTAATCATAGATTCACGTGGATAATAAATTTGTTAACTTCTTTTTTACAAGTCATACAAACTATAATCTTTTATTAATTAACAATGTAAACATAGAAATTAAACTCAAGTATTTATATATTTAGTTTTGCATTAAGAAATCACTCTAATATATTATTTGTGGAAATGCAACTGTGTAAAAAGGAGTGTTAGAAATAGTTAAAAATTTGTTAAACCAACTAAAAAGTTAGTTAGGTAGTTAGTTTGTTATTAGCTATATAACATAGCTAGTCATACTATTTTTCTTGAATATATATGGTCTATCAAAGACAATTCATTTCATTCATGTTATGGGTGATTGTCAACAACTCTTATCTAAACTTGAGTTGAGATTCTGTACCCTAAACTTAATTAGACTTTTATATAACTATAGAATGATTTGTTAGGACTATTTTAAATAAGTTTATAGATCTATCTTTAAATAGGTCAATAAACTTATAGAATAATATATTTTCTATTTAAAATATTATTAAATTTATAGCTTACACTATAATAGACTTATCATATTAAAAACAATTAAAATTATCGAAACATATTGTATTTTATAAATATTAAAACTCAAGTAAAAAATAATATTTTAATTGTTAAAATAGTAATATGATATTGTATATAAAATATTTTTATTAAAGACAATATTAACTATAAACAAACTAATCGATCAAACTTCCGTTAGCTTTTCTAAGAACCTCATCTTAACCTACTTAACTAAAATAATTGTGTAGAAACTTTTAGTTTATTTTTTTAATTAATAGACTAAGTCAAATAAACTCATAAATGAGTTAAGTCATAAATCCTAAGGGCATGCAATTCATGAACAGCCATACTATATATTTTATAATATTTCATATTTTTCATAGTCTCATATTATATTTTTACTTTAAGTAATTCAATTTTTTAATTAAAAAATTATTAAAGTTTCTTAATAGACCCAACAATATATTTTATTTCTTTACGGTGTATTATTCTTCTTATTATTAAATAAAAATTACCCACATTTTCAGGAGAGAAACAGTTGTTTTATATAGCAACCCAAAAAATATGGATACCACATAATTACTCTACAATGATACTAGAGTTAACCTAACCTAATGAATGGTCCAACATAATTTCGTCTGTAGTTGATTTACTTCCATATATGTATTCAATATTGATCTTCTCCAATATATATTATAAATTTAACCCTCTATTCACGTCAGTGACTTGGGGAGAATCACCGTGTGAGCTTCATCTCCTTGAAAGTCTCTTTTTCTTTCTGCCGATTTCCTATTTATACTCATTTTTAAAGTTATACTACATCGGTCTTTTTTGGAGAACTAGCCAGAAGGGTTGAAAGTCGAGAAGGTTGAAGGTCGAGCGATACACAACCCCTAAGTGTCGAGTGAAACGGTAGGCACTTTGAATTGAAGAACCGATCGGGATGGGCTTGATTGACTGGGAGGACGGAAGGTCCTTGCGAGCTCAGCTCTTTTCATGGTGACTATGGTGCCTAGTTGTTCTACTGATGGGATCTTAGACTACCTCTCTTAGAGTTTTCATTTATAAATTTTCCCTGTAAAAATAGCAGCAACAAAGATATGGACAACAAAATAGTAGTTATGGAATGCTAAATAAATAATAATGTTAAACAATTCATCTCAGGATTTTCATTTATCGTGTGAGGGTCTTTGGACCGCCTCTCAAGGTCTTCATTTATTGCCTTGGAGGTCTTTAGACCGCTCCTCTCACGGTCTTCATTTATTGCTTGGGGGGGTCAATGAACCACTTCTCTAAGGGTCTTCATTTATGCTTGGGGGTCTTTGGACCGCCTCTCTCAAGGTCTTCATTTATTGCCTGGGGGTTAATGGATCACCTCTCTTAAGGTCTTCATTTATTGTCTCGGAGAGTCAATGGACTGTCTCTTTCAGAGTCTTCATTTATTGCTTGGGGGTCAATGGACCACTTCTCTCAAGGTCTTCGTTTATCGTTCGGGGTCTTTGGACCGCCTCTCTCAAAGTCTTCATTTATGCTTGGGGGGTCTTTGGATCGCCTTTCTTAAGGTCTTCATTTATTGCCTGGGGGGTTAATGGACTGCCTCTTTCAAGGTCTTCATTTATTGCTTGAGGAGTCAATGGACCACCTCTCTCAAGGTCTTCATTTATGATTGGGAGGTCTTTGGATCGCCTCTCTCAAGGTCTTCATTTATGACTGGAAAGTCTTTGAATCGCCTCTCTCAGGGTCTTCATTTATTGCCTGGAGGGTCAATGGACTATCTATCTTAGAGTCTTCATTTATTGCTTGGGGTCAATTAACCGCCTCTCTCAAGATCTTCATTTATGATTGGGGTCAATGAACTGCCTCTCTTAAGGTCTTCATTTATTGCTTGGGGGTCAATGGACCGCCTCTCTTAGGGTCTTCATTTATTGTCTGGGAAGTTCATGGACCATCATTATCAGAATCTTGATGTTGCTTGGGGGTCTTTGGATTGCCTCAGTCTTGATGTTGTCTAGGGGTTTTTAGACCACCTCTCGTAGGGTCTTTATTTATCCTGCAAAGTCAACCAAAAAGCAAAATATCTAATAAAAATATATGTAAATAATAAAATTATGAGATTAAAAATGAAACATTAAAAATAATAAAATAGAATTGTAACTTTTCAATAGCAAAATGAAAGAAATCACCTTATATATATAGTTCACAATTTATTTTATATGCACCCCACCACAAATCTTTTTTAAGAAAATATTAAAAAGAAAGATCCAATTCAACGTTATCAGCGAATATAGATTTTCACAGGCATGTATTTTGAGTCCACTATTTAATTCTATCATTTAGATCTTTATATTCCAAGAAACCCATCTCTAATTTAATATGATACACCAATCCCAGTTTTCCATCTCATGACAATTCTTTCATCCAAAGTCAGTAAAATTCAAATTCCCTACAAACCTATTTGATAAAATTTGCTACATTTTCCATTTCTGATTGGAACAATAGTCCTTATCTAAAATATATTTTACACACAAAAGAGTACAAAAACACTCCAATTAGATAAAAAGCCTATACATGAGAATACTTATACACAGAAATAAAATGCTCCTCCGCCACTGAACTGGCTAAAGAATCCAAAACTTCAAAAGGTACAGCAATAACCATTTGCAACCAAGGCACACTGATAATGCCAAGCAAACTTACATATAAAGTTCCAAACAACGAAATAAGTAGAGGCGTTTTGATTTTGCACATGACACGGTTTCTCATAGCAAGCTGACAACCTGTATCACCTAATTTTTTACATAAAACTGTGCATATGAATAGGAAGTCCCAAAATATTAGAGGAGTCAAAACTTGAGTAATGCGAAGGAATTTCTCAGAAAAATTTTTCATCTGAAACCAATGTAACAGTTGCCCTTCAGCCTTTTCGGTCAGTTCTTCAAAAAAGGACTGACATAATACAGCTCCAAAATGAATATAAATAAAAAATCAATAAAAAAAAAAGGACTCTCAAAGAAATGAAGCTCACACGATGACCCTCTCCAAGTCATTAACTTGAACACCTTCCATTTATCATTCTCTACTAGAGTTGTCATAACTAAAAACCGGTTAATGTCAACCTAAATTCAAACAATCAAGGATTAAGCAATTAGTCAACATCAAGTTTCCGAAAAGCAACGTCCTGATCTAAATAAAAACAAGCTAAAATTAAAGCATTATACCAAATTTGTACAAGTCTTAAGTTATAATTTTTGTCATCTTTTACATATTTTATTTTACCAAAAGAATATCTTAAGAGTTTAGTTAATTGCAATCACAGGATAACATTTTGTAAGTTTAGGTACATATTTTAACTTTATTTCCAACCCACTCTTTTATTAGGAAAAATTCATGCAAGTCTAAATTTGTAAGTTTCATTCTTCATTTGACAAATTCTATTTTCACTATTAAAACTGACAAATTTTAACTAATAAAGTAATAAAAAAGAGTATTACAAAGTATATTACTACCATTTTTCTTCTACATTTATCATTATCATAATATAGAGATTGATTCTTCCAAGACGAAAAATATATTTCAAAGAAAAAATTATAATTATTAATTGAAAATTAACTTTGTAAAAAATCCATACAAGTGAGCAACAAATCATAGAATGTTTCATTTCTTTGTTTTTTCAGTCAGCAACAATTTTATACTTTTCTCTCTAGAATATTCTTCATTTTAAAATAGTCAAATTCTATAATATGATAAGTGAAAACATGTTACTAAAATTTTCACTTTTAAAACGTATTTATTATAGTTAGGCTCTTTAATAATATGGCAATAAAAGAGTAGATGGTAGAGTTAAAAATAATTTACACTTAAATCCAATTTGCAAAGGCATTACCATGGACATAATATCACACAAGGGACACAAATATACATTTGAATACCAACAAAAGATCCATTTTTTATAAAATGAACAAAAACCTTTAAAACTATATTGCTAACAAACACAAGAGGAATTACATCAAGAACATACACATCATCAGTGAACAAGAGAAACCCAAGTCTCTTAACGGGGCACTCTTTTTCTACTAAGTATCTCTTGTTCTTTTAGTCGATGTTGGAATCTTGCAAGGCGTGCTTGGAGAGTGACCAGACTAGCTGCTTTGCGAGAAAGCACAAAACTCAACTGAGTTACGTAGTTATCAATAAGACTTCCTGGCTGGTCCACTTCTGCCAATAGTTTCATTTCCTAATAACCAAAAGTAATAAAAGATGAGCTACAACAAATAACTAATCTACAAGTAGAATTGCTAAAGAATCAGATCAAACAGCTATATCACAAGATAGAGGCAGTGTTAAGTTCAATAAGCGAGATGTTTAAATACCAAATTAACTAATGGACAAGTGTTACACGCTACCATTAATACAACTATAATAATTCCTAAAAACCGTATCACTTTCCAAAAAAGATTTTGTGTCATCAAACACTGCACACATGCATAAGATTCTTGCATCAATGAGCAACGGCATGAAAATACTCAAAGTTGACGGTTCTATGTCTCATCTATAATAATATTAAGTTTATTATGCTCGTGCCTTACGTAAAGGTTTGGTTTCATGGTGTCTTCAATATATTTAAAGAGGGTTAGTTATAGTAAGCAAGTAGTTATTTAAAGAATTAAAACTCCTATTTTCTCTATAATCTCTGCAGACTAACTTCTTTTTTTATTCTATAAAATTCTAAAAATTAAAGAAGCAAATTGTCGGATGTCAACTGCAACAGAAAAACTCGAGCCCTGAAGTGACCTAACAACAAGCAATTAGAAAATTAAATTTCACAAACGTGAAGCTAAAGAAAAAATTGTTTAACTCACTTCACGAACAATCTCCATTGTGTCCTCGATTTCTTTCCTGTGAGCAGCAATTAGTGCCTCTTCCTCCTGCAGAAGAACAAATTAAACAGATATTCAAAAGTGTTACAGTCAACTTTTAAACTGAAAGAGGGTAGCTCCAAATATTTGACAAACCTCAAGTATTGCACTGATATTCACATCAGAAGAGGATTCTGTTTCAGACTGCACCGATCCAGTTGTAACTGTGTTATGGTTTCCTGTGCCCTGCTGCTTGGAGCTTGTGGTGAAATGATCAGCAGAACCATTGGCATCCCTTTTTGCCCAATTAACAGATCTTTCAGATTTCTCCTCCTTAGTCCCTTTTCTGCGTGGGGGAGACACCCTTTGCACTTTCTCATCTGTAACATTTAGGGAGTAAGAGTTCATCTTTTGACTGGAAGAATCACCATAAGAATTCTTTACTTCAAACCTTTCCCTGTCTATTGGGGCAGAAGCCAAGCTTTTTTCCTCTCGCCCATTGAATGAATAACTAGAAGAAAAACTTGATAGTTGTTTGTCAACATCAGCAGCAGAGCTGTACAAAGAACTTTCCTTTTCAACAACTTTCTTGCCCATGTCCATTGTTTTTACCTCCTGACGTTGACCATTAAAATCCTCTGCACCAACACTAGCTGGAAGTGAAGATGTGGATGAAACCTCTTTACTTGTTGGTGGTACTGGATTTGGGGCCTGGTCCTTTCTAGGATTTCCACTCTTGGATAGACTTTTAACTCTGTTCACATTAAGACGAAATGGTTAATATCTGAAAACATGCATGGGCATGGAAAAAGTGCACCCAGTATGAACATAATCTTAAGCTTACAATAGAAAAACACGTACCGGTCTGCATATCTTAAGGTATTAAGTGTGTGTTCACAAGACCCAGCATTCGGGGATATACAAGAGATCATAACAGTTTTTGAATTTCCGACAAAGGAGTCACGGAGCACTTCTGTAAGTTTGCTTCCACGAAAAGGAATATGGATCTGGTCATTGTCCAAAGCACGGATGCACTCCTTCAAAGCCAAAAGACTCTTATTGATTTCAGCACCCTCAATCCTGCAGTAATAATACATTAAGTGCCAAAAGTGAAGAGTTTGGTTACTATAAGACACAAAGTGGGGATGGAAGGAACTCAAGGAAGCAATGATCAATCAAACCATCTTTGCAGCACTTATATGAAAATAACATCGTACTAGAAGTTAGACAACAAATAAACAAACAACACAATTGGAAATTTCACATTTAACATTATTTACATAGTAGGGGTGACAATTGCATCCATTTATCCACTAACAATTTATCCATGCATAAATCCAACTATCTGCTCAATCATAAGCATAAAACTTAATGGATTGGATCAACAATTATTACTAGATGATTAATAGACCATCCATCATATTTTTTTTTAAACCAATGGGTCAAGATATTGGATCAATGATAGTCATAGGAGCATGCACCTATTGTGGGTTCTTTCGAAAACAATCCTCATAGGGAGAGAAATTTTTTGTTGACAAGTAAAAAAAAAATTAATACATTTTTAAATAGATAGATTGGATATCCATCCATGAAAAAATATTAATGGATAGGTTAGATGATTCTTTTATAAATGAGTCATGAGCAGATTAATTTTTTTAATACATTTTTAACATATCATAAACGGACTAATGGTTTATTTTTTATCCATCCATTTTAATTGACTGCAAAAAAAATGTATCCAAAACATCCATTTTAAACCCCTATTACAAGATAGTCATGCATTATTATAATAATTTGTACAACTAACCAGTCCCTATGTTTATTATACTAAATTGAAATTTCATTTTTATTACAAGTTCATAATACCAGACATATGCAGTGGCTACAAATAAAGTTGTGAAATAAACCAAAAACAAGCTGGTTTCATTTACCTTAGCCAACCAGAATGGTTTATGTCGTACTGCTCTTATCATTTTTAATAGAGTCAAGAAAGGAATTGATAGAATGAGGTTCTCAAAAAAAAAAACACTTGAACATGAATAGAACATTCTTAGAAGCCATGCAAGTCGTTGGTTTTTGCAGAGTACAAGAGTAGATAATATAAATGAAAAGGTACCTTGTCTGACGGTCATTGTCAGTAGTATCAGCACCTCTTTCACTTCCAGCAAGATCAATAAAAGAAATCTTCCCCACAACCTTTCCATTTTTTGCCTCATTTCCATCATTGTTCCGCTTGCTCTCTTTTACCTCATTGTGCCTCTTTACAACCAGTTGTAAGATAGCATGTGATCTGGAGGACTCCTCATTTGCACCAGTTGACCCTGTACTTCTTGCTGCATTCCCCTTGTCAATGAATTCTTTGACAATCTGTACATCAGAAACTTCAAATTCTTGCAGTCCTACAATACACACTTGCTGCCGTCCATCTTCTCTCATGCAGAGTTTCCTATTCACAGCATAACAAACAGCCACTCAGCAATGTATATTAACTAATTGTGTTCAAGCGAAATATAACATGCAAGTTGATGGCACTGAGTAAGCAAGACATAAAATGCATATCAATTAGGACAGATAGATATGAACAATCCACAAAAGCCCAAAAAATAAACAAATCAAATTCATTCTTGATATAGGATGAAGTTTATGTTTATGTTGCTTGGGAAAACTGTAATACTCTTGACAGTCAATATTTGATATAAATTTTATTATTTGATAATTTAAACTCAATCCACTAACATGTGTGATCATGCTGTCCACAAGTCATGTTCTTAGTGGACTGTAATACTATGATATGTAATGCTGCTTGATGCAAACATTAAGAGTGGCTGTTTCATGCTTTGCAAAATTATTACCAGGAATATGAACTTAGGAATGTAGCATTTCCATGTTTGTTATAAGCTTCAAAAAAATTTATCCCAAGCATAATTGATTTCAGGAATGAGTAATCTTCATATTTTGCTTGTCTTCATTCCAACTTATTTTTCTTCTATTATTCGAATTTAGAAAAACATTCATGGGAATGTTAAATCCTAACCAAACATGCTTAGTTTATGCAGGAATAGCATGTAATTACATATCTTGAAACAAACTCCACCTAAAAATGCAATCTTCCAGTCAAGACCCAGATCACAAATACAAAGCATTCATACCAAAGCTAAATTAATGCCTGAAGGAGAAATACACCAACACGCACAAGAAAGAAATACTCACTTTCTGTCACTAAGAAGATCAAAAAGTTTTCCACCATATATCTCAAAGTAGCTGAGCCACAATTTAAATCTCTGATTCCGATATACTGGCCGATGCAACTGTCTAACAAGGTCTTCTGAAGCTCTGAGCGGCAATGGTTGCATTGTGTATGTTTTGCCACTTCCTGAAAGTAAAACACTACTAGCATTACAATAATGATGGAAGTGATTTTGTGGCAATATGAGGATAAAGGAGCAGCTGTGGAACATGTATGAACAAACTTATATGATGCCACCAATTAAATTCTGCTTCATTGAAAAGGGTAGTATGTCCAAAATTAAGCACCTGATTCATTTTAAACTTCAATTACTTGTGTAATTGCATCTGTTATTAGTATAATACATCTGCATCTAGGCCAAGGTCATCAGTAGCCTCCAACTCTAACCAACAACAACCAAGCCTTTTCTCACTAGGCGGAGTCAGCTACATAAATAAAATGATGCTATAATGTTCTATTGTAAATCATGTCCATAGCCACACCATTGACCTCTAAATCCTTCCTAATGGTTTTGCTTATAATTTTTATCAGTCTCCCTTTACCTCAAGTGATGAGTCATGAGGCTACCCTCCATCTAATCTAGTCTCCTAACAAGGGCTTCTATTGGTTTTTTCCACACATGCCAAACAACCTAAGGCAAGATTCTACCATTATTTCTACAATAGCCTCCAAGTCTAAGACAGTTTCCACAAAATGAATATGTCATGGTAATTTTGAAATGATAAATATATTGGCTGATATTTCACAAAATAGACAGGAAAAATACTACAAGAGAAAAGAAAATCCCCATTGCCAATATGTTCAGCCACAGACAATCAAGAACCATTCACAACAACTTAAATACATGAAAAATCAGTAAACAAATACATAGAGAATATTAAAAAAAATAAAAGGATTGGAACAACATTTTGAGATGTACGTTAGCCCATATTTCACAGACTAGATAGACAAGCAATACTACACAAAAAAAAAAAGCACAGAATCCCCATGCCATTATGTTCAGCCACTAACATAATCAAGAACTATCCACAACAACTTAATTACACACACACAAAGCATGAACATAGAGAAAATTGAAAAAAGAAAAAGGTTTGGAAAATAAAATTGGATGGTGCTTATTGTTTGGTACGGGTATGATATGAACAGGGAACAACAAATTTCTTACCTGTCTGACCATAAGCAAAACAGGTAGCTTTGGTTCTCTCAAAAATTGTAGGAATAATTGGTTCTACTGTAACTCGATATACCTGTTATTGCAAAGTAGCAACCATGCCTTAGATTAACAAGTCAAGAGTCAAGAGCAAGACAGGCAAGTATTCACTTTCATAAATACTAAATACAAACAAAAACAGACAAGCCAAATGATGATGCCATAACTACTGAAGAAAAAAGGTTAATTATAATAATAAACAGCACAAAAAAAGGCAATCTTTGATAAGGAGCTGCCTTACTTCATCATTGGTAACATTCTCGTCAAGAACAGCGTCAAAACAAAATTCATGCTTCTCCACATAAGCTGTCAAATCAACCTTTACATGACAGAACAAACAATTAGCTCTTTGAACAGTAAGTAAAAACAAGAATAGCAAGATAAAATAGAATTCAAAATTGAATATTGAATAATAAATAATTCAACCTTTGAACTGATATAGTTATAAATGGTAAATCAATATTATAGTGTTTCATTCCAACAAAACAAACCTTCAGTTTGGGTTCATGGACTGCCAAATATGCATTGTCAAATACAGTTACAATATCATCCTCCTTCTTAGCAAGCTCCTTCTTATTTAAAGGCCTTTTCCGTACCTAAGACATGCATTGAAAAGCAAACTTTTTTAAAAATTTGCAATGATACTGAGTCCAGATTCCAGAATTAAAATTACATGTTAATTCAAAAATGAAAAGGTTCAAAATGCTTTAGTGAATTAATATGAAGCAATTAATAATGAAAGATGCATTTTACTCGTAAGTTTCTTTTCCAATGATTATTATTTTAGAAAATTCTTCTGCTAGTTGGGGGAAAATGATGATAACAAAGAGAAGTGGCAATGCTGTTACTTGTTGTAATACTAAAATATCAAAAGCCCATACAATAGAATTCAAAAGCCCAAATGTACTTACTACAACCTCAGCATACGAAAATCATATCTTTCTACATGTTTAAAAGTGCAAGCATCTATTCATATATGTATAGATTACTTATTTCTAAAAAATATTGACATACCACAACTTTAATCTTAGCAACATTATTTTCTCTTGTATTATTCTCTTTTTCATTCGTAGGTAAGAAAACTGATGCATCAGCATCTGCTTCTCCTCTTTCCTGCTTTCTGCTAATTGGATTGAAATCATCTTCAAAAACTCTAGCACCTCCAGGCATAAAGGGTGATGGCTCAAAGGGTTCTGAAATAACATGCTGAAAAGATGAAAGAAATCAGAGACAATAAAACATATGCATGCACATATATTTGTATTCAAAAAGCTAAAAAGTTAAGGAAAATACAGCAATATGAGGGATCAATGAGAATAAACATGGACGATCAAAAAGTAACAAGATTCAAACAGAATTGCTAAAGGTTTAAGGTTCAGACATTCAAACCCATATTTATTGTCTACATTAGCTCCTTATATATCGAGGATTCTTCATCATCAAAACAAACAGTTTCATAAGACGGTACAAAAAATTGCTAAATTTTCATAAAAATCATTAGTGACTAGCAGAAAGACAGGCACAACAATGCCTATCTGTCCACCTTTTATATTTTTTGGTTAAGACGTTAATTGATGGTATATACACAGAATATTCATAACAACTCCAATATATTAAACAGGTTTCTTTAGCAATGTAAAAATGTATTATTTATTTATTGAGAGGGAAGTAACTAACATTCATGAGAGTAGTGAGGTGGTTGGTGCAGTTTTTGTAGCAGGTAATAGCAAATGGGTATATCACTTATATTATAGTCATAGATTATAAAAGATACTGGATTAATCTTCTCTGATGCATGGAAAACAACTTTACATGTGGAATATAATATCTCTGTAAAATGTAGAAAAGGAATCAAACTTCAGTTCGCTAGTTTAATTGAATGAACAGGAAACCACCATAATAGTGAATCATACCTCAGACAAAAGCTCTGTATCATCCATGGCATGAAGATCCAAAAGCCCAGCTCCAAAATCTCCCCTGAAGTCTGGAGAATAAAACCCATCTGATACAGCCACTCCACCTAAATTTTGGGCAGTGGGAGTATAAGGCTCAGAACCAGATTCCCCGTTAAAATTGAGGTTTCTCATTAACTTAAAAAGCCTCTGCTTTTCTTCTGCAGACTGTGCTCCATAACCCTAAGGCAATATCATGTTCATCTAAGTCATCTCATAGACTACCATCATAAGCAATGAGACAGAAAAATAAACAACATTTAGCACGTTGAAGTTCAACCAATACTAATACCACAATCAATGCAAGCTACTAAAAAATATAGAAAAAGGTATGTTTATCATCCCTCGAAATACAGGACTGCTCAAACAAACTTCAAATAGACAGAGTTGAGTGTTGCAAAATGTGAACAATACACAAATTTATCCAAAACGCAAAAGGCATTACGAATTTATGATACATAATAAATTATACAGCCTTTATCTAGCAAACACAATATATCAATAATAAATAAATAACTTCAGCAAGCAGAATCGAGGGAAAGTAGCAGAATATGCTAGTCAATAGTAGTGAAATAAAAGAAGAAAAGGGGAAAAAGTGTACAGATATCCATGATTATCTCAACTAACCAAATAACCAGCACAGAACTTCAAACGAACAAATTACCACACGACATACAGTGAGAACATAAAAGAAATAGCAGGAGAGGTGAAATTAACAAATTGACAATTAACAGTTTCTTAGAAAGCGAAAATTAACAAATAATTTACAAACTAGAAGAGAGGCGAGGATACCTGCATAAGAAGGTTGGGGAGGAGGCGTTGATCGATGCCAGTGGAAGCCAATGGAGAGGCCAGATGCTGCAAGCCGGCGGATTGCAACCACCGCGCCATGACGGCGTCGCCGGCATCGGTGGCCGGCCCTGCCGCATTGTGCAGGGATCCGGCGCCGGCGTGGTCATACAGAGCAGTGGCCGCAGCATTGCTCTGCTGCATCTGGCCACCCATGTGGCGCTGCGACCGTCTTTGGGGCGCCAATTTTCAAGATCTGTTTACACACACTTCGCACAAACACACGCGTTGGAATTGCAATTCGAAACCCTCACCATCACAATAACAAAAAAAATAAAATAAAGGGAGGAGTACTTACGATGAGGAGAGAATTCGAATCCGAAGAAGAACATGAAAGTGAGGAGTAACAAAACGGAATCCAAAATCGGCGAACCCTGGGATTCCAGTGAATCGAGAATGCGGCGAGGGTGCGGAGAATCAAGATCTGCACCGTGCAATGGTGGATTGCGATTCAGATCTGAAAGTGGTAGAGAATACAAAAACGAAACAAAATTGCTTCTAATTTCCTCTTTTCTTGTTGTTGTGTGTGAGTGAAGAAAATGGCCGAAGAGGAGAGAGAACAAGAGAGGGAGCGCAGGCCTCCATCATATCATATACTTCCACAAAAACAAAAGGTTTACGTCAATGGAAATTTTTTGGATAATAATCAAATAGTAAAATATTATATATTATTTTCAAAAATTATTAAAACGGCTACGACGAAAAATCAAGTGTCCTCGTCAGACTAATATATCCTCCTTCTGTCTTCAAAAAAAGAAAGTCCCTCCTATTTTGTTTTAAAATTTTCACCGAATAATACAGTCCAAACGTACAACTAATATAAAAGTTACTTTAAAGATTATACTGTTAAAAATAAGTAATTTAAAATTAAAGTTAAATCTGTTTGATAATTTTATATTTTCATTTTATTTTATTTAAGTTAAAAAATGAGGTAATGTTATTGGTCATAAGATTTGAAATAGAGAAGGGAAAACCCTTTTAAGTTAATTTATTGGTATCAAAAAATGTAATGTATGAATATTGTCCTAAGAGTACAAGCTTGACAACAATAATGGAATCTTAGAATTTTAAAACTTCGATGTCAGGTTAAGTCGATGCCAAATACATGGCTCAGCGTAACCCGGTAAAAGAAACAAAAACTAAACGTCAACTAACATGCATAATAGTATGAATACTATGAAGGGGTCGGTTCGAGCTATATTCAAATTGAATTTTTTAAATATCTAATTAGGAGTTTGAATTTTACTCCGTGAGAATTGAATTTTTTTTTGTTAAAAGAGAATAATTTACTTATGACAACACATCTTAAGATAAAATTAAAAATTTTATTCATCAACCAACATATGTTGAAAAAAATTAAGACTTAAAAATATTTTCTTCTTTAAATTTGAGTTAATTTTATTTATTATTCTTTAAATTTTAAATTATTTTTTTAGTTCATTTATCTTTTAAAATAGATAGTTTTAATCATTTATCTTACTCTATAAATAAAATATAAATAATTATTTATTATGTGTATAGTCAAAATTAAAAAATATTTAAAAAATATATATATTTTTAATTTTTTACTATATCCGTAACAAATAATAATATGTATTTTATTTTTCATATAAAATAAATAATTAAAATTAGTTATTTTTTGACATGTGAAAACTAAAAAATATTTTAAATTTAAGAAATGAAAATAAAAATATCTAAATTTGAAAAACAAAAACATATTGAAACCAACAATTAACCATAAAAACAGAAAGAAAGAAAATGGCATTTTGAATCAAGCAAAAGAGAAAGGATCTACACGATTGAGCAGACTGTTACATAGGATTCTTAATTTAAATTTAAATTTAGAAAATTATTATTTCTTCCAAGGAAAAATATGGTCATACACATATTTTATTTGATTACGTCTGGCATTTTTGGCGTGTTTCTTTGGTATTAGACTAGACTTTTTATTTGAGAAGCTTATTAGTTATAATAGACCAACATAAAATATGTTGCGTGACATGGTATAATACAACTAATGGACTTATAAAACCCTTCTTCAACTGAAGAAAACTTGAGAGGACCAATGGCGGAATCCACGACACGTGCATATTTTCATACTCACATTTTGATCATAGAATAGTTTATAAATTTATGTTCCCCGTGTTTAAATTATTGGTTAAAATTTCCTTTTCACATTGTGATGAAGCACACACAGTTAATCAGTAGTCCAAAATTATTTCTCCGTATTGACTTCTTATGACGTTTTATAAAATAAATATAAAAACTAATTTATATGGATGGCAAGCAAATGTAAAACATTGTTGACTAATTCAATGTCAATTAATTTATACGATTATTTTATCTTTTGGCTGAAACTTTTAAATATGAGAAGTTAAATACGTAATCCAATGTTCTATTCATGGCTTCTCCCCGACGGCATATGTTCAAGCTTCGAGACGGGTAAGAAGTTAACATTAACATATACCTTCACCTCTCCACCTTCATTGACGTACCCACCTACATATATTATATTGGCTTATTAATTCTTCGTTTACGGTTAGTTTTTTTTTTTCATTGTAAAAGAAATCAAAATATTTCTTTTTTTTTTCCAAACCATCTATTTTTTAGTCACAGCAGTCAAATTTCTTTATAAAAATATTACATCACTGATATCATCATATGTTACATCATAGAAAAATAATACAATCACATGTTATATCAACAAATTATTAGCAGTGTCAATAAAAAATATCATATTAATAAGAGAGACTAAAAATGAAAAAAAAATACACAAACTAAAATTTTTTTTTTTTTACAAAGATGAAAAATAAATAAATTTAATTTAAAATTATTATAAAATAAAAATATTAAATAGTAATAAAACAATATTTATAAACACAACATATATCTCAATTTACTTAAAACTAAAATTATTTCTCATTGCATAAATACTTTGGACTTTATCATTTACCATATACATCATTTTTTTCCTCTCTAACACATATCTTACATAAAAAAATATACATCCCTTTTATGAATTACTCTTTTTTTTTTTTAACTTAACACTCTCACACTCTTTTTTTACACTATCTTCTATTTCTTTTGTCATCATTTGTTATAGATAAAAAAGAAAATATGTCAACCAAACCAATGATGAATACTTTTAATAAAAATTTATAACAAACATATTTTACAAGTTTGTTACACAAAATATAGAGAAGAATCTAGCATACTAATGATTCAAGTACTATTTGTACCAAATGCTAGAATTGATAAGTAATATGATTATGCATGTCAAGTTAGGCTTATATAAAAAAAACGATAGTAGGTAAAAATGGTATACCAAACTTTTATATTTATAAATAAGGTTAGTCTCAATTATAACAAACTCAAACATAGTCTAGCATATTTCAATTTTCAATAATACAACTTAGAAAGGCACGACTCATAAACTCATATTTTTTACTCCCCATAACATATTCTCTCTTTTCACTCTTTTCACATCAAACTTACAACTATTATTCTCTTCACATGTTTCATGCTTAATTGATTGATGACTTGGGTATTGAGTTATAATAAAAGTTTTAAACTTTTGATTAGTATGTATGATGTTTTGGTCAAAAAAATATTATAATAAAGTGATATTAGTTGTAAAACAATTTATATACCTTCTCTATTTTTAAATAATTATTTATAAAAAAATTATTTTATATTAATTTAAAATTAAATTTATACATTTTATTTAAAATTTAAATATTTATTCGTGCTTGTAAATATATATTTTTTAATTCATATAATTTATTATTATTTTTTATTTATGTGAAAAAAATCATTTTTATTCTTTGTAAAAAAAAATTATTTTTAATCTTTGTTCTCAATGTGACATTTTTTTTACAGGACACTAATGACATAATCTTTTATTGACGTTATATGTGATGATGCTGCCAACTTGATGTTTTTATAATGAAAGTTGACGATAGATATTAAAATTGAATAGCTTAGAACTTACGAGAAAACAAAATTACAGAAACAAAAAATTGAAGAAGCCTTATAGAATAAAAAAGTTTAATTAAGCCTATTCTAATTATATATTTAAAGGGATTCTTTTTATTATTTTCTTTTTGAAATAATCCTTTTTTTCCATGCATACCCAAAAGCTAAACAATTCGATAATATGTAAAAACAAATACATACCACGTGAAAAAGTTGATTTAAATACTAGTTTACATTAGTGCAGTTACCAGGAGCATATTGCAACATATTATTTTTATAAGAAATTAGACCAACGAGTAATATTATTTATACAACTAAACCAATATCTTGGTCCAAATTTTATGTAGCTTGTCAATTTAGTTTATGGATTTAAAAAAAACTTTAAATTTGTATTTTATCATTTCTATTAGTCTAAAAATATATATTTATTTATTGATGATATTGATTATTGATGTGATAAGTTAAGTATCGTCTAAAATTTTTATTATCTTGTTAGTTGATTTTATGTTAGTAGAAATTAAAATAAATAATCAAAAATATTTTTTTAAAATTATTTTCTTCAATCACACTAGAACCACCATGAACACCACTCATGTCTTCTACCCATAAACTAAGTTAGTTAATAGACATCCACTTTTGGACTAACCTGAATGGTAGAATGTAGTTTTAGTGAGTTTTTTTAATTTTGTTAGATTTAGGGATTAAACTAATAAAGTCATATAAATTTAATGATCAAAATAATTGTTTAGTCTTATTTATGTAGGATGAAATATTGAAGGATAAAATATTGAATGTTAAATAACAAGTCATACAAATTCAAGTATCAAAATGGTGATTTGGTTTTGTTTATATAAGATGAAGTATTGAATGTTAAATAAAGAGTCATGTTGTTGTGGTTAATAATTGTCACTGTAACTAATAATGATAGACACCTTAGATTTTTGTGAATTAGTATTGGCTAATCACACTTTTAATTATGAAAGTAAAATTTATGATATTTTAATTGATGGATATTGGTTATTTGGACTAATAATAGGAGTAAGATCATAAAAGTTTGATCCTCACTTGGTGTCTGAATAAGAGATATGTACTTTTATTTGTGAACTATAAATTTATTGTCTCACTTGACAATCTTATTTAACACAACATTGTGAAAAATCTTAGTCTTCAAGTAAAGAAGAGTTCTCCATCATTTTATTATATGTGATTCTAGTTGGAAAATAAAGTATGGATTCAATATTTTATTCAAGTTCAAATTTTTTTTATCATTCATATTTGTTATTATATATTATGCACATATAATAATTGTGCATCATTTTTGTCAATGAAATTCATCAACTTGTATTAGAGTATGGATTCAATCTCCTATTTAGGTACATGTTTTCTAACTTATCATAAACATAAATTTTATCCTAAACACAACGAATGACATAAATCTCAAAGTTGCATAGTTCAAATGTCAACAACACTAAAAACATGTTATCTCAAATTACCTATTTGTACTCATTTGGTACAAAAATAATGTTACTCTAATGTCTAATCAAACATTTTAATCGTCTGTATGATAGAAAAGGGACTCATGATATTTCAAATATTATAATAATATGATTAAGATAAAATATTAATGCATTGTCAATGAATTAAGTAATAATAAATAGTACAACTATCATGAGTTGTCTTCATGTGAGTAATTTACTCTCATCATCGTCTTGTATTCATTTGAAAGTTGATCAACAAATATTTTTTTAAAATTTAATATTACAAACATTTTCTATAAATGATAGTTTTGCTTGAATCAAATAAAATATTATAAGCTACAAGATCTTTGAGTATTTAATACATCTATGTATTTAAGATTTAAATTTGAAAATATTGATTAAACTCAATCAATCTCATACTAATTAATTCACACATTTTGTTGTGAAAACAAACAACTAAATAAATATAAAATTTGGATGATTTTTTTTTATTGTTAGATAAAACTTGTGTTTATTTTGAACATGAAATATGTAATCTTTATTTATTTTCAAATAAAGAAATAAAAAAATATGAAAAGTGGCCCGCCAGGTGTATTATTTTGGCCACGTTGTGGCCTATGAATATTTATAAAAAAAAAATGAAAATCCTTTTCAAATCATGCAAAACATGTCATACCTTGGGCTTCACTTCTTTATGAAAGTCTTTGCTTCGGCTTGAAGCATGGGAGGTTTGAGATCCAACGATTAATTAGGAACATTAAATTGAACTAAAGCTTTATCTATTTTTCTCTTTATAATTCACCAAGTAGTTCTCCCATCCTTTCTGAACATACGTCCAAGGTCCAACATCACATTTTCAGTAATCGAAGTTGATAACATGGCTCTTGTAGTGTAGACCCTCTCTTACGTCTTTTTTTTGGGTACATATGTTACGTCTTTCCATTTCACGTGACTTTGTCGATAACCTCGTCTCATTATCACGTTAATGATTTATGATTCCACCCGATGCTACTCAATTCATAATTATTTGAAAAGGATCATAGCATATAGAATAAAATTCTTTCTCCATTCTCTACCTAAGCTTTAACATATTTTTCTGGTATACACGTATGCCAATAAATATACCTAAAAAATGGTGCTTCGGTTACAAATATAAAATTACTCTGGTGTTTTTAATTTACTCAATTACAAAATAAAACTTTAAGGCTGTTCATTTTGGACAATCTGTTTTGTTTGTGTAATAATAATTTAGACAAATGATCGGATGAATTAACTATTTCACATTAACGTAAAACAAAGTTTAATATTTTTTTATGAAGTTGAATAGTCAGTAATTTAATGTAAATTGTTAAAATCATTTTGTGCACTCGTTATAAAAAAAAGTCAATTACCTAATCATCAAATAATTTTGGCTACAATTCTAAAATTAATTATGGAAGCGAGTAACATTAGAAATAATTGTAAGTTAGTACTGAAGTATTTTTTTTATATTTAAATCAAATATTTAAAATTATTTTGACAAGAACATTCGGAACAACCACAAAAAAGAAAAAGGAATGCTTTCAGCTTATCAACGACTATTCAAATTTCCGCCCTACAAAAAATACAATTTTATATAAAAGTTCCCGCGTGTTTAAAATAACATTATGAACGCTTGTAATGATCTCATGCTTAATCATGCTTAAGCAAAATTATCTCTCGTATAAAATATATGTAATTTAAAAACAAAAAATATTGCAAACGCACATATATTTAATTTTTAATATCAAATTAATTGAAAGACGTGAAAGATATATAATTAGTGGACAATGTGTAGCCAAGCTACCACTTCATTCATTACGAAAATACATTTTAGTAGTATTAATCCATTAATAGATATAGTTGAGAAGATTCTTTTTAGGTGAGAATTAAAAAATATATATTGATAATTAAATTTTATTATGAATAGTTATAATTATAACACGTAAGTTATATATGTTTTTTTTTAAATAAATTACATAATTTTTTAAATTGTTATATGAAATTGATTATTGATTATATTATATCACTTAGATTTACATTTATTTGTATCACTCTCTTCTAAAAATATCCTTCTCACCTATAAATATATATATGCACACCAACTTAATATTTGCTATTCTATGAGTCAAATAGCTTATAATCAAAATTTTAATGAGAAATTTGTTATTCAATAAATAAATAAATATATATATAAGTTTAGAGAACACATTAATTCAAAATATAGTCTCTTGTGATAATTGTTAAAGATTAAACAAGTATATCGAACTACCCAAAATAAAAAGTGTATATATCAATAAATAATGATGATGTGTATTTAAAGTTGTTCCATAGGTCGCACCAAAAAAAGATGTCCCATAGATATTATCGGTAAGTATATATTATGTTAAATCAAAAGTGGTGTAGATGGCATATCTCTTTCAAGAACACAAACTTCGAAACTTAAAAGGCCATTTAGCGAAAACCTTCCATTCCCAAACCCAAACAGATTGTGAGTGCGCAACTAGCTGATCATCACTGCATTCCAATCATTCTTTAATCTTTAGTATAGTCAAAATTCATTTATGGCAAAAATAAAAATAAAAATAAAAATAAAAATATATCAAATATAACTAGACAACAAGTTGCAGCTTTTGAATGAAGAAGCAGGAAGTGAGAGCATATAAGGTTGCTTAATTTTCTTTGTTGGGTGTCTGGGTGAGTAAAAGTAAACAACAATATATAGCCAAAACCGAAAAGGCAGTGATGTTGGTGGAACATTCATTTCTTCATATCTCAACACTCTACTCGCTGTTCAGGACTATTAGTCAATCAATTCACATTTTGCAATTTTTTTAGTACTATTTTTTTTGGGCTGAAAATTTGAATATGATAGACATTCGTCTCCAGAAAATTAATTTACAACAATTTTCTTACATTCCGATTATACGAGCTTAACCCATATCGAGGTCAAAATTATATGAAGATATATTTATACACATTTTTTTCTTCAAAAGAACAATATGTAGTTTTAGGTAGCTTGAAATAGTGTGCGTATTATATGGATGGCAAAATCACCCAGCTTAGGAGATCTACACAAAAAGACTAAGCGCCATTTTTGTTTCCATTTAAAAAAATATAATAATTAAATAAATGTATTGAGACAATAAAAACCTTTAAAAATTAGTATTCTTCAAAAACAAAAATAAAAAACTGTCATAAGCTATAAAGTTGCGTTTTAAAGCCTAAACAAAAACGAGACATCCTAATAGCAATATTTAAGTTAATTTAAAATATAAGCATTAATTTTACTTCATCAACCTCATTAATTTCTCTAGAGCTGACCATTTAAACTTAACTTGAACAATTCAAAAATAAAAATTCAGGTTGAGTTAAGATCTTAAATTACAACAACAAAAAAATTGAGTTATTTGACCCAATCTTATTAGCTTGACAAACTAGACTAGACTTTGAAAATAAAATTATTAAAAAAATCAAACTTAGTTGGCTTAATCCTATTAATTATTTAAATTGATACATATATATTTGTATATATTTATATATGCATTAAATAATTTTTTAAATTGGGACCGATTTGATCTATTAACCTAATAAACGACTAGGTTGAGCCATTAAAATATCAACACGAATAAATTTCAAACCAATACATTTTTATAATCGAATCTAACTCACTCAATTTCTCACATTTATCTCTCTCCTTCGATTGAGTTTCGATTGAGCCCTCAATTGCTCTCTAATTTAGATGTGAGATCACAAAACTCTTTTTACATAATACTAATTATTTTCCATATAAAACAATTTTATTAGAGTCGAATGAGGTAATGTCATCATGGTCAACAAAATTTTTTCTCCAAATGTTTACACAATTACATACACAACTCAAAGCGCAAAATTACTAATTACAATAAAACAACTAAGTACAAGTTTATCTATTTGTTGATCGGTATATTAAATTTGTTTGATTCTAGTTTTTTTTTTTTTTCTCTGAAACTATTTTGTTAAATGACTTTTAAATTTATTTTGAAGAATAACTAGAAACAAACAATAACAAATAATTTATTCTAAAGAGAAAATATTAAAAACGGTATAAATATATTTTTTAAACACAAAATGAGTTAAATTTATTTGTATTAATCCAAAAAGTAATTTTGCCTTGGGACTCTTTTCTGGGCGTACAAAGAAGTATGAAACGCACCGGGGAAGGATGCATCCCGCTCAAAGCAACATTGACCGATAATGCATTTACAAGGATCGATCCAAAACCAGATATTGAAATTGGCTTGAGATAAATCTAACAGTGCTCTAATCAAAATCTAGAACAACATCTACGATCAGCTACGTGGTATGGCACCACAAGGCAACTGTTACCGCTGGGTAACAAATCACCGTTTCTTTAGTTTCGAAACTTCAAAATGCAGAGAAATTTTCACTAAACTCGAAGGTGCTGGAAACAATCTGAAGTTACATCATTAATGTCAAACTTAAATTAAAAAGAAAATCGCTACTAAAAAGAGATTATTCCTCCAAATACTAATTTAAACGCTTGAATCCATGGACAAAGATGAATGATATTTTGAGTAAGAGTCCAACAAACCACTAAGAGATAACCTTCTCTAACAAAAGAAGAATAAATTAAATCTGAAGTCTAATCCATCCATAAAGAAAATTTGGAGGGAGTGAAGCACCCAAAGTCTCCCCCTTTAAAATGTCATATTGTCTAATGAATCGTAAAAATAATAACATTAAACCAAAACACTAAGGGAATCTCCCAGGTAAAATGTAAAAAAAAAAAAAAAAGATGAGATATGCTGGAACTAGGGTACACAAACATCAAGCTCCCAAGCCAGGTATGTGGCTTAGCACTTCACCTCCTTCAAAGCATATGCAAAGTACAGAAATGTGGGATCAGTTGCACCATCCTTGTAGTAGGCAAATACCAAGCTACCATCATCATGCATGCTCTCCCCAACAAAGCTGCAAATAGAAACTTCAGCTCGCATTGATTTTAAGTTTTTAACAATTACTAGGAACTAAAGGAAAAAGACGAATTATGTAAACATTAGTCCAGACAAATCAATTATATAATATACAAGTGGCACTTACAACTGAAGATCACTGATCTTGGAGAGCAGGAATTTAGTCGCTGCCTCAATGTGCTTTTTAAAAAGCACTAGTTTCTCTTCGTCAAGTTTGGGTATCAACAACTTGATTTGCCTCTTCATGAAGACAAGAAACTGCTTCTTGTCAAAAGCAGGTTGCTCCTGCAAAATAATATTACAAGACAAGTATACTCCGAATTTAATCCAAGAAAATACTAAAATTCAACAAATAATTAGAGGAGCCTCATTGTCCAAACCTGAAGTCTGAATGTGTCAACAATGTCAACAACCTTAACAGATTGGTCATCAACACCCTCATCTTCTCCACCTTCAGCAGAAGGGTTTGCACCAATGTCTACATCAATTGCTCCTTTAACAACCCACTGCAAACCAAAAAAATATGTCATACCTTGTCACACATGCAAAACAAGAGCAACCAAACTACTTTAAAAGTATATAGAAAATGAAACAATAACAATAAAGTTAACATGTGTGCATTATTGGTTAAAAACTTTTATACCCTAAACCGATAAGAAATCATTGTATGATTTTTAAAATAATCATTATAAAAAATCAATAAATTTACAATTCATAATAATTAATGATTGGATAATAATATAAAAAATTATACTATCAGTATATATTAATTATTCATAATAATAATAATTTTAGAGTTTAATGATAATAAACGCATAAATCAATTTTACACTATTATTCAATCATATATTATTATTAGTTTAACTTTTAAGATATTTATTAAAATCAACAAAATTTTTGTAAAGATTGTGATTGAATGAGAATAAAATGCATGAACAATTTTTTTCATAATTTAATATATAAAAAGATACCTTTCCGGCAACTTCCCACAACATTCCATTCTGGATTTCCTTGTATGGAAAGGAGTCCGAGAGAAGCTCATCACCTACAAACGTGAAATGTACTACCAAAGTTACTTCACGCAGTCAATCATTAAATGACAAGTATCAAAATGTACAAAAAGTAAATGCATAATGCATGAAAAAAAACGTCATAGCATCTGATCTTTCAAATAATTAACCTAACAGAACCGAGACTCGATCTCGAACCATGACAATACGTTAAATATGTTTCATTGTCGAATAGCAATTTTTAAAACAGACCGCATAGGATACAATCGGAGATTCAAATAGAAAATATGAAAGTGAAAAGAAAGAGAGGAATAATAAAGTTAGGGAATAGAAATGGGAGAGAATGAAAGAAAGAGAAATTGGGAATTGGAAAGAAGAGAAACCTGTGAGGAGGTCCTGATAAAGCAACATATTTGCAGAAAGAGAAGAAGGGAACGAGAGACAAGAGTATTGCTGACACTAATGCGAAGGCGCTGAGACCTATTTATAGGGTTTGAAGAAGGCGCTAGCCAACAACAATTCTCGATTTTCAAATTCCCCGATCACTCCTTTTCTTTCAAAATATTTTCCTCATCCTAATCTATCCTTTTTTATTTTACAATTCAATTCACTTCGTTTTAAATATAAATATGATCTAATCTAATCTAAAATTGTTTGGATTTTTTTATTTTAAAAAATCTACTCCTATATTATTACTTAAAATAATAGATTAGACAAGAAGATACTTACTTTATCAATTAAATATTTTTAATGTTTTCTTTTTTATCTTTAAATATACATTTTATATATTATCAGTATTATAACTAGTTAAAAAGTTTTTATTTAAATATCTCAAATTATTATTATTTTATTTTATTATATATTTAATCTTTTTAACTATATTCTTTTCGATCAATCATCTTTTATTCCTATATATAAATTGAATTTAATATTTTTTAAAATTATTTCCAATATTTAAAATTAAAATTAAAATTATATCATAATTTAAATTTTACATTATAAAATCAAATTATATATATATATATATAAACATAATAAAAAATTAGACGTGTTAACAAAAATTCCAACATATGTATAAATTAAAATATAAGTCTAACTGTCCAAATTCAATGTTATCAATCAATAATTGTAATTTTATTATTAATATTATAAGATGATTGAGTTAATCGGGTTAAAAATTCACTAACCTGACATCCAATCCAATTATAATTAAATTAGTTAAAATAAATTCAAATCAAACCAATGATTTAATCCAACATGCTAAAATGTTGTTGGATTAATCGAATTCGCGAGTCAATTGCGACCCACTTTCACTCCTATGTATATAACTAGTATTTTAGTGTGTGAATAGCATGATATTCATGTTTTTTATATAATTATTATTCATAATAGATATTTAAAATATATAAATTATTTTATAATTAAAATGATAATAAATAAATATCTTAAAATATGCAAATTATATTTTTGGATTTAAGTTGAGTAATTTAAATTGTAATATAAAGGTATATTTATCTATTAATCATTTTATAATAATATTAAAAATCAATTTAGAGATAAAAATAAAAAAATAATAAATTGAAAAGAATAGATAATTAAAAAAATAAAATATATAAATAAAGATAAAATAATAACAATTTGAGATAATTAAGGAATAAATTTTTACTTATCATGTGAATAATGTGTGATATGCGTATCTAAATGAGAAAAAATAATATTATAAATGTCTAACCGTGAAAGTGATGTATATCTAAAATATATATAATATATATATATATATATATATATATATATATATATATATATATATATATATATATATATATTATAAATGTTTATATGTGAACTGAAAATGATGAAAGTCTTACTCTTTAAATTATGTATTCAAATTTTAATATAAGAGTAAATATAATAAAAAATTTAAAATATTAAATATTTCATCTTATAAATTTTTTTTTATAATAGACATATTTTGATATAACTTTTAAAATAATTATTAAAAAAATAAATCTACTTAATTATTATATATGAAAATTTATGATTAAGTTAAATTATAAAAAACTTTTATATTATTAATATATATTATTTATTTATTGTTACAAGAATAAAATTAATGTATTACATTTTATATTAAAACTATTAAAAAAGAATTTATAAATCACGATCACTATAAATACACTTTTTATATTATAATTTATTAATTTATTAAAAATATCTTAAAGTAAAATTTGTTATTTCTAATAAATTTCAAAGACAAAGCAAAGAATGTGCCAGAGAATCTCATTAACATTCTTTGATATGCTATCCTATTTTAGTTTTATTCATTATTAAAATTTATTTTCAAATCCTATATTATATATATATATATATATAAGAATCAAAATAATTATTATAATAAAATTTATTTTATTTTTTAATCTCTTTTTTTAATCTATTGTTTTGAATATCTTTAGTTATAAATTAAGTTTAATATTTTTAAATTATTAATAATTAAAAATAACATTGAATCATAATATAAATTATTTATTATAAATTTAAAATATAATTTATATATATTTAAAAAGTATTTTTTATTAGAAATTTTAATTATAATATAATTTATATGTTAAAATATTAGTACTTAAACACAAACCACACAAAAAAAAATCAAAAAATTTATATTTATATAATAAACAAAGAGATAAAGTATTAAATTCAAACTAATTCAAAATCAATAAACTTATAAAATTATTAAAACATTAAGATATAATGCTAAGTAGTATAAAAGTATCATTTCTCCCTACACGTATGCCTCATCATTTTAGATTAAATTTACTATATTTTTTTATATAAATTAAAATAATTGTCTTCAAACAATACTTTTTTTGAGTTATTCTTCAACAACAACATATTTAGAAAATTTTCGTAACCTCTCTTCTCTTTTAACTAATCATTTTTATCTTTATTTTTAAAGAATATTTTAATTTTTTTTTTTAAAATTACCAATAGTTAGTCATAATGTGATTTTTTTATCATAAATCTAAAATATAATTTTTTAGTATAAATTTTAATTATATAATATAATGTTTTGGAATGAAGTATAATATAATTTATATATTTTAAAATATTTTTTATTTATTATAAAAAATTATGCTGTATTACACATATTAAAACACTAGTTATATTATAAATTTCATTTTCGTATTTAAGTGAGAGTGCTTTTAGAAATTATTTTTGAATGAAAGTGTTTTGGAAAATTACTTTTAAATAAATATTTTTAAGAGTTATTTTTACTCATTTATCTCTTTTAATATATTATTTTCACTGGTATTTTAGTTTATGTAGTATATAAAATAAATGCTTTTTATATAATTAAAATAAATAAATATTATTTAATACACAATTATATTATAATTAAAATTAGTATAAATATTAACTATATAATATAATTTATATATTTAAAAATATTTATTTATTATATTAATCATATAAAATAAATATTTTAGTGCATTGCGCATGTTAAAATTCTAATTAGATTATAAATTTGAATTATCATATTTGAATGATAATATTTTTAAGAATTATTATGGAATGAAAATATTTTTAAGAATTATTTTTATTTTAATTGAGTTATGTATTTTATTCATATACTTAATTTTCTTAATTATTTATCTCTTTTAATATATTATTATTATCTCGATTTTCAAATTAGTATTTTAATTTATGGAATGAATAAAATAAATATATTTTTAACCTATTTTATTTTATTATGATTTCATGTATATAATTTTTAAATTTTGTGTCAAATACAACATTTTTAAAACATAAATTGTCTTACTGATTTTCATATTTGGACAATTATATAGAATTCGTTTGAATTTGTTTATTTATATGAGAAAAAAATAAGAAGAAAAATAAAATAAATTCTTTTTATAAATTAAAATTAGTTTATGTATAAATTAATTTATACAGTTTTCTCAAATTAATTTATTTAAAAATTAATTTTTATATAAGTTAATTTTAATTTTAATTTTTTTTTCTTTCTATAAATACTTACGAAGAAAAAGGTTAAAAAAATGTTCATGATTATTTATTCTTGTTCTATGAATTGTATTATGCTAAAATATTTCGGCCGGATAATTGTCTCGACAATGATGCCCTTGTGTATGTTTTTAGGGTTCTACGGACACTTTGTCCAGTTTTACTAAAAGTTAGATAAAAATAAAAATAAAAACAAAAACGAAAGTACTAAAAAAGAAAACTATTGTTTTCAAAGTATTTTATTTGAAGTGCATTAAAAAAAAAGCACTTTACCTGCTTAATCTATATAATATTATTATAAAACGTTTAATTTGCTCTTAACACAGTTCTTATATAATCAGTGGTATGAATAATAAAAGTAATATTGCTTCTTCGTTATTTTGAGGGGCAAAGTAACGTATCATATAATATTAGAAATAATAAATTGATATTATGCTTAAAAGATATAAATATGGAAATTTTTTTTAAAATAATGACAATAATTAAATTTAAAATCTCAAGCAGCATTAGTCTTGAAAGATTTGTTTGTTTGTGATTTCTTAATAAAAAAACATTTTAATTAAAAGATACCACATCTAAAGAAATTTATAATACATGTAAAGCAATAAATTTTATTAATAAAAAAATTGAAAATCCAAAACAAGTTATATACGACACCCGCATAAGTTTTGAGAAAGTACTATATTACCTGCCTACATAATTGCATTTTAAAATATATCCTTTCTCGAACCTATACTCACACAACTAACACCTTTATTATCCAATTTTGTACTTAAATATCAATATCTGAACTCAATACTCACTTGTTATAAAGATGAAATAGCTAAATAATTTACCAAAGATGCTCTTATAGCAATGAACTTATAAAAATGGGTTCGCAACGATGGTGTGGCACAATTACTAAGACGAGGATGTAAATTCACAATATTAAGGATTACGATTTTTAATTTTAACATTATAATATTAAAATGAAAATATAATTTGCGAAGTGTAACAATAAAGTTATAACTATACAAGTATAATATCAATTTTTATTTTAAAAACAATATATTAAATATATACAGATACAATACAGGAGAGTAATAAAATACCCATACGCACTCATTCCCATAAATTTTGGGAAAAAACTATACACAAAGCCACACACCGTGAACAATTTTTATACTCATCTATATTTAATTATCATCCCTAATAATCATACAACTGCGCTTCAGATGAATCAAAGGTTGTCTTTAGAAACATTATAACTGCATTGAACTTGATTTCGATTCTTTTGAAAAAAATATTGTTTAAAACCCAACATTAATTTACAAGTGAATTTGTATACTTAGAGCACCTTAAAATTGAATAAAATTCATTATATTTTATTAATTTACTTTCATAGTAAAATACACAGAATAAGAAAATTAAAAAGGACAAAATTATCAATTCAAACATTAAAAAGCTAAATTCAAATTAAATCCACTCAAATTACACCAAATTTGAGTAATTTCCAAATCCACTTACATTACTTAAAAAGATTTCAAAATTAAATCAATATTTATTTTAAACTTTTCGGACAAAAATATTTCTTTATAAACGAAATCCAATTCCTAAAATTAGTTGTTCTAAACATACTCTAAATTGGCCATAATGTTGCTTCATATAAAATGAGAGCACATCATAATCAAAACCAATGTAATTCCTCGTTTTCTTCATTGCTCTTAATTCGCCTGATATGAGGGGCTCTGCATCATGGCGCAAACAAGTTCAAAATTCAGTACAAAAAGGCCACATCATGGTGAGGGAGCACATTTATCATTACATAATTAAAACCATAACCTAATGCCACATCTATCAATTCACCTTTGCATGGCAAATACAGCCTACTGCATACTAAAATACCAATATGGTGTACCTGGATATCAGGACGATATGTATAATCAGTCCTGTCCACAATCTAACAAATGCCAGAACTCTTGAATGGTTATGGTCCAAACTCAAGATAGACATAGGAGTGAAGGATCCTTCATCAAAAAATGCTCTGCTGATTTGACATTAATGATTGTTTCAATTTTCTGATGATCAATATGGAAATACAAATGAATATTCTTTTGCTTAGTTAGCTTTTAATCTCAAGATTTCCTTAGCTGTTCTGCGCCGGAAGTAAGGCATGTGTTCCTACAAATGGAATTATGGAAAGAGAATTTCAATTCAGAAACCATACGAAAAGTTAGACAGAAAAAACGAGTCTTCCACAGCCAATTTGACGAGGCTCAAAATTTGACCCATTGGATCTTTTTAGAATGTTTCGTTGGGCAAGGAAACATTGGTATTATAACAGCTATTGGTCACACCATACACAACGTACAAAGATTACAGCTTTCTGAAAAAAAGAAATTTTAAGCAATTAACAAGACTTGAAAGTTTGCTTTTATCGTCCTCTACAAAAAAGACTTGAATGTTGAAACGTTCTATAATTACAAATTCTTGGCAGCAACGCAATCTATATTGGCAGTAAGAAAGTATTCCTTATCAAACAGGTTTATGACTTACCTAGTTAATGATTACAGAAAAAGGAAAATATTTCAATTCTATAAAATGAACAGAAAACAAAGGCATGATTTTCTTACAGAAATGGAACGCTCTAATATTTACCTGGTTGAAACACAGACCCAAGTTTCTGCTATAGAAGTCCGTGTATTTGATCATAAACACCCCACAATCATACCTGTTCAAATATAAAATTGCATTTATAAAACAATTCGCACACAAACTGCTGCAAACACTGTTCAGAGGTACAAATTAAAGGAATGATAATTGAGATGGTATTCGTAAAGTACTGATGTCCAAAAACATCTATTATTTTCATTCCTACCAAGATAGCCATTAAAGAATTCTTCCCAAGAGAGTCAGATAGAAGTAGTTAGAGTATCTTTATCCAATGCTAAGCAAGCATCAGTTTCTGAAAATAATCAATAATTTAGATCTGATGAACAAAAATCATATGCATCAATAGTAACTACCAATGAAGTGAAAATCGAGATCTTACACCGGACAGGAGGAGAATGAAAGATCATAAATCGAAGGATAGTAACAAAGATCACAAGATCTTCTCAAGACACAAATTATGTATAAAGATACACACGTGAATGACATAGATGAAGAAAATATTTAATAAATAATAACATTTAACTAAATTTAAATTAAAAAAATCATATTTATAAATTTATAAGTTATAATTGATGAATAAAAAATACCTCAATCAATCACATAAAATACAAAACATAAAAAAACTCATAATCAGCTCACCTAAATCAAAGTAAAAAAAAAAAAGTGAAAAATTCTGACTCAAACGCAACAGTCAAATAAAAAAAGGGAAGAGCGAACTAGACACACCCACAAAACAGAGCAAGAACAACAGAACAGAACCCAAAGCAGAGATGCATGTTATGAAGAAAATGCAACAACCCAGTGATCGCATGACAGAGATGAACCGCAACAGTTCAAATGAAACACAAGATGATGAAACTATTTTGCAGTGTGTGAGTGCAAGGCACAAGGTGTGCAGAGACAGAGCACAGAGTGCTGTTGCAGTGAAACGAAGAGCAGAGTCAAGTGAGAGGGAGAAGAAGAGAAGATCAAAGTTATCATTGTGAGGGATGAATTTGCCAAATGGCTGGAATCAATAATTTTAGGGCACTCGCAAATGGCTTGGATGGGTCAGCAATGGGTTTCGTATCACACATGAAGATCAGCATGGAGTGGATCGTACAATATTGGACAAGGAAGATTGCAATTCACAGCAATCTGTACTATACACAACCCTTGGGTTGATCTTGCATGGGGTTTGGTGGGAAAATAGTAAAAGTGTGTGATCAACACAGAGTGCGACATTGGACGAGGAAGATTGTGATCCACAGCAATCTTTACTATACACAATCCTTGGGTTGATCTTGCATGGGGTTTGGTGGCAAAATAGTAAAAGTGTGTGATCTTGCAATTGTACATGTGATTTTCACAATCTTGGTAACTACAATTAATGACTACCTTTAAAGAACATAGAAAATTAAGGTTTAATTACTCATTTAGTCCATATACTTGCACTATTTGTACGTTTTGGTTTCTATACCTAGAAATTACATGTTTTAGTCCCTACCCTATGCATGTACTTTCAGTTTTGTTTCGGTTTCTGCCATCAATTATGTCTTGACTCTGTTAGGTAAGGTAAAACCACCACAAAATTCTAGCTGTTAAACCATAAAAATTGTTACTTTAGCAACAAATTTGTAGCGGTTTAACAAATGCTAGTAAAACTGTCAGTTTCTATTTTTTGAGGAATCGAAATTAAAAGTGCATATATAGGAACTAAAAAAACATAAAAATTATACAAGTACAGTGGCCAAATGAATAATTAAACCAAAAATTAGACTTCCATGTCGTGGGAGCCCCTAGGACTAATTAGTCCATGCAAAGTATCAATGACAAATAATCAATAAAATAATTAACAAAGAGTAAAAAAATAGAGCTTTCTGTAAGTTCAAAATATGGTCAATGCATAAAAAATCTATTTATGGTGATAGTTTGCTTCAAAGAGCAACTTTTCTCCCCCTCATCTATCTAGTGATTCCCTTATTAATATAGGATATCTACACAATGATATTTCATTTTCAATTTTAAGATTGCAAGAAGAATATCTTAATTATATAAGGAAAGCTGTTTGAGCCAATGAGATATAATTCATAAGCAGTGGAAGTTTACCATTGATTATTTTTTATTACAGAAAGTTTTTCTTCATTTTTAAATATCAGGGAATAAATACTAAACTAATGATGATCCCATTAAGTGGATAGTGGAAGATAAGAAATCAAACCCATTCTGCTGCTCAGGAAGGTCTTCAACAAATTCTTCTTTCCAAGAACTTACATCAATATCTTTTCCAGTCTTGTCCTTTACTTCATCTACAATATAGTTGGCCTGGTTGACATCAATGATATACATCAGGAATTGCCACAGCCAACTCTGAATACATCTATATATCTTTCCTGAGTTTCCCATCTAATTATGTCTTGTGGGAAATGCAGACCAGTTCCTTAATGGAATAGTGATAGTGATGACATAAAAATGTAATTTCAAAGCTTGAAAATGTTTTGTCTCTACAACTAAAAGTCTAAAAACATGACACAATTCAGAGGCACACTTGGGCATCAAATTCTAGGCAAAAGCCTGCACCTAATAAAAGCAAATCACATTTTATTTGGTTTGTAAAAGATTTAAAAAACAAGACCTATTAACAACACTAGTAAAGCAAAGCATATTTTTTGTGTAATATACTAACATATAAATTATAATGAAAACTCATGTTACCTAAAACTGTACTTGATATCAAAGATAATTCTAATTTACAATTAGTAGGAGCATATCCACAACTAGTTCACAAAGTATATTTATATGTGCAATGCCTAAATCAATTGTCCAAAAATTTTAATGTTCAAATTCAAATACCAAGTCAACTTTCCAACACACAGATGTTCTGGCACTAATCATAATTTGCTTCATGATTAGGTGGTTCTCTTATTCCATAGTTCATTGATTTATCGATTAATTAGATTTTTATTTATATTAAGTTGATTTTGTGCAAATCCTCTACTTCAATTTGTTTCTAACTTAAAAAATTTCTACTTCTTGGTTGGCTGCCTAAAATTACACTCAATGTATTCTATGATTTTTTTAATCTATTTCCTTTTATCAAATTTGATTGTTTAGCTTCCTCATCCACCTAAATTAATTCTTAATGGCCTAATTGAGGCATTACAGACACCTGCATGATCTTTGGCCTTCACCAGTTGTCAAAAGATGGCCTGACAGTTGGACAGACAAGATGTTCAACCCATCAAATTGAATTCTGTGGCATCAGACCCTAAATTTGATTTTATGACTGTCACTGACTCACTGTCAATAACATCCAATATCCTTTTCAAGATACAAATACGAAACTTACAGTTAAACTAAATAGACCAAAAACATTACCAGAACTTTCATCACTTGGGTATCCATTCCTCTCAGTGAGTCCAGATACTGAAATTTCTTATCTTTCTTATTGATAACAGCCAAGCACCAATGGATCTCTTTATGAATAGGTACAAATATCTGGGAACAACAAAAAATAAGGTAAAAGATCAGCATAAAAACCAATTTGACTGGTTATAAGAAAAGCAAAAATTGAAAATTTGTTCAACATAATTACTTTATCACATTCATGTAGGCCATATCCCAATTTCTTTTGGCTGGTCCATCTCCTCACAGATTTGAAATCATAACCATTCTTGCCACTTATTAACTGGAGATTAGAATTCACAATAAAAAGCATCAATGACAGACCAATATAACTAAATTACAGAGTAAATATAGATAAAACACATATTAACATGCATGATGTTTTTATTTCTCCCATTTATGGCATGGATGGGGGGTCTTGTTCATAATATTGATCTAAGTAGTCAATGGCACTGCATTGGCGTAGCGGTTTTTAACCTTCCACGACACAGTTCCTGGTGTGACACGGGTTTGGAATAGTGGATGCGTTTTGTGGCAAGATCGTGGCAGGTGCGCACAGAATCGGCCGCAATTGCAACAACATCAGATAAAAAATGCGAGATCGTCCATCCATATCTTTTTTTCCATTTTTTGAATCTTTTTTTTTTTCTTATCTTTTAAACTTTTCGGTTACGCACTTACATAGTCTTGCCTATGTTGTGTCTTGTTGCAAATCATCACATAGTCAGTTCCATGCCCAGATAAAAGATTTGTGTTAGGCAGTTGAGAACCAACATAACTTAATTGAAACTTTACATAGCCAACATCTGGTGGTTAAAGGCCTTTTTTTTGTATAGACAAATATAGATTACTGTGTACTTTTTGAGGTAATAGGCCAACTCTCCCCTCCATTTCTATACCCTGCTACAGAAATGAACATGTATTGGTAAAAATAGAGAATCAGGAGTATCAATCAATTAACAATATAAGAAGTTCCTGTTCAAAACAAGAGTCAGCAGAAGCAAATGCCTCAACAGGAGGAAATTGATCCCTCTTCTTAAAGGAGTTAATTATCTGAAGGTGGAGTTCGTCTCTAGATTAAAGTCTACAGTAAATAACCATGTCAAAGTATTACTTTCTAAGGAAATATTTTCAATGCAAAACATTTTAAGACATGTTTCTTAGAAAACATTTCCATTACTGTTACTTTCTATGAAAGAAATGAAAACTAACAAAAATCTACAAAACATGCCCCAGAAGATTAAAAGAAGTGCTTGTGTTGGCAAGCACTGTTCAGATTATTCCGATAGTAAAAGCATGTTACCTTCTTGTAGAAAAAGGTATTGAAAAAATGACAGTTCAGAAACTTCTGTGGCTCTCTTCTCTCCCTCTCCTTCAGCAACTCAAGGTACACATTTATTACCTGCAAAGGTAAGGTACAAGATCAATGAATTGCACAGTGCAACAATTTCAGATCATGATATAGTTGGGTATCAACTTCTTCTCTTTCTCAGCAATTCAACAAAGGTTAAACAAACAATAAGCAAACATAATAACCTCATCGTTTAACCATGCACCCGGTCTAAGGCACTGAAACATTTCTCCTGAGATCTCAATGCAAGACTTCTCATGGGTAACCAAGACCTTCCTCCTGTAGAAGCAGGCCTTCAATAAGATATGGTACAGCTTAAGCCTTACTCAATTGCATGTAGCCAAATTTTCAAAGCATACCTGTTGGCAGAAAAGGCACGTGTAACCTCAACTTCTTCCTCTTTAGTAAGAGGAATAAAAGGTTCCAATGGCACTTCCTGAAAGCCATAGTAAAATTTTGTCAATTCTAATAACATTTACACTGCTTCCTAAGCCTTTATAACACAGTGGCAAATTGCAATGCATCAATCATAAAAACTGAATAAAACAGCAAAAAGAAAAGCACACAGCTTAGCAATAATCATAGCCAAATGAAACAAATATACAAAGATGGGCCAGTTAACAAGTCTTTACCTCTACTAGTTCCTTCTTCGGCCGCAACAAATCAAACGTGGACCTACGCTTCTCGTTAAGTTTAATTTCATTCGACAGCCTGTTAATCGTATCGTTTCGCTTGCCAGCAGCCTCGAGCAACTTCTTGTAGGCACGAACACTTGAAAGATCATGCTCCGGAGTTAAAGACAAAGTGTCCAACATCTTCACAGCATTAACCACATTCAAATTACCGTTAGTCAACTCAGAAACCGCGGATGAAGTTGACTGCTGCTGAGGAGCAACATGCATGATAACATCCTTAGCATCCAAATCCTTCATCTCAGTCACAGCCAAATCACCCTCTTGCCACACGTGCTCCGTCACCACAGAACGCACTTCTCGACCATCTTCTTCCACAAAATGAACCTCCTCCACACTTGAATCTTCCGAAACCATACCCTTGGGACTATCATCATCCACTTCCACCACATTCTTGCCCTTTTCCCCAAACCTAATGGTAGCTAACGCAGAAATTTTCGCCCTTCGGTAATTTTTACTTAACATGTTACCCGTATGGTCACTAATATCTTCCTTGTGAGAATAACCACCAGCATTCGTTCTAGAAGAGGTCGGAAAATCAAACTTACGCTGTCTACACGGGGCGTGAACCTCCCTGCGCAATAGTGGCTTTGCTTCGGGATAGAGTGAAATTCTTGAAACCACGCTACTGGAGGATTGCGTGTGGTTTTGGGACATTATGGAGACCCTAGGTCGTTTGGAATTGGGGAATGGAAGGTGGTGATTGACGGCCAGACAGTGTTGACGGCGCTTGCCGTTGCTGGTTACGACGGCCATTGAAGAAGAAACATGTCCGGTGGGGGGCGAAACCCTAGAGGAGAGGGGAAATGAAGAGAAACGTTAGGGTTTCTGAGAAGGCGGAAGGGGTTGACCACGCCTTAGAAGTCAAAAGGGATTGAGAAATCGTCTTGTTTTGTGGATCTCTTGATTGTTCTGCCCTTTTGCTATTCTGCTTTCGCAGCACAAACAATTATCCCCAAATCTTTTCCCTTTTCTACCTTAAATTCACACTTATATTGTGTATTTTTTTTAAATATCACAACATTTATATCATTTCACTGTTTACCAACGTTGAGTTCCTCTTATACATGTCAAATGCACAGCTACCTCTGGCCACCTGCTTCACCCTGTCTCGATTTTCACCTTTTTTTTTTATCCGGTTTGGACAGTGGCTATGGTGAGGTAGGAAGATAGGAGGTTTATAGTGGATAAATAAATTATCACCCTTAGATTTATTAATTTTAATAATTTGTATAATTATTTTTTATATATTAAAATCATTTTTCTCCTCATTGGTACAACTTTTTCACTTCTTTGTTGCACATTTCCTACTTAATTTGTTGTCTTGCCAAACACTTGAACTAACCACTCTCCTCCGGTGCGAGGATGAGATGTTGCTGCAGGAGCGTGGATGTCACAAGTACATTTTGCTATTTAAAAAATAAAATAATGACGTTTATAAAATATGTAACATGTTAACTTATATAGTATTCGGTTCAAATTTATTGGTCTCCTTTCGTTTTGCATTTGTTCTCCAAATTCCAATTTTTGCAATTACCTAAGCGATAACTCGTTGTTAACTTCATCAACATTCTTAACTGCAGAACACAGGTTACCTAAGACTTGTGATTGCGCAAACTTTATTGTGTAGGAGGACTTATAATTTTTTCGGTTCATTAATATATGAAACCAATCAGAATTTGTTGTGTTAATTTAGGTAAACTTGTTGTCAAACTTTATTTTGTAAGTAGTTTATGAGATTCAATGTTAGGATATTTAAGTGTTGGAATGTGGAAGCGAAGGCAAGGAAACTTATCCCACACATGGACGAGGATGGACGCTCATTTTTTTTCCCAGGGATCAGGGATGAGATCAGAGTCAAGATTGTTAAAAAGTCGGAGAAGGGGAGTTGTAACCCTTAAAATAAAACTCGATTCATATTTCCTTAAATAATATTTCATATTTGAGTTTTATAAATAAAAAAATTATAGTTCAACTCATTAAAGGTTAAAATTACTTATAAGCAAAGTTGGTAAGTATTTCACCTCTATAATATAATAATAAAAAAAAGTGATTTTGCTATATTTTTATTTTTATTTTAATAAAAGATAATTATTTAAATATAAACATTGTAGATAACAAAATTTTTCATCAAAATATTTAATACAACTACATGTCAATTATCTAAATTCAAAATTACTAAGTTGAGATAAAACAAACTCTTATCAATTGATTTACAATCAGTATGTTTTATTATATGTATGCTAAACTTAAATAAATATTAAGTTTGTAATCTATATATTTTTATATTATAAATTTTAATGTATTTTTATTAATTTTAAAATTATAAAAATAAATGTTAGTAAATGTTTACAAATATATATATATATATATATATATATATATATATATATATATATATATCCAGAAAGAGAGTGATTGATACGTATTCATAGTAAACAACATTAAATGTAAGAATTGTAAAATGTAATAACCATTTAAATTTTTTTGTTGTAAATAAATATCATATAATATTATTGAATTTGTAGTAAAGAAAGAGAAATACATATCGTAAAAAGTTTTATAATTATGTCACGACTACTAGTATTTTTTGTTATTTACACAAATTATCTCTTTCATATTTTTTTTCTTAATATGTATACGTAATTTATGTCCTTGTAGAAAGTAACGAGTCATCCCATTACAAACAAATAAAGTGTAAACATAGTGAAAGTAAAATTCTCACTCTTTTTTAATTATGCAATAAATAGTAGCATTAACTTATTTGTTGATTTTTTTTTAAATTCTTATTTAATTTCATTGAATGCCTATTGAATGTAATACACCTAAGTAAACTATAATAATTATCATTTTCATTTTTTTTTTGTGCGCGCTAGATTGTTTTATTTAAGGACATACTTATTATGGATAATATTTTCTTAATTTAATTAAAAAAAAAGTCAATGTAGTCACATTATTTAGGCTAATTTTTAATCCTTGGGTTTAGTGACCATAAATTACCAAAAATCAGGACGCAAGGTGTTATGTTTTTTCTTTTACTTCATGGTTCATGTATTGATAAGATTATGATTGGCATTATTCTTTTTATGGTTCATGTATTGTTAGATTAGTTTACCATCCAAAAAATTCATTAAAGTTTTATATTTTAGCAGTGTGCTAATAATTTCATTCTCATTTCAATTTTTAAAATCTTTATTCTTTGATTTCAAAATGTTTCTAGAAAATTTATATAGGTGTGACTTCAATCTATATGTTATTATTATGAATATTTCATTTTTATCTTTCTAAATCTTCTTCTCTCTTTTTTGTTTTCGATCTTTATCAATATGTTTGTATTTCATTCTAACCCTAGTCTCACAAGTTAATGTTCTTTTTTTCTCTTGTTATCTCTTTCACATGTAATGTTTTCAAACCATAACATTATTTTGTTGAGGTTAATATTTAAAGGTTTGTGAAAGAATAATAACAACGTTCAAAGGTGCATGAGAATAATGTTTGAGCTATGTCGTTAAGGAAATATTTACTTTCACATACACTAACAAAAGTTGGTAAGGATCAAACTCATCTTAAAGGGATATAGGTTCACTCCACCTACTGATGTGAGAACTTTGATAGTGGATATCTCCATAAGTGCTCATTGAATTTGAAGGCCTATCCTAACCCTAGCGAAACCCATTTCAATATATATATAAAGAACACACGGAGAGCACATGAATTTTGTCTTGTTACATGTGTCGTGTGTCAAATGTGAGAAATTTTCTTGCTTCTATTTTTTATTTTTGTTTTATCTAAAAGCAATTTCAATTGCTTTGTGAAGTTAGCTTGATCTTATGATTTTTTTTTTGTTATTATAAACGCTTCATTTGAGTTATATTCATTTATCTTTGTTAAGATTTTCTTTCAGGCATAGGTGAATACTTTAATAGAGATGGATGAATATATTATAAGTGAAAGATTTATAAGAATAGAAATATAAAAAAGAAAGACTCAAGAAGATAAAGCTAGTTTAGAGGAGGAAATTGATGGTGTTATTGTATCAAACAAAAGTCATATAACCAAAAATAAAAGATTCAGTCTCTTTGTCATTTTTTGAACATGCCCTTTGAACCCACGACTAGGGAGTGTGGTAGAAATTAGGAGTAAAACCTAAACAATTTCATTAAATCACTTTTTCATTTAAGTTATGCAAATACAATATATATTAATTTTATCTATTTAAACTAGTACATGCAGTTAATTAATGGTTAACCAATTAGACCAAACCCAGTTCTTAACCGAGATAATGATTAGTCTGATTTTTAAAACACTGCATTAATGTAATAGGATAATTATATACATGTGTAAAATCAAATTTACATGAAGAATTAAAATTCATTTTTTCACCAAAAAAATACACACATGCAGTATTTGACAATGCTTCAAAAAAAATTATCTCTAAAATTAATTTGTAAATTCCTATAGTTTTTTTTTATTTAATTAGGTCCATATTATAACATGACAATTTACTTTTTTTTTTATTATGTCGAAGAGGGTATCTTAATATGATAATTACTCTTTTATTTTTATTTTTAAGGGTTTATAAATCTGTAATTTAATCTTCTAGCAATGTCATACAAAGATACTTTGCCATGTATACAAAGAGAAAAAACCTTATATTCATATTTGACACTTTTTGCATAGAGAAAGAACAAGAAAAAAAATAGAGACAAAGAAATAAAAAAAGAAGACAAGTTTCATTTCAAGTTTCATTTTATGATTTCATTTATAGAGAATTAAAAAAAAGGAAGAAATTTTTTGGAACTTTATATTCTTGTTATAGTATTTTATAACAGGGAAAAATATAAATTTTCATATAATTCTCGATACTACTTTGTAAACATCGAGGAATGTAATTTTTCCAAATACTAATTAATTTAAGTATCCACTACATACAATTGAGAAGGAGAATATAATTTTTTAATCGAAGTTCGTGCACACTGTATATATGCAATGTGCACTCAAACTTTCTACCAATTTAAAAATAATATATATGCAGAAAAAATTTATTCTATATGTTTCTACCAACAGTTAAAACTAAGGTTTTAAAAACTCATACAAAATAAAAAAAATAAAAATAAAAGAGTAATTATCATATTAAATACCATATCAGCATAATAATAAAAAGTTAATTGTTATGTAATAATATCTAGATAGCATAAACTAACAAAATTGTAACTACATCAACAAGTGACAGATTTAATTGCGAGATTTTTAAATTATAAGAACTTTATAAAAGTGTTTTTAACTGTAAGGTCTTAATTAAAAACTTGAATAAACTATAAAAATACGAAAAATAATTTAACCAAAAATATATCAAGGAATAAACAAAAGCATATAAAGATGAATTATATCTTTTAATCATTATACATACTAATTTTCTTTCTTTTCTTTTCAAATTCAACAACTCTATTTTGCTGTTTTATAACGAATTTGATCCTTTCATTTTGCTGAGTAACACAAGTCCAATCTAGAGAAAGAAAACACAATTTTCATCAATAAAATTGTATCATGACTTTTAACTTCTAATAGTTAAAAAAAAGGCAATAGACAATCTAAAAATTATACAAAGATTATTGACAATATTTCCATATAAAAAGTTGGATTTAGGGATTTTCATATAAAAATTAAATCTAAAAATATCGCATAGAAATCAAATTTATATATTAACCATGAATAAAAAAATTATATTTTAGCCAACTTATTTTACACCAAGGAAAGTTTGCAAATTAAAAGCTAAAGGAAGAGTAAAGTGATTTTCAAGGATCACAACTTCCACGTCCACCCTTCACATAATTGAAATCAATCAACATGGCGAACAACTACAGTTCTCATTCAAAATAAACAAACAGATACCATTCGTCCGTTTCGGGTTCAGATCACCCATCATTGTAAGAATTTAATGATGGTCACATTAATAAAAGTAGTCCTCCATTTCCTATGTAATCCTAGACGCTAACTTGTAACAATCGTCACGGTTTAGGGATTATCTCATACATCATCCCTGGTTTAGTCAGTAGACAACTGTTAGTCTGAAAATAAAATAAAAGAACATTACAACAAAAGGACATCTAATATGTATATATCACGACGCCTTGCTTATACAATGGAGAAGGCAAACTAAATGGTGTATAGTATACTGATCCCATGCTATTCATAAAATAGCATGCAGCTTCATAATTCTCAATTTTTATCATGTACAATGAGGCTTTCACCATCGTCCATCTCCTATAAGGTTGGACAAAAGAAAGAAAGTTTATGTTTCAGAAAAGAAAAAGCTGACTAGTAATTTTCCTTTCGCAAACCATTAGCATTTTCAGCTATGGTGTGCAAGAACTTAATGTTTTAACTGTTTAATTCAAACAAGCTGCACTACAGCAATGACCCTCAGGGCACCGTTTTGGAGAAGATCAGCAAGCTCATCAAATAGCAGAGCAGTTCGCCAACCCCATCCCTTAGGAGCTTTAGGTAGAAGAGTGCCTGTTTGTTTGAAGCTTCCAAACACCATCATTTCCCTCTTGGATGGGACAGTCAACTAAAGTTGAAAAACAGAACAATCTCTGAATTATTATTCAAATGATAGAACATCATGAAGCATCGTATTATTAATGCTGTAATTCATTGCTGATATTACCTGGTAGCGTGCAGTCACCTTTTCACGTGAGTCAACATACATGTGTACCTGATAAATACATTTCAAAGATGTGAAAGACAGATCTAACATCTAATTGAAGATCTATAATTAAGGTTATTGGCAAACAGCTAGCAAGTATAAATGCCAGGCCATATAATTAGCTGTCTATAAAAACAAATGAAAAAAAAGGCGTTGTACTACTGCTAAAGGCATTACTCTATATTAATATTAATAAAATAAAGCATTTCAAACTTAGCATAATCTAATTCCAAACTATCTTTAGGCCCAACTCATTCAAATACAAAAACAGTCCAGCTAACCTTTCTATGTATATCAGTTATCTCTGCCTTCCGACGGTGAAGAAACAACCCTGCATTAGCATTAAAAATAAGCTTCCAGACAGACATCGGATTTTCTTTATTTAATATTAATATTAATTCACATCCCAAAGGTGAGAATTTTGATGTATTAAAACATTACCAAGGGTACGCCGTCCCTGGGGGTCTTCATCATTAAAAGCTTGTACACTGACCTGATGATTCAAACAAATAAGTTATATTCATACAAGGACATGCAAAATCATCTGAGGTGAATATAGATGAATTGACGTCCATGTACCTTCCACAAAGAACCAGCATAGAAAACTTCTGGAGAATGCTTGACCTGGCCATCACCAAGCCTATGCACATCTTCAAAACGTACACTGCAAAACCATTAGAAATTCATTTTAATAAATTGATGAAGCTTAGTGCCCGAGAAAAGCAGTCCATATCTGGGGCATGGTGAAGACCCTATTTACTTTAACAATTGCCGATAGTTGCAAAGAGGTTAACTTACCCAAAGCGAAAAGGGGGAAAATGGCTTAAAGGTGTTTTCAAATCCAGTGATATAGAAGTACTATTGACATTGTCCCATTCTATACCAATGGTATGTTCTGGTGTCTCTAACATCTGCATGGGAATGCCACCAGTACTTGCGCCTCCAGCAGCAGTTCCAGACATGCTGCTTTGCAAGCCCATTTCATATCCCCTTTGTGTTAGCTCTGTATGTACATTTGTTCCATTACTCCCTCCCAGGCTTAACCCAACTAAAGCTGTCAATCCATCTCCAGACAGGTCTCCATTGGGGTCAGCACGTGTCTCTGAATCATCATTGGCTGCAGATTGAGGATAGTTTCTGTTGCCAACACCAAATGGTACACGAGAAAAGACAAAACGTGTAGGAGGCGAAGCAGCTGCTGGAACAAATGTAGTTCCACGGCCAATACCTGCAAGCCCATCAATAGCACCTCTAACATGTACTCGTACAGGTCTAAAAAGGCCAGTTCTTTCGCCTGGAGAAGCTTCAGCAACATATATATTTCCTACATTGCCAGGCATAATGTTCTGATTATGTTCTTGCATGTAAGATCCAGTGGTAGAAGCTCCATGTGAAAATGCAAATTGCTTCTGACAAGTGCAAGCCATACTCATGAGGGAGCAAATTTTGCATGTATCAGCAGCAATTTCTTGTACCCTCTGACTAAGAAGCGTCTACAAAAGGGATAAAGTTTAAAACACCAAAACAACAATGTCAACAACATTTCACAACCAATAATTTCTGTACCAAGAATAGCAATTTCTATACCAAGTTCAATGACCTATATATTGAACGATTGATCTGCAGAGATTGAGATTGTAACATATTTAAAAATTTTAAGGGATAGACATTTTTTGAGCCAGATATTGGGTTCGTTTTGGAGGCAAAACGAAAATTAAAGCTTGTTATTATCAAAACTTGGTTGCTTTAGAGGCATAATGAAAATTGTAACTTGAAATTATATAAGCATTTTTTGAGATGGAAAATGCAATACTAATTTTAAAAGACAAATTAATCTCAGTCCAACCTGCAGCCAAAGACCATCATTTACAGCTTTGCAAGGGAAACCTAATTCTTCAAGTTGCTTTCTGACATTTAGAAGTGCATCAAAAGACATATTGCAATATAAAAGGGAACCCCCTTCAAATATGTTGAAAAATGCATCATATTCATCTCCATGACCTCTGTAGTTTCCTCTGGGGTGAGCTTTAAGCTGTCTTCTGCCAACAACCTGGCCATTCCATGAAAATAAGGGTGTTCCATATCTTCCCCAATCACTGGAAGTGAGCTCATTACAAGAATTTGACGAAAAGCAATGTCTTGATTGATCCCTAACTAACCAACTATTGTTCTCCAAATGGTAGCAAGGTCCTTCTTCAGATGGCCCTTCAATACCCACTCCAGTGGCTCCCATACCAGTTGCTCCAGAACCAAGAGGCATCTCAACATAACACGATGTTCTCATCCCATCTGCATCAGACAATGAATTACCGATTGATGGTCCTTCCAAGTCACAAGAATATCTTGGATTCTGGTTTGGTGAACTGACATATGAAGCTTGTTGAACCGTTTCATTGGAAACAGAAACCCCATCATTGAAGTTTGCCACTGAATCTGCAAGCTCAACTAGAAGACTAGAAGTGCTAGGGTCCTTTGGATCACTTTTCAGACTCATTTTCCCTATGTCAGTTTCCAACCTTTTATTACTGCAGCTATCAGTTACACTTTTCCCCTTAGTGCTACCAGAGTCAGCATGAATACCGGTTGCAGACTCAGATCCAGAAATTCCATGTGCAGGATGTTCGACCTTGCAGTGAGCACTTTTTGCCAGGAATGTGTGCAAAGCCAATTCAAACCTTTTTATAAAGTTTTAGAGAGAGTGTTATGCAGTTGTAAACTCAATCTATTAAGCACAAACCAAATAAAGACTCGGAAACCACTTACCGTTTCTCTTCATTGGGTATCCACAGGTCATTAGAAGTCAGTAATGCATGCAATGTTTGAGACGAAAGTTTAGGAAGCACCTGCAACAAGCAAATGTTGTTTAATCTAACTTAATCCTCCTATTCATAATAAACATATATTAAGAACCAGAACTACCAAAACCACAAGACGCAAGCCTCCACACCTATTTTCCTCATTACCTCTTTCAATTCCATGCCACCACTTTGACAGAGGTAGCCCCAGCAAGCAGTTCTAACACGCTCCCCATGAATGCCATAGTCTTGGTTCTCCGCAAAGACCTACCTTACAATCATACACCACCAGTAACTAACCAAAACAAACTATACAGTATTATTAAATTTCAAAACAAGGCTATACAAGCATCTGGATCCTTGAACCTGATAAGCCAAGAAGTTTGAAGTCCACAGCTCAGATATAATGAAATCCGTACAAATTCCACATAAATCCTGTAAGATGTACAGATACACCAAATGAAAAATATTGAAAAATATAAAAAGCAATTAAACAATAACTAATAGAATAAAATATATAAACAGCTAAGAGGTCATCAAGTAAACATCATACCTGAAGGTCAAGAAAGGAAGCAGCAGCAAGAACACGAAACGCATTATTATCATTAAGCTTAGGGTGGTGTCCATATAGATATGCCAAAGCCATTGCAATTGCCTCATTGTTAACATTCTTATCATCAACAAGCAGAGTTACAACAGGAGCACTGGCTTCTTTCCAAGGCCCGTGAAGCATGTTCCTAACACACGCATCAGACAATAAATACTACTATATACAGAGTGTCGGTTCACAATTCACACAACAAAGGCAACAAGCAAGCAATATAAAGCCAAGTGATAGGGAAAACAAAGCGCAAAGTTTAGGTATCCAGAGAATCAATTAAGCATGATGAAGATTGCAAGATTCTTGAATACTGGTTAGAAATTAAGAAGTAATGGAGTTAATTGTGGGAATCGATAACCTGAAATACGAACTGCGAGAGAGGATAAGGCGATGGAGGGGATAAGTGGAACCCATGGCATTGACGACGATATCGGAGAAGGAACCGGAATTGAAGCCTTCGATTTGAACATGCTCGCAGAGGGAAGCGAGGTTGCAATCGACACCGCGCAACTCGGCGGAAGTGCCGTCGGAGTGCTGCGGCGGCGGAATGGTGGTGATTTTGGTTTTGGGATGTTCGCGGTACTGAGGCTCCTCCATGCTGCACTGCACATCAAACACACTCTCTCGTTTTCAGTAATAACGTCGATCCAACCATTTTATTAATTAATTAATTAATTAATTAATTATAATAATATAACCTTCTGCTGTGTCGTGAATCTCTCTTCCTCAATCGCAATTCATTGTCTTTAGCTGTTTGCCTATTCACTGCAATGCTCCGTTCCCATCGAACCTTGTTTTGTGGATCACTCTAATAATGCATTTTTCTTTTTTCTAATATTCCGTCTCAAGTGGAACACTAGTCCTTTTTGCAACTTACGTTTACTTTGGAATACATGCCCAAATTAAGAGGAAATACTCAAGAGAGAAAATTAAGAAAATAAAAAAGAAACAAAAAATAAATTTTGCTTAATTTTAAAAAAGTCAAAGAATTAATATTTTTTATCTTTATGTAAAATAATGTATAATGAAGTAAATTTGTATAAATAAAAATTTTCAATTTATTATTTAATGTCATTAATATTTAAATTATAAGATTTATTTTTATAATAAATAAATAATTTAATTATGTATAATTTTATACGTTTAAAATAAGTTTAAGGCAAAACAGTATAAAATTTATTTTGGCTGAAATAAATAGTTTTCAATTGAAAAGTGTAGTAGATGATTGTCACTTGTGCTACTGTAATTGTATTATAAAATATTAAATCTACTAAATTAATTATTTATGATTAGCCACCTAAATTGAATTGCGTAAAAAAAAGTTATTATAGATTAAAGTCCGAATGAAAAAAGAAATATGAATAATGATATGTTAAAAAAGAAAAAATGAAAAATATATTTTTTATTTTCTCTTCATTTAAATTTTAAAAATTTCTCTTTCCTTTTTTTTTTCCTCAATCGAGCTGAAAATGGAGGAAATATATATGTTTATTTCTTTTCCTAAAAAATACGGCATTGAATGGGAGAAAATATATCTGCCAAGTCCAGTTGCTCAATTTCACTTTCGCCACTAACCAGTAAAGCATTTAAATGATTGAAGACTGAAATTTTCTATTATTTCAACTGGCGCAAATTCCATCCCATGTAAATCATCTTAATAAAAAATAGAAGATAAATTTTGTCTATTTTAATAATTTTTGTATACCCCGGCCAAATTATAATAGTAAGTGTCGTATATTAATAATAAATTATAAAATTAGAGAAAAAATGAGTTTAAGTTCTTTACAATAAATTTATTTGTATTAATTATTATAATTTAAAGTTTAATTTTCATGAAATGTGAAATAATATTAAACTCATTTGATAAAAATTATTGTTATGAATTTATATATAATTATCGTAAAAATTAATAAATTTATTATAAAAAATGATTTATGAATGTGTTATTGCATAATTTGAAAGTACGGTAACATTAAGTTAATATACAAAATGAATTGATAAAATGAAGTTAATTTTTTTTTTATTTTTTAAATTAAGTCGAGAGATTTAAAACATGATCCAAACTTCCATTTATATTAGCTCTAATTTGAGCTGGATTATCAGATTTTTTTAATGTTATATATGTACCCAAAGAAATGTTTTCTTTACTAAATATGTGTTTAACTTGGTTTATTTAAAAAACAATTTATGATTAACACCTTTATGATAATTTAATTTAAAAATTTCTCTCTAAGTTTAAAACAAGTTAATTTAAATTAATACATACTTCGGTCAATTTAGCCCTCGTTGGAAAAATAAAGCAAAAAATTGTTTTTGAAAAGCAAAATGTATACTTCCATTATTTATTTGTTTTCACTTAAATGTTTTTTAGAAGAAAACTCACTATGGGCGTTTGTTAGCTTGATTTCCGTTATTATTATGTTTTAAATCACTTTTAATCAATGGGTATTTAATGCATTATATATTTAAGATAATTAAAATATATATTAAATAATTTTGGGAAATGTAAAATTAATTATAATTTAAGTAAAATGTGAAAAATATGAATTAAAAAAGTTACAAAGAATATACGAATAATAAATTAAAAAATAAAAGATGAGAAAAAAAAAAGACTGAGTAACAAATGCCACTATTCAAAGAAAGGTAGGCTAACAAATTACATATTATCAATAATATATTATGTAATTTTGTATAAAAAATAAAAGTGAATAAAAATCTGATAAGAACTATTGTAAATGTCATGGAAAGGCGTAGCGAAATATTTTTATTTTACTGTTATACCCCTCTGTTAATAATACTAAAATTTGACGATCTGTAGAATAGAAAAAAAAAATGAGTGAAGAATAAAAAGTTTGAAATTTAAATTAAAGAAAAAGTGAAAAGAAATAAATTTTGAAAAAGTATATATAACAAAAGTCAACATTTCTATCCATTTTTAATATTCTTTTTCTCCAGCCAAAGAAGAAAAAATACGTCATTATCCGTTATTTTCTTTCTTCACCTCACATATGATGGCCAATTTGGTTTCGAGTTTGGGAAATGTATAATGTAAAATTATGAACAGGGAAAAAGTTGTGTTGGAGGTAGCCAAGACAATAAAAATCCTGGGATAGGGAACAAAAGCAGGAAGTGTTGCAGAGCTTCCGCCAATTCCAAGCTACCACCCATTCACTCTCTTTCATTGTTTAAGACTGCTAATGCTAATCCTTAAAGCTTCATGCGTAAGAAACAAAAGCGCTTATAATAAGACATCACAAAGCTATGCTTTAGCCCCCCTAATGTATAATCATACTTAAGCAGAGTTCAGAAATTTGGATGTAAGTGTAGAAGCAAACACTCGTGATTCAGCATGAGTAATGCCAGTATATTCCATTTATCTTACTGCCATAATATTTTGACAACTTCAAGACCAATTGGAAACGCTTCGCATCACATACAGGTGGTGGTTACATAAATATCATCTCTGTTGGTTCAAGTTCGCATTGACTGTAGATAAAGAATATTACAAATTTACTATTCTTTCAATTTGAATTGATTTTCAAAATTTCAGATTTTATATTACAACAAGAGTATCCCACATCGCCCCCTCACAATAACCCCTGGGACTTGTAAGAGATAAAGTATCTAGTGGCTCTAGCACGGGCACTTCCTTTGCAAGATACGTGGGCATTGAAACATAAATACCAGGAATATTTTCCAAAAGGTTGACACCACCAAGATTCAGTCAGTAAAAAGCATTCTTCACCTCTCTGCCCAGCAATCTGCTCCATCAACTCCAACTTTTGACTTTGACGGAAGTGAAACACCACGAATTTTCTCCAAGTGTGGTAGAGTTGCTGTTTCTTCATTCAAGACTTCATCATGGACATTTCTTGTGGCACTTGATAAAGTAACAGTCGCATCAAAGCAATCAATTACGGCGCATTTTGATCTTGTTCTATTATAGAGCACAAGGCCATTTCCACATCAGCAAGTGGTTGCCCAGCATAGAGTTGAAGCTGTCTCTTTTTCACAACCACCACTTTCTTGGCACGTGATATTATTTCTTCATTCAGTTCCTGCAAAATATTAGAAGTGCCCCTTAGATAAGGAATGCATCAAACATGATTGTACACTTCACACTAACAGTTCCAATGAGACATTTAAATTATTTGTTAGGACACATAAGATTCTTACTTGCATTGACATTGGAATTGCATCAGCACTAAAAGACCCCAGATCTTTAAAAAAGGATTCCAATAGAAAACATAAGTTGTTGGCATCAGCATGATCCTCAAAAGCAACAGCATAGGAATCATCACTTTGGTCCTGTTCCTTAGAAGCGAACTTTACACTATAGAGACCTGTTGATCCTTCCTCAGAATCTCTTTGCATGAGAATGACCTTTACAAATATAGATAGTGACTTTATGATCAGGTGGAAATGGATACACACAGGACCTGTATAATAACTAAATGGCAATTCAAGCTAACTTATACCAGTACCAAAGCAGTTCTATAGTGTATTTGTGTCCTACAATGCAGGACACTAGCTTTGTCAAAGTTTTTAAGGATTAACTTATATATACTTGATAGTTGATACAATGAGAAAATTGTAAAGGTTCCACAGCTTTAATAATAATGAGGTTTTGAATATTCATGATGATGCAGTATTGGGTAGACATATTATGCAACTGAAAAACAAGTAAACAAAAAGAATTTTCTCATACTTACAAAAACATAACGGAGGTTCAGCCACCATATATCAGTCTTAGTATTTGCTTGCTTAACTTCACCTCTGTCAGCTGCTGATTTTTTTTTAGCTAATCCATGTCTTAAACTGCCATTTATACTGTGGACACCATCCTTTTCAAAAATTGGGCCTCTGTCCTGCTTTTCTTGCACAAAAGCCTGAGAGTTTTGAATACTGGAGTCTCTTGATTTTCTTGACTGTACTCCTTCAAGTGAAGACATTCCAAAATTAGACTCCGGAACAGCAGCACCTAAAAATATAAAAAATAACTCAAATTGTGCTACATGCCTACATTTATCATAAACCAACCTATATTTCACTTGTTTCTTCTTGGAACAAACAGTCAAAACCACAAAAGAGAAATCTGCATATTCTTTGTTCTATTTATATAAATTGCTAAATCATACAAAAGTTTTACTGCCTTAACTCTGATATATAGTGAAATTTGAACAATGGCACAAAAAGGAACAGCATAGCCAAAACATGGGAAAAGAAAACAGATATGAAATAAACAACAGATATGAAAAGTCATTTAGAACTTATGCATTTGAACACATTACTATTGTCAGTGCTTCTAGTTTTAACTCCAACTTCTGTCTTCGTACTTGGTTTCTCCCTCTTTTCCTTCAAATTCTTCCCATTTTTTAGAACCACCTTGGACTCATCATCAACAAATTTTCCTCCTTCTGGAGTAACACTAGAAATACTCCTCTGCGTCACAACATCTTGTTGACTCCCCTGTTTATCTTCATATAACATTTGTGAATGATCAGAAGCATCACTTTCATAATCTTGAGCTGCTTCCTTACTTTCTGAATCCCTCTTTTTTGCACTAGACGCTCTCCAATCTCGGGTCCCTGGAAAGCCCTTGGGAGTCTTTGTAGCTTTAGTTGAAGGACTTCTAAATTTAAACTTTTTGTTAAACACCAATGCCTCATTTCCCCTATTCACATTCTTATTAACACCCCTATCCATTCCAGCTGCAGAATTCCCACGAGTATTAATCTGTAACGCTGCTGAAATGTCCTTAGCACTACCATTTATCCTATTCTGTAGCTTTAACAAGCGCGCACCAATCTCTTTCTCAATACCAAGTCTATGACTAGAAACAGTACCTTCATCATCCTCCATTTCAAAATCCTCGTCCTCATCCTCATCCTCATCCCCTTTCTTCTCGGACTCAATTCGCCGCGCTTCCCTTGCCATTAACCTAATTTCCTCGATTTTTTTCTCCATTCCAAGTTGTTCCTCCACGCGAAAAACATTGCTAGCAGCAGCACCATTAACAGGCAATGACACAGTTTTCACATCCCCCCTTTCCCTTCCATCTATCTCCAAATCCCCATCCTTCTGGTTAGAATTGTAATTTTGCATAACCCAAACGGTGTAAATCGTCTGCAACACCAAAGCCCCAAGAAAATACATACCACCGTATTTGAATATATCCGCGGCGGTAACGTTCTCAAAAACACCATTCTCCTTCGCAGTGGACTCAGAGATTTGTAACTCTTCCAATTTATCAGATTCTCCGGCGAGCGTCTCGTCGGCGGGAACCTCAACACAGAGGTTGTTGTTTTCTTGAGGGCAGACGATAGGCTGTGGCGGCGGTGGTGATGGTAGAAGAGGAAGGGTGGGTGGGTAGGGTGTAGTTAGGGTTTTTAGAATTTTGGGTCGCAAATGGTTTTTCCTGTGTCGTTTTGAAGAAAATGGAATACGATGAGAGGTTCGTCCTTTAGTGTGAGGCTCGAGGAGAGAGGATAGTGTGTAATGCGCACTCGCCATGGGGGCGAGGAAAGTGGAACCTCTGCAAGGTTTCGAAATCGAAACCTGTGTTTATCAGTGACGATGCTTGTTGATTAGGTTAGTTTCCTCCATGAGAAGAAGAAGCTGAGCTTACGTGCCGTTCAGTTGACACCTTTGAAGAATTCACCGTAATTATTGTTCATGGGCCTGGGTGTTTGGGCCAGTGTCATTCGGTTTTGGCCCAACTCTTTTTCTTTTAAGTAATAACTATCCTCCAAAAATAGTAGGAAGGATAGGTTGGTGAAATCCCAATTTTGAAATTTGTATGCGGAAATCTCTAACACCGCACCCCATGGCTTCTTCAGACTCGAAGGGGTTCTTCGTGTCTGCCCCTCAAATCCGAGCTCCTCTTACCCTCGAAGTCGATGATTCGGAATTCTATGTTTCAAGCAATGCTACTCTTTCTCAATCTGATTATACCTCTCAAGAAGAAGAAGAAGAAGAAGATTGTTTTGAGGCTGATGAGCGTGTGCAACTGTCTCCCATGCATGTTTCACCTTTGCGGGTTACGCCTTTTGCGCATTTGTCTACCTTTAATGATGATGATGATGTTGACGACGACGACGATGATGATGAAGAAGAAGAAGAAGAAGTAGAAGAGGAAGGAGGAGGGGAAATGTTGAGTGTTGCGAGAGTCCCAGGGAACTTTGATGGTACGCCCAGAATTAAGATGCTTGACGCAGGAGAAGAAAGTGACGAGACGTCGATTTTTAAGAACTCGTTACCTGTTAGTCAGTCATTGCTTGCGAACGATTTTACATTTTTCAGTGATAGTGACGAATACTCTTTTGCGACAGATTCAGATGTTATGTCGCAGCATTCACAAGACGAGCAATTTGGCATGTCAAGAGGAGTGGTACTGAATGAATTGGAGAAGGAACCGTGTGGAATTGCTGTTAAGTTGATTGAGACTGATACCATAATTCAAAGGAAGTTGGTGGAAGGAACTTCGATTGTGGTTGGTGACACCTGCTTATTGAAGTTCAGTGTTGAAGACTGTGAAGAATATAACAATAGCATAATGCAGGACCAGAATGTGAGCTTTAATTATCTACAAGAACACAATTCCCAAGTGCATTGCATGTCGGGTGAACCTGTATCTGCTGAAAATGTTGAGTATAGTGCAGCAACTCAAACCACTGAAGCTAATGGAAGTCCAGGAGTTGTTTCTGATCAAGAAAGTGATTGTGAGAATCTGGTAAGTGTTACTAGAACTGTGGTAAACTCAAATGCTCAGTTGCAATTGCATGATTCTTCTGCTGGTTTTGAATCCAATGACGATGCTTATGAGAGTAACAAAATTCTAAGTGTTGAGTCTTGTGAACCTCTTGACCCCACACACCTTCAAGAATATTATTTGCAAAAGGACTTGTCTAAAACCATTTTAGGGGTTAATCTAGAAGATGAGCTGTTGTGTGATTACCATTTGCATGAAAATGTGGAAACACTTAACTTGGGAAACACTGCAAAAGAAAAGGCTACTGTTGAGTTAAAATCGGCAAGTCAAGAATTAGAAAGACAGGGTTCTGCTTCGGATGGGGGTGAGGAAGAGTTGATGTCAGTTGCCCTTGAGCAGTTCAGGGAACAAATTTCAGCTCTCTCTATTCTCTTGTGTTCAAAAGGTTCTGGAAGGGACTCTCTGGAAAAACAAGTCATCAGGAGTTCACATGGAACAACGAGCTTACCAAGGGATGATGCAAAAAGCCAACTCATTTACGCTGGTAGTGATGCTGAATCAGATGGCAGCTCAGGTACAGTCACCTCTGCTGATGAATCCAGTGTCATCTTTCTCAAAGATCCAGCTAGTTTCAGTTCCTTATCATATTACGATGCTCTAGTTGATTTCCAACACAACATAACTGAGAAAGAAAAGGAAAAAATACAAAAGATACAGGCCATAAGTGTGAAATTCTTGAGGCTTGTCCAGCGAGTAAATTTATCTTTCGAAGATTCCTTGGTTTCAAAAGTTTTATGCAGGTTGGTTACGGATATTGAAAGGGGCTCAAATCAGGAATTTGTCATTAAATTGGCAAAAACATCAGCAAAGAAGCTTGAAGAAAATTGTCAAGATGATTTGGACTTCTCTTTGAACATTCTAGTTCTTGGGAGAAGTGGGGTAGGAAAGAGCGCAACCATAAATTCTATTTTTGGTGATATGAAGGTCGTGACAAATGCATTTGAACCTACCACAACTTCTGTAAAAGAGGTTTCTGGAACTATAGATGGAATCAAGATCAGAATTCTCGACACACCTGGTCTCAAGTCCACTATGAAGGAGCAAGCTTACAACAGAAAGATATTGTCATCTATAAAGAGGTATATGAAAAAGTTTCCTCCAGATGTCATTCTCTATGTTGATCGAGTAGATGACCAAACCAGAGATCTAAATGATTTACCAATACTAAGGTCAATCACAAGTTCTCTCAGTCCCTCAATATGGCAACATGCAATTTTTGCTCTGACACATGCTGCTTCTGTTCCTCTGGATGGACCATCAGGATCCCCATTGAGCTATGAAGTATTTGTTGCTCAAAAATCCTATCTTGTTCAACAATCAATTACTCAAGCAGTACGCAATCTGTGTCAATTGAGTCCAAGTTTCATGTGTCCAGTGGCACTTGTTGAGAACCATCCATTATGTGGAAAGAATATGTCTGGGGACTGTGTGCTTCCCAATGGACTTAGATGGAGAAGCCAATTATTAGCTTTGTGCTCCTCTCTGAAGATCCTATCTGAAGTCTCTTCTGTTTCAGGATCTCAAACTCTTTTTGATCATTGGAAGCATTTTTTCTTCCAGGATCATTCCCAGCCTCTGTGCCATGTATTCTCTTCATTGTTGAAGTCTCCTGCTCATCTAAAATTTTCTGCCAATTGGAATTGACTTAGATGATAACTTGACAAATGATTTTGATGAATATGAGAAATATGTTAGCTGAATTCATGTCTCAGCTTGTTTGTGAGGTCAATTCTTGTTATGATATGGCAACGATGATCTTCAGTTTCAAACTGTTAGCATTAGTAGGCTTTATCGCTGATTTTCCTGTTCAAACCATAAATATTGGAAGATAGTTAAATTTTCCTCTTGATATAAACCATAGATTGCAATTAGCATTTTCTTCATGTTTAACTACTGAAAGTAATTGCCTTTGGGCCTTTTATGAATAATAAAAAAACAAAACTACTGAAAGTAATGCATTTTTAAAGGAAGCTTATGGGATACTAAACAATAGTGTCATGGGATGTCATGGCTGTTAGAAAATGCCAAATGAGTGGTGACACTGCCCCGATTATACATCTTTTAAAAAATAGTAGATATTTATATATCCTAGATGTTGCTTTTAATGATTTTGTAATATTGTAAATTTTATTTGAGAGTTTTAATTGAGTTTTGCAATCATTACCTGATTTTCTTGAGATTCAATGAAGATATCAGCAAGACAGCAACCCAGTAAAAACTTTTTACATTAAATTAATTTTTTTATGCTTGTAAATAAATAAAAAAAAGTGGAAAATAAGTTTATTTTCTTTATTGATCAAGGATTGCGCATTAAAATGTATTGTATACGTGAGAAAAAAACAGAGAGCCTTGGAAAAAAAATCACTGGTTTTGAGCCTAATAAATTAGCAAAAATTAGAAGAGTGGTGGCAAAAAATAAAAGGAAACCTTTGGCTTAATTTTTTTAAGTTTTTCTTCACGTTATAACAAATATCTTCTAATTAGTTTTTATAAAAGTCTATTTTTGAGTTTTTATTTTTTTAAAATGTTTATTATGAGTTTTTTATAAAGAGGAAAAAAACCTAAAAAAATAAGATCAAATACTTGTCATGAAAGAGAAACGAGTAGTATTTGAAGAGGAAACAAAAAACTATATCTTTATATTTTGATTAGTCATTGAAGCATGAGGGCATTAAATCATGGTTCCATGGTCTACTCCACCAACTCCGGCAGAGTTGTAGTGTTATAATTTGTCATTTGCTAATAAATAGGACAATACAATTTATCATTATTTTAGTGCTTTTTTGTGAGATTATTTTAGTGCTCAATTCATACATAGTTTTGTAATTGAATTTTTATGTTATAATCTTGAAATAATATATCTCAATATTATAACTTCATTCAAGTGGAGAATTTAAATAGTATTCATGAGGTGATAAAGAAGTTTAAAAGCTCGATGAAAATTAAAAAAATTAATCAGTAGAGGAAAGTTGTTAAGTTAATATATTAAATTATAAATATTTAGTAAAATTATTTATTGAAATAATTGATAAATATAAAATGTAAAAAATATATATATTTATATAATATTTATATACAAATTTTAATTCTATTTTACTGATAAAAATATATTTTAGGGTATTTATAGTTTTAATTTTTAATTGATTTTAAACTCTTTTAGTGTTTTATTTTATAGATCAATTATTTTAATTATATTTTCTCATATTATGTATTATATTATTAATTTTAGATTATGTCTTTAAATAATTTCAATTAAGTTTAAAATAAAGTAAAAATAACATATAATTAAATATATGTCATATTTTTATTATGTTAATTAGTATAATAGTTAAAATATTTTAAATAAAAATTTTAAAATAATAAAATAAATAATATAAATATGATAATGATTAGATTAATAATTTAATATAAAATATTCAAAAAATAAATTAAATCTAACATTTATCAATATTAAAATATTGAAGTATAGTAACAAAATAATAAAATAAATATTATAATGATTAAAATAAATATTATAATATAAAAAAATAAATTATACACTAACAATATAAAAATATTTTAAATCATCATTCAATCAAAATTACATATTACTTTTAACTAATTATTTTAAAAATTATATTTAAAATTTAATGATTATGACCATCATTAAATTACATATCAATATTAGTAGTATAAACTTCAAAATAGTTTGAAAAGTCAATAAACTTAAAATAGATGGTAATGTAGATAGTCCTTGTGTAATTTGTTTTCTTTTATATTTTATACTTGATTGTAATTTTTGATTAATTAACATTATAATTTCTTCTAAATGCATAGAAATAAAGTAAAATGATTATATACGCACCAAATTTGAGAGAACAAATTAAAAACAAGTTATCTACTATTTTGAGAGCTAATAGTTGTTGGCGGAAACACGAACGCAAGAAAGAAATGGTGGTGAAGCTTGGGTTGGATTGGAGTTATCCGAATGAGTGTGTTCGTTTTTCCCTCGCTTAGTTGAGTTGAGGTGTTTATCTCTCTCACCATGTCTCTTCTCAAATCTCTCACTTCCAATTCCTCTGCTTTCAATTTTAAACCATCGCACGCCACCATGGCGCAAACCTCTCCTTACAGGGTATGCTATCTAACTAATGCTTGTTTCTCAGCTACTGTTTTTCCTTCAGTTTCTATTTGACGCAGCATTTTTTTAATCCATTGTGACACACTTAAATTTGAGCTTCTACTAACTATGTCTTCAATTAGCACTTTTGTCACGATGGATTGCCTTGCGTTTGTAGAAGTTCTATACCTTTGCGTTTTGCCAATGAAATCAAGTTGCTCCTGTTAATCACGCATTGGATGTGTACGGTGGCCTTTCTATCCCTTTAGCTTGAGATAGACGATGTGCTCGATGAATTGTCTAAGTCAAAATTGAAATGTTTGTTCGCTAAATTCTCCCTTCATTCTTTTAAATTCGCCGTAAAAATGTGGAATATACTTGTGTTGCTGGGCTCGTCTTCCTGGGAAAGTATTGCATTAGAATTTACAAATGTACCGAGAAATATTTGATGCTCTCAAGAATGTTGTTCAATAATTTTTTTGCAAGTTTTTCAAATTATTGTGGTGGAATAAATATTTAAGTGTGTGAATTGGGCAACAGATTCTTTGTTCCTTGACTGTTGGTAGTTAAAGACAAGTACCAAGTAATATTGTGTTTGATTATAAAATCCAACTAATTATTTACATCTGATGGTTTGATGGACTACTCTCTCTCTCTCTCTCTCTTATACTAACCTGCAATACAGTGGCATTGTCCTCCTACTTCTTGTTGATATGCTTTTTAACTTTCTCAGGTGCTCTTACGAACAGCTTGTTCCTCCCCCAGGAGAACTAACTCTATTGACTTGTTTTATGCCCGGGGGATCTCATCAGTTAAAGTGGTATCTTTCTCAAATATATCAAAGTCAAACTACTGTACTTATTCAAGGGACAATCTTTGTTTTTCAAAGCGAAGATCACGAGGGCCAGTGATGGCAGGAAAGAAAGCTTCTGAAGGTAGTCTATTTGCTATCTCTCATTGTTTTGTACTCCTTTTTTTCCTAACTATTGCTGTTTGTCATGTTAATTACTTTAGGAATCAAGCAAGAAGATGGAAAATACAAGCACACTGTTGATCTTCCCAAGACAACATTTGGTATGAGAGCTAATTCTTCCATAAGGGAGCCTGAAATTCAGAAAATTTGGGAGGAGAATCAAGTATTCAAAAAAGTTGTTGAGAAAAATAGTGGAGTAAGTTTTGGACTTTCCTCTCAGCTTTTTTTTTTATGCTTCTAGTTCTATGAACTTAGTAACCTACTTTAAATTACTTGATCAGGAAAATTTTATTCTTCATGATGGTCCTCCATATGCCAATGGTGATCTTCACATAGGGCATGCCTTAAATAAAATTTTGAAGGATATTATAAATCGTTATAAGGTATGTTTTATTGCTATCATAATATAACATTTGAAGCATATTTTGTTTTAATTATATCAGACACATGCAACAGTATATTTTGTATGCTAAATTGCTGATACAATTTCAAGAAAGCACTGATATTTTGAGAATATTTTTATTTGCTTTTGTTTGTGTGCAGATCCTTCAAAACTATAAAGTTAAGTTTATACCTGGATGGGATTGTCATGGCCTACCAATTGAATTAAAAGGCAAGTGTTAATGTTAGTATTACCAGATGGTAGCTAGTTCTGATTCTATGTTGAGTTCAAGAAAAGTTTTGTGTTGTTACTTCATTTACATGTTTGGCACATGTCAAATTTGAAGTCTTGAAGTATGTAGATAGTTCTTATTTTCCAATGATTTTCTGTTATGTGGTTTTTTATCAATAAATACATTTAGAGTAGTTGCAAATGTCAATAAAATATACATGTTATTGAACCGAACCCTTTTTGTTGTAGAAACTAAAAAGTACATCTTTGCACTAATTGATTTTTGCATTGCATATATATTTTTAAAATAGCTCAAAATTTTATTAGCAATTCATAGGTTGAGAAAAATTTCACCTCCTTTTTTATCCATGTGTTTTGTTTTGAAAATAAGGGCAATTTTGTTCTGGCTTGTAGTCATGCAGGCAGTAGCAAGCCCTTTTTTTTAGTAAATGTATTGAAGTCTTATGCCATATGGCATAAAGGAGGGAAGTAGAGAACAATACTGTTGGTATGTTACTCAGGCGTCATAGTTTATTCAATATGTCCTGAGCTTTGCCATCTAATATACGATATTCAAGAGTGATAAGTTCAGTGTATTTGTTGATCTTGATTTTAATTTCCCTATATGCTGTTATAGCTTTTTTAAAATATCAGTTTAACTAGACCTTGTTAGGAATTCAAATTATTTGCTCCCTCCCCTTACCTTTCCAGTGTGTTTACAATATAATAGAAATTGTTGAGTTAATTCTTGCTTACATATAAATAGAATGATTTATTCTGTAGTGAATAGACATGTTTCCCCATATGGGACATAATGAGCATTGACAGTTGTATGTCAACACTGGACACTTGAAAAAAAAATGCCTATATTAAGAAGATGAAAAAATATGTTAAGTCATCTTAATTGCTAACACCCTTGACTCATCTTAATTTGCGGCCTCATGCATCTTCATTGTGATAGGTGTGAGGGGGGTGGATATAGTCCTGCATCGACCAAAGATAAGATTTAAGTAGTGCTTATAAAGCTTGGATAGTCCTTATTTTTCCAGCTAGTTTTTTGGGGTTGAGTTAAGCCCTAAATCCAATTTCTAATATGGTATTAGAACTTATCTTAGATCCATTGTTGTTGGGCCACCCGCATTGGCATGCTCAGCAGTCTTGGGTGTGAGGGAATGTGTTAAGCTGCCCTAATTGCAAACACCCTTGGCCCGCCATAATTTGCTGCCTCGTGCACCTTTATTGTGATAGGTGGTAGGGGGTGGATATATTCCTACATTGACTAGAAATAAGGCTTAAGTATGACTTATAAAGCTTGGACAATCCTCACCTTACAAACTGGTTTTGTGGGATTGAGTTAGTTCCTAAGCCCAATTTCTAATAATGAGGAAAATTGAAAATTCCCTGCTTCCCTTTTCAGTGTGTTTGGATGGGGAGTTTTGAAAGAGGAATTAAAGTTTAAAGTGAATTTAAAATATCATATATTACAATGACTTGTTTGGATATCTGATCTAAAGATTTTTTTTGAAATGATGGGGATTTTATAGGATTTTTTTCAAGTATAATGAAATGATTTCAAATAACCCCTTTTCAAATGAAAGAATTTGGAAATTCTTTCTTTCTTCCATAATCTCATTGTCAACTCTCTCACCTCGAAACTTTGGTGAATGCTTGCATTGCTCTCTCCTCCCATCTTTCTATTCCGCACTTCTCTCTCTCTCACACACACATACACCACTCTGGCTCTCCCTCTCTCTTCTATACTTTCCATTTATCTTCTGCATTTTCCTCTCTTTTTTTTCTGCACCTATCTCTCTCCTATTATCTCCTATGAAGCACAAAGTCAAATTTATGTATGTTACCCACATTTCGTTTCATTTGAATTTCTCTCAAAAGATCTAAATTGATGATCAATATTTGTATATTCATTTTTTCCTATGATGATGAGCCTTACAAAAGAATATTAAGAAGATGAACTTATATCTTTAAGAAGGGTATATTCATCTTATCAAACCAACCTGCTAATTTTTACATATTTTCTATGATAATGACACTAAAAAACTGAGCCATTAATTTTAAATACTCTATATTATATTTTAAGTTGACTTTTCTAAAAGTTAAAAAATGAATTTTTTTAATAATAGTAGTGTATCCATCCATATAGAGGTGTTGACTCATGTGTTAGATACTACTCATTTGGTGTTCATAAGGATGGATACACTACTACTATTTTAACTTGAATATGTCTGACTCCATAACACTTCAAACAAGGGAGGCATCCATACTCTTTCTCTTCCACACCTCTCTTATCCCTATCTATTAGCAAATATATTTTTTTAATGATAAGATACAAGTTTATACTTCTATTAAAAACAAGAAATGATCAATATCCAATATTTTTGGGTTAAACATTATTTTTGTAGCCTCAAATTATTTTGAAATCAAAATACAAGGTACTTAATATTTATCTTTATAGTTATTGATTATCTTGAAAAATGGTATAATTCATCATTTAATTTTTTGCAAAATTTTCTAATTTTCAAGCTATTTTTCGAAATTTTTATTACTTAAAAATTGGCTAATGTTAATTTTTGGTGAAATTTTATATTTAGATCTCAATTTTTAAATAAATAAAATTTTATATATTATGGAAATTGAATTGGTTTATCCAAATGAAAATTTTAAAATACAAGGAATTTGAATTGCTTCATCCAAACAAAGTATTTTAAAAATGAAAGGAATTTAATTGAAGCAATTGAATTTCCATGCATTTTAAATTCCTTAGAATTTTGAAACTTGCTAACCTATTTCCTTACTACTTTGATTTTTGCATAAACTGTCATTTTTTCATCTATATTGCATTTAAATTTATATATCCATTACATACTTCATGGCTATTTTGAATTATTTCAGTTTTGCAGTCACTGGATCAAAAGGCTAGAACTGACCTCACACCATTAAAGTTGAGAGCAAAGGCTGCTAAATTTGCCAAAGAAACTGTTAAAAAACAGATGTCATCTTTTAAGGTCCCTTCTTTGCTTAGCAGTCTTATCTTTGATTTTCTTGTCTTTATATTGTAGTGGTTTTTGTTTTATTATACACAATAATATCACATTGATTTCTCATTCCAATTAGTGGGGAAATTGTGTACCTTAAGCATGTTACTAAATGTTTGCAGCGCTATGGAGTATGGGCAGACTGGAACAATCCCTATCTTACTCTAGACCCAGAATATGAAGCAGCCCAGGTAACTGGTACAGCCTTTCTCATTTACCCTTACACGTGTGTTAAATCAATCATTGATTCTAGCACGTCAATGTCCTCTTCATTATGCAGTACATTTGTGAAAGTCTGTCTCTACTTTCAGTTAGGAATGTTGTGCTATCAACTCTAATAGAATGCTCATCAATGGTCAAGCAAACCAACCAAATAATTTCTATAGCTAACCAGAATTTTGCTTGTGCTTTAGTTTTGTAGCTTTCTCTGGTGCTTGACTTCAGACCTTACTGGATATGGTTATACAGTCCTCATAATTTGTACTTATAAACTTTCTAGATTGAAGTATTTGGCCAGATGGCCTTGAAAGGCTATATCTACAGAGGCAGAAAACCTGTTCACTGGAGTCCTTCATCACGGACAGCACTTGCTGAGGCTGAGTTGGAGGTATAACAATATATCATTATGTTATTCCTCTTGCCTGGAACTAAAAATCCTGAATGCTAATAAATATGGTGTATAGTGTGGGTGGAACTTGCATAACTTTTTATACATATACATACGAAGATTTTCTACATTTCTCTGTGCATGTCCATGCATATATATGCAGTTTATCTCTAAAACCTGATTTGGTGGAGCTTAGAGTATTTACGTTGCTACTTGTTTGATTTCTATGTAGTATCCTGAAAAGCACATTTCAAGAAGTATATATGCCATTTTTAGAGTTGTGAGTGCTCCTTTAACACCAAGCTCCCTATTACAAGAATTTCCAAATTTGTGCTTGGCTGTATGGACTACAACTCCATGGACTATGCCTGCCAATGCAGGTATATTTCATATTTTGTTGCATTTTGCCATGTTAACTTATTATTTCTGGATATCTTTTACATTGCCTATAGTAGTCTTAGTGGTTTTAATTTCCCCATCCTATACCTATTCGTTTCACAGTCTCAGTGGTGAACAGATATTTCTTTATTTCTGTATCCATGGTTTTTTAATCATGTTTAAATAGAATCATTTGATATGATGGTTCAGCATACTACTATAGTCAACACAGATTGTTCTTTTGCCAATATTTTGTATATGATTAATTCTTGTTAACTATTTGGTACATGAAGATATAGTGTATTATTCTTTACAATTGGGACTTTACTGAAGCAGACTTTAGACATGTTAGAATATCTTGAAAATATCTCATAATTTCATTATTGTATAAGAATATTTTAGAGTCTTACATAATCTCTAAGAAGTGGTTTGGTATTTCATTGTATATCATAATTTGTTTCCATATTTAATTAGGATTAGGAGTCTAGTATTAGTGAAAATAGGGGTTAGTGTGTTGCCTTTTGTTACACATCATTGCACACTGTAAATCAATATTATATTCTATTTTCAGATTCCTTTCCTTAAATCCCTATAATTTCAACAAGGCAAGTTGGTATCTCCTTTTCTGGCAGAACTTGTATACTATCTATGCCAAACACAGCAAAAAGAGAACATAATTGTTTGAGTGCACCTTTTCTCGTGGAAAACATCACTTCTGCATATGTAGATGATAATGTAGCAAAAATTAATTTTCAATTGTACGGCATAATGGCTAAGTAATAAGCATCATCTGTCACTCCTTTTTTTTTGTTCTTAAAATGTTTTAAATTTAATCATCATAAGTCACTCTTTCTCTTCTTTATCTGCTTTCTACTGTTCTATGCTCAGCTGTTGCAGTGAATCCTAAGCTTGAATATGCTGTTGTCGAAATAAAGTCATCACAAGAGGATGACCCTTCATCTGGTGGGACTAAAAAGAAAGGGCTTGGACTTGTTTTGAAGGATGAGAAGAAGCCATTTCTTATTGTGGCTTCAGAACTTGTTCCAAGTTTAGAGGCAAAATGGGGTGTGAAGCTAGTTGTCAAGACAAGACAATTGGGTTCAGACTTGGAAAACTACAGGTTGTTGGAAGTATGCAAATGAATAATTACTTTTCTTCATCTTGCTTCCATAATTTTGCATGTTAATATTCTTTTTACTTTTTACAATATTGTGGGGAAGCAAACTTTACATTGAGGGTATATGGTGTTGTCACAGGTATATCCATCCAATAGATAATAGGGAATGTCCCGTTGTAATTGGTGGAGATTATATTACCACAGAAACAGGAACAGGACTGGTCCATACAGCTCCTGGACATGGTCAGGAGGACTATGTGACTGGCCAGAAGTATGGACTACCCATACTTTCTCCAGTAGATGATGATGGAAAGTTCACTGAAGAAGCTGGGCAGTTTAGTGGGCTTGATGTTCTTGGTGAAGGTAATACCGCTGTTGTAAAATATTTGGATGAACATCTCGCACTCATAATGGAAGAATCATATGGTAAGTTCTTTCTAACACTAATCATAAGAATTCTGCCAATAACTATTGACTATATCATCATCATTCCCATCTTTTCTGGTACAGAACACAAGTATCCATATGATTGGCGAACAAAAAAACCAACAATATTTAGAGCAACAGAGCAATGGTTTGCATCTGTGGAGGGATTTCGCCACGCTGCTATGGATGCTATTGGCCATGTAAAATGGGTTCCATCTCAGGTATACTATTTTATTTTTCAAGTTTCTGTTGATACATAATTCCATTTAATTGTAAAATGTATTCTCTTAGAGATGTACCCATTATCATATTTGGTGCTGTCTTTTGCTGATATACATGAATTGCTTAGGCAGAAAACAGAATCTCAGCAATGGCTTCTAGCCGCTCCGATTGGTGCATATCACGACAAAGGACATGGGGTGTCCCCATTCCCGTATTTTATCATCTTCAGTCTAGAGAACCTCTTATGAATGAAGAGACAATCGATCATATCAAATGTAAGAGCCCAAAATGTGGCAAATTTCTGTTTTCTTAATTCTCAAGTTAAGAGTACGAACTATCAACTTATTTATTTTTTTGGTACAAGTACCATCTCAAATGTTAATGGACAAAACAATGACCTATTCTCTATATTTATTGTAATGGGAAATATTTAAAATTGCTTAATGGCTTATGCTTTTCTAAAAATGTATGTTCTGTGAAGGTAATAGATACTAAAATTCATCTTTTATTTTAATTTCTGAGACTTTTTCAGCTATCATAGCCCAAAAGGGTAGTGATGCATGGTGGTACATGACAGTAGAGGATCTTCTCCCAACTAAATATCGTGATAAGGCAGCAGAATATGAAAAGGGAACTGACACAATGGATGTATGGTTTGATTCGGGTACGATATTCTGGTGCCAAATGGTTTTTTTCCACAAATGCATGGTTTCATGAGTTCCTTAACCACTCCCTTTTCCACTTTTGTGTTAAGGGACTGTTCTATATGTCCTACCCATTAAACACATTTGTCAGTGATTGCTACTGCACATGTTTAACATAATTGAGATTTTATTTAGATCCATGCCCACAACTGGATTGTCCAGTTGTTTGGTGATACTCCTTTTCTTATTACTCTTTAGACTTTAGTAACTTGAACCTAGGACCTTAATCCCTTACTCCCAACCCTTAGCTACCTGAGCTATGCTAATGGTTCATTTTGGCTGTTTACTTTAGGTTCCTCCTGGGCAGCAGTCTTGGGAAAAAGAGATTCCCTTAGCTATCCTGCAGACTTGTATCTTGAAGGAACAGATCAGCATCGAGGGTGGTTTCAGAGTTCATTGTTAACAAGTGTAGCTACAAAAGGTAACAGGCAACTTAAATTTTTTATTATAATGATTATCTTTAACTTATTTTATCCGTTTCTTTGGTTCTATAATTCTATCAGCAGAAATGTCCTTTATCTCACAAATTGGTGAAGCAAATAATTTTGCCTGATTGATATTTAGTTGATTGGTCGGTTCAGATTTCAAATCAATCCCACTTTCCTTGCTAGGTTAGGTAATAGTGGAGGTCCAATGCACAACTCCATTAGCTTATCTGTTTGTTTATTCATATTATATAATTCAACTGCATAACGCCTGTGGATATAGGTGCATACTTGTGTGGTTGATAATGTCTTTATATGTTTATACATTAATAAGAACTGAGATCCAAGTGGGTTGAGAATTTAAGGCAGTTATTATTAGGAATATATGTGATATACAATAACTTTTCTTTTATTAGTGGTTCTGTATTAGAAGCTTCTTGATGGCAATTGTTCATACTTCATAGAAAATAACTAATGACAGTTATGTGTTAGGATTAAATGTAGTAGTAAATTGTAATTAGGCAAGTGTGTTGTGATTTGTAGTTTGTGGGCAGAGAATACTTTGTAGGAGACTTATGTTTCTGGGACAGCAAGTGTATTGCTGTATTATGTATGATTTCTGTGTCCAGTGTTATATTTTATTAGTTTTATCAATTGGTGTTCTATAATTTTTTGGTATCTGCTGGGTCAGTGGGAAGGGAGATCTGTGAGGCCAGGAAGTTGATCATATGGGCTGGACGTTTTGATCGCATAGATTTATTGGAGGAGCAATTGGTTGAATTGCAAAATGATGTGGTGCAAATGGATGAGAGGATTGGACGCATGGAAGAGAGGCTTCTCTCTGAGATGTGGAGGCTGTTAGGGAAGAGAACAGTGGAGGAAAATGAGAATTCCAATCATAAGGAAGGAAATTCTTCCAAGTCCAACCAGGGGTCAAATTCGAATTTCCAAGGTTTGGATGAGTACTGTATGGCAGTTAAGAAAGTGGAACTGTCAGCCTTTAATGGGGAGGACCCTGTGGGATGGATTACTAGGGTAGAAACATACTTTGAAGTGCAAAATACTTTAGAAGAAGTGAAGATCAAATTGGCTATACTAAATATGGAGGGTTAACGACCCATTGGTTCAATCTTTTGAGTGAAACAGAAGATGACCTCACTTGAGGGAAATTAAGAAGGGCTCTGATTGCAAGGTTGGAGGTTTGAGAACCGATATGAGGAATTAGCAACTTTGAAGCAATTGGATTCTGTAGAGGATTATATTGAGAAATTTGAACACTTCTCTTTGCAAGTAAATAGGTTGCCCGAGGAGCAATATTTGGGTTATTTAATGGGTGGACTGCAACCAAATATCAAGTGCAGGGTCCATGTTTGTAACCCTAGCCCCACCTTCAAGCCATGCAATTGGTTAGAGATATTGAAACAGAAATGGCTGAAATTCATCCTTAGATTGGCAGTTAAACTTGGCAATCTAAGAATTGGCAACATGCAAAACTGCATTGGACAGCCTTGAATGTGACATTTAACCAAACAGGAACTTAAGGAGAGAAAAACCAAAAGTTTGTTTTCAGCATGGAGAAAAAATCCATCCTTGGGAGATAGCCCGAAATGGAGAAGGAAAAGTAATTGCTATTGAAGTGAATGAATAGAATATGAAGTTTTTTCCTACTTTCAGCCTTGGGGACAAGTCTTAAGAATGTGAGTTTAGGTGTAACTTAGTCCTACAAAACTAGCTTGTAAGATAAAGACTGTTCCCCCACTTATATTCACTATTCAAGTTATCTCATTAGTCAATATAGGATCTCCAACACACTCTCACGCTAAGATCTGGATATTAGTGGGTGGTTCGATAATGGCCTGATAGTAGGGGCCCTAATAAGCCCAACAATGACCACTAGGATAGACTTGATATCATTTTAAGAATGTGAGTTTGGACCTAATTCAACCCTACAAAACCAACTTGTAAGGTGAGAATTGTCCTCAACTTATATATACTATTCGGATCATTTCACTAGTCGATATACTCGATGTGGGTTCTCTAACAACAAGACTGATTTTTGAACAGGCAATAATGATGGGAACCGAGATCCAAGTGGATTAAGAAGAATCCATCCATGTTTATGTGATATAAAATAACTTATCTTGTATTAGTAATTCTGCATTAGTTCTGTATTAGAAACTGCATGATGACAGTTATTCATAGAAAATAGCTGATGGCATATATGTATTAGGATTATATCTAGTAGTAGGGTGTGTAATTAGGCAAGTGCCCTCTCTGTAGGAGACTTGTCTCTGCCTCTCTGGATAGCAAGTGTATTGTTGTATTATGTATGACTTTTGTGTTCAATATTGTGTTTTTATCAATTGGTGCTCTATCACAGATACTATAAAATTCTTTCATTCTTGTCTGATACAGGGAGGGCTCCATATTCAAGTGTTTTAACACATGGATTTGTACTGGATGAGAAAGGCTTAAAAATGAGCAAGTCTTTGGGTAATGTTGTGGATCCACGTTTTGTGATTGAAGGAGGTAAAAATCAAAAGGTTAGTAATGTTATTGATGTATCATCAAATAAATATTGTCTTTGAATTGTATCAAACTATCATTTTCCTTTTACAAAGCCATGGGTCAAGGGGTTTTTCCTGCCTTATTCACAGGAAACACCTGCATATGGAGCTGATGTCCTACGACTCTGGGTTTCTAGTGTAGATTATACAGGTGACGTGATGATTGGCCCTCAGATGCTTCGTCAAATGTCTGAGGTTTACAGAAAGATGCGAGGAACTTTGAGATACCTCTTGGCAAATCTTCATGATTGGAAAGTAAGTTTGAATTCTATTTTTGAAGTTAAAGCCTTTTTTGCTTGATGGATAACTTCTCCTTTTCTTTGTCTGCTGTTACTGCCTTTACCTGGTTATGTTATAATATTGTCGCATTTATATTTGCCTATCTCTGCTTATTTATTTTTCCCACTAAGTCTTACCTCTATTCATGTCTCATTGACAGACAGAATACACTGTTCCATACCATGAACTTCCAAGGATTGATCAACATGCACTTTTTCAGCTTGAAAATGTTGTAAAAAACATCCAAGGGAATTATGAAAATTACCAGTTTTTTAAAATATTTCAGGTAATTTTTTATATCTTCATGAAACATTTCTATATATGCAATGTGTGTTTGTGCATATGCTTAAATTTTCATGATGACTTTGTGGTGATATTTGGGATGAAAAGGGGGAAAAGCAGAGCATAGCCTAGGGTTCATCCCTTAAAAAGGTAAAAAAGGAAATGGAATCCAGTGCTCATAATCATAGCTATGTATGCTTGGCAAGTGTGACACGGGAAGTCTTTATATCAACCTTCTGTTTGCTTAAGCATATCATTCATGTCATTTTGGTTTTCTAATTTAATTGTTTAATTTTCAAAAGTCACATTTTCCTCTCCATTTTCTCAGATTTTGCAGAGGTTTGTCATTGTTGACCTGTCAAATTTCTATTTTGATGTTGCCAAGGATCGACTTTATGTTGGGTAAGTTTCTCTGCTTAACATTCTCCTTAAAGGATATTGAACATTCACTTCCTTTATTGGCAACAAGGAATGGATGGTTTTGCATTTTCTTAATTGTTTCTGTTTAACTCCATAACACATCTGAATAAACTTAAAATCTGCAGTGGATCAACAAGTTATACGAGGAAAAGTTGCCAAACAGTTCTTGCGGCTCATCTCCTTTCCATTGTGAGAATATTAGCACCAATATTGCCCCATTTAGCTGAGGATGTGTGGCAGAATCTTCCTTTTGAATATATAACACAAGATGGTTCTATTGCTGAATATGTATTTGAATCAAGATGGCCTATCTCCAACGAAAGACGGCTTGCCCTCCCTGTTGAAGAAATTAACTTCTGGGAGAATATTCTTGAGGTACTCTCTCAGATTTCAAGATAAGCTGATGTCAATCTGAATCAATGTTTCAAAGTCGTTCATGACAGAACAATAAGGAGGATAGTCCTTCTAGCCATGAAAAAGATGATAGATTAGAACATTATAGGATGATAAATAAGAGCATAGCTACATAACCACCTCAAAATTATCAAAATACAAAGTGCAGTAATAACTATCAACATCATTATCTTTCTTTTACATCATAATATAAATCACAATATGCTATCCACTGTATAATCTCTGGTAACATACTCTCGATAAATAAATAAATTGTATCAGCAATTTCCTTGATCCAAGTAGTAATTATGAAGAATGAAAGTTAGTCTTATAGATAACTGATTTTTTTCTTTTCAATCATGGAGTCCAATTTCAGTAATCTATCACTCTTTTATAAGGTTGATTTTCCAAAATTTCAATTTCATATGTATAAGGATGTAAAGATGATGAACAGAAAATGAAAGAATACAATTATACTGTTAGTGGAGGGTCAAATGATTTGGTTCTTCCTGTAAAACATGTTAGAGCCTAGATTTTTTTTTTTTACTTTTTTATCAGTTAACTTCAGTGGCGCTTTCTTTCTCTCTGCAAAGTTATACAATGATGAAATTAACGACATCAGATTTGTGTTTGAAGTGCTTGTTACTAAATGAAAAATTCTTTTGCCAGCTGAGAACAGAAGTGAATAGAGTCTTGGAAGTCGCTCGAATAGGCAAACTAATTGGGGCCAGTTTAGATGCAAAGGTTCATATCTATACATCTGATGCCACGATGGCATCCCAATTATGTGAACTATGTGAAGCCAAAAATGATGCCGATACATTGCACCGCATATTCATAACATCTCAGGTATGTGCTGTACTCTATAGCATTTCAGTTTCAGTAACTAATTGACTCGAAGATAATGGAAATTAAAAAAAATCAAAGCAAGTCCCCACAGCTTAGTATCTTGCTCAGAACGTATCACATTAGGATTCATATTGTGACATAGAAATCTTTACATATTGAGCCTTGACGCACAATAGAATAAATATAATGATGTTGTAATGTGCAGGCTGAGATTCTTCCCTCACTGGACGACGAACATATTGTGAATATACCATATAGTGGTGAGTGCCTAATTCAAGGGAAGAAAAAAGTATGGATTGGCATATCTCGTGCTGTGGGTTCTAAGTGTGAAAGATGCTGGAATTATTCACAGCAGGTTGGTTCATTTTTGGACCACCCTACCCTCTGCAGCCGCTGCTACGATGTTGTTGCTCTTCATGTGCCATCTGAAGTAGCAGCAGTCAGTTAAGATTTTAGAACAAGCAAAGTTGTTTGAATTCCAAAATGTCATTTTTTGTTCACAACATATTGAACGGGTGGCATTGGAACTATTGCATGCCACTCACCGACCGCGACTACACTTATTGGCTGTTTTTGGCTCAACAAAGTGGGAGTAGCCCAAAATAATTAAAGCACTTTTAGGGAAAGATTTAAAAGGTTTGACTGCCGTTGGGAGATATATTCAAACCAATTCCTGCATTTATGGGAGTGTGAGGGTGCTCAACACATTAATCTGCTAATCTCTATTTGTAGCATTCAATACAGTTATCGTTGCGTCTAATATTATTGCGAAGATTAAAGCACAGTCAATTCATCATCAAGCTCAAAAGAAAAGACAAATGTTAATTTGTACTATAGAATACCGGTATGCACTTACCAAGAAATCCATAAAAATAACTTTAAAAGTAGCAGTGGCGAAAAGAATAACCCTCATAATAACATGTTTATCTATGCATAAGGGTTTGAATGAGTTTTGAATGAGTTTAATCTAGTGGGTTAACCTATTTAACGTGTAAAAATAAGTTGAGTTGTGTAATTCAATTTTTCAAGTTGTATAATTTGTCAATTTAACGAGTTAAGAAACAGATTAGGTTGGATTGACAGTGGAGTCGAGATTTTTTTGTTGTTTAATGTTTTAATGAATTGCTTAGTTAAACATGTTTCAATAGTGGATTATTATAAATTTCATGATACTTTATTACTTTTTACTATATTTTATTCATGATAATTTTTAAAGAACAATTATGCAAGGCAATTTAGTAAAATAATAATATAATTATAATATTAAAATTATTTTTGAATAATTTATATTATTTTATTTATTTAATGAGCCAACTTGTAACTTATCTATTTTTTATAATTCTTTTTAAAACTTCAACAAATCAACACTCCATTTATAACCTTTCAAAGTTGAGTCAGGTTGGCTATTTTGGCATTCAAAATGTTACGCAACTAGACTTCAAAACCAAGCTTTCATCTTTTTGGATATGTTTAGTCCAACCTCAAAAAATAAATAAGTTTAAAAATGCCTTTTAAGATGAAAGTTTGATAAAAAAAAATTAAAAACTTAAATTTTATTTAAAAATAATTATCTTATTCAATAAAAGAATATATTTATATATTAAAATTTTAGTAAGTTTAATGTATATAAAATTATTTTAATACTACTAAAAATTAAATAAACTATTAAAATAGATATATTTAAATTATTAATTTTAAAAATGTCGAATTATTTACACGAGCCGTTTCCCATCATGAAACAGCTTTCGGCCATGTAATAATTTGTCAATAGTAATAAAAAAATTTTGAATAACTACAGAATAATCGGCTCCGCATATGCAAACGTGTTCAAAACAAAGGAAAAGGAAAAGGACAACATTTTGGACACCGCAATATTCAAATAGTATCTCATAGAAATAAGCTCCAATGAAACAATAAAGAAGCTCCCTTTTTCTAAAGGCTACTTTATTTTTATTTTTATACTGAAGTTAATCAAATTTTTAAGGACTTGTATACAAAAACAGTTTGCCCCATCTCCTTTTAAAAAGAAGATAAGCCACAGAAAAGGTAGGGCGACACTCTTAGCTTCTATTTTATTTTCAAGTAAATTGAGCGCCAAGAACATGAAACATAAAATTTTAAAATAAAAAATACCTTAAATGAATTTCCATTAAAAACCTGATTTGAATTCATAAATTAATAAATAATAATACATTGAGAGAGTAGGTTTGCGAGTCCCATTCGTTCTCTGCATGATTGACCATCTTACGAAGGCAATTTCGAGCTCAGGCAGCTACGTAAATTCCTAAGTTTGCCAGGCATAAGGATTCGATATATTGTTGGTTAAAATAGGCAATCGAGTAAAATGGTCACAACCACAATAGATCAAACAGAATGATGATGAATTTACAGGCAAGGGGGAAAGTCCAAATACAGACGCACGGCCCCCAACTTGCTGCAGCATGGCAAATTCATGTTACAAACAGAAACTTGGGTTAGGATTTATTAGCTTAAACATTCTGCATCAGTGAATCAATCTGAGCACATGAATTAGGCGAAGGCTGTTGCACTATTTCCGGTTCATCCAAATCCTGAGATTGAATATGTATATCCTGTCAAAGAAAGTGATTGTCACTGACAACACAAACAGTAAAAAAAATATATTAAAAATAATCAAATCCCAGATTGGATTGCTGTTAAATCATTGATGCAATTAATCCAACAGACTAGCTGTCCTAGGGAACCAGCCAACAAAACATGGGCATAGCCCAGATTCTGTTTCCTTTCTTTTATGGGCAAATTCCAATTTTGCATGTTCTGACAAGTAAATTTCAAATTCAGAAAAAACTGATCAATGTAAGAAGATATGACTTAAGGTTGATTAACCATTAATCATTTTTTGAAACCGAAATAACAATTATTTCTGCCTATGATTAATTCCTGGAGAACAGTTGTTGGGCTTCTTGGTCAGTAAATAGTAAAAAATACTTGAGGGATTAGTCTCATAGCAATGCCTATGGGAATACTTTAGTCAAAGGTCCAAAATATATACTTGTCAAGATTTCCAAATTCGTCATTCTAAAAAAAAACACTCTTTCCAGCTATAATTTTGCCTGAATTTCAAATCACAAAGTGAGCATGGAAAAAGACAAATGAGACCGTAAATTCAATACCTGTGTTTGTATAAGTGATTGAGGTTGCTGATCTTGAGCTAATGCATAAGCTTGAGGTTGAGACATTCTATAGTAGGGTTCTTTCAGATCAAGTTTACAGGATGATGTTTGAAGAATTCCTCCTTGTTCAGAACCAGGACCCCACATTTTAGCTAAATGAAAATTAAAATTTTATTCATTAACATGATGGTGCAAGTATGGTAATAATAAGGAGAAGAGAAGAGACAATTACAAACCTGACAATGTTAAATATATTGTATAGCTCTGTGCATTGTGGGCAATCAAGTGAAGCCTGCCAGTAATTTCTTGTCCTGCCATTACATAAATTGGCTGAGAGAGAACACAGCGTAACTGGTACCAATGTGTTGTCGGTGACCCAGGAGCAGTGGTAAGCCACCTTTGCACAGTACTGTGGATTTGTAATAATCAGAGACAAATCACCAGAAAGGAAAAGTAACCAAACCTTCCAAATAAAAAACAGGCTAGGCCTTCACAACAAAGAGGAATGTGTATACCTTCCATTGAACAGCACATCAAACCAACATGCCAACCCATGCACTCTGGTGCCCACAGAGGCTATGAATTTCAGAGGAATATCAATTTCATACAGTTCTTCCTCCTACAGAGTAAAAAGTGATCTGGTCAGTGCTCACAAATTAATAGTCAACTTCAAGCATTGAAACAATATAATAAAAACAGAAGGAATGAACACAATTAAGTCCCTGGCCATCCAACAGTATACTTTGTTCAAAACAATGATACATAACCAGAAAAATGCATGTCTTTTTATATATAGTTTGAAAGAATTTCTTCTTCCAGAGAACAACTCAAGAGTACAATTACAAGCTATCAGATGACTGGGACTTCTATTAAAAGGGTTTCAATAAGGAAGTGTGTTTGCATTAAAAGAAATCAATTAGATGGAAAACTGAAGGCAATCAAAATAAATCAACTTGTTTAATCAGAGAGTGCAATTCACAAGCACCAACAGGACCCTAAGAAAATGAAACAATCTCAGAAAATAAAATGGACTTTAAACAAAAAAAGGTGATTCTTACCTTTATTTTGGCGAAATCTATCACGTGGAACATTGGAGGAGCTATTAATAATCTTGGATCAAAAGCATCTACCACAGGCTTTATGCAGGAAAACAACAGAAAGACAACATTAGTGACATAAAAATTTTTATCACAGACCAAATTTACAGCAACAAAACCAACAGAGTATATGAGTAATACATACAACACTCAGAAAATGTCACCTAAAGGCTATAAAGGCAATAATGGCTAACAAATGTTTTCATATCTAGACCTATTTCTGTTTGTCAATTCAAACCACAACTGTGCATTTCTAAGACTACATCATTCTCATCTGAATAAATCATAAATATTTTAACTTTTAATTTCTTATAATATCCATAAGCTCACAAGTAAATCAGATATTAAAAAAGTAAAAATGGAAGCAAAATTTTAATTTGCTACACATAATAGCATGAAAAAAAAAGTATCACATTTAATCTTTTCCCTGTTCAAGTAGGGATCTCCCCCCCCCCAAAAAAAAAAAAAAATCATTTCACGTAAAAAATTAGTAACCTTCAGTAAATTTCAGAAAACATATGATACCTGAGAAAAGTATCCTTGAAATGCAGTCCCATGTAGGGGTGTTAAATCAACACCATAATAGTTTTGCTGCTGCCAGAACAGGGCCTGAATAACAACAAATAATGAGTTAAAAAGAAGAAAAGGAGTATATAGAGACACAGATAGGAACAGTCAGAAAAGCAGCAAATTTTCACTGAACAATTATCACTAAATCTGTAAAAGAATGCTTTACACTGTGATACAATTCTAAACAAAATATGAAATCGGCAGCTTATGACATAGATTCTGCAAAGCAAAACAATTTGCTGTTTTTTTTCCAATCCCCCTCTTAGTGTGAAGAATCATAGCTGAATATCATTGAAATCCATTTCACTGGACAACTGAAGCAAAGCTCGTTGTAATTCTAAAAATGCTTTTACAAATATCAGCCTCTTTCATTGTATCTAGCTGCCAATTCCTGATGGCAAAACAATCCTTTTAAAGCTGTATAAATATGAGATATTGAAACAAATATGGGGAGACGGGTTCTAAACATATATATGCAAACAGTTCTGCACCATAATTTTAAGAAACAAAGACACACGTCTCAGAAGTATGAGCTACAGAACAAAATGTCTGTGAGGGAGAATAAACATACACACACATACATATTATATACAAATATAAACACAAGCACACAATAATTACACACCTTATTAGCAATTTCAATAAACAAATATTCATCAGTGAAAGGTGCCATGTGAATCCTACACCAGTAATAAACTCAAGGTTAGGACAAGGCAATATAATAATTAGATAATTACAAGCATTGAGAAGAAAAACTGCATACTTTAAAGGGCTTGTTCATTTTTTTTTAAGAAAATGTTCTTTTTAAAAAAAATGTTTAGAAAATTTTATGATAATTGTTTAAAATAATTTATGACTATTAAATAAGTTAGTTCAGGAAAAAAAATTTAAAAATAGTTTTACTTATTTTCTCATAAGTTACAAAGAATAGCTTACGAAAATAAAGTTAAATCACAGAAACGTTTTTTAAAGCTTATCCAAATGCACCCAAATTCCTATATCAATTGAAATTAAACAATATATCATTCAGAACAAGTAAGCCCCTAGACCTTGAAAATTCATATTTGGCTCAAGAATTCAAACAAAATGTAGGTGTAACACATGAATGACACATTTTTTAAACATAACATACTTGATATTATTGTCAACTGTCATTTATAAAATTGTTAAATTGTCAATAATCTTGAGGTAAAAATTAAATTTAAAGAGAAACGTCACTTTGAATAAGCAGAGAATTATTTTCCAATAACTTGCCTTAGTAGAATCATTTTGTCATAATCACAATTGATATTACCACATGCTAGAAGCTCAAAGAAAGACTGAAAAGGGTGCTAATTTACCTTCCCACAGATGGAAACACTTTCCCAGTTGGAACAAGAAACCTATCTCTGGCAATGACATAAGACTCCAGCATTCTTTCATTGACTAACAAGGTGCCTGCATAATAACAAAGAAATTTTTCCAACCAAAGGAGTAAAATTTCAACATGCCATGCCACAACTTAACTCTACACTACAGACAGCAAAAACAAAACACGTTTGACAATATAGATAGATACATACATAAATTATACATTGAAAATCAGCATTATTTTCCAGTTTGCTGGAAGGAAGTAATATATGAGCATACCCATGGGCTCAGAAATCAGAATATCTGCTTTCTCTGGCAATTCAACATCCTCAACTTTGCCTTTTATCACCTGTATATAATTATTAAATAAAACAGTTCCATGAATAATAAGATACCAAATAAATATCGATTATAGCAAAAAACTAGGAAATAGATCTCACTGTAATTCGTTGAGCCAGTGTTGGGTTTCCAGCTATAAGTTTCCGTGCATATTCTGCCATTTCAGATGCTTCCACGGCATAAACATGTTTTGCACCAGCCTAAAAGTGAATGCCAGAATGACAAAAGCTTAGAAAAGGCTCTGATTGTAGGGGGCAAGGAGACACCATGAATTTTCATTAAATAAGAAGCAACAACACTTATTATATGCTACAAATAGAATTATGCCCAATTAATGTGCTGAGCTACCTGAGCAGCAAATAATGACAAAATACCGCTACCAGCACCCACATCAACTACAACACGACCAATGAAATCAGCACGGTTCTCAATAACAGCAGCATGATAGGTTCCTGAAACAATATTAACTAATTTGTCAGATCAAGGTAACATAAATAGGTAGAATTCAGAAAAAAAAAAAAAAAAAAACAAAGGATCATTGGAATACAAGGTATAACCTGTCCGCACATAGTCCTGCAACATATTTTGCTGATGCAGAAGTTGTCCATAATAATGAAAATACATTTTTGCAGATGATGACTCTATCTTTTCATCAAATTTGCTTTTAGAAGTTGTAATAGTTCCATTTCTTCCATTTCCTTCTGATTAAAAAATTAAATATAAAATTAAACAGATATCACACTTTACTGAAAAAGATAAAGAAAATAGGAAGTGATGCATGGAGTGAAAAGGACCTTATGAGAACAAGTAAAATAAAAGGAAATATGATCGTGATCCATGTTTTTAAAATGAAAAAAATATAACCAACAGAAATGTTTGACAGGAGAGTGAGTTGTCCAAACATCAATTTAGGTGCCAGCCACATCAAGGAAAACTAACAATCAACACTACCTAGAAAATAGTACATGCAATGAGATCTAATACAACATGAGAAGTACTGCAATCAGAAATTTCTTTATCCATGAATAAAGAAATTAAAAATATCCCTCGTTCCTCTTTAAAGTTTAAAACATAGATATTTGACATCAAACAAGGTTTCACTAGCATTAACTAGCCTAATAAATTTGTTAGTCTGCTATATATCACCTTTTAAATTAATCAGTGCACAAGAGAAGAAAATTTGTTTAGCCAGCAGACAATTTACAAATATGTTGAAGGAAAAAGGTTTTAAAACAATAACAATACATTAAAAGATAAGTGCTACACCTCTACATTCCATGCTTTAAATGTCTAATAACTAATATTCAGTTGGTGCAGAAATGTCATTCTGACCACCAAACATGACCTGAAGCAATTAATTAATAATAGTAAAGATGAAAACACAGAAAAGGCCTTTGCCGATGTGCAACTGAAACAATGTCATATCACAGAGGCCATTCCTCAACAAGCTTCACAAAATTTTCAAAAGCAGCACCTTGAGCATTGGCTTCCTTCTTCCATTGTTGGACTACACAATGGAAGGCCGCACTCTCCTCCTCATCTCTAAACTGGATAATGACTCCCCTGGAATACAATGCCTGGATCAAAAATAGCACTGTTAAAATGCATAAGCATTTGAGACAAACCAACGACTTAGTTAACAACAGTATCAATAAATGTACCTTGCAAACCTAGTATACAGGGATAAAATGAAAACAACATATAACATAAAATGCATTAAGACAATTTCACATCAAATATTTATGAAAACAAACAACCACCACACAGGTATTTTAATTTTCCAACCATATATAGCACAAAGATTCGGCTCCGTACCTTTTCACCAACATCAGATCCTTCCGCCACGCAAACCGATTGAACGGGACTCAACTTGAATAACTGTTAAGTTAAACAACAAATTAACAATAATTAAGGGATCCTATCGAAGATACTCGAGATCCTAATGAATAAAGAAAGCAAAACTCAGCATTAGAACTCGACGAAAAATAACAAGAAAACGACAAGAAAAACAAAATTTCAAAATTAACCCTGTTGCCGTATAAGATAAAACGCACAGTATCATAGCTCAAAAATATTATTATAATTATTGCAATAGATAAGCGAAGAAGAAGGTGGAAATGAACCTGAATAGTTCGAGGATCGACTTTAAGAGGAATCTGGTGAGATTGGTGATGAATTTGGAGTCCGTCAGAGTCGAAGCGAGCAATTCCCGGCGAAGCAGAAGTAGGAGCCGAAGAGAGGTCGGAAACCGATGCCAAAGTGAACTCTCGCTGCTTCCATTTTTGCCCTAACGAATCCTCCATTATCTTCTTCTCTCTTTCTTTCTCCACCCAGCCACAACCCACTTTCCTTTACTTAGTTTTTTTCAAAGAAACAAAAATACATAAATGAGTAATAATACGCGTAAAACTATGTGTGAGTGTAATTATTAGAGAAGAAATCCAAACGGAACTAGGGTTTGGGGTTCCAAAAATTAAGAGCCGCCAGGGGAGGGGAGAAGAGAGTGCTTTGTTCAATGTTTGTTTGGGGACTACTGTGTTAGATGTATGGGTTTTTATTCTGAGTTATTCTGCCGAGGAGAGGGGTTTATTTTTTATTACATTTACTTTTTTTTTTTTAGTTATTCTTTTTTTTTTTGGTTGTTGTATTGTTAATTATTCTGGTTTATTTATACTTTATTATTTATTATATTAATCATTTTATTTATTATTCTGAGTTATTTGCCTGAAGGTAATGATTCACTTGACTAAATAGATTCATTTAAATAATTTTTATTTGTTTACAAATTTTATGTCCCAAGCCTTGTTTATTATTTATCATAAATTTATTTTTAAGTTTGACCTAACCAAGAGAATCTATTTTGTAATACAACTTTTAAACATGATATAAGTTTTTCTTTCGAAATATTATTAGACATGATTCTTTATTTAAGTTAATATATTTAATATATAAAAAATAAATAAATATATAATTTTAATATATTATAGATAAATAAATTATACATTAACTATATAAAACAAATTTATATCGATATTTAATCCTAAACTATTATATTGTAAGTTTGTTTATTTTATAATAATTATTTTAAAAATTATATTAATAATAAATTATAATTAGATCACATGAAATTAAACTCTTTAATTCAATGAATTAGTTTATTCAGATTTTAAAAAATAATAAATAGTCTAAAGTCATATTTTTTAATCAGTAAACTTTAATAATATAAAATTTATTTATTTTTCAAAAAAATATAGTCTAGACTAAGTTTAGTAAAGATTATGTTGCAAAATTCTATCGAGGAACTTAATCTATTTTTACTTTTACTTAACAATGAATTATTAATTAATTTTATTTATGTTAAATATTATTTTTAATAAAATTATTATAAAATTTAACAATCTTACTATAAATATTATGTAAGATAGTAGAAGTATATTTAAATTAAGTTATCATGCATTCGGTAAATAAAATGCAAATGGCAATAAGTGAAAAAGAAAGGGTATAGAAATGCTACTTCCAACCCTTTTGAGTACACTATATACTATATTGTTAGTGTGAAGTGTTCTCTAACACGCGTCGTTCCTCCTATTTTTTTTTAGTTTTTTCTTGTTTTATAGTGTTAGTAATACGAGGTTGAAACAAGATTTTCCTGATTTACGGTGATTCGCTGCTTTGATTCTTGTGGGGCTATCGACACACTAGAGAAGACTTCACGGGGACACTAGACTTTTGGATATTCACCGCTGTTCTTTCAATGATTCTCAATTCAAAATCCCTTTAATGATAATAAATTATATAATTATTTAATCATAAATGATTATTTATGGTTTTAAAAATATTTATTATAAAAGTTATTCACTGTAAATATATATAGTATTTTCTCATTCTAAAAGGTGTACAATTGTTTAATACAAATATTAATACAGTTGTTATCTTTAACAAATTAAATATATTTATTTTTTATTTAATATTATTTTTCTAAGGTATTAAAATTTTATAAGAGAACTTCATATAATTCTTATATTGTTTTTCTTTTAAAAGATCTTTGGCTTTTTGCTTTCTTTCCAATAAGTAACTTATAATCTTCTTTATGTTTCATAATTTAACTTATACTATATTTACTGTGGTGAAAAGGAAAAAAATTAATTGAAAAAATTAAACTTTATTTTTAAATTTTATTTTCCTTTTTTCCTTATTTCCTTATAATAAAATAAATCAATATGTCTTAACATTATTATGTATAACTTATGATAAATTTTAAAGTAATTATTATAAAAAATGAAAAATAAAAACTTATAATATACAATAATTTGTAATTTGATGTTAATATAAAAATAATTATACTGCCATTATATAATTTATTTTTTCTTAAAATAATATTTGTATTCATATTTACATGTGTAATAATTTTAAGGTTTGCACATGGATTCTGGATAATTTTGGTATTTGTAGTTTCAATTGTTTTATCTTTTTCATATTTAAAAAATTAACAAATTTAATTTTTAATATTTTAATTATTTAATTTTTGTCTATATATTTAAAAAATAGATAATTTTAGTGATGTTGTTTACTAATTTATTATTCATTTTTTAACATATATGATGATGTATTAAAATTAATTTTTAAATTTTAAATATTTTATGTAGTATTAATTATTTATTTTTATAAATTAAATTTATTAAATATGTTAACGTAAATTATCCAATTTTTAAATATAAAAAATAAAGTGAAACAATTAAAACAACAAAAACTAAAATTATTTATTTTTTAAATACGTAAACTAAAATCGAATAATTAAAATGATAAACAACAAAATTTATCACGTTCCATGCTAAAGATCGTGAAATTAAATTAAATTTTAATACAATATGTTTTATTAAATTATAATATTTTATTGTTATTTTTAATTTTAAAATTATGATAGTTATAGTTAAAAATTGTTAATGTTTTTAACTTTTAATGCATTTTATAATTTTTAATATTTTTTATCAATTCCAGTAAAAACATTTATAATAGGACCTCAAAAGTCAAAAGCATTATATTTTTTTACAAAGAAGAAAAATACAATAACAAATAAAAGTATATATATATATATATATAAAGGAATAGGTAAATACTCAATAATATTTCCCCACATTACGTTAATGTAGTCTATATTATTCATATATGATCGAATAATTGGACCTTTCTTTTGGTTAGGAGGGACGACATGCCAACTGTATCGCATTATATTTGCCAGTTTCACTTTGCTAGTATTTTAATTTTTCTATTACATTAAATAAATATTTATTTTTTAATTAAAATTTATAATAAATAATAATTTTTAATATATAAAATATACTATAATAAAAAAATTCACAATAAATAAATAATTTTAAATATATATTATATTTTAATTTATGATAAATAATTTATATTATGATATAATGTTATTTTTAATTATTATATTTTGTTAAAAAAATATTAAAATTCAATTTATAATTATTTTAATATATATTATAATAGTTATAAATTGAATTTTAATATTTAAAAAACAATTAAAAATAACATTATATCATAATATAAATTATTTATCATAAATTATCTATACATATGATATTATTGAGACTGTGAAACTCTTTTTGGCCACTATGTAAGAAAAAGTGAGAAAAACAAATTCTGATTTGAATGGCTCCTTGACAAGAAATGCTGAACGATGTATATTAGTAGTGAAATCTCATTGACCATTTGGCCCAATCTATCAAACAGAATCTGAAGCCCGGCATCCAAAACCAGAACAAATCAATAGGAGATTGTAGATTTCTACCATATTTTAATAAACACGAGCGAAGATAAGTACAACAAATAGTAAAATCATGAAAAAGGTAGCCATCATTCTGGTCAATTTATCCACCAGTGTGCAAGAAGAACAAACCAAAAGAATAAATTGAGGGAATAGCCATAAAGAGATTTATTCATTTTTTCTTTTATGCCTTTTCTTTAAAATAAACATTGTATGAAACCGCGTAAATTAAAGTGATAAGCAACAATAGCTCGACAAAGTGCAACATAACCCTAGTTTGAATCAAAGAATAAGTACATGTGAGATGAAGGTATTTGTTCTTTTAAAAATAAACATAATTCAATACTAAAACAATGATAAGTTGATGAGTAAGAAAAACGAATAAAAAAGACTACAATGTTGATCATCGAATAAAGAGATCAATAATAAGTAACAAAAATTACATAATTAACACATGTGGATACTTTATTTGATCTGGATATCTACTCGGTCAACTCGGCAAAGATGGTCAAAGGAAACCATGCTAGAAAAGGAAGAAAACGAAAAAACAAATGAAAGAATGACAAGACTCAGCGCGGTGGCAAAAAAAGAAAGATATTGGTATTGGAACCTAAGGAAAGCCAAGAAAGAATTCTGAACATTACATTCCTCAAGCTCCTAAACAAGGTGATAGTAGCAGTATTAAGGAAATCTCACCAACGCTACTTGTTAAAAAGAGCAATGTACATTATCCCTATAAGTAAGCAAAACTTTTTAGAATGGACTAGGGTTTGCCAGCATGTGGGATGGGCGCGTGTTAGCTCCAATAGGAAAAAACAAAATGAATGCTACAAGGGATTTTAGACTAATTATCCTTGGCAGGAAAAAGAAAGGAAGATCAGGGGAATAGGTTAAAGGCAAGTCAGCCTGTCCTGTGTTAAGCCTCGACAAAAAGAATGAACGCAGGCATCTCAGTGTGCCAGGACTATCACTCCTCCATATGACAAGGAGCTTCATCATAAGGTCAACTCATAAGAAAATAAGCAGTCATCATCACATTTAAAACAGATGAGAGAAGTAAACATTTGGGAACATCACGTCATTAAAAGGACTGAAAGGAAAAGTCTCTAGGGAAGGAAGAAAGATGTCTGTTGAGATCGTGGTAATGATGATCCTGGAACAGAGGCACCTATAAAAGGTGCAAAAGACGAAGAGGATGGGAGTTGGAGGAGGAGACATTATCGAAGAAGAGGAAGTCATTGAAAGACAGATTCGGTAGACGAGAATCAGGACACCCAAGTTACCACTTAGACAAGTCAAATAGTATCATCCTTAGATACCAAGTTGATTAAATAATCTGAGTATATAACTACAGTCAACGAAATGATAGAATCGCTGGTTATGTGGCAATAGATCTTCCTTGAGTAAACATTCATTCGGTCAGGGGTTAAATTAAACCTCATTTCGCCGATCCAAGTGAAACTATAGATGATTTCTGACTAGGGTTTTGGTCAAGAAAAATTAATTGCGGTTTGGGCTTATCTATTTCTTTGCATGAAGAACTTCGAAAATTTTGAATTCTCCGCATTTTAGGAGATACGTAAGAGCAAGAGTTGACTCTTGTCAAGTTTTTGTACATTGATTTCTTTTGCTTATATGTATGTAGCTTTATGTAAATATGTTCTTATAACACATGCAAATCACATAACTAATAGGATAACTACTTTTAAAGTAGACGAATTAGAGATTTTATATCTCTTGTACGTAATCAATTCCGGAACTTGAATTATGATTTCCAAATTCATTTTATCATATGTTATGATTTTCCAAGTATTTTCATTAAATATAAGTGGCGACTTTTCTTTATTTTTATTTATTTTTTAATAAAGATGTAAACAAACAATTTTTTTTCATTTTTCATCAGACCGAGCGACTCATGTTGCGACAATACATACAAGGAAAGGTAAAGAATTAGTTTTGGAAAATAATATGAATAATCTGTAAGCCGCGACTCATGTTGCCACAACACATACAAAGGAAAGGTAAAAAATTAGTTTTGGAAAATAATATGAATAATCTGTAAGCCAACCGTGGTCACATTCCTCACTCTCTTCACCATGCGTCTAGTAAGTGTCTTGTGGGTAAACTGGAACATTTACAAAATCTAATTGTCCCCAAAATTTTAGGTCCAGTCAAAGTGTTTTAAGCTACTCAGAACATAGTAATGCCCAAACTTCCCACAGGGCTTGCACACCACAAAGGGAATTACAAACAATGCTCCCTCCCAGTGGCCAACAAATATACAAAGTAGATTCATCATCAGCTTCAAAAATAGGTCGGTTCCTGAGCTCCCTATCGAATTCTCCAGCCTAATCTCTAATTTTTCCTTTTGGGCAAAACAATAATTTTTTCCACTGTTATAAAATAGCAACAGAGAAACTGTCCGTCGTTGACTAGTTTTTTTTTTTTTACAAGAAATAAAAATAAAAAAGAGAAAAAACAACTTCGTCCTAGGAAAACAGACTCTCTTAAAGTCAACCTGAAAAAGTACATACTAGTTGGAAAATTTTGAAAAATGGCTAAAGAATCATCTTCTGGTGCTCTTTTTTCGCCAATTAATATACACAAGTGTTACATTTTCTAAAAATATGAAAAATAAAAAAATGTCAGTCTTCAGTTATATTCTTCCCAATCGCGCTAAGTTTATTGACTAATTTAGTCCACAGTAATTAAATTATTGAATTAATATAAAAAACATATGATTTATGAATTTGGTCAAAGATTTTAGTCAAAAAATAATACTTTTAGTTATGGTTTTTGGGATGAATTTTGTCTTTTCTCAAGTAAAAAATATACATTGACTCAAGGACAAAATTTACCATATTTTAATACGAGAATTAAAATTATTATTTTTAAAATATAAAAATAAATCAATTTTGACCATATTTCAAAAAACTTAAAATAGTTTTACTCAATATGAGATTATAATATATATATATATATATATATATAACAATAAATGTGATAAATATAAAATAATATAAATTTTATTTAATTTATTTATTAAATTTATAGTTAATATATTTAATTTATTTACGGACAAGTTAGTTCACAGTAATTAAATTATTAAATAATATAAAATAAATATATAAAACGACATACATATATATATATATATATATATATATATATATATATATATATATATATATATATATATATATATATATATAAATATGTATAATTTATTTATACTTACTAATTAAATTATGATTTATTAATATTATATATATAATTTAATTACAGTAATTTTAGTCTACTAAATTTAATTATTGAATAAATGTAGTATTATATGTAAATAAATATTAAATATTTGTTATTATATATTATTTATATAATTTTGGACATATATTATTTTATATTATATATAGATACCATAATTTAGTTATAGTGGGTTAGATCCACTAAAAATTATTTTGGGCTAGTTACCGATAATTAAATTTTCAATTATTACCCACAGTTTTTGGTTGCCTGTTTGTACGTAAAAAAATTAATAAAAAAATCATAATTAATATTTATTAATAGTTAAACTCACTAGTCCATAAATATTATGTAGGTGGAAGTAATATTGAACTCGCAATTATAATATATTAAACAAAAGTTAATTATCTGTAAATTTATCATATGACTGACGAAAAATAGTTATAATTTAACGACGAAAAAAAGTTAATGTACCCAATAGCCCGATGTAATAGCGAGAATTATTGTAATGATATATTGATTTTAGACGGTCTTTTTTTCATTTTTAAATGTTTAGCCCCCCAAAATAACTATCTTCCTGATTGTGATGATTTTCAAACTTGAAAACATTAATATTTAAAAAAAATGTATTTTTTTTATATTTTCAGCCAAATATAACTTAATATCAACGAATTTAGTACTCAAAATTTTAAAAATAGGTGAATTTAGTTCCTTCTTTAAAAAACATGTGAAAATTTTTATGCTTTTTAAAATTTGAAAATCAAATTTATCAATATAAAATATATAAATTTTGACCATATTTAATAAAAATATATATAAATTAAAAATATAGTTTTACTTATTTTAAACTAATTATATCACATCATATTATATTAATATTGTTTCATATACTTTTAAGATATTATTAAATATTTATAACTTTATACTAATATAAATGAAATATCATAAGAAGTAAATAAATAATAACTAAAAAGATTGATTGAGTAATCCTAATTTATGATACTTTTTTTGTGTACAGTAGCAATAACCATGACATTCAAAGTTAAAACTCTATTTTCATCCCTAAGTGTGGGTTTGTTTTACTTGAATTTTGTTTTTAAATGTCATCCAACGTTGATCCACTACTTACGTAGTATTAATGTTTAACGGGGTCCAACGAAAAAAAATAAAATCTAAGTCGATTCCAGTGGGTTTATGACATGTCGATTCCAGTGGGTTTATGACATGCCGATATCGTTATTATGTTTTGTGATAAGAAATTTCATATTCATATTAAAATTTTAAGAATTGTATCCTATTGTACTTTTTAAAATTATCATCTTTATTTTGTGTTAATGTAGTGTGATGTTCATATATATATATATATATGTTTGTGCTTTATCATTTGTCATTAATGTATATTATTATTTTTTTTTTCTTTTTTCAGCAACTAATTTTTACAATTTAAAATATTTTCTTATTTACTATAAATAAACAAACAAAAACGTACAAAATATTGATTTATTGATAAAGGATGTACATTGTAATTTAATTACAAACTATTCTTTAAAATAAATTTATTAATTTTATAATAATTTTTTAAAAAATTTATATCAACAATATATTTTATTGGATAGTAATGTAGTTTTTTTCCATTTATAATATATTAAAATTAAACTCTAAAATCTATTATTTATGAAAGTTGAAATTTGTGCATTTTATAATTATACTGTGCTTAATGACGCAAGTTATGATATACATAGTTAAAATACGGATAAAATAAATGATATGAAAAATAGTTTTACATGATGATCAAATTATTAATAAATATATATTAAATTTATTATTTTTTAGAATAACAATATTAAAATAATACTAATAATTATTTGTAGTTTGATAATAATATAAAATTTTACACTATAGGTGCATAATTATTTTATATATGTTTTATTTCTATAATTTTCAGTTTTTGTTTTTCAATTATTAAATAACATAAGTATATCCATAAATATTAGTGTATTTATAAAAATCTAAAGTTGGGTTATATATAGCTGTAAAATAAGTGCTGGCCATACGAACCACATAATCACGATTTGGCAAGGACCGGGGGATGCAAGAAATGCACCTTGTGCAGTTAAAATTGGATTGCAGTAGATTATTTTCTCATAAATCAATATTCAATACCCACAATACACTAGAGACATACAAGGAAATATTATACCTCTCATCCCCTTCTATTGTCGTTCTTGGGTACGTACATGCCAACGACTATGCTATGCTGCTAACTGGAGAAAAAAAGTACACTGCAATCACTTCTGCCAAAAGAAACAAAACGTTTTAACTAATTAGTTGGACTTTTTTTTCAGAAAAAATACCTTACTATATCACTTTATATTAAAAGAGAATAATTTTAGCAATTGGTAATTTGGACTGAATATGTTCAATAGTTTTAGGCATGGACACCACTGATACATTATGCAATGTTACCAAATCTTACATAGCACGCGAGAATTTATATTATATGATAATAGGAGAAAAAAAATCAACATTAATTTTATATGTGTTAGCGTCATATAAATATATATAATTATTGGTATTTTGGCATGAACATCAATGAGATACTGTCCAATGTTTGCCAAATCCTATATATATAATATATGGCACGTGAGTGTTTATTTTATAAAACAAATTTATATACGTGGGTATTATTATAAATAAATAGCACAACAAAATAACAATCTTTACTTTTTTTTAAATATTTTGCTTATTATGAAACTAGTTTAAATTTTTATAAGTTTTATAATCTTATTATAATAAATTTCATAACAAAACTTATAAAAATAGTTTTCTTAACTTATTCTAATAAATGTTTTAATTAAATAAAAATAAATTATCATTTAATAAAAAATTACTGAACACGTATTTAACTAAATTATTTATTTAAAGATATCTTAAAAAACACCATAAGAAGAAACTAAAGAGGAACAAAAATTTAACTTTCCTTCTTTTCTTCTCAAGGATCGGTCCAAGATTAAAAAAAAAAAAGGAGACAAATCTTAGCTTTATTTGGCGAGGAAATAAGTTAGCTACAAGCAACAATTTACATCAATAAATGAAAGTAAAGGGCCAACCATTAATTCTTAATTATTAAGATGTCTTATATTAGCTACTAGTATCGCTAGAGTACTCTTTATATGACTTACTAAAATTGTTCTCTTTAACAAATTTTATGAGTTAGTTAAGCTCTGATTAATTTTAATAATAATGGAGAAAGAAAGATGACAATTAATACAGAAAGATGACAATTAATACAGAAATATGAATGATGAAAAATATAGTTATGCAATTGTCCATATAATAGTTCTCTATAATGATTGGGAATATTTATAATATATATCTTGTTATTATTCAATTTTTCTAAAAAAAAACCTTTACAATCCGTTATCATGTGAAATTTTAATATTTTTTTGTCAATCATTAATAGTGGTGGAAAAAAATTATTTCACCTTATCAAGTTTAAAAAAACATTTTATATTTATTCACAAATTAGTTTACTAAATATAAAAAAATATTCTTCCGTGGATACTGACCGAAATTTGAATGGTTTGAGCGTTTTTCTAGATCGTCAAAAACTGATGTTACTCAAGTCTCAAGAATTGCTGGATTTTCTCTCTCCTTATATTGAGTTGTTTATTTTAAATTCTGTGTGTATCGAGTGTAATGATCTTTGACAGCTTAGCAGAGGTTCTAGGGATATTTGGCGTTGGGGTATGCAAAATCACGTTCAGATATCATATGGGCAGCACTGCGTGCTAGTGATAATAATCATTAAATAATGCAATAACTATCAGTGAATGTAGATGTAGAAGAGTCTTTGCCTTTCGGATTTGGGCTCTCCTTTCTCAAACCGGTGGTCCGGGACAAAATTATAGTTGTACAGAAGATAATGGGACAAGGGTTTGTGAGGTGTATTTTAGTTGTCACACATAAAGGTAAAGATGCCATCATAATAATCATAGGAGCGCGTTCACTGATTTTAATTCAGAGGATAATAATGCATGTGAGGCTGCCTTTAATCGAGGATAAGAATACCATTCCTCCTCCAAAGGAAAGCAAAATTAAACCAAGGAAATTGAAACCATGTTCATGAAATGACTACCTTACCAGGCTTGATAAATACCATAATAAATTTGATAACCAACTCAACCCAAGTAGTAATTGACTATTGTTGCTACATACAATACAATTGCTTGTTTTTTCTTTTTTTGAATTTATTTATGGAAAGTCAAAATTGCAATATAAAATAACTGTTGAAAATAGATAACTGCGCTATCTGCGGAAAAGAGTACCGTTTGCCTTTTTAAAAGTGTAATTGCATTGCGTATTAATGAAACGATTCTTAAAATTTTGCTTGATATACCTAATTGTTTGTGTGTCACTTTACGATAACGATTATTGAAATGATACACTTAACTGTGTGTTACTTTTTTCTCCAAAACAGAAATCGCATAATAATAGCAACAACTTGAGTACTTTAAACCGACAAACAACGAGGGGCATCCAGTGTATTTGCCTATTTTTCTACTCGTCGAGAATGGCAAGGAGAGAAAGCGACCTATGACCTCTGTTTTCTTTTGCTCATGAAATTACCTTAGTTTTATATTATTTGTTTGTATATAAAAAATAAAATAAAATAAGTTCTCTACTATTTTCATTCCTCAATTTCAACAAAACGTGTACTGGAAAGAGAGAAAGAAAACATGGAGGGACAACGCACGGGACAGATGCCAGCTTCCTTCTCTCTCAAGCCACATATCCAAAAGGCAAAATCCAAAAAGTCGCTGATTTTTAGTTCCCATTGCGCTTCTCTTTCTAGAAAATTATTACATTGTACAAGCAATTCTTTATGTGATACGAAGCTATATTTTTTAATTTTAAAAAAGTTAATCATACATCTTGTATGAAAATTAGTCGGAAATTTATAATCCCAATAATAATTTATCCATTTTCTTGCAAAAACAACCATGTTTTCAGTTCACATTACCTTCCAAACCAAACACTGCCAAATCCAGAGTCACCACCATCAGTAAGCCCGAAATATCTCTTTCATTTCCGACAGGACAAGAAGGAACACAGACACAAACAGAATCCACCGACGATTGACAAAAATAATAAAAAAAATTAATAATGATAATAATTTTGACATAGCCAAATAACAGTCAATAATAATAACAATAATGTGTACCTAGGAGTAAATTAAATTACAATACAGATACAAACGGCAATTAGATTTTATTCAAGTCTACTTCTCTTCTAGTTGTATATATATGTAGTAGCATGACATTATGGCAATGACAATTTTCATCAATTACAAAAATATATTAAAAAATGAAATATAAAAAAATAAAATGAGAAGAAGAAACTCAACGCCTGCATCGGGTGATAGCACTGCATCCGCGACTGTAGGGGTTGGCCTGAGCGCCGGGCCGGCAATTGTAATAGGAAGCGCCACGTCGCGAGCAAGGGACGGTGTTCCTCCTCAGCGCACCATAGCTTATGTAGGTCCTTCCGGCTAGAATGCGCCGGTTGCTCTCGGAGTCCATCAGAAACTCGACGTCGTCGTCGGCGACGAGGAGGCTGCACTCGGCGACGGATCCGCGGCAGCCGGACTTCAGGGGGAGGAAGAAGGCGTCCATGTCGCCGGTGAAATCGAGGGTGGCTGATGAGGATTGAGCCACGTGGAGGGCCAGGATCGCGCACATGAGAAGGAAAGCACAGAAGTGGGTTCTTGTTATGGAGCTCCCCATCATTACTTGAATTGTGTTGAGTTGGCAAAACACAGAGGAGAAGGAGCCTTTCTGCTCTCACATTATATGCCACGGTTTATGCAAAAATGCCATCAGATTTGTTTCCTAATTACGAGTGCTGCCACTTGACTTTAACGTGACTTCTTCTAATTACTAATTGCTTCACACGCACTCATAAACCCACCATAATTCATTCATTCTACTCCGTGTGTTTTTGTTTATGAATTACGGAGTACGTTTGAAATAGCCGTTAACTTAGTTACTGGTTAGCTAAATAATTACTTGTTTAATTTTAAATTTAGAATTCATCTTCACTTTATATAATTTAGATCATTTTTGTGTTAGATAAAAAATTATACTCAATTTTATTATTAAACTTTTTTTAGAATATACAAGTATTATGTGGAGTGTGTGAAAAAGTATAGTAAAAAAATAATATTGAATTTATTTAACCATTTAAATTCCCCCGCTCCACCAAAACTGAAAACAATAATGAGAAATAAAAACCATTAGAGGGAACATGAATTGGCGATTAAGGTAGTTGGCGGGTCGGGCTATTATTGTTAAGGCTAATGGGAGCTGTTCCAGTTGTTAGTGGGGGCGAGAGGAAAGTCTTTCATTTTCTAGATATTAAAATCGAATTCAATGTTGTAAAGACAGATACTACAATTTGTCTAATGATTTGAGAAGCCACCTGGAAGTAAAAAAAATGCAATTGATATTTTAATTAGACTCAGGAATTGAAACAATTCCAGGTGATTTTTCGGTTACTTTATTCTATGGATGAAAGAGAGAGAATCTATTACGTGTCTGATTGGGAAATATTTAGACAAAACTATCTTATCATAAGACCTTTTTTTTAATAGTGAATTTAAACTTTAAATAAATTGAGAGACATTTTTTAATTTAATTTAATAATTTAAAAATTCACATCATTTTATTTAATTAAATTTTTTTCAAGAAAATAATCACTTTTTTTTAAAATATCTTTAGAAGTTAATAAAAATATAATATAAAAATTATATTAAAAAATCAAACTTGTATTTTTATATCAAACATGATTTTCAAAATAAAATATATTTAGTTAAAATAATTTAACTCTGACTCCATTCATCTAAAAAAATTATAAATTTAATTTTGAGATTTAAAAGATATAATTTTTACTAAATTTGATAATAATAATTTTTATTATTATCATTATTACTGGACCATGATCATCACTGTCCATATTGCTCCAAATATGATTATTATTGTTACCATTTTACAATGTCGTACAAATACCATCTTAAAAGGAGCTTGTTACAAATAATAAAATCTAAACAAACTTTTAGAATTTAACCTACTAATAATGTGAAGTTGTAGAAAGACTCAATTTTATCTAACAAACTGAGGAGGTCATTTATTTAAAATAAATTATATTCCTATACGATGTAGATATTGTTTTACCACTAGTTATTAAGACTAACCGTTAATTACGTATTCATTGTCCTAATTGGTTTTATAATACCATATTTAGTTAGACGAATCTTTTAACAATTTGGTAATAAGTGTAATAAAATATAAATGCTTAAAAAGAGAAAGGGGCGAGAAAAAAAAATTGACGTCAGTCCTTGAATAAAATGTATTAAATTTATTAAAAAAATTATCATCTCACTATTTTTTATTGTTAATATTAATTTATCTGTATTTAAACACTTTTAGAAAACACTCTTATCATAAACTAGTTAAGACAAAGAAAGCTAATTCAAGTCTGATGTATTAAATCTTTTTTTATTAAATTAAAAAATCTAAAATAACTTATGCAACATTTTGGGTAAAAGAACTTGTGATAATGTAATATCGTATACTTCGTATTTGTTTGTGTATAAAACTCGGTGAGAGAAAGTATAAACAAGAGACCAGTATTAGAAAAATAAAAAAGAAGCAAGAGAGCAGTGAATTATAATTAATTTCGTTATTATATCACACGTGGAATTTATAATAAAAAATAAATTAAATATATATTTAATAAGTTAAAATAAAAATAAAAATAAAATAGGGCAAAAGCATATGCGTTATGCAAGCGCGTGAGCGATGGAGCTGTCATCTGCAGTTGGACTTCAAATGACGTTTCTTGGGCACTCCCGTATTCCACGCCCTTTACAGCTCTAAAAAGTAGATGGTTATGTAATGTACACATCATGGTCACAACCATACATAAGCTCTTGGAATAATCTATCTCTTTTGTTTCACCAAGACATACTATAAGCGATTCATACGTCAAGTTACAAACCAACGAGGTTACGTCTTCATCGGCCTCAATTCATATTTCATTGTCTCTCAAAATGTTATCTCTAAAATAACATATTAAAAAAAAAGCGAAATTACATATTTATCGGCAATAACAAATACAAGTTGCCCAAAGAAAACATATTTCCCAATACATACTTGTACTCGCTTTACAATTGTACAGTCAAATTAATTTGTAATTATCGATGGTGATAATAAAACTTTAATAACTCAGATATATTTTAGATTCTTTGCAAATATCGTCATTTATAGTTTTAATATTTGTAAAAAAATATTTTTAAATCTTTACACTTTCTTAGTATTTTTTTAATCTTTATCCTTAATTATAGTTAAGTTAACGTTAACATTATTAATCAAATAAATAATATTAATTAAGATTATTAAGATAACAATAAATATTTTTAATTAGGATAATTAGATTATTTATAATTATATAATTCAATTAATTAATTTATTTGTTTATTTTTTGTTACATGATTGAATTGAATTATGTAATTATAAATAATTTAATTATTTTAATTAAAATATTTTTTATTATTTTTATTATCTTAATTAACATTCTTAATTTTAATAGTCATATTCGTACTAAACTAACTATAATTAGTTACAAGGACAAAAAAATAACACTAAGAAAATGTTATGATCTAAAAATGACAACAAACAAAGACATACTTACAAAGAACTAGAACGTGTTTAAACCCACTTTATATCATCAATCAATTGGAAATAACTTCACTTTTAAAATAATTATTAATAAAGTAAATTCGTTTCTAACTATACACTTTAATTAGATTCTTAATATTATATAATTGTATCCATTAAATATTATACTAATATATAATTAAATAATAATATTAAATTTAATATCAACAATTATCAAAACTATTTTTTTCATGTATATTGTTCTCATGGATGAATTACTACAACAATTTAGCTTTCTTTGTGTTGCCTCAAATCAATTATTCTCCATACATCAAAATAAATAGATGCTTGTCCAGATTTTTATGTCTAAGTTAAGAATCAATAGAGTAACAATATTAATGTATGAATAATACGGACCTGCTTAATGTTTTTATGTGATGCTTCATAGAACATGAATATTGTGTTAGGTGGTTCTTCATCTAGAAAATCTGTTGCACAATACAACAAATGTCTTTCATACATAGAGTTTATGATTGTAAAGATTGCATGATTGATAGTGATAATTGCATGATTTCGACGATTAATAGTTTAGGATTTAGTCAATGGTTGTCCGTGAGGATTGGTGATAAAAGGTTGAATTGTTGCTCAATGACCAAACAAATTGATATATGTTCAACCTTGTCATACTTATAGAATAACACTTTATAAAAACATGGTATTTACACGATATTACATCCCATTCACTCTATATACTATTATATCATCATTTTGTATTTTTCACATGAGCAAAGATTGTATGAGAAAAAAAATGATGCTTAAACACAAATTATGATCACAACAACAATAGTCAAATAGAACAAGAAAATAGTATTGTTAAGCTTAGTATTAGCAAAACAAGTTTGATATTTTTTGTTTGGTCTATGGATTAATATTCAATCACTTGTATAGCGTGTTTAATTAGAAGTATAACAAAGTAGTTGAGTAGCTCATTGTGTAAAGACCTACAAATAAATAAGTTGTATTATGCTGATTTACAAAATAAATGGGTCCGTTTGCACATATTCATTGCTTGCTAGCAAGTGTAAATAAAAAAGAAAAACATCATAACAAATATAAACAAATTATTAAAAAACAATCATAATTGATAAGTATCAAAAGGTTTCAGGCTCAATTCAATAATCATCAAAAATAAATATAGCTCTTATAGTTAATATTGTGTTTTTTAAAATATATTTTATATTGATTAAATGGGTTGGTTCACAAATCTATCAATTATATTCATTATCTTGTGAGTTGAACGAAAAACTTGTAAAAAATTTTGTGTATATAAGTTAGTTTTCACAAGGTTGAGAAAAACACAAGTTAAAGAAATAGTCTCCATACTACAACACATACATTCACCTCTAGTTAGAAAGCTCAATAAATAAGAGATTTTATTTTATTTTATATAATTTATTTAGAAATCTCGAAGGAAAAAAAAGAAAAATGTGAGTGAATTTTTTCTTTAATATTAAGTTTTTTTTAAAGTGATTTGTAATTTGTAACTTTTCAGTGTTGCCTGAATTATTCTCACCCTTATTTTACTTTTCATTTTTGTTCACTTAATTTTTATAAAGACATAAAAATATTGTATATATATATTTTTCCTTTACTTTTTTTTTTTCAAACAGAAAAAAGGACCCTTATCCTCCTCTTGCTCCTCCCTCTCTTTTTTTTTTTTCTCTTGAAAGGAATCAAATAAGGAAAATTTCCCCCTCCTTCTCTTATTTCCTCGTCATTAAAATCCATCATTTAACATTCTCTTCTTTAAATTACACACATAATAGAAATTGACTAACCCAGTTTAAATTTGGCAAGATTATCAAATGTAGTAAAGTTCTTTCACTAATAAATTGTTTCAAATTGAAACCCTTAAAATATGCCAAACTCTTAAAATATAATTGTGTTTAAACTTGATAAAAGAGTTTTAACGCCTTTAATAGTCTTACTTAATTCAACTTAGATTATCCTATTATTGGATAAGAAAAAAAAGAAGAGCGCGATATCATCATATTTAATATGTCATATTTTTGTCAGCATTTAACAAACACAATTACCTTGTCCATTTTCCGGTCAACATGTATTTCTTCAGCTAGGCTATTTTGTTTTTGTCAACATTTGTCATGTATGAAACAAACGGTTTTAGGTGGGCCTGAATGGATAAAAGGCAAAGGCAGGTGGGCATTTCAACACGGGGATTAGAAGGCCTTAAATTGGGCTTAACATAAGTATAATTCGGCCCAAACCCCAACGAAGTTAGGTTTTTAAGCTTTATATGAAAAGTGTCGTCTTCACCAGACTCCAGAGCCTTAATTCTTTCTTTCGCCTCTAGCGGTACGTCCCGTCTTTCAGTTTCCTTGTTTGTTTATTTTATGCGATGTAGATGTTGGTTATGCCGCACATAAAAATTTCAGATATTTTATTTATGGAAATTATTAAACGAAACTGCTTCCTGAACAAGAAATTATTTCTCTTGGTACCGTTTTATTCACTCGTTGAAAACTTATGGACTTAACATGTATGATTTAGGTTTCTATATATTTGACGAAGAGGTTTATACCCTGATTTAAAAAATGCAGAACGAGGAGGGAAAGATCACCGAGCTATACGTTCCTAGGAAATGGTATATATACATTTTAAATTATGTTGTTTTGGTTGTTATTTTTTGGAATTTGAACTGATGTTCAAGTACGTGTTGCAGCTCTGCCACTAACAGACTGATAACTGCTAAGGACCACGCATCGGTTCAGATTAACATTGCCCATTTGGATGATAGTGGTATCTATAATGGTCATATTTCCACATTTGCCCTCTCTGGTTTCGTCCGAGCACAGGTAATGCTTTTTTTTACTTATTGCATTGTGGTTTATTGTTATTTATCAAGCATTCGTAAAATGCTTCAAGTAATATTTTTACTTGCAATGGCTGCTGTAGCAGCAGCATGGCTATGTTGCATAACTGCATAAGCATTGTTGATTATCATTTCATATCCTTTAAAAAAACTGAATTAGCATGGGATTGTGTGGAACATTTGGTTTTCTTTCTGGTTGTGTAGTCTTATATCATTCCATACACTTCTTGTTACTACGATTTCTATTTTTTTACCTAATAATTTTATTTTATTTTTCTTTTCAGGGAGACGCTGACAGTGGACTAGATCGGTTGTGGCAGAAGAAGAAAACAGAAGTTAAGTAACAGTAGAATTGATGAACTTTTTTGTCTGAAGTTCTAGGATTGCTGGAGATATTTCAGTATTATGATTGTGGAACTTAGGTAATTTAGTTATCAATTTTGCAGTATTTGTTATTCTCAGCTGAAAGCTGTTTTTTGACCGATTGACACTGCATTCGGAAATACTTGTTTGTTTACTCCAATTCCTTCCCTTGATTTATGACTATTTTAGAGATTCATATCCATTTGCAGCCTTCTCTACGACTAGAAGAATTGTGCACCAAGAGTAGTGGCGTTAATGATCTTTCAAGTGTTTGATGAAAAACTTGTCTACACTGTATTGGCCATTTGGCCTATATAATGAATTGCCCCGTTAAGCCAATGTTGCCTGTGCTGAAAGTTATTTTGAATGATACATTTAATTGTGATGTCTTTGGTTTATTCTCAAATTTAGATCATAATGGATTTATTTAAAGCGAGCAACATCGAGGATTGGTCACCCCTTACAAATTCGTTTCATTCTTTGAAAACAACCTGTTTATTCATTTTCTATGTTCTGTGCATCGTTGGAATCAAGCAAGCTTGGATACATACGAAATGTACAAAGATTTAGGAACATGAACAATAAGCACAGTTCATGAAAAGTACATCCATAAGAGAAGCTATGTAATGGAGTGATTGTTAGACTTGTAATCACTGATGCTAAAGACTACCAGAAACGGGAGTACTATCAAAGATGATATCTTAGGGCTAAGGATTTGGCTCTTTTGAAGGGAGGAGATATACTTCAGAAGATAATTTATAATAATAATAATAAATTAAAAAATTGATGGTTAAAATTATATATATAAAACAAAATTTAAAATTAATTACAATCTTAATTCTTAATTTTAATTGATGTTCATTGTTGTATTTTATTCTGTAAATTGTATTTCTTTCACTTTAGATACTAAGTGAGATTTGTCTCCACTAAGTAATAAAGTGACTATCGGTCGTTTCTATCCTTGACATTGAGATTTGTCAATTTGATTTCTGATTCTGTCAATTTTTAGTCAAATTGGTCCTCAAGTAATGGTTGTAAGAGATCAAATCCTACATGGTTTTAATCGAGATTAAATTGATTGATTTGGTAGTGTTAAGGATCAAATTAATTGGTGATGAAAATTTTAAGGATTAGATGTGGAAGTTAGGAATTAAGTGTTAATAAAAAATAGAAGGTACTCCTACTCCAGTTCACCGATAAATGGCCGTACCAATAATTAAAATCTCTTTTATTTAGTAGTCTGTTATGCAAATGAAAAATACTACGCGTTTTGAAAATAAAGCCAAAAAATTATTCGAATAATTTGAAAATAAATATAAAATATTACGCTCCTTTCCATGCTACAGCATCTCTATGCAAATTAGTTAGTAATTAACCTTAGATAGTTGTGGAGCTTTTGAACTAGGAGAGTGAATAATAGAACGAATGTTATTTTAATATTTTATATATATACTAAGAAATTATATATATATATATATAAAAGTTTAAAAGATAAATATTATTCAAAATTTATCCAATAACTATCATTATTATATAAACCATAAAGTACTAAGAACTAATTATATAAGTATATATTAAAAAAGGCAGAGAATGAAGAAAAAGAAAATTGATGTTGTCACTTGTAACCAAGAAAGAAACAAGAACCAAAGAAAGAAAAAGAGAGTCAAAATAAAAGAAAAAAAACTTAAAAAGTTGAAACTTCAAAATAATTAGAAATAGAACTATTGTCAGAAAAGATAGAAACTCGTCAAAGAAGACAAAAACTCTTTGGAAACTTGTCAAAGACCAAATCTTGTGATGGTTGTGCGTCGATGGTCGTTGTTGAAGAATGAGGAAAGATAATAGTAGGAAGAGGAGAATTAAGGTTTGGGGGAAGAAAAAGGAAAGGAGGTGCGAGAGAGTTTTGAAAGTTATTCAGAACCCTAAAAACTCCAAAATACCCTAGCAACGTTTTATACATGAGGATATTTTGAGTTTTTTTGTGGATAGGGAAAACGCAAAAACCAAATTGCGGGTTTGCTCTGTTCTGCCACGATCTTGAACCATGCTGCAACAATGACACCATTGCACCTCGCCCCACTTTGTTGTGATAGTGACCACTCCAACCACTATTGATAACATATGTTTAAATATGCATGTACCACTCATACATCAATTAATAAAGCAAATGTTCATTTATCTCAATTGTATCATAGCGAATTAAAGATTAAATTAACTAATAACACATTAGTTTTAGGAATTTAATTGATATTTCATTCTATTTTTCAAACTTCCTCTCTTCTTAAATCTAGATTTTAATCACAAGCTTGGTAAGAAAAGGGAAATTTAACCTGCACAGTTTAATCTATATATGATAAAGGCAAAATTGATGTGAAATATGTCGATACTTTTTATAGATTAAACTATGTAACAATCGATGGATTTGTAACAAAGTCATGGATATTAAGTTTATATATATATATATATATATATATATATATATATATATATATATATATATATATATTAACTTACACAAATTATTAAACTATTAATAACTTCATATATAATTCATATTACTTTTTATTGTTTATATCAAATTTTTTAAAATTGAAAAACAATAAGAAGGTAATCAAATTATTCATATTTTAATATATTTTAAAATATATATTTTATTAATTTTGAATAATATAAATGAGATATCAAATAATTTTGAATAAAAATAAAATTATATATATATAATCTATATAAAGAAAACTTTTAATTTAATAATTGAATCATTAAAAATCATATTCTATTTGAAATTATTAAATGATATAATAGTTTATGTAAGTTATACTGATGTAATTTAATCATATATATGTGTGTGTTTGAGAATATTTATAAATATATATAAATAAATAATTATAAATATATTTATATTCAAATAAATTTATATTCACACATTTTATATCATTTTAATTTATATAATAATTTTTAAAATTATTTATAAATATATGAATATATTTATTTTTGTATATGACTTAAACCTATATATAATTCTAATAAAAAATATTAATAAAAATAATATTTTAAATATTTTATAATAATTATTTAAAATATGTTTCCATCACAAAAGAAAAAATAATTAATATTAATTAGGAAAAAATGGTATGAATTCAAACTTATAGATGACCATAAAAAAAATTAGTGATGAATAAAAAGATAAGATGATTTTTTATAATAATTTTGTTGATTTTATTTTGTTTAAACTAATAAGAAATGAGACTCCAAGGTTTTTGTCTTTTAAATTAATTTAGTTATTTTTAGTTTTATTTTTATTAAACATTTTTATGCTCAAATATTAAAAATAATTAAGTACTTTAAACAGGTTAGTTAAAGTTTAATTTTTAATGATATGCATGAAAAGTAAAATTTGGTAAACACATGTTCAGCGTCTTATTATTAGCGAATAATAAAACGACACCATTAAAAATTGAAATAAAAAAAAAGTAGTTCTCACATCATCACATGAAAACCCATAAAAAAAAAAAAAACATATTTTCCTCTAACTTCTATAGGTCGAAACCGATTGGCAATGTGATTGAGGCTAATGGCATCTTTACCTATGCTTTGAAAACCAACAAACACGCTTCTCTCTCGTTGAGGTATAGCATTCTTTCTTTCTCTATTTTTCTCTAATACCAAACTTTTCTTTGGTAATTAATGACATTACACATGTTATGCTAGGTCCCACTCTGTTCGCTCTGTTCGTTAGCATGTTAATTACATCTCTTGAATTAAAGTTTTCCTCAATGTTAATCTAATGTATGCCTTAAATTATTGCTAGGTTATTTGAACACTTAAATAGGCTTTCGATGGGATAATCAAAGCTAATCATAAATTTTCTTTCCTTTTTCCCCCAGATCGTTTAAGCTAAGCTTGAAATATACTTTTTTAATGTTTGACCACGAATCTTATCAACACAGGCATCGAAGAAAATTACAAAAAACAAACAAACTAAACTTCATTTTTGTATGAGAAGGTATAAGCTATTTCCTCACCACGTTTTCATGGCCGGAAGCAACACATTGATGTTTGTCAATTCATGGTATATGCTGAATTGATTATTTCACTGGCATGAATTGACGAATTATTATCTTGTATTTAGCATGGCATCAAGGGTCATTGACAACAGTAATTATTTATTAAACCATGTTATAATGAGATGTCTTCAAAGTTTACGACCATTTATCAAAGGTTGTACTTTTTTGAGCAAGTTCTTGATTAAAATAAACATTAAAAATAAAATCACTCGGCTTATGAGCAAGGTATGAGCAAGTCTATAACAGAGAATATCGAGATAAAAATATACAATTGGCCTAAACAATAAAGAAAATAGGAATGGAGATAGATATTAGAAAATTTAAAATATTTAGTGCCACTAAATATACATATGATGAAAACAATTACTTCAATCAAATTTTCAAATGCTTTCTTATGGACAACATTAATGTCGTATTTGGACGAATATTGTCTCTATTTTCAAAATTTTCAATTGTTTGCTTTAACCCTCAAAACAACAATAAATAATTGTCTTATGACTGAACTACACAACATTAATGATCGTATTTGGAAGAATATTGTCTCTATTTTTAATAAGTAGCCTTAAACCCTGTTTGCTTTTAACCCACAAAACAACAATAAATAATTGTCTTATGACCGGACATTGTTTATGGAAGATACAATCTAACATAAGTGTATGTCTCTGTGACTTGTTAATAATCACACCCAAACAAACACATGCTAAAATTTGTCCTTTTTTTTATTAAAAAAAATTGTCTTTGCGTTGCGTGTAATCATGCTCATCCTAAAAATAAAAAATAGTGTCCCCAAGTACCGCAACTCTAGTTTTAGTAGGTCAGTACCATGCACTGATGCACTCAAGGACACGTTTCTTCCGATCTTTTCACTTCTAATCTTGTTTCTTTACACAATTAATCCATCATATTGATTCATATTTATTATAATAATAATAATAATCAAATCTCTTTTAAAAAAGGTTTAAATACAAATTAGGTTCTCTTCTGATCCCATATTTTTAATGCTAACATTGAGTCCTTCGTTAGTTTGACATCCAAATATTATAAAATTTATTGACCTCAGCTACTTCTTACTTAATCATAAACTAATATGTAACTAATTCATGACATGAAAAATCATTTCAAATATTAAAATATTTTAAAAATATGAGATATGTGAAATGAGTATCGGTCAGGTGATCAATAAAAAATTATATTATTAGACGTTAGTGAAAAAAATGGATAGAAGAATCAATTTTATATATAAGGATATTTTAAAATTTATTATTTTTTAAATTAGAAGACCAAATTAAAACAAAAAATTTGTATGAAAACTGATATTATATTTTGTACTTTACATAATATAAAAAGTTGTATACCATAAACAAATTATATATTTTTTTTAGTTTTTCTCTCAACACACTGAATATAAACACATATCTTTACATAAATTCAAATTATTCGTCATATAAGATACTATTGATTTTTATCATAGATATAATTTTTAAAGTAATTATTATAAAAAATAATAATTTTAATGATATAAGATTAGAAATAAATTAAAAAGTCTATATATTATTGGCATTTAATTAGATTTTTAATAAAATTTGAATTTTAAATAAAGAATAAACTTAAGAGATTTGAAATCCATTTCATATCTAAGAAATTCTAGACGATTAATCATAAATCAACATAGATTAAGCAAATTAACTGATGAAAGAAAGGAATCTTGGTTGTGTCAGTTGTATCCAGATGGAAGACAGTACAAATTTTGAACCTAAAATATATGGAGGGAAAAAATAAAAATAAAAATAAAAATAAAAATAAAAAACTTCAAAAGAGAAATGAAATTGATTTCTTATTCCCTTCTTCTTCTTCTTCACTTTTTATGCAGAAGGAGAAAAATTTAAGTTAGAGTGGAAACATGTTGCAAAACAAAGCAAGTTCATAATCAGCACAACAACATTGGCAGGAAAAACCAATGGTACGAGAATCTTGATCCTGAAGTGATGACCAACCGGAAAGGTTCTTGATCCTCTCAGCATCACACGTGCCAGAAGCGCAGAAAGACGACCTGTGATATCCAACAGCAGGCTTATTATTGACCCACATGCTTCGGAGAAAAGATTTTACTCTCTTTCTGCATCTCGAAACACACGTGGAAGCTCTCAACGAACAAAAGAGTTCAAAGCCTCGCTTTCGTTGGTCTTCATCTTCGCCACACATCAAAAGCATGCAATGAACGTACTTGGCCTCGTGGTGACCCTCCATCGCCGCCTTTTTCAAATTCTTCAGACCCCACTCCGGACTCGAAGAACCAAACCATTGAACCATTCCTTCGCGGTACGCAATCTCGGCGTTCCCGCTCTCCCTACAACGCTTCAGAAACGAGGATTCTTTGTCTCCGGTGAACCACCGCAGCGGCACCAGCGCGAAGTTCTCCATGGATACGTGCCGGTACACGTGGTCGTCCTCGGCGGCGCGAAGAAACTCCTTGCAACATCCTTTGACCATGCAGAGGTCGAAGATGGAGCGAGTACCCACCTTGGCAAAAATATCTACAAGCAACTCCTCCGTAAGAGATTTTATGGTGGTCACACCCACACCTCCATGCTGCTTCTTATTCTTTCTTTTTCTCACTCTTAAATCAGCCATCACTGAAGCTTTCCTCCTTAATCTTTGAATTATGCTTCACAAAACGCAATTATATATATATAACTTCATAAGTCGGTTGCAGGTCAAAATGGGTTACCTATAAAAGGACGCGTCTCATCGCGTATACATCGTGTCGTATCTAAATTTTGTAATAAGGATAAAAACTAGATTTGTATCCTTCATAATCTATCTTAATTTTGTTACCAAATAAATATATTTTATATCACTAGATTTGTATCCTTCATAATCTATCTTAATTTTGTTACGAAATAAATATATTTTATATCACCTTTTAGACTATTTGAAACACATAATATATAAAAATAATAATTATAATTTTATTGTCGATGTATATCAAATATAAAATAAAATAATTGTTTTGATCGAATCACGTTACAGATTGTAATGAGTGTGTGGTGTGGGGACGTGTTAAATGGGTTTTGCTTTTGCTGAGCTAACGCGGGCAAGTACTAGGAAAGTAAACGCTAAACGGAACGAAGAGGGTGGAGGGCATGGACAAGGGTCCGACGAAGCTGGAATACTATGATGACATGTGGAGGCTCCAAAGCACTGCCACACTATTATCTCACTTCAAGGTTTCCTTTACTTCTTCTTGGTTAGTTATTCTTATGAGAAATGTGGGAAAGTTTTATTATTATTTTAATGTGGATAGGGGGATGATGGTAGACATGTTTTGATATTGGATCCAACAATTTTCTATCCGCAAGGAGGTGGTCAACCGGCTGATACTGGCTTTGTACGGATTCATGGATTAGACAACAAGTTTGTGGTTTGTGATGTTCGATCCAAAGATGGAATTGTAAGTTTTGCAATTCAGATGTTTTTGTTAAACCTGTCTCTGGCCTTCATCCATTATTTTGCACATCCTTCGACTTTATGGTGATGATGATGATTATGATGATGTAGGTTTTTCACTATGGTTTCTTTGAGAATCTGGGAGGGGAATTTGAGCCTACACTCGAGAAAGGGAAGGATGTTTCACTTTTTGTTGACGAGCCCAGGCGAAAACTGAATTCCAGGTTAAAAATTTTGCAGACCATGAAATTCTTCAATCTTTTTTCTCTGTTTTTCCCTTCTTTGAGAATGAGATATCCAACACAACTGATTTGTTTTATTTAAGAAAATTCTATGATTACTGCACTGCTTATAAGAGAATTTATAATTCTGCTTCTGTAAATCTCATTCTTGTTTGTGTAGATTGCATTCAGCAGGGCATTTGCTTGATATTTGTCTGCCAAGAATAGGATTGGGTCATTTAGAGCCTCGCAAAGCCTACCATTTTGCTGATGGGTATATCGTTTTCCTGCTTTTGATACTTTTTATGTATATATGTATGACTTAGCTATGAGTGCTTAATCTGAACTAGGTTGAATCTTGAAAGTGATCTATTTAATATTCAAGCTGAGAGGCAATGTTGTATTTATCAAATCATTGCTGATGTAGAATTGTATTAATCATCATTAAGTGGGTTTACTAGAAGTCTAGAAATACAGTAAACCCTTAAATTGGTCATCCAAAGATTAGCATGGTGCTACCTTAGTCTTGTAATGATTTTTTCTCTAGTTCTTTATAAGGATGAATTTGTGATGTTTAGATCTGAGGGACTTGTATGGTGAAAAAAATATTTATATTAGAAGATTAATATAATGACATAATAATACGTGGAAGACCAATTTGATTAGGGGTTTACTCAAAGAATGATCTAATCTAACCTTGGCTAATCTCCTGCTGGGAGTATTCGATTGAAATGTGTTCCTAAGTTTGCTATTGTAGGCCTTGGGTTGAATATAAAGGTACAGTTTTACAAAATGAAATACAGAATAAGCAAAAGGATTTAGAGCTGGAGGCCAACGCATTAATTTCCGTGGGAGGAAAAGTAAGTGACGATGTTCACAAATTGCTTTTTATATGAGACATCAGATTCTGAAAATCTTCACCTTGCCATATAGGTTTCTGTTGATATATTACCGTATGATGAAGCTGCTAAGCTTTGTGGTGGCTGTCTTCCTGATTATGTTGCCAAGGTCAGTCTATAAAAGATGTATGCTTACTGCAAATAATTTCTTCTGTGTTCTTTATACTGAACTAGTTGTTGGTTTTGCAATAACCATAATATGCCTATGACATTGTTATCTTACAAGGTGTCTTCCAGCATGTGTGCAAAATCTTCTTTTTTTTTTTGAATAAATAAATCAGTAAACTTCTGTTAGATTTGGTGTCAAAGATCCTCTGACAACATTACAGTACTATATTTTGCATCCCCTAGTATAGCATCAGGAATATTCCAGCTCATTGAATATCACGTCTCAATCAATGTATATTTATTCTCAGTGATTCATTATAAACTATGAAGTATGACTATGGTGATGTGGTAAGCAATTTTATGATGTCAGATGTCTACCAAAGTCCAAGCTACTATCCTTGCTTGTCGTATTTTGTTATAATAGAACTGGAGCAATTTTTTGAAATTATCTGACGGAGAGCATACACTAGCTCACATTTATGTACATCACACGCTTATCCTTGTAATAAAGGATACAGAACAATGTTAATTTCATCTCTAGCATCAATCTGGTTTTGTTCTTACTTTTCTGCGCCACAGTATGTTTCAATATTGATGCATCAACTCTCACAGGAAAGCACACCTCGCATTGTGAGGATAGGAGATACTCCTGGCTGCCCCTGCGGTGGTACACATGTTGCTGATATTTCAGACATCATACAAATTAAGGTACGAATTCCATTTATTTAAACTAGTCAACTAGGTAGGTTTGATACTTTTATTTGATATTTTCGTAGTTTGCTCTTTGTTATTAGTCAGGCTTCATTTATTTCTAGATTTATTACATTTTATAAGTAGCATGCAATTAAGTTATTTCATTGGAGCTGTTGGATTAATGAAAACTTCGTTGTTAAGAAACTTCTTCTTTGGTTCAAAGAAAAATTGAGACTTTTTTCTAGTTATATTTGATTGCTTGGTAACAATTTAGTGTTATATGCTTATGTAATCTGTCTATTTGATCAGGTTTCTCAAATTCGCTCGAAGAAGGGGCTGACAAAAGTCTTTTACAATATTGAATCCTAATTATATGTGGCTGAGTCTGCTCCCATGTAACTGCTATTTAAGCTTCATACTACTCTTAGATAAGTATTGCAGGAGACGAACTGAATTTGTATATGGCATTTTGGTCTTTTTTGATAAATACTTATAAAAGAAAATAAATGAATCATCTGACTTTTTCAAAAGCTAAAGTATACAAGACTATTTTAATTTATGATAGAAGTTTAATTCATTTTCTCTTGTTATTTTCTTATTGACAATTCTATTCATCAATTGTGGTCTTGGTACCACCACAGGCAGTTAAATCTAGTGATGGGCAAACTTTGTTTGAATAATGAATTTGAATAGAACAATATCTAAAAGTTTTAGATTGTGTTCATAGTGACACACAAATGCATTATGTCAGTAGTCAATGAATGGCATGAGGGTTGTAATTCTGTTAGGTCTGATAATTATAGCATAGATAATATTTATATATGTTCTGCTCTACGTACTACGTCAATTTTGTTCTCTCTTTTTCTCCCCATTTCACATGTCACATTGTCCCCATTCCAAATCTGGGTTCTTCCTAAAATGAAACTCATCAATCACCCTTTGATTTGCTTCAAACGCACGCGTATTGATGCAGGTATTTGGTTTAGTCGTCTCCTCTCAAGAGTCTATGATGCACGTCACAATCACAATGATTTTGATCTTTGTCTGTTTAATGAGAAAATTGAATGGGTGGTGGTGAAGAGTTTGGCACCTTGTGAAAAGTCCAAACACTTTTTGTTTTGCATACTGAAAATATGGGTGCAACAATGTGGTCCATGCAATGTAAATCTGCATGGAAGGTATATAATGCGAAGCTACCTTATATTCTATCAGCCGCCACCCATTTTGTTCATGAATATGGACCATAAATAAGCCATAACTCTATAGGAAGCATTACACGGTCAAAAGTGTCATAGGAAGGAACCAATCACTACTATTATTATTATTTCAATTTTCAATTTGGTTGGTGAATTTCATTCTGGGCAAAAATACTCTGTATCGCGACACACGAGTACAAAAGTATGCCCAACAACACAACAGGAGCTCAACGTTGAGCCATTCAATTCACTGGCAGCATCTATGCATATGTTTGGTAGTAATACATCGTAACGAGCATCCTATTCCACACCATAAAGTAACAACATGACTAGTCATGCAAGTTTATTTTACAACAAGAAACTAACATCCAATGCCATTTGGTTTTATTTTTTATTTATTTTTAGTTTTGTTTATATATTTTTATTTATAATTAAAAATATGTTATTATATTTCTTCTTCTTCCCCTTTTCAAGATAATGTGAAGAAATTTTTATAAATAGGATTTATTTTTATTTTGGTAATATTCTTTATAATTCTAAAACAATGATATTTTTGTAACCATCGATAAAAATATTTTGTAAAATTTGTGTGTTGTTTAATAAATTTAAGGTAATATTAGATAGATTATTTGAAATAAAGTGTGGTTATTATTTTTTTAATTATTAGTTTAGTTTACATATTTTTGTTTGTAATTGAGAATATGTAATTTTACTTTTGATTGCTTATTATAATTAATTTGACCTTGATTCATTAATATTTTTATTTAAATTTGGTCTCTTAATTGTTTTATTTTTACAATTACAAATTAGGGAGGTTCATGTATTGGATTGGATTAGTTTTGAAGAAGAAAATTATTTAATTAAATCACTTCAATTTTTTTAATTCATCATTTTTTATTTAAAATTTAAATTCAACTAAATCCAATTTTATATAAAGCGATTTGGATTAGATCAATTTTAAAGAAGAAAATCACCTGATTAAATTACTTCAATATTTTTAATTCATCTTTTAACTAGTTTGATTTAGAATTTAAATTTGCCTCAATTAAATCTAATCTAAAGTGATTTGGATTGGATTGATATATTATTTTAATATTATTTTTTATGAAGAAAAGATTATATAAATAGTAAATTGTATAAAAAATATAATAAAAAATAATTTAAAATATCAACTATTATATTTATAAGTCATCATATAATTAATAGTAATATAACTCTTCAAATATATACTCTTACAATAAATTTATATAAATTAATAATTATATTTACGTACTTTATTTAAATAGTTACTAAAAAAACTATTTTTAATTAAATATATTTTCCATGCATATGTTATGCGATAGTCTGATAAATATATAAGAAATAAAAATATAAATATGAGTGATATCATAAGTCTAATTATAATATATATATATATATATATATATATATATATATATATATATATATATATATATATATATATATATATATATATATATATATATATATGCATAAGTTTATTTTGGTCTGTATTAGATAAGTTTTTAAAATTAAATCTAATAAAAAAAATGTAATTTCCAGTTTTTCGATAAATTGATTCTCAGTTTTCAATTTTTTGAATTTTATTAAATTGAATCAGTTTATAAATGCTTTTAATTTATAAATTTTAATTTTCTACTTAAAATACCTATTGAGAGTAAACCCTTTTTTGGTTTCAAAATCTACCAATGAAATTATGATATTTCATCTAAAATTATAATAAATAAAAGAATAAGATAGACATTAATAATAAAGGAGGAAGGGAAATGTAATGGAACCTAGAAAATGTAGAATAGAGTGAGGGGGGTTTAGTGAATAGAGTGCAGTAAAGAGTAAAAAGAGCAGAGAGAGAGAGAGATGATATTAGTAATTAGGAATTGGCGTTTAGTAGTGAGTGTTGGCTAATAATGTGTACCATTCAAACCCAATTTCAATATGATACGGATTCTCTCCACTTGTTGCCCCACACAAATCTCTTGTCTGCCCTTTCGCTATTTGCCAAGTCTCTGTTTCTTTGTATATATATAATATAATATAGAGATGCTCTCACTCTCTTTCCCTCGCATTCTCAATTCTCCGTCTCTCTTCACTACCATCCATCCATTGCCTTGGTCAGTTCCTTTTTTTCTTCATATCTTATCTTTCTGCTCTGTTTTCCTTTTCCATATACACTTAATCGAATTGGATTGTTCTTATTATCCTTTCCTATCCTTCCATTTCATTTCACTTAATGTTTCCTATGTTTTAGTTATTGCACTTTTCCTTACATTGGCTGCCAATACCATTAGCTAGACTACGCTCTCAGAGACAGATTGCTGCCAACCACTCTTTATTTTCACGGCCATTCGACACCCTTGCTCAATGGATTTTTATATTTAACCCTCTCTCTTTTTTCCTCTTTTTGTTCATCTCTTAGCTGTGTACCTTGGTTGTACTAATCTACCTTTTCAAATAAAAGAATTGTGTAATACCACTGTACACAGCTAGAGATACATAAAAGGCTAAAATATGTTTTAGGTTCCTCAATTTTTAGTCAAAATTAGTTTTAGTCTCTATTCTTTGAAAATGATCAATTTGGTTGTTGTATTCTTTATAATTGGTCAATTTCGTCCCTCGCCCTAGTATTGTAAGTTTCATGGGACGGAATTCACCAATTATAAAAAATATGATGGCAAAAATCATTGTTTTTATATTACAGGGATAAAACCAATTCTGACCGAAAATTGAGGAACCTTGAACACATTTTACCCTGTATAAAAGCTAAGTAGTTTAATTTTTATCATCTCCCTGCAGATATATATTGCCTACAATTTTGGGGTTGGAGCTAATATTACTGCGCAAATTCAGTTTCAATTGTGTTTCCTTTTTCTTTCTTAGGTATTATGAATCATTTATGCAATCACTATGATTTGGACTTTCATTGTTTTCGTTGTCTTCTTATGAACCCTTCTTATATTCTGAATGCTAATGGGGCATCGTGATAGAAGATCTTACATTGTAGACCCACTATAAAGAACAACAGCAAATCTTGACAATCGTTGATATATAATCATTAACAATTTCCCGAAGAGTTCATGAGATTCATCGAAGTCTTAAAATGAATAAACTGGTCATATGTGCAACCCAATGCTAATACTATAAAGCTTTAGGTAAGATCTACAAATTTTAAGTACGTCATGTTTAATTCCAGCCATATATTATAGTTCATGGTAATCTCATGTCAAATTGTTACAGTATTTTGTGTTTCTTACTTTCTTTGAAAACTTTAGTGAGCTAGGGGAGGGAATTGCTTGATGCTAGTTTTTAGATAGCCCTCCCCCCCACCTATGACTGCCTTACTGCTGGTTCACAACCTTTGGATGCCTATATACTATCATTATCATGTATGTTAACTGGCAAAATTGGTCCCAGCATCATGGGAGTTGTTATCTATTTATTTTATAATTGCCATCTTTTTATTTGTTGAGCTGATAGTTGTAGGCTTTAATTTTTTTTTTTAATGACACTTTGTTGTTTAGGCATTATTAAGTGCATGATTGGAGGTCCATACTCAACCTGGGAAATCTTTCATTAAAGTTTTATATATAAAATGGCTATTTTCTAGTGAATCAAATATGTGTTTTTCTCTTTGTGTGTAAAATTGTAAATTGTTTTGATATGGTCCAATTCTTTTATATAGGTCTAAATATATATTTGCTTATATATACCTGTGGTACTGATAGTATTGCGAATGAATTTCTTAATGCAGGATAAACATGCTTAGTTCTGAAGGAGAACTTAAAATAAGTTTTGGCTATAAATGCAATAGCGATGGAGGTATTCCTTGTGAGGTTGCCAGTGGTTACAAAATCCTTCCTGGAGTGCGTAGAACAAGTAGTTTCTCTTGCTTGTCAGGTGCGGCCTTAAGTGCAAATGCTACACTTGCCAACACAAACATCTGCAATGGTAAGATAGGAGAAGAAATCCTTCCAAGTTGGGACTCTCCTAATTCATTTCGTAAGGTAACCTCTTCACCAAGTCTTGTGAAGATGGACATACTATCATCTTCCCTCCCGAATAGTTTGTCTTACCTTAGCTGCAGTCCTTCTACTACAAGTGATATCCTTGAATATGATTCTTGCACATTAAAATACATGAGTGATCCTTCCAGAAGTGAAGGTTTTCTTAATGCTAAGGAAGTTCAAGTAGCAGGAGGAGCTGCTGGCGAAGATAGAGTTCAAGCAGTTTGTTCTGAAGAAAATGGGTGGCTCTTCTGTGCAATTTATGATGGCTTTAATGGAAGAGATGCAGCTGACTTTCTGGCTGGTACCCTGTATGACACCATCGTATCTTACTTTAATCAGTTAATTTGGGAATTGGATCCGAGTTCTATCAATGATGGGGGGTTGGGTGGATCCCTTCAATATAAGTTGGATGATAGTCTTATTTATCACGAGGATCAATCTCTGTCCAGATTTAACGGAATAAATTATTCTAATCGTGGTTGTTTTGCAAAGGGTAGTCCATCTACTATGTCAGAAGCATCATGTGATTCATTTTCACATGGGATACTTGATATCCTCCAACGTGCTATTAGTCAGGCTGAGAATGATTTCTTGTACATGGTTGAGCAGGAAATGGAGGAACGTCCTGATTTAGTTTCTATTGGATCTTGTGTTTTGCTTGTGCTTCTTCATGGTAATGATTTGTATACACTTAATCTAGGTGACAGCAGAGCAGTATTGGCAACATGCAGTACAGGTGAACGAATGAATAAGAGTGGGAGACTCAAGACTATACAGCTTACAGATAATCATACTGTTGAAAATGAAGTTGAAAGAGCTAGACTTCTGGCTGATCATCCTGATGATTCCAAGATCATTATAGCAGGAAAAGTAAAAGGGAAACTGAAGGTTACTCGCGCTTTTGGAGTTGGCTACTTGAAAAAGGTTGGTATTCTCTCTTACGCCTCAGCCAAAAGATTTTTGGGTACTGACGTTTTAGCAAGTAAAGGTGATAATTATTGTAAGCTACTAACTGTGAGTGGACGGTTGCAAAGAATAAGTATTTCTCTACCAAACATAGATTTGATTTCTTATTTTATTCTCGTGCAGAAAAATCTGAATGATGCTTTGATGGGAATCCTTCGAGTTCGCGATCTTAAAAGCCCACCATACATTTCCACTCAACCATCACTGAATGTCCATAGAATCTCAAATTCTGATCAATTTGTTATAGTAGGGAGTGATGGTTTATTTGACTTCTTCAGCAATGATGAGGCAGTAAAGCTTGTAGAGTCTTATATCTTGAGCAACCCTTTGGGTGATCCAGCAATGTTTCTCATAGAGCAGCTTGTAGCTAGAGCTGCTGATTCTGCCGGTCAATTTTCAAGATCTCATGCTAAATTTAATTTTATTTACATCAATGTAGATGTTTATCTGCTGTATTATATATATGATTATTTATGGGTTAACTAAGTAACGGTCCCTCATGCAGGTCTCAGCATGGAAGAGTTGATGAATATTCCAGCTGGGAGGAGAAGGAAGTACCATGACGACGTGACCGTAATTGTGATCATGCTTGGGATAAATCAGCGGACTTCAAAGGCATCAACTTGCATTTAAGACTTGCCAAGAAACAAAAACTTTGTACCTATGTACCTTTTCACAGTTTAAGTAGTATTTCCTAGGTTAAAGTTGTGGTATTTAAAGTGTATATATGTCATTTTACAAGAACCATTAGGTCCTATCATTTGTAAACAATTGCTAACAGTATCACCGTTTATTATGTGCACTCAGGACTTAAGAATTACACTCCTAACCCTTGAATGTTGATTTCTCAAGAGTTTGTATGCCCAGCACTTTTAGTTTTAATGGAAAGGTAGTTTGTTTTCCTTGTTTGGGCAGTGGACCCACGAATGTACCCAAAATAATGCACTATTAATGCTAAAGGTGCAAGCTACAATATAATCAACTATTTAAATATGACTTCTTAAATGCATCATTAGATTAATTAAACAAGTTTAAATTAAACTTTAATTTTCATTATATAAAAGAGTTAAATTAAACATTACAGACTTGATATTAGAAACTTAATGAGTACTTTGTGAAAATGTTTGTATATGGAACAATAAATGATAATCTTAAATTGAAAGGGAAGAAATAATAATATTTATATGTTTCAATTACTAAATTGTAATTCTATTTGTAAAATTGTATCGAACTTTTGTGTTTAAAGAACCTATTTTTCTTCTTATCTTTACTTTTATTATGAAAATGTCTATTAATAATTAAATTTATAACTTAAAACATATTTAATGAAGAAATTCATAAAGACAAAAAATGTTATGAATAAGTTAAACTAATTAAGTTTGAATTTTATATTGTTTTAACTAAATTAAGGTCAAACTTTTTTAATATATTTAAATAAATGGATCGAAATTAAATTTTAAGCCAACACTAACCATGACGTACTTGGTTTTGCTAAACCTGTTTATCTATTTTTAAATAATAAATTTCCGCCATCTTTTCCAAAACTAGGACAAATTTTATATTTACCACCTTTTTTCGTGGTCACCTGCTTTCTTTGTACAGTGACTTATGTCTGCTGAACTTTTTTAATAAATTAAAATTTTCTTTAATTAGTTAATCAATTAAAAAATATTTTGTATTTTATTTAATCAATTATCACATTTCTTCAATTAACATAATAAGATACTTACATATAAACGTTAATATAATGTTTCATGAATTGAGCCATTTTAAAAACAAAAGTTTTAGATGCCTGTATATTTTAACATATTCTTTTATCAGTAAAATAATTATTTATTGAAAAAATTAACTTTCTTTATATATTTGTAATTTACATTTTTTTACATTTCACATATAGTTACATATATTCGTATAGTATCCTTATACAAGGTTAATTAACTCTCCCCACTCGGGTTAGGCTAATGGTTAGAGACTTAAATAACTTATATAATATTATTTAAATTTAATTGTCACTATTATTAAAAGGAAAAACTTTTCACAACATAAAAAAAAAATAACAAAACTTCACTTTGTATTCTTGAACTTCAAATTCGATACCTTATTTAAAAAACTTGAATTCAATATCAATCCAACTAACGTAATATTAATATTTATCGTATAAAAAGATAAAAGACAAATTCATTAAATATTTTAAAGTTAAAAATAAGCTAAAACATTACTTGCAATGATGTACAAAAATATTACGAACTATTAAAAAATATATAATAAGTTTTTTTAGTAAATAAAAAAATTATAAATTAACTAAAATGCTTTTCGAATATACTCTTTAATTAGAATCAATAAATCATTCCATGTAGTCTATTACCTTCTAAAGAGTTGGGTTAATTTATTCCAACTTAATTAACTTAACTTAGTGTTACTAAAATCAATTTAAATTAGTCAGTCAATTCAATTTGACCAAAAATCATTGATATAATCAGTCTAAATTGATTGATCGATTGAAAATATTATGACTTGACTAATTAAGTGAATTGATAATTTAATTAATCAAATTGATCGAAGTAAATCGATGATTTAGTGAGTATCAAAATAAATTAGCTTATTACCTTCTAAAGGATTAGGTTGATTTAGCAAATTGTTGACTTCCAACTGAATTAGCCCAACTTAGTGTCACTAAAATCAATTTATATTGGTCGATCAAATAAATTTAACCAAAAATTAGTGATATAATAAGTCTAAATTGATTGATCGATAAAAAATGTTATGACTTCCCTGCTTTTTAAGTGAATTAGTAATCTAACTAATCAAAATGATCAAGTAAATCGGTAATCTAGTGAGTATTAAAATAAATTGATGTGTTTTTTTTTTAAGGTGCAATATGAATTTTTTTCTAATTTTTATAACCATGAATTTTCTAGAATTTTCTAACATATATCAATTTATCCAGCTTAACTAGATATTCACTAATTCAATCAGTAATTCATTCTAACTTCGATAGTCAATTCCAAATTGATATTGGCTCAACTTAGTTTAGCCAAAAAAAAAAAAATACATGGACTTTAGTAGGGCAACCGACTTGATCTAAATTGTTAGCTCTTTTAATTCATGATTGAATTATAATTAAACAGGTAATAATTAAATATATACTCAATATTTATACTATATTTATTAGTAGGCTAATAAAAGAATAAGAAATTAATTTAATAAAAATGTTAAATCAACATAAAAGACAATATTATATATTCTGTAAGAAAAAAAATTAAATAATGCCAATTTATACATGTCTTTATAGCATGAGATTGGGATTTAATTTGACAAAAAAATCATTAATTAAATAAAAAAAATGCTCAAACGGATTCTTCGCCACTAATTTTGAATGAGTTTCACCGATTCTTAAATTATTATATATTTTTAGTTAAATAATACCGATCCACTAGTTTTTCATCAAGCCCGCACGGTGGGGTTGGATTATTTTTAACATGGAAGAATAAAGAGTTCTTTTTAAAACAAATATAGAAGTTTTTAATTTTAAGTTTTACCAATGATCTTTACTTAAGAGTAAAAATACTCAGGAGACATTTAAATGTAAATAGAATAATATTCACTTTTAATATCTAAAAGTATTATTGTTTTTTTTATTCTTCATTTATAAAAATGTCTCATATGTAAACAAGAGATGAATTTTTATAGAGATCAATGATCACACTTTACACATATTCATCAATAAGGGTAGAAAAGTTTTTTTTTTAAATTAATATTTTATATTTATAGAAATTAAAACACTTAATATTATTTTATTTAAAGTTTTTTAAAACATAAGAGCAAAATACTATTATAATCATTGACAAAAAATACATAGACCAACTTATATAGAATAGTTTCAATTTAAATAATAATTTCGAAATTTAGTTAAATGTTTAAATTTTTTTTATCATATATAACTTTTACACTCTAAAGAAGTACATGTCTCTGCTAAAAACAAACTATTAAAATTAAGTTAGAAATAAAAGATAATTAATTTTTAGTAACTTTTCCTCTAAAAAATTGTTCCTTATCACTTGTAGGGCACTATCCCATGGCGGTCTGTTTTTCACTTCAATGCACGACTGCTTGTTTCACCTATCATCACCTTTTTATCTTCTCGGGCTTCAACCTTCTGATAATCGACTACTCTTCACACATGCTTCTTCCTTTAACACCTTTTTTCCACTTTATTTCATTGATCTTCACAATTGTTTAGGTCCACAACCTGAATCACTCACATGGGTTCGCTTAACAACATTAATTGTTGCCTCATTGTATCTCATCATGGAAAGCTCAATTTGTATATAAATATTGGAAAGAAGAAAATAAAAAGTACTTATAACCACAACATAACTAACTCTAATATCATAAATTTCTGTATAGTTTGGATACTCACAAATGCACATTTATTTAGCTATCAGGCTTGTGTACAGTATCCATATTTAAATATTCAACTAATTTTATTCTCCATTTATTTATTTACCTTTTTTTTTGTACAGTCCATATCTTCAGCTCTTGCACACACTTGTCTCGCATCCGCAAGATACCCATGGCTTTGTTATATGCTATGCCAAAATGGGTCAAATGAGATTTGGCTAACAAAATTAATTTCGATATTATAATATAATCATTACTTTCATATCGTTGTCTTGCAATTAGAAACATGATTCAAGCAGACAAGTTTATTTCAGGAATCTGGATGAGATGATCGAATCATGATATATACTATACACCCTCACCATATATACATTATTCGAACAAAATAATTTGACAATGCTGTTTTGACCCAAATGTCGAATTTCAAGATCAAGAAAGGACTAGTCCTTTTGGTACGTCATATACTAACCCGTGGCGTCAGGTTATCCAGTTGAACAATGACTACCCATTTTTATTTGTCTACACAATTTTGTAGTTATAACAATTCCTAATTCATACACTGCGCGTTACCCAATATTTACTAAAAAAAATAAAGAAAATTCATATAAACAAGCCAATAATTCTGAATAGATATACTTATCTTTTATTGCGGGAATACCAAATAGTCTTATTATTTTATTTATGAAAAAGACATAATTTTATTCTTAGCAATTAGGAGTTGAAACCTCATACATCATTTCTATGTCCCAAAAAGAAACATTAATGAAGAACGGCACTAATCACGGCTTGGTCAATGGACTTCACAAGTGTCCTCGTAGTTGGAGCAACTGCAGCGAGTACTCTGAATTTGGTGAAAATTATGAAGCCCTAACTCCCAAAGAAAATTAACAACTATACCAGGTAAAGTTTAGTAGAAAACCATTCAAGTTATTGATTTTTTTTTTTTTAAATTTCCCTAAACTATTATTTCGTTTGAATAGTCATATTGCTAAAGTGTATGCACGATCTGAGACCTCTACATCCCAGCATTGCATGGCCTTTCCATGAAACAAAGATTCTTCTTGTAAGTTACACAATTTGCAATCCATTTTCAAACTCTAATAAAGTTTTTAGATACTAAAAAGACTAGTTTACAAATCATCAAATTTATAATTTATGCCATTTGGTGGACTATAATTTATGTCATTTGGTGGCCGTGACAAGGTGTTTGTTTTCCCTCTCTTTGCACACGTGAACATTAAAAGGCCATATTTTAGAACATTATTTACAGTTAGGTCGAAAATAAAAACAAATTAAAGTTCATTTATCAAGTATTGTAAATGCAAAATCATGAGATGGAAATCTCTGAAATAGAAAAGTAGCATAGCATAGCAAAGAAAAAACTACCTGAGAGCATGAAAGAAAGTATGTTTTAAGGATTTTGGTCACATAATAGAACAGGCGTTAGCATTCTCGTCACTGAAGATCTCGAAGGGCGCAGATTGAAAGCGATAAGGGTCGTGATCGAGGCCTGAACACATGTAGGGTAATGGTGAAACATAGTAACAAGGACCACCCATTGTTCCCATGGGACATAACCTGTTGTGAGTTGCGAGATACACAAGTGGGGGATAACAGTAATCTTCTGGATACGGGTATGATTGCTGACGTGTAGGGCTTAGATTCATCTGGCCCACAACCTGGGTTCCACTGTGCGCAGCCGCATCGCTAGATGCTGCACTCCCACTACCACTTTCGTTACTCTCACCTCTATTTTTCTTCTTCTTACCACAACCTCCTTCACTTTCACCACCCTTATTCTTTTCCGGTTCCGCCGCCGCCGCACTTTCTCCGCCGCTGGGTTTTGAGATTCCGGCACTCTTGCTTTCGCCGTTGCTTTTTTCAATTCCTCTGTTTTTTTTTGTGTTGGGTTCTGCATTTGTAGTAGTGGAATGTTTTTCCGCGCCTTCTGTTTGTTTGTTCTTCTTCTGCTGCTTCCCTTTGCCGGCGGCGAGATTCTCCGGCCAAATCTCGGCGTGCTTTCCGGCTTTGACCAGTTTCCTTATGAGCGTCTCAACGCCGACGCTTCCGATGACCGTTACTTTCTGCTGTTGCGGGTCGACCGTTGTGGTAAAAACACCTATCAAATAACACAAATTTGAAAATTCTAAAATGAGCAGTGAAAATACGGTAATAAAAGGAGAGGGAAAATGACACAGCTTTTTTGTTAGCATAGTGAAATTTGAGATTTGTAATGTATTCATGCATGAGGGGGAAAATATTAAAGAATAAAAAGAAAAGCCTGTAGAAAAACAGGTACGTAGACATAATTGAAATTTCAAGAGTTAGTTTCCTGTTGTGTTGTGTCTGTTACCATCAATGCTCTGTAGAACCTTCTTAACCTTCCTCCTGCAACCTTCACAGTGGATGGAAACTTTCAAGAACCAAGTCTGAGAAACAGAGGAGAAATTAACTTGAGTAGAAAAAATTTAAAGGGAGAAAGACAAAATGTTTTTGTTTGGAGTGAGAGAGAGTTACCTGATACTTCAATGGTTCAGAGGGTTGAGAAGAGTTTGCATCCATTAGAGAGAGTGTGTCTGTGAGAAGGGTGTGTGAGGAGGGAAGGGAAGGGAAAATGAGAGTGTGAGTTAAAAAAAAAGAAAGGGAAAATGCCAAGAATGTACCTTTGGTGTGTACTCCGTTGGGGAGCAAAGTATGCAGGCCAGAATGGCTATCAAAGTATAATGTGACAATGACACAAGAAGAACACACTTGCTGCTTCTGCTTTCTTTTCCCCTCCCACATCATTCTACTCTTATCATTTTCACATTTTTATTTTTAATCCATCAATACCGTCAAATAATTATAACTATATATAATAATAATAATAATAATAATTTTATTATGCATTTCTTTCTATTTGCTGTCTTAATATTTTGTCCCTTGTAGATGTACCGAGCTTTTGTTTCTTGTCAAAGGTTTACGGGAGCGAATAATTATTTTTCTTGGTAAGATTATTTAATGTAGTTTTGCTTAAATTCACGGAGACACATGTCATATTTATCATGGGTAACAGTAATATTGGTTCTTAGTAATAATATTTATGAGTCTCGTACTTGTTATAGGTGGAGGCTGTTTCTTAGCCAACGAGCTGGGTTTCATTAGGACCAGGTTTTTTCCCCAATTTACCTTTGAGGAAGCACGAAAAAGTTCCTAGCGTGTACAAACACATGGAAACAAAATTTCTGGGCTTTGACAGATTGAGTTTGACCACTACATGCGTCTTTGGAAAACCGGAAATTACATCTATTTATAACTATTTGCTTCATGTGAAAAATTAGTTTGTTATATGACATCAAACACACCCTAATGCTAATACTCCTTTTTTATTTTAGGAAAACTCGAGTATAACAACATTAATTTTCATTTTGTCATTTAAAGTTATGATTCTTTAAGAGGAGCTTAAGAGTAAATAATAGAAGCTAAAAAATAATATACGACAAGGTAAAAACGCCAAAGCTATGGGAAAAGATGAAGTGAAGAATACATAGCGTAACCTACAAGACGGTTCATCAGAATAAAAAGCGTCTCTTAAATATTTCCAATTTGGACTAAAATCACTTCAGTCAAGTTAAAGAAAGTACTAGACTGGTATTGCCATATGGATTTATTTACAAAGAGAAGTGACTGCAGCAAAATCTAGGGTCCAAAATATCTAATCCCAACTTTATTTCTGCACTTTAACTTCTTTCAATTTCAAGTCTTCTTCTTCTATCCCTACCCTCTCTTTGCTTCCCGTCAATGTCTGTATTTTCTTTCACCTGTGATGTTTCACTACCCCACTCTATATGGATTCAACTTTTTAAGTAAGAGAAATTATAACCATATATTTTTTATGATTCAAATTTATTAAAATATTTCCAATAATGCAATTTTTAATGGATTTTAGTTAGAATTTTATATTTTTTAAGAAATTTTAATTAATATGTTAAAAAAAATGTGTTGTTGAGACTTTTCCAACTATATATACTTTTAGCGTAATTCTAATCAGAATTTTTTATTTTACATAAAAATACTAAGGAGAAGCTCAATGCCCCTTGTAGTCACCAAAAAAAACTAAGGAGAATCGACAGTAAAAATTTATTGAAATGAGTAATTATAAATGTAGAATTCGCAGGACTTTAAAAAAATATTTATGTTTACACTTTTAAATTATTTCAAAATTTAAATGATTTTAAGATCACCTTTAAAATATTACTGGTAAGTGTTTTATACATTGTATAAACATTTTTTTTTTAATTTAAGTAAAGCTTAAAAAATATACATTAAGAACATTTAAGAAAATATGAATAATTAATTTAAATAAATAAGTAATAAATATAAGTAAATCAAATTTAAAGAAAATAATTTTTAAAAATCAATAAATAATTTAAATTCTAGATGAAAAGAAAATTTTAACATAAAAGTTTTAAACATAATTAATATTTTTTCTTAAATGTAAAAGCTTAAAAGTACTGGATAATTGTAATAACATGTGTCATAAAAATTATACAATGTGAGATTTTTTTTTTAAGTACAGATCATAGATATATTTTTTCTGACAGACAATTCTACCCAAGACAAGACAGTATGAAATATTCTTACTATAAAAAATGGAAACTCTAGTTTGTTTGTTTTTTTTTATAAACTCTAGTTTATTATATACGGAACGATTCTTAATTGTACATTCTTTTTTAGCATTGATTCCATTAAAATTTAAACTAAACGAAAGGCTTACTCTTTGTTTCTATCCGCGATCACGTTTGTGAGTTAAGAAAACAAATAAATTATACAATAATAATCACAATTAGTTAGATTTTTGGATTTTCAAAAAAACTTTTGTGATAAGTAGAATTATAACATTTTGGTTTACCGTTCAACCTTTCTTAACCTACTTTTAATGTACTTTTAATAAGGAATTTTTTGTATCTTTTGTTCCTAATATACTTTTGAATCAAAATTTGAATAAATAACTTTTGTAGTGCGTAGAATGATTCTTAAATGCAAAACTATAAATTTATAAAATATATTTATATTTTTATACTTCAAAAAAAATTCAATAATTTTAAAATATTATTCTAAATATATTTAAAAATATAATTTTAATAATATTTTTTTCAAATTAATTTTACTAAATGATCCATTCAGTAATTTTTATTATTTTTTTGAAAGCTAACATTCAGTGATTATATTTCTCGAGAGATTTTCTATTATTGATGTTATGATTGCAGGATTTTATGGGTCCAAAAAATCCCACATATATTGAGCCACCAACTATGGCTCTAAAAGACGTTGTCAGGTACCCTACGACTCCAGAGCTTTAATCCCGGTAAAAAAAAAATAGAAGAGATATAAAAAATAAGATTAATAATTATATACTCATAGTATTAAATAGTTTTATATTTTTATTTAATTATAAATTATTATTGATATAATTTTAAAAATAATTATTGTAAAAAATAATAAATTTATTATATAGTAGTTTGTAATTAAATTTGATATATAATTTTGTGTTAATAATAAGTGAGTAATTGTGTAATTAAAAAGCAGCATGGATGAAGGGAGGTATTAAGATGGAGGGTAGTGAGGTAGGTAAAGTAAATAAAAAGTGGTAATGAAGTCCCTTGGGCATGCTGCACAAAGCAAACCCAATTCAGTTATGAAAAATGAAGTTTACTTACTCAACCCACTGACATGCCAAACTTCATTATGAAAATCATTAAATGATCAAAGAACTCACGTCATTGCTACTAAAATAAATTAGCAGTATCTATTAATGACTCTATACAAACGTCACGCACAAGCCAACCTGCCTTCACTCCTTCATGGCTCCAATATCAATTTCAAATTAAATATTTCTACTTTTATTTTCATTTATTTCCAAACTAATGTTATCTTTTTATAACTATTAGTCATTAATAAATCAAATTTCATTCAAATTTATGGTCAAATTGTGTCATTCAAATTTAATTTAATTTTTTATTATTATAATTTTTTGTATTGATTCTTAAAACATTATTTTTAAAATTAATATGTCTATGGTCGTAGTAAAAGTAAATTCAAATTTTTTAAATAAAATATTGACCTTGAGTGTGAAAGAAAAAAATACAGATGATAAATTCTACTAAATGTGATTATTTAACTTTTTTTTTACAGAGATGAGTTATTAATAAAATTAATAGATATTTTATGTTAATAACATGATGATTTAAAATTATAAATATAAAATAATTATTTTAAGACTATTGTTTCATAATTAATTATACTAAAATTTAAAACAAACAAATTCTTTTGGGTTTACAAATTATATGATAATTATCACTTTCATATTTACATGTGTTCCTTTCTACCTGTTTATTTTTGAAGAAATATTATATATATTGTATTTTTAATTTAAATTTATTTGAAGTAATGAAAATTGTCCATCTGAACGAGGCAGACATGATTACCCAACAAGCAAATAATCTGTATCCTAAGCAAATGTTGGAAATCCAAATGAGGCCGTGCCTGTTGGCTAATTAGATAGCAACTATACAAAAAAGTATGCTAGCTTAATAATGACCTTTTTTTTATTTGAGAAGCCTACCAATATATTTTATTCTTTTTAACGTGTTTTTTTAATATATATTTTATAATTAATTAAAAATTATTAAAAAATTTATATTTTTTATAAATATCACTTTATATTTAAAAAAATATACTCATAATTTTATAATTTATAATAAATTTTAACTAATAATAAAATATATTACAAAATACTAATAGTATTTTTTTTCGAACAAAAGTGTAAGAGGGATAATATATTAAGATAAGTGTTTATATCAAGAAAGTAACAAAAATAAATTTAGATCATAATAATTCATCCAAGATTATAATTGAAAGTTATTAAATGTTTACATGATTATTTAAAAATGTCACATAATTTTTTTATTCAATTATAATATTTTATGTATAGTTATATAGTCCATATTTACTCATCACATTTGAAATGATTAGTTAACCTAAAACAAGATTATTTGGGAAAGAATTACTATTAACATGTTTATTATTAGTAGTAAATTTTTGTTATAAATTATAAAATTATGAGTGTAACTTGTAACATCTTAAAATTCAAAAATAATTATTTAGTTATATATTTTATATAGTTAGTAAAAAAAGAGGTTGCTGTGAAGTTTGAAATGGAATTTTTTTATAATAAAATTTATTAAAATTATTTAATAATTATAAAGGAAAATAAAAGAAAAAATTAACAAAAATATATAACAAAAAGAAAGAAAATTCACATGGGTATTCTAGTTCCAACTCAACAAAATTCAATGAGAGAATTTCAAACGTTGGTACATTTGAATTTAAATAGTAAATAATTTCTTAAAAGATGAAATAAAATAAAAATAATAGTAAATAAGAAAAATACTGTGTTACATGCACATAGACTAAGAGGAGAATGAAAGAAATGAATTTACTTTTACAATTAGAAAGCATGTCACATAAGAGAGAGTTTGAGAAGTTCAAGAGACGTAGTTGTACTAAAAAGACAACCCTTTAGCATTTGTTCAAGGTGAGTATAATAATACATCTTTTTAAATTTTCATGGTATGTATTATTAATTCATTTGGAGTTATTGTTACCAAAGTTATATGAATTTGTTGTATTTGATATAGTAATTTTTGGGAAATATATATTTCTTTTAGGGTTTTGATAAGAAATTTGTACATTTTAAAGAAACCTTGTTTTATTTAAATTCAATTGGAGTTGTTTTTCTTTATGAATAGTTTAACTGCGATGAAGTTTGAAAACTCAATTATCTCCTATTGAATGACAACTTCATTATTATCAAAGTCGGTCGTTACCTTTTGGAAAAGAATGACAATAAACATTCTAGTGTGAAAAATATGATAAAAGATATTCTCATACAAGATGGGACATCTAATTTGTTAAACATATCTACATCTAAAATGAGATATGAGATATCTCTATCTAGGATGGAGAAGCAGTAAGACGTTATTTCATGTATTTGAGCTCATAGATCCTAGCGAGTCTAAGACTTACACTGATTCTATAAACCAAAAAGATAAGTGAACATGAAATTCATAGTCAATCAATAACTCACATTGGTTTTGAAAACCAAAATGATAAGTGAATATGAGATCCACTTATAGTAAAAGACTCACATTGATTCTGGAAATCAAAACGATAAATGAATATAACCAATAAGTCAAAAAAGTAGTTAAGATATAAATATGGTTATGAACAATATTGATTTGTTGTGTAGGATTTACAGTGAGTCAATGGCTCGCACTGGTTATGAGAATCAAAACAATAAGTGAACATGAGATTCACATCTATTATAAAAATTAATAAGTCAAAAAGTCATTGGAATATAAATATGGTTATAAACAATATTGATTTGTCGTGAATATATGCATGTCTTATACTTGATTTAAAATCATGATATTTATGAAGTTCATTTTGAAAAATGAGTTACTTTCATTTGAGATAGAAAAGACAAGTATTGTCATTTGGGATAAAATAAGTCACTCTATCACATATCTATATTTGTAATGAATTATGTGACATCTACATTGAGGATGGAAAAGGTGAATATAAGATTTTTATTGGTTTGTAAATGATTATATTATAACAATTCATAGGTACCATGGATAAGGTTTTCAGTTGCCGCACTAACTGAAAACAAATACTTTGTTTGAATTTGTTTGTATTAACTGTGATTATATCTCGTTAAGTATGTTGTTTTCAAAATACGAAAATGATATGATGTTGAAACTGAAGAGACATAAAAGACTTAGAAGACTTAGTTTTTTATATAAATTGTTTTAGACTAATTAACTGATAGCTTAATAAATATTGATTGTAACTTAATATTTATATATTTATTGTTTAAATTTGTTAGTAAATATTCAACACTATTGTATATCTTGGTATGATTTATATTATAAGCTATTAAGTTCGAGTATAATGTTTTTATTTTACATGAATATTAGTCATTCATTGTTTCAAACTTCTATATCTTTTAAAATTTAAATTTCGATATTTCACCTTTTTATTGAGGGTTACTAAGGTAACAAAGGATGTTATATAACTTGTTAAATAAAAAGTTAATTTATATAAATTTTAATTTTTTAATAAAATTTAGTTAAAATAAAAATATATTAAAGTATATTAAAATTATTTTATTAATATTTTTCTATTTTATTATTTGAATTTTTATGTTATCATAAAGTTTAATCCCCTTCCACTCCATCCATCACTTTGAGGATAATTATTTGGATATTTTAAAATATAATAAAAAATATTCACAAAGTATACGGATGATAATGAATTATAAATTTGTTATGTTTTATTTTTAAAATATTAATATTATATTTGTTACATCTTTTAACAGATATACAGCATTCTCCGCAATTTTTTTTTTCTAAAATTTGCTAATGGGCAGAGTTGCCCCAAGAGTCGAGAGAAAGAAAATAGTTAGATCTGGTTTCCTGTCCTGCTAAAATAATCTATTAAGGTCTTTTTTTAAATAATTTATAAAATATATTAGATCAAATAAATTTAATTGATTTTAAACTAATTTTCTTTTCATGATTTAATATATTGAGTTGGTACAAATTGACTTAATTTAATTTAGATTAATTTTTTTAAATTTAGTTTGACAAATTTGATGGACTAATTTATTGGACCGAATTTATTTTGTCATTTATACTAAGACAAATTTTTTCAAATAGTAGTAATATATTAATAATCTATTATCCTAATCTCTTTATTAATATTTATTATTATTATTAATCTTTTTTTCTTATTATATCATATTATTTTTATATTTATATTTATTTTCTTCTCTCTTTATTTCTCTATGTTAAGTATAATGGAGGTATTTATCCATCTTTATTCTTTCTCAAAAACTTATCATACAGGTTATTTTCAGCTTTGTTTTATAAGCTACAAATTTTACATGATTTTTTTATTATAAGAAACCATAAAACTTTAATGTGATGTGTTTTTTAAATACAAATTTATAAGGGTCTTAAAATTTAAATTAAATGGTGAATATAACTGGAGGGCAAAATAAAAAACTGGAGGGGAAGCAGATGAATTGAAGACGAATGCTAGAAAGGGAAACACGTAATGAAAAAGTAGTGCAGCAAATAATTATTACTTTTAACCGTGTTCGGTGACAATTTTCTCAAATTCACAGTACCACCCTTTTCTGACAAGTTCCATATAGCTATTAAAGGAAAAAAGTTGTTAAATTTGTAGTAACTTGTTTTGTTAAACTTTGGTCTACATTACATAGATCCCATATAACTATGTCCAACATTCAATAAGACCATGAGACACGCACAATGGTTGCAGAGATTCACACTTAGGGCTAATGCACACACATGGCCCGCACCTCGGACGAAATCACACGCACTCCAGCAAGACATATATATAATAAATTATAATTTTACTTTTTTATTGTATTGTACAAATTTATTTTTATTTTTATTTTAAAGAAATTATTTTTTATGTAAACTCTAAATTTGAATTAATATTATTTTTCATAAAAAAATATCATTTTTTTTATTTCATGACACAATTTAAATTATTTTTTGATTGAATAAAATATAACTTTTTATTAGATTTATATACGGAAAAATTATAAAACTCAAATAATCTTTGAATTAAAATTATAATAAAAAACACATGAAAAATATATTTTATGATTATCTAAAATATAGAATATCATATTTTTTATTTTTCAATTTATTAAACTCAATTTTCATATGATTTTTATTTTGTTTTTAGTTTATTTTGGTTCAAACAATAATTGAGTTACATAGTTTTAATGTAGATAAATTTAATGAGACAAGTATCACGTTTTGAATCAATTAAAAAATAATTTAAAATTATGTCCTAACATAAAAAAAAACATTTTTACAAGAATATTATTGACTTTTGAAAATAATTAAAACAAATTTTTATCCTAAATAATGTATCAGAATTATAATTTTGCATGTATATTAAGAAAATGTTTATATGTAAAGGTACTTGACTTTAGTTATAAAAAATATATATAAAGGTACTTTACTTTATCTTATAACTTGGTATGGATGCATGCGGCCTCCTTGAATAAGACATGGACTCATGAATATTAATTTGATAGACATACGATGTATTATTTTACCATAATATTTTCTCACCCTTCTCTCAAGAACTTTGTTATGGTAAGTTAAACCTCGGCACACCTAATATACTGAGTTTCTCCTAAATTTCGAGGGTTAAAATAAGTTGCAATTTCAAGGAAAGAAAATTTGTAGTTTATTTAGAGTAAGCATCCGTTTAATTCACCGGTTTTATTGGTCGAATATAATTTTTTTTAAGTTATATCTAATTTATTTTCTATCTAAATTCCAGTTAGGCGAGCGAGCAAGTAAGGCACCGGAGAAATCGTGTATTAGTAACTCTTGAATTGAATTTGATAAAGATTAAATTAACTAACAATTTTTTTTTGATATTGTATTTTTCTTATCCTTCCATGACTTCTACAACGTTTTTCTTTAAGTTATGTTTGGGTTGGTTAAAAAATAAAATAAAATATGAAGAATGGAATAAAATATAATTTAATAACATATACTCTATTATTTGTCTTTATTTTTGTTTTTCTCATATTAGAAAGAATGTGATCAGCTCACTTTTATTTATTTATGTAATTATAAAATTTCATTCATATATTTAAGATAATATCTTCTACATAAATAATATTTTTTTTCTAAATTATTGGTGGCAAAATTCATCAACAATACATCCAATTATCAATAAGATGAAATTTATAGAAATAAGGAGGTTTTGCACAACTTTATTAGCTTGTCCATATATCATAAAAAAAAAGATTTAGGAAACAATCAATTCAATCATATGGTCCAATAAGTTAATAAACTAATCAATCAGTTTATTTCATTCACTCCATAAATAGTTAACTCTCTGTCTAGGGAACAATAGGATGGGAGAAAATTTTCCATCACTAGTCATATTGGTTAGGCTTAATTGGGATAACTTCATCTCTTAACTCTTTAAGTCATAATACTAGTTACAAACTACACGTTGTGACCTATCTTGTTCTTCTATATATTATTGACTGGTATATAAATGTATTGGTTGATGAAATTTTTTCCTAATCTTAAGTGCTTCAAGACTAGGTAAAGATGTTGGAGAGAATTTCTTTTTCATTGTCAGTCTCTTTACACATTTCTTAATAAGAAACAACTCCAACAAATAGATCTTAACAAGCACAATTCTTAATACGAAATAAGACAATAGACACTTCCCAATGAAAGTAACTTTAAAGATTGTGATTCTAATAATTTTCTTTTTATTATTAGACTAGAAAATTTAATAAGACTATAAAGGTCATATATGATGTTATTTTAGAATGAGATAAAAATGAAATGAATGGAGTTACATAATGATTTGTATTTATCACATTTTCTTCTAAAAAAAAACCAACAAATCAACCACGAAAATTATATACACCAATGTGATTTTTTAAAATGTGACCTTTCAAACACGATTGTATATTGACATGTTGTGGCTTCATCTTGAAAGAGAAGTCTTGAGAATGAATGTCTTCCATCACATGAATATGACAATTTACGAGGAAATGAAGCAATTAAGGTCAAAGAACATAGATCGAAGAAGGTTGAACTTTGAAGGTAGGAAAGGGTGGATTGAAAGGGTTAAAAGGACAGGGTGGTAAGAAAAAGACTTTAAAGTAATTTTGATTCTAAGGAAGTGAATGATATAGTAAGATTTCTCAATGATAATGAAAAAACAATCAAAGAAAAAGAATGGTAAGGTAAGAAAAAAAAAAGTAAGGAAGGTGTTACATCATCATCACTTAATTTTTAAATCATATCACAAACATCAAACTTAATTGTTTTTTAAAAAAGACAAAAATAAAATAAAATATTGATAGGAGAGTAAACTCCCACATTAGTTTTTTAGAATACAAGCAATGGTCATTTTAATTCTTATCTTTTCTAAACCTCATATAGTTTTTTTACTTTAAAAAATTCATGAGAAATTTTTTTTTCTTTTACATTAAGGAATAAAATAAATGATTTTTATCTATTTACAAATTAAATAATAAGTTAGAAAACTCAAGGATCAAAACAAGTAAGACATTCATTGGTATGGACTAATATAAAAGTTATAAATATCAAAATAAAAAATTGATACATATTCAAGACTACAAATATATTTAATTATTATTTTTAGTACATATGGCAATGATAATATGACATTTCACTTGCCTATCACTCTGCAAAATGTCTTTAATAACCAGGAGTAAAAATAAATGTTATAAAAACAAGAAATTTCACATAAAATAAAAGACGAATAAATTCTTAATTTGATAATAAAGTATCACCCTCTTAAATAATCCTTAAAATAATAAAATTATGTAAGTAGTCTCTAAAATATTAGAAATCATGTTATATAGTCTATAAATATTAAACTGATGAGTATTCAATACTTTAAAAACTATTTATATAATTTTATTACTTAATACTATTTGATAGAAATAGTACTAAATTGGAGTTTATTCATAAAATACTAGTATATTTATATAATTAAAAATATATTTAAATTTTAAAAGAATTAAAAATATATTAAAACTTTAGATGATAATAAAATTAAAAAGTATACATAACAGGAGGATCTTCATCCTTGTGCGTTTGGCAAACCTGTAACAAATAGATCCCCCAATCCAAAAAGATTGTCTTTTGGAACAATCTTTGCGATGCACATTAAATAAAGAGGCAAAGAATCTGAAATTAGAAAAGCCCTATTCTTAAACAGTAAACCACTTTGAAGTGGGTGGTGCCTCAGGATATATTGGCTGATGGCATTTACCTAAGGCATTGAACGCAGGTCTATTACAAGTTTCCACTTCCAAAATCCATGTGATTCCTTCTGCCCAACCATTCCAGTATGATGATATGCATAATGATAAATCTTAACCATTCCAAACTTTCAAAATTAAAAGCTAAAATTAAATCTTAAGTAACATCCTTAAACCAGGCTGCTAATTGCCTTCAGGGTTCAGATCTGGCAACAGTAAATTGATATCAAATTATAAATAGGAGAAAATACCATCTAAGCATGAGAAGGTAAAATCATGAAAAGACGAGATTAATCAATTAAAATCTACTTATTTACATGCATTGTGCTTTCATCATGATGGATTCGTTCTGGACCAAAATCTTCAGATAGAATGAGGCGTTGTGATGTTGAATGAAAAGGGTTCAGAACAGGACACTAAACAGAGTTTATGAATTGTAGCCCAAAGGAAAGGGACATAAGACGAAAGGTAATTTGCATAATTTTCTTGTTCCCTTAACATGAAACGCAACCTTGCCATTTTCCATTTTGCATATAATAGTTAAAGACACTAACATTTGAATAGAGGAAAGGGTTAAATATCAGCAATCAGCACCTAAGACACTTCCAAGTAGATTTTATTGCAAAAGAAACAAAGCAGCGGATCAATAGAATGTAGAATACAAGACTAGACAAATGCTTCAGTTGCACAAGTTCGAGTTTAGGGAAAATAATGCAACTATTTATTTGTAATTTGTAAACAAGTGCCTTGCTTATAAAGTATGATCCCAGCCCCATCTGTGTCCTAGCACTTCTCTTTCACTAATTCAGAAAGGTAACATGAGACCCCAATAGCATGCCTAATCTTCCTTTCAACTTTCTTATAAGACAGATTTCTGTTTATAATTTAAAGGATCACAATTGGATTAACAATTCAATTTCCGAGGATCAGCACACAATATATCATGTACAAATATAGAATCAAAATAAATGCTTTGTGGATCGTCGGTTCAAGCTAATCCAGATACGCTATTTGAAAAGATTGCAGAAACACCCATCCTTATCATTATCTAACATTTCACGGTTCTAAACTTCAAACAGAACATTTCAAAGACAACCAAATACCAGTGACAGAAATAATTTCTAGATACGCTGTCACAATTTGGTACTGCATCTCTGGCATTCTTCTAACAAAAACACAACTTATCCTTCGTGTAAACTTTTATTGAATTTTGGAAATAAGGACAAAACTTAAATCATGTCCATTTTCACATTGAATGTGAAGCAACTCACTGTTGTGGTGACACTTCCACATTTTTTACATGGTTTAGGGGTAGCCACCACGCATCCAAACACGTTTTAAGGGTGCTGGTATCTGATCAAAATTAAAAATTCTCTACGAATAATCCGTTACATCAAAGGCAAGACAAAATTTGAATTATGATTAGAAAACAAATTAAAAACACGGAAATGTAAATTTTGTCCAAGATCTACCTTAAATGTGTAATTATGAACCTATTATATATGGAACAAAACGATTAAGGAAAGAAAGAAAAGAGGTATGATTACAGAACAAAATCAAGATCCTGAAGCCTTAATCGAATCTTATCCAAGGTGCCATCAATGGCTAAATCAAAGGCATCCTTCTTAGCCTTGAGACCCGGGGAACTATTATGCTTCCTGTACAAGACACTTGGTATAAACTCCAAAACCCTCTCCCGCATGCTCCTAACCCTAGCCCTAGGTATCCGTTGCAACACATCCAAAATCCTCAAACCTCTGAACACCACCTCCTCCTTCGGTATAAACACAGAGAAATCTTCATACTCAGCCTCAGGCAAATGCCACCCGTACTGAGCCTTGGCCGAAAGTTCCTCGAAGAAAACGGGTATACACCCCGCGAGTATCGCATCGAACGTGGACCTGCGCGTGGGGGTGTCCCCGGGGGGCTGCAAGCAAAAAACCGCCTGCAGCATGGGCCGCATGAACCTAATGGGATCGTGCTCACAAACACCGTTCGAGCAGTCCACAATCTCGCATAACGTGTCATACGACGAATCCGAAGTGACGTTCTCGCACTCGCTCCTTATGCTCCGGCGGATATTGGGCGCGGAGGAGACGCCGCCCCCGCCGGCGAAGAGGGCGAGGATGGAGCGCTTCGAGCGGCGCACGCGGTTGAGCCAGGATTCGAGGAGTCCAAGGTTGGCAGGGTGGAAGGAAGTGGGATAGGGAACGGCGTGCTCCTGCCAGGGCCACGCGCGGGATTCGAGAGTGAGGGCGGTGAGGTTGAAAAAGTGGGGCAAGTCGAGAAAGGAAGTGCCCCAGATGGGAGGGTCGTTGGAGAGAGGTTGGGAGAAGTCCCAGGCGGGCCGGGCCATGACGAGGAAGTGGTCGTGGCCCATATGACGGTTCCAGATTTGGGGGTGGTCGCTTTGGAGGAAGTGGAAGAGTGCGAGGCCGTGTTGGGCGCTGAAGTTTGAATCTGGGCCGTAGAGGTAGCGTAAGGCGTCCAGGCCCGCATAGTAAGGAAGAAAGATAGCGTCGGCGAGTGATGGATCTTGAGTGAGGCATGGGTACTCCAGCATTCGACGGTGGAAGACGAGTTCCAGCATGGAAGGGTCGGTTCGGTACCAACTGTGGGACCGGTTGTGGGTTTTTTGTCCCAGACCGTGGTTTCCTAGGAAGGGGCACAGGTCGTCCAACATTGGGTATTCCGAACAGTTGGCGAGTAGATCCAGGTTGAATGTTGAAGGTAACTTCCTTATGTGGATCCATCGCTTATCGCATTCCTCCGCATCCGATGCGACTAAATTCCATAACGCGAATAACCACAAAGCCGTGTATGCAATCACGTCCAACCTGGGTTTCCACATGGGGATCGGACTTTCAAGCTTCTCCCCTTGTCGCTGTCTATTTTTGCCTCTCCTTGATAGGAAAAATGCCTAATCACTCTAACTTCGTTTAATTCATGCTCATGGAAAGAGGAAAGAGGAAAGGACAAAAAAGGCAACAAGTGCCAGGTGCAGAAATGCCTTCTAATACGGCACCGTTTCTATTGTGCGCTCCATCCCCGGAAATAACTGTAAAGAAAAAGACTAATTACTCTTGCATCTCTATACTTGTTATAATTTCACACTATGCCTCTCTCTTTATAATAACGATTTTATATGGGAATACATACAGTTTTTTTTTTTCATGACATGGATACACGGTGTGATATGTTTAACGTAATTAAAGAGAATTATTATAAGTGTTAAAACGATAGAGTATCTAGTGAAATTTTATTAAAACACAGACAGTTAGTGTAATTTATTGTAAAGAAAATGATATCTTCAAAAAAAAAAAAAAAAAAACATCGCAGTTATCATTCTCGGATCAAGAAGAATATACTAAAGTTTTCTACTTATTATATTTTTTGTTCTTTGCTAATAAGTGTTCTAAGAGTATTCTGATCAAGAAAAATTAACGCTTATTGAAAATAATAAAATTAGTGAATTAATTACTATATTAAATAAAATTTAATATTTATTATTATTAATATATTTTACTTAATTCAAAAGACAAAATTAACCATAAAAATAGTTAACTTTTATCTTCTTTTTCAACGACATGGCCCCATTTATGATCTAACCTTTTTTTCCTTCTTGAAGTCACGGGTAAGGTAATACTGGACACTTTATTTTTTCACTCTATCGTCATCTGACTCATCTTGCTTCAAAAAATTTGTAGATTAATAGTAAACATATATCCAATAAAATAAACTTACATTAAAACATAAAATAATAAAATATAATAAACTCAATATATAGTGTTTTTTTTTAATGTTCCACCGGTACAATTAACGTGTAAATTTATCCTTTCAATAATATTTAACTTGAATTTATTCCAATTGATTAAGTCTTATTTATCATTTGTTTTTCATAAAAATATTAAATTAATATTTATATTCAAGATTAAAATTTATAATAAATTTGAAATGGAAATGAAATAAAAGGTACAAAAGTAAAAAAAAAAATTAATGACTTTATAGAATGAGTTTTGAGCGAAAGAGTATTAATATAATTTAATGGGTTGATGATTTTGACTAAAAATAATTGAGAATGACAGGTAAATAAATTAATGAAAGGAGTTGAACGTAGCAATAAAAAAAATGAAAGATTTGATTGTAAAAATTAAATATTATTAAGAGACAAAAAAATTACACATTAACTATAATAGATGATTTAAAAAATACAGTTACTATTTTCATCATTAGCTTTTTTTCAGTTTAATTATTTAAAAAAAAATAATTTAATAATAATAAACATTCATTGAAAATGTAATAAAATAAATTTTATAATTTTATAATTTTATAATTTATTATATGTAAGCATGTAATTTATAACAATCTCAATTATTTTAATTTTTAATCAACGTTTGTTTTTTGTACTTTTTCTTAAAGTGCATTAATAATATACTTTTAAATTTTTATTTTATTGTTGTTTTAAAATATTATTCCATAAAAATCATTTTGAAACAAATATACATTAATATTTTAAATTATATACATTTTAAATAAATTGATAAAAGACATACATATATATGTTTATATACTCAAATGTATATTGCTATATATATATATATATATATATATATATATATATATATATATAATCTCTTAATTTAATTATTTTTAAAGTAATCAAGTTAAGGTAGTGTTTAAATATATTATTAATATAGCATTTTAATATTTTTCGTGAATATATATAGAGAGAGATTCGGGGATAAACATAACCATTCAATAGACTAACATTTTTCATTATATGTTTGTTTATACAAACAAATTTAGAAGAAATAGTGTTATCTCCAATCACATTCCACCATATTTATTTTAAGTAATCCTTGTATCCCGTAATTGCAACCATAATTGTAAATTCACAAGACACATAATTGTCAACAATGTGGTTAGATAATGGTTGATAAATTAAATTTTGAATTATTTAAATTTTATAAAATTGATTTTAATTAAGATTAAGTTATTTATATTTTAAAATTTTCTCTTAACAATAAGTTTATAGTAAAATATAATATAAAATTTCCATTTTAATGCAACATTTTTTTTTTACTTATAATGTAGAATATTTTTAAATGCAAGCTTAATTTTAAGAATCAACAACTAAATAATATAATTTTCTATAAAATTCCAATTGCGCCTTCTAAAGAATTTTTTGGGAAACATGAATGCTTCCAATTCCAAATATATGGTAAAAGTTGGACGAAGTACATGTTGGAAGCATGAACAAGAAGGATTTAAATTTTAATGTTGCATATAGAAAAAATTATATTATGAGAAAAATATTTATTCTTTGATGGCGTCATGTGTTTTTTAATAAATATTAATCAATATTTTTTATGAAATATATTTTATATGTATTTTTTGAGTATAAAAAAAATTGAATGAAGCACATTCATATCATGCAGTGCCATAATCCATTTGTTATTGTCAAATGTATTGAAAATGGAATCAATAAACAAAGCATTAACTCATCACATACACTTTATAGATGTTCGAGTACTGTAATTTAGAGCTAGTAAAATGAGTCAAACTGACCCATATAAATTCGGACCAATTTGGTATAGTTTGTTAGGTCTATAGACTGGTCTGAACACCAAAAAAGTTTACCTAAAATGAACCAAGTCCATTTGAGTTGATTTTTTTTAATTCTTTGAAAAATTAGATTTTTTAAACAAAAATAAATTGAGTCTATATTGACCTAACTCGGGTTAACTAGTTTTTCCTCGTTGATCTACCGGATTAAACTGGTCACTTGCCAACTCTATTCTAATTTGATCACTTTACATGAGTATTAGTATTTATAATTTTGGGTATATTTTTTTAAAATAATGATTATAGTTTATTAATGTATTTAAAAAAATAATGTAAGGTAACCATCCCATAAATATATACTAAGATATATATATATTTTTATATAACATTGTAAGTTAACTAATTTATTATTTTAAAAACTAGGTACATTAACAGTCATATAAAATATAAATTTTATCAATCTAACATCTATAATTTAACAATTGAATTGATAAAATTAATATTATATATAAAATTATTGAAATGTATAATAATTGGTATAAATTACACTCTTATTATCATTCCTAATATTAATATTAATATATATATATATATATTAATATATATATATATATAATAAACACTAATCAATATGACAAAAGTATATTTATTTTTTTTATACCCATAAAATAAATGCCACTGGCTACTCTTCGCGGAAATCATATTGTTGTTGTTAGTTTAATGTTTATAAAGATTTTATCTATTTATTTTTTTGCAAATATAATAGGAAGAGTTGTTAGTTCTTGGCTTGTGGTTTTTTCTTTCCTAATACAGCGAAGAAGATTTTCACCACTAACTCTTCTCATTTTTTTTTACAAGTTTCAATTAATTATGAAAATAATATTTAACTTGGTCACACTTAAACTTAAAGCTATTAACTCATTCTAAAAAATATATTATATGAAAATCAAATAAATTTCATGTCTGCTGCCAATTGACCTGTTAAGTTCCCTATCACGTGTATAAGGGTCATTTCCATAGTGAGAGATTTAATACATTCATGCAATTAGTTAATCAATCTGTTAAATCATTAATATTTTAAATTGAAAAATAAAAATAAAAAAATGCAATCAAAATTTGAACCGACTATTTTTTGAATGGTCTTAATTTATGACTGTGCGAGTCAGGAGAATGTATTCCGATGACCAAGCTGAGACACCGGAATCTCTTGCAGGACTCTGAAGACCTGTTTGGAAGTACCGCCTTTGCCCTCTTTCTAAAGTTTGAAATTTTTTATTTCATATTTCAATTAATTTTTTTTTTATCAAGAATATGTTCAATCGATAATTAGACACTGATTTTTTTTAAACACAGAGATCATAAATCTAGTATGCTGGAACTTTTTTTTTATTTGATTTTTCCTTTAATGCACAATATGACTGGTCATAATGGTTTGGAAGAAAAGATATTGATAGTTGACACAATGGGTTATCGTGCACAAAATAAAATATCAAAAAATTAGATGCAAAGATAATATAATTTTTAACTTTCTAAGTGATAAAAGAACTATAACCACTAAATCAATAGCCTTGATTGATTTATAATATAAAATATAAATTTTATATAATAATTTAGAAATATTAAATATATTTAATTTTTATTTAATAAATAAGAGAATGTATAGAAAAATTATTAAAAAAACATTTAGATATATTTTATATGTATTGGAATTTTACAATTTTATGAAATATATTGTTTATATAATTATAAATTAAATTAAATTCTATATACTATGTATTCTAAATTATATTATACAATTTTATAAATTATTTTATATTATAATAAATTTATAAATTTAATATATCTATATAATTTATGAATTGGTATAATAAGTAACCATTGGAATTTATATACTACTCTCTTTAATCCTTTTTTATAAGACTAAAAATAAAACTTTGTTTTTTTTATAATAACCAACCTATGGTGCCAGGTGGATTAATTATTTTTTACGTAAATGCTATTGATTATAAATTATTTTTTAAGTTCAAATACTCTCGCAACCATCTTACGACCTCACTGATAGTCGCTACCTCATCAAGAAGAATAGGAGTTGCCACCAGCGTTTTAGGTAGGAAACGCCAGGAAACCATAAAATGGAAGGTGTTTAGATAAGGCTGGAATCTGAACCAAAGAAATGGAATTTGGGAGTCGGTTACGTGAGGAATACACGACATCCCTCACACCTATCACTTGATAGTTACCATAACTAGATGCATGAAATAAGATTACTTCTACATTATGATTTATGCTTTTCTAATGGAAGATATTTACAAGGGATGGCTAGAGAATGTCTTTGATTTTAGGGTGAATAACTTGACAAGAGTTGTCTCATGCTTCTATTATCTCATACTGTAATGGAGAAATCAAAATTTTCGTAGTTTTGAGGAGGCTTGGAATGTTTGGCTTTTTGAGAAGCCAGGAGGCTCATGGATGGTTTGGCTGAGAGGTTTAGTTGAGAGGCCGAAAGGTCGAGAGGTTAAGATGTTCGTGGCCGAGAGGCTAAGAAGGTTTGGCCGAGAGGCCAAGAGGTTAAGATGTTCAGGACCGAAAGGCCGAGAGGCTGAGAGGTTTGGCTGAGAGGGTCCCGTGTCGGATAGATTCAGAATTACCTTTTGTTGATCACGAGGATTCAGGTTTATGCATGGGTGGAGGTGCGGGGTTCGACTAGACTTACCTGGTATCCAGTAGGGATGATATTATTCCGCCGAGTTGATCTGCCTGTGTCGATCTCCGATTCATAGAAACTTAACACTTTCCTCCCATCCTTTCTCCATGAGCCTTCTTCTTTCTCCTTCTTCTTCCTTCCTTCTTTTCCTTTTCTCTTCTCTTTTTCTCCTCCCTTCTTTGCTCTCCCAGCCAAAAGACCCCCCTGCCAAAGACCCCTTCTTCGTTCAAACACGGATCCTTTTATAGGCACCCCTCTCATCCTTGGTCACCATCACGAATCTTCAAGGAGATCTCCTCCATTAATGCGTTGACATTTGCTCCCCCGATTTTTGTCCCAAAGTTGCTTACGCGTCTCCGCTTTTATGTACAGTGGCAAAGTTGAAGGTGACCTCTCGTGAAGTCAACGTCTGCTTGATCCCTTTATTTTTTCTGCTGCTACATCCACTTTTCCTTTTTTTGTTTTTGTTGATGCAAACTGGACAAAATTGGGACATGACAAACACTCACATAATTTCATATACCTATTTGAAAAAATCAATCTAAAAAATAAATAGATATATTGTATTTTTGTTATATCAATTATCATTTTAACGATGAGTTTCTCCCATGATAATATCTATGTTACCTAGTATTGTTATAATATTGACCAATTTCATTTTTTTAACTAATTGACAAAGAATTTGTAAATTAATCAAATCTAGTGGATGAATTTTCCATCTTTAAGAAAAATCACTTTGATCTCTTATTAGAAAAATACCTAATTCTATCTCGGGAGGTTCAATTTTTACATAAAATTATAGTTTTGACAATTTAAAAGTTGGAGAAGATATTTTCCTAATAAATAATAAGTGAAATATATTAATATTTTAAACACATTGAGAGTTTAACTTTGTTCTATATACAAAAAATATTTTAGGAATTTTATTTTGATTCTTCGCATGTATAGTAAATAAAAATTAAAACAATAAATTTATTAATGATGAAAGGTTAAAATAATTAAAATTAATGAAAAAATTTATAAAATGAACAAGAATATCTCTCATTAATATTAAGTAATTTTGGATAAATATTTAAATTTATGACAGATTTAGTATTATTAACTAAATTATTGAATATCGATGAATTAATTAATTATGTCTCATAGAAAGATTTTGAGCTAAAAATTGGTTGAGTCGGGCTAGGCTTTACAAAAGTATTGCTTGACTTACTTCATATTTCAACAACAAAAGTCTGGACTTGTTACCTGTCGTCAGTTTTTTTTAGGTTTGATTAGACTTGGCCCAATAACTTATTTAAATGTCTATGTCATTAATTTTTTTAGGTATGACTTGACTTGACCCAATAACTTATTTAAATGTCTATTTCATATTAAGGTATTTAAATAAGTCAACAACTTATACTTAAACAAGGCATGTAATGTTAAAGAAAATATTTTATAACAACAAGCCATAAAACATTTGTAGTTTAAACTTCAAATTATAATTTATTCAAAATTATAAGAAAATAATTTTTTTTATAAATAGTAAATTTTGTTTGAATGTTTGGATATATATATATATAAAATAAAATATAATCCTACTATACTCATTTAAATAATCATCTCAATTGGTAATTCAAATAAGAGATGCATGTAATAAGCTCAAACTTAATAAATCAATAATATATTTATTTGACCAATAAATTTTGTGTTAGCCAATAAAATAATGGAATCAACTATCAAAGTCATTGATCCAGGTAATACAATTGTAAAAAAAATAAAAAAATTAAGACTGTCTATTTTAAAAACTAGTCTACATTGAAATGGACTAATTTTCTAATTTATTTAAAACAATTCTAATATTATATATTATATCAATATTAATATTTTTATTAAAATAATATTATTGATAAACAGATTGATATGTTAGACATTTTTAAAAGTTCATAACTTAATTTGTTTAAATAAAAAGACTTTTTAAAAAAGTTCTAAGTCTAGACTTTTTTGTTAAACCGGACAATACATACCTTAATGAATGATTTGACTTCCTTGTACTCCTAATTTGAAAGTAATAAATAATACTATATTTATTTATTTATTAAATTACATTAGTTTATTAAATTATATCGATATATAATTAATATAAATGTTTATAATACACATAATTTAATTAATTTTAATTTACAATACACATAATTTAATTTATAAATTATTTATATAATTAAATATTAAATATTATTATTTTAATTTAAAAATAATATAGTTATTATAATATTTAAATTAAATAACAAATATTTAATTCTAATTTAAAATAATAAAATTAAATTTACAAATTAATCATCCAATAATATTATATATAATATGCATTTTACATTGTAAATCAAGTGAGCAATTTAGTTTAGTGGTTACAGGATTTCCAGTGATTACTCTTTATATGTAATTTTGTCGCATTTTGTAAATATATTTTTGTCTATAGCATTGTCACCCCAATAATCATACAAGTATATCGACACTAACATCCATTAATTTAGAACGGCACCAGATCAATTACATTATTTTTATCCATCAATACAAAACAAGTTGATAAAAATGACATCGTTGATGCGCAAGATGAATTCGAGTTCCACAAATGGAAGATTTACATATTCTGAGGTGAAATTGATGGAAGACTTAAACAAAAGAGGACTATATTGTAAATTATAAATTATTGAGGATTATGTAATAATAAACAACCAAAGTACACGATTTATTTTACTCTACAGGTGGTCCAGGAAATAGTTACACCGTCATAAAAGCCACCAGAATTTTTCATCGAATTAGAATTTAACACATTTGGCTGCCAATTGCATTATCTAATTCTCACAGCTAGAAAGAATTTTGCCTTTAATTTTAATGAAACAACCTTTACATAGTACATTGTGTAATTTTATAGTACCATCCAATAAAATGTAACACAACAAGAGGAAACCAAACACTCCTAACATCTCAGCCTTAAATAAGGGGAGGAGAAACTTATTAATACACTTAAAAAAGTAGGATTGCATTGATTGCGTTATCGAAAAATAAGATACATGGCTGTTTCTGCAAGATTCTTCTGCATGTTATTTTTATTCCAACCTTCAAGAAGTTATTATTGAAAGATTTTTATTTTTTTTTACCAAGTGCGTTTAATTATTATCCTTGAGATACTGTTGATAAATTTCTCCTTATAAAGAGTCTTTATTCACTAAAGATTTTTTTAAAAGAACCCTATTGTCAGTTTGGTAGGATTTGTAAGAATACGTATAAGGTTTGAGTCTCGTTACAGTTAGATTTTTTTTAAGAATCTCTACAAAAATAACATTCAACCAATTAAAAAGATATATAAAGTAAATTTTCAATTTAGAGTTTTAAGTATTGTTTTTTATTAAATAATTATTAAAATAATAAATTATATAAATAATTTTTAAAATATTAGAAATTATATTACATATTCTTGTATCTATTAATTTTTTAAATTATTTCTTCAATATTAATAAAATATATTAATCTAGAGACTAAATGAATAAATTTTTAATATTTTAAGGTTTATTTATATAATTTTATTATTTAAAAAATAATAACTGGCCGAACAAATTAAGAATTTATTCATATATATATCATACAAAAAATACATACAGGTAATGGTCGAGGATTACAATCTTCTATAATTATTCTTTAACCACAAGGATCTGAAATTTTATAAGACGATAAAAAAAAAATCTTATTTATTTTGAAATTGATGTGATTAAATTGTGATGACAGGATCGGAATCCAATATTATTACGAGGTAATGTGCTTAAGTAAGGAACAAATCCAATCCCATCGAGGGAACGGGGAGGAAAAGTAATAAAGCATACATCTAACCCTCCCCCAGTTGAGTTCCCTGCTACTTTTACTTAATTATACATTTTATTAAATAATTTAATACTCAAATGGATGGTTACGAAAAATGTTAAAATCCCTATAGTGCCATTGAACATGGATTATTGATAGATCTGTTTTGAAACTGAGTCAAAGGCAGTCAATAAATCAATCCAGCTAAAAAACAGTAGAGAGAATAGAATGGACGTAACGCGATTTAGTAATAAAGAAATAATAATATTTTGGGATGAGAAAAGCCGTTGAGCCATGCCATCCAACAATTAATAAATAATGGAAAAGGGGAAATTTATTTATTTATTTATTTCTTTGAAACGAAGAAAAAGAAAAAAGAAAACAAACGCGGCCTTGAAGTTGCTAATAGAAGTATAGAACAAGTAGAGGAAGTTCTCTTTGATTCTCTCTCTCTCTCTCTCTGCTGGTGAGTTGTGAGTTTTGAGTTGCAGAGAGAGCAATGAGTCAGGAATCGTTTATATATAGCTTCGTGGCTCGTGGGACGATGGTGTTAGCCGAGTACACAGAGTTCACGGGGAACTTTCCTGCAATTGCAGCTCAGTGTCTCCAGAAAATCCCTTCTTCCAACAACAAGTTCACCTACAATTGTGACCACCACACCTTCAATTTTCTCGTCGAAGATGGTTACGGTATTGCCTCTCTCCTCCGATCTCTTGTTTTTTCTCTTTGCTGCATCTTCCCCATAACCTCGACCTCGTAGCACTTTAATTCACAGTTTAAGTGCCGGATCTACTCTGTCACATCAAATTGCCACAAATATTTATTCCTTTCTTTTTCTGTGGGTTTTATTTCCTCTTTGAATTTATTTTCCACAGTGGATTTTCTTTACTTGCTTTACTTTTTGGGGTTCTTTCCCAAGTTTTGTTATTTTGTTATTTTGTTATTTTTCTTTTTTAACATAAGCCTGTATCCTCGACCATTTCATCATTTATGGATAGATAATCATGTAACAAACATTCTTCAAGCAAGGGCTTATCTTGTGGTTGTGAACTTGTGAATTTTCTTGGGCTGGACTTAGGCTTCCACAGAAACGCATGGCCGATTTGTTCTCTGCATGATGAAACAACAGCTATCACTTCCAAATACTTCTCCCTAAGGTTCTCTATGAATAAATTTTTACACACCTGTAGAGGAAGAAAATAACAAGGTAAAATGTATTAAGTTTTTCGATCATAAAATTAAGTAGGTGTATTGGATTAGGATTTTGAATGACTTTTTTAGGATTGAACAATTTTTGTATTCTATTTAGACTTTTAAATAATATAAATAAATCTTCAGCTAATCAACTATTAGAATTTTGGTTAACGAAATTTGGTGGTATTTAATTAGGATCATTAGGAGTTTTTTTAAGAGCGTAACAAAATTCAATGAAATTCAAGGATTTTTATGACTTATAAAAAATATTCTAGTATTATAAAACATACATTATTTTGTATGGTGAATTTCCGGTTATTTTTTAGCATGAGATATAAATATCTCACCAATCCAACCATTTTATTAAAAATCTTGAGATAATTTCTTCTATTTTAATCATATTTTTCTTTCAATTCTACACACTTTCTCTGCCATCGATATTTTATATTTATTAACTTTTTTTTATCAAATTCACAGTGTGTATCAAGTCTATGTAATGCCTTTTTTGTTTGCACATGTTGCGTTGATTCAATTACTAAGTTAATTATTGTTATATATAATTGTTCAATTGAAACTATGAACCACCCTACCAGCTTCCATTATTTGATTAATGTATTCTACCATCTGATTCTCCTTTAAGTTTGAAGGCTTCCACCATCTCATTTCCCTTTTAAGTTCGAAGGCTTCTACTGAAAAATCAAGTCATATAAGAGAAGTAGATATAAGAATGGTGGGGGTTTTAATTCTGTTGGAACCAACTGCCAAACCAAAGTTTTAAAACATATTTCTATTGGTATTGAGACTATTGCTGTCAATTTTGAAAAAGTATTTAATTAATAAAAAAAGTAAGAGATAGACCGAAGTATAATAATATTTGGGATGTTGTAGAAGAGATTCCAAATTTAAATGACAAACTACTTAAAGCAAATGAGGACTTGTTGTTCTTAACTATGTCACCGAAAGAACGTTCATTTTGAATATATTTCAAGTTAGGATGATTAATCTTATAAATTTACAAAAAGTTTAAAATCTTATAGATTATTACGGTAGGTCAATAGACCTGTTTTTGTGTATTTCCTTGTAATGGTTTATTGTGTTATAAACAAATAGGGTGTTCATTGTATCTGATTTTGAGACTCGATATCTGTTCTTTCTTTGGAAGAAATAAGAAACTGAGACTGACTGTGGATATAGGTCACATCGGCTAAACTACACAAATCTGTGTGTATTTTTTCTTTATGTGATTTTCTGTTTATTCTTGTCTTGTTGTAACACTCAGGGTTACTGAAACATTGAGTTGCACTCTGATGTGGATTTTATCTTCTTAATGTCTTACATCTGGCATTAATGTAAATTGCAGCTTACTGTGTTGTTGCCAAGGAATCTGTTAGCAAACAAATCTCTATTGCTTTCCTGGAACGTGTCAAAGCGGACTTTAAACAAAGATATGGTGGTGGAAAGGCAGACACAGCTGTTGCCAAAAGTCTCAACAAGGAGTTCGGGTATGATTGTTTCGTTCCAAGTCATTCATGATGTTTACTGATAATTCAATGCTGGATAGAAAAACTGGTATAAGTGAAGGTAAATAATATGGGTGCACATTTGCAGACCAGTTATGAAAGAGCACATGAAGTATATCATCGACCATGCGGAAGAAATTGAAAAACTAATTAAAGTGAAGGCTCAAGTTTCAGAAGTTAAAAGTATTATGTTAGAGAACATTGACAAGGTATGTTTATGTTTTAGAGTAAGACATGGGATTTTTTTCAGATATTTTGAGTCATTTCCCTGTGCAGTTGTCTTATGCATCCTGGTCTAACCTTTAATCCATTTTTAATTATATTGCCCTTATTGAAATAAACGATTAATGGAGTGGGGAAATATGGTTTTGAGGGTTCCTTTATTGCAACTTTTGGGGAGTGGTTAGGAAAAAAAATTATTGGAAATTTTCTAGAGTTGGAATTTTAGAGCACAATATATACTTGCCCTTTTTCCTCCCTGTCACTATTGTTGGTGACGACTTGCAATCACAGTTTGACAATACTTAAATTTGCATTTCACCTTTAAAATCTTCGGTGACTAAATTCTAACATGTTAAATTCTGTGGAACTGTAAACATTTTCTTGTTTATATGTATTAACATTACTGAGTTGCCTTAGTTGGATGCATTGATTGCAAAATGTCAAACAAGACACTGTAATACTTTGCCAACGTTGCTTTCGCAATACGTACTTTCAGGCTATTGATAGAGGAGAAAATCTGACTATTCTTGCAGACAAGACAGAGACATTGCACTCACAAGTAAGTTGAATAAGGTTTGACAACTATCCTTTAGAATCTTATGTTTTCTAGGGCTGAAGGATCTCCAAATTTTCAGGCTCAGGACTTCAGAAAGAAGGGAACTCAAATCCGTCGGAAGATGTGGTATCAAAACATGAAAATTAAATTGGTTGTTCTTGGAATTTTGTTCCTTTTGATCCTGGTTATCTGGCTTTCTGTTTGCCATGGATTCAACTGCTCAAACTAGCAACAAATGGAACTTTACAGATAGGTATTTAAATGATGTTTAGAGTGCAATTTAGCTTAGAAGGGGGAGTTTGGCAACTGAAGAAAAAGTTTCCTACCTTCTTTGTTGGTATAATGATATACGTTATTCTTGGAAATTCTTAGAGAGAGGAGATCGGGTGTATCTGTAATGTATCATATACTGGACTGTTTGGTCTTGTCAAACAATACAGTTGTAATTTGCTTCTCTTTTCTTCTTTATTTTAAATATAGAAAAATGTTATTAACTTAGCCTCTCGTTTAAACATTTGTCTTGATTTTTTCTCCAGGAGGATTTTTTTTAGACAATCTATGTATGGCAAATTTGTTAATATGAATTGGCGATGGCTAGCGCATGATGATTTAGTTCATTGAATCCGTAAACATTAATATTCTATGAACAGATCTACAAGTATGTACCAAATGGATTAGGAAACAATTAGATAACCATAATTGTTTTTCACAGTATAAATTGCCACTGTTATTAACTATTGGAAGAATGAGTTGTTTTAAATCTTGATTAAATTCATCCCTTTTTTTTTTTGCTGTATAACATTGGACATTAAGACAAGTGCTAACAAGCACGGGAATTAAGAAGTGTATAAAAATAAAAATTGTAATAATTAAATATTGTATTTTTATTCTTTATTACTTATTGAGTACAGTTGAAACATTTGTTTAGCCTACACGATTTGTGTGTCTAATGTTTCAAAAGATCTCCTTTGAAAAGGGTCACAGTTCACACTGAAACCCTAAACCTTGGTACCACCAACCCGTACCCAAGACATTGCCATTTTGCCAAAGGTATTTAAAACTGAATACGTTCATACCATAAACTAGAAAAAATGATGACTTCAGCTTCCTTATAACTAACAAAAATGTCAAGTATCAATAGAAGGAAATAGTGAATAAAATTAGACTCTCGCAACTTAGTCATGTGTGGACTATATTACCCCTTAAAAGGACAAAAAATATCGATGTGGATTGGTTCTTCACTTGTTTATTCCAAGAATGACAAGAGAATCCCGTCCAAAAACAAAATCACAGGAGGATCAAAATTTGGGCTTACATTTTGCGAGAGGTGGCAAGGTGATGAGGCTAATGCAGTCCATGGAAAGCTCTTACAGGCTAGATTGAACCAAGGGAACAAAACTTGGAAATGTTTGAAGGAAGACTTATACTTCAATCATCGAATATAATCAACTTATGGAAATATTTTAGTTTAATGTATTTAATTCCGTTGTGAATAAAAATCAATCTTTAAGTTCTTACATTATTATACTAAAGAGAGACATGGAAGATCAACTTACCAAGAGCAATGAGATTAAAATCTAATATGATGTCTAGGAGGATCCATTGCCAAAGAAATATTGGGATTGAATTCTACAATAAAAGACTTTATGCAAAGGGATTAAATAGATGCATAATGTCTATTTTGAAGATTGTCCATGATTCGTGAGAGATCCATAAATTATATGTTGCGGAGATAATACTTAGCATACATTTGTGAGATAATATTTATATTTTAAATTAATTTTTCATATTATGGACATGATACTCATATTATAAATTTGTGAAATTAATATTTATATTATAAAATGGACACCACACATTACTAAATGTGATTGGTTAGGTTTCTCATTATCTTGATTCGATAGAGGCATTTTTAATCATATTTTAAGTGTAAAATATCAATCAATTTATTTTTTTCACCTACAAAACTCAAATATAAGACTTATTTAAGATATTTAAGTCCAATTTCATTGAGATCTTCATAATATTGATAGTTAATGAATCAATTTATTTAAAAATATAATAATTACTAATAAATATTATAATCATACATATAAAAAATATTAAAATGATAAAAAAATCAATATATCTAACCAAATAAATTACGTCACTTAATTCTCCAGGGGATCTCATGTTTTAAAATTGTTGAATGATTAACTCAAATAAATTGCAAATGAAGTGAGAAATTATAGACATTAAGTTCAAATATATAAAAATAGGAGAAGAAAATACAAAACTTATATATATATATATATATATATATATATATAATTATACATTGCGTATTTATAGTAAACGTTTATTTATATGTTTATATATAGCATTGGATTTAGTGGTGTATACTTGCTTTATACTAATGATGTTTCCCTTTATATTGTTATAATGCGTTATGAATGATTTCATACTCACTTATTAATTTTATTATTTTCTTAAGTATTTAACCTTTACATTATTTAGATGTTAGTTAATGTAAAAAACTCATATTCTTTGGATCAACTTAAAAGAAATAAATGACTGTTAAAAAACTGTAATTCTTTTATAAGCGTATTACGATTTAATGCATTTTATAGGATTTTAAAAACGGTATGAATATAATTATGCAATATTCAGAAACATTGCTACAGGTGAGGACATATTAAAAAATATTCTCCATTTTTTATATGCATTTAATGTGCTCTGCTATGTTGAGAAAAGGAATTTAAAAAATATTTTGAATTAATTTTTTATCTTCTCAAGGTTGGACAAAATAATGAGCCTTTAATAAAAACAAAAATGAGGCTCGTCCGATTGATATTGCTCCATCCTCATACGTGAATGTATCAAATATATGTATTTTTATAAAATAATTATTTGAATAATTTATTTGTAATATATATGAGTTTTAATATGCTAATGTTACAGTTTGGTTGGATATGATTAACAATATTAATTGTTTATTATTTGAATATTCTAAATTAATTGAAAGTTACAATTTGTACCTAAATAAGCTACCCCGTTTCTAGAAATAATACAAGAAACTCTCCATTCTGCATCCATTCTCTTGTACTATCTATTCTCCCCTTCTAGTTGTTCTTATTGTTTTATGCTAATTTTCATAACACTTAGAACTATTTTATTAAGTTTTCTTTTTTCAAAAGGATATTTGTACGAATTTGTGATATGTGGTCAAAACTACTTCTAATATCCCGTGTGAAAAAAAATAAAAAGTATAAAATAAGATAAAAAAAAAGTAAAGAGAATTAAAGGAGTTAGTTTTAGAATAAATAATATATATAAAAAGTTGAAAAAGTTTTTTTACTTTCATCTAATAAGAATTCTTATTAATAATAAATTTGTTAACTTGATTAATAGTAGATAAAATAAGATATATATTAATATTATAAAATATTTAATACAATCATTTAATAAAAAATCACTATGTATAGAAATTTTGTTGATTTTAGTAATTACTATCTTAAAAGACATGCATTACATAATTGTTAATTGATTAATTTTTATATTAATAGTACATATTCGTTAAACTCTTAATAATAATAATAATCTAAAATATTATTTCTACTATAATTTTTAATTAATGAATAATGTAAAGTTTTGTATACAAATTAAAATGAAGGACAAAACGAGTAACACGAGTATGAATAGGAAAATACTAAATTGAAAGTATACATAAATTGCTTACACATGCACTTGAGAGGTAGCCTAATAATCGCGTGCGAGTTGGGTAAGGGCTGGACATCACTTGCCGCAATTTAAAAAGATGCAGAAAAAAAAAAATCACCAGGGAAATGTTTTTTAACATAAAAAATTGAATTGTAAAAAGTTATTCTTTCATTTGATTTTTAGAACATATTTTTAAGAGTATTATAGTTATGCAAGTTCAACCACTAAATAATTATTGAGATAGAATTTCTAAAATAGTTATAATAAAAGTGAATAAATTTATAAAAAAAATAAATTTATAATGATATATAATTAGATTACAGTGTAACATTATTTTACGGTATTATTATTTTTTATTTTTGAAAATGTATGTATGTAATAATAAATAAAAATAAAGATAATTAAAACAATATTAAATACGATCTTAAAATAATTTTTTATTTCAGGTTGACGAATTACAAAATCCTTCCCGGTTTATAGAAATGTGTAGTGCAGTAAAAAGTTGGAGTTTCCTCTTTAAGAAAAAAAGGGAAAGTCAAATTGTCAACAATCGAATCTACTCGCACGTGATCTCAATTGAGCCCATCTCTGTCTTGTCATCCATGCACGAGCCACAATTGCTCCTCGTAGCTATCGTAAGGAGAACAATTTAGAATCTTTTTTATTTAATATTTTCTCTATAAATATCTAATTTCTGCATATAACTCAAAATTATATCCTTCTTTACCAAATATGCACTGGACATTCATGTTCACCAATCTATGTTAAATTAAAATGATTATTTTTAAGTGATTATCATAAGTATATATATATATTCTTTGTAAATGAAATCTTTTTACATCGACAATATATTAACTATATATTTAGTCTTTATATATTTTTATAATATTTTTTTTCTCTTCCCGTTGTATCACATTACTTAAGTATTTAAGCCATGATACTGGGATATTTTAATATAGTATAAACACTCATTTAAATTATTTTTATTTTTTTAATATATTTTTCTCTTTCTATCATGGTATGATCATATAATTTATCATTGGTTTTACACGTTTTTATTTCTTCTATTTCTTTTTCTTTCTAGGGGTAAGTTAGGGTATTGACCAAATATTATTCTTTTTCCTTTTTATTTTATTTTGTTTCTCTCTTCCATATAGTGAAATATGCTTATGCTTTTCATTACACTTTACTAGAAACATTTAAAAGAAAACATTATTAGCTGTATATTAGGAGAGAGACGGAGAGCGTTTTGTATGTCACTCAATCAGGAGATTGGCACACGAGTGTGCATAAGAATTTCACATACATCCATCAATTTTACTCATCATCGCGCATAAGCATATTTCACCATCATGCATGCACTAGAAGGTCATCCAAAAACCAGTTCAGACCACTTCTATCTTTAACGTCAGAGAATCTTAATTAAATAAGATAGGATTATTAATTATAACCAACAAAAAATTATTTCAATTATTTAATACAGTTACATATTAAGACTTAAATTTATAATAACTAGTTAAAGTAGAACAGTTTCATGGCTGAATGGTGTATAAACAATTATATTTTTAGTTATATATAAATTAAATAATTATAGTTGAAGACTATAACAATGCAAATAAATCATTAACATTTTTTTTTATCTTCTATCCCTATGAGATTTTTTTATTTTACTACTAATTTTAACTACCATTTAAATTAGTAAGTAAATCTTGACTAATTAAATATTAATTAACTAGAATATTATTATTTTTAGTTAAATTTAAGTTTTAATTATTTATATTTCTTATTATTACAAATTAGTTAAAAAATAACTTCAAAATTTAAAAATTAATTACTAATTAACTAAGATTATTTTCTTAACTAATTTATTATTTATTTCATGTTATTACTAATATTATAATAATTTTATAGTTAATTATTTTTATTAGAAATTAACTATGAAATTATTATTGATTTTAAAATTTATTCGTAGTGCACGATTGGGACATACATAATTTTCGTACATATATCGGCCAAATACCTGGATCATTGAAATATCCAAACGAGTTAAATGAACTTGTTAGAAGGAAAACGTGTCGTACATCGTTGAATTGTGACTAAAATGAGAAAAATGCAAGAAATGTGAATATTTAGCAGTGGAATATAGAGAAAAGTAAAATTTCATTGCAGGATGAGTAGAAGTTTACAAGAGAAGACACACACGTAAATGGCAGGGAAATGAGGAATCAGACCCTACCTAAACCTATATATAGATATAAAGATGAGAACATAAAGGTTACCTAGACAGTCCAAGTTAATGACAGAATGAATTGGACATAGAGTTGCAGACCCTCCATGGCCACATATATATATATGCAACGAAGCTAAGGAACGAAAAGGGATGGACATGCAAGGAAGAAACTACATGTCCCTAACTTCGAAAGCGTTCTTGTTCTTGACGACTATGTCGTACATGTGCATGGGTTTGAACTTATTGAAATCTCTTGGGAGGGAGATGAGGTGGACGGTGGAGCGTTTGTGGAACTGAAGAAGATCAGGGTCGTCGTAGTAACGCTCCCAGCCCAGTGAATAGAGCTTACGCTCTAAAGCCGGGTAAGAGGTGATGATCTCATTGGTGGCTCTGTGAACCAACACCTTCCTTCTTCCTCCTCGGCTTCCCTCCACTGCCTCACCCCCTGGGTTCTCCACCAGCCTCACCACACCGTTCTTGAATACCCATACCCCTGACATTCTTTCTTTTCTGTCTTTTCTTTCCTCCTTAATTTGTATGTCAGCATATGCTCTCTAATCTATATATAGCTGAAATGAATTAGCTGCCACAATCACTATCCAATTATTTTATTTCTTAAATACACCATATCAATGGAATATATATACTATATATATAGCGGTCACCAATGAGATTAAGGCTCACAATATTTTAATAAAAGTTCAGTTTTCAAGTTTAATTATTCAATTTTTTTAAAATGTTTTATTTTTATTATTGAGTCATTTTTCATTTTATTTATATACCAGATTCAATTCAATAGTGTATTAAAAAAATGTCTTAATAATGTATGTATATAAATAACAACTCTTATCCTATATCTTGATTTAGTGACTAATCCTAGAATAGGATTGAAATGAGAGAATTACATGTGACAATTTATAGAGGGGTGTTTGGATGTGAATACAGCTAAGGGTGGTGGGACCCAGCGAGGAAGAGTCCTAAGCTAAAGGTGTATTTTGGGGACAGAGTGTTTTTGGAAAGGGTGGGGGCCTGGGTTATTCATTTCATCAATTATCATAATGGGATTGGGGGAATCCTGATTCACTTTTCCATTTGCGTAGTCTAAGTATTGTAACCCCACGCCTAGAGAATCTCTGTTTTGTTTGGCGGAGAATGAGTTCTTCTAGAATACAGTAAAGAAAAGTATAATAAAATAACAAGACAGTAAAAATAAAGTACATCCATACATACAGAGTACACAACAATCACTTGCTGCTTAGTGCTTACCAACGTCCAACAACCATGTTATAGGCGTATAGAAAAAATTCTGACCTAAAAATGTGCCATGTATAGCAAATCAAGCTCCTTAATTAGTTAGACACTAGTGGGGCTATTTCATTCAAATTGTATCATAAAGTGGCGAAGAAAACTATATGAGAGGAAGGGGAGGGGAGGGGCTATGTATAATTTGGAGTTGAATGGTTATGGAATAAATTTCTTCAAGTAGGATAAATGAATAGTATACACTTTTCCAAAAGTATTCATATGGTTTGTGGGGAACGATCCAGAAGTGCATGTAGTGGGTGTGGGGACCAAAGATGAAAGGAATTGATTTCAATTTGGTGTGGAAATAACATTGTTGAATTGCATTAGGACGCACAAGTTTATTTGTTTTTTTGTTTTTGTTGCCTAACTATTATGCTAATTTATACTTTCGGTAAAAGGGTTTTGCTTGCCTAACTAGTTTTGACTATGCACATCGCCGGCCTTCAATTTATATTTCTATAATTTGTATGTGGGGGCTTTCGATGATGGTAACTGAATAATATACTTCTTCTTACCTTCAAAGTTCAAACTCAAATCCCGATGTTTGAATTTTAGAAATGACTGTACAAAGTGAGTATGTATACCTATATGTGTATGAATGTAAATAAACATAAGTTAACGGTTAGCACACAGATGGGTAAGGTTTCCATAATTTAGCTGTTAAAATTGGGTGAAATTGAAACTGTTTGCAGTTTCAGTCTAGATAATAATTTTCTAGGTGAGTTTTGGTTCACAATTATAATAATTATAATTTTCTAGGTGTCTCCTTATTCTATTATTTTGGAGAAAAATATAAATAAAAAGAAAATGTTTCAAGTGAGAGTGCAAAGTTAACTAATCTTAAATATAAATAGTTAAAATTGTAATTAAGTAAAAGAATTTTAATTATTACGTATAATTGTTTTCACCCCTCGCACTTTCGATTACTGATCAAGAAGTTTTAAATATATTAATCATACATTTAAATTTAAAATTAGATATGTGTTTCTGTATACAAGTAAATAATATTCCCACGCAACTTTAAATTTCTTTCTCGCTGTACAGGAACATGTTAGGTTTGTCCCAATCTAATTTAATTTCTAGAAAAAGGAGAAACATGCATAGAAGAGCGAACATATAATAATAAGTATTACAATTCAATAAACTTAATGGCTTAAAAATCACATATATTGATTAATTAGCTTTTTTATTTAGTCACATGAAACTGATATAACATAGATAATTAAGTTATGAACCAATAGAAGTAAATATGTAGCGGTAGAATCCAACAGCGTACCCCATCCGACCCAACCAAATTAAATCAAAGTTAAGGGATGAAAGTTGTAGTCCTTTTAGGGCATACATGCATGCCCATTAACCCAACACCATGGTCTCGACTTTGGTACCTCCTCCTCGTGCCACACGGTCCTATGATGCAGACATATACACAGACCAAAGTTCTACATTTCTTTCCCATGACAAAGATTTTGCTGGGGTCTTTCTTTCTTTGTCATTTTCTCACCAATTCATTTTGAATCCCATTGGGCCACCGTTGACACTACTCTTATATATTCAGCTGTGTATATATCTTCCGTCAATTTAATTACTTGTATACAATATCAATTCTTTCACATATTCAAATATATATAAATTTCCATTACAAGCTAGCAACTCATAGACACTAATGGGTGATGGATAGCTCCTTCATTCCATCCAAGCTCCGTAACTAGAAATTTTCACTCAAATTATTCTGGAATTTGTCTGGTATAAGTATAATATTCTTCTAGAATAAGTTTATGTTAAGTGAAGTAACCAACGATACGTAAGTACTTGTATCAAATACTCACGGAAAGAACAAGGAAAATTCAATTCATTGAGGGTATATAATGATGTAGACGATGAGGTGGCATGCATCAAAACGATTTATTTCTTCAACCCACAACTGCATGCCAGCCTCACATAATTTTGATTCCCAATATATCCAAAACATTTCCAAGTTGAGGCTTCTTGATAAGCCACATCAGCTTCACGATTACTTTTTTGGATTTTGCCCCTTTTATTTTGTTTGTGATAAAAGTTATTCGAAGAACATGTCCTCGGTGACAAAACAACCAATTTTTCAAACATGTTACTTCTTTAATCCCGTGTCAGATAAAGAATCATAAAGGACTTGGCTCCACGATAATGGAATGCTTCCTCCAGTACATATGTATATACATCAAGCCTTTGTGATTGTCCCAAGCAATAGAAAAGCCAAAGACAAAATACTACTCTGAACAAAGATACTTGCTCGTATCATCAACATCTTTGAGAGATGTATATGTCTTTCCATATTAGCCTCTTCTTTTAAAAGAAAGACAATGATCTATCTAGTCACCAAAAAGGAGTTGTTGACTAGGGCTTCCAGTTATATAATAGATTGCTTTCGACAATTGTTGGTACCAAGATCATCAATTAATTTTTTTTTAATATATACAAAAACTCAAATAAATTATAATGTTCTAACTTATATAAATTATTATATCATCAATAGTTTTATATAAATTGTGATTTTTATCCATCAAACATTGAACTATAATTATATATTATTTTAATTATTTGTGTCAAATTTAGTAAAATATAAACAAGAGAGAAACTAATCAAACAATTCATATTTGTGTATATTTTAAAGTATATATTACATCAATTTTATACCTGATCAGGTATCAAATAATTTTTTATTAATATATAATTTTGTAAATATATCTATGTAAAATAAATTTTTAATTCAATTGTGAATTTTAAAATAAAATTATGTAAATAAACATTATTGAGTAATAGAATAGTTAGTATAAATTATATCAACATAATTTCATCACTCTTTTTATTTATATATATATATATATATATATAATATGGAATATTATTGTATACTGTCATTTATTAATATTATTAATTTTTATAATAAATACTTTAAAATCATATTTAAAATGGTTATAATAAATTGACAGAATAATTATTTTTCATATTAAAAGTACATAAAAATTAAACTATACGCTATATATTTATATATATTTCAAAATTACATGATACCAAACGATCAACGTCAATTTTCGATGTGATTTTTATGCATAGTCATTCCCTTATTTATTTTTTCATGTATTAAGGATATTTTATCTCAACTAAAAGACTATTTTTTTTTTAAGTGTAAGAATTACAACAAAGTCTCTTTCTGACATACACGACGACGAATCAAATTCTAATGTGTTTAAGAGGCTCAGTTACCAATAACTATACTGGTCTTTATATTGGTGATAAGTCATGTTTTAATCCTCTCAATATAACAAAAATAAAAGGAAATAAAAAAAAGTTTGCAGAGGAAAAATCAATTATGGTCGAAAATGGTTTCTAACTAATTAGATAAAAAAAATGTAGCAAATAAATGAAATAAATCAACACCATTACTTTTCATGTCTAATATCAGTAATGCAACATCCGTGCAACTGTCTGGTTTTAAAATCATATTAACAATTATTGATCCATTAAATAAAATAAAAACTACCCTGGTTTATTTTTATTTACATGTCTAACAATTATTGCAATGAATAATAATAAAAAGTTAAATATATTTTTAATCATTATAAAATAAACAAATTAAATTTTGGTGTCTACGAATTTTTATTTTTATTTTTATTTTCATCCATCTAAAATAAAATTTTATACTTTTAATTCTTACTATTAAATGAAATCAACTAACTCCTCATATATCTAACCAAAGGTTATTTAATTATCGTAGATGACATTTAATAATGTGTATATAGTATTATGTTATAGTATAATTTTAAAAAACATTAGTTATAAAATAAATGTTAGTTATTTTAAAATGAATTATATGAATTAAAAATAATAATTGAGGAATGAATGTAAATAATATATATATATATATATAAATACTAAGACTATAATTCACTTGTTTTACGAAAATTTAAAATATATTTAATCTTATGTTGAATATGGATCATGGGTTAAAACCTACAGAGAAATTGTGAAATTAAACTACAAATAACAATTGTTTATAAATTTAAAGTCAAGAAAAACAACCCGATTAGATTAAATAGAGAAGAGAACAATTAACATTTCAATGAATTATCCATTCAATAATGGTATTGCGAAAATTTTCTATTGCTTGCGTTCATGAAGTTAGTGTTTGCTAAATTAAATGTCTTTTCCTTTGAAAAAGGTAAGTTTGTTCGTTCACAATTATATTATATATATGGACCACCCATTAATGTGTTAGTGACCTAATGTAATATACCTCTTTAATTTACTGGGATTTACATGTTGTAGATAACGCATACCCATGCGCAACGCAAAGTACAACCATGAGATCTTTTTAGGGTGAGGGTTTTTGTCTCATAAATTACTAATCTTAGTGAAGAATTGATAATAAAAATATATATTACCTAGCAATTAAATTCATAAATTTAAACCTAAATCACGCAATTATGATAAATGGAATCTGGGGATGTATAATTTTTTAAGAGAATTAGTTTAGTTGTAAGATGTAATTATATATTTAAGGTAACAAGTTCAGCTGGAATATTTTATTTACAAAGAGACACTCTCACACACACGCATTATATAGTTTGTTTAACAAAAAGTAAGACAAACAGAACTGCAATATGATCTGTTTGATACTCTAAATAACCATTAAGTAGCTATATATACGATTAGGTGGTGGAACCAAGAGATGTGATGCCTTTATCTCTTCGTTTCGGGAACTCTTTTTTATGGATTTGCCTATTGTAATAATATACGTGTAAGATTCACTTTAAAAGAAAAAGTAAGTTAATCTCACGACAAGGGATCAACTTAATTACTTTAAAAGTATTTTTTGGTGGAGTTTTTTTGTTCAACATTTTTTTGTATGTACTAAAGTTTAATAATTTAACCATTCAATTAATTTTTTATTAAATAGATCAAGTCTATAAATTTTTAAACTTTTTAAAAATATTTAAATAAATTCAGTTTAAAGTATATATATATATATATATATATATATATATATATATATATATATATATATATATATATATTAAAACTAAATATCAACTATAAAATTACATACTTATAAAACATTTAATTTATCTAAAATTTTATGTGCATATCACGGTGAAATAATATCAAAATATTAATTCAATGATTACCTTGCTGAAATTAAATTTATGTAAAAGAGTTTGAATGGAATAATTCATTCTATTAAAGGTTACTTTTAAGACAGTAATTACTTGATTTACATCTCTCACAAGAATTTTCCATCTCATTTCATCCATATATGATTGTCCCGTCTCATCTAACAAGGTTTTTCCAATATATATAAAGGTTCCACTTCATTGATTTCTTTTATCAATAACTAAAATTATTTTTTTTTTCCTATTTAAACTATACTATGGCTTAGTTTAATTGCTGTCGGTATACTTTTTTCCCGATTTAACTCAAACTCTACGCATTACACATGCGTATAGTATATGCCCTCGAATTGATTACTATATTTTTTGTTATATCAAATATGTTTCAAATATTATTTTTTAACCTAATTCAACGAGCATATAGCGTGAGTGTGTAAACACATGATTTGCTGAAACATATATTTGTTTTTGAGATGATCGCCTACCTTAATGTAATTTCGGGCATCTTAATTAAATATTAAAGGATGATGGCCCCGCCTAGGTATATGAACTTATTCTCCATTTCTATACTAGGATCAAGTTTAAAAAACGAAAGAAAACCTGATTGGGCTTATGAAGTTATATTATAAAAGAATGCATATAATTCGGATACCGATGAGAATTTTTCAACAATGAGGGAAGAAAAGAAGGGTGAGGAATTTTGTGATAGAAAAGAATAAGATTAAAGCTAAAGGAGAACGATTTGTTTGCTTATCAGCTGTTAGGTTTATGCCTAACTTTGATTATAAATGATGGAATGAGGGAACTTACATTGATTTTGAGAATAAAGTGCTAAACATAAGGAATGTTGGATCAATTCTCCCACAAGGCCATTTTAAGAGAACTTTCTTGTCATATTCCTTTTTCCCAACAATTAAAAAAGGACCAAAAAAAAAATATCTGATTAAAGAATCAAAACTAATGAGCAGATGAGAATTTGATCTTAATTTAGTGTCTAGTTTTTATATAATTTGAAATAATTACCTGTTTGTGTCTTTAGTTATTTATGTTGTGAGTGTGATGGGTGAAATAAGAGAAAGTAAGTCTGTAATAAAATTTTAATGACTTTTACCATACATCTTGTAACCTATTAGGATCGGCCTAATGAGTTGCGAAGAGTTTTAGATAGTTTCCATAAAATTTTAGGTTCAGACTTTATTATTCTAATATACACTAAAAAATACATCTTGTATAAGTGAGCTTTTTATATAAGAATTAATTCATGCATTTAATATACTATCTCTACTTTTTAAGTGACGACTTTTCACAAAATTTGTATTCCTTTCTATTTCTCATTTTAAAAGTTCCAAACAATATTAATTACTATTTTATCTATTATATCCTTAAAGAGAGAAAAGAAAATGAAGAATAATAATTTTAATAATAACTAGAACTTTAATTACATTTATTTTTTATGTTACAGCTTTAAATCACACTTAAAAAAAGAAAGCAAGATAATATTTGTAATTAATGGTGTAGAATGTATTGGTGCGTATAGTACATATGAAATATTGAAAAAGCTTGGGGCTAAAAAATAAGAATTTGATACATATTATTAACTGACAAAAATATATACTGTAAATTTTTCCGTTCGTGTTTGGAAACTAATAAATTATTTTAGGGAAATGATTTTTGTAAAACTTCATTTAAATTTTTTTTTTATTAAAGCATATTTTTCATCTTAAAATAAACTGCACGCTAGTATTCTTGAATCATAAAAAAAAAGTTAAAAGTTTTATAACTATTTGCATTTAATCATTTTTTAGGTAAAAATATGTAGTTAGTTTCTATGCATATCAATGAAATCATATGCCATGTTTAAATTAATTAATAGTCAAATCAATCGTGAGAATATCTTTATATTTAGTTTATTTTCTTCTTTATGAAATGAAATATTTATGTTGATATGTTATTTTATATACTAACTATTAAGTTACCAATTTGGGTTAGATAAGACGAAAGAGGTTAATCTTTCAAAACAATTTGATAAATTAGAGTTTGAATTTTCGATAAGAAATATTGTGCTTACATATCGTGTTAGGTAATTGGATTATATCTCAAACAAGGTTACATGTGACAAATCCAAATACATGTAACGTATATTTTTGTAAAAAGAGAATACACAAATATATTAGTAAATAATTCTCTAGGCAAAAGAAAAATATTAGAAGTTATATATATATATATAATTAATAATGAAAGATATGTTTTTTTTAAATCAATAAATATTTAAAACTTATTTTTTATTCAACTAATTTCACTCTTATCGGATCAGTCACTTTGAGAGAAAAAGATATGATGTATTTTTATCTATTATATGAAAGAATTATATATTTTAAAATAAAAAAATTAATATTTAAATCTCTTAATATTTATAATTTTTCACTAATATTTATCTGACAAAAATTAAATCGTTAATATAGATATAATTAGAGTATACTATTGTATGACAAGAAATAATAAAAATCCATTCTTTTGAATATATTTTTTATTAATTAAAATTTTATAAGTCTTATATTTTGTTTAATAAGTATTTTTTATAATTTTATATTTTAATCATTTTAATCAATAATAAAATATATTAAAAAAAAGAATTATAAAATATTACTGGTACACGTGGTTCAACATTTATATTACTTAATTATTATTTAATTAGAATCTGAAATTTAATTCTTTGGACATGAAATCTCAATAATTAGAGATATCACTTTATATTTAAAGGAATCCCTTGAATATGGGAAGGAGATTAGTTTGATGAAAAAAAGTTTGGGATATGGTTTACTAAAGAAAAAAAGTTTAAAAATATTTTTTTTCTTGATTTTTCTCCAGTAACAGAATTATATATTAGTATAATATATGTTACTGTTAGAAAAAAAATTTACTAATAGAAGTTAATCCAACAATTATTGGGTTATTTGTAGTGCGCCTGTTGCTTGGTTGGCTGATATCACGTTGAACAACATTAATGACTGAATTATTCAATTCATTATTCATCATATATTGGCGCGGCGTCGTAAATTCACGCATTTTTAACAGCATTTGCAACAAGAATAAAGCCAGAAGTCAAGATAATACACGAAAATAAACTTAAATACATATTAATAAAGGAATAAAACAAAGATATGTCAAAAATAATATACTCCATCAGTAAGTATTTAGTTGAACTTATTTTTATAGAAATAACTGCTTATCTTTATAAGCTTTTTTTTATTGAGTTTTTGAAAATAAGGTATTATTTAAAATAATAATAATAAAGAACACCCACGGAGAAAAAGACAGCTAGTTATCATTAAACACTTGTCAATAAAAATTAAAAAATGACTGAATATTAGCATGGAATTTGACTCACCAAATTCAAATAGCCCGAATTAAGATAAGAGTAAATAAAGCTTGAATGAAAATTAAGATAGTTTGTTAACAAATAGACCTAATTCGACATATTAACGGTAAATTACTAATTAATGCTCTCGTAATATCTGCAACTGTCAATGTGTACAGTATCCTGGGAAAGATAAATTTAGTACCTGGGTATATATAACAGTAAAGGAGAAAAGGCAGAGATTAGATAAAATTCTTTGTCTTCTTGAAGGCATGGTAATTTCATCTAGTCTAAATCTTGAAACCTACTATCCCATTCGTAAAAGCCTTTTAATTAGGATTCTTCCTACAAATTCTTATGGAGTTTTCTAGCACTAGCTTCTCTTATTCTCTTGGAACTCATCCACTCACATGTCTATCAAAATAATAACATTAATCAAGATATTAAGGTAATCAATAATATTTTTAATTATGATAGTTAAATTATATTTAGATGAGTAATTTAATTAATTAATATATTTATTATTCTATATAAATAAAATAATTATATATAATTTATTTTTTAAAATATATTACCAATAGTAATTTTATTACTTTTTAATATTATTCTTATTTTTTATTTCACTAAATTATTTTTAATATTGTATCTTTTAAAATATATAATTTATTTAAAAATTTATAATTTAATTTTAATATATTATTTTTATGTGATTTTTACATTTTAATTTATTATTTTTGACTAATCTTAATATAATTTACTTTTAATATATTATATTTCAATTTATTTTTCTTTTATAGATAAAATCACTGTTTGGGATATTTTTAAGAATAAATTATATTAAATAAGTCAAAATAATTTAATTATAAAAATAACATAAAAATAATATATTAAAATTAAATTAATTTTTTTAAATCTACAATATTAAAAATAGATTAATGAATTGAAAAATTAAATAATATTAAGAAAAAATAAATTCACTGTTCATGATATATTAAAAAATAAATTATAAACATATTATATGTAATTAGTTTATTTATATAAAACAATAAATATATTAATTAATTAAATTAAGTACGTAGAAATAATTTAATTATCTTGATTTAAAATATTATTTATTATCTTAATTATTTAAATTAATATTATTTATTTTGTTAACGTTAAATTAACTAAAATTAATAATAAAAAAAATCATTACGAAAATGTAGAAATATAAAAATTACAATAAAATTTGCAATGACTAAAATCAAGCAAAACTATATTTACTGGATGTACAATATATTTAAGTCTATTTTAAATAATAAAATAATATAAAATTATAAAAAATAAGATATAAAAAAGAATAAGTTACTATATATAACTATATGTTTTATGTGATAAAAATTAATAATAATTGACAATAATTTATACTTATGTGTAATTTTTAAATACGTGATTTTATATGTTATACAAATATTTAAAATTAAAACAAATAAATAAAAACTAAAAATATGATTTTTTTTAAAAGACCAATTCAAACTATTTTTTTGTGTTAATTTTGTATCAGTTTGACCTATTCGATTGAGTCTTTCCTATTCTATAAGATGAAACAATTTCTTTAAATTAATAAACTTGTTAAATCGGCAAGTCCGGTCTAATTGTGTTGAAAATTGCATTTTGAGAGAAGCGAATACTATCCATTTTTTTTTCTTTTTCTAATAAAATGTGGTAATATTTTATACTCACTAATGAAAAATAAAATCATATTCTCAAATTAAATAAGTACATCACTATTTTGCATAATCTTTCAAGTAAGAAAGATTGTTGAAAATCACTGGTTAACACAAGTAAAACTAAACCAATTCCAGTTCCGTACTGCGTTGACGAGGACTTGGAATTTGCATCTATATAACTAATCCAGAAGCTTCTTTGGCTTGACTTTGGTAAGTACAAATTATATTAGCAATATATATGAAAATGTGGAAAATAGTAAATACAATTATGGTTCTTAAATAAAATATTTTTTCTTACACATTTTTACTAGCACGTTAATTTACGAGACAAAAAAAGGTTTTAGAATCAGAGAATAAATGTTAAAAAAACTCAAATATGTCTAACTACAATCAACAATAATAAAAGCCTTACCTAAATCATACGACATTTATTCAATTTGATTAAAAATCAAATTTTCATAGATTAAATACGTCTAACTACAATTAAATCAAATAATAAAATTTAAAAATATGAATCGATGAATATAAAAATACTATTAATCTAAAGGCCAAGAAACGATGTATATATAAATATTAAATATAATTAATAATTTTTTTTATCAAGAAAAGAAAAAATTAATGATATGCATGTACAAATTCTAGACATTTATCGGTTGTGCATTACTGGAGAAACTGATATATTTCATTTGTGGTAAATGTTCTAAGCACCTCGCCAGATTAAAAAAGCATTTGAATAGGTGGCATTATGAGAAACTGATTATATATTTCAACAAATAAAATTATACATTGTTCAATGTTTACTTTTTTTTTGTCTTTTATTTCTCTTTTCAATACCGTACCAACGGTCTGAAAGTAAAAAAAAAAAAATACCTCTCGTACAGCCGTAGTACTTGCATTGCATAGACTAGTTGCTTGGTTCGAGCTTTGCACTGACCCAGAAAAAAAAATCATTTATTGTAAAAAATAACAAGAAGCATCAAATGACTAGTCCAAATAGATTATATAAGGCAAAAGCTGGCTTAATATAGATTATTTTGCATCTTTGCATGTGCATGATTCAACTTTTAAAAAACTAATTATAATTTTTTTAGTTACAGAAGCCGAGTTTTATACAGATATATGCATACAATCCACACATACTTGTAGCTAAAAGAAAAGTTCAGTAACTAAACTGTAAGAACCACAAAGGTTTCAATTGAAAAGTACTTGTAAGCTTTTAGTATGTTTCAAGCCCAATGAACTTTCAAGTGAGGAAGCACACGAGACATGGTGTTAACCATGCGACAAATTTTGCAATAAAAGAAAGTTGCCAACTGGAGAATTTTCATGTACCCAAGCATGTTATGGCCCATTGTTGAGGCTTAATAAATTAAAAAAAAATTGGAAGAGAAGTCTCAATAAATAAGGATCAAGCAATAAGGTAGCTGATAGTATGGGCTCTAATCTAATCCAAAAGAAAGAAAAATTAAATGGTTAAAGAAATTTATAGTTTTTTTAAAGTAAAAAAATATAATTACAACAATAAAATTCGAACTTATGAGTATATATTTCCCAAACTCTCCCTACTAACTTTACTATCCAAATTCCTTTATTACTGAACCTAACTTAATAGTTCTAAAGAATTCTATAGGTTGGACATTGAATATTGTTTTTAATAATGTTATTTAATTTCCTAAAATCAGATGATAACACATGTAGGGTCATTATTTATTTATTGACATCAATTAGATTATATAAGTGAATCAATTAACATCTAAAATCATGCAATTGGGCCTGCTTGCTTATACGACCTCTTTGGCACTTGTTCTGAAGTAGAAGTACAATCCACAACACAAAGGAGTAACTAAGATTTAGTTAAGAAAGTAAAATATCAACGTCTTTAACACTTGTTCCAGAGATTCAAATTAATTTATCTATCACATGTTCAACCCTCAAAGGTATACATAGAGAACCAATAAAAGACAGCCAGAGATATTAAGAGGTTATGGATAAACTATAACCCGATGGCTACACGTAAATAAAGAACCAGAAATATAGTAGATGAACTGTGTTAGATAACAGAAACGGGTAGCAGGACAAATTATAGATAACAATAAACAAAGTTGAGTGAAATTGAAGTAGTAGCTGAACCAATAAAAATCAAAGATAGGTGCGCAACAAGAAGTCAAAAACTAAAATCTGATGCACTATATGCTGGCAGAAGCTACGGTGACAGAATATCAAGTTGCCTTTTGCTATACTTGGCTAATAATCAAGATGCATCATGCATCTCAATCATTTATGCCAAACAAGAAAAGATTGCCTTTTGCTCGATTTGGCTGATAATCATGATGCATCTGAATTATTTACACTATACAAGTCAAAGGATCATTTCTCAGCAAGTTACTGTTATTTCAAATTATGTAATACGTTGTTCATGAAAATTTTCAACTATTGATAATAAAAAAACTGTATAGGCTAGATATTCAAAAACCCTCTAGATCCACTCCAAACCAAACAATGGAAATAAATAATAAATCATAAAACTAACACTGATTATGATGAGCTGAGAGAGTTCTCCTTGGTGCAAGGAAGGTATTATTGGATTTTTCTTGCCAATTTTCTATTTTCCTGCGTTTTCGTAAGATTCAAACAGAGAAAAGATTATGTGAAATGATAAATGCAATAAAAACAGCTAAACAAGGGTACCAAAGAAAGTAGCCTACTTTATTATGCTATACTTTTTAAGTGTGCCTAAGAAGGAATATACCGCTGCTTCCGAGCTTCAGATCCATGCCTGCTAAACTTGATGATCTATCAAAACTATAAAATATCATGAATTGTTGACAGCCAAACTTTCATTACAAATGTAACAAATGAAATTTGAAGATTTATAATTAAGCAACAAAGGTATCATGAATAGTGAGCATTGCCAAGAATGAATGGACCAAAATAGAAGTAGACAACATAGGTCAACTCTTGCAAGTTCTTATTTACTGTAGGTCTGTAGCTATAGCACTTCCAGAGGAGGAATGACCAGGATAACCATATCTGTGAGAATCAGAGCTATAGCACATCCAGTAATAGTCTAGCCTGAGATGCCGCTGCTCCTCTCAAATAGGGCGAGCCATTCTGTGCAGATACTTTTCAGGTATAATGTGGCCCTCAATCTTTCCATTAAGAATGACATACGCTAGAGCAAAAATACCTACTTCGTTTATGAACAGCTTTTGCCTAATTCTGCAGTGTATCCCAACCTCTGAAGATTTCACCATAGTTTTCTTTCTTGTGAACAACTGCTGCCAAACAACCAATCTTTGTCATCAAAATAAAACCAATCAAAACAACGCTGCCACAGAGGATGAAGAGATTCCTCTTTTGTCAAAAGACAAAACAAACCAAAAATTCAAATGAAGAGATAAACTTCTTACATCTAAAACTGGTGTTCTGAAATTAGAACCGAGTCATGATGAGAAAGTCCTTCATGGGATAAACAGTACAGAACTGAGTTTTTCTAGAGAGATTGTAACAGAAGTCAACAACAGCTTGTTTGACAAAGCACCTTATTCATAATCCCAATGTGATTTCCTTCTATCTTGGTTTTTAATCAAGAATGAGAACACAGAAATTGTACAAAACTCAAAAATTGGTTTTTAAACAAGAATTTGAATTTGGAAAAAACTGAGTACATGACAAATTTTAGAAGCCGAGTTCATTGGGTTCCAGCAACAAGCACAGCACCGTGTTACTACACTATCATCTAGTAAAGTGAAACATGAAATGTGAGGATTGATATCATTGAAAGGATACATCGAGGCGTAAAGGGCTAAATTTGGAGAACAAATATATTTTTTTCTCGTGAGACCCAGGTGAATTTGACATTAAATCACAGTAAACTATATACAAGTAAAATTTAATTTGCCTTTATAACCATCACGAAATCGCTCAGCTTCAAAAAAAAGAAACAACATTACCAAATTTAGTTCCACGCGCTGTTCGTCTCATGAAAAGAATAACTCATTTCATAACCACTTCTCAATTCATGTACTCAGCTTCAATATAATTGCCTTTTTCTTTTTAAATGAAAGTACAAAATAACAAATTAGTAAAGACTAAACGAGTCCCTCACTAGTCACTAATAAGTTTCCCTTGACATAACTACTACTCAAAACAGAAAATAACACCGATCCTCAATCACAAAATAAGAGCAAGCAATCTAAAAGGCAAAAAGGAGTAGATACAAATAATATAGAAGATAATATAATTTCATGAGATTCAAAATACAAAAAAGAAAATAGGAAAATGCATCAAAGCTCATCCTCCATTCTCAAGTACTCTCCAACATCGCCCTGGTGCAGAACGACAATACCGTTGGGATCCAACTTCCTACAATCCTGCGTGGACTTAGCGGCGATGCCGAACCCCAACGGCACGTCGGCCATGGAGAACACGACAACACCATCGCCGGGAGCGATGTTGTCGGTGATTCTGCCAAGGGCGCCCTTCAAGACGTGGTTGCCGTACAAGAAAGACATCTCAGACTGCGGTTTGAGCCAGACCTTGTGCTTGGCGTTGGCGGCGAGGAGGTTGAGAGCCTGAACGGTGAGGTGGAAGCTGCCGCCGTGGGTGTACTTGCCGATGCAGGTGCCGAGGGAGACCAGGCTGGGGCGAGCCACGTTGGTGGCGCGCTTCACGAGGGACTCGCTGACGTAGAAGATCTTGTTCTTGTGGAGGCGAAAGCAGTAGCGGCCAGGGTTCGGATCGGGTCCCTCGTGAGAGGGATTCTCCACGATGTTCTTCAGATTGTTACCCACGAATTTGAACAGCTTCTCGAACACTGCGCTCGTCTCCTTCTCGTCCAACGGTCTCATCCTTCCTCTTCCTCTTCCTCTTCCTCCTTCTAGGGTTTTACAGCGCAATTAGGGTTTATTGACTTTGTTTTTGCAACCAAAAATACTTGAAAAGAAAAAGGCACTAAGGCCCAAAATAACGAATACGAGCCCGTGAACGTAAGCCCACTTCCAAACAATTCAGCACAAGTCTACACCTGGCAATCGGTAAACTATCCGTTTCATTGGAAAATGTACAAAATTATCTGCCTTTTTTCTTCTCTCCAACATTAAATGTACAAAAAATAAGAATAATGACTGTGTTGATTTTATGTTAGTCTTGAAACAAAAGTCACGGGGTTCAAAATTCACAATTAATTAATATTATTTCGTCAATTTCTAAATCATATGTTTTCTCGTCGCCTAAGTATTTTTTGATTGCCAAGACTAAGAGACTTGATTGACACTTAAATGAAAAGTATAATTGAGCATAAATAAAACAATCCACGAACTATAAGTTTTTAAAATATTACATGATAATTATAACAATAATTCATATATTTTAAAACATTGGCAATCCCAAAAATTGGCCAGAATTGATAGCTTTACAATTGAACAAAGTTGTTTTCTATAATTTTACTTTTAAAACATTATTTAAATTTATAAATAATTTTTAATATTAATTCTATATATAAGAAAAGGATTACGAAACCATTTGTATGAGTGTTTAGTGTATGTTTGGATTTTTTTAAGAGAAATAAAAAAAACAATTTCACTTAAAAATTAGTAATAAATCTTTATATGCATACAATTTTGTATTCAATGTAAAAAAAATATTGTAACTCTAAAATAATTTTAAACCTATAATTATTTTATCATTGTAGAGCCAAACATGTAAGTACATGTTTAAATTAAAGTATGCAAACTTAAGTTTAAATAAACGTCATTTTGTAAATTGAGTTTGAAAAGAAAAAACACCCTTTACTTTCATTTAAAACTGACCTTTCAAGACATAATTAAAACAAAATTCAGTTTATAATCGAATCCAACTCAAAACCAAACAAAAAGTTTTTTCAGTTTTACTTTTTCAACATACGTTGCGATCTTCCAACTAAAACTAAGCATAACCTGATGTTTATCTTTAACTACGTTAGCCAATATTTCATTACCTTTAAAAAAAAAAAAAAAAAAAAAGCTGATAGTTCATTGCGATTTTAGATAATCCAACATAAATTCAAAAGTCACTTATCCTCTAAATTAATTATACATTATCAAGTACATTTCACTCACATTATTACTATATATAAAAAAATGTTATTCATAACCTATACAAACAAGTTTTTTCAAATTTACTTTTTTGAACATAGTTGAGTCTATCAATTAAAAAACAAGCATAGCCTAATTATTTATTTAAATCACGTTGACTGATATTTTATTATAATTTTAAGTAATTCAACGTAAATCTAAAATTCTACTGACACATGAGTTAACTATATATTATCAAATACATTTAACTCACATTATTAGCATATATAAAAAGTATATTTTATAATAAAATAATGATCAATAAGAAAGTATTAATCACGTATCACTGTTAATGTCACTTTTATGACTTTTAGGTAATTATAGTTAAAAACAATAAAATTTTCCATACATAAATTAGCTTATTTTCTAGTGAGAATATCAAACACCTTACCGTCATGATATATCAAATATATTATAAGAAAGAAATGCACCAGATCAAGGGATGGTTTACAAATAAAACATAGTTTAATTTTTATATATGAACAGTCTAAAATCTTTTACAGTGAAAATTAATTAAAAATTATTTTATATATAATATTTAAAATAATTATTATATAACTCAATAATTTCACCAGGAGAATAAAAAAATTATACTATCAAGTATTTCAATTAAATTAAATAAGAATAAAATTGGGTCTTAATATTATTTTCATTCATTTTTTCCTTTTTCTATGTGGTGATTAAATTCATAATTTTTTTTTTATTTAAAACTCCTAGTACCCAAGGCTAAATTACAAGATAATAATGGTATATCTTCCAATGAAAACTTTCTATTCTTTTATGCCTTCTAGTACTTTATAAAACAAGTATTGAATGAAAAAAAGGTGATACACTTAATAAAACCATTAAAAAAATCGTCATTTAGTAAGTACAAATTTCTATAATTATTTTACAAGATAAAATAAATTAGTATTTATATATATATAATTATGTATAGCTACTTCAAATAGCTTAAGTTGTAAAAAAAAATTTGAGATGTATTAGATTGGAATTTTTAAAATCTGTGTGATTTATAAAAAGAGTTAAAATATTTTTATAATCAAAGCTATCAGAGTTATTTACATCTTTGTCTTTTTCTTTATTATTATCTTATTATGAATTTATCATTTGAATTAACTTATATAAAAATAGTTATCATTAATAAATTGAAAAAGTATAAAAAAATAACACAAGAAAAATGCACAAAAAATAATTATCTATTTCAATGTGTCTGTGTTAAAATAATCGCAACAAAACAAACATCACATATATAATAAAAGATTATCTTTATACATTTTTGTCAAATAAATAAAATATTAGATATCTAAAAGTCTTTATACATTTTAAACATTGTCTTTTTGGTGATGTACCAAATAAATTATTCCAAACAAAAATATTAAGTGCAAAACACATAGTAGAATGATCTTTTATATGATTATAGAGAAGATATGCAGATTAAAACAAAAAGATGATCAAGTATTATATTATACTGTTTTTATCTTATTTATTAATAAGACTAAATATGTGTAGTGGGAAGAAAAAGAGTTTAGCAATGACAAAAAAAAAAATGAACGAGAGAATTAAGAAAGTGTCAAAGTTATGGTGGAATTGTAAAATAGGTTATTTATTATGAAATATTATAAAAAATTATTCAAAATCCACGTAAAAAATTATCTATCAAAATTTATATATTTTTTAATGACATAAAATTTTGTTGTAAGTTGTAAAAAGTCAATATAATTATTAGATTTTGACTCTTATTAATTTTTTTATAGTCTTAATTAAATATTACAATTTTTTTTCATAAAAATATTTTAAAAATTTTATAAAAAAAAAGAAGGAAGGAGAGTTGAGAAAGTATCAAAAGTTTTAGTAAAATTGTTAACTAGGTCATTTATTACTTAGAAAGTTACAAAAAAATTATTTAAAATTCATCGATCTATCAAAATTAATATATTTTTCAATGACATGAGTGTTTTTTTTTAAGTTTTACAAAGTCACAATATAATATTATCATGTTTTGACACCCTTATTTCCTTAGAGTATTTTTTTCATATTTTTAATTAAATACTAAAATATTTTTACATAAAAAATTTAATAATATTTATCCAATAATACCCCTTTTGAGTATTCTCCAAACAACTTTTTTCATATTTCAAATTAATGTTTGGTTTGTTACTGGACATTACAATAAAAAGTGATGGTACTAGCGCAACTACATCAATTTATTTATTTTTAAAGATTACGATAGAGGTAAAAATAGGTTTGATTGTTAGACTAAAGCTAGACTTTTTTAGGAAATAATATAAAAATATATTTGATTAAAAAATAGAGTCAGACTTTTGGTTAGTCTTTTAGATTTAACTTACTGACCTATTTAAATAAATCTAAATAATAATTTCGTGTTAGTATTAAATTTGTTATAATATATTAAAATTATATTCTTTTCAAATATTAAGAATGTTGTCTTATATAAAGAGTCGAATGTAAATTTTTATTGAAAGATGATTTATATTTTCATACTTTATTATAAAATAAACTTTTAAATAAGTCATTATAAAAATTAGATTAAATATTAAAAATAAACTTATATTATACAAATATGTTAGATTTTACTATTATAAAACTGAGAGATGCTACAGCGCTTGAAAGAAAACGCCAACAAATCCTTCCAACATTGTTTTAAAAAACTAATTAATATTTTATATTTATTTTTAAATCATTCGATCAATCTTTAGATTTTATTTTTTGGAACACGTTACATTTTTCTAAAACTTATTATGCTTTTTTCACATTTATATATCTCATACTTAATTTGAATAACAATAATTTAAATTTTCGTAAATTATAGTTTGTATTAGATAATTTTTTTCTTAATTAGACTATGCAAAGAAAAATTAGATTTATATAAAAATTTATATTCGAAATAGACATTTAATTAAATTTATTGACAAAGTAAGACTCTGAAACACTAAGAAAATTTTAAAAATAAAACTTTTAATAAATCACATATCACACCTAGTTTTGTTCGATTAAACATCATTTATTTGAATTAATTTTTCTTCAGTCAAATAAAATTATTAAATTAACAAGATTTTTTTTAATATTTAACACAATTAGAAACTTAAAATTTAATACACCTTACTAATAGTTTAATATGATAATCCACCTAATGATACCTACTTTATAATTATTTTGACGGGAAATTGATGATAATATGGAACTGCCAACTTACAAAGGAGATTAGGTTTCTTGACAATTCAAACCATATTATTAGTCATGGTTCAACAACAAGATTGAGAAATCTGTGGTAGAAGTTATCTGCGGCAGTTTAATTCACAAAACAATAATATCTCAACAAAACATGAAATGGCCAAAAAAATCAAAGGATGTAATTACGAAAGAGATTAAAAAGTAGAGAGTTGTCGTGAAGGCATACATTACGTAACTCCATAACAAACAATTACACAAAGAAGCAACCTCCACACCTGTACACCAGTTTCACGTACAAAAAACTAGAAGTAATAGAACAGCATATACTGCAAAAGCATATTCTAAGTTTACTTAAAAAAAAGAAAACTACATATTGGAAATAAAAAAGGTAAAAAAAAGTTAAAAATCAAATCCACCACCGTCACCAAAACCAGCGTCATAGCCAGCATCGTAAGCACCGGCATCAGATATCATATCCCCAATCAGAAGCCCACCTAACGCTCCTCCAAGCAATCCCGCTCCCAATCCCATTCCAAATTTGTTCTTCGCCGGTTTCTGAACTGGGGGAGGAGGAGGAGGGTACCCGTACCCGGCTTGTGGCGGGTACCCATAACCCGCTTGTGGAGCGTACCCATGACCCTGTTGCGACGCGTACCCATAACCCTGTTGCGGCACGTACCCGTAACCCGCTTGAGGCGGTGGCGGAGGATACACATATCCGGCCGCATATTGTGGCGGAGGGTAAGCGGGGGCAGAAGTGGATCCCACCGCCGGAGTAGGATAAGCGGTGACCGGTTCTGCCTTGGGAACAGTCGGGGCCGACGCATTGACCGGAGCGGTGAATTTGTAGGAGAAATTCAAGGCTCCCTTGGGCTTGCCGGAGGGTTTTCTGACCTGGTAACTGACGTGTTGGAAGGATTTTCCGTCGCCGGTTTGGTCGAGGAGTTCCCGGAGGGGGACGTGGACCTGGCCGATGTCCTTGCCGGCAGACAGGGTGCGCACGCAGCGGAGCTTGATTTCGAGGGTCAATCGATTCTGGCGCGCGAGCGATTCGTCCACAGTAAACTTCATGGGGAAATTCCATGTGGGATTGGTGCCGCCGTTTCGGTCCACCGGAGTCTTGATCTTCTGGGCGCCGGAGAGCGAAACGACAGCGTATACATCCATCTTGGAGAATATATTCGCGTCTTTGAGATCCTTTGCATATGCGAGATTCAGTTCTAGCGTCCTGTGTTCCATGGTAACTGTGCGGTGAGTTTGGGGCTATGAAGTTGTATCAGTATGGGTGAGGTTATCAATCTATCCCGTCTGCGTTTTATCCTTGTTCAACAACTTACGCTGCTTGACGTCAACCATCTTCTTTAATTTATAGTGCCCAAACACGGACTCTCACAATACTAAGAGATATTCTCTCCTTTCCAATTCACGCGTTATTAACATTAATTCTTCTTTTTTTTTTCTCCTCAATTAAGGCGGCTTTTTGTTTAAATAAATATAAATAATTAATCGTAGTGATTCGTGGAAAAGTGTACACTTAGAAAAAATAAATTTCAAAACAATAAAAAGGATTTTTTTATAACTAAATTTTTAATTTTTATTTAAATTTCAAAATTTTCATTCTTTGTTCTCTTTTTACTAACAGTATCACGTGGAATACGTAGATTGAAATACTAGTCTATTAACAATTTTGCTTGTTTGTTCACGATAATTTATTAATTTCTTATTGATAAATTTTTATATTAATTATATCAATTAATAAAATATTTTATAAGTATTGAATTAAATTATCTTTGACCAATTTAATTTTTTTAAGTACATATATTATTTTAAAATTTTAAAACAAGTAATACTCCCTCCATTATTTTATCTGTAGTTTTAAAATTACAAAAAAATAATTAATCTCCACAATTATATTAAAATAATTTATATTCTTAATATATCTTTTATCTTTCTCATTTATTATTATAACTTTTCATACTGTGTTATCTTCTTTCTCTTTGTTATAAGGATAAAATTGAAAATAATAATTAATATTATCTAAAAAATTAAATAACAGATAAATAAAAATATTTTTTAAAAAGTAATGGGTAAAAATTAGAGGCAGTGCTTATTTATAAAATATCAAATATATTTTTAATATTTTATTTACATAAATTATATATTTTAAAATTATATACACACAAGTAGATATAAAGAAAATTATTTGTGTGCAGTGTAGTATATGACTGTAATTAAATAAAGTAACGGAGTAACATATTAACAGTTGCTTCGGAAACTTCCATAATTCCATTGTACTTGACCAAGTCGTGTGTCAGCGTCACCTTGCATATGCAATGCGAAAACATGCCCACGCGGACACGCGGCTCACGACTTTTTCCCATTTTCCATTTTCAGTTTTTCTTTTATTCTACCATGAAATATCTATTATTGCGTAACTTTCGCCGAGTAGCGTGACTTTCATTTTCCGTTCTACTTACTACCATTGCGTATTTGCAGGTTAGAGGAACCATATAACATCTATTTATCTTAATATTTACTAATAAGTTGAGCTCATATTATAAAAAATACAAAAATAATTAATTGAAATTATTATAATTTGTGTAAGATTCGATAAATTTATTTCCTTTTTCTCATCTCTTATATATAAATTGGCCTTTTAATTTAATAGTATAAAAATGCCTTTTCAATGGCACATGAAAATTGTCCGTTTTCTAGAAGTTATTGAGACCCTTCTCAGATTCTTCTTTATCTGCTTTTCCTTCCCAACAATATTTTCTAGTTAATTCTAGTCCGTTCTTTTATTTGAACCCCCGAATAAACACACCTGGGACTCTACCATCGTTTCTTTATTTTTTAAAGAAAAAAATAAGAAGAAAAATATTAATTCACATTCTTTTGGTCTGAAAGAAGAAAATAAACTAAAACAAAGGGGAGAAAAGAAAATAGTGATCTATTAGTTCTTGAGATTTTTATTTTTAAAATATAAAAATATTAGTTTGTTTTTTTTTTATTTCTCATAAGAAAATAAAAAAAAATATCAAAATTAGCACTCCAAAACTTGTAGATGTTCTCGGTCTCATTTGGCATATGGAATTCAATGCAAGGACTACAAAGGGAGGCAACTAGACAGCACATGCTTTGTACTACCAATCATTGTACCATTAATGTTACTAATATTGTTTTTGGTGGATATTAATGTTACTAATATACTTAACATCTTTCATATACACTGTTTCTTTTTGAGAAATGTCATTGACATATTTTGTTTCTGTATACTAAAAAGTTTTGCAATTATTTATACTAATGCCTAAAGATAATTTATAAATATCTTGATACACAAAAGTGCTAAAGTGAATAATTATGAATCATGGACTTTTTAAAAATAAAAAATAAAAATACATCAGATGAAGTAACGGTATTAATACAACAGACTTGAAGAGTGTCCATAGGTTATTATTGTTTCGGCACATCTTATTTTTTTTATTTCTTTTAACTGAGGCAAAAAAAAATATTTATAAATATTTAATTTTTAATTTTTTGAAATATTTTTAAAGATAAAATTTGAATACTGTTAGAAAGTTAAAATGAACAATATTTGTTACTAACTTTTTTGCCGTCTTAATTTTATTTTAATATGTATGATATTTCAAAACAAAAATAATTATATACATGGAGCTTTGATGGTAGAACTCTACGATTTAGTATCTACATGAACAATTTTTTTAATATTTTAGTCTTTACTATAAGTTTTTTCAGTTACGTAAAGTTGTTACAAAATAAAGATACAAGAATTAAACAATAAAAAAATGTTAGTATAAATATAATAAAGTATAAATTTAAGTATAGGAAATGAAAAAAAAATTGACCAAGTATAAGAACCAACATTAAATTTTAGCCAATTTTGTAAATACATTTATTTTAATAAATTAAAATTGTTATATTAAAAACATACCTTTACCCCGGTCAACATTAAAAATAAAGTATTTTATAATATATTTTATTATTTTTAATGTTATTCTATATATTCAAGACTAGAGTAAATGTGAATTTAATTTATTATTTAAGGATAAGTGTAACTAATGAAAAATGGTGCCTCGAAATTTGAACTTAATTAACTGGAAATTTTATATATAACTTAAAATGGTGTTTAATACATATATATTTAAAAATCATTACGTGCCTTGTGGGTAAAAATGTATCACACAAGACCAATAACCCAATCGATAAACATCTAGAATGTCAGCATTTATGAGAAGGTTTGAATTATAATTCATATTTGACACCCTCATCTTGCATAAAAATAAAAATAAAAACATGGCAATTGAATGTACTAGAATAATATACAAAAATTTTGATAATCAATTAAAAGAAAACTTTACAAAAATTATAGAACAAAACTACATATTTGTATACTCTAGCCGGAATATCCAAATACATGTTTCATTTGCAACCACCTTAATATATACTTGTGTGTTGTTGCGTTATTTAAATCCCACGACTATGAATTTTTATTGGTGTTAACAATTTTGTTCCATAAAAATTTATGTTGTTACGTGAGCTATTATATATTTGTTATGGACAAAGAACACATTATAATGAATAGACGTAGAAAGAATAAAATTAAAAATTTACTCGAAGGTACTATTATGAGGGAAAATGAATCGTTCAACTCACTCGACGGTTAATTTTACAATGTATATAGCATGAAAAAATTTACCTTTGAACAATTTCATTTTAATAAATTGTAAAACCAATAATATCAATCCGTAGACAATTTTTACACGGTTTGTTATAAGATTTTTTTATTTTGTTATTAATTTTAACTATCTTTTAAATTAGTTGTTAAATTCTAGTTAAGTAATTATTAATTAATTATAATATTATTTTTCCAAACTGAATTTAAATTATATTCATTTATATTTCTTATTACTATAAATTAGTTAGAAAATAATTATAAATTTTAAAAATTTACTACAAATTAACTAAGATTATTTTCTTAACTAATTTGTTACTATTTCATGCGACCATCAATATTATAGTAATTTTATAGTTAATTATTTTTATTTATAAATTAACTAAAAAATAACTATTAATTTTAAATTTTTGTAACTGATTATTTTTTAACAAATTTTAAAATTTATAATAATAGTTATAATATTTGAGTAATTGAATTGCATATTCTTCTCACAAATTCCCTTCTTCATCTATGAACGTTAGTTAAATATAGGTTTCAGTTTTTAATTGGATTGTTATAATTCAAATTATTTTTAAAAATTTCTTATAATATAAATTTTGTAATTAAATCTACTAATTAGTCCATTGTAATTTATGTTAATTGAATATTATAACATGACAATTTATTTATTTTTATTATGATTGTAATGATATCTTATATATGAATTTTTTTATTTTTTATTTTTAGGGTTTCTAAAACTCTAGTTTTATCTTTTGGTAGAGCTACACAATGATATTTTGTTGCATACACGAGAGAATAAGTCTTCTCCTCACATTTAATAATTTTGGTACAAAGAGTAAGAAAAATATAGAAATAAAAAATTAAAGAAAAAAAATAAATTTTCATACAATTCTTGTGCTACTCTCTAAACAACGTAGAATATGAATTTTTTAAACACCAACTAATTCAAGTATTTATTATATACAATCGAAAATAATAATATATTTTTTCAATCTATGATGGTATACATTGTATGTAGTATATTGTATACACTGGAATTTTTATCAATGTAAAAAAAGTGAATGCAAAAAAAGTTTATTCTACTTATCTATGATAAAAACCCTTAAAAATAAAAAATAAAAATAAAAGAGTAATTATCATAAAAAAATTACAAGTGAGTCTAATAAAAAAATAAATTACATGTTTTAATATTTAACCAATATAAATTAACAAAATTACAACCGCATCAATTAGTGGAAAATTTAATTTTAGAAAATTTAAATTATAAAAACATTTTTTCAATGGTTTGTAATCATAAGAAGTTATCGATAGAGTCTATTTCAGTTAGTTGATTAATATGCATGATTATTGTGAACTAGTTGATACCATTGAATACATTGTAAACTCCTTTAAATATATTATAAATGTAAGCTATAATATATAGCTATGTTATCAATTTAAAGTAAATGTTGAAATAATGAGAATCTTGTTGGTTATTACTACTCTAATATAGTTATATATTTTTTATAAATAAAAAAATAAAAATATTGACATTTTAATTGAAAAAAAATGAATGAGATATTGTCATGTGTCATTTGTCTACATGGTGAAATCTTTCTATAATTAATTAAATTATAGAATTGTAACAATTATAGTTACAAATACAATAACTTGTACTATAACGTTATTTGTAATGCTATTACCTTATAATTGGATATTATAATATAAACATTGTAATGTTATTTACTATGAATAAAATAAAATGTTACCGAACAATTATTTGAATACATAATATTCAAATAAATTTAAAACACGTATAGTGAAATAATTTAAAAAAAATAGACAAATATAATTTCTTTCTAAGTAATTAATACAAACTTATGATCAACTGTATTAAATTAATAATAGCCAATTATACTATTTGCTGTATAAGTTAATGACAAAAATAAGAACTGTGACACTAATAGTACTTGGAATTTCAGGTAGGCTAATGAATATATCCATAAAAATTATTTTTATAGTGAAAATTAATATCTTGTATGTAATAAGAATGCTTTGATGATTATAACATATAATTTTAGGAAAATAATATAATATTAATCAAACACGTGTTTTTATTTTTTATGGGAATATAAAAGAGATCCTCAATAAATTTTAATTGGTAACTAAACATAATTTTTAAAAATATCTAAAAATATTATTTGCATCATTATATTCTCGGAAGTATTATTCTTAAAAAAATTAAATAACTTGAAATAAAAATATTTTATTTTCTTATAGGTCGTGGGCTTCGCGGTGAGGCTATAGGCAAATCATACATAGTCCAATGCATGTAACTCGTGAGATGGCCCAAACCAGATGAAAGTCCAGTCGGGCTATCCGTATTGCAAGTAAATCGGGTCAAGTTACCCGTGGAAGGGACATTTCTTTTCTTTTGAGTTTAGGAGTAAGTGATGAAATTACTCTATAATATACATCATAAAAATATTTAAACAATAAAATAAAAATTGAGCTGAATAATATTTTTTAAACCCAAGTCAACCAAATAATTGCCTATGGGTTTAAAAAAACCCACATAATTGAGCTGAATTGGAACATCTTTCAAGAAATTCCATGATAATTTTCTTGTGACGAAAAAATCAATCTATTTGATGAAAGAATTATGGAAGAGACAGATGAATTTATTTCACAAAGGTTGCATTCTAGTGAAGAGGACCTTCGATATTAATTAACATTATCTTGTAAGCAACGTAGCACAAGCTGACATATCAAAAACCCACAAAGTGATATGAAGGTCTTATTTAGCTCCTTTATGCCTTTATTTTGATATCATCAATTTAGAGAAGATTACTAGAAAAGATAATAACATGCCTTTACCAGCTGCTTAGTATGGAAAGTATAAAGGACTCTTAAAAATTCAACTTGTTGCCTCTAAATTAAGTAAACAAACCCTGAAACAACCTCATTAAGTCATTATAAGCACCTGTCATATAATAATTATTAGATATTCTTCTCATAATTCAAGGGTTGGACGGGTCGTGATTTCTGAGGAAGTTCGATCGGCTCCTATTGTGCAGTGTAACAAAAACTCGCAAGTATTTCCATTAGAATAGGAGAAAAACAATAACACATATTTTTAATGTATTCCTATTATTAATTAAAATTTATTGTATGACTACTAGATAATTCTCTACATAATTTTTTTTCTGTCAAAATTAACTGAAATGGGACACTAAATGCAATTGATTGAGAAGTTACATGTAAATAATTAATTAATTATCATAAGTTTGTTAAAAGATTTAACTCATATAGACTGTTGTTCTATTATATTGACTAAATTCTGAGGTTTCAAGAAAGTAATTTAGAAATTTATCATTATTGAATCAAATTTTCAGACAATCACGATTTGATTACACGAGAATTTGCTTCAAATCATACTTACTATAAATTTAAAATAAATATTTAAAAATGTGCTCATTAAAGATCATAACGTTCTTCTCTCATATATATTATAAGGCAAACTAAATGACGAGTGCTTGACTTTTAAGTAATGTAATAAAATTTATTTTTTACCTCTTGTTTATTTTTTTTTTTAATTGGTTGATTCGATTTATGTAACTTTTTGTATAGGGGTTATTGATGATGAGACTTTTGTTTTTTTTTTACAATAAAATATAAAAATTTATTAGAAATCATAAAATTGTATGAGTCTTTTTTTATTTAATAAATATCATTCATTATTTTATATTTTATTAATAAATTTTAACAACCAATCTAAACTTAGTCCACGACAGTAATTGCAAATCAATCTTCCATCTCACTTTAAAAATCCAAATCAATTTTTTTTACTTAACTCACATCAAGCCTATAATAAGTGTAACTTAAACTTGTTTGATGAAATGTATGGATTAGACTTTAAATTTTGACTATAAATTAAATCTAAGCAAGTTGAATTGAACAAAGTTTGATTTGGACTTAATTTACAAAAGTTTGTATAAAAATTAGAGTTTTACTTGTCTTTAGCCTAATTTTAACAAAAAATTGAATATGAGCTTTTCAGCCCAACCTTCAACAACTCACAACTTGCATCGATATCACGACAAGCTTTCTTCAAATTCATATGATAAAATGTATGTGTTGATTTAAATTTTGAATACAAATTAAATTTGACCTTGATGTGATCATATTCTAATTTAGACTTAACTTGCCAAAATTCATAATTTTTTTTTTATTTTTTCACTCCTTATCTTCTCAATTCTTCACAACTTTATGTGAAAAATATCACATTTTTTAATTTAATAGTTATCAATTATTGATACTGTAAAATAATTTTATCCTGTCATTCAAATTATAATCAATATAAATTATAAGATACTTATGGTGAAAGTAAAAAATTTTACTATACATAATAGGTTATGATTAGATGATGGTGTAAAATTATTTTGTATTCTCAATTTTTAAATTATAAGCTATACAACAAATTTTATCATTTTTAATCTCACATTTTGCTTTTTAATACATAATCTAGCAATATCAATCGTAGCAATCATTGTCAATCAGATTGAAGTCCCCCACACGCATGCAAGGCAAGCCATATTTTGTTGTCGTCTGTGAGACAAAATCCCTAGCACAAATCGATGCCCCAGTTTAGATTTATTTTGTGGGAATAACTCAGATTCGAGAGAGAATAAATTTATAATCTGTTCATGCATGTAAGATGAAACTAGTGAGTAGTGTCAATGATGAAAGGGTGAATGATTCTGTTGTTTTGGATTCTCCCTTTCCTTTATGGTGGATTGGTGGAGTTACATGTTTTTTTAGATACCTTAATCAAAGTTGGTTTTCTAATTCAAACAATAAAATTTACTATTAAATTTATATTTAAACTTATATACTATACAGATTGAAACCAATAACTTTCACAATATAAATGAAAAAACTATATATAAATGATAAAAGTTTAGAGGGTCTCATCCCTAAAAATGCTATGAGGTGTTAGGAAATGATTGAAGTAGTTGAATACGAGAATCACTATGACTATAATTCTTGGTAAATTTACCAAAGATGAAAATAATTTATTTGATATTATGGATGATTGGTTACGGAAGGATCGTTTCGTTTTTGTCTGTTGGTCTGGTCTATTACTCTTTCCTTGCGCCTATTTCGTCTTGGAGTAAATATGTATCACAAACCTGATTAACTAGATTACAACATTTACTTCTACATGATAGAAGATTTAATATCTTGCACAAAAATATCATTATTTTTTTAACCCTTCTAATTAAGCTTCACCCAGTAGTTTTTTTTTTTTTTCGCTACAAGCTTAATCCCAGGATGGGGTTTTCTAAATTACACTGAAATATATTATTTAAAAAACAATCATGTAACCAAAAGATTTTTTACTAACAAAATTTTCATTATTTGTTCATGAGTTTATATTTTGATTAGTATGTAAATTAATGAAAATGTTAATGGATGTTTTATAAGGCATTGGGGTTGGACTAGTAGTGGGATTTATATGTAATTTGGTTGAGGTTATAAGTTCATATCTCCTTGTCATTAAATATATGCATTTTATTTAAATATGAGAGTTAAGAATTCTGGTCAGCGATCCATCCAACCATATATATGATATCTTTTAATAGAAAATATTGACGAAGATAGATAGCCATAACTTTTTAGATTCCAAACTAAACTTTTTCAAAGTTTTGCATCCCTTCGAAAAGAATTTATGTCCACCCAACGTGCATTGGTCAAGTTGATATAAACGACACAATCTTAGTGCGGGTGTGGGTTGTAAATAATGTGTTTGAATGTTTGTTAGGAACTCTTGCATTATAGTTTGGGTTAAAATGATAAAAGATAAAATTTTGTGTGGTCTAAGAATTCTTTAATATTATATATATATATATCATTTAAGACGACTCTAAATATATACGAAGTAAATTCACTTCTATGTTATAAATTAGTATTTACTTTTTTAATTAGATATTTTAAATATTTTTTTAGGTTCACTTCACACTACTACAACAATTAGCTAAATACTCATCAAATTATCATTTTTATTTTTATTTATGATCTTCTTAAATATTTATCTCTTTCAATTTGTACTATTTATTTAAAAAAATAAATAAATTTTAATATTTTTAAAGAAATTGTAAATAGTTAAAAATAAATTTAAATTATTTACTGTAAATTTAAAATATAATTTATTTATTCGTTATTATTGTTTTTTTAATTATAATATTTATATATTTAACAACACTTTTAATATTAATTTTAATTATATAAAAGTAAACATTTATCTTACGCCAGATTAAAATACTAATTTTCTTATTTTCTTTTCCATTTTTTTTCAAAAAACATAAAGAGCGAAACATCGTATTCCTCCGCATTAAAAAAATAGTCAATCAAAAACTGCAAAGATATTAAAAATAAAAAACAACAAATATTTTAACTAAAATTCAAGAAATAAATTATTCATTTTTATGAGATATTAATTAAATTTTATATCTTTATTTAATTATAAATTTCCACGTGAGAAACTTTATTGATTTTTATAATAATTATTTAAAAAATACTTACTTATAATAATTTATAATTAATTAATAATATAAATATATCCATACTAATTTATTTTCATTTTCTATTTACCTAAAAGAAGTGTAGCCCATCTCTTGAATAGCATGAAATGCCATGCACATACAGAAAGTAAACATGTTCACGTCAAGAAACAAGAAAAAATGCAAAAACAATGGAAACGTAATCAATCCACGAGTTGCTTTGCACCGACTAAAGGTGAAAACATTGTTGATCGAAGACCGTAATGCCTTTAGCATAGCACACTATTTCTTCTTTTTTGTTTTTTAGGAGGACCAAAATATTTTTCTTGATCCTTAATCGAGAGTGATTTTCTTGTATTTGTTTTTTTATCCATAATTTTGGATATTTTCTTTTATAAAATAAAATTAATTAAAATCAACTTTGCAGTAGAGGATTTGAAAATTAGGTAGAAATAATATATTTGTGTAAACTTTTCATAGAAACTTGTAAGAAGAAAAAATAAAAATTTATAAACTAATTTATAAAATAATTTCATATTTATTTTTTAAAAATAAGTTAATTTTAATTATAGATAAATTTATTTTATTTTTTATTTTTATTTTCTTATCTTACAAATGTTTGATAAAGAATTTCCTCACACAGATATAAAATTTTTATTTTTTTTTACTATTATATTTTCTTATTTTATCAAAATAAAAAATAATCAACCTACCTCATCCACCACCCTATAATGGGTTAATCCACTTATCTATACCTTGTGGTGAGCAAATATAGTCCAAATCAACTAACTTGAACAGCTTTACATTTATTCTACACCAAAGTATGGTCAAATCCAATGAGTTGAATCTCTCTCATCCATATCCAAATCCAAAGCATGCACCTTTGGTCATGTGTTTGAAACATTTATCAAATAAATTCTCTACTTTAAGTTCGTATTTCACTCAATTATTTGTGACGATTTAAAGCTCTCGGTCTTTTTGGTTTAATAAAATCGTCATCTATAAATAAAGAAATCGTATTTCACGAGAGGAAGTTAAAACACACCACAGAGCTTCATTAATAATATTATTATTTCATTATGTCTGTAACTCATCCTCTTTTCTTAAAAAAATTATAAATTACATAATAAAATTTAAGTTAAATTAATCTATACATTCTTATAGTTTTGTTGAGTTTTAATTAGATTTAAATAGTTAAAACCATTTTTAAAAGATTCTTGTAATTAAATTTTCACAAACTAACCTAATTGTAATTTTGTTGGTATAAACTGAAAGAATATTGTAATATGACAATTTACTTTGTTTTAAGTATGTTTATGTGATATTTTAATATGGTAATTATTTTTTTTTTTTAAAATTTTTAATTTTTTAAGGGATATTAAATTAAATATTTTTTAAAAACTTTGTAATCTTGTTATTTTATTACACGAAAAGTAATAAATTTTCGACAATTTATGTCGCTCTTTCTAAATAACGAAGAATTAATGTGAAAATTTTAAAAATAAACTAATTCAAATATATGCAATTTAAAAAATTAATATAATTTTTTCAGTCTGATGTCGTATGTAATGCAGTGTATTTAAACTTTTTACCGATATGTAAATAGCGTATTAGAACAAATTTTTTCAAGATATCTCTATCAGTTAAAATTATAGTACTTAAAAATAAAATAAGTGAAGATAAAAAGAATAAAATATTAGAATATGATGTTATTATAAAAAAAATTAATTATCATATCATGTGATGATATAATCGATATAAACTAATAGGATTATAATGACATAATAAGTGAATGATTTAATTACATAAATTTAAAATTATAATAATTTTTTAAAATATTTTTAACTAGCGATCCAATTAAAAATTATAAAAAACTATAGAAATGTACATATTAATTTAACCTAAAATTTATAATAAAATGAGAATGAAAGAAATAAGAGACAAAAATGAAATATAATAAAATTGTGATAGAATGAAACAAAATTAAAAAAATAGACTTATTACATTTTAGGTATATGCAAATATGATTTCGTTTAGGTTTAGTCGATGAATAAATTTTTGTCATTTTTAAATCATAATATTTTCTCAATGTCATTTTTTAGTCTTTATTACTAATTATAGTTAGTTTATGTTAACGTGACAATCAAAATGAATAATGCTAATAAACATAATCAAGATAATAAATAATATTTTAAATTAAGATAATTAGATTATTTCTAGATGTATAATTTAATTAATTAATGTATTTATTTATTTGTTTTAGTATAATTAATGTATTTATGCTTAAATGCGTTTTAAGTTTATACAAATATGATTCTGTCTAATATTAGTTATTGAATAATTTTTTGTCATTTTTAGATTTCTACATTTTTTAGTGTTTATTTTTAGTTCTTACCACTAATTATAATTAGTTTTATATTGACATGACTAATATAATGAAAAATATTAATTGAGATAATTAAGGTAATAAATAATATTTTAAATTAAGATAATTAAATTATTTATAAATGCTTAATTTAATTAATTAGTCTATTTATTATTTTATATAAATAAGGTAATTACATATAATTTATCTTATTTTATTTTTTAATAAATTATAAACATTGATTTGATTTGATTTTAATATTATTCTTATTTTTTATTCACTAATGAACTTTTACCCTCGTAGATTTCAAAAATATATAATTTAATTTTAATGTATTAATTTTAATCTTATTTTTTAATTAAATAAAATATTAATTAATTAAAATATTTTAAATTAAAATAATTAGATTATTTATAATTTATTTTTAATATATTATGAATAACAATTTCATTGCTTTTAATATTAATCTTAACATTGTTTTTTTAAATTATAATTTATTTAAAAGTTACAATATAATTTCAATATATTATTTTGATTTTGTTTTTATATTTTAATTTATTAGATTTGATTGATTGTAATATAATTTATTTTTAATATATTATTTTTTAATTTTTTTCTTTAAAAATATAATTACTGTTTGAGATATATTTTAAAAATAAATTATATTAAAATAAGTTAAAATTAATAAATTAAAATATAAAATTACATCCAAAGTAATATATTCAAATTAAATTGTATTTTTTTTAAAAAGTACAATGTTAAAAGAAGATGGGATCACAACAACCCAACTCAAAATTTCCTCCTTAGCTGTTCTATCAAGCCGAATCAATTCATTTATCAGTTCTACATGTATTTGGATATGAGGAAGGTGTTTTAAGTGTAACCAAGTTTTGAATTGATTGAAAGTCGTATCGTCGTCCCAAAATAATTGAAACTTGGGGATACTTTGTGGTTTTATTGAAAAGCTGAAGATGATAATTATACTAGTTACCAAAATAAATAAATAAATCATGCAATCACTGATTTTTTTTTTATCATTCAATATGATACTAAAATAAAATTCAATTCAATTTAATCCAATTTATTTTGGTCTAAATTAGAATATTTTTTTTATTTCCAACAAATATTATAAATATTAAAATGAATTATTAAATATAAATATTAGGCTAACATAAAAAATTACATTTCGTATATAACTTACAACATTGTTCAAATTGTGAATTAAAGGTAATTTTACAATTTCTCAAAGAATAGATAAGGAAATTTTAATCCGTACAAGATTATAAACATACTACAATGCGATAATTATTGAATAATCTTAAATACATGCCATAGGTTTAGCTTGGATTAAATTATTTTCAACATGGAGATTGAAAATTGGTCTAATCTAATGGAAAAATCATTTTTCTTTTCTTAATTTGCTGGTTTTCAATTAATTGCATAGTTGGTTTTTCAGTTCAATTACTACAACTTGCATTGAGCTAGATTGATTGATGAACAAGAGTTTGACAAATGATCACTGATAAAACTGTAGGAGGATCAACAAAATTATCACTGATAAATGATTCAACCTACAACAAGAGTTTGACAAATGATATTCAAACTCATCAAATTCAATATAAAATTAAAAGTAATCTAACAAAAAAACAAATCATTAAACAAGTCGAAAATGTAATTGTTTTTTTCATTTAGTTTGATTGATACTCGACTCCTATATTGGAAGTCGACCTAATACAAATTAATTTAAATTATATTTTATTTTAAAGTTATCCAATAGTTAGGTACATAGTCTTGTATTCGATATTTTGTATGAATTAACCGTTTATTTATCGGGTGTATTTTTTATGTTTAATTCAAAAAGTGATATAGTCCAAATCATGTGGAATTATATTGTGTATTTAATATTATTTAATAATAAAATATTTAATAGTGTATTCAAGAATTTGTATGAATTAAGAATCTATTATCAATTATATATTTTCTTTGAAAAGTTATAAGATTTTCTTCAACTTAAAATTTATATTTTGAATAATGTTTTGAGTAATAAATGGGATGTCATTTTTTTTATGTTAGATCCAAAAATTTCAAATTCAACTTGAATTGAATTACATCGTGCATTTAAGATTATTCAATGACTAGATACATGGTTATATATTTAAAATATTATATAAACAGATATTTTGGTTCGTGGATTGGATGAGTCAAAATAATATATAACTTTATAAATATAATTATTTATTAATAGATAAATTAACAAAATAGATTTATAATTTTTTTAATAAATCAAGAGATATTCAAACCTTCCCTTTTACTTAACTAATATCTTTTTTATTCAGTCGACACCTCCAGCTACACTCTATGCTCAAACTTAGAATCGAACACTAGATTTTAATTAAATAAAACAAGTGACAAACCCGTACCTTAAAGGTTAGAGTTGGTTTAAAAATTTTAAGTTACACGAAAACAATCTTATAAACACCAGAGAAGCATGAAGACGATAAACGCTGTAATATTTTGTCCATATTTATTTATACAATTAGTATTTAAGTATGTGAGATAAATATTTATTTTACATAATTAAAAATTATAATAAATAAATATATTTAACATATAAATAAGATATTAAATTTATTTTAAATATTTATACTATAATATAAGATTATTTTTAATTATTACTAATAGAAAACATTAAAAATCTATTTAAAAATAAAGATAAAAATAATTAAATTAAAAAAATAAAAATTAAGATTTTTTTGAAAAATGTCATAATTAAAAAAAAACTTCTTAAAATTAATATTGCAATTCTAATTTATATATAGAATAGATAAAAATTATCAACCAATATCAGTTAACGTAAACGAAGAATTAATAAAAGAAAAATAATTCTTTCACACACACCAAAAAAAAAACCCACAAAGCAGCATAAAATTGAAATGTGTGTTGTCATGATAAGAAAACAACAGCACGTAAGAATGACGTGGCATCGTATCTGTGTTATGACAAATATATGCATGTCCTTGCTTTTGTTATTTATAACTGCAATAAAGATAAAAATTGATTTGCCAAAAGAAACAGAGAAATGATTTAAGAAAATCTTGGAATACACTATAAAATTGGGAATCTCTGACCAGAAAAGCCAAGGCGAATATTGTAGCCTCCAATCTCTCTCTCTGGTGGAATTGGAAAACTTAATCACATTTGTTTGTATAAATAAAGTGTGTCTCCGTTAAATTTGACTCAAATCATATTGAAAATTCGTTTCCTCTGTTCCCTGTTTTCTCTCTCTTGACTCGAATGTCGGCTCTCTTCTCCATTGCCTCCTTCTTCGTCTTCCCGTCCAGGTCCAACATAGATCCTAAACGTTGCGTCGTTTTCTCTTTCGGTTTTTTCCCCAATTTTTGCGAAAACCTAATTTGATTCGCTGTTGCAGGTCATAAAAGGGAGGAGAGTGTTTGCGGCAATGGAGGAACCGAGCAAATTGAAGCGTGCCATGATTGATTCTGGGGCCGGGGCAATTTCTGGGGGAATATCACGGACGGTTACCTCGCCCCTCGATGTTATCAAGATTAGATTCCAGGTATTTTATGTTTGTGTCGTGTTTTTTGGTTTTAATCTTTAATTGTCGTGTGTTATTCACATTCAAAATAACAGGTTCAGTTGGAGCCCACGTCTTCATGGGCTTTGCTACGCAAGGATTTGGCTGCAGCTGCGGCTGCACCATCAAAATATACTGGTATGTTTCAAGCATCCAAAGATATTCTTAGAGAAGAAGGTGTGCAGGTAGTGCAATCAATAAACCTTTGATTTTCTACCCTTTTTGAGTTTGTTATTGTGTTTTTTTTTTCTTTTAATGTTAATACCCCCCCTTTCTTTTTCTATTGCTTATTTTGCAGGGATTTTGGCGGGGGAATGTGCCGGCATTGCTCATGGTTATGCCATATACAGCTATACAATTTACAGTTTTGCACAAGTTGAAGACTTTTGCCTCTGGTTCTTCCAAGACAGGTATTCTATTTTGTTAGTCAGTGTCCTAATGTTATGTTTTCATTGGCACTATATTTTTAGTTTAATAGGCATACAATGGTAGTGTAAAAGTTTTACACTCTCAATCAATCAGACATCATTCTTGATATGATTTGATGGAGTTATTACCGTACATGCAGTTTATGATTGGATGAAAATATTAAAAAGGTTTACATTGTTGATGCATGTATTATTTATTTCTTTTATTTTTTAGACTTTGGTGGTGTTTATCATGTCAGTGCTGGCCATTAGTTATAACTTTTAAAAGTTAGGTCCATAAGCTCTTCAAATTCATAACAGTATTTTGCTAAATCCAATTATACCAATTTATCTTGCATAAGGCTCTTTTGGGGAGGAGGGTGGTGCTGTCTGTAGTTAATGTGTGTGTACACTGTATATGCTAGCCAAAACCTATGCCCATACACTCAGCATGTGAGCACGCATTAAAAAAATATATTTACTTACCAGGAAATGTCCTTTATCTTCTCCATTTCTAGGTTTACGTTTGTTCATTGGTTACTTTTTGTTTCTGCAGAGAATCACATTAATTTGAGTCCTTATCTTTCCTACGTCAGTGGGGCATTAGCTGGGTGTGCAGCTACAGTAGGTTCATATCCCTTTGATCTTCTCAGAACCATATTAGCTTCTCAGGGTGAACCAAAGGTATAAGCATTATTAAATTCAAGGTCCCAAGACAGTTACAAAGTAAATTCGTGTGATGTTTAATAGTGTTCTGAAGGATAGTGAAGCAAATTACTGGTTTGCTTTTTAAATACATTCCTCCAGTTCCTAGACTTTTGTTTTTCTCATTCCATCATCAAGATGTACCTACATCCCAATCTTTGTGCTTGAAAGTTTTACATTGACATCATTTTTTTGTTCTGCTCCGTTTGCCTGTTGCAAGTGGTGGGGATGTTCTTCTTGTCTAATTGGGTGTATCACCAATGTTTGTCAAATAGATCACAATCACATCATGTATGACTTGTGTTGTCTTAAAAGCTAGACTAAACTTTTAAAGTACAATCTTGTTCAAATGCCTAGGATGACATCAACAATTTAAGTATGCCCTCCACATTGGAGAGAAGTCAAATCTGATATTACTTGAGGGATTGGAGTTCAAAATATTAAATATATATTTATTTGTTCTCCTAGCTATTGTGTGAAGTCTCATGATTTGCATTCATAGTTTTCTTTTTCACACTTGTTAATTAATGTGTGACAGTGGAGGAAGCTCAAGATAAATGATGAGGCTACATAATAATTTATTATTCATATAATTTTAATGAAAAACCCTGGACATGACAGATGAGTGCCCTCACAATCTATAACATATATCCTTCTCCGCTGATTTAACAGATTCATTATTATAATGCACTCTGGGATTATAGTGAATTCCTTGAACTTTAACTATTAAGATTGACCTCAGCTTGGATGAGGAATGGATTGAAGTTGTATCTGGCTTGTTGAACATTGGTCCTTTGGCACTGGCAAACCTATGTTTTAAACCCATGTTGCCACTTTAAAGATTGCTACAACTGATATGAGGCCTTCATTAATGATTTCATGAACTCTCCTCGTGCTTATGTTATTTATGCTCTTCTGTTTTGCTTTGTGTGGAAATACTGATCTCTGATTTTGTTTTGCAAATATCTTGCCATCATTTAGGTATATCCAAACATGAGGTCAGCATTACTTGATATCATCCATACTCGAGGATTCCAAGGCTTGTATTCTGGATTGTCGCCAACTCTAGTGGAGATTATACCTTACGCAGGCCTACAATTTGGCACCTATGATACATTTAAGCGTTGGTCCATGGTAAAATTTCAGTCCTATTTAACATCTCATTTTTAATAGTTGACATGATTATGCCTTGCATGCATTGGATGTTATGCTTTGTTCATTTTGCAACTCTAGTGTGGTTAGATTGCAGATTCTCTTGGACTCTGCATGATTCAGCTTGTTTTTCTTTGTAGTATTATGCCTTCATTTTATAGTCTAGGTGGAACGTGATGCTAGAAGAATCAGAATGACTCAAAATGCATAATGAATTTATTCCTATTCACTTAGGGTGTAATGACTGCTGATTCAGTGGGAGGATTCCTCCATGTGTCTCACCTTTTCAGTTTATTTTGAATATCCATTTTGTTTTTGGATTATAGTTTTACCTGTTGCATAGGTTATCAGTGTGGACTCTTCATATGGATTACTATTGCCTTTGCATGTCAATCACTAAGCCTGGATGAGTTATCATGGGATCATGCCTCATACCTATTGTTAGGTTTGCTTTTTTATTATAGTTTAGATTAGAATTGTGTTGAATTATTGGCATAAGAGAAAAGGAACCCTGGAATTATGTCACTACAGATTTATTTCCACTTGTAAGTTGTAACCTTACATTAAAGATGGAGTTGGACTCCTTCATGCAGCTGATGAATGTTCTGTTTCAGTTTACTTGAGAATGTGCACTTTTTGAACCTGTTTACATATTAATATGTATTGTGTGAAATTGTAGGCTTGGAATCATAGATATTCATATCCCAACACCGTTGCAGAAGATAACCTCTCTAGCTTTCAGCTTTTCCTTTGTGGATTGGCAGCTGGAACATGTGCCAAACTAGTCTGTCATCCACTTGATGTCGTCAAAAAAAGATTTCAGGTAAACCTCTAGCACATATTAAGCATTAATATTAAAGAAAACTGGAAGTTATGTTATTCACGGATCTTCACTTTGTTTGCTACAGATTGAAGGGCTTCAAAGGCATCCAAGATATGGAGCTCGAGTTGAGCATCATGCATACAGGAATATGTTCGATGCCATGCAACGGATACTGCAATTAGAGGGTTGGGCTGGTCTGTACAAGGGGATTATCCCATCAACTGTTAAAGCTGCACCTGCCGGTGCTGTTACATTTGTTGCTTATGAATTGACATCGGATTGGTTGGAGTCCACTTTGAATTGATTTTTTTCCCACTTTTTCATCATAATTATTAATCATATTCTTTTTTGAAATATAAATTGATTCTCTAGTATTCTAGGAAGAATGTGAGGGATATGCTAATTTATTTCAATGATAGTGGTAGTTGACAAGATTGAACTTCCTTTAAGATGGAAGATTTTGTTCTTGATATGCCCAAGTCTGATTTCGAATTCCAAATGTAAATTTTCCAAAATAAGCCTGTCTAGGAACGAATTGTGTTGCTTTTGTAGTAAAATTCGGACATAATTAATGGACATCTTTTTGAGTTTGACGGTCTCAGATTCTGTTGGACAAAATAGCCTATCCTCAAATTTGTCATTTTTGTGCCATCCCAAATGTACTGATTTCGTCATTTTGCAAGCCGCAAGATTCAAATTTATTAATGTTGCATGTGAAAGCTCGTCCTTTTCTATTCATTTGAAACGAACGGGCCCTCCTGGTTTGGTCATGACCCACGGGTTTCAAGAATCCCCATTGTTTATTATTCTTTTATTGATTGGTGGTGACTTGGTAGGTGATTGAACAGAGATTCTATCTCACCACCTAATTTTCATTCCCTCCAAATTTGGTAGATACTGAAAAAAGAAAGGTATAAATATAAATGTTTTTAATCCTTTAAATTTAGGTTATTTTTATTTTATGTTTTTTAAATTTGAAATTTTGTTTAGTCCTTATATTTTAAAATGGTTTGTGTTAATATTTCGTTTTACGTAAAAAAAAATAGAGTACAAATTGTTATGTGCATAATGTAAGAAATTTCAACTAAAATTTAAAATATTAAAAACGTATTTAATAAAAAAAAGAAATTTGTAGAGTTCAAGGCATATTATATAATATAAGAAATTTGTAGATTTCATGGCATATTATATAATTAAGAACAAAACGTGAAAGCATTTGAGACAAATTTCAACACAGCATACTTTCAAGTGTAGAAATTTCTTTGAAGAGGCAAAATGGGCAGCGTGTGATCCACATTTAGTAGTAGTCAATATTCAACTCCATTACAGTGTCGAATGCCAGAGTTGTAAGGCTAGAACATCATAACAATTGAGCATCTAACTAAAATTCCACATAGAAAAAATATTATGTAAACTGGCCTCACTCATCTCGGGCTTTGAATTTTATCAATCTTTCAACTAAACAAATGATGACCCCAATTAACAATTAACAGTGCTATCATATACACTATTACAATGACGACTCTAATTAAGCTAGTAAAGTAGTAACATTGTTGGGTTTTCAAAGAAATGAATTCAGGTGAGTGTGTACACGACCCTATCTATTTTGCCGCTTCCAGAATGGCGTTGTCATCGTGTCAACTTCGAATTCTTCCTGATTCCTAATCTTGTGTATAATTTCCCAGCATTATGAAAAACTAATATGTATTATTTGATTCAAAGAGATAAGAGAGGGGAGTCGAGGTATGCTATGAAAATACTTTTTATTTATTTATTTATTTACAAGAACATAGGAGGAAAAGTAACACTTGAACTAAGGAAAAATAAATGTATTACATGTATAAGCTTGTTTTTGTTTTATGAATTTACGATTTGGATTTATGTATACTGTAATTTATTAATTTTATGTAAGGTATTCATTCAAAAGAAAAAAAAAATATACATCGATAATAAAAGATAATTCTATATCATCCTCCAATTATAAATTATATTATATGATAAATTTTGAGTTCAATAATAATTATATTAAAAATATAAATTTACAGTGTAAAAAATTTAATGTACATGTTTATTAAATTCAATTTGAAATTATTTAATAAAATATAAATCATATTTACACTAAAATAAATAAAAATGATGCCACGAGGTTAGTGTCGTGTGTGTATGACTTCATTATTGGAAGATCATTATCGACACGGAGGGATTATTATCACAGAATTTAAGTGTTCAAAACATTGGTGGAATTTAATAAAGAAACCGACAACTGCATTTGGCTGCCATGTAATTTATGTCTGAGACCGATAGTTCGTTGGAAATGAAAAATGTCGAAAACAACCAGAAGAAAGAAAAGGAAACTTTTAGATTAGATTATGAAAAAATTATTATAAAAAGAAATAAGTTTGAAATTTTCGTATATGACTAGCAATAATACTTTAACAGAATATTGATATTTAAAAGAAAGGAAAAACAATGTGGCATGTGTTATTTTTCAATTAAAAAAATTAGAAAAAAAGGCATGTAATTTCATCTCACTTACCATATATCTCTTTTAAAAAATGTTTTAAGGATTTTGAATAGTCACAGATATTTAGAAGCCAACTTTATATTTTACAATATTCATAACTTTTCTTAAAAATCAAATTTTTTTTTCTTAAATATATTTTTCATCTTTGAAAAATATTAAATTTTAATTTTTGATCTATAAAAAATCACTTGACCATTACTTTTATTAAATAACAATTTTTAGTCTTTATAGTTAGGTTTATCATTACCCAATAAATTATTAATACATGACATAATATATTCTCACTTGTTAAAATAAATTTCACGATAGAGGATAAAAATATATATTCTTTTCCATCTCGATTATAAGTAAAAAGAAATTTATTTATTTAATTAATAAAATTGATTAACATCATTTTTTAATTTTTTAATTTTTATTAAAATTTAATAAAAAATAAAAATATCATTAAAAACAAAATCTTTAATAAATGAAAGATATTTTAAAAATAATTTCATTAAATAAAATGAAATGAATTAGATTTACTTATATTTGATAACAACACACTCATAAATAATTTTTTGTTTATATTCAAGGAATGTTTTATTTCATTAAAATCAATAATGAAATGAAATAAATTGTAGGAGTTAAAATAAAAAATAATTATTTTTTAAGAACCTTGTAACTTAATCAAAATTGTTGTCACGTGATTATTGGGATACACGCTTTAAGAAGTGATGAAGGAAAAAGCTTAATTTTACTTCCAAAGGAAATTATTCCTGTAGCTCTATACTCCTCTTTCTCTAGAGTAAAATAAAGCCAAACAAGAAAAATACGGTACCAATCAATTATCTATTATACTCAATAGAAACGGAACTTTAGGTGTTGCTAAACGTAAAACAAAAATAGACAAAGTCATTGTCAAATGTCAATTGCAGAGATGAAAATTCACAGAATGAAGTTCCTAAGCAAAAACTAATTTCCAAATATTTTGAATAAAGAGAATTGCATAAACAAAGTAAAAGAAAAAAAGAAAAGAAGAAATTACATTAAAGGTAATTAATTCGCAGGATGAGTTCAGATATATGGGTCGAAGATAAAATTTCTAGACCTGAACTTGTCCCTAAACTCGATATATGGGTATAAGATCAAATTTAAGCTAAACTCGATATATGGGTATAAGATCAAATTTAAGTAGGATAAAATAAGGTTAACCCAAATTGAGATATTCAATAAGATAGTAGTAACAAGATTGATATTTTTAGCTGTTACTTATTAATTTTAGCACAATAATGAAACAAAAAAATATTCCAACAAAGCAAGTGACAACGATGTGCCAGTCAACTTGAGGACCTATCCTTATCTAACACCAGGCCAAGATTTGAAAAAATAGCAGAACTCTCTTTGTTTGAGGGACAAAGTCCCAATCCAACTCCAATGCTTGGACCCAGATTAGGTTGAGGGACAAAATCAAGCTTTAAACAGCCATAACAACCATTTTCCGGCAACAATCCTTCTCAAGTAGACTAAGATAATTATAGATGACAAAATTTTTTGAATTCAAAAATTTAAAATTACTTATTAAATTGAAACAATTTCGAATTAGTTAATTCATGCATTAGACAATCACACTATTCATGTTGACTTACATATTGACTTATGTGATTCTTCCATATAGCTTTGCACCTGGTGTTTTAAGAATCATTTTGAAGGATTTGACTCTCGAAGTGCAGAATAACACAACTATTGATAAATCAATAGTTGAGATTTTAACATCAACTTATGTGCATATTTTATCAAATCTCAGCCGTTAATCAACGGTCATTATTATACTTTATCCTCTATAATATTTCACACTTTAGTCAAAGTCCGTTTGGAAATGCTATAGTCAAATAAGATAGGGGACAAGTTTTTGGAGGTAGTGATAGGCCAAAGTAAGGAATGACCTTCTAGTTCACAACTTGGGAAGAAAAATTGGTACATGGAGGTGTACTTAAGGTGCCCTCCAGGAGGCATAATCTATCATTCCCTCCTTCAAGTATATAAATATTTAGCATGGGGTAACTAACAACGCTTGGTGATAAGGCAAAGGCAAAGTTATTGCAAACAAGCACCTATTAATTAAGATGAAATCACATCATATATGCATGTATAATGAATGTTTGGAGTCATCACCCAAAAGGACACACCCAAACAGGGGAAAAGCCTTAGGTAACTGCTCCGTTTTCCTTTATTCTGTCATCATCTGACAGAAAATGATGAGGTTAAACATCTAATTATGTATCCCAAAATAATAAATAAAACTAGAGTCATAATGTGCATTGGCTTACTGTGCATTCTGTTCATTGAAACCTTGTCTGCTAACATCGAAGACTGGCACTGCAACTAAGATATGAGAAAAGCATAAAACTTCAACTCCAGGAGACTAGTAATCTCTCTCAGATTCTGTTGATGAGAAGACCGGAGGGATTTCTCTATGTAGTTTATAGTACATTCTCTTGGAAATAATTGAAAGCTTTAAGCTATAAAAAACCTTCCTTTGAAGTTTGTATCTAACATCTATTATGTGCAGAACCACTTCAATGAGTGAAAAGGCTGCTGTGTTGTTTATGTCATGCACTGCCATCTCAAGATATTAGAAACAGGTAATCAAACTTCCACTGCTTAGATTCAAAGAAATGTCATTCTCGTTTTGATTCTAGAGTTGAGCTTGAAGTTTTATTTATCCTTCATTACACTTGGAGCCTGTGTATACATTACTGTCACTGCTAGGGCTACCATTACCATTACAGACAACATCTGTTTTTTCCTCTTTTTCAAAGCTAGTGCCACCATTACTAGAACCTGCCACTTTACGAGATACACGTCGGGAAGGTCTTGTTACTGAACTGTCCTGGAGATAATCTCTACTTCGGCGCTTCTCCTTTCTGTCTAGATATCCAAAGGCAAAAGCTTCTAGCACTTTTGCTGTTGGCGGTCGGTTTCTGGTGCTCTGCCTCCGGGTGTGCATGTCAGGCTGATGGTCAGGGTGATCCCCAAGTTTTGAGTTTGTTCCAACACTGAGCTCATCTGATTCCTTGCCTGCATTATTTTGCTGCATCTCAGCCACTTCGTTCACAACAGATTCATCAGCTTCAACTTCTGGCGAAACAGGTAAGTTAAGGTCAATCATGGTCCATGGCTGGGGTTTATCACATTGATTCTTAGCGCCTGAAGAACCAGTATCAGGAACAGCAGGTTTGTCACATTGATCCTTAGCACCCGAAGAACTAGTATCAGGAACAGCTTCTCCATTGATGATTGAGCTGGGATTTGACAGACGATCTGCTAATTTTTTGTTTTTCTGGGTTGGAAAACCTGCTAATGACTTTTTCTCCTTGGTTGGGATTTCCCCTGAAAGAACACTCTCACTGAATTTTGACTTGTGAGGACAGTCACTGGCTTCCTCTTGTTTTACCCTGGATGCCACAAAGAAGTTACCAGTTACATTCGTACTAGATTTTGAATTGTCTGGATCTGGACAAAAACTGGCCTCCTCTTGTATTTTGGGAACCACAAAGAAATTGGCAGTGTTGTTATTTTTCTTTGCACGGCTACAGGCAGTTAATCTCCTTCGTCTTTTTGTAACGGGGACTAGATCACTTTTGTTATCAGATACCATTCTCTGGAGTGATGGGCACTTCATACCATCTCTTTTGAGTGTGTTACTCAAGAATTCTGTCTTCTGGCCCTTGGAGGCAGCAGATACGCTACTAGAACCCATGTTGCTCCTTGGAAGCTCCTCTTTTGAAGGATTGTTTCCTAAATCATTCAAAAGTGAAAAGACACCCTTACTAATATTAGATTTACTGGCTTTAGTAATGTCACTCTTCCCCCTATCAAAGCATGTGGTATTGACAGGCTTGGGTTTATTTATTTGCTCCTCAGAAGTATTCTCATCATCTGAGTCATTTTCAAAAGTACAAGCTTTTAAAACTTCAAATGGCAAGCTTCTCAGTTCTCTCACCTTTGTCATCTTTTCAACAGCCAGACTTGTGTCCACAACAGTAAATTTCATGACATCTGTACTGCGGTTTGGAGTTTTTACCTTGAGATAGCAGTGGCGTGGTTGATCAGGGGAATTTTCACGGTCCAGTTTTGTATCTGTTGTCCACCCATTTCCTTCCTTGCTAGTGCAATCATTATCTGCAATTGTCTCCAATTCAATTAGCTCAGGGTCAGAAGCAACTTTACACAGGACATCACTAACGGAATCAAAATAGTGATTCCCCTTCACTAGTTTCCTCGAAAACTTTTTAACTCCAGGGACAAGGAAGACCAGAGAATGCTTAGAAGCAACAGCATAATTATGATTATCTGGCTGCTCAGAGTGCCAACCTCTGGCAAGTAAACGAGGCCAAACAGCTTCCCAGAAGAGATCACTTGTTCGAGCTTTACTTAATCTGAAATCACCTGTTAGAAAGCTTATAATTTCTGAAGGTGTAAGCATTGAACATGCTTTGCCAACTGGTATTTCTTGGCGAACAGGAAGTGCTTGAGTAGACTTCATAGAATCTATAGTGAGTCCGGTAAGATCTTCTTTCCCCTTACCAACTCCTACTCCCTCAACAAGAGCTTTGAGTCCAACTGAGGCCTTTAAAGTTAAAACATAATCTTCTAGAAGCATTTTCCCCTCTACAAATGCCTTGGACACCTACCAATTAATTGAATTCAAAATAGTCATAACACATTCCTAGCGATAAATAAAAGAATATGAATTAATAGGCAGGAGACATTCTGAGATAACAAGTTTTGTTCTGCATAACTAATGAGGTCCATGATGCAAAAGACTTTATAAGCTACGATACAAAACGGTGATGCATTCAGATGTTCAAATTAGAATCAAAATTATTGTTACACAGAACTTTTCAGTTATGATATATAGAAACATATCTTAAAGACGCTGCATATGGTTGAGAGGGAGGAGACATGGCCTAATTGAGGTGAACGAAGGATTGGTAGATCCAGTCCATGACAGTCATGCTATTACATGGCATAAACTTTGGAAGAATTTAATTCAGTACCTCAAGTAATTTATTGTAGCATTCCTCTGACACAGTTGGTAGTAAACGAGACAAAAGCTCTTGTTGCCTAGGTCCAGTGAAAATCTTTTGACCATAAATGCATTTTCTGCTTCTTATTTTTCTACATCCAGACCATCTTTGATATTTGTCAGATTTATAAAAATTCCCATAATAGAATGACAGTATATCTCCCATCTTCTTATTGCCAAGAAATCTTTTCACCTGAACTAGGTTCTTTCCAAATATATACAAGCCAAGGATGAAACTGGCCTCTTCAATTTCATTCCAGGTGTCACTTGCAGACCCAGGAACTAGACAATGGCCTTTATTTCTATGCTTCTCATGCATCTCAATCTTTGTTTCTTGCTGCATATTGGAATTTCCTGATTCTCCCAATTTCATTCCGTTGACCAATGTAGTGTCAACGGCCTCAAGATTAGGCTTCAATTTATCATAATCCAGACCATTCAAGGTCTCTTTTATACATTCTAGTTTTGAAGATTCAATTTTATTGGTAACTCCATTTGACTTGCATGCATTTTCCTTAATCCAAATTATTGGGATGGGTAATCCTACTCGAAACTTATGGAGAGTACTTGCTGTGCTTTCTGCCTCATGTGAGTTCCTTAGAAACCAATAGTAGTCAGATTTTGAAATTAAAGGTGGAACTTCAACTTGATACTGCTCACCCACCCGAGGAAATATGTCTGGATCACCAAAAACATCATAAACACCGGAATATTCTGGAGAAAGTGATTGTTCATCTGCTTGCTCCTCGATACAGTTTAGGTCATTAACTTGCATTGCATCCACCTGTCCAAACATTCGAACACATTTAAAAAAAAAATGAATTAGCTCACACATAGGAAGTGTATAAGGCGAGAGGAACTAATCTTAGGCATTCAATCTTACACGGATGGACAAGATTAGTTTTATTTATGGGCTGTTTGGAAAAATTTCTCCATAAGCACCTAAAGGAGAAGAAAATAAGAAAAAAAATGAAATAAACTTTTTAATAAAATAAAATTAACCTATGTGTAAATAAACTAATTTATAGAAGCTCTCTCATATTAACTTATCCAAAAATGAGAGTTTCTACAAATTAACTTAAATATAAGTTAATTTTAACTTATTTCATTTTCTCTTCTCCTTTTCCTCTCCTACAAGTACAAGTAGAAGTTTATCCAAGGAGACTTTAAAGCTTATATGTATGTTTCTTGTAGCTAGGGAGGTGGACAGTGGAGCAGTAGTTGAATCTAAGGCTAATTGAGATTGCCCTTCTAAACAACACTCACACTATAAAGCACAGATTTAATATTGTCAACCTGATGATGTTTTTGCAATGAACCGACAACACAAACAAAGTAGCAAGAATAGACACGTATCTTCATTTCCTCGATCCGTGTACAAAATTGATAGTGTTTGATTTGATACTTCCCTGATAAAATGCTAGTAAGTGAACTAACCAAAATTGCCGAGATTTAATGGTAATGAGAAATTTTCACTTAACCTTCATCAAGAGTCAAACCTGTGAACCATTTCACTGGCTAACCTAAATTATACTCTATGACATCCTACGAATTCACAAGTGAGATTTGCTAGCCACGTTAGTGTGTGCGCCCGCTTAAACAAAATGTTTTAGAAGCAGTAAGATAATAACATTGTAATACGATTTATATTTATATATAAATCATAATCCGAATCCCAATAATCACAAAGTTCTAATTAATCAGAAAAAACGGAGAAATTTAAATTAATAAGAAAAATAATAGAAACTTGTAGAAATAAAAAAGAAAAATTCAATGATGAATATAATTATTATTTAATTTCGCCAAAAAAAAAAAAAACCACACATAATTAAAAAAAAAAATCCCAAATTAAACAGCAACATCTAGGAATTAAAACAACGAAGTTGAAACAGATTGTGTATACCAATTACCAACCAAATCAACACACAAGAACAAACTTGGCTATCCAAAAAAATTCATAAGAACGAGTTGATATACATATTTATAAGAAGTAGGTAACGAATAAGCGAGAAGAACAGCAGAAGGAAAGTGAGAACAAATCAAGAAACCAGATCCATTCCCTGAACCAATACACATGAAACGAGAACAAGCCGACATCCAAAGTCGAAGACTCCACACAAATGCATGAAAAACCCATTCACCACATTTCTCTGGAATGCCAACAGCAGCACAATCTCTAGGAAGCCAACAACATTCAGACACGAAAGAGAGCAGCAATACGAGATGAAAAACACACACACAAATATGTAATATTAAACAAAAAGAAAATAAATAAATAAAAGCGGCAAGAAAGAGACAAGTGCGCACAGACACAAACACACAAGTTTCCTAGTGAGAATTCCAATATGATCCGAGAAAATCAGTTATTTAGCACGAGAAGAGACCTGCAAGTACATTAAAATCGTACGAGCAGCACAGCACAGCACGAGAGAGAGAAAAAAAAAAATAAAAGAAGAAGAAGATTCGCAGTGTTATTAATTTACCTCCATGGAAGAAGAAGAACCCGGGCAGACCCACATGAAGAAGGGAAGCTGCGAAAATGGGTGGTGATGGTTACACACCGATTCGCTAAGTTGCAGATTGAAAACAAAGAAAACGTGAACAAGGCATATATAATAACATAGTTTTCGATGAACAAAATAATAACATAACTATTTATCTCTCACTCTCCGTACATATGTATATATACATACAAAGTTGTGCATATAGAGAGTGGTACCTGCGTTAAGGGAGAGGAGCTTTCATGGCTACGAAGGTTGAATTGGAGAGAAAGAGAGAGAGAGGCGGAGAAGAAAAATTGCACGAGAAAAATAAAAAGTAAAAATAAAGCTACAAACTAAACCCAAGTCCTTGCCTCTTGCTGATATATAGAGAAATTAATTAATATTATTAATATGTGAGTTTTGGAGAGAGAAAGTAAGGCCGTCCAGGGGCAGGGTCGGGTGGAACTATATCCTCACGCGCTCATGGCGCGTGTCAACAGATAGTGACACGTGGCTTTGAAGATTCCAATCATACTATACTATGGAGAGACGAGGAGATCCTCCTGCGTGAATTTCTTCCTTCTCCTTCTTTGAGATGATGAGTTGAGACATTTTCACCATTTCTAGTAATCACGCACATCAACCTTCTTTCACCCTTTGCCACTGCCTATCATTTTTTCATGCCAATTCAATCAACTTTCTTTTTCTTTTTGTTATATCCACTTCACATTCAATAACTCTATTTTTTTAATTTAATTTTGTATTCTATCTAAATTATTAATTTCTTTTAAATAAATCATTTTTCTCAAATTAAATTTAATTATTGTAAACTATAAATGAATTCGATATTATTAATTATAATTAAAAAAAATTAATAATTCTTAATTATATAATAATGAGTTTAAATTTTATGTATGATTAATATAATTTTTTATACAATTAATTAATTAAAATTTATTTTAAATATATTTTTTAAAATAATTATTATAAAAATTAATAAATTTATTATATAAATTAATGTCTGATTAAATGAAAATATAATTTTTTTTAGAAAATTACGCAAAAGTAAATATTTAAAAAAACTTATACGTTGTCAAGATTCAAATTGTTCGTCCAGCATTACTAGGTTGGTTGGTTTTTTCCTTTGGCGGCACAAAAGATAATAATGAGTAATATATGCAAATTTATAATTCTATAAAATAAAATAAGAAGATATGTACGGAAAATAATATTATATTTATTATCTATTTAAAAAAATATATTTCATAAATTTAAAATAACGGTGGATATAATTTTTTTTTATTTTACACATTTTCTTGTTAGATGAATATTAAATTGAGCACTTATACGAGACAATAAAAAAGTGAAAATGACGGGATAAAAAATTGAGTACTAGTGATGAAGGTCATTATATGAACTTGTGCCGTGACTCATAGTTGGACAAGACATGCCGGGCTCTTTGATTTGCATTAAGATTGTGGGGTTAGATTCACACAAGTTTTTTTTTAGGTAGAGCCTAAAAGCTAGATCGACTCCACTCTATGAAGATCCAGATTGGAATTCACCAGTTTGAAACATAAAATTTGTGTCCCAAGTTCTAAGGAAGATTCTCAAGTGTCCTTTCAACGTAGACCTGTATATGAAGTCTAGAACAATTTTAAATATTCATTCAACTAGTTTAATACATAAATATGTATAAAACTTCATGTTTGAGTTATATGGTAAAAGCAATTTTGGTTTACTTGTTGTACGCTCTTTAACTCAGACATAAATAAATCTACTTTTAACCACGTTATATGAATGAATTAGTCAGAATATGCATAAATTAATTTAGAAACCATCTGCCCACAGTATCAAAAAGAAATTTCTCCCAACCCCTTCCTCACTTGCTTGACCTAAATAGGATACAGTAAAGTGAGAGGTAAATTCACTTATAATACAAAAACAATTACTAATGAGTTATTAGTAATCACATACACATGAAATACTAACTAGTTCAATCTATCAATGAAATATCTCACAATTTTATTCTTAAAAATTGTTTTTAATTATAAATTCATAATTTGAATACTGGCTTAAAGGCAAAAAAAATTACAATCACTTTAGCGGTTGATTTAAATATCAAATTGTAAACGCATGTTTGATTTCGTGTTGAAACCAGCTAACTTGCGTGTTTTATGTGAAAATGTTAAAGCTATAAGATAGCGTTGTTTTGCTATTAACATGAAAAAGGTGAATCGATTCTTCCTAAATAACCGCAAAAATAAACTCAAAAAAAACTACTAAGCTATTGTTTTGAAAATAACTAAACATACATGTATATTTATATTTGTATTAGTTTATATAAAAATATAAAAAATTATTATTTATGATTTTTAATCTATTCCCAACATGTAATATTCAAATTGAAGTTAAGTTTAAATATAAGGTTTTCTGAAAAAAAAAATAAAAATTGAAGAATTTGCATCATGGTAATTATAAAGAGCACTGCGCAGAGCGTTGTAGTGGTAGAATAACATGTGTACCGTACAGTGAGCTTGGGTTGTGGACCACTATAATGTCATACCGCATACATGTAGCGCGTTTACGTAGCCATCTCATTTCATTCAGAAACGTCTTTTGAATTCACCAAACTACCCCTCACCTATTCTCTCTGTCCATGGAAACTAACTCATCAAATAAACCGCAAAAAATTAGTATTCTATGTTGTTTCGAAATTAAATTCGTACACTCTCTATCTAATTTATTGAGTTTATTATATAATATGATGATATTTTATTAAATAGTAATGTAAAAGTTTTGTATATTAAAGTACATTCATATGGAGTATTATAATAAATGTTCCGTTGAAATCCTGGTTGTAAGAAAAGAAGTCAATGTAAAGTAAATTTGTTTTTAAAATAAATAACCAAGGATATATTTATTATAGATTTATTAAATTGAAATTACAGTAGACTAAATTAAATTAAAAAAATATATTTTTTCTTGCTTATTTTATAAGGTCCAAACCAGAAACTCTGAATTCCACGTAAGGTTTATAAATTTTCTTTTTACATACTCGGAAAAGGTTCACTGTTTACAAAAATAAAAGGGGTCTCGATTCTCGCTCATCTCAATAATTGATAATTGATTTGAAACTACAGCCAGAGACCGTTTATGTCTGACCCCAAAAAGTAACAATAGTTGAATCGAGTATTGCCTTAGAAAAAATAATTTTGTTTTAAGTTATAAATATTCATAATATATAAAATTAGTTATTTTACTTAAATAAACTAACTATATATTGTTTAAATCAACCGTCCGTCAATCATAGATACATAATTTTACTTAGAAATATTTATAATATATAAAATAAGTTCTTTTTAATATATATATATATATATATATATATATATATATATATATATAATTTATTTATTTATTTATTTGAATTTAGTATCTTCCTTAAAAGAAAATAAGTATACATTATTTAAACCAAATGTCGATAAAAAATACTTTTTTAAAGAATTACTAATAATACATTTTTTAATATATTTTTCTTAACATATTTTTTTATGAATTATTATAATTTATTCAAAACTATGAAATTATTGGTTATTATTTAAGAAACAAGACCAATAAAATTTTATACTTTTTATTTAATTTCTGTTAATAGTAAAAAAATATTATATAATGTCCAATTAATAGTATTTCTCTTCCTTTAATTTTACAAGAGCCAAGAAACATCCAAATTTATTAAAAGCACTAAATTATATTAGTTATTTACAATTTAATTAGTGATTTTTATATGACAAAATATATAACTACTCCCATTTTTTAACCCAAAATAAATTTTATCCCAGTAGTTATTCTTGTTAAATACCAATCTTTATATTTTCATTTATTTGTAAAATTGTATCTATAGTTGAGGTTTTCATTTATATTTTTGTTCACTGATTTATTTTTTTCTCTGTAACTTGTATTCGGTAAGATATTTGGTTACCCTTTTGAAAAGGATTATCCTCTCAAATTTCTTTGTGAAACACCAAAATACAAATAAACAAAATTGTAATGATCAATATCTAAAATTAACTATTTGGGATTCAGCAAAGGAAACTATGTTATTTACACACAAAAAATACTATAACAATTCAGTTAGATACACTATTCACTTGGATGGAGAAAGCCCATTTTAGAGCTGGAAAATTACATTTATGTTTCAACATGAATGGTGCATGTTGTACCAGTGAAATTGGCAATAATATATATAAGTAACTAGTCAACTGAGAGTATCAGAAAAAGATTCTATTAAAACTAGTCAATTGGCAATAATATAGGTAAGTAATTAGTCAATTGGCAATTCTATTAAAACTTAAAATTGTTTTTGTTTATTTTTGGGTTACTCGGGAATGAGCATCTCAATGTTGATTTTCTGTGATTGGTGTTATAATAAACAATAATATTTTAATTAATAATATTTTTTTATTTTTAGTAACATCTAATAATATTTTTTTATATTTTTAGTAACATCTAAATATTATTAATGACATTTTAAACATGAGCTACAAAATCTAATAATTATTTTTATATATTTTTTTAAATATTGTAAAAATCATATATGTTACAGTAATTTTAAAATAAATATATTCGGATAAAATAGTTTGAAACTATTTTTAATGTACTTAAAAAAATAAAATCTTATATTAAAATCATAAAAATTTGTTTCTTATTTCTCGTTTTAAGTTCACACGGACTAATTGACTATGTCAATGTCACTTTATTATTATTTATGAAAATTATCATTATTATTAAATAATTATTGTTAATATTAAAATTAATATATATATATATATATATATATATATATATATATATATATATATATATATGAAGTTATTAAATAAATTAAAATTACTTAATTTATAAAACATGCTATTAAAAAATTGAGAAACTAAAATCATGCGAACACTGTACTACAGGACTAAAGGGGTAATTTTTGAAGTTTCCTAAATTATTTAATTTCACAATAAAGCATATATTTAGTTTAATATTAAATAACTTGTATTAAATACATTTCATAGTTTAATTAGAGAATTTGGTTATAATAATCCAAAAGATTTGGTATGTTTTATCCTAAATCCTAATCTCGTGTGCAGTGGCATTTGAGCTTTCTGTATCAGAGCGGGCCTACTTATGTTTTTATCTCCAACAAACAAAAGGGATGCGCGCATGTGAAGTTTTTTATTATCATGATTCAACAACACAAGGAAAGCAGGTTTTATAGTGCATTCCATATTCCTAATTATGACTATTATTATGGCCAACTTCTTCATTAGTTTTCTTCTTTATCACTTTTATTTGCATCAGTTTGGTTTATATATTTGTATTTTTTTTTCTATACTTACACATATCTAATTAATCTGGTTGACATTTTATAATTGACATGACTAAACTGTGCCAGGTATTCTGTTTAATTAAAGTTGTCATGCTTTTATTTTTAAATGTGAATTGAAGATATTTTCATTCAATAATTAAAAAATTAACGATGTTTTTTTAATATCATCAACTAGGGATATTTTCGGTCAATAATTAAATACTAATTCTCTCAAGACATAAATAATATTGAAATGATTTTTATTTCTTTTATTAAGAAATATTTTATATATTTTTTATTATTCGTAAAAAATTACGTAAATGAGATCTCTGAAGGTTATTAGAGTCCTAACGAACCTCGAGGTTCGAAGAGTGCTTGAAGATATACTTACATATTTTTTTCATATATTAGAATATTAGATGATAAATCGGATGCCGATTAATATTTTTGAGGACCACCAAAGAATCTGGTTAAAGTGTTGTTATTTATTTTTATTCAGGTTTTATTTTTATGATTGTGCAGAACTAGTTTTTTGTGCAGGAAGAGACAAGTCGTAGCCCATTTTGATCCAAAAACAAAAGAGTGTGGTACGATCAAGAGAGGGACAGGCCCACTCCATTTATTGGTAGGTGTCGAAGCCTCGAAGTGTTTATATCACAGCCTGCTCTCGGGCACCTATTTCTTTCACACAAAAAGACAATAAAACCATGTTAACACGAGTTATGTTTGTTTGTATTATAATGGAATGGAAGGAATTAAATAAATAATAATAACATAGAAATATCAATTTTTTATCAAGGAGAAAAATTATTTATGTGAAACTAAATTTCATCTTTGATTTTTTTTTCTCCATTTGGTAGGATGATAAGAAATATGTGAACAATAGAAAAAAAAAAAGAAGAGAGAAATAGGTGAATGAAAAATAGAGGTGTTTGGTTTTTTAAAAATAGAAAAAAAATCATTTTAATCGGTTCAATATGCATTTTAATTATTTAAATTTACATTTCAATAAGTTAATTTGGTTTTTAATCAATTTGCAACGATTTTTAACTGCTGCTAAATGCAAAAAATTGTCGCTAAATAAAAAGTATTATTAAACGTATATTTCTGACCATTTTGAACAACTATCTTACATGACATCCGCTTCACATGGTAAAAACTTTTTAACACTTTAACGGGATGTAAAGAAAATCAGGCATAATAAAAAAGAATTACGGAAGGAAGATGAAGAAAGAGAAAAAAAATGGTTATTTATTTTTAAACATTAAAAATAAATATTTATCAAAATAATATAAAAATTATTTACAATTTTGGTTAGTCTTTGTCACGCAAAATTTATCCAGAAAAGATTGTCCACGTGTAAGTAGGAAACTTGTGATGAATTGTTTTTCTATAATTTTATCAAATGACTAAACAACTATGAAATAGGTATTAGCGTAAGTTTTATTTGATTTTTTTAATTTTAAGTGAAAGCACCTGACATGCATGTGTCATTTTTTTTAAGTATAATTAAGAACATAATATAATAATTAATTTAAATTTTAAAATATTAATAACATAGGATAATTATATAAATATTAAAACCAAAAATATAATATAGGTAATAATTATAAAAATATTTTAGTATATTGTAAATTTTATATTTCAAATTTTTAAAAAATGAATAACAAAATATTTTTAATTTATTATATAAAAACTAAAGATACGCATATCTGGGAGGTGTCATTTATGTTGTTTATTTTTATAATTGAAATATTTTAAATAAAATCTTAATAATATAATAATGAATATAATTTAAATATTAATAATATATTAAATGCTTTATAAATAGTAAATAAAATTATTATTTACAGTATAACAATACAATTAATATAAATTTAATCATAATATAATATAATAATATAATTGAAAATTTTGTGGGTGGGAATAATATACCTTTTTTTTTTTTAAGAAGATGAATGACTCCAACTTGTTAGACGTCATTAGCGTTTTTTTTAAATATTTTTATGCATAATCAATAATGCTTTATAGTATAAAATAATAGTAAAAAATTAAAAAATTAATATTATAAATATTTCATAAATAAAAAATAAAAATTATTTTATTATGAAGGCACATTTTTTTTAAGTTTATGTATTTGACGAGTGTTGGTGCTAGTTTTCCTCTGACGTTTCTGGAAGAATATTTTGAAAAAGAAAATGCAGAGATAAGACATAGTGTGCAACTTTGGTCAGTATACTGAAATATAAAATTAAAAATCGGATCAATTATTTAATCTGTGATAATATTAATTCAAGATTTAATAATTTTATTGTAAACTAATAATAATTAATTAATATTACTTTAAAATTAATATAATAATTAAATAATATTAAAAACATAATATCTATTTCATAATATAAGATTATGTATATTTTTAAATATGTTTATATTAAATTAAACTAATACCAAGATTTTTAATTATTACATTAAACCAATATTATATAAAGTTAAACTTATTATATTATTTTAATACTTAAAAAAGAAACTTTCTATCATGTATTATGAACTAATATGATGCTTCATATTATGTTACGTTATGTTTTCTTTTATAAATTATTTAATTTTTTTATAGTTCCATTAATTAGTTCCACATCGATCTGTTGTGTTTTAAATTGAAGAACTCTTTTCTTATAAAATCATACTGCAAAAACAAGCTTCACTCAAAATGTGTCTACCAAATTGATAAGCTGCCTCATTTGAAACTTGACAACACCTAACCTTCAGTTTTACATCAATTTTAAGTGGTTTCAATGTATTAGTCCCACATCATAGGCGCTAAAGATGCTGTGTGCTACCTATGCACAGTACCTGGAGTCCCACCATTGTGTTTAGAAATGAAGAGCTCTTTTTATAAAATGTACCTTGAGTCCCACATCAGCTGTGGTCTAAATAGAACAACTTTTCTCTTTTTATAAAAACAAACAAATGAATTTCACAAAGTAAATTTTTAAATGAGTTAAGTACATCTCAAAAAGTATTTTTTAAATTATTTATTGACAAAATTATGTTTTAAAAATTAACTAGAAATTAATATTAAAAAAAAAAAGACAAATATGAGGAGAAAGTGCATTTATATAAATTAGATTAAGATTTTTATAAGCATTTAGTTAAAGAATCAGACTTTTAAAGTATTTGAAAGTTTTATAAGCATAACTAGTCCAGTTATTAAAATAATTTAAATAATAATTTTTTACATGATTATTATATTAAAAAATTTATAATGCATTAAAATATTTTTTTTAGTTTTTTAAACATTTAATATATTGACTTACATAAAAAATTAAACTTATAAATTTATTTGAAAAATAAATTTATGTTATGTATAAAGACTTAATTACATATACTTAATTAAAAAAAAAAGACAAGTATCTTATATACAAGTCAGATTTACAACTTATAATACTTATCTTCATTTTTGTTAGGAATTTTCAAATTTACTAATAGACTGATTAACCTATTTAAAAATGGTGAAATCTATATAAATGCTTTAATATAAAATAAAACTTTAAAGTAAACTAACAAGTGAAACCAGACTTTCAAAATAGCAAAATGAGACCAAAAAAATAAAATCTATAATCAAACTTGAACCTTAAATAAGTCTATTTAATCAAATTCGTCAACCCGCTTATTTTAATTCCTACCCATAAATCTTCTTGTAAGTGATTTAGGCCGATTAGCATGACCACTAATTGATCAAATCTTGTCTCAATCTCCGCTGCTTTTAAGATGAGAACATGATTCATTACACAGTAGACAAAAAATCATTATCTACTACCTTCACTGCTTTTAGTGATAAATATATCATTTCTGTCTCCCGATTGGAGTATGATTGGTGCTCCCAATCAGATACTCTTTCTGGATCTGTGATAATGATCATTAATACAACAATTGAAGAAATTCAACCAAACCAAAAATTTATCATCACAGTGTATTCAAGTACAAGAATCCAGCTGTCGATTTTCTATTCATGTTAGCATCAGGTAAATAGCTGTTAATACATAGGATTAATCAAATATTGTAGACTAGGATAAGTGTTTGTAGATTTTGAACTTCATCTTTTTAGTTTTTTAAATTTATCTTTTGATACATTTATCAAACAAGATAAATACATGTTCTTGAATTAGGAAACTTGTAGTGATGACTAGTAATTAAAAAGTGAAACCCACTAGCTATGATACAATGGTTGGAAAACGAAATGCTCGAAATATTTTGTGTTCCCAAACTCATTTTCCAGTTTCTCAAAAGTGACACCAATCAAAGACTAAAATAGTGCTCTCAATTGGGACAACTACAAAGTTTATCAACCAAAGTTTTCTCTCAATTGGGACAGCTACAAAGTTTCTCAACCAAAGTTCTTGACTACAAAACAAGTTAAAGGTTTCATCACAAGTTACTTACCCCCAACTCAACTTTGACTAATCCATTTGTTCCAAATTGAATCAATCTTTCTGCTGAGTCCAGATCTTCACAGTTTTGTCATTGCCGAGTGCACCAGAAGCAATCATGTTCTCTGTAGGGTGACATGATACAGAAACAACAGTATCAGAATGTCCTTCTAATTTCTGTACTATTTTCCTTGTCTGTAGTTCCCACAAGTATATAGAATTATCTTCTGAACCACCAACAATATATTTTCCATTTGTTATAGAAAATGTGGATGAAATGCAGTATTTTGAATTAACATGTCCGGTGTAAGTCTTAAGAAACTTCCCGGTTGAATAGTTCCAAAGCCTCTGCACAGGAAAAAGAAAATTTTCCATTTAAGATAAAAACATGGAAACTAAACTAACACATTGAATGGTAAAGCATGAAAAAAAGACATTTTATAACCAATTAAGATATCAAATCTACTACAGCTGAACAAATAAGAAAAAAGCTTTCAAATTAGCCATGTGCCATTACATACAAAAATACAGTATTGTACAAATTAAAGCCCATTAGAGATATGGTAAACTACCATTCTAGTTCAAGAAATTATAAGTTTTAGTCACTTAATGATCAGTTGGGTATAGTGGACAGAAAGTGAGATGGGAGAGAAAAGTTTAAAATTTGATTGAAAAGAAAAGTGAGAAAAGAAAATTTTGATTTTTCTTTTCTAAAAATTAACCTCTCTTTTCTCTTCACTTCATTCCAACCAAAAATACATCAATATATATGTTTTCTTTACCTTCTATTTTCTTTCCTCCCATCATTTGTCTCTAACTTTACAAAAATCTCTGTTTAGATAAATTAAAAGAATAAAATAAAAAAGAAAAATGAATTAAACTTCTTCCTAAGTTAAAATTAATTTATGTAAACTTATGGAGAAGCTAAATGAGATAAGTACTATGAACAAGGAATCCTCTGCTACTACAGTTTGGCTTGGGTTCATTGGACTGAAAAATCTAGAACCCAATTCCCGAACCAGACAAGATTGGATTGAGCATCTTATAACAAATTGAACTGAATCCAAACCAACCCACACAAACAGCTTTGGGTTGGGTCAGGTTGGGTTGAGCCGCCCCTGCTTGCACCCTACACGGGTAAAATTGAAGACTAAGGTAACCAAGGCTTATAATCACATAGAACAGAACAGAGACTTAATCCTCAGAGAAACTGAACCAGAAAAAGCAATTCGTAGTTTTTCTCCCTCTTCACATTTACAAAGCCAATAGACAGTAAATCTAAGTAGATTTTTTAATACTCACGAGCAAGAATTTTGCAGTGAAGCTCATGAGCACATACACTATTCAGAGAATCACATAATCGCAATTCCAATTCCTTAAGTCCGTGATATCATAAGTTGTGTCATTTTTCAGAGTTTTGGCAAGACAAAACAGAAGTACCATGAGACCGCGCAACAGAGAAGCCTAACCAGAGAATTAAAAATTAAAATTTCAATAGAAACACAATGGAGGATAGCAAATTGAAGAATGAATTACCATGGTGTTATCCAAGGTGCCAACGAGAATGAACTTGGCATTGGGGGAAAACTTGACGAAGGAAACGGGAGGATTCTCGTCGTCGATGAGAGTCTTCATGCAGTGGCCGGTAGAGGAGTCCCAGATTCTGCAGAGACCGTCATAGCTGCTGGAGACGATGAGGGAGCCGTCGCGATTGAAGTCGACGGCGGTGACGGGGTCGGAGTGGGCGGGGAGAACCTTGAGGCACTTGCCGGACTTGACGTCCCAAACCCTAACGGTCTCGTCGAAGGAGCCGGAGACGATGATGTTGGACTGAGGGTTGAAGTTGACACAGAAGACATAGTTGGTGTGGCCCTGGAGGGTCTTAATGAGGGACCCAGTGGGCACATCCCAGAGGCGGAGGGTCTTGTCGTCCGAGGCTGACACCAAGAAGCGGGAGTCCGAGGAGAAGGCCAGGTCCGACACGCCCTGCTCGTGCCCCTCGTACTCCTGCATCGGCGACAGGCTCAGGCTGTTCGAGTCCGAGTCTGAGTTCGTGAACCCGTACGTCCTGAGGGTCTTGTCGGCCGAGGATGATGCCAGGAGCCGCCCATTCGACGAGAATTTCACGGCCGAGATCGCACGCTTGTGCCCGCTTAGGGTTTGGGAAAGGCTGTATGGCTTGAACGACTCTGAATCCGATGCCTTTGCTTCCGTCGACATTTCGATTAAAACTACTTTGCCACTGTCACTGTTGTTCCAATGTAAATATGAATACCAATTAGATTTGATTAGAGAGGAGTGAACATCTTCTCTACTCCCACACTCTTCCCAAGACGTTTTCTAGGAATGGTCAATATATATTTCAATTTTTAAATTTGGACGGATTGATTATTAAATAGTGGATATATTTTAATATAAGAATATGTGCTTAAATATAGAAAATATATTATTAATATTTTAAATTAGATAAAAGATTTCACCCCCAGTAAAAATTAGTGAATTTGTTTGGTAGAAAAATATGTTATTTAGATAAAAAAAATTAAAAACAAGTTGAATTTTTAGTCATTTATTCGATTTTTTTATCAAAAATAAGATTTTTTATTTTTTATTTTCTTATATTTTCCTTTTATTCTTTTACATTATTTTTTTTATCTTTTTTCTCTCTATTATTTTCACTTTTTTTTTCTATCTTAATTCTCATTTTTGCCCCTCTCTCATGTGTTGTTTCTCTCCTACACTTTTCTCTTTTTTCCTTTCTCCCTTTTCCTTCGTTAATGTTTAGTACTAAAATTTCAATTTAAAACATAACAGTTTTGTAAATCATGAAAATTAAATTGTTATATCTAAATTAAGAAATTAAAATTAATTTATTTAAATAAAAAATAAATTAAGGTAGTTTAAATTTTAAACATTTCAAATTATTTATAATTAAAAAAAATTTCATACGAATATAAAATGTCTTAAATTTTTTAAGAATTTAATTTTATCTTATGTGAAGAGTATTTTAGAAAATTTTATCTCTTCTCTTTAAGCTGGTGGTGCAAAATTTTGACGTAGATGTAGATTTTTTTTTTATCATACATGAATTTGAAACTTCAAATAAGTTAATAAATACACAATTTAAATAATTTTAATAAAAATCCAGTAAATAATAACATTATTATTGTTGAAATTTGAATCCTTTATAATTAATCATAATTTATTCAATAAATTATTAAATCAACCTTTATATCTATATTAATTACTCCTTTAACCCCTCGCGTGTTTATAATGTAATCAATATTTTTCGTGTATAATTTTTTTTTTACTGATACGTGTAGTGCACAATTAATTTGATTCTTATACCTAAAACCATATTCTCCAAATATAAATTAAACTAACTACTATTATTCAATGAAAACATTTTAAAGAGTTGTTATTACTCTCATGGACATGTCTCATCTTGTATTGAGTATTTAATTTAATTTTTTTATTTTAATTTATTTTAACAACTAACTAAAAAAATATTTGATTGACTATCTCAAAAATCATGCATTTATATATGTATGTGTGTTTTTTAACCATTTATTTCCTTTAATTTTTCTTAATTAAAATTTTAATATTAAATAATTAAAAAGAATTTTATATCACAATATAAATTATTTATTGTAAATTTAAAATATATTTAATTTATTAAAAATATTTATTGACTCTTTTAACCAACTTATACTCATTAAAAAAATTGATTAATTTAATTAATAATATTAAATTTATATTAATTTTCAAAAATTATCTTTAAAATGAAATAAACTCATAATTTCACTCTCGTATTTTCTATCTAATTAGTTAATTAATATGTACTAACAATCATAATATTATAAATTAAATACTCAATACAAGAATTATAAATTATAATATTTAATATTTAATACTCAATTTATAATTAATATGAATCCACTGTATTAATTTATAATATTTAATATATAAGAATAATTTGATTAAAAAATAGTGTAACTTTTAAAAAATCTTATAAAAGTGCCTTCCTAAAAGGCCACCAAAGCCATAAAAAATTAAATAAAACCCATCCTTTGTTGGGCCAAGGGCACAACAACAACATTGCCTACCCTAAAATATATGCTACCAAGAATTTGATGACCCTTCTCTTTCTCAAATTCAAATTCCCCTTGTGACCCATATTCTTTGGCGGTGTTCTACCTGGGCATCTCAAAACCCCGATTTCTTTCGAACCCACCACTTCTTGAATACACGCTACTGTACTGTTCCCAAATATTCAATTTCTTCACTCAAAACGTGTTCTTACACGAAGATCCCTAACAACAAGCTTGCACAGCTATATAATCTCGGCCCATGAATTTGTTAGAATTTTCCTCCATCACAAGCTCACAATGTTGAGGCTAACACAACTACGTGGGATATTCGAATCTAATATTCATTTGAAATGCAGTTAGCGTGATTCTAATCCGCACATCATTAGCTTCCTTAGTGCCGTGCTTGAATTGCATACTCATGCTGAAATTTCACACCCACATAAGTCTTGTCTGCGCCAAGGGTTTCACATTCACAACCCTAAATCGGAACCCTTTTGTTCAACTCCAATTTCTCAATTTCAAATTCTGCACTGCCACCTCGCACCCACACCCTTTTGTGGTGTCCTACCTCATCAACGACTGTGGCTTCTCCCAAGAAACCGCTGTCAAAGCTTCCCTCAAGCTCCGTTTCCGAGACCCCCAAAAGCCCGATTCAGTTCTCTCCTTCTTCCGAAACCACGACTTCTCCAACTCTCAAATATGCCATATCCTCCAAAGGGAACTCCAGCTACTTTCATGCGACGCCCAAAAGGTACTGTTGCCAAAGTTTCAATTTTTGCGTTCAAAAGGTGCTTCTTCCCTTGACATTGTTCGCATGATCACCGCTGCCCCTTCACTCCTTAAAAGAAGCTTGCAGAATCATATAATCCCAGCGTATGAACTTGTAAGAGGGTTCCTCCAATCCGACAAGCAAATCATTGATTTTCTTATTGATAATCCTTATTTACTTTATGATAGTCGTGTTGCCCCTAACGTCGAATTGTTGCTTGATAATGGAGTTACCCACTCAAACATTGCTAAGTTGCTCCAGAGATGGCCTAATATTCTCTGCTCTGCTAACTTGTTAAGGACGGTTAAGGAATTGAAGCAAATGGGCTTCGATGCTTCAACTTCAACTTTTTGCATAGCATTGCTTGCCAAAAGGACTGTAAACAAAACCAGATGGGGTGAGAAGATTGACACTTTTAAGAGGTGGGGGTGGTCCCAAGAACAAGTTCTTCTAGCATTTAGGAGGCAGCCTTATTGTATGTTGTCATCCCCTCATAAAATTAATGCTGTCTTTAGTTATTGGGTTGAACATGTAGGTTTTGACTCTGTGGACCTTGTAAAAGCTCCAGGAATTTTTCTATTGAGTATCCGGAAGAGGATTGCTCCAAGGGCTTCGGTTTTACAATTTCTTATTTCAAAAGGTCTCGTAGAAAAGGATGCAAGCTTAAATACGCCATTTGTTCTGACTGAGAAGTTGTTCCTGGAAAAGTATGTGAAACGTTTTAAGGACGATTCTTCTCATCTGTTAAAGCTGTACAAGGAAAAAACGTGTCTTGAAAATGACAGGGACAACACTTGTACGTAGCCTTCATCAAGTGTGTAACCTAATCAGATTTGCTGCAACTTGCTTGCCCTGTCTACCAAAACTCTGGTAAAAGTCATGCTAACTTATCTTCAGATTTGTTATTTCTTAGGATTTTTCCTGCAGAAACTTTTATTATGTTTCAAGAACATCATAGTTCGGATGCAGATGATTTACCTCCGATTGCCAAATTAGCCTCAACTAAAAATTTGTGTTATTTTAAGATTCTTCTCATCTGTTGAAACTGGAGGTAAAAATTTTCTAAAGAAAAACACCTCGTCTTTTGAAAAGGCTTATTGGAATGGCTTCAGTTATGCAATATCTTCTATTCTTAAGTTTGATTAAGAAGGATGCCTGCTAAATTACTCCAATTTGGCTAGTTAGTTATTTTTTGCAAAAGTTTGTTAAATGGTTTAAGGAGGAAATGCCTAGGATACTTAGGATTGAACCAGTTCAACTGCACATTTTCTATATATGCTCATCTTCAACTACATAATGAAAAACTTCAACTACATCACAACCTTGGAAAAAGGATTGAATATATCAATCTCCACATGTAGAAGAGCCAAGGGGAGAGAACTAAAGCATTTTGTGAAACCCTAAATCTGTCCGGGACCTGGTCCTTGGCACGTCTCCACTGACTCGTGATTGAGGAGTAGTGGAGTCGGCCACTCATAGCATCCGAGAGTAAACCGCAAGATCACGGGAGAGTGGAGCTGAGATTGTGGGAGTGTAGAGGCGCGGGGAGTCAGCCCTCAGGGCCTATAAAAGGCCTCGAAAATGAAGTAAAAGGGGTCGAAAAATTGAGAGAGAGAACAGGCAAGTGAGAAGAAAAGAAAGAAAACTGACGATCGCTCGAACGAGACGAGGAAGGACTCCTCTGGATACCAGGTTAGTAAAATGAATGCATGAACATTCCCTCATGTTGAAGCCTTAGGACCCCTCTGAGTGAATGCATGAACATTCCCACCCTTCTCCCCTGTTGCCAGGGCCGAATCCACCTTGGCCCACTAGCCGAGATGAAACGACCCTGCTACTGAGTAAATCGCCTAAGCCTACCCTCCTTTCCCAACTCCTTTTGCTAGCCAAGTCCATCTCGGCATCGCTTGCCACGATGAGATGACCTCGTCCCACTAGAGCCTTTCACACTACGGCCGAGTCTATATCGGCCCCACACGGAGTCTATATCGACCCCACGTGGTGAGCCACCCTCTCAAACCTATCCTTCCCAGTATCGAGTCAGTCTCGGTCTCAATAAGGCTAAGCTAGTACAAGTCGGCTTTGCTTTCCCCTAAACCCACAACCAGCTAGAACTACATTGATTTTGACTCCTCCAACAGGGGAGGTACGTACGCACAAGAGGCACACTCTTGCCAAGTCATGAAACTAAAAAAACAAAAAAGATGTAACCTCTATCCCTGTCATTCCACGAACCATATAACCTGAGCTTGAGCATCATTCCATTCCTTTGTAGTTGACCAAGGGTAACTATCAGGTGATAGGCATGCTGGGACACCCTATATCCCCAACGCGTAACTAATTCTTGAATTCATGCCTCTGATTCCAAGACTAGCCTTTTCTACCAGGTTCCTTGGCGTTTCCTAAACTGAAACGCCGATGGCGACTTCTAATGACCGAGTTGGTTTCAGTTATGCAATGATCGAGATGGTTTCGACGCGATCCATTTCGGCCCATTTCCCCTTGAGGGCCTTAGTGTAGCTCACACTTACTTATTGCATTTTTTTACTAGTTGCATGCAATCCCTCTTGAGGTCCGTAACCTGCCCCAAACCTTGTTTGCTTTAAATATTTATTATTTTATTTGTATAAGCTTTATATTTTTTATTGTGATTTTTTAAGTATAAATTGATTTAATTTTAAGTATCAATTTGAATGCAATGAGCATATAACGGTTTCCTTTTTTAATAGGCACAAAAGTGATATATATTATTTTAAATTTTTTTTATTATTCAAGCCAGATTAGATTTAAATGAGATGGATTATAAATCGATAAATATTAGTTTAAAAATTTGGATGCTTTACGTACAAATTATTTGTTATTTTTAATTAATCGCTTTGTATCAACTTTATGATATTTTGGGTATTAATTATTTTAATTGGAATTTAATTTTTAGTCAAAATATTATTAATTTATAGAGTTAAAATTTATAAATGTTTAAAACTAAATTAAAGGAAAAAATAATTAAAAATGAACTAACTTCGTATTGATGTGACAGTGAACACTGTAAAAAAATATAAGGAATTATATATAATTTTTTTATCTATAATAATAATGCTAATTAATAGAATGATTTAATAATATTATAGGTGTGATTTAGTTTGATTAAATTTTTTATTTGATTTAATTAAGTATTAATAACATAACTAATAATATGTAAATTGATTCAAGTTGTTATTTGATTTTGTATATTAATTAAAATACTTCAATTAAATTTAAATAATTAAAAATTAAAAAATAGTTTAAGAAGAAAAGTGAATAAATTTAGTATTTGTCAAGTGAAATTAGTATGTTAATAAACATTTATCTTGTATAATAAATAACAAATTATTTTTAGAAAAGTATAGTGGTAGTTTTTTAATTCTTTGCATCATCTCAAAAGGTATAAATTGTAAAAAATAAAAATTAGCAAGTAAACTTCAAATGTCATATATATTGGAGAAAAAACATGTTAAAAATAATAAAAAGATAAAAACGTTTAAAGAAAAGCAAAGAAGAAAATATCTCTGATAATGATATATATATATATATATATATATATGAAATTGTAAAAAATAAATAAAAGAACAGTTAAAGCTCAACGTAATAATATAGTAGAATTCCTTGTATCTTTTTATGTAAAACCCCGTTATGTCATTTCGATGATCGAAAGTGAAGATATTGGAAAATAACGTTAGGAAACAAATTTTTTATACAAAATATTGGACAAAATATTAAAAAGCATTCGAAGATAAGTGAAAAATAAATAAAAACTTACTTTCACTGCAAGAAATTAATTATTTAACTGAAAAAAGTAGCAATAGTTTTAAGGCCGAGCCAATAGCAATGACTTAACGTAGACATAGTCTATATATATATATATATATATGTATTTGTAGTTTAATTTTTGTGTTCAACTTAGTGTCCACCTTTTGGACAATAAAATGCGACACTTATTTTAATTTAAGTGCAATATTAGTTAAGTCATCATTATGTTTTTAATTTAAGTGCAATATTAGTTTTTTAAAATTTAATATAAGTATGACTTCTAAAAATTCTATAGTGATAATTGGTTAGATCAAAATTATTAAGAAGACTTTTCTTCATCTCATCTCCTTATTTATTTCTACTTTTATTATTCTTTTAACTAATATTAGAACAAAAAATACCCATGTTTCTTTGTTTTTTAAATTAAAAATAACAAAATATATAATAAAAGTTAGATAATAATGGATGATTTATCGAACTAGTTATAGGAATAAAAAATAAAATAATAAAAAAGAAAAGTGATTTATAAAGGTAATTTAATTATAAGAATGAAATATGTATAAAAATATGTACATCAAAATTTTTATATTTTTTTATATATAGTTATAAATATTAAATAAGTTGTGAATAAAATATTTATTTATAAAGAAAGAAAGACCAAACTAGAGATATAAAATGAGTCAACTCACTCTAAACTTATAAAAAAAAAAGTTGAGTTGAATTTGTTTTAAGATAGAATTGAAAAATTAAACTAAACTAAATTAGGTTGAATTAAATTGATTTATCAAAATTATTTAAAAAAAATTAAAAAAGATAAATAATTCATAAGTTGATATATCAAATAAATAAATAAAAATAATTTAAACATGAGTTATAATCACAAAAACATTATCTTCTCACCAGAAAAAAAATTCACAAAAATATTATCTTATTAATTTTTTTTTAGTAGACGTTCTTTTTAAAAATTATCATGTTAGATTGAGAAAGTCAGTCGAGTTCAGCTATGTGATTTAAAGAACTGAATTACTCAAAGCAACCTGAATTAACCAATTAAGTAAGTTGACCTGATAAATTTAATCTACTTTGACGTGACTCGTTTGAACCAAACCCACGTGTATAGAAATTATACAAGTGAGCTTTGTGTCACTCTCCACACACATGGTCACCATCTACTAATCAAATATTTGAGAAAATACATAAAAAAGAAATCTAATTATCTAACAGGTGTTATGGATGGATGGATGGAGAGTGTGTGGGGCAGTCCTCTACGATGAACTTGTCGAGAAAATCTTGTCATGGCTTCCTGTGAAATATCTGATCCGATTCAAGTGCATGTGCAAGTCATGGAACTCCTTGATGGCATGGGTGACACTTGTTGGAGAAACCTTGGATGTTTTCCTGCTCCTTCCTCTTTACCTATAGATTGGTGAAGGAGACATGCAGGCCATTGCTTCTGCCTGCTGCTCTTAGCTTTTCAGATACTCCCTCTGTGTTTGCCATCACAACAACACTACTCATTTTTATATTATTTTCTATCACTTAAGGTTGATCTATGGATTGGATCAAGTTTTTATTTTAAATTTACTATTTGCCAGAACATGACTTTCCAAATTTCCAAAGACCAAATTCATCTTAAGTTATATGTTAGTCTTAAAGTAAGGGGTCATGGGTTCAAATTCAAAAATACCTTAATGTTAATTAACAAAAACTACAAATGTGAGTGCCTTGTTTATTATATTTAATTGGCATAATCTAGTTTCTGTCATTTGAATTATGGATGATCTTAAAGGCTTTGTCTGCTGTTTGTATACTAGTATAAAGAAGAGAAGTTTTGAAAAAAAAAAAAAAAGGCAGACAAATCGTGTCAACAGATTAGATTGGAAGAATTTATATATTGATCACTAATATATTAAGTAAAGGATAGAAGTGATTAATCATTTGTCACTTAATTATGTGATCTAATTTATCATTTATATAGGCACATCTGGTGAGAGGAGTGATTTACTAGTGGATAAAAGGGTTGTACACAGAGTCATAATGATAAACGCCTTGGTGGTCCTATTGAAATGGGAACGTGGATGCATGATATTATATGGAGGGAAACAAATGTCAAATGCAAAGTGTGGGAGAGTGGAAGAGGGGCTGACTGGTTTTTGGAGAATGGAGGAAATACTGTGTTTATTAAAGGGCTAATTTTGGCTAAGGGTGGAGGGGAGGCAATTTGTGTGTGTTCTGTTCACTCTTCATGTCTGTATTACTGCTTAAATGGAGGGGTGTACAAAAAAACCAGATGAGGTGAGAAGATTGACACTTTTAACAGGTGAAGGTGGTCCCAAGAACAAGTTCTTCTACCATTTAGGACGCAGCCTTGTTGTATGTTGACATCCCGTGATAAAATTAATGCACTGATGAGTTTTTGAGTAGAGAACCTTGGTTTCAATTCTGTGGAGCTTGTCAAAGCTCAGGAATTTTCTAATTAGTCTCTAGAAGAAGACTCTCACATTTGAAAAATTACTGAATAACTAACTAATCTTTAAAGCATGCTTTTAAATAGGTCAAAACTCTTATAAAAAATAAGATGCATTCTAATGGAATTTCTCTTACAGTAAAAAGTAAATTCTGGTAACAACTCATATAGTACTTCATTATTACTTTATCAGTCAACCCGAGAATAATTTTATGCTTACCAACAGTCACAAAATCTTGTGGTGCATAAAACGAAGTCGCCCCTAACATGATTCCAACAGACAAAACTAACTACAAATTCTGTCTTGACAAGTTAAAAACATAACATCATAGCATTCAACATTGTTTAGATGTCCATAGTATCCATCTACAATAAGGTACGGTTTGACCATTATCAATCGGCAATATATAGGTTTGTACTTTGAAACACATGCTTGAAATTTTCAACATAGTTATTTTGTATTTTTTTTTTCTGTAGGCGATGATTTTCTAATTGTCTTTAATTAAGTTGTTGAATTTAAGTTTTGTATATAAAAACAGATCTAATTAAATAAACTAGTCTTTTCACATTGAAGGTGTTCTTAATTCAAATAAAATTATATAAAATAATTCATTAAATTGATTCATCAATTATTAAAAAAGTGACTCAACTCAACTAATATCATTTTTTTATGTGTCAAAATATATGCAACACAATTCAACATACCACAAGTTAGTAGATTAAGCATATTATGTCATCTATCAACTTATCTAATTAAAAAAGATAAAAAAAAATAAAATAAAAATAAAATATAGAAAATAGAAGAAAAAATATAAATATAAAAGTCCAACCACACACAACACTAGTTCATAATAACAAACTCAGAATAAATAAGCAAAATAAAAAATCTCAAAGATTTATAATATAAAGAAAGAAAATAAATAAATATCAAAAAAAATTAATTTGACTCATCCAAATGAGTTAGATCAAAACAACAACAAAAAAAAAAATCTCTAGTTTAATAGTTCGTTCAACTTATAAAGAGTTTAGTTGAGTTAACTCATGAGTTGAAAATTGAAATTCACTTTCACACCTTGAGCAAGATAGGATATATGTAGTCGAGGGAAAAAAATTCAGTAAAAAAAAAGTCCGAGGAAGAAAATGTTCTCGCAAATAATTAACAACAACAAACGAACCATACTTCTACTATCTTTTGTATTGGAATGACGTGGAATGTCGAATATTAAATTTCTATAATTATTTGTATTAAGAGTAAAATAAAATAAATAATAGAAAGGAAATAAATAGAAAATATGAAAATAGAAGAAAAATAAAGTAAAAACATGTATTGTTTGGATGAATAAAAACGAAAATAAATGAAGTAAAAAAAATCTGATTATTTGAACGTGTGAGAAAAAGAGTGAAAATAATTATATAAAAATACTTTATAGTAATTAAAAATATTTTTTACTCTATTATTTTTTCCTTAACATAAATTTATTTTTTAAAATATTTTATGTTATAAAAAATATTTAATTTTAAAAATTTAAAACAGAAAATTGAAAACTTATTTCATGTCAGAAAAAATATTTTTTTTAGGTTCTAAATAAATAATTTCCCTCATTTTTATTTCTCATCTCAATTTGATATTTCTATTATATCTTCTTTTTTAATCCTTCCTATTTCTTTCCTTAAACAAACGTAAACTTAAGATATTACCTCATAGTTACAGAAAAAGGAAAAAAAATCTTTCAAGATTTCGGTTTTGTTTTTTTGTTTACTACCACTGTACATGTGGCTGTTTAGTGGATCAAAGGATTGCTTGAGGGCAGCATATGGGTTAAACTTGACTCCAAGTAAATTAGCAATGGCTTTTGCCTTTCCGCAATGCTCCATTACCTTTGCTTTTTCAGTGAATAAGAAGGGCAAGTGAAGTAAGAATTCACGTTTTAACTCGAGAAGTTTTGTTCTAATTTCTAACCCTAATCAATTCACCTAAAATTTTCCTAATAAAAAAAAATAGTGGATAAATTTGTTTTGACATCCACATGTTTTCATTCAGTAATTTTAATTATTAAACTACATGCGACACATAGTATATACCTACTAGGCTAGGTACTACAACAGTATAACTTGTCGGAGGCTAAGCTCTATATTGTCTATTCTATGGGGTGAGAGAGGGCCATGCCTCTTTTATATTCTCTGTCCTCATTCTTCTTTCCTTACACTTCTTTTCTTATTCCTACAGGCTAAACTTACTGTGCTTTTCTTCAAAAGTCTTTTCATTATTATTCTCTAATTAAAATTATTTTTTATTATACAAGTTACTAAAATCAAATTTTGATTTTAATTAAAATACTTTAAAAATTTATGTAAAATTTATCATCTTCCTAATTCTCAACGTTAATTAATAATAATAAAAAACAAATTTTAAGTTTTTTTTAACAGAATTGAAATTATAAAAATATAAATCATATAATTATATTAAAAAAGACAATATATTCATACATCAATTATTAAAAAAAACTAGAAAGTCATTTATATAGGTACATAAATTTAAAAGTGATTTTGTCAACATCAATACAGGGGAACAGTTAGACACGAAGCACGATCCCTATCTTCACCTCCCTAATCTAGGGAAAATTTTGTCCCATTCTTCATCTTAGCAAAGAAAATCTTTTAAATTTAGAACTTCAAATGAGATTGTGTTTGTAAGAATCTGGGATGTTAGAGAATATCATCCCTGATATTATCACTCTTTTGCTGCATTAACAAAAGCTTAAAATGAAAGTAGAGACCACAATTGTTTTCGGAGTGAATGCATAAGAATCTTATTCTTAGTGCATGCTTTGTACTAATGGGGGTTTAAAAATATATTTGTTTTTAAAGAAACACATTTTTTTCTTCATCTTGTATCGTAGAATTTGAGAATGTATATTAAAATCCTAAAAGAAAACAGGTTTTCAACTTCTATCGAAATATAGTCTTATTTTTTATCTTGTTGAATAAATTAAAACTTGGCAAATTTGTAGGTTTACTTTCTATAAAAAAAACCGTTTTAAAATGAGATTTTTTTAATTAGTTGACTCCACCATGTTCCCTTCGTCTTAAGTATGAGTAGTAGAGGCAGGCGAAAAGAATTATTGTATGGTTAATTAAATCAACACAATAGACAAATATTGGCGGGTTTGTAAGTGTACGTTCGTCACCTAGGACTTTAGGAATTGGCTAATTAATCGTGTTTATTTTATTCTCCATCGTTAATATTATTCCACTTGTCTTAGAGAGAGATGAGTGCAATGAGTATTACTCACATGCTATGATTGCATATATAGTTAGCAGTTGGGAAGGGAAAAGGAGACTTAAAAAGATAAGAGAGGACAAGGAAGACTTGTATCGATAAAGTGAGTTAATAATTTAATTGAATTTTTATTATTATTTCATAAATTTTGTCACGATATTTTTTTTCTCATGCTTTTTATCTTTCATTTTTAAAATTTTGGCATTCTAATTAGCTGAATGTTTATTTTTATTAGTTGACCAATAATGTGTTAATAGTGAATGTGATACTTTGGTGTTGCTAAAAACAAAATTGTGCGAAGGGTGAGTGTGAAATAAATAAATATTTTTTAATTTATTTATTTTTATATGAAATAAATAAAAATATGCGACAACATAATTTTAAATAAAATTGATCGAATTAATAAACTGAGTTGAGTCATTGACAAACTTAAATCAAATATAAGTCGAGTTAAAAATCATATTCTTACTTAACTTGAATCCTATTTCAAGTCGAATCAATTTTTATTATATAAATTAAAGTTAGTTTAGCACTAACTCAATTTAATTTATTTTTAACTCTAACTACAAATAAAATGAACAAATAAAATGAAAGTTTTTGGAGTGTCAAAACGTCAAATAAAATTTCTGTAAATAATATATAAAAAGTTAAAATATTTTTAATGAAGAAATAATTTATGACAAACTATATTATAAGATTAAATTATTTAGTGACATATTTTTGTAAAACAAATGCACAAATATATAAATAAATAGTTTTCTAATATAAAAACTTATTATATTTTTTATAAAAAAATCTCACATATTTAAACTTGTGACATGAGTAGCTCCCCTTCATGCAATGAATACGTCCTGTACGTACCAAGTCATAACTGGGAAATAAGAGACTAAGGTAGTACATAGTCTACTACGTATATTTAGTGTCCGTTTGGTAGTCATAATCGGTTTTTATTTTGCATTCATTGGTTATATATAAACTGGTTTTAATTTGGTTAAACTGGTTATATAACTAGTTATAACTAAATATTTAAATATGTTGTTATAACTAAATATTTAAATATGTTTTTAATTTTTAATAAAATGAGGAAGTTTTGATTCTATCTCTATAAAATAATTTTTTTAATTTTTATAAAATAAATAAAATTTGATTATAATTTCTGTAAAATATATTTTTTTTTTAATTTTTATCCTTCAAATTTTGATATTATTTTTTATCATTTATTTTAAGGTAAAAAAAATATTCATTTTAAAAATTTAGAATTGTCAAGTAATGATATGGAATTGTAGACATTAATAAATGTCACATATATGTGATAATTATTTAAAATTTTGTGAAATACATAAATAATTAATTAGTGTTTCATAAAAATAAGGATTAAAATCAATGATTTAAAATTTTTTTAGGCTAAAAATCAAATAATTTTTTTTATAAAAATCAAAATTTATTAATTTTACCATAACTAAAAATATATTTAAATATTTTTAAAATTTAATTCAGGTCTAAGCCAAATATGATGGTGCTGAAACCGAGTTCAAGATATCTATATGGAAGTTGAGATAAAATTAATGATAATAACTTATTTTTTATAACCATAATTATAAGCACATTTATAATCACAACAATAATTTACTTGGTTATAATCGGTAATATAATTATAGTCAACCATTTAAGAATTTATTAATCAAATTTTAATTTAAAAATAAAGTGATTAAATTTTATAATCAAGAGTAACATCTAATAATGGTAAAATTTTTTATACCCGGTTATTATGAACTCTCGCACACATTCATGAGAAATTATATATATACAATGTTTTTCTATAATTTTAATTTTTTACAATGAGAAGAAAAAGTAAAGTGTGTAATAAGAATAATTGGTACGAGGGAAAAAATAAAAGGAAAAATAATATTACAAATAATATGTTTCGTGAATCGTGATTCCAACAATAAATTACTTGTACCTTAGAGCTTTGGAACGGATACTGTTATTAATCTATATATATATATATATATTCACTCTTTTGAACTGCCTGAAAAGCCTCCTCAGCTTCCATTAGCGGTCCACAAGCCAATGAAACGCAGAGATGAATTGGGTGGACTTTGTCTAAACTTTGCAACAAAAAATGAGTCTGAACTCCAATTCATTAATCAGTTGCGGCATTTATCAGACCCCACAATCATATTGTAGCCGACCGGCTTGGCATATTCGCATGTCACATTCAATTATTAACATTAATATTCATGTGTGAGTGCGCTTGCATGTGTACTACTCATCATATATATATATATATAGTCTGACCTTGACATATTGTCTGAGTCAAAAAAGAGAGTAGTTGAAGTTGAATTGATTCCTAGCTTCCAAAGATGGTGGATAACGTTGGAGCTGGCAGTTCCTCTAATGCTGAGAACAGTGGCATCAGGGAACAAGACAGGTTGTTGCCAATCGCCAATGTTGGGAGGATCATGAAGCAGATTTTACCACCGAACGCAAAAGTCTCAAAGGAGTCCAAGGAAACAATGCAAGAGTGTGTGTCAGAGTTCATAAGCTTTGTGACCAGTGAGGCGTCGGAGAAGTGCAGGAAGGAAAGAAGGAAGACTGTGAACGGAGATGACGTATGCTGGGCCTTGGGGTCGCTTGGTTTTGATGACTATGCAGAGCCCTTGAGAAGGTATTTGCACAGATATAGGGAACTAGAACTAGATAGATCAACTAACCAAGAAGACAACAATCATCGTTCCTCACCACCCTAGTTTAAGGTTTTCAGGATATATATTTGACATAATTAATGTAATCATTTTCTTGTCTTAACTGGATTTATTTGTTATTAGTTTTTACATATATATGTATGTGCATGTTACCTGTTCGTCTCTGCATCCTTTTATTTTATTGATATTAATTGATCTGTTATATGTATAGATTTGAGATCTATATCAATCCTGACCTTAATAGGTGCTGATACACATGATGATGTATACATTCACTAAAATCAAACGACAAACGCTTCCGTACAATCATTATATATCCTCTTCCTTGTAATTAACCCGGTCCCTAACTAATTCGATAAAGATTATCCTTAAGTCAATTACGAAAGGGTATGGTGTTTATTCTCTTCAAAGAAAGTTCATAGCAAGACAAAAAAGCCTCAAGTCAGTAAATCATTCTCATCGTGCATGTATATGTATATATCCTTTGATCCTATGGGAATCTAGAAATTTGTTACCACTTGCATTATTTTTGTTGATACATTTATATATATATATTTATGTTCATATTTTTTCACCACTTATTTAGAACCTGAAAAATCAATGTTTAAGTTATTTCATCTTTGTTAGCAACTAACTAGTATCATGAAATTATAATGTAAGTTTAAATTTCTGTTGGGAGAGCTCAAAGTTTTTTTTTTTTCTCAAAGCAACAAATTTTCCTTTTTTTTATTTTGTACAATAAAATTCATAATCGTAAAAATTTTTTTCCTACAATAATCCAAACATAGCCCTATGTTTTCTTGTTTAGTTAGATTCTAGTTTCATTTTCCTTATTTTGTTCTAACCTTATCTAAAAGTCTCCATCTTCATCAACTATAAAAAAAAAAAAACTGGTATAAAGTCACTTTCTAGAGTTTCTTTATAGATAATTGTTAAATCAGAATCTTTTAATTAATTAATATGTCACTAAATGTTATGTTAATATATATATGTATCTTAAATCTTATGCTAAGGTAACATTTTCATGAACTCATAATTTTAAAGGTATGGGACCACATTGTACCAGATTAACTATTATATTCATCAGATGTCAACACATGACCCCAAAACAATGAAGCCAAAAAAAAACAGTGGAGTTTACAAGCTGTTTAGATTCATCATACTTAAACACAGGAGCGGGTCGTTTGAGGTTACTTAAAAAACCTACGGTCCTTTTTTTATTGGCAAAAATAAAAAATAAAGCTATAGGGTTCTTCACATAGACTTTTTTTTTTTTTTATAAATGCACGTACAGGTCTATTTTCTATTCCTCTATTCAAGTGTTGTATTGAGTTACTGATTTCGTTTGGAAGTATAATATTACAGTTTAAAGAAATATATTTTTAGAAATGTTATTTTCATGAACATATACTAAGTTGATATTTAGTAAATATTTCAGAAAAATAAAATAAAATAAATTTAATTAAAAATTAAAAAAATAAAAGTAAAATAAGAAATATGAAAGGAGGAAATAAGAATAGGTAATTATAGTAGAAAATAACTTTTATTCCTATGAGAATGTTCACAATGATTTACTTAAATGAGAGTATTTTTTTTTACTTCAAATAATGAGAGTTATATATATTGAGTCTTTTGTCGATATATATATATATGTGTAATTTTTTTATTTTATAAAAACTAATAATAATTTTTTAAAAATCTAAAGCTTATATTTTATTTGTAACTGACCATGTGTCTATTGTGCATGTTTTATATTCTTAGGAATCAATAATTCCTGATAATGTATTTTCAAACTTTGTACTAAACATGAGAATGTGACGTATATTCTAGTGTATATTTTCTCGAAAATCTTTTTCTATACCTTAAAACAAACACAATGCGAATACATAAGTTCGACATCGGAAGCCTCTACAACTAAAATGAATTTTAGTTATATTATGTACATAATTATTTACAACATTTTTATGATATTTTTTTCTATTTATCTCTATTATATACCAATTATTTTATCACAAACTAATCTCTACTTTTTTTATACAATCTTAATATTATACAAAATTAAAGTATTATTGTATACAAAAACAAATTTCAATGATTTTTTTATGTTGAAAACACTACTAGAAAATTTAAAATTTACTACAAAATAATTTTGCGGCTAATTTTAAAATCAATAGTTATTTTATAGCTAATTTTTAGTAAAAATAATTAGCTATAAAATTACTATAATATTGAATGGTAGCATGAAATAAGTAGCAAATTAGCTAAGAAAATAATCTTAGTTAATTTGTAGTAAATTTTTTAAAATTTGTAGTTATTCCCTAACTAATTTGTAGTAATAAGAAGTATAAATGAATATAACTTTAATTTAGTTAAAAATAATAATATTCTAATTAATTAATAATTAATTAGTTAAGATTTAGCTATTAATTTAAATGATAGTTAAAATTAATAATAAAATTAAAAAGTTATTGTAGTGAACGTCGTAATTTCTTGTGAATGCATCCGCGGGAGAAAAAAATAAAAGAGATATAAAGAATGTATTAGAAAAGAGGGGGAAAAAGGATGTTAAAATAAGGTCTCAAAATATAATTACTCTTCCCAGATCCTATGGTTTTAAAGTTAAACATGGAGAGATATAATATAGAGCGATTGTAGTTTGTGACGTGGCCAGCAAATCCTTGCCATGTGTCTCGCATGTAATTGGTTGCCTCGGAGCACAAGCAGTTTCTTGTCGTGTCAACGTGGCTACAAAGTGAATGCTATATTGCATTCCAACGCACAATTGACTTTGTGAGAACTACACATTATAAAGCTAGAGTGGAGGTATATGAAAACCATGTTTAGCTCTTCGTTGGTCGTATATCTATATATAAAGTAGCAGAAGTGCATGGTTTATATGTTGTGAAAATGTAAGTATTCATTACTCTCACACGACTAATCAAAATTAAATCATATATAAAATTATGTAACTTTATATTACTTTTCAAATTAATAATCACGTAACTTTTAACTAATTTATAATTTTAATTATTTATATATAATTACAAGTAAGGAGAACAATAGATAGTTTGTAGATAAGATATTACATCTTTTCTATAAGCATTTTAAAAATATAAATTAATAAAAAATTAAATTAAATATTAAAAAATTTAAATATAAATTAATAAAAAATATATAAATTAAAATATTAAAATATTATTTTTAAATCATTCAAACACAACTATACAAATAATATTACAAATATATTATTTAGCATAATCATATATAAATTGATTGTACGACAATATTTTATTTAAGAATGGTTACCCTCTGTATAGTCATTACGAAAAATTTAATTTTTAGTGGGGTTTATTTGTATGGTTATTATAAATCGCCACAAAATTGTATGATTTTTGCAATCTCTTTAACCTCCACAAACTACAAAACAAAATAGGTTTTTAGTGGCATAATTTGTGGGATATTCATAAACCCCAAGAAAAATATGTAATTTTTGATCCATAATATGACATCCACAAATTGATATTTTTTTTGTAGCTTATTTTTTTTAGTTATACATTATTTTAAATTGATATATGTTATTATCTATTTTTACTTAATTTTAATTGTTGTTTTACTTTATATAATTCTTAATTTTTTTTATTTTTTGTCAATTTAACTTGTCCAAAAGACAAATCAAATTTAAGAATTATATTTTTTTTTTATAAAAATCATGTTTATATGTATGTAACTTTTACTAGTAGTCAATACTAATAAAAATTTGTTAATATACATTTTTTATCATCTATAATTTATTTTCTTCCAAGTGCACTTTATTCTTTCTCTTCCTCGAACCCTCGCGCTTAACTCTTTATCTTTCTCTCTCAACTTCTCGCAGGATGAATCCTTCATAATCAAATTCGTTCAACGATGTATGTGATTTCACTATAACTTTGTGTAACATGTTTAGATTTCACTCACCAATTTTTCTTTTCCATGGCAATTTCAGGTTTTGGCAAAACCAATGAAGATGCTGATCATTTTCTCATGTATTGAATGTCATAACTGAACAAAGATTACAGTCCAACTTTACATATAGAAACTGCTGATTTGAGGTAATATTGTTGTGGAATTTCTAAACAGAGAATGCAAAGCCAATTTTCTTGGAATTAGGATTATGGATTTAGAATTTAGGTAATATTGTTGCGGAATTCATGCTTATGGAGTCCTTGGATAGAAATAACTTTTGAATTTAGGATTCATGTGAGGTTGTCCATTGTTTATTTAGATTGTTTTTATTTTCTACTTTGTTTCATTATGTTCCTCATTGTAGTTTCACTGAAAATAATTTAAATTGCGATGTAAATTATCATCATCATTGCACATCTGATAATGCAGATGAGGGTTACTTTTGTTGATGTTGTTCTATTCTGTAAGGTGTTTTCTAATAGAGAATGCAAAGCCAATTTTCTTGGATTTAGGATTATGGATTTAGATTTAGGATTTAGGATTCAGGTAATATTGTTGCGGAACTCATGCTTGTGTGCGAAAGTGTGAAAAGCTTTGAGAAAGGATTTAGATGTTTGGCTTCTACTTCGTTTGTAATTCACAGTCCTTTTAGCACGGTCCTTTTAGTTAAATTTATGAATTGGTATTAGACTTACTATAACTAAGGATTCACTTTTAATGATAGACCATGTACAAAGTACAACACTTATAAGTTATAGAGAAAATATTTAGAAAGCATAAACTTGAAAATTTTTGCATAACAATTTAGGTTTAAATATCTAACAAAATGAAATTATAAAAAAATTTACAAATCTAATCAAGGTTACAGTAAAAATTCGTCCTTAATTAGATCAATATAAATTTAAGAATGTAAAGCATGAGGCTAGCAAATTATGAAAAAAAAAAAATTATACATGTAATTTGAAAGTAATCATCATACAATATATCCTTAACATGTGTAGGAATAAGTAATCAAAACTAAAATTAAATTTTAAAATTAAACTAATACTTACTATTTATTAATATATTAAAAATATATAATATTTTAATTAAATAATTATATTTATAGGTGTAAAAATAAGATAGAGTGGATAGCAATGTGTTCGTCCCATATCTATTAGACAAATATTTATCCTACTTATTACATTTTTTTTTTACAAATACGCACGAGGTCTACGAAGATTTCTCATCTTTTAACTGTGGGAAAGAGTTGTCTTCTTATTTGCCGCTATGGACCTTTCTTTTACTAATTTACGATATAAAAGTTTTATACATTTAAAAGAAATAAAAGATAAGAAAAAAATAACAATGAATTGATAAAAAAAATAAAATAATTATAAACAAAAAATAATATTATTATATATATTAATATTGTAAAATTGAATGTTATTAAAGAATGATAGTGGAAAGAATTGGGTCAATTTTACATGTATCTCTGTGGAATATAAAATTATAATAAACTCGATCTAATAACTTATGTGATAAAATTGACATAGTATATTAATTTTAATATTATATATAATTAATTATATAATTAAAAAGTATATAATTACAACTAAAGTATATTTTATAATATATATGTATATATATTCATTAAAATAAATAATATCAATATAAATATTATATTATATTATATAAAAAAAATATTTATTAAATCAAAAAATTATATTATTAATATATAATTATTTAAAATTTTTTATTTTAAAATAATATATAATGTTATACCTAATTAAAATCACCCCGAAATATAATATGAAATTATCCCCCAAAATATACCTTATCCAGCTTTGTGTTATTGTGAAGACATTTAGTTGGTCCGTGAAAGGAGGAGATACATGACACGTACTAGAGTACAGTTAAAAATAACAAAGAAAGAAAATTAGTTTGGCACTCATGATTCAAACCTGGTTTTTGTTGTCTCATTCACTTCGATTCAAAAGTAAGTGATAGTCTGACGGCTCTAACATTTTGTGAAAGATCGATCATACAATCACTTTAATTACTTTGCATATCACGCATGCCAACTCTTCATCCAAATGTCACTCAAAATTTTATAATATTTTTTCAATAAATTGACTGCTGAAGTATAGCATTCAAAAGTTCAAATTAAATTACTATCCCACATGTTAATTGTGATGACAGTGTCTATCACTTTAAAATTATTATATATATACTGAGTTATATAAAACTCTGTATGTTAATATGAAATTATATATTATATTTATTTATTTATACTTTTTTTTTACTCATCTAAAGTGAAGAAGACTTTTGTAATCAATGCAATGATAATTTTCTTAATCATATATACGTAATTAAAGTAAATAATTCATCAAGATAGTCATCAATAACGTTTTATTATATTTTTTATATTTATCTCTTATCTATAAAGTTATTATTCATTTAATCTTGTTTAATCTCGTCCTAAAACCTCACTTACTTTTAGAGTTACGTGATTAAGACCTTCAATATATTGCTTACATGTTATGTAATTGTATTTTTTTTTTCTTTTTAACTAAGTATTCTCGAAATCTTTCATGCTTGAATGTATATGTCATTTGCTAAGAAAAAAGCTCTTATGAAATGTGATAAAGATATTATTAAAAAAAATTAGTGAAAGATGAGTATAAAATTTGGAGTATACAATAACAATTATCTTATTAGATGAAATCAACTATGTAAATCATATAACATCACTTGAATCTTTAAATATATTATTCGCCATGAAATCTTTCTTAATTTAATTATTCCAATATATTGGTTAGTCTCTCTTTTTTCATACAACTAAATTGTATATAATATATTTTTTCGTACTTTCAATAATAAGCTTCTTAATTTTATTAATATAAATATTATAAGAGAGTATAAATTTTTTTCATAAGCACTTATATAAAAAAAGATAACAATAAGAAAAAATAAAATTAATTTATCTATAAGGTAAAATTAATTTATGTATAAGTTAAAAATATATTTTAAAAAATTAATACAAGAGAATTTTTACAAATTAACTTATGCATAAATTAATTTATCTTATAAAAAATTAATTTTCTTTTTTTTATTTTATTATTTTATAAATATTTATGAAAAAGTTATCCAAACATATCTTAAATTTTTATTAACACTAACAGTATGATGCATCAATAATATCGTTTTTGTTGATGATATATATCAGTATTCTATATTATAATCAGATTTTTAGTTAATATGGTGCATTGTAACATCAATTATGTTTAAAATGATTATATTAAAAATTTTAATTTCTAATATAGAATATTTATATCAATGGAATCGACCCTAATTCTTAATGTTTTTCTTTAGTATGTGACTTTTTTCTATAATGCTTATTAACTTATATAGTAAAAATATAGACATTAACTTCAATTAGAAGTCAATAAAAGCTTCTCAAACGAGCTAGATAAGAAACTAACTTGGGTAATTTTATTTCAAAAAAAAAAAAAAAAAAAAAATATATATATATATATATATATATATATATATATATATATATATATATATCAATTGTGAATTGTGGAAATGATTATCCTGTATATTGAGATATTGGCATTAAACAGGTTTTATTGGAGTGGATATCTTGGGCTTTCCAGAAAAATGGCTTATACGCATAATTTTAAAGTTGGCCATAAAAAATGGACCAAAGAAACTTCTTTACTAAAGCCCATCTTTCCTGTGCTTGTGTTAGACTTAGATTTCTGGTAACTTTTTTATTTTGTAATTAAAAATGAAAACAGAAACTAAAAATAAAAATGGAAACAGCCATGTGCTGAAATTTGAAGTGGAAAATAATTTAAAGTGAAAAATAAAGGTGTCAAGCAAGGACCAAACATTAAAATGTAAAGGTATCTTTTCCAGCATAGAAAAGAAACAAAAAGAACAATTATATACAAAAATTATCGAGAATGACACGAAGTCAAACGCATTTTCTAAACTTCGAATTTTACTTGTACTCAACCCATATTTCTAGCCAAAAGAAAGAGATGACAATAAAAGAAATTCATCAAATAAAGAACCGAGATAGAAATTGATCCAAGTAATTATAGATAAGCAAAGTAATTTATTTCATCTTAAAAAATTGCAAATCACGTTTTAAAAAACATAAACTTTAGAAGAAAAAAAATTACACAGTAGAAAGAAATAGAACCTACACCATGGAATATAGTACGAGCTTTAATATAACTCCAAATATCATATTTAGAAGAAAAGTTTAATTAAAAGAATTAAGATAAGAAATGTTGTGCTAATTATTAGCTTCTTCAAATTCATCTATATTTTTGTAATGAGTATTTGTGTATTGATCTATCACAAGAAAAAAAAATAATCTCAATTCAATGAAATTTCAAAATTTCTAAAAGTATCATGAAAGGGCAAAATGGTAAAATCATAACACTCAAAATTATAATAAAAACAAAACAATCGAATCCTAATGCAATGATAGCAATCGAACAACAACAAAAGTAAAATCTTAATATGCTATTTAAAGCAAATATATTGTCCCCGATGAAAAAATGTTTTCCCTTGAAATGTTTCTAAAACTAGGTCCGATTGACGACAGCAACAACAAAAATGTTTTCAGCATTTTCTTTAGAATTTTCCGGAAACAGAAACGTTGAGAAGGTAGTAATCACCTGTAATATTTAAAATAATAATAATAATAATAATATATGTAACTTGTTTCTTAATTTTTCGTTCCAATGGTTGTTCTTTGCTGCATGCATCATAAGTCGTCATGGTGTTCTCATTCTGTTACTTTTATCATGATTCACGAGTTGTCGTTAGCCACTACATCAAAGTTTTGTGTCGTCTTCCTCTCCCCCTACGATTTCTATTGTTTCGTAGTGATTTATTGATGGTTATCATGACCCACTAGTATCAAGAAATTGCCTTCTCAGTTTGATGGTTGATGGAACTGTGAGTTATAAGCACACAAGTAGTTGACGTGATGTTTTCAATTGTACTCGAATGAATCCAATCTAAGTGCAAATATATCAGAGTCTAAGGTCCATCCAGCAATAAACTACAAAAATCTACAACCACCTGTTATCATGGTACTAATGCATCTTCCAGTTATTCAGCTAATATATAAATAGTGTCGAGAATCAACAGATTCAACACTATCGATCAGTACGTGACAAAAATAATATTATATATTCATAGTTAAGTTTTTATGCTTGGATTATTTTTAAACAAATTAAATAAAATAAATTTTAACTATAAGCTAATTTTAGCATATGAGATAAATTTTTTTTTACTTGTTTTGTTTTTTTTATGTGTTTATGTAAAAAATTATTTAAACAAAACTCTAAATTAAATTGTATTTGGATGGAGAATTTTAAAATTTTAAAGAAATTATAATACTTGAAATTTGAATTATTTTGATCTATTTTTTTAATTTGTAAGTATTTTATTTGGATAAATTTATTTTAATTTTTTAATTTTAAACTCTTAGGGAAATTTAAATTTTATCATATGCAAATTTTATTTTTAAAATTATATTTTAAAAATGAAATTTTAATTTTAATTTTACCAAAAATAAACATTAGCTGAATTTTAAATATTTAATATATTTTAAAAAATAGTTCGGTTAACCAAACTGTTTTTAGAAAATTATTCGATTATAAAAGGGTTCAATTATTTTTTAGATTGACTCGGTTATTTTTTTTTATTTGTGAATGGTTTAATTTAAAAAAAACTAATTAAACTAAACAACTTTTTAAAAAGTGTTCAATTAAATAACTATGGTTTGATATGGGTTCTATTTTCGAAATAGTTTGTTTCGGTTTGAATATTTTACTTGAAGATGGTAAAAGATAGGAGGGAAGGAGAAGAGTAAAAGAGAGGAGAAATGAAGTGAAGAGAAAAAAAGGAAAAAAATAAAGACGAGAGAAAATAACGAGAAAGAAGATATATAATTAAAATATAAAAAATAAAAATAGAAAAAAGAAATAACAGAGAAGAAAGAAGATATATAATTAAAATATAAAAAATAAAAATAGAAAAAAGAAATAACAGAGAAGAAAGAAGATATATAATTAAAATATAAAAAATAAAAATAGAAAAAAGAAATAACAGAGAAGAAAGAAGATATATAATTAAAATATAAAAAATAAAAATAGAAAAAAGAAATAACAGAGAAGAAAGAAGATATATAATTAAAATATAAAAAATAAAAATAGAAAAAAGAAATAATAGTGAAGAGAAATATAGAAAAAAGGAAAAAAATTAGATGAATGAGACACAAAAGAGAACCAGGATGGGATAAATAAATATGAGATATAAAGGTGAGAGAAAATATAAAAAAGACATAAAAATAAAAATAAAAAATAAAAAAAATGAAAATAAATAATAACAATAATAATAGTGGCAAAAAATCATAGTGTAATAATAATAATAGCTAAGACAATAATGATTATTGGAGATGAAGTGAATCTTAAGCATTAAACTTTATATAAATAGTTATAATTAATATTTCAGTTCTTATAATATATATGATAAATGTTTATTTTACCTACCTAACTTTTATAATAAATAAATATATAAATTATATTTTAGATTTATGATAAATAATTTATATTAAAATGTAATATTATTTCTAACCATTGATAATTTATTTTTAAAATATTAAAATTTAATTTAAAAATAAATAGAAAGAGATATGAAATTAAATAAATACCTACAAATCCTCTAATCGAAGAAACATTTTCATTCAATATAATACTTATAATTTATATATACAATGGATTGTGTAATTTTCAAAACAATATAATAATATATAATAAAAAAAAACATATTCAACTAAACAATAAACTAAATATAATTTTTTAAAGACCTGAGTTTACCATAGTCGATAATTAGCTTCACATGTCATTAAGAATCTTCAAAAATTTACAATATAAATTTGCTATCTACATTAACTAAATATTTTTACTCAAAGTCTGTGATATAAAAATAATTAAATCAAAATAAATTATATTTCTTTTCAAAAAAAATATTTGACATTGGTAGTATCAATTGGAAAAAAAATTACTTACAAATTATCATAAAATAAGAGAAGAGTGTCATATCATTTAGCTACAATGAGATAATAAAATTGAAGGGAAAAAAAATAGTAGGTTGAGAGAATGTTTGTTGGTATATCTTAAAATTAAAGATATTCATATTTGGTCGTCACGTTAGTAAATGTTATTATTTTTTAAATTTTTTTTTACTATATTACATGTGTGAAATATTTATTAATTTTATTGATAATAAATATCTATGAAAAATTTGTTTGACCACTTTTAGGACAATACTTTATTTCAACCGCATTTTTCTATCTATAATACTCAAAGTCAATACTTTACTTGAAATATTTGAGTTTAGTATAATAGAACAAAATTAACAAAGTTATTCAACAGTAAATATAATTATTTATAATTTGTAAAATTATAACCATAAATTATTAAATGAAAACATTATTAAAAAGGAAAATAAGTTATCCTCGATTATTTTATCTACAACAACAATTTTAAGAAAAAAAATATAATTAACTTTATCATGAAGATTATAAAAAAAAGATAATATTTATCTAAAAAATAGTATCTCCACACTAAATATTTATAAAATATAAAATATTTTATCAAAAATAAGAAATAACATTTAAATAATATTATTTTTACCTAAAAATAATACCTAATATACTTTTTAAAACTAAAAAATTTTGCGTGGCTCCACTCATAAGCAGACGTAATTATTTATAAATTTTAAAATTACAATAATGAAAAGTATTAAAAAGAAAAATAAGCTATACTTTAATATTTTATCCACAACAACAAAGCCTTAAAAATAAAAAGAAAAAAGTATTTATGTCAGGAAGATTATAAAAAATAAAATATAATATTTATCTTAAAATAATATTATTAATTATCTTCACTCTGGATACTGTAATAAATAATAAAATATTTTGTCAAAAATAAAAAATAACATTTAAATAATATTATTTTCACATAAAGATAGTAATTCTAATGTATTTCTTAAAGTGAAAATTTTAAGTACCAACATATTTGCTTATACAAATGGAAGCCATACAAATTTTTTATTTTTTATACTTCTTAAAACTAAAAATTTTAGGTGGCCTCCACTCATATAAGCAAACTTGTCTATAACATATACAACAAGAAAAATCTATACCAAAAAATATTTGTTTATAATTAGGATGAAAATAATAATAATAGTAATAACACAGTGAATAATCATTACAACAACAATAAATATTTCTAATTATATATGAATCTTATGACAAATTTTAATAAAAGGTATTCATTGATATAATCACTAGATTAATTTTTTCGACCATATCTATTAATACAACTATTTATCAAAATTAAATCATATGTGATAAACAAGGTTATAGTTTCATGTATAAGTTAAGTGTAGAGAGATGATTTATGGTTATAGTTTCATGTATAAGTTATGATGTTCAACTCATGTTGACTTTTGCTCAATTACTTTTGTTAAATTATGAGACATTAAAAAATGATTAGCACGTGTCTCGTGTCTCTTTATCCGTATTTGTTTTGAAATAAATTCTCAAATAATTTTTAATTTGATTACAAGTTAATCTATTTTGAGTTATTTGTTCGTTTAAGATTATAGTGTTAATTTTCCATGTTTATTACATGACAAATTAAGTAATAGATGTCTTATCTAAATATATATTATTAAGTAATGTAATAGATCATATATTTGACTTTCCTTCTGAACTCTTATGTTTGATATTGACTATGACTTTCTTTAAAGATTATTAATTTTATAAAATTTTACTTATTTTTCTAATATAATATATAAACAATAAAAATAATAACAATATCAATTAAACAGACAACAAAATGATAATGAAATTAAAATTTGAAAAAACAATTACATTGTACGAGAATGCAAAATAAAATAAAATAAAAATTATTGTATCTTATTTTATATTTTTTTATCCAACTTTTTTTTTACAATATATATTTTCAAGGAATAAACACGAAAGTTAATATGATAAAATCATCTTATCACATTATTTTGACAAGAAAATATCAAATTATTTAAAAAATATTAAAAAAAATAATTTATTTAAGTTTCTTTTATTCTAACATAAGAACCGTTAGATTTGTTAAAAGTTAGTTTTTAGTAAATGGATGCTATATCTTGTTGTTCTAAAAATCAAAAGAGAATAAAATAGGTTCTTAAAGTTAGTTGTAGAGCAAAAGAGAATAAAATAGGTTCTCAAATCATTATTAAAGAACAAGCAGGAATAGGATTTTGATTTAAATAATAGACCCGACACCGAAAGAGCAATTTTTAGTCCAGGAGGATTTGTTTTGAAGGGGAGGGGGGTCGTGTGTTTCCTTTCCTTTTTCCATCAATGCTTCTGCCTCCTTCTTCTTCTTCCTCTCCTCCTCCTCCCTGCTCCCTCACCTTTTAGGGTTCTCTTTCCGATTTCGAACCCCGATCGCCGCTTCTTTTCTTCTTCACATTCCAAATCTATTTCCTTCCTCGTGATTCATTTCGTTCTTCCTTCTCGATATCTATCAATTTTGAATTATCGTGTGCGACTATTCAACGTTTTGGCCGCAGATTTCTCTGTTTTACTTTGCCAATATGTCAATGAGTGAGCGGAAGACTATCGACCTAGAACAGGGATGGGATTTCATGCTCAAGGGCATCACGAAGCTCAAGAACATTCTAGAAGGCTTGCCCGAGCCCCAATTCAGCTCTGAGGACTACATGATGCTTTATACGTATTCATCTCTCGACTTATTTTGCTTTTTTAGATCTTCTTTTATTTTTTTAATTTTTTTTTATTTCTATATTTCCTTTTGAGCACTGTTTTTCATTGATTCCTATTGCAGAACCATCTACAATATGTGCACTCAAAAGCCTCCTCATGACTATTCCCAACAACTTTATGACAAGTACAAGGAGTCTTTTGAAGAGTACATCGTATCAACGGTCAGTAACGCTCTCATTTGGGTATCATTAAATTATTTGTTTAAATAAACTTGAAATTATTTCTGTATGGTATATTATTTGGTCATCCCTACTTGGCTCTATAGTATTGATATTGACATATCTCACAATGTTGGCTATATAGTATTGATGTAGTATTCCTACTTGATTCAATTGGGAGTATCATATCTAATAATGTTGACTCTTTGGCGCTGATATTGGCATAGGTTGCGTAAGCACAACTTAATTCTTCTACTACATTTCTGGGACTTCGATACATATTTCTCTTTTGTTTTTGGAAAATGTATCACGTAGTTCTTATATAAGGTGAGGTAGTTCTAAAAGAGTCAAATCTAGTATAAAAATGTGGTTTGATCAGATTACCTCATTCATGCAGCCCTACCCCTTGCATCATGCTTTGGAACATTTTATCCCAAATGCAACCAGCAAACCATAGAAACGAGTAAAGGAAAGACACATAGTGTGATACAAACCAGAATCTTACAGTAGCAATTAACAGAGAAAGAACTCAGTAATGGAAAATAAGATCTATATTATGTCTAAAAAAAAAAGAAATACAGCAAAATGAATATCCCTACTGCCACAGAGCTAAGCTCCTTCAGAGAACCCAAGCTCTCTGCCCTTAGCAAACTATTTGGTTCTACCTAATACCCTCTCTCTCCCCTATTTTCCATATAACATAATCCCATTACACAAGTCACACACATCCTAACTTCCTGCCACATCAGCATTCTCACTCTCGACCCTCCTATTCTTTCTTGCACATAATGAGCTTGGGCAGTTGAGGTGCAAACTTCACATTTGGACCAAGTCCATCTATGAGGTCTTAACATTGTGAGTAGTGACTGAAGCATGCCTGGGTGACAATTGCTTTTTATGGAAATACCATCCAGTTTTTGGAGGTAAAAGGATCTGCCATGGCAGTAGCTGAAACACAGATCGCTTATCGTAGTCAAACAATGAAGGGAAATAAACTGAGAGCAAGGAGCTGCCAGTGAAGCAGCATCTGCCGAGGTATCCTGACCAAGAACAAGAGGTAGGTGGCAGCATGCGCTGCGGTGGGCATATGCGAAGTTACAGATGATCTTTATTAGACCGAGAGAGATGAGTGAAAACATTGTGAAGAATGAAATAGATGAAAACAGAATTAAAGAAATGATATTACTTCTTCAATTATATTAAAAAAATATTTTTTAAGAGGAATTCCTTGTACGGTTAAGCTACATTAGGATGTTTTAGAGGGATGGGATTTAATGGAGAGGGAATAAGATAAGAGTTGAGAAAGGGATGGAATGGAAAAAGTTGCCTTTCTGATGTTAGGCTGATTAATATAGGAAGAAAGATGAAGGTAAACAGTTATAATTGTAAAATTTTAATCACCTTACCCCATAGTTGTCAGTCACATGTTATAGCGGCGTTGCGGCTGTGAGCCGCTTTATGGAAGTCCATTGTGTTGCAGCTCGCTGTGTGCCTAGAGTGGCATGAATCATAGCTGCTATTGCATCAGACACAAACCCCCTTTTTGTCTCCTTGAATGATGCTGTTTACGGGGGGCAATCTTGGGATTTTGTCCCCCTTTTATTTCATTAAAATACAGGCCCTATTTTCCCACTCTCACTCCTTTTAAAGGCTAAATAATGCACTACTCTTGTTGGTAGTGTTGTTAAATGGCGGTGGAATGGGATGGTGGATTTTTTTGTCAACTGGCAACCACCATATGCAATTGGTGAAGGGAGGCCTGATATGGTGGTGCCACAGACCACAGTGCCATGTTTGTAAAGCAGAATTTTGGCCTTCTGCCATCTGCCATTGATAACACTGCTTGTTGGTCTCTTTTCTCTTCAATGCAAACCATCTGACCTAGAGCTGTCTGCTGCATTTTCTGCCAATTACTCTGTGGAACTCTGGCACACCATTCTGTGGTCTCTCTGTTTTTTGTTTTCTCTTTCTTTCACTGTTGTGTTCAAATATTCTGTTTCCCTTTCTTACTGTACCTTTTCTTTTCCTTTTATATTACTTGACTCTTGTTATTAACTTCTGTGTTTGGCTTCAAATTATGATTTTTAATTATTAACATTATGAATATGTCTTTAATTATAGGCATTTTTTTAATCTTTGACCATATATATATATGTCATATAAATATAAATTATTTAATTTATATCTATAAATTTCATAATAGTAGGCATCTCGCTATCTGCTATCTTGTTATAGCGGTTTTGTGGTTGGCCGAGTCATGTCGCTATCCAAGATTGATAACTATGCCATACCCTTATAATCTCGTTTCTTTAAAGTATGGGGTAAAATAGTAAATGCCAACATTTTAAAATAAAAGCAAAACTGTTTACCCGTAATTTGTAGGGGAATAAAAAGTGAAAGGAAAATTTTCCTTTTCTGTTCTTTCCCTTTCCCTCCTTCTCATTTCCCCTTTTCCAGATAGACTCCTAAATAAATTGGGTTTGGTGAGAAAAAGTGCACTTTTAAAATCAAATTTCTAAATATTACATGATACTAGTTGCTTACAACTTACACACACAACACATATTTCAATGTTTTACAAATAGTTTCTGTCAATAAGACCAAAATCCTGATAAAAAAATTGAGTCCTTTACAAACCAAAACTTGATATGGATTAGTTATTTTTTTGTATTTTAATAATTTAATTTCATTAATTGTATTGAGTATTTTAAATATTTTTAGAATAACTATTCAAATTATATGATTTTTTTTTCTATTTTGGCATCAAACACAGCAAATTAGGCAGTGTTTTCTTGCTGTACCATGTTGTACTCAATTAGCTTACCAATTAACCTTACTGCCTGCTATTTTAAATATTTTTAGAATAACTATTCAAATTATATGATTTTTTCTTTTTTTGGCATAAAACATAGCAAATTAGGCAATGATTTCTTGTTGTACCATGTACTCAAGTAGCTTGCCAATTAACCTTACTCCCTGCCATCACAAATTAGACAAAACGGTGTTAGACTGCTAGTGTTGTTGCTGCCTTTGATTGTATCATCAGTTTGAGCTCTTTCTGTCTTTCTCTGATAACAAGTGTTTTTAAACTTAAAGATTCCTTATGCTTATCAACCATTATGGATATGGCTGAAGGGTCTATAAATTTGATTGGTTTGTTGTTTGTCTTAAATGCACTCTTCTTTCAGAAGATAGGTGGTATAATTTATGATGGTTTGGTATGTTTTGTTGGTGGGTGAGGTGTTGTGTGACTTAGGATCTGTTTAGTTTAGATTTTGGTAGAATTAATTTTGAAAGAATTAATGTTGAAATAGTTTTGAAAGAATTGATGTTAAGAATATTGATTTGAGTTTGGAAATGATATTTTGAAAATGAGTTTAGAATAATTAATTTTGTTTTGATGATAAAGTAAAATCACTTTTATAGGCATGTCTTTAAAAGTTTGGTGGGTCCCACACCTTGAATAAATTATATTCACTGCAAAAGTAAAATCTTTCACTTCTCTCAAAATTACTTCTACTCACTGTAATATTGATTTTGAGAATCCAAAATTTTCCCCAAACACAGCCAGTGGCTATGCAACTTCATTTTTGTTCCAGAAAATGGAATTTCTTGGCTATCCAACCTGGATATATCTACATGTTAATTATAAAATATTTATAATTTTGGTTTGTTTTCAGTTAATTTGATGAATCTACCGGTTATTAATTGTCAACTTTTCTTCTAATAAAATGCTGTCTTGTTTTCCTTTTTTTTCCTCTTGGGTCCAGGTATTGCCTTCTTTGAGAGAGAAGCATGATGAATTTATGTTGAGAGAACTTGTGAAGAGATGGGCTAACCATAAAATTATGGTTAGATGGCTTTCTCGGTTCTTTCACTATTTGGATCGGTACTTTATTGCTCGGAGGTCACTTCCACCCCTTAATGAAGTTGGGTTGACTTGCTTCCGTGATTTGGTATGTTACAATGAACATTTTGCGATGCCATGCTAATTATTTCAACTAACTAGTCTTGTACATTTTAGAAAACTTTCTAGTGCTAGTACAAATTGGATGGGTTTCCTATTATTGACATTTCATCTAATGCATTTCGTTGGAAAGATAAATTTATGGGTTTTCTTATTTACAGGTTTACAAGGAAATAAATGGGAAAGTTAGAGATGCTGTTATTTCACTTGTATGTTTTTCTTCCCTAGTATGCTAGATTTACTATGTTTACAAATTTAGATCAATTAACTAATTCATTTTTGTGTAAAGATTGATCAAGAACGTGAGGGAGAGCAGATTGATCGAGCACTATTAAAGAATGTATTGGACATATTTGTTGAAATTGGAATGGGGCAAATGGATTACTATGAGAATGATTTTGAAGCTGCCATGCTCACAGACACTTCTGCTTATTATTCTCGAAAGGCTTCAAATTGGATCCTAGAAGATTCTTGTCCTGATTATATGCTCAAGGTGTGGTTTCTCATTTATGCTTACTGTAACTTGGTTTCTTCATTAACATTATTTTCTGGCCTCTATTTAATATATAACAGGCTGAGGAGTGCTTAAAAAGGGAGAAAGATAGGGTTGCTCATTACTTGCACTCTAGTAGTGAGCCTAAGTTATTAGAGGTTTGTTCTTGACTTTTTGATACTATTTCAGCTATTTGGTCTTCTGCCATGCTCAGTGGAGTATTGCTAGGCAACTTAAAGAATTTTTTTTGGTTAATGATTAGAATGGTTTCTTTTGTCTCATTTTATAGTTTCTGAACTTTTCTCATGTTTTCTTTTGTTGAACTTGAAATTTCTCGTTTAGAAAGTTCAACATGAGCTGTTATCTGTGTATGCAAACCAACTCCTTGAGAAAGAGCACTCTGGGTGTCATGCTTTACTTAGAGATGACAAGGTACTCATGAAATTATTTACTGGTTATGCTTACAATTTTTTTAACCAAGTATATAGTGTTCTCATGTTTTCCTTTAAATGCTTAGGTTGAAGACTTGTCAAGAATGTTCAGGCTATTCTCTAAAATACCTCGAGGCTTAGATCCTGTTTCCAGTATATTTAAGCAGGTTGGTCATGTTGAACTATCATTATTGTGTTCTTCCCTCTTATATATGTCAATGTCAATTAAAATTGGGCTCTTGTGTTCTCCTTTCTTTCTTGCTTCCTTGCTTATCATTCTCTTTTCCCTTTCCCAGCATGTTACCACTGAAGGTATGGCATTGGTGAAGCAGGCTGAAGATGCAGCTAGCAACAAGAAGGTCTATTTCTGAATTGGCTATTCTGTAGTTCTGCTTATTTCTGGTTGAGAGGTTAATTTCTTTGATTGCAGTAATTGAGGAAAGATTGGTATGCATCAGGATTCTTAGTTTTTAATGCATAATCTCAAGATTGAAGTGTCTGTTCAAAATTGTTAATGGTGAACTGTTGACATGATTTTTTTGAACTTGCTTTCCTGACAAAGTGATGCATTAATTGCGTCGTTTACATGTGATTTTCTTACTGCTCAAGTTGTGTCATACTTTAGAAACAATTTGTTTTTGTTACTGACCTTTTTATTTTATTCTTTTAAATGAAAATGCCTACAGGCAGAAAAAAAGGATATCGTTGGTCTGCAGGAACAGGTGATAAAAAAATTAATTTTATTAATTTAACTGCATTGTTTTCATTTTTGGAAATTGAAATTGGTCTCTTGCTTCAGGTTTTTGTGCGGAAGGTGATTGAGCTGCACGACAAGTACCTGGCATATGTGAACGATTGTTTCCAGAATCATACGCTTTTCCACAAGGTTTTGAATAGAAAGTGCCTTTACAATTATGTTGCATTGATATGTTTACATGCAAATCTGAATGTTTTGATCATATAGGCTCTTAAAGAGGCTTTTGAGGTCTTCTGCAACAAAGGTGTTGCTGGAAGTTCAAGTGCAGAACTGCTTGCCTCCTTCTGTGATAACATTCTTAAGAAAGGAGGAAGTGAAAAATTAAGTGATGAAGCAATCGAAGAAACTCTTGAAAAGGTCTGCATCATCCTTGATGTTCCACATATATGCTTCTTTAAACTTGATGCATATGGTTTTGACTTTTGAATTTGGGATTTCTTTTGGTCTATCTGCAGGTGGTCAAGCTTCTTGCCTATATTAGTGACAAAGACTTGTTTGCTGAATTCTATAGGTAATATAGAAGAGAAGAGGAAATTTTGTATGATGATTATTAGGTTGAATATGCTTGCCAAAAAAAGGATTTTATATTGCTTGGCTCTCAATCTTTATCTTCTAGCAATTATTTCCGGTGATGTATAAATTCATATCTATTGCAAAAAACACAAGTCCCACATTGGCTAGAGATAGAGCCTGAAAAGAGGGGAGCAATCCTCACCTCTTGAGCTAGCTTTTGGAGTTGAGTGTGGTCTAAACTCACATTTTAAGATGATATCAGAGCTTATTCTAGATCCATTAAAGTCAACAATACTGGGTGTGAAGGGGTGTATTGGTCTAAACTCACATTCTAAGATGATATCAAAGCCTATTCTAGATCCATTAAAGGGTTATCTACCATCATTATCCGCACACCAAACTCAATAGTGTTGGGTGTGAGAGGGTGTATTGGTCTAAATTCATATTCTAAGATGATATCAAAGCATATTCTAGATCCATTAAAGGGTCATCTACCATTATTATCTGCGCACCAAACTCGATAGTGCTGGGCATGAGGGGGGTGTATTGGAGAAAACCCAAGTCCTACATTGTCTAGGGATAAAGTTTGAAAAAAGTTTATAAGTGGAGAGCAATCCTCACCTCTTGAGTTAGCTTTTGAGGTTGAGTTAGGTTCAAACTCATTATCCACACACCAAGCCCAATAGTATTGGGCATGTGGGAGTTTGGGCATGAGGGGGTGTATTGGAAAAAACCCAAGTCCTACATTGGCTAGAGATAGAGCCTGAAAAGAGTTTATAAATGGGGAGCAATCCTCACCATTGAGTTAGCTTTTGGGATTGAGTTAGGTTCAAATTAACATTATCCACGCACCAAGCCTAATAATGTTGGGTGTGAGAGGATGTATTGGAAAAACTCAAGTCCCACATTAGTTAGAAATAGAGCCTGAAAAGAGTTTATAAGTGAGAATCAATCCTCACCTCTTGAGCTAGTTTTAGGGTTGAGTTAGGTCCAAACCCACGTTTTAAGAATATCGTAAATGTGTCCTAAAAATAGCTTCCACTGTTTCTTGGTTGTTTCTGACAATTAAATGTGTACTGTTGCTGAAGAAGTTCCCTTGTTATTAGAGATACAATACCAATATTGGGCCTTCCTTATTTTGGGAGAGTTGGTCTGGTCCTTGACATAATATCATAGCCCTCTATGATCAAATGATTAGGAGTCAATCCGTGCCATCCCTATTGCCCTGGTTGAATCTTGGTATTGTCCACTTTTCAAGCCTAAAATGCTCTTGCTTATGCTGGCATGCAAGAGATATAAAACTAATATTGGGCCTTTACCTAACACTTTAAGCTATAGGGAGAATTGGTCCTCTAATTCATGTTTACTAGAAAGTGGGAAAAATATTTTTGGAAAATCTTAAAAAACCCAAGATGAATGGGTAACTAAAATGAAATAAGATAATGGTGGGGTAAAATATGGAAATGAAGAGACAAAATGGAGTGCAATTATTTAAAAAATCAAATTTATTTTAGTTTTATATTTACTTTTATGACTCTAGACCTTTTATCACTTTGTCTAATTGACATTATAACATGATAAGAGTTTGGAATTTTTGGGACAAAGTGATGATGGAAAATGTGTTCCCTTTTCTCTAAAATTAATAGTAGAAATACTAAACATACCCTCTGTAGTTTAGCAATGTATAACAATATTTTATCATGATATTTATAAAAGAATAATTCTCCATTGGAGTGTCTTGTGATCTTCTGCCAAGATTCATGGTGCCTTTGTTAGACTTTTTGCTTACCTGGAAGTTATTTTTACTGCAGTTTTCATGGCCAATTTAAAGCAGTTTTCTGTGGTTATATCTGAATGTCAGAATTACCCTTTTTATGTAAGATGTTTTGAAAAAGAATATTATTAATAGTGTTTTTGCTTGGTTGGTTCAGGAAGAAGCTTGCTAGAAGGCTTCTCTTTGACAAGAGTGCCAATGATGATCATGAGAGAAGTATTTTGACAAAGTTGAAGCAACAATGTGGTGGACAGTTTACCTCAAAGATGGAAGGAATGGTCGGACTTTTCTAGTCTTTGTCAACAGAAACTGATATGCTATATTCAACTTTTTTGGTTTGTTGACAAAAGAAAATTTAAATGCTTTTGCTCTCCTACCAGGTTACAGATTTGACACTGGCAAAGGAGAATCAAACTAGTTTTGAGGAATATTTAAGCAATAATCCCAATGCAGACCCTGGGATAGACTTGACAGTTACAGTTCTGACTACTGGCTTCTGGCCTAGTTACAAATCTTTTGATCTCAATCTTCCTGCAGAAATGGTAATCTGGATCTTGACATAAAAATCTCGCATTTGGTGCTCAGTTTTGATTATTTGATTCTATTTAACCTAGATTTTGTAGACTTTGGTTATAATTAATACCTTTCTTTTTATTCCTTTTTTTTAGGTTAAGTGTGTTGAAGTTTTCAAAGAATTTTATCAAACTAAAACAAAGCATAGAAAACTTACATGGATTTATTCCTTGGGTACCTGTAATATAAGTGGGAAATTTGAGCCAAAAACCGTGGAGCTGATTGTTACAACCTATCAGGTAATATTACTTACCTCTACTTACCTGTTATTATGCTCTCACCTGTTCATTTTTTCACATTTGTGATATTCATGGATTATATTTCGTCTGACCCAATGTATCTTTCATAGGCTTCGGCATTGCTGCTATTTAATTCCTCAGATAGACTGAGTTACTCAGAGATAATGACTCAGTTAAACTTATCAGACGATGATGTTATTAGACTGCTCCATTCCTTGTCATGCGCCAAGTACAAGATTCTTAACAAGGAGCCAAATACAAAAACAATTTCGTCCACTGATTATTTTGAATTTAATTCTAAATTTACTGACAAAATGAGGAGAATCAAGGTATAATTTTATTTTAAAATGTTCTAATCTTTAGTCTTTTTCTATTTCTTTGGCCATCTCATTCTCTATTCTATTTAAAGACTTTTGAGTGGAATTGACACATTTTTTATGCAGATTCCTCTTCCTCCAGTGGATGAGAAGAAAAAAGTAATTGAGGATGTTGACAAAGACAGAAGATATGCTATTGATGCCTCAATTGTGCGTATTATGAAGAGTCGAAAAGTTTTGGGCTACCAACAATTAGTCATGGAGTGTGTTGAGCAGTTGGGTCGCATGTTTAAGGTTCCATATTTGATCACTCTCCTAACATAATCTTGTGTGTATGTTTTTCTCTCTCAGTTCTTGATTTTTTTCATGTGGAATGTAATTGCTCAGCCTGACGTCAAGGCAATTAAAAAGCGGATTGAAGATTTGATTTCTCGAGACTACTTGGAAAGAGACAAAGATAATGCCAATATGTTCAAGTACTTGGCTTGACGTGGTCTAAATGTTTGTCCAAATGAAGTGATCACTGCAAAATCAAAACAAAAGGATCATACTTGAACTTCTGCAAAAGAAATGAGTTTTTCCTAGAAATTTTCTTGAAGGAGGAGCTGTGATTGCCTGTATATTTTGCCTCCATGTCCAGGTTGGTTTAGATTACTACTACAGTAAATGTGTGCTCATGTTGGGACATTGTAATCAATTCCACAATCCAGCTCACTGATACTTTCACCATGTTTTTGGCTTCTGATTGCTGCAATTCCTTCTCACAACATACTTGATGGCAGTCTGTTACCCCCCAAAAATAAATTGTGTAAGCGTTCCAGGGAAGATGTATTTTGATTATCAGCTTTTAGAAATGATGAGGTAAATGAGTATGCTTTTTAAATCTAAACCCAACAGCTATGGTGCTTTACATTATTTGTCTATGATAATATTTCACAGTGACATCAACTACATTTTGTAGTGTCTATGATATTTTATAACTGTTTGAGGATCCCAAGGATTCTAAGATCATATATGATGTATGTCTTACCGGTGAGGGTATGGCACTATGGCTGTATGGGTATGGATCTTTCATGATTCGTCCAAATGCAATTATGAATCTTGGCACTCCAAAACATCTCATCGCAGTCCTGTATATGTGTCTGTATCTATTTCTATTAAATGAAAGCATGGCTTTGCCAGCTTTAAGCTTTTACAAATTCTTTTCAGTTTTAGTAATGAATGATAATGTGAACATTAGTTCTTGGGCTTCTTCATTGTGCGTCAACTTTTTTAATTTTAAATGGATGTTTTTCGTTTCGGTTGTAAGCTAGTACAGTTGAACTTGATTAGGCTATGTTGAGCCTAATTTTTCTACCTTTACAAAAATAACTTGATTTATGTTGATCCCTATGCTTGAAAACTCATTCACTGATTAGCTCTTTTAAAGGGTTTAACTTTTAGTCCATATATGAAATTGATGTTCCATTTTCATTTTTGTTCTGAGTTATAACATTAGTAAATTGTTGACGTTTGGCAGAAATTTTAGAGTTTGTTATACTATATTAATTAATTAATATTTTTAATAATTATGAAAAAGGATCATGCCGAAGAATAATTACAGTTACATTAAAAATCATGAAAATGTACATTACACTTTTCATTAGAAAAACGTTTCACTTTTAGTTTTTCAATCAATGCTCGTAAGGTACTTATTAGTATTTTCCTTATAAGATTGATCGTTATATATATATACATCATTATTTTAAAAATTTTTAAAATCGATCACTGGTTTGAAAAAACTAGCTTTTTTTTTAATTGACAAAATAATTAAGAATCGGTCAAATTAGTCTAAAAGATATGTAAAATTAATGTAAAAAATGGTTTAAAGATATTTTTTAAAATTATTTTTTATATTTTTTAATTTAATATAAAATTCAAAATAATAAATAAATATAAATATAAATATATATTTAAGGATTACACACAAGTATAAACTATTTTGCTAATTATTATTGGTTTTTAATTTTATAAAATTAAATTTTACATGCATAAAATAAACAAATTCTATATAATATTTGTATAAATAAAAAAACATAACTATATTGAATACAAAAATAATATAAGAAAAAAAAAACTAGATGGATAAAATGATTTTGAATACACATCAACATGATGAATACTTCATTAATTTTTATCATTTCTCTTTTATCTCTCATTCCATCATATTAGGCTATCTATCATATATATATATATATATATATATATATATATATATATATATATATATATATATATTTTTTTCTCTCTTTCTCTCTCTAGATGTTAATAGTGGTGTTCATACATCATTTTTAATAATTTTTTTTATAAATTTAAATACACTTAAAAAAATTAGAGGTATCATGGTCCCTCCAAATTATCCTTATCTTTATCTTTGACTTTACTTAAGTATAAAATAAATAAATATTAATTAAAATATTACTATAGTTAAAATATTAATTAAAATATTACTATAGTTAAATTAAATAATCGTTCTTAAATTCTTCAAACATAACCAATATTAATAATATAATTATTTTTAAATATTTTAAAATTTATTAATAAATTATATATATATAGATCATATGAGATAAAAATATTATAGTATTCATATCTTTGCTTATTCTTATTAAATTTTGTAAACAAATACTTGCCTCCCCACTAAACAAATATGAGGGAGATTAGTTGGATAAAAAATAAGTATTAGATATCTTTTGATTTATAAAAATATATATAATTTTAATTAAATAAAAATATTTTAGTGATGATATTCTTAAATAATAAGGTGAGATTAATTAAAATAAAAATTTATTTATATTTTAATTTTCCAGATTTATTTTTACTTATATTTTAGTTCAAAAAATACATATCGGAGAGTTAGATGACAAACCTAGCAATAAACATGTTTAACTCTCCTATAATAAGATTTTCATTCTCAATTTATTTTGATAATTATGTAATTTGGGTAAGATCCTAAGCTTCATAATTCGGACTTTGCAAGGTTAATTAACATTTTACAAAAATTAATATTTGTTAAGAGACACACAAAAATTAAAAAATAACATATATAAAAGGCAGTGCAATGACCAGAACGTCCTTCTTCAACTTATAATTTTGATAGGTGATTTGCATAGTTATTGGAGAGTGAATTGAGGGTACAGACAATATACATGAAGCAGGCACTGAACCCCAATTTGGTAACATCCCTCTGTTCCTCTCTCACCAGCCAACACAAATTATCACTGTTCCATTTCCACACCAATACCAAACCTTACTTCGTTGGAAAGCTCCAAACTTGCAAGGATTTAGCCACCGCAACCTTGATCCACTCCAACTTTGTCAAATCCGGTTTGTTAAATGAAACTTTTGCCACAAACCATCTCATTAACTGCTATCTCAGGCTCTTTAGAATCGACCATGCACATAAACTGTTCGAGGAAATGCCTCAGCGTAACGTCGTGTCCTGGACTTCGCTTATGGCTGGTTATGTCAGCCAGGGTCTGCCCAACATGGCGCTTTGTCTCTTCCATCAAATGCAAGGAACCTTGGTTCTTCCCAATGAATTCACATTTGCCACCCTCATCAACGCATGTTCCATCCTTGCCAACCTTGAGATTGGTAGAAGAATTCATGCTCTTGTTGAGGTTTCGGGTTTGAGGTCCAACCTTGTTGCCTGCTCTTCTCTCATTGATATGTATGGGAAGTGCAACCATGTTGATGAGGCTTGGCTGATCTTTGACTCTATGTGTACAAGGAATGTGGTCTCATGGACTTCCATGATTACCACATATTCTCAGAACGCACAAGGACAACGCGCTCTACAACTGTTTAAGGAATTCAATCATTCTAGATTGGACAAACCGAATAATTTCATGTTGTGCAGCGCAATCAGCGCTTGCACAAGTGTGGAAAGCCTAGGTTCAGGGAGAGCCACTCATGGTGTGGTAATCCGTCTTGGGCATGAAGCAAGTGAAGTGATTGCTAGTGCACTTGTGGACATGTATGCCAAATGTGGTTGTGTTAATTATTCTGCCAAAGCCTTCAGGAGAATCCCAAATCCTTCAGTGATCCCCTATACTTCAATGATTGTGGGTGCTGCAAAGTATGGACTAGGGACATTGTCTCTTCAGCTGTTTCAAGAAATGGTGGTTAGAGGAATAAAACCTAATGATGTCACCTTCGTTGGGGTCTTGCATGCTTGCAGCCATTCAGGGCTTGTAGATAAAGGACTTGAGCTCCTTAACTCCATGAATGGGAAATATGGGGTGACACCTGATGCAAAGCATTATACATGCATTGCAGATATGCTAGGCCGAACGGGGCGCATTGAAGAAGCATACCAGTTAGCAAAATCAGTTCAAGTTGAAGGTGATGGATATGCCATGTTGTGGGGGACCATTCTCTCAGCTAGTAGGCTTTATGGTAGGGTAGACATTGCCCTTGAAGCCAGCAATCGGCTAATAGAGTCCAACCAACAAGTAGCCGGTGCATATGTTACATTGTCCAACGCATATGCATTGGCAGGGGATTGGGAAAATGCTCATAATCTACGATCTAAAATGAAGCATAGTGGAGTTTACAAGGAACCTGGCAGCAGTTGGATTGAGATCAAAGAAATAACGTATTTGTTCCATGCTGGGGACATCTCTAAATGTACTCAAGGGAGAGAGATGCTGAATTTGCTAAGGGAATTGGAAGAGAGAATGAAGGAAAGGGGATATGTGGGAGGGACAACAGGGTTGGTGTTTGTTGATGTGGAAGAGGAGGCCAAAGAGGAAATTGTGAGTATGCATAGTGAGAAACTTGCCTTGGCGTTTGGATTAATAAACACGCCTAAAGGTGTCACAATCAGAATAATGAAGAACTTGAGAATGTGTAGGGATTGTCACGAGGCATTCAAGCTGATTAGTGATATTGTGGAGAGAGAATTGGTTGTGAGAGATGTGAACAGATTTCATCACTTTAAGAATAGATTATGCACTTGTGGAGATTTTTGGTAAAGATTTGTCTCGGATTATTTTAATATTATTTCTTAGAACAATGTCCAGCAGTAGTTGTAGGTTACTGTATAAAATAGTAAAAGTATGACCATTTAAGAGCAATATAATAATTTAAAAATTATAAGATTATCTCCATAAACACGAGTAACACAATCCACCATCCAACCATCATTGTCAATGAATTCTTGCTCCTTATTGATCTGAAAATTGCATTAGCAGCACGTGGAGAAGAACGGAAAAGATATTAACACTAGCAACAACTATTTTGCAGATGCATTCGTTTGAAAAATGCATACATGTCTCCTAACAGAGTGCTAAAAATTGTTCATCCCTAATGAAACCCCGAAACGCATCGATTGCTTGTAGTGAATGAATGGTAGAGAGTTTTAAGTATTTGTAAGGTTGCGTGAATTGAATGGCAAACTAAAGATTTGGAGAGATATAAACGAAAATGACAACGGCCAATTGAATCGGAAACATGGGCTTGGTTCTCCACAGATAAATGGCATTATTCATAGCTAGATTGAGGAGACTATTTATTTGAATGTACAGGATTCAAATAATATATAAATACTAAATTTAACTCTTTATTTGTGAGAAGAAATAAAAAAAATGGTGGATCAAAATCTTTAAAATAAATACATGTCTTAAAATAACATTATGACTAAAAATAGTGATTTTAAATTTTAGAAGTATGAAAATCAAAGAAAAATATTTTACAATAATCAAAATCAAATTTTGTTTATTTTAGAGAAATAAAAATCAAACAAAAACTTTTATAGAAACTAAAATCAAATTTCATTCATTTTATAAGAACTAAAAATATATTTAAGCTAAAAAAATCCCTAACTTATCATGAAATGGGAGAAAAATGATGTTGCATTATATTTATTTTGTTTTTATTGTCTAAAAAAATATGTTTTATTATAAATATAATAAATATTTTTATATGAAGAAAAATAGTGTAATAAATGTTTGAAATATTTTTAATTTAATTTAATTTTGTTTATTAATATAAAAATGATATAATTTATTTATTAAATTTAATTAAAATACATTAATAATATAAATATTTTTACATAATTATCCAATCATAACTTGTTATGTATAATAAAAAAAAATAAATTATACACTATAAATATAAAACAGCTTTACATTTTCATCTAATTACAAATCACCATCCATGTATAGTATGTTAATTTTTACGCTAATTATCTTAAAATCATATTAATGAAGATTTTTAATTATTAACTATGTATAACTATTTTACATTTTCATAACTACTAACTCATAATAAAATTATTAATCTGTATAATACTTATTTTTAAAATTGCATATAAAATAATTCTTAATTAATTTTCAGTATAATATATAAAAATAAAATGCACAACACAAAACCAGACTGTCCTCAGTTATATATGCTGAGATTCTTAAACGTAGTGTATATTCAATTTCCAATGCACATAACAAAACCAAAATGTTGTCAGGTATAAATTAAAAGCTGAGAAATTCATGGCAAGCATGATGCATTTTAATGATGGTGCCTCAGGCTGATTGAAATATATAATAAACTAAATGTTTCAGTCCATAAACCAAATATAGTTCTAGTCTATCCAAAATTTGGGTCCCTTGTATTTCAAATGTAAGCAATTTTGGTCACTACAATTATCATAATCATAGGTCCAAGTATTGTGTCAAATGAATTCCCAACTCACCATCAAGTGAGAAATCAATATTTAATCTATTTATCTATGATAACATAAAGGATTAAAAGTGAAAAAAAAATCAAATTTTAGAAACTAATACCAAAATACGGTAACTTTATAGGAACCAAAAAAACTTTAATCCTATGGGATGGAACAAAGATTTCATTTCTACTGTTTGAAAAAAATACGAAATGAGTTATAATTTTTTAATTCTCATTATCCTTATTTCAAATATATTATAGGCTTATGATTAGACTAAAATTTACAAAGATAAAATAATTATTTTATAATCTAAAATTTTTATACCATCAAGTGCATCCAAAAATTGGAGGGAAGAAAATTGAGGTTAATCAATGAAATAGAATGAATCATAATCCATCTTCCATTATATTCCATTCCTATTTTTACAAACCAAACAATGGGAACAATTTTCCCTTCTATTTCGTCCCTCTCCAGTCTGCCCTATACCACCAATCCAAACACACATACGATTTTTTTAAATTGTAAAAAATATGCCCTGCCAAACTCACACCAAAGTTCTATTGGTATAGATCACACCGTATGCTCCACCAAAATTCCTATGTAATATGCGCTCAAGTTCCACAGTGGGCCTGTGTAATGGGGTTTGAACCTTTGAAAAGCACTTGGGAGGAGGGAGACTAGCATCAATTCAAAAGAAGGGGCAAAGATGGGGTGTTTCTTTTTATTATTATTATTGAAACATGGGTGTTTCATACCATTTAAATTCAGAACATTTTGTTGGTTTGGGCTGCTTGGAAGAAGTCAAATTGAATGTCCAGGTCAGTCTTTGCATGATCGTATAATCACAGCACGACTCAGGAGTCCTATACTCCAAAAATTTTATGTATCTGCCAATACCTTTAGAGCACAGAGACAGGTTTACTGTTATTACACTATAATGAAGTAACATAATATTCAAACATGAAAGGAAAATGAAACATACTGAACCAATATCTTAAGACAAAAAACAAAGCACATCCCAAACCCTGAATGAAACATGTACTCTTCTTGGGGTTACAATATTAGTTTATTAAGTCTCACTGTTTCAGTATGCGTCTGTGACTTTAAAGAAGCAGAGTTGAGATATCAAATACTTAGATAGACCACAACCTTAAACTAGCAGGTAATGTCAGAATACGTAAATTAATTATAGTTTTACCCATTGAATCACTATTTCAACGTTTCCTTAAGCTTCATTGCAGTTTGTGCCGAAAGAGATGATAGGATTCTCATTGCCATTCAGGATAATGACATATATTAACAAATTTCGGATGAAATAATTCCTCCCAAGTCCCAATAGAAAAGGAAAGTGATAAAAAATAAGTTCTCGCAGAAATCAAATATAAAAATCTTGCAAACCTTGGTCAAGCATAGAACTCATTACCAGCTAATATTCCTCAAAGCTACCTTCCTTGGGCCTGCACAGAATATCAAAGTCAATTCAAACTGCTGACGATTCTCCCATCCTGTACAGTTAACCAGATCCAAATAAGAATCAGTATATATCACCCAAACCGAAGTAGGAAGTCCGATGACAAACACAGTACAAAGAACAGGTTTAACAATTATGACTATGTACCTGTATATCCGAATACTTCAATTCCAAAAGCTGACAGGACTAATATATGGGTTTGCATCAATGAGACAACCAATAATAAACTTTCTGCAAGGATTTCTAACCATTCATAATGTCAATATGATAACAGAAAAGGAGTTTTTCTAAACTTTTTATGACTATCAGTATCCAAAGCCCTCAAAACTGGTTGCCTAACATTTCCAGATTTTATTTTCTTTTTTTCTGGGGCTCCAAATCAGTGGAGCAAAGAATGTAGCACTGAAGAATTACACGATAATCCATCCTCACTCACTTCACAAGAAGGAATGACTTCCCTCTTTCTAACCCATAAAATTTAAGGGTGAGAGAATTGTGCTCCTATTCACAAATAAGAAGAACCTGAGCAATTAAAAATACATTCCAAAATTTGCTAATAAACTCATTTGTACACATGTACACAAGGGTAACATATTGTAGATGACCTGCCCTCTTTGCAGGTTTCCAGGTGCCAGCATAGGTAAATATCCTTTAGCCCCTTCCTTTCAGGATACCTTCTCAGTAGAGAAGAGAAACCCAAAAAAAAACATATATACAATTTGAAGTTAATCTCTAACACCACCAAGACCAGCACGAGTTATTGCTTTTGTTGCAGTCAAAACCAGATGTACAAACTCATCTACATCTTGGAAGCTGAAATCAACAACCTTCCTAATAGAAGCTACGCAATCCCTATTCCGTGCCTCTTCCATGTTCAAATTAGCAGCCATGAAAGTGCTCAGGCATTTTCTAAAAGCCTCCATTGCAAAATTTATGTCTTGAGTCTGCAAAATCACATGCTAACTTTTACCCACAGTGACTTTTCATTAAATAAATGCACATGGCAAACTTTAATGAAATTTAATAACTATATAAGCTAAACTTAATATTTAAGAAGAAGAACAAAAGGAATAAACAATACAATAAGCTTGGCATATTACCCCTAACAAAAACTATAACATGCGTTGCATTAAAATGTGCAGTGACAATAGCCAATATGATAGTTGAATTACCATATGATTGTTATATAACAACTAATTGCACTTTCAAGGAATTACAGGTGTGAGCCAAGATCTTGCATGCAATAAAAACTGACTTAAGGAAAAAATTTGAACTTCTTATTTAGCATAGAAAGACCAGCTTCCATCCACTAAATCCCCAACAATAGTTCCATGATACTTCAGGATCAAAGCATCCAGATGGATTTTCCAAATGGAACATAAGGTGTGTCAAGAAATTAAAACTTACAAAATCAAGAAGCCTGACAATATTTGGGCGATTCCGAGCAGATATGACTTGATTGTTAGCAACATGAGTATTAGACCCCCGTGTCAAAGTAGCCTTATCCACTACCGCCAGGTTATTTAAATTATCAATATCAGATGCAGAAGACGAAGGAGATTCACCTAAAGAATGGAGTAAAAAAGCAGTGAAACATCATAAACATACAGCAATGCTCAATGAGCCTGAAGACATTTGTACACATATCTAAAGTCTAAACTGCGTTCAATTACCTTGAGAAACCATTTGTAGAGCTGATTGCAATTCATGCCGATCCCTGTTTATGCTAGAATGTTTACAGTAAACCAGTCTCATGTATACCACCTCCATGCATTTATATGCCAAAGCAGCTGCAGCCATTTCTTGGCGTCTTTCATATTTATGGGCACAGGATCTGGAATACATTTTATGGCATTTTATGATTAAAGGGCAGCTAAAGCAAATAGATCAAGAAAAAACAGTCCATCAAAATTCTAGGGTCATATGATGGCACTATTTTATACCAAGATTAACATATGAAAAGTATGTTTTTAACAGCACAAAGCAGCAGTGAAACACAGAAAGTTAATAGAGCTAGGAAGTAGGGAAGCACTGATGACAAATTAAGGGGTTTTAATTGAATATAGTGGTTGTAATTGAAGACAGTGATTGGCCTTTGTATCACGTAAATGACATACAAGATCCCACCAGATTCAAAGTCGTGCTTAGGTTACAAACAAGCAAACAAGTTGGGTTAAGTAATTGCAAACACAGACAAAGTAAGACTCATAGTGTAAAGCTTTGTGCAGTTATGGCAACACTATTTTATAGCTCCTATTGTCCTCTTAATCCCCATAAACCTCAAAGCACAATCACCCCCCAAAAAAAAAAAACTGGGAACCCTCAAAAGGAAAAGGAGATATTCATTACATAAGTTAAGGACAAGGAGAACTTAAAAAAACATCTTAGTAGAAAGTCTAATTTATTATATTTAGTGGCTATAGTACATAATTGAAGTCTCCAATGATAAGTTTGAAATTTCCAATTTACAGAACATTTTCAAACCTTTTTTCCCCTCAAAATGTACTTTGACCAATAATTAGGAGATCATAAAAACAACAAATTTACACATAGCTTCCAAATTTTCCTTACTCAAGAAGTTTAGCTGCAGTAGCATAGATTTGCATTTGGCTCATCTCTCCATGCTTGCTACTCTCACTATGAGAATTTTCTAGAAGTGATGCTCCATGCAGAAACTTCAAGGCAGCTCTAAAATAAGTCTCGTTACTTTCAAACTCAAAACCAGAATTCTACAGTCAGAATTAAACCATCGGTTAGAAAAAGACGGATGCTATATCAAACAAGCAGATGTGAAGTAAATTTTTTAAATGATCAAGTAACCTTGTAATGATCTGCAGAATCTTTTAGCTTTGTGGCTTCTTCCAGAATGCTAGAGGCAGTTTGGCTAGAATTTGTTGTCACAGGACTTGACTCACTGAGCTGTCCATCAGGTACAAAACTCCCTGAACTGCCATTAACTCCAACCTTGCAGCTAACATCAACTGGATTGCTCACAAACTTGGGAACATCACCATTGCCAGATGCATGGACTGGATGCCCATTAGACAACTCAGGTGTGGTTCTAGAACCCACATATAATGTTTTTGTTTTCACTTTACCCTCAGAAGATGAGATAACTTTGGCTTTCCCGTCTCTTGATCCAGTGCATACCGGATTAGCTTTGTTTTCTTCCTCAAAGTTCTGAATCAGGTTCCGTTGGGAGACAACCTTTCTATTAGTGCTATATGAAGCATCCACCTTCAGAACTGGATTCCCAAAATCTTTTTGTTTTAGCTCAGTTTGTTTTCCAGTTTCATTTGACCAATGCCTTGAAGAGTTTTTCTTACTAAGGTTGTCAATCTTGTGTTTAGACTTCAGAGAACTGTTCTTAACATCATTTCTTGTCTCAGTACCAGAAGCATGATGATTAGGATCAACTGCTGACTCATAACTCACACCATTTTTGGAAAAATCATTATCTGAAGCTGAAACCTTCATCTTCATCCTACTAACCTCAGAACCAGAATTTCTGTCCTTTTCCTTAACCCGTAACGATGTAACCTTACCAGATTTCTGCCAAGAAAGTGCATTTTCCTGATTACTCTTGTTCATTTTCTCCTCATGATGTGAACCGCTGCCACAATTACCAGGTGCAGGATGTATGTCAAATGAATTTCTCTCCTTCATTTTTACTAATAACTTCCCCTCCCTATTATCCAAACTTTTTACTGATAAACCACCTTTTCTAGCATCATCTTTTTCTGATGTGTCCCCTGCTGCCAAAATACGCTTCTCCATGTTGGAGGTCCTCAAAGGTGATGAGGTAACAGATTCTACTGGTGAGCCTCTGACATCTTCAAGTTTAGTTCTAGCTTTATGAGACCCAGAAACTTTAGAAGAGCTTGAGGTTGCTGCCAACGAAAGTTGTCCAGAGCCTAAATCCTTACTCAATGGATCCAAACAATCCAAAGCTTGGTAAGAAGCAACACTTTTTTTGTGCTTTCTTGGATGCTGGACCTTATTAACACTTTTCACCTCTGTCCCAACAGCCATTTTGTCTCTGTTGTCTGACAAGAAAACTTGCTTCATCCCACTTTCTCTAATCAATTTATCATCACTTTCAGTTACTGATTTTGTCTCTGTATTCAAAACTATATACTTCTTTTCCTTTCGACTTACATTGCCCTCTTTACCACATTGCATATCACCTTCCAAGGACAATGTTTTGTTATGTTTCTCATTATCCAGCCAGTCACCAATTTTCCTTTTCTTAATTGAACCACTTTTGCTGCTGTTTGTAGCATCCATTGAACCATCATCGGAGGAAAACTGTGCCCAGTCTCCTTTCTTTACCGGAAATACTAACTTGTCCTCTAGATCGTCAGACCAACAATAATCATCATATTTCCTCATATTTTCCCCACTAGCCTTTGTTGGTAAACCATTTGTTGATTTTAGACTCACCTTTTCAAATTCCATGCCAGGATTCAGTTGTTTATCAGCATAGCAAACATCTTCAGTCTTAGATTTCTTAGGAGCTGCAGATCTATGTTGATTATCCTCCATCTTACGTTTCAATCTAACATGATTTCTGTCACCTGCACATATTTGACAACAACATTGACATATTCGATTAAAAAATATTTATAATAGTTATTCGCACCGTAAAAACAAATATGAAGCTACAACATAATATATCAACCCTAAAGTGAATGAGATACCTCCATTCATTTGCTTTTCTTTCGCCTTAGGTGTGTTTTTCTCTTCTATGAAATTGTTCAACCTGATTGAATGTTTAGAATTAAATTTCTTCATACGGTTTGAGTCTGCAGGCCGCTGATTCATGTCATTTAAGCTTCTATTTTTCGCAGACTCTTGAGCATTGTTCTTTTCTGTATTTGACAACTGGTGCAGGTCATTATTGATTCCTGACTTTGCTTTTTCATTAATACCATGTTTCTTCTTTCCTCGATCAAGCATTACATCCGAACTGGACTTTTTGTGATTCAAGCCAAGTTGCAGAGCATCAACAGATCTCACTCCAGATTCAGGTTCAATGGCATGGCTTTGCATATTATTTTGACCCTCAGTAATCGGCATTTGATATAAAGCATAAAGTGCTTTTGTTGTCTCCTCCTCACTGATGTTACACCGATTCATTCCAGGCCTAACAACAATTTCAGAAGATAATTAGAAGCTAATAATACATACAGCAAAGACGAAATGTATGCACAATTGGAGAAAGGAGAAAAGGTATCATAATTTGTATATCATTCTAGATACTGCTCAATTCTGGTTATAATACACATCAACTAAGTTTTTAACTAGCAAAATAAACTCATAAATGAACCCAAGATGAGAGTAATCAACTTACAGCCAATATAGCATGCTACACAACCATTTCTCTGGAAGCTGCTCTGGCTTTAATCCCATAGGTAGAAGCCGCCATTTCTGGCAACTGTCACAGCAAACCCAATCTTCTTCAATAAGTTGAGGTACTGCTGATGGCGGAACTACCTCAGAAGTTGGTTTATTTTCAGCAATAGGAAATCCACCGGGAGCATCTTTTACAGATGGCCCAGCTGGCAACTGACTAACCACTTTATTGCCACTTGGTCTTTCCTTTACTTTAACCCTAAACGCACTCTTTTCAACATGATCAAGGTTAGCATTTACCGTAGCCTTACGGGGAGGCCCATCAATTGGATTTACTCCATCAACTTCACGTTCTGATTTTTTTCCTTTCAATGAATCTCTGCCACAATCTCTGACCTTACTATCCTTCAGTGTCTTTATTTTATGCACTTTACTTTTAAAAGGAGTAACACCAATGCCAGTACTCTTTCTACCATTTACCACTGCATTATTACTAGTAACAATGCTATCTTTTTCAGCAGCAGTCCTATCTTTTCCATGACTCCATTCACCTTTTGACTCATTCTTGCTTTCAGAGTTTACCTTTCGTTTCTGATTAGTTGCACACTTTTGAGTATCTTGTTCCACCTTACATTCCACTGCATCACACTTAGTCCTTTTTGAAATAGCAAAAGCATTACCCTTGCTGTTATTCTTAGGATCAGTAGAATTATTTTTCTGAGAAATCTCCATTTTATGCTCTAAAACTTTTTTCATAAAGCTACTTCCTGTATTTTGCTTCTCAATCTTATCAAAATCCTGACCAGATATTGACTCCAGTGAATCCTCCTTCACTGCTTCAGTGGAAACCATTCTACATACCACACCATCTCTATTGACCTCCTTGAATACTTCAAAAGCCTTACCAGTGACTTCAGCTGTTTCACCAGCATCACAAATTGAACTTGACAGTGGTGTGCTTCTCAGGTCATTCGAGAGAAAATCCTTACAATCTGGAGTTCTATTTCCTAATCTTTTCTTCATATGCAATGTCATATCATTCTCAGAACAGTTACCATTAATATGCAGTTTTTCAATTTGGTTCACCACTGTCACTTTCCTTTTCTTCAACAAATGTCCATCCCCCACAAAAGAATCTGATTCATCAGTAGACATGGAATAATGTTCTTGATGACCATTAAGAGAAGACATAGGTCTGCTGTCTCCAAGAGCTTTTTCCTTTCTTATCAAGTAGAGTAGACTGTCATGTAGAGGTGATATTAGCACACCTCCAGGGATAGTGAAGGAAGTCATCATCTGTAGCATCAAAATTGTAAAAATTAAAGAAAAATATTGTTAGATATAAAACTATTCATGTACTTTCACCCAACAGTTTAAGTTTTTAGGATATTTGGTTCATGACATAGTATAAGAGCCTTTGTGACCATGGAGTCTAGACTTCAATGCTTGTTGCCTTGATTATTTTGAATTAAATTTAAATTTCAGCACAAGATAAGGTAGGCCTATGCATTATGATGGGAACCCAATTCAAGAGAAACAGAAAATTTGATATATTGATTGAAAAACAAGAGCTATTACAGAAGAAACCCCCCTGTAATCCCAGAGCTAATGCTCCTCAGAGAAGAGGTGACTCTATCCCTTTCCAACCTCTCAAAGGTTCTAACAGAAAATGAACAGAATGATTCCATTTTCCCTCCCCTATATTTGGTTGCCTATCCCCCACTAACTGCCACATAAGCAATACCCACAAACTTCCCTGTTCAGCCCTTTTATTGGCCTTTTGCTCAAACCTGGTATCCTAACACATTATCTATGCTTCAAGCCTAAAGGGCTCTCACATGAGTGGTTGTGCTAGATATAAAAGATGTGTCTGGAAGAGTTTATTTACAGTTTATTTGGACTTATCTTGTGACATAAGCACTTGTATATATGTGTTTGAAAGAGTATGAAAATAGTTTATGATATGTCTATCGGCTGTTTTCAACTTATTTCAATAAGTTCTCTAGGATAACTTATGAAAACAGCTTCCAACTTATATGAAAATAGTCTAACCTTATTTCCTCTGATTATAGAAACAACTTATATATAGACGTTTATATGAAAAGCACTTATTCAATAAGCATTTAATTAAGTTGTGTACCTAATCACAACCAAAATATTCATGTGCTTTCACTTGACAGCTTAAGCAATTGGAATAATTGGGACGTAGAAATAGAACAAATGATCTACCTGAATAATGCTAGTTGGAGATTCTTCAGGGGCCTCTCGAGATACATGTGGCATATCTTCACTTTCCTCGTGGCTATTCTCCATTGATGAAGAAGGAGAGTCATCAAGTCCAAGACCACTGTAAATTGCTGCATTCTTTTTTGCTAAGATATCAGATTTCACTTTGATTCGCAACTTCAGTGTTTTTTGGTCAGTCAAATTTTCTGACTTATTTGCACAATCATCTTTCAAAATGCACTTCTCTATTACTTCATTGGAGGAAATTGCTGTGTTCTTTACTGAATCATCCACCAAAGGTACTCTTAAATTACAAAATGGATGAGCATTGTGGGAAGCAGTTCCAAGCCTCACAGAAGGAGGCATATTTGGAGGTGCTTTTGAGTTATGAAATGCAGCCTGTATAACAACATAACCAACAATGCTCAAGTAAACTGCATTTCTTCCAAGCTAACAAATATTATTTTCCTAACCAATGGTCAAAAAAGCAAAATAAAAAGTAACATTTTGATATACCACCATGCGGAGATTGCTAGGAGATCTAGGTGGACTGTAGTGTTTTTGTGGAGTTTTTGGACGAGATCGAACAGGAGGAGGGCGTTCACAGGTAGGTAAAAAGGAGCCATAGTCACCAAATTTTGCACCTGAAAAAATTATTCATATCATCGGATGATATACTTTTGTGAGCACATAAACAGCTCTTCCATTTCTTGCTACAAGTTATGATTTGTATAATGCCACTTACCCAAACGCTCAGCAGAAATAGGTCCTTGAAAGTCCTTCCAAAAATGACCCAGAACACGATGAATCCTCTCACCCTTGAATAAACAGAAAGCAGGTTATTAGTCATATTATTTTGAAGATGAAAATTAATCAAGAGGACATTGATTAAAGTGAAAATTGAATCATCATGACAGGCACAATGAAGCCCAGTAACAAGAATTCAACAATTATCACTATTTTTATCATTCAATTGGTAGGTAATAATCTTCTCCCAGGGCCAAAATACAAAGGCACATTACAATACCATCAACAATTTGAGAAACAACAAAAGATAAACTTGCATCACGACTATTATTTTTGCACAAGTACAACTGATACAGCATTTGGTTATTGATGGTGAGAGATTGCGTGTGGCAGATAGTAGATACAGCTGCAAGAAAGTGTGTTTGTTTTTACGTTATCCTGCTTTAAACCATGCACCTCAACATGCAAGTCAACAACATGGATTGGCATTCAATTGGGTTTAAAACGGAGAAACAAACACACTGAAAAGCATCTACAGCACCCCTAGGGAAACAAAATTGATCCATAGTATGTATTAGCAGTTTTCAAGGGTTGATTATCTATGCTTGTCAGTTTTCAAGACATATTATGTTTAAAATCTCTTCGATTTTAGTGTCAAATTTCTTTTCTAACAACTAAACATAACTTCGTTTAATCATAAAAAGAGTCGATAACTGTCCAATTTCCATAAAACTTATATGCAGTTCTATAAGTGTTTTAAGTCTCGTTATTCAATCAGAATTGAAGTTTCATCTTAGTAATCTGTATAATAGAGGATTCCATTAGATGTCAATGCATATTACCATAGTGAAACTCCAATTCTGATTGAATATCACCACCAAAAGACCTGTGGAACTGTATCTAACTTCTGTGTCAGGGACAAAACACATTGAAAAATCATGCTCAGTCATAGCATCATTAATATTATGATACTAAATGATTCCACTTGTTTGTCCTATTTGCGTGCAAAATCAAAGTAGAGAAACCAAACCACAAAAGCATTGAACTCGCTTAAGATTTGAAGCAAACCCTTACAATGTAAGAGAGAGAATCAAGGTCAATGTCGTCGTCATCATTATCCTTATAACAGAAGAAAGCCTCTCCTTCCTCGAACGCAGTATTGGCTTGCATCTCGAACACCACAAAATTAAGCCCTAACCCAAACCCCAGAACCCAAATAGTAACCCCTTCACACTGAAACCTTCCCTGAAGTCCAGCATCACTTCAACCCAATTACACAAAAAAAAAGAAAAAAAATTGGCAAAAAATAATTTAATGTATTTATTTTCAAAAAGCACCGACCCACCAAGGGAAGCAGAGAAGCCAAAAGCGAAACCCGATGAAACAAAGTGTGATCATGCCACAAGAGAATCGTTGATGTGAATTATTACTTGCATTAAAAATTAATTTTGGGTTTGACCGAACAATCAGGGAAGAATTGATCAGACGGTGGAGATCGGAGAAGCAATCAGTGACGAGTGGAAAGGATGAATGAGTTTTGACGCAGACTTCAAACGGATTCCGAATCTTTCACGCTCTTGAATGTTTTGATGTCCCCAGCGCAGAAAGAAAGAATGAAAGACCTGGGTTTTGGTTTCTCAAATTTTGCTATTTAATCTATTTTTTATTTATTTCTTCCCTTGCCTCGCCCAATTTTTATTTCTATCGGTTTGGTTCGTAATTTGGAAATCGTTTGCATTAATGGGCTTTACTTCTTTTTTTCTTTTAAACCACAATAAGGGCTTCGAATCACCGCTTATTTTCTTTAAAATAATTTAATATCTTTTTTATTTTTAAAAATACTTATTTTAATTTTTAAAACTCAATTTAAACCTTTCAATTAATTATATGTTCTTATAATTGTATTTTTTAATTTTATATTTTATTAAAATTAATTTATATTTATTTTATTATTTTAAATATATGGTCATTTCAAAACAATCATGTAATATACAAAATACTTTATAATTATAATGAAAATTATTCAAATGAATAATTTGTCTACAAAACAAATTTTTATACCATTATAATCAATTATTCATTATATTTCCCGATGAAATATAATTTTAAATATATTAATATGAGATTAGTTTGAGTAATATTAAATTCGATTTTTTTTTAATTAAGTCTTGATTTCAATAAAATTGTAGATAAAAAAATGTAATTAACAAATTTTACTAAAAATAATTAATCAAATTTATGGACAAATATTAATCACTGACTTTTCAGTGAATATTTACCACCTATAAAATGATTGTCCAAAATAATAAGATAGTTATATATATATATATAACTATCTTGATCGTTTAAGATTAAATTGTAAAAGAAATTGTCATAAATCGTGATAAATTATTTGAAATATTTAAATGTGATCCAAATGCTATATTTCCACATATATCGTAAAGCACTTGGTTATTTAAAGTATAAAACCTTCTCAATCGGACTTTACTTCTAAGTCTTATAAAGATTTATTGAAATAAATTGAAAACTTACATGAATGACACATCAACACCAAAATAAGTCCTGCAAATTTTATGCGAAGCTATGTGATCTAAAATATTGTATTATCAAAATAAAGAATACAAAATGCCTTAATAGTGGTTTGAATTTAGGCTGTAAAATTACTCGTCAAGGAAGGAAGGTAAGTTAATATTATAATTTTCCCTCTTCATAAAAGTCTCAAATCTTTTATTAGTATTTTCTTTTAGTTATTATGTTATAGGTCAAATTTTTTGTATAATTTTTCTTATTAATCAAGTTTTTTCATTTATAATACTTAAATTTTAAATTTTACTTCAATTTGTTGTTAAATCTTTTATTAGCATGTGATTTAGTTTTGTTAGAGATATTGTAAATATCTTATTAAATATAGTAGCAAACATCTAAATATCTTATTAGATTAAGTGGTTACAAATATTTAAATATCTCAGAAGATCGTGAATATCACATATTATCTAGTTATCTTTTAATTTGTTAGTAGTTATAATATTTTTATGTAGTTGACATTTATCCTATAAAAATATTATAAAAATATTTATATGAATATTTAAAATTTATATTAATATTTAAATATTTAATACTAGGAGTAAAGTCGCATTTTTGCTCAAAAACGATTTTAGAAAATTTTGAAAAAGTATGGACAGCGTCTACCAGGATTTTCAAGTTAAAATAAAGTTATCTGAATTTGTCGTTAATTTTTATATTTATATGAATGTTTATAATTAAGAATATTTTTGAAATTTTAAAATTATTTTAGTTTAAATATTTAAAATGGTATTTCAAATAAGATAAAATAATTTTATTTAGATTATTTAAAAATTACAAGTGGAGTGAAAATTTAATAGCCTTCGTATAACTTAATGGAGCATGTTTTGTATTAAGGTCAAATAGTATCAACGTATAGTATCATCATGGAGTGGAATAAGTTTCCAAAAAAAGTTTAAAAAAAAACAGAATGGAGGGAGTGATTAAATTACTCAAATAATATATTTAAATTTTTTTTTTAATCTAATGATTAAAAATAAATTACTTATTAAAATTTTTAAATAAATAAATAATGAAAATGCAAAAGTAACTCATTTAAAGGTATTGGGAAGGAAACACACTAAAATTGGGTAGCCAAGTTCCTCGATAGATATTAGCCATCGACAATGAATAGTAATTTGATCTTTTTCTACACTAGGTGTTATTGTCATCTTGTCTATAAGAATGTTTAAGTGGTGATGATGTAAAACTGGAACATGAATTACACACAATGGTCATGAGTTTGCATTGTTGTTGGTTTAAGCATAGCCTACCTATATGACCAGGGCCATAAAATAAGTGAAAGTTGTTCACTTACAAGTCTTAGAGATTTTTTTTTGTATATGTAATTTTACAAGAGATAAAGATTATATCAAATCTTGCATCACGTAATAACTATTTGGTATTGATATTTTGTCAAAGTCACTATGAGTTCCAAAATTAGTTATACATATTACTTGAATGATTTAGGACATATGTTACCTTTCTTAATTTGTGAGTTGATGTTTTATTAACATATCTATAACAATAAATAAAAAGAAGATATCATAATTTGATGTACATAATTTAATATATCAAATTACTCTTAATTTGTATTGTATTACTAAATTTTAACTACTCAATATTCTTTTACAAGTTTTCCTTTCTCATATTTTATCTCCTACATTTTAATTTTATTTTTCAGTTTTGTCTTTTTTTCATTTTATTATATTTTCCAACTTTCATATCTTTTTATATTTTGAAATAAGGACATACACATGTATTTTCGCTAGTTTAAATAACATGTCTAATTGTATTAACATAATGCTCCATTCTTACAAATTTCAACTAAACAGTTTTGTTAGCTCACTAACAACGTAAACAATTTAAGTTCACACACTAGGTCTCCACATGCCAGCACCCTAAAAAAATTATAGCATTCAATATTAAAAAAAAATCTTATATTCATTACAAAGAATTGTGTCATTCGTTTTATGGACAAGATAAATGAAGACTTTTTTTTTGTCAATATTATACAACCACTTAAAAAAATCTTAAACCTTTTATATATAGTTGTATGATTCATGTATTATATTTACTCCTCTCACCATTTCATTATAAATATTCATATCATTTGATACTCTCTCGTTCTTCCACCCTCTCTATATATTAAAATTATCATTTTGTCACAATTATTCTATCTATTTGGAAATCCTATAAACGAATATAAGAAAAATAAATATGTTATTTAGTATATTTTATTAGAAATGTAAATATTAGATTTTAATTTTATATTAAAATTTTAACATTATCAATAAAAAAAACATTTCTAATATAATTTTAAATTATTATAAAAATTAACCAACTTATTAATATGGTAACTTGTGATTGTACGTAAAACAGTTATTTTAAATATTAAATATATTTTTTATCTTCATATAATAGATATTTTTTCAATAAAATATTTTCAAACATTAAAAGCTTTTTAAACATTTGTACGTTAGAGAGAAGAAAAACCAGGGACAAAATTTTATTCCTTTAATTTTATCCTTTTTTTAATGTGAATAAATATTTTTTTATTTCTCTTTAATTGAATTTATTACTTTCATATTTTTTTCCTCTTTAGATCATCTACACACTTCAAATGGTTTTTAAATAATTTTAATTTTTTTTCAAAACATATTTTTTTTATTTTTTGTGTAAATTAAACTATATTTAATCATAATAAAAGCGAACTACAACTTAGGAAATTTTTTAATTATAACGTAAGAATCAGTTAAATATTGAAAAACATCTTTTATTTTTTATAAATTAATCTTATAAAATATTAATCTAAACTAATTGGAAGTAAAAAAAATTGTATATTGATTAAATTAATAATACAATTTCTAATCTTCCTTTTTATATGGTAAATGTTAATTACCCAAAAATATTATAATTAATAACAAATTAAAAGATATCTATATAATATGCGATATTCACGATATCCTAATAAGATATTTAAATATTTGTAACCACTTAATCTAATAAGATATTTAGATGTTTGTAACATCTTGATAAGTTACCTACCATATCTTATCAGATATTTACAATGTCTCAAAAACTCCCTCCAAGTTTGTAAATGAATATCAATCATTCCTAACTTGTCATTGAGTTGTTGAAATCTAGTTGCAGGGAGCCTTGTAGGAACATGTGTTGTGACTATAAGTTCATTGTCTAACTTCTCTTTAATGAAATGTTTGTCAATCTTAATGCGTTTTGTCTTATTGTGTTAGACTGGATTATGGGCAATACTCATAGTTGAGTTGTTATCACAAAATAATTTTATAAGTCCCCATGTTTTACTTTAAGGTCACCAAGAATAATCTTCATCTACAATCCTTCACATATACCATATGTTATGGTTCGAAATTCTGCTTATGGACTAGATCAAGCAACCACATTTTGTTTTTTGCTCCTCCAAGTTACTAGATTTTCTCCCATAAACATACAATATCTGGAAGTGAATCTTCTATCCACAACTAATCCTGCATAGTTTGCATCTGTATATATTTTCACGGACAATATTTCTTCTTTTCTAAACAACAGTCCTTTTCCTGGACTTGCCTTCAAATAATGAAGGATCCTTTCAACTACCTGAAGATGTCTTTCCCTATGATCATGCATAAATTGGCTGACCACACTAACACCATAGGCAATATTTGGCCTAGTGTGTGATAAGTAGATCAATTTTCCCACCAATCTTTGATATTGAGACTTCTCTATGTTTAATTTGATTGATACTATTTAAGACCCGAGTGGGTAACCTGTTGATGAGATAGGTGACAGTTATGACAGTTTATTCCCAATATACATTAAGGACAAACGTCTGGAAGAGGAGGGCTCTGGCAACCTCAAGGAGGTGACGATTTTTTTTTTCTGCAACCCCATTTTGTTGGGGAGTATTTACACACATCAGGTCATGAACCACACCATTATCTTTAAGAAACTTGGATAACTCAAGATTTACAAATTTGGTACCATTGTCCAACAGTAGTCTTTTAATGGATTTATTAAATTGATTTTTGACAAGACGAAAAGATCAACAAATATTTGAAAACCTCATATTTATGTTTCATAAGAAATATTCATTCACACGGGTACAATCATCAATAAATGATACAAACCACTTAGTCCCCGATATAGAGTTACTAGCTGGCTCCCACACATAAGAATGAATGAGGTCAAAAGGTTTAAGACTTTTATTATTATTAGGAGAAAAATGTTGCACTATGATGCTTTGAAAACTGACAAATATCACACTTAAAGGACTCGACAAACTCTTTTGTAAATAAATGTGGAAACATTGTCTTAAGTAACCCAAACGGTGGATGTCCAAGATGTTTGTCGCAACTTGAGGCGCCGACGGCCTGGCGAAAAAAATAAATTTTATTTGTTTTCATCCTTATTTTGAGAAGATAAAAACAAATGGAGTCGTCACTGATATTTTTATGGGAAAACACCACGAAACCATAAAATGGATAAGGCAAGTCTGGAAATCAGAGTTCAGGTTTGGGAATGGGTTACACATGGGGAATACTAGACTCCCAATATGTCTACCATAAGGTAGTTGCCATGACCAGATGCATTAAATAAGATGACTTCTACATTATGGTTCATGCTTTTTAAATGGAAGATATTTACAAGGGATGAGTGGGTAGACTATCCGTTGGCGTCCAAAAGGTTGGACGTTGGAGTATGTATTGAACTTTGACAGGAATTGCCTCTTGTCGCATTTGAGTCATCCTGAGTTCGAAGTCTGTCTAAGGTTTGCCGGGGTCTGTCGAGGGTCTGTTGAGGTCTATCCGGGGATTGTCTGGGGTCTGACCGAGGTCTATCTAGGGTTTGGCCGAGGTTTGGCTGAGATCTGTCCGAGGTCTGTTGAGTTCGAGGTCTACCGAGGTTTATCTGGGGTCTGTCCAGGGTTTGTCGAGGTCTATCCGATGTCTGCCAAGGTTTATTCGAGTCCAAGGTCTGCCGATCCGAGGTCTGTCTTGGGGTTTGGCCGGGGTTTGAGTGATAGCAAAATTTTTCGTTGATAGAGACTTTTTCCTTGCTTCTAATGTTGCCTACTCACTTCCTCAATTTTCAGGGGGTCTCATCTCCTTCTATCACTGTTTTCTTCCTCGAAGTATTTTAGCAGCCCCCTTTCTCCATTCAAACGCGGGGTCCTTTTATAGCGCACCTTTCATCCTTGGGTCACAATCACGAATCTTCAAGGAGAACTCTCCATTAATGCGTTAACATTGGCTTCCTCGATTTTCATCCCGAAGCTGCTTCCGCGTCTCCGTTTTTTTGTATAGTGACAAAATTGAAAGTGACCTCTCGTAAAAGTCAACGTCTGCTTGTTCCCTCACGCGCCTGCCCGAGACGGGGAAATGTGCGTCTGTTGTTGTCTCCTCTACTTTTTTTGCTTTTTCCTGCTGCATCCACTTTTTAATTTTAATTTTTTTTTTCATTTTCGCTGTCACAGACGGGACAAAATTGGGGTATGATAACGTTTATGGTAAAACCAAATTTGAAAAGGTGCCTAATTTTCTGAAGTTGCCCGTTGACTAAAAGACAATTCTTCCTTATTGGTGTTGTTACCTATCTTTGTATGTTGTAAGTAGTATATCCCCTGCTCTTTAGAAACTCTAATCGTCATCCACGTTGTAAGTTCCCGAATAACACAATAAGAATGAAAAAATGTCACTGTACAGTTTCAATCTTATACAAGTCTATGAATGAAAATAAGATTATTAGTTAGTTTTGGAACATGAAAAACATTGTATAGAGGTAAAGAGGAGTGAAGTTGAACGTTGCTAGATCCAATAATAGGAACATGATTTTCATTAGCAACAGTAATGAGTTGTTTTTTAAGATACTTTAAGGTATGATGTAAAATATGAAGGAAACAAGGTCATATGATCTATTGCCCCATAATTAAGGACCCAAATGTTTCGTGGAACTGAACCAGAAATATTGAAAGAACTCTTATCATTTACGGTCGATAATAGTATATGTTGTGCAATAAATTTAAAATGACTTATAGATATATCACTCCAACTAAAGTATAATAAAAAATTATGCATATTATCAAAGAGTTCAACACATGAATAAAAAATTCAAGTTTAATTATCTAAATTTAATATTATCAATAAATAATTATAATTTTATTAATAATATTATAAAATGATTGAGTTGATCGAAATGAAAATTTACTAATCTATCCCTTTATCCAAATATAATTGAATATTTACAAAAACTAACTTATTGAAATGCTATTTTATTAGATTAAGTTGATCGATAGCTATTGGTATTCATACGTGGACTGATTCAACTAGAGTTTTATTCAAATTTTTTTTAAGTATTTTATATATTTTAAAGTATATTAATATTTTAATATTGTGTATTGTTTAAAATAAATTAATATTTTTGAATATATATAAATTATACTATAATTATAATAAATAATTTTTAACATACAAACTGTTTTAATTTATAACAAAACATTTATATTTTAGTACAATATTATTTTTTATTATTAATATATTTTAAAATAAAATACAGGAATTCAAATTGCGCCGACTTGTTGGCCAAACTAGAACATCCCAAAAGCTTATTCTTGTTCTTAAAAATTAAGCAACTCACTTTTTTCTTTTTCAGCATTGGAGTTCGCCAGCGTGTAAATAATGCAACCCGTTCTTAACGTAAAATTAAATAAAAAAATTGTTTTTCATCAAAGGATTTGAGAGAGAGTAACAGAATGCATACCAATGCAAAGAACAAATGGAAAAATTTTAGAAACAAAAATAAAATACAATAAAAATCAGAATCAAACAACAAAATTACAATAAAAAATCAGAATCAAACCAAAAAAAAAATATACACTTGTACTGCAAAAAATTACAAAAAAATAAAAAATAAAAATTACAAAAAATCAATTATAGGAGGTAGAGAAAGGGAAAATTGTAGAATCACCCGCGGGAAAGAATGAAGATTTGGACCGCTGTTCGCTTCCACCTTTCAGGTCTGAGATTCGCTTCGACCGTTCGGATGTTCGGATATGAGGTTCGCTTCCATGCGATTTGAAAAGGTGAAGATGAATTTAAAGAAGAAAGGAAGATAGATTTCTTTGGAGATAGATTCGTGGCTGGATTTTGAGAAAGGGAGAAGATTGTGAGTTGGTATGTCTGAGGTTGATACTCTGACCCTTTTTTTTAAATAAAACTTGTTTTTAAGTTAAAAGTTGGGAGTAATGAATTGCTATGATTCCTCGACGTTTCTTTCTGTATTTTTTTAAAATAACATTTTAGTTCAAAACTACCTGTTGATGTAACGGTAAAATATGAAATGTAACATTTATGCTTTGTTTTTTTTATCGTTGAATCTACATTGGGATTTTGGTGAGTGAAATGTACAAAACTGAGCTTTAAATTTCACTCAACTCACACTTCTTCTCAAGTCTTGGTTTATTTGCTATTCCTCTCAATTTTATCTTAGTTGTTGTTATTGTTTTTAAGTTTTTAATTTTTTAGTTGTGAAATGAATCACATTCAATTTTTTTAATATTTTTAATTTAATGTAAAATTTTCAATCTCTTGTGAATAAAAATTCTTGATATATTCAAACTTTTCTTATGTTTTCAATTCCACCAATTCAATCTATCATGTTTCCTCCATCTTGGCCTATGTTTCCAACCCCTCCAATATAATTGATGTCAAGTCTACTAGTGATGAACTTGAAACACCATCTGGCTCTATATTTGAGTCTTAAATTTTATCATTTTCACTCAAGTTGACCTATAAAGCATATTGTTCAATGAAGGATAAGACACTTATAGTAATTAAAATCACAGCCAATTTTTCAATGAAGGAAGATACATTTTTTATTTAATTGTGGCTCAACGTCTCAAAGGATATGGTTGTAGGAGTTAACCAAAAAACATATTTTTTGGTTAATAACAAGAGATAACTATAACAACCATCGTGAGAAGTTGCAAAGGAGGGAAGCACGTCAACTAAAATGTTGATGACATCAATTGAATCAGGTTGCTCAAAAGTTTGTAGGGTATTCCAAACAAGTTGTAGACATAAAGAAAGTAGGAGCTAAAATAATGATATATGGTTTATGCGTATGCTATTTATTCTCTATAAATGTGAAAAATTCAAATTTGAGCATGTATGACGATTTGTTGATAGATGGACCAAAATGGTCATCTAAATCGAGGGAAGGATTTAAAAAAAAAACAAAAAATTGTGCTTCTATAACATATTTACCATCTTCTATTCCAAATACGTTAAAAAGTTTTAAGTATGATCTAACACCACCATCGGTTTGCCCAATGGGACAAAAGGCGGCAAAAAAGAAGAAAACATCAAAAGCAACCAAAAACTTGTTTTTACAACAAAACTTTGCAGGCATGCATGACACTACTAAGGAAAAATTAACACTCATGACATAAATGACAGACATTAAAGATGAAGAAAACAAAATAGAAAATGAGAAATTACAATTGAATAAGTAATAATTCTAATTGGGGATTCTCTTTAAATATTCATTTGGGTTGACGGAGAGTCGACTTGAAGATGGTGAAAAGTTATGCAATAAATTTAGAAAATTGCATGAAAATAATTAAGATTGTGTTGTAATGTTATAGTAGAATCAAATGTAGTAGTTCTTATTCATGTTAGTTTTATTTTAATTAAATTATTTTATGTATTTCCCATCCTTTTTTAAAATTAATTATGTTTTAAGTTTGTTTATAACTAGTCATAAGTTATACCCTTCCACGTCATAGTGAATTCAAATTATGCAACATTCTCTAATTCATTTATATTATTACATTTTCGTTCAAATTGTTTACACTTGAAACATTTACATGATCGATTGTAATAATTCAAACAACTTCAACTGACTCTAGTGACAAATCATGGAAGACGAACTCGTAGACGACAATGAAGAAGAATTTACGAAGTCAATACTAGCCAACAACTCCATTGGGTGCAGACGTGCAAGAGTGGTAATAACTCGGAGTCATGAACAAGGACATAATCGACTATCTAATGACTATTTCACTAATAATTCAGTATGAACTAAAGCTCAATTTTTATGAAGGTTTCAAATTCGAAAACATGTGTTCCTTTGAATTATAGAAGCAATCGAAAACCATGATGAGTATTTTCATATGATGGTTTATGCTATTGGTAGAGGGGGCCTTTCACCATTGCATGATCCATATATTGACACATAGATCATCTACAGATAGTGTAGGAGAGTATGTTATAATTGGTGAAAACATTACAGTGGAATGCTTGGATAGATTTGTAAAATGTGAGTGAGGTATTTGGAGTTTAGTACTTGATAAGTCCTAACAACATTGACATTGAACATCTACTACAGAAGGGTAAGACATGTGATTTTCTCAATGTGTTAGGTTCCATCGATTGTATGCATTGGGAATGAAAAAATTGTCCAGTTGCATGTAAAGGTCAATTTTGTTGAGAATATATTGTCGAGAATATATTGTCAAACCTACAATTATGCTTGAAGAATGATATCACAATACTTTATGAAATTGACATGCATTTTTTAGTATTGTGGGTTCAAACAACAATGTCTTAAACCAATCCACTTTGTTTGATGACATCTTGGAAGAACAAGATCTCATAGTGCAATAGATAGCAAATATAACTCTATATAATATGAGGTATTATCTAACTAGGGGTATTTATCCTGAGTAGATTAAATTTGTCAAGACAATCCCAATGCCTCAAGGAGAAAAAAAATCAATTGCCCAACATCAAAAATTAGCAAGAAAGGATGTGGAACAAACATTCAAAATGCTTCAATCTCAATTTATGATTGTACATGGTCCAACACATGCTTGGTACATGGATACAGTTAAGCAAACAATATATGCATGTATCATATACATAACATGATTGTTGAAGATTAACAACACATATGTTTGTAATTTTGAATATGATTATCACAATCATATCACAACAATCGAAGTATCCAATACAATGATCATCATTGTAATTTTGCAACATACTTGCAAATAAGAAGTGCAAGAAGAACACTTGTTTATGAAAAACAAATTCATTAACAACAAATTCATTAACAACTTAAAGTATATTTAGTATAAAATATTTGGAAACATTCACATAATGAACATAACAATTTTTATTATATTATTTTGTATTTCTTATTTGTGTATTTCTCATAATTTTTATCTTATTGGCATAAATATTTTTGTTTTAAATATAAATAATATTTTATCAATTTTTTACATATTTATTGTTTTAAAGTTATAATATAAATACAATATCACTTTAAAGTTAAAATAAAAATACAAATATAAGTATTAATGTGTGAGATCAATTGTACGACTGACATAGTTAACTTAAAAACTAAAGTAACAACTTTGACACTAAAGTAAATTTTTCCTTAAATTCTTAAATCATACATGATACCATAGGACCTGCAAAAATGAATTAAGAATCCATAATATGGATTCGAGATGTTCTTATGGTAGATTGCATGCGTGCAAATACATTTGGAATCACTTTTGTTCGAGTTTAATTCAATTGTTTGATTTTTTTTTTGTTATATTACAATACTAAAAAATAACTAACAATATTAAAAACAATAAATTAAAAGTAATAAAATGCTAAAAAAAAACTTAAAATATTTTTATAAAAATACTAATAATAAATATTTTTTTAAATGTAATTATTTCAATTTATATTAAGATAAATATACATTAAATAATCTCTCGATTAAAAAATTGTTTAAAATACTTATTGGAAAAACGACACAATAATTTAATAATCAAAATAGTAGCACACTAAGCATAAACACAACAAATTCGTAAAATAATACAAACAATATTCATTATCATCCAATATATTTGTCCTTCAAAACAAAATGTTAAATCACAAAAATGCAATATAAATAACCATGTATGAAATGAACATGAAACCATTAAATGTTTAGAGACGATAATATATATTTTTAAGTTTGAAAATAAAATAAAAACACAAAGATTTAATATTTGAAAAGAGATTTCATCACAAAACTATAATCAGTTCAAGTCAATACTCACCTTAACTATTCGATACGTGAACACTTTTGTACTCTAACCAGCTATATGTCATTTTAAAGATTAAAATTTGTAGTTTTCAAATTTACAAACATATTTCTAAGAAAAAAAACTACAAAATGTTATAAATTGCATAGTACATGAAATTCAGACTTTTCAAATTCAGCAATTCATACATTTCGGATAATAATAAAATGTATATTAAAAAGAATGTGTTATTAACATTTTTATATTTTTAAGAATTTATATTATGCGATGAACAAAATAAATAAGAAAGATAGATAAATATGTAAAATAAAAATAAAAAAATAAGATAAAAAAGATAAAATTTATATACAATACTATAAATATTGTTAGGATTGTAATTTATGTACATGTCATTTTTTAATACGTTTGATATGGTGTAAAATTTTATTTATATAATATGTTTTAAATAAGGTGTATAAATTTTATTATGAGTAACATATATATATAAACTAATATATCTAAAGATCAATGAATTGAATCACAATTTCATAGATGAAAATTAAATAATTTGACAAAAAAACAATGATGCTATACATCGACAAGGGATCCAAACTCTATAGAAGTACAAGTCATGACATATCCGAAAGTGTATAATGAGACACACTCTAATAGAAAATTAGAATAAAATGTATGTCGAGTTGTTGTTAACTTGTTTTTTAATTATGAAAAATGTAAAAACATAATGCAAAATAAATAATTTCAAATAAAAATTATTTTATTAAAAACTTATTTTAATAATTACATGAATTAAATATAAATATATAATTTATAAATAATAATATAAATATATATATATATATATATATATATATATATATATATATATATATATATATATATATATATATTATAGCCTATCAAACGCAATAATTTTTTTAAATCCAAGCCTAACTTTTTTATTTTAAAAAATTATTTAAAAAACTTAAAACTTAACTTTTTTACTAAATAAGGTAGGTAAAGTAAACCTTTAATTGTATTTAGATTTTTTTAGTATGAAATATTTTAATATTAGTACATGTATTGTTTATTCCACCAATATATGCATTGCAAACATAATAAATATATTGACATTACCATTTTCAGTATGTCATGTCATATTCATATAGTAAACTTGTTAAATATTGTAATAACTACTTGAAAATTATATGTACAATAATTTCTAATTGGTCGGTAGAGTTACATTGATTATATATAAAAATTAATTTAAATAAATGATGAAAATATGCTATTTGTTTTTCTAATATATTTTAAGTTTAATTTTAATATATTAATTTACACTTTCAACAAATTAAAAATATTTTAAAATATAAAATTTAAAATAATTATTATAAAAATTAATATAATAATTATTTTAAAATTACACCTTCAAAATATATCTGATGGACTGATGATTGATCTCTCATGACATTAACTAACATTTGTCATATTTTTTAATTAAAAAATTATTACTTTGGATGCTTAAAATAACCGCATATTGACATTTCCCTATTATTATTGCCAAACAAATTACATTTTCCCCTCTAACAATGATTATCCAGTAGCAGTTTCATAATTCATTGACCCTATTCCTTTCTTTATTTTCAGATTAAATTAACATCATTTTTTATTTTTGGCTTCAGTGATAAAATTTTCAGCATCTATTTCAAGGTTTCGTCTTTTTTTGTTTTTTTTTTTCACGGTTGGATTCTTTCCTAGCTCACCCATCTTCGATTTTCTCAACCTGTTTCCTCTTATGTTTCAATAGGGTTTCTATATTTTTTCTTTTTTTTTCCTCCGTGCCTTTTTTTTTCCCCCAGAAATTCTTAAATTCGTGGATGTTCGAGGCTCGATTTGGTACGTTTCTTTCGATTTAGGGTTAGGGTTTTGTGTCTGTTAGTCAATGGGTTTGTTGCATGCAAATTGGGGTGTCGATTTTCGTACCCGCCTCAAATCTCTATTTGGTTCTGTTGCAGTAAACAATGGGCACTAGGGGTTTTCCATTTTTTTCGTGAAACAAAGCATCAAAATTTTAACTTTTTATTTTCCCAACAGTATTTTGATTCGGGATGAATTCTGCTTTTTCTTTCTCTCTTTTTTTCTTTTTGGCTTCGTAGTGCATTGAATTGGTGCTGCATTTACTCTACGAATTGAGCAAGGTGGCATGATGCAATGAAGTGTTGTTCTTGGAGGGTATTCTCAGTGTAGCACTCTGAATTTGGAGGCAAAATGTTCAGTCCAAGCATGGATTCTGCTAGGGATGTTGGTGGTTTGGCAGGGACTGTGCTAATTCCCATGCGGTTTGTGTGGCCATATGGGGGAAGAAGTGTGTATCTAAGCGGTTCTTTCACACGGTGAGTCTTTTGTAGATTACTCCTTAATCCTTCAGCAATCAGCACCCTTTTGGCGTAAAAGTTGTGCTTTTATCTGATTTGTTGTGTTGGTTTTTCGTGGGATTCATGTCACTTTCAAGGTGGTCTGAACTTCTACAAATGTCGCCAGTGGAAGGCTGCCCAACCGTGTTTCAAGTTATTCATAGCTTGGCCCCTGGTTATCATCAGGTCAGCTCATAGTTTTGTGCTGGTACTAGATATTGATTGAGTACAAGTTTCATGTGCTTTCTAAATTATATGTATGTGACCATGTATGTGTCTGGTTAACTGGTTTTGTGGATTTCATAATTTTATTGTCTATTGTTTATAAGTATGTTTTTTGGTGGCAAAGCGTTCCTCTGCCACAGAGCTGCGTGTTGATGATAATACTTAAAGTCTAGATAGCACAAGAGAAATGGTTATTGAGGAGGTTATTTCCAGAGGTTTTGAATATAATATCTATTCACAATTTTAGCTTTTTTTGAGATTTTGTTTTGGGATGTTAAATTTTCTCAATGATTTTTTTTTTTGAGAAAGAGTATATTGCTTATGTTTGAGGTTGAAGTGTTTGTTTATGAAACATGTTAGTGGAATTAAAGAGATGCAATTTGAGAAAATATTTGACCTTTATTCCTGGTGGCTTGATACTTATTACATGGTTATTTGAGTGCAGTACAAGTTTTTTGTTGATGGAGAATGGCGGCATGATGAGCATCAACCTTTTGTATCCGGAGAATTTGGGATAGTTAACACTGTTTTATTGGCTACTGATCCTAATTTTTTACCTGTTTTAACTCCAGACATAGTTTCTGGATCTAACATGGATGTGGATAATGAGGCTTTTCGACGCATGGTAAGATTTAGTCATACTCAGATGTCATTGTTGTTATGAGCATGATTGCTCTTTGTATAATGGCTGGTGGATTTGTACTTTGGACTAAGATTTCAAACAGTTTTCATGCTATGATCTATCTGGAGATTGTATTGTATAACTCATTTTAGAACTCCTAGATCCTTGTTATTTGTTAATGTCTTTCAATCCACCAATAGTCATTTATGTAGGTCTATTGAGTCATCTATAGGGAATCGCATTCAAAATATTTAATTTCATTATGTATTGTAACTATAGTAACTTCAATGTATTATAGCACATTTTTTTCCCCTTTCATTTTAGAAACTGGTTTTTGCCAATGTCTTAAACTCTATTATTGTTTCCATGCTTATGAAATTTCATTGTTCAGGTCCGACTCAGAGATAGTACATTAAGTAATGTGTTGTTGCCAAGAATATCAGATGTTGATGTACAGACCTCTCGTCAGCGTATTTCTGCATTCCTATCTATGCGCACAGCCTATGAATTACTTCCTGAGTCAGGCAAGGTTTGGAACTTTTACCATCAACCCATTGTTTTTGGACCTATTGTCTAGAATTACATAATTTATTAATTTAGTGACATCTGGCCACAGGTTGTTACCTTGGATGTTGATCTGCCTGTGAAACAGGCATTTCACATACTGCATGAGCAGGTATCTTTGCTTTGCTTGGACTAACATTCTTATAGTGACTTTTCAAATTTGTTGAATGATTTTGCTAAAAATGTGTTTGAATACTGGATACTGCATGTAAGTTCCTTTCTTTTACCCTGATAAATAGGCAGGAGATAACTTATATGCTTTTGAATCCTTTTGTGGAATTTGAGTAGTTGTTTCAAACCTTCTTGCATTGACAATGTTTGAGTCTTTTGTTTCTTGCATTTTATGCTCTAGCATATTCATTTGTAGTGTTACTGAATGTTTTTCCGTTACTGATTAGTAGCTTGTCCATGCAACTTTCCTGAATTGGGTAATTTTACAGGGAATTCCCATGGCTCCTCTTTGGGACTTCTGCAAGGGGCAGTTTGTTGGAGTTCTTAGTGCTTTGGATTTTATTTTAATTTTAAGAGAGGTATGTTAAGTATAAGACTATTAGTCCTTTCTGCTGGAAAATTTTCTGAAAGCAAAGCTCTTGTCATTATGTCTTGTATAGCACTCCTAGTAACTTGGAAAGGCTAATATTCCATATATATAAGATGTACAACAAATTACAGAACCTGGTAACAGAAAGAAAAGAAAAAGAAGAAAAGAAAAAATGGGTATGAAAACCTAAGTGAAATATTTATCGCTTTGTTATAGAATTATGGTTAATTTTGTTCATGAAAGCTGGTCCCATTGTATGCTTGTGAGTCAAGTCCAACCATCTTCTTGGAAAAACTGTATCTCCAGCCTTGCCACGTAGCAAGCTCCATCGAATAAATGGCGGACCAAATTAACTTAAAAAATAGACAAAAGAATCTTAATAGTGTTTGAGCAGTGAATAAGTAAATGATCAATTGATCAAGCATGTTATTTGTTAAAACAATACCAACTTATTATATTTCATTACAAAATTTGAATTTGGTCTGTCTTCTTAGAATTTCTAACCTTTGTATTGCACAAAGCTCGGTGAAGAAACCTTTTAACATGGTCTATTTGATGGATATGATAGGATAAAGAAAGATAGGATATGAGAGCTCAATAAGAGTAGGAAAGGATATGAACTTGATAGCTATTATCCTATCTTGTGTTTGATATGCACTCGTTAACAAAATTAGATAGCATTATGTTATTTTATCATGTGTTTGAGTCTTTGAGATAGACCAAATAATGAGTTGATATGATATAAATGATATTTAAATGACAAAAGAATTATATATAATTTTTAAAATTAACTTTATTTTTTTAAATATATATATATATATATATATTTTAAAATTATAAAAATGTCAAAAAATTATATAATTTTAATAAAATTATTTAATTCTAAATATATAATTTTGATAAGGATGTATGAATTTTAAAACTATATTCTTATTAGACTGTGTATTGAATTAAATTACAATTTTAAATTATAAAAATCATATAAGTAGCAAAATAAATAACACATGATGTAAGTAATTTACATACTTAAAAAAATCAATTCACATTTTAATATCAAAGGGAACAATGTCATTAACAAAAGTTTTCAAGGCAACTTTGGATTATGTGTCGGTCTTTTGTGTTCATGTTGAAATTGCTTTCTCTCTGAAAACTAAATAACTTTGCTAGAAAGTAACTTAATTGAATGAGTTGGCTAGAGAAAGTACAATTGTGTCTTGAATACATGAAAGGAAAATGGTTGGTGCAAATTCAGTTGAAAATAACTAAATTTTCCTCATTTTGGTTTAGTATTCCTTCCCCCTTCATATATAATTTTTTATTGGGAGTCATCATATTATATGTCTTATGCAATCAATTGTAAATCAACAAAAATAGAAATTTGATTTCTTTTTTGGGCACATGATTTCTTTTAGTCAAAGCACTTGCAAGCACAAATTGTTATAGATGTAGCATTACTGTAAAAACAAATCTAGAGAGAAAAAAGATTTATTTGACATTAGGTAATAATCTATATATGCCTAGTAATGAAAGCACTTGCTTGCATAAAGTGTTATAAATTGGATGTCTGTCTCTCTCATTCAAATACAAAAATAAAAATAAAAATGCATCCAGTAAATTTGAAATGGTAAAATAAAATCAAGTTGGAAACATTATGAGTTACTTTCTATCAGGATTTGAAACAGTGAAATAAAATTAAAAAACAAAATATATTTTAAAAAGATTACCAATATTTTTTTTCTTCCTTTATAGTCTGTTTAGTGAAAAAAGAAAAAATGCAGTTGGGGAGAATGAGAGTGCAAACAAAACTAATAGGGAGAGAAAATGATAAAGGGGTGGGGAGAATGAGAGTCAACGCTGAGTAGGGAAAATATTTTTTAATCCTATCTTTTTTTTTTAACCCAACTTTTACCACAAGATAAAATTTTAATTGGTGAATAGGATAGTGTAGAGTGATAGGATTATTTTATCATATCTTATTAGCTCACCAAACAATGAATTAAGATATGATATGATAGCTTATCGTATCATATCTTCCTTATCATGTCCACCAAAGGTCCTAAGAATGTGCTTGTTTCAAGGTTTCTTGAATCATTCCCAAGAAAGTGAGGTTGGGAACATATCATTCCCATGCTTGTTACAAGTTTTGAAAAAATATTCCTTGGTATTATTTATTCCCAGGAAAATTAAATATCTGCATTTTATTTTCATGATGATTGGAAATTACTTTCTGATAACTTCTCTTGCATCTTGAAAGATATTGATTTTAAGCCTGTTTCCAGCATAATATGAGCTGGATTTCCTAAATCAGTTCAGAATCAATATCAAGATTTTCCAGATGGTGAAAACTGCACATTGTAATTGTAAACTTCATCTATCTTTGATATTTGGTAATGCTTGTTAAAACTTGTCCTTTACTCAGCTAGGAAATCATGGGTCCAATCTGACAGAAGAGGAGCTTGAAACACATACCATATCAGCTTGGAAAGAAGGAAAGTGGACAGCATTTTCAAGATGTTTTATCCATGTAAGTGTTTTATGTAGCCTTTTCTGGCATTGCTATGTGAATGCTCATATTTACTAGTGGTTTTTTGGTTTGTAAAGTGTATATGAGAATGCTTATTTTTGTGTTATACATCGAATAGGAATGGCAATTGGATACAAATCCAATGGGTACCATAAAAATTAACCACAATGGGGTAGGGTATTTAACTAGCAAATGGGTTTGGGTCTAGGTCAGGATAATTACCCATAAAAAAATTGTGGGTATGGGTACAGATATGGGTGCTATACTATCCAACCATACTACCTGCATAATATATTTATTATTTTGTAATTAGAACTCAAAAGCTTTGCAAATATTTTTAATTAAGTTAAAGAATTGTTTGCAATATTTTAGGGAATAGATTATATTTGAATAGTTTCTTCATTTAAGTTGCATATTTTAATTTTAATCAATGGTCTCTTTTTATTGGTTTTTCATCATTAATATTATTATTATAATAATGAGATAGAGATGTGGGTATATAAGTACCCAATAGGTAAGAGTATGAATATCGAAGTTGCTACCCTTAGAGGTATGGGTCCAGGTATAAGTATTTTTTTCAAAATGGGGGTATGGGGATGGGTATTGTAGTACCCTACCCATTGCCATTCCTAATTGGCTAGATGTAGACTAGAGTCTGCAGCAAGAGAAAAGGGAGGGCTGAAGAAAGATTGACCAGGTCTGTTTATGAAGATCATCTTGAAACTTGTGAGGATTTCATGACATTCTCTATTTGTTGTTGAAATAGATCTTGCCTATGTCTACTAGAATGTGGGAAGCATGTGTATGCAGTTAAGGGAAAACATGGAAATGAGAGAAATAGATGATGGTGGGTTAAAGCATATGGAATGGAGGGGGAGTATAGAGTTTATTATTCAGAAATATCAATTTATCGAATTATTAATTTCATATACACTCTTATAACCTTCAATATCAGTTCATTTTATTTTCCTTAAAATGTATGTATAACCTACTATTTTTTATTTTTCAAAAAAGATTTGAATGGATATTATATGGACTATTTTGAAGCTTATGGGAGCAAAATAGAAGTATAAACTAATCCTGATTTTGTTATCAATTGTTGAAATAAAGCAAAATATAGAAACCTCGAAGTTGTTTCAGCAATTTTTATGATGGAATTAGGGGTCAATGGTTTGTCTATAGACATCATTCATGATAGGCTTGGTTGTTGTTATTGTTGTGAGTGTTTGTTCATGTACAAAATGAATGTCCGTCTAACAATAATGTGAACTTTATCTAACTTAAAAAATTTCTTTTGGTAATTTTACAAGATGTTTGTGAACACAGGTATATGCAAATGCAAGTAGTCTTGTTTAAAGGGAAAAATCAGTGTAGATGAAGCCATGAACTTGATACAGTATATATTAGAGCCTCAAATGATCAAGTATTTAATGCAAATTCTGCTTTCATGTTTTATTGTTTCAGATTGAGAACAAACTGCATTACATGTCTACTTAATTATGGCCTTTTCCATATCTAACAAATATGAAGGAAATACTGTCTTGCTTTCTTTGCTCATTTTTATCTTTTGTTTCTTTATTTAGTTATTGAATTTAAATTCACCATACCATGCATTCATTGACAGTCTGAGGCCAATATATAGGGAGATTGCTTCCAATATTGTAAGGCAGAGGATCTTTGAATGTCAATTTTCTAGACATTATAGTTCCTTTTGCAATCTTCATGCAAACCCATCTCTGCTTTGGCTTGTGTAGATGTTTTATCAATGAAGAAATAATCCAGTCATTTGTCTTATGCTTTAAAAGTACCTCTTCTTTGCACCAACTATGCAGTTAGCCAACTTATTTTTTTGTTGGAACTTGGATTTGATGAAGCTGCTCCTTGAGTTCTGTGAAACTTTGCCCAATAATTATCTTGTTTATATCTTTCTGTGGTTAATGTGCATCTGTTTAGAAAGGTCATTGTAATCATTATATAATGGCCTCTGTTGATTATTTTCATATATGCAGGCAGGACCATATGATAATTTGAAAGATATTGCTTTGAAGATCCTGCACAATGGAATTTCAACAGTTCCTATTATTCATTCATCTTCCGAAGATGGTTCATTTCCACAGCTACTACATCTTGCTTCACTTTCAGGAATCTTAAAAGTTAAGTTTTTTTCCTCAACTTTCTTTATGTGGTTAAGATATGCTTGATTCTTACCAAATTGATTTTTCAGGCATTTGCAGGTATTTTAGGAATTGTTCTAGTTCATTGCCTATACTTCAATTTCCAATTTGTGCAATCCCTGTGGGCACGTGGGTGCCCAAAATTGGGGAGTCAAATCGCCGGCCTCTAGCAATGTTGAGACCAAGTGCTTCACTTACTTCAGCCCTGAACTTATTAATTCAAGGTGTGATTTCTTTGTCTGACGTTGAACATATTGTACCAAAAAAAGCAACAGAGAAAGAATAAAGAAATTGGTGTCCTACTGTATTTTTGAGGCATTAAACTGATGGTAGAGGGCACTGTCTTGTCTCCACTTAGGGAAGAAGGGTTGTTTTTGTGTGTGATTAAACAAAAAAAAAAGATGAATGTTTAGGCTAATTGTAAAGTAAGGATGATCCATTTTCTGATTTAAACAATGACATGCTAAAGAGGTGTTTGCTTATGTGACATAATTATACTAACATAACATTTTGTTCTTTGTTTTGTAGCTCAAGTAAGTTCAATACCAATAGTTGATGATAGTGACTCATTACTGGATATATATTGTCGAAGGTTAGTTATTTTTATCCATACTAATATACTTCTTGATGCCTTGTTTGAGATATTTGGAATCAATCTATGGTCCAAACATTAAATTGTCCTACCAGGTCATTATTTAGCATTGCTTGTCTAGTTTGTCATTTTCCCTCCTCTCCTTGCTTTACAGTGATATAACAGCTTTGGCAAAGGACAGAACTTATACACATATTAATCTTGATGAAATGACTGTCCATCAGGTAAGTTTTCTTTTTTCCTCTCTAAATTTTCTTTTATAAAGAATAAAAGAATTGAGGCAGCATTACAAAGAGTATCTAGAACTAAGATACTTTAATTTAGTTTTTTTTTCCCTTCCTATTGAAATTGTGTAATGTCCTTCATTATTGAGACGTTTCTGTCTAATATCGCAAAAATGATATTTGATCATTTGTTTCTTTTGCTTGATTATTATCTGTTTGAGATGTAGAGGTTGATACTGCAAAACTGACAGAAAAATTAGATGCTAATTGCTAAAGTAAAATTTGACATGGAACTAGATTCCCTTTTTTCAAAATAATAATAGTAATGTTATTGATGCAGAGGTGAGGCATTCTTCTGTTTGATGTTGAAAGTTAATACGTACCAATGTGTACATTATGTAAATAGGCATGCACTCTACCAATAAAGAGTTAACTCCCCCATTGTCTTGTATTTTTCTACTGAATCCTATGTGAACTTATGAACTTGTCCTATGAATGTTGGTAAAGTACCCCTTTGTTGGAACCTGCCATCAAGAATTAGGCAGAGGAACTAGAAACGCAGGCAATAATAATCCTGGTCAATTGTCTTATTACCCTGCTTGTAGCATTTTAGTGGTCAGAATCAGCTGATATACTGGACCCCCAAAAAGCATCTGATATATAGATAACAAATGAGTTTTAAGTTAATGGGGATAAATTAGTAAAGTAGAAAAATGACAAAGGAGCTTGTTCTTTGTCGAGAACAATGAGATGTGAGCTACGATGCACATATACGATATATGATACATATCCGATATGGCGATATGATTATTCTAAAAATATATATGATACAATATGTGTAACATACATATCTAGATAATATAAAAATTTGAAAAAATAATAAATATATAATTAGTAATTACTATTCTACAAATCCAAATTAAGAACGTTTCTTGGACATTACTAAAAATAAATAAAAATTATAAATCATTGTCATCACAAATCACTTCCTATTGTGCACTAATAGGAATAGTATCAATTTCATTCCTTTCTTGAAATCATCCATAAAGAAGACAATTTTCTTTTTTGGTCTGACACGATTTTAAAATGGACTGTCTTGAAAATAGGTGAAGGGGGAACTTGATCGTAACCGCGATTTGTCGGTAGAACCAACACTATAAACGTTCTTTAACCTAAGAACAAAGAAAAAGTTCTCACAAAGAAAACACAAATTTTATTCAAATTATCAATTTTGTTATGCTGGTTGCTTACAAGAGTTTATTTATAGGCTTAGCTAGACAGCCCTGAAATTAATGCCTATTAATATTTTAATATGCATAAAATCTCATAGATTTAATGCCCATTAATATTTTAATTGCCATAAAATCTCATCCGCTATAACTCTCCACTAACCTTTTATTTTCACCATAAATGACCTTTGTATTTTCCCTTTTTCTACCAAATACCAAAAAATGATTTATGCGAAAATACAGGTAAATGGATCCTAATTAACTACTCAGCCCAAATTACATGAGAATGATTTTGGAGCTCCAATCATCATCAACTTGTAATAAAATGATGTATTTTGGTACAGCCTTTGCTTCACTTTGCTTTAAACTTTCCTTAATTCCCAAACTTAGGTCTTGCAAAGATTGCTTCCTCATTTTGGTTTTGGATCTAGTCGTGGGACCTTCAGAATCATGCAAAGGATCTTTGTCTTTGTTGGTTGGGTTTCTATCATGGTTCATCAAGGGATAATGCTTATATGTTTGTATATTTTAAATGCTTTTGTGTCTCATGTAGTTGTAATGGATTTTCATGACATTTTGAAAGGCATAGATTCTTCCTGGATACGTATCCAAGAGTATTGGTATCTGATGCATATCAGATATAGGTACATGGAGCAAATTAAAGTTTCGATGCTTCATAGGATGTGAGAGTTGTGTTAAAGATGTAATAATGTAATACATGGTATACTCAATAAATCCTGCTCGATATTTTTTTCCTGCAACGGTGAAGTGTATAATGCAGGAACTCTAAATTAATTTTGAAGTCACCAGTTTTATTTTTCCGAAGTTGTTTGGTTAAATCCATTGGGCTATGAAGCTTAAGGGTCAGTACAGATTGCGATGTCCATGTTCTCTGGATATTTTTGGTATGACAACAGGGAAACAAGCTGTTGATAAACTGGCCACTCATCTTAATTGCAGCAACCATTTAATGCTATTGATTCAGAGCTGTGAGATTGCAGGGCTAGTTTGCTGATATGGGCTGAATATGTTTGGCAGGTCTTTTTGGTAGTGCTTGTTAGAAGTTAGGAAGCTAGTTAGGACAGTCATTGTAGTTAGTTAGTATTAAGAGTTAGTTAGTTAGATGGGATTTATGAGGTAAATAAATTGTTGGAGGATGTAAGGGAAGATATTCTATTTGTATCATTTGTAGATTGAGCTTTTACTCTTTGTGAAAGGAGAAATCCTTGGTGAAGGGGAGACCCTTGGAGGAGATCTCTCTCTTCTATTTTCTGTTCTTTCTGTTGCTAAAAGCTTGGTTCCAAACAGTGCTGGTGTAAACCCACCCTCATTAGCCCACACCTAGTGGTCAATATTTGTAACTGAAGTTAAAAGCTGGTTGTTAAACAGGATGAACAATATTAAGGAAAATAACTAGGCTGATTTGGAAATTATTAAGGAAAATAACTAGGTGAGCTGCATACCTACAGTGCCATGAAACAGGATTACCGTTATAATTCTTTTAATTGGGGAAAACAGACTTGTCACTCTAATTTGTAGTGAAACCACTTAATTTGTTGCTAATGCCAGTAAAGGATTTTGCTATTCATTTGTATTTCTATGGATGCTTCCTGAAAGTTACTTGTTTCTTCCCACTGTTTAGATTCCTTTTAAATTGTCAAATTTTTGGCTGGAATTTTTTTTTTTACTGCTGTTGATAGTTTAAAGTTGTTTACCTTTTGTTATTCATTTTTTAAAATTTGTAATTTAAATGCACAAGGGTCATAATTTGTGTGTACCAGTAATTCATTTTTTGTTTAGTTTTGGTGGATGTTAATTGTGAAATTAGTTGAAGAATAAGGAAGAATGCTTGCATTTTGAACTGTTAAATCAAGATAGTACCTACCAATGCCAGTTTGTGGTTTAAGGTTGTGTTCCTTATTTGTCCAGGCATTGCAATTGGGCCAGGATTATTACAATCCTTATGAGCTGAGAAGTCAAAGATGTCAAATGTGTTTGCGAACTGATTCTCTGCATAAAGTGATGGAACGTTTGGCAAATCCAGGTAGGTTTTTTTTTCCCTTTTTTAGATGAAAGCAGCTTTATGAATAACCTTTGCACTGACAATTTTCTCTTTCAAAATCTCGAAATCTGAATGAAATTTGACTAAAAAACTGTTGTTGAACTTGATTCAGGTGTGAGGCGGCTTGTTATTGTGGAAGCTGGCAGCAAGCGTGTAGAAGGCGTCATATCACTGAGTGACATATTCAAGTTCTTCCTTGCTTAGTTGGGATTGGTGACCAAACAAGTTTGACAGTTAGGGTGGTGGTCATGACACTTATGCATATAGTCAGACAACCATCATCGGCCCAGCCACGAAAAAGAGATTCCAGAGCTTTTACACGGTGATTTGATCTTTATTTCATTGAAATACAATTGGTTTGGCCTCTTGCTTCGTTGCCTTGTTTTAAGATTTTAGGCTAGAGAAAGAGGCCTGTAAATTTAGTCTGATTGCCCCAAAATTTATTCATCTCTCCCCAGTCATATTATGTTCAAATATGTTGTGCTCCTGATATAGATACACAAGCAAAGGGGAGCGCACAAGGTCTGTAATCGTTTCATATTGTTTAGATACAAATTTCGGGGAGAAAAAGTTATGGGAGGACCAATATTCGAAATATTGTTTTGTTGACTAGCTTTAGTTGGCATTGTCGAGTGGTGATGGGCAAATATTTTCTTGTGTTTTTTCCTCATTTCCCCTCAAAAGTGGGGCATATACCAAAGATGTAATTTATGGAATTTATTATTCAAGAAGAAAAATGTGGATAGAAAATGAAAGAAAACATTGACTTAGTTATTATAGGACGATTAAAATCGGTCAAAACGTAAAAGAATAACACAATTTAAGGAAAAATACTGAATGGAGACTAGGCTCACTCTTCCAGGCTTAAGGAAAAATAAAATATTTATGAAAAATAATGAATTTTTTTTGCCTCAAATTATGGACCTTTCATAAATTTATAAGAATAACACAATTTATAAAAAATATCAAGATAAAAGGCATGTTGGCCAGAAAGCAACAGCTCTTAATAAGGGGGAAAACAGGAATAGCGTAATGTAGTCATAACTCGAAAAGTTAGAGAGTAAAGAGCAGTCCCTCTTGAAAAAATTGGACAAGATTTTAATCCCAGGATAAGAAAACAAAGGTGGGAAAAAAATGTTGAAAATGACACCTATACATATTCCATACCGAGAAAGATTTATTGTAGCTGCACCTGAATTGTTATCAATCTGAATTCGGGATGTGCTATCAAGACGGTGAAAAAAGATATTAAGATCACAATTACAGTTTGGGAATATACACTAATCAGCCAGTTCAATTTGGCAAATAGCATACATAAAGCTTATGGCAACATGAGGACATCATACACATTACTAGTGCTTAATAGGGCATGCTACATGCTAGTCCCTCGCTATGATTTGATCTTTAAAAATATGTACATCTGAAAAGAGAATAAGATGTATAATCTTCTCTTTTCTTCCAGCTACAATTGTATAAACAGTCTATAAATAGTTCCCCCCTTCAAATGTTAATATGAAATATCTGGGTCCCAATGGAGGTAGGTATGTCTTACGAGCCTCCATAGAGATCACGTCAGCAAGAGTTGAACCAGCCAAATACCTGAGTATTGCAGATTTACAAACAACAAAGGAGAATGGAGTCCAAGCTATGTAGGTATGAGTGCCAATATCTGATTTCTTAAGATACCCATGCATTTCTGTATCTCACCGTATATTGGAAGATTCTTCGAACATAATGGCTGCAAACTGGTGACAGCAGAATCTAGTACCTGAGCAACATCAGCTGGGGGAAATTGTCGTTCCGTACACTTCTGCATTTTGTTTTATCAAAGATAGCAAATTTTAATGTTGTAGAAAACAAACGATAGATATCTTCTACCTATTATTTTTCTTTGAGATTCAAATAACAAATGGAATTAAATTCAATTTAGCATGTTAACGTGCACCACAAGCAAATGTATCACCTATAACAGCGGTCCAGACCTGCTATAACCAAGCCTCGACCCTTTCATGATTTCCTGAACTGTTGCATCTAAATTCATCAATAAATGAACCACTTGCCTTTCAAGCTAAGCCTCATGGTCTTTACAGGATAATACAAAGCTATATAGGCTATGTAGCGTGAATTTAAAATGGCACTAAATATGTTCACACTTAATAGCTTAAGCTTTTAGGATAATTGGTTCATGACATGGTAACAAAGCTTTTATGACCAAGTGGACTTTAATAATGTTCCCATTCTTCTATAAAAACGGTTGAATTTCAACTAAAGTTGGGTACTTGTGCAATATTTGCACTTCAAGCCCAAAGGACTCTTGCGGGAGGGGGGGGCCTAAACATATAATATAAATCATTCATGTGTCTTCACCATAAAAGCTTAAGCTTTTATGATAGTTCATGGCAACATATTCGTTGGGAGATCAGAAAAGTAAAATGTCATTGTCAGAATGCTGCTATTTCCACCTTAGTGTTTGTTCTGTCATTATGTCATTATTTAATTGACAATTTGAAACATACACTTACTCTTCAGCATAGGTTCATATTTTCTAAACCGAAATTGTACAGGAAAAATCATTTTACAACACAAGTGAGTACATCTTAGTTATCCTAAATAATGGGAGGCAATAAGTTAAATTAATTGTATTGATACTATAAAAGAAACAGCTATTTACAATAACTACTACCATATTTTGTAGCACCTCTTAAAGCTCTTATTTACTTTCTAATTCAAAATTTAGAGTGACAACTTCAAAATAAAATAAGGAAGTTTCAGCAACTGATGCAAAATCACCCTCTATCTATCTCATGGAGAAGTCTGTCTTACATAAATTAGTCAATTCCTATAACAATTTAACAAATAAATAAATGAAATACCACAGCACTATCTAAAAGAACGTAATATAAGATTTAAATATATTTTAAAAAAAATGGACAGAGCACCGGAGATATTGTCATAAAACAGGGAAAACTGTGTGGTTAGCATAAAGCCGGGTTTTGTTGAACTACACAAAGTTCAAATGACTAAGCAAATAGTGAGGGGAGTTTGGCAATGAAAATCCTTACAGTAAAAATCAAATTCAGTAGAATGCAATTTACCTGAATCATGAACAATGTTGCTAGGCAATGAGATATGAGTTCTGAGGGAATTTTCATTTCATTTTGGTCAGATGAACTGTTAAGTTCACCATCTTGTACATGACAACTAGCCAAGGGATTTAATACGCTGGCAGTCAATTGATCCTGACAAGCCAGAGTAAAAGAATCTGCAGGCAGAAAAGTTGTGGCTGAAGCAGTAGGGTCGTCCACTGAAAGCTGGTTATTGATAAAATTTATTGCATCCTCAATTCTTTCAACCTTACTTTCTGCCTTTCTTAAATTTGACATTGCCTGCAATGGTTTTATGAGAAATTGCAGTCAAAGTACATCACTAGATTGTCAGCCAGAAAACTGAAAATGATATATCCTGAGGAAATGTCAGTGTTATTAATTTATTTAGTTGCAAGGCTCATCAAGGAAGACATGAAGAAAATCCTATCATAAAAGTGAACCTTTAAACAGATCTCTGTCAGCAGGAACATTTTCATTAATATTTTTGCTCAAAATTTACCCTGTATTCTTGTTATTAATCAAATGCTTAATCCTTTATATTTTTAGCCATCCAAATGAAATCTTCCCTAAAAGGAGACATAATTGACCTTTTATAGATGGTGGCCCAACTGTGACTGTCCTGTGCAGTGTATGTAGTTCATGTTAATTATAAAAATGAGTTTTAAGTGCTTTGTGTTCTTTTAAGTTTGTAACAACATTACTCTGCATGTTGCATTTACTAATTAGATGCAATTAGCTGCCTTTCTATACCTGCGTAGCTTGAACAACCATTGTTCGTGCTTTTCTTCTAGAACTTTCGACAATTTCAGCTATATGACTTTGAGAAATGGATTCTTGGTTGTGACAAGCTGAACAATTGGAAGAGCTGGCCTGACCATTAGGATCGTCAAAATTAGCCACTGGTTTTGATGACAAAACAGAGGAGCTTGCTTGATATGTGTTGCGTTGCCTCAAGCAAAACAAGGCAGAAGAAACCTGCAGAAGTGCAGTAAACACATGCAATTGTAAATTATTGGAATGAGATGTAGAGACTAAAGATAGACAACAAGGGATTTAGTCTGTTAAGTGGTCTATGAAAATTCATGCCTGATCATTTGCTTCAGTTAATTGCTTTAGCACTGAAGCATAGTTCCTCTTAAAAGATTCTGAATCCTTCACCGAGTTGTCTCCATATTTCTGGCTCTCTGATACTCCATCGTTCATATGCTTCAGTTCAGACAATACAAGTTCCTAAAAGTTCAAAATTAACAGCACAAAACTCATTTTAGAAAGGTTATTTGGAAGACAGATATTTTCTTTTATCATAACAAGGACAATGGAAAAAACTGAGATGAATTGGACAAAACCTTTTTGTCTAGAGCACGATTCAACTCTGAAATAGCTAATATGTCAGCTTCTTTTGAATGGACATGTTCAAGAAGGGAAGGTTGAGAACTTGATGCTAGTTGGGCATTACCAATCTCACTACACACAACTTTCGGTTGTGAAATGGAGCTTGAAGAAAAACCCTATGAATTGACAGGAAAAAATAAACAAATAAGACAAGCATACTCAAGGACCCATGAGGATAAAAGTAGTATGAATTTATCCACCAAAAGCAAACAACTTGAAGAAACATTACCATTATTAAAAGCCAATTAAATAAAACGAAAAAATAAAGATTGTTTCTAACTTTGGAGTTGACTTGATACATTGATACAAAAGCTCGGGGAGGGTTTTAGAAAGCAGGCCTTAAAAATAGAACTTATTATGTAAGGGGCAAAGAGTGGTTTGTTAGAATAGTTATGCTAGGCTGGTTAAAGTTGTTAGGAGCTAGGGAATTAGCATATTAGATAGTAGGAGAGGGTAGAAGTGGGGACATTCAACTTCTTAGCAGTTGGGAACTGAGCATTAACTCTATTATGAAATAGAAACTCCTGGATGGAGAATTCTCTCTTTAGGTCCCTGTAATTCAATAAAAATTACAAAAGTATTTTTTCCCTTTTCTGTTTTTCTCACCAGTCTCTGAGAACTCAAACTCTGTTTCTGGGTTCCTAACATTAAGCAAGGAGGTAGACTTTGACGTTGTCTGAGTTGTATCACCTCCAAATATTTAGAGTTAATTGAGCTTATTAGCAATTCAAGATAGATACAATTACATACAACCATATATTGCCATTTACAGAAATGAAACGGGATCCTTCTCTCCATAATCAGTATTGCACTCAATAATGTTTCTTAGCTTCCATCCAAAGATTTCAGATGCACCAATTCTTCCTTCAGCTCAGAATACTCAACATTAATTTCTATAAGCTTGCATTGTGGGAATATACGCCCAAATTATGATAAAGCAATATTCCTATTATTTGTAATTGTTTTCTTGTTTAACAGATTGATAGACAAACAAGTTAAAAAAACTTTAAGTTCATCAGAGTTACAGGAATCAGAATGTATGAGCAAGAATATCATAAGCCACAAAAATTAAATCCTAAAAATGTTAAAAAAATTATTTTAAGAAAACATTGAGAATAAGAGAAAGAAAATGGTCCTTTGCCAAGTGTTTTGTGATACATATTTAGCCCAGCGGCAGTGCCTTTGTTCATTGACACCAAGGCCCGTGCCTTCTTCAATTCTTATTCTTTTAAAATCTTATATTTTACATAATTTTTTTATAAAATTATTGTATTATTAATTTTATTTTTCTGAACTTGGTCTCCTTTATATAATAATGTTTCTAATGGTCTAGCTCAGCCACTGATTAAGCGACCCTTTCTTCAAATTAGGAAATACTGATAACTGAACTAATGTGCATTTTACACCTTTAAGGATTTGAAACAATCAAATCACCATCATAAAACAGAATCAAATTCCATCTCAAAATAAACTTGAACCTGTTTTGATAAAGTACTGCTTCTGTGCATAGTGGGGGATATATAAAGATTTTTTATGGCATCCGAGTTCTCACTAGGGAACAATATTGTGTGCTCAGCAATCTTTCTCTGTTTCAGTTTTCCATTAGGCTTGAGCTCATTAAGGTTATCATGTATTTGAGCAGAAGAGATATTGTGTTGTATCAGAGATGTAGGCATATTTTCAAATGGATACAAAGGCATGCAATCAATATCCTGCAATACGAGAATATGTGTCAAATTATTTTATTAATAAAGAAAACTGTGAATCAATCATACTATCTTAGGACATCAATGGGGTAACAGTATGAAAAGTAAGGTGAGAAGAGCAATGCAGATATTCAAAAACTAAAATTACAAAATAAACTATGTACAGATTCTCTAATAGTGTAACAGTCCCTACTAAGGTCTTAAAATCAGGATTCTACTCAAATCTTTTCAGGGATAGCAGGCACCAGATCATAAGTTTATATTGAGGATTGTAAGATATTAAGATCGGTGACAAATAAAGGGATATTTACTGTTAAATTTCAATGTATATTGAATAAACTAAACAACAATAAATTTTAAAGCATAAGAGAAGGATAAAATAACTTAATTTTACATCACAAATACAATATATTTTTGTTGGTTGAAAAGTACAATCTAGGAAGCATAGACATGACACAGGAAAAGACAAATATGAAATGATATGTGTGCAAGGAAATAATAATTTATTTGTAAAAAAGGACACAACACAGATAGTGTAGAACACATGAAATTAATATAAGATTAACATAAACACACACTTAAATAAAAACAAGGAATCAATGCTCCAAAAGTCAGGCACCAGTCATTGGAGATACACTAAAATACTACCATTTATCTAATTATTGTGGTACCCCACCTGTGTAGCTATAAAAATTCAAAATGTAAAAGCAAAATATTATAGGATGCAATAAGGAGTATCTGATGGTTTCCTAGTAATATTTGACATGAATGTGTTTGACACCATTATGCTGGACAAAAACTTTGAAGTGTTCGTGCATCTTTGGGTGCAAAAAATATAATGTATACAATTGAGAGAAGTCCATAATAATGCCCTAACTCCAGAACAGCCTTATCTCTGTGGTATTTATTGGCTAGATCCCTTCCTTAAAAGATATATCATATAGTCTCCAATTTATTGTCTTTTACTCCTCCTTTGTGCTTCCAAAGTGCTGCAAACTTCTTAGCATTAATAGGTACTTTAGTCCATACACTCACAGCAAGCCTTGGACAAAAAGCACAAAATTTATGCCCCCACTCACCTAATGAGGAAAACCTATCTAGAAAAAAGAAAGTTTTCAATAAAGTAAGTTGTTTGGGTTGAGATTTGAGATTTTAGCTTCCAAGTCAAAAGCATTAGTAGAAAGTATATTTTCTCCACCATCACCACCCCCCCTCCCTCCCCTGGCCCAAATAATTAGATTTAACCAACCCTACTGGTCTTGTAATACTTCTACAATGATCCTAAGCCAAAAAGATTTAGGGTCCATTTGTTAGTGCCCTAATAAGAAAAAGTACTTTTTTAATTAAAAAAAGTTTTAATGCCTTTCTCAAAAGTTAGAAAGAGTAGCTGCTTGAAAAAAATATAAGTGATATCAGAAAAGCACCTTTTTCAAATTTTGTCTAAACACAACCTTAGATTGATTTGCTACCATGAGACCACAAGATCATATTGGCCAAAATAGGGATTTTAATGAAATTGATCCTTATAATCACCTTTGTAATTGTTATATAACTTGGATTAAATGCGTTCATATCTTGGCTAATTGCAAAATACATGTTGTAAACATCTAATTTGAAGTAATAAAATACCTATCCATGGTATCCAATTGAGATTTAATTATAATAATAATAACAACAATAATTTAGGCAGCCCAATGCCTATAGTTTCCTCATTCCTGCCATTATTGCTTGTCAAAAGAGAAGAAAACATACCATGACAAATTCAACCCCAAGTTCAGGCTGGTCAAACTGAATCCTATATCTACAATGGTCAACCGTTAGTACACTTCCATCATGAATCTCTCTCGTCTTCGGATGAATAGCAATAATACGCTGCCCAACAATTAAAGGCTGGGCCAAATCAGTAGGAAGTCCTTCCTTGGTACCAGCAAGAATTTCAGCATAATGTGATCTAACAGATTCCCGGTATTGATTAAGTTTATGTTTTTCTTCTATCAAAAATTGCTCTGAAAATCTTCGTGGTCTGCCAAGAGAACTGCATAAGAGTAGCATATAGATGAAATACTTCATCCAGGACCAACTCAACCCAACAGCACCAAAGAATTATATGAATGTGGGTGCAAAGATTAAACTCGTGACCACTTGGTCATAAAGCCTCTAGTACCATTATCAGTGACAAATTCAACCCACAAGCTTAAGAGGCATATGAATGCTTTTATATCTCTAATAGACTTAGAATGCAAATGGGTAAACAGCTAAAGTAAGCACTTATCCAATATGCTAATATAATGAGAACTTACGTCATAAATTTAACCACGAAATTTGTTGAAATAATCTAAAAAGTGCTTATTTTGATAGGCTTCACCAAAAAGTTCATTGAATTTGAAACAACCTAGAAAGAGCTTATAGGAGTCATAAGTTACTTCTATAACCCCCAACAACCTTGTAGAAGCTTTTCCAAATACCCACTTAATCATGAATGCAATGATAGTATAGGATAAAGTAAACAGGTAAGCATTTGAATTAAATACCTTCTAATGACACCCCACTCAATACGAGTCAATCTAGGAACATGACCCAATCCAACATGATCTAAGTACTCCACAAACTCTCTCTTTGAAAACCATGGGTAATCGATAGCACTATAAAACCACTCAAAAGTGCACCATCGTCGCGTTTGATATGAAGAAAGGCAATTGATAAGCTTTCCCTGTGATAACAAAAGAAAAATTACTTATTCTAACATAGATTAAAAATTCAATTGATGCCACTGAGTACAAATGACAGATTATTAACCTTTTGACTAGAAGAGCCATCTTGGAGTGAGGCAATGGATTTATTATGTTGACCGCTAAAAATATTTCTAGACACCACCGAATCTTGTTGTACCATTGGTTTTGGTTTTTCCATCTTTCTTCTTGGTCTTCTTCCTCTGTTTACTGGACTGACTTGGGTAGTTGACGAAATCTTCATGGGCGAAAAAGATGAACCATCCCTTTCCCCTTTGTCATTAGTGCTTGAAGACATATTTCCTAGGGATTTCACCATTTTTAGTTGTCTTGAATGTGCTGCAGAAACAGATGACCGCTTACCTTTAACCATGGATTTCTTCACCTCATCAGTAGCCTACAATGAAGATAATATTTGGACACTGTAAGTAGGCACATGAAAATATAGTAATATACAAAACAACATCAAGTGCAATTAGTACAAGAGATACTTTTTGGCAAAGCAAGGCAGCACCATAGATTTATACAAAGTGAAATGTAGAAAATAAAATTAGAAATAGACTAAAAGTCAAGAGAAAAAGGAAACCAATTAGAATACATTTATAACAGAAGCAACATATAAAATATGATAGATAGAGATGTAATATAACTAGTAATGAGCCTTCACCTAACAGCTTAAGCTATTTAGGCAACGGCTCATCAATGGTTTTATATCTAACATGTACCCTTACACAGCTCTCCTAAAGGTTTAAGTTGTTAGGTAAAGGATCATTAGTAGTTTTATTAAATCTCAAACAATAGGCCTGTATAGAATTTTTAATGTTTAGAGCAAATATAATAAGTTGGGATAAGCAATTTCATGCATGTGTTGCACCATGCTAGAAAAAGGTAAATACTTAAATGAGCTTTCTGAAATCCAGGTTGCAATATTGAGTTGTAAACGTCTTTTAAATAGTAGAGGAAGAGCCAGAGTTAAAAAAAAGCCATTGTGAAATCATACATATAAAGTTATTGTTTTTTTATATATGTTTATCACTAATAGGTGCAAAAACAATTAATGATAAATGCATGAGTTGTGAACATTATCATACTTTCACTAAATATCAAAGATAAACTGAGGAAACAATTTTTCATCAACTGGCACTGGATTGCATGTTGTAATTGTAACACAAATGCAAAACACTAGGACATACAAACACCCATAATTTGGCTACAAGCCTATAACATGTCAAAGGTTTTCAATTGGAATTATCACATTCCAGGCAGCCCTCAAATATTACAGGCAAGATTGTTATTTTCCATCCAAAATTAGAAGTTACACCCAATTGAAAAAAGAACAAAATAAGGACCATATTAGAAAATAAATAAGAGCAAAATAATATATCATTCTGGCTTTAATAATCAGTAACTGCACACCTTGGTTTTCTGTGAACCACTTAAAGGAGAACCAGTATGAGTTTCATCATTCTGCAACAAACAGGATACAAATTACTTACAGCACAAGTCAAATATCAGAGAGAAATATTAAACCAAAAACCACAAATTTTGCAATTGAATGCAAGAAAATAACCAATTCTTACTTTCAAGTTAAAAGATTTTTGTTTCCTTTTCCTGAATCCTGCATTAAGCTGGTGTGCTCCCTCTGCTTCAGGAATTGCAACTCCATTATCAGAAAAAACCTTGCCCAATTTACTTGAAGCAGTGCTTTCAATCCTAGGAAATACATTATGCGTTTCCATTTTAGATTCATCAACAACATCATGGTTTCCTTCCTTGAACTGTGCAGATGACTCTGGGACACAGAAAACAACAGTACAGAAAAGATTTAGACAATCATAAAGTATGACAACAAAAAAATCCATAGAACAAACAGATATTTTCTTTGACAAGGATGGAAGGAAACCAAATTGTAACAGATATTATCAATGCCATCTTATGAATTTTGTAAAGTATATTGCAGGAAGAAACAGAATAGAGGGGAGAAAATTACAATGTAAAACATTGCATAACAAAAGAATATCAACTGAGAGAAGCATGTAAAAAACTATTTTAAATTATTATATTACTAAAAAAAATCAGTACCAGGTTAAGGTGTCTAATATTCTTCGGCGTATTAATAGGTAAGTGGATTTGATAAACTACTGAACAAAGCGTTGACATTATGTGTGATTCTTGTTGAGATTTTGCATAATCTGTATTGTAATTAATTAGGGTGCCCCCCTGACAAAATCATAATTATTAGGGTGACCAGATGTACATAATTAGGCTAGATTTATTCTGTTAAATGTTAATCTTGTATATTCTTTCCGACATTATAGGGATTTCTTTGTACAGATTTTTCCTATGAATAAAACAGCAGAGGGATCTCTCTCAAGCAATATTTCACACATTATTCTGAGTCTCAAGTTGTTATGTGTGTATATATTCAAGCCATCCTGTCATGCAACACCTCCATCCGGTTTGTCTCTGAAAGATACCATTAGTTAGTTACGGTTAGTTATGTTAGTAATTAGTTAGTAGGTCAAAGAAATAAGACATCTTGCAATAATAAGAAGGGAAGTTAAGAGAGAGGACATTTTGTCATTTGTGAGAGGAAATTAAGGCCTTTCGACATTGGGAGGTGCAGACCCTCAAAGTTGTACAGTGTCTTTTAAGAGTCAAATGGCATTGTGTGATTCACATAGCCGACCTCACCTAGTAGGATAAGACTTTTGTTGTTATTGTTGTATCACAAATTTTCCCCTTCATATTAAGCCTTTGTGACTACTCCAAGTCTTCACAAGAAGCACCCTCTCATTCAACTTGACAAACAAGATATGATTGATGAGATGATAGCTCTGCAGTCCAACCACACTTTTGAGCCTTATTCCCTCTCATGGAAAATTTGTATTTGAATTTCATATTTATATTGTCATAATGGGTCCATAAACTATGCCCAATGCAGCAGATTCATGCCCAACGTAGTCTTTATTGCCCAAATCCTTCTTTGGGTCACGGAACCATTCAGCATCACTCTGTGATGCTCTCTACACCTAAAGGCAGATAAGCTAATCCACCAGCTTATACCTCAAGCTAAGGCTCCCAAAATATTTTGTAGTTAGGGGACCCACTCCGGGCTAGAATTACCTCATCACTATGCTCGAATGTCAGGGCAGTGACTTACCTGCATCTAGCCCTATAAATGATCTTGTACCACCAAGTAGACTCTCATCATACATTTTTATTCTACTGAAATGCATACTGAATTTGGACATCGATCTGTTTTTGCAAGTACCTCCCACCTTCACCTATTCTTCATTGAACTAGCATCTCGACCTTCTTCACTTACCTAAAGTGGATCCAATAAAGGCTCGGCTAGATGACTGTTTAAGCATTAAGTTCAATGCTTACACATAGAATAGTGCAACCCAGCAAAGGAAGCAATCATTACCAGAGCACAAAAGAGAGGCCAAAAGAGATTCTTAACACAATATGTACTAGGAAAGAGGCATTCTTATAAATACAAGCATTCCTAATGGGATTATGGATTCAATTAATATGGGTTGTGTGGCTTTCTTTCAATTTTTGGCTTATAGTTTGGAGCCAAAGGAATTTTCCTTGGCTACAATCATTTATCTTATATTTATGTTTCTGTATTTCCTTCTAATTTTGACTAGTATAAATTTCCTTGTTAGATAGCAATTGTTTACTATCAATTCCTCTCCAAGCATTCATATTATTATGCACATCTAGAATTTAAAGTTACATAACTTCCAGTTAATATGTCTCTTAAATAGAAGATTCAAATTGTAAATGTTGAGACTGCTTTAGGCTTATCATGCATAAAATCTTCTGTTCTCAACAGAAAATTACATGATGGATTATAGCTCCATTGTAATATCATTAGGTAAATGAATGGTCAGATATATCCACATTTATGTCAACTAATGAGGTGAAAAAAGGATTGGGTTGGTGCATATAACCACATAATCATTCATGTTAGATGGCAGTCCTTGCGATTTTATTATTTATTTAGATTGATCTATGGGAGTTGGGAGAAGGTATAGTTTAAATAAAATTCTAACATTAATATGGTATAAATAAAACTTAGATGTCTTACCAGTGTCAGGGTTTGTTACAGGCAGCATCAAAGACAGATCAGCCAAAGTTTTTAGAGCATCAAAAGCAGAACCTTCATCTACAAAGAGAGAAGTAAAGGGAAGGGAGTGAAGGATGATAGCATTAATAAAAAAGGTAGTTTAAGTTGGAATAAAAGGAAAAATTTGAAGCCTGGGAAAGTGGTCAGGGGAAAAGAGTACAAGACACTAATTCGAATTACAAAATTCAAACAAAATGTTAACTATTCTCATCTAAAATAGTTCAAGTCTAACTATTATATAACAGTTCAAGTTTAAAAGAGAGTAATATGCCAGAGGTTGCATCGTGTAAACATCTAATTCAATCAATCTATCTTGAATCCTATTCAATTATGAAAAGCGAAAGGAAATAGATACATAAGTTTCTTCCCCAATTGATTTTCTTTTCCTGCTCAAGCATTGCTAACTAGGCAAGTACAATAACTATGTTGCACCAAAATCATGAAACTCTTAGCTAATAACCAAAAATGCTTAGGTAATACAAATTCACTTCATGACAAAATCTCCCAATAAAATTTTAGGCATATAAAGACTTATGCATGTTAATATTTCAAGGACAAAACAAAACTTAGCTTCAATTCCAAAAAAAAATGTTAATAAAACAAATTGGAAGATGAGAGCATAAAACAAAAAATTAAAAGATATAACCATAAAACCAAAGGGGCATACAATAATTCAAATATCATGTTTAAATGGAACATGTCTCCTTTTATTTATTAAGGAAGAACAGCAACATATTCTAGAGAAAAGGTCCTTCTTTCAGTAAGAAATACAGTATGCTCTGCTCAATGACAAGAACACCTAATACCAAGTTGCCTCATTTTCAATCATTTTATGGAAGAAAACGTACCACTTGTTTAGTAAAAAATTAAGCTAAGCACAAAATTTCAATTAGAAATAGCAAGCCCAGTAAAGATATCAGTTATAAAAAGGACAACCAACTTTATGAGGAAGGGGAATTATAGCAATTACCAAATACCTTTCTCTAACAGTAGTTTTTTACTTTTCATCCTGGAACCCTTGAAAGAGGACCTTGCATTTTTTGCATCTGCAAAATCTGTGTCAAAATTGGATTTGATAAAACCAAGATTTTTACCATCATCTGTCCCACTGGAGGCTTCCTTTATGTCCTTCAAATGCTTGCTTATATTCTCTTCTGGCTCTAAATTCTTCCCGTATTGTTTTATTTTCTTTTCTTGATTCCTTCCTCTTCCAGCATTTTCTCTACCACTCCGATGAATTGCTTTTCTAGAATAATCTTCATTATTACCTTCTGTGCTTCCTAAACTTAACTCAGAACTACCATCATCCAAGTCAGAACTGCAAAACTTGGCGCCAGCTATTTCTGATTTAGGATGCTGAAAATAGTAACTACCCAAATAAGTATTCATTTTAAAGAAATAACAGAAAAAGACAATGGATGTTGTTATAAAAATAACTTATTACCTTCTTCCCACTTTTCAGACCTGGTGAAGGCAAAAAAAATTTGTCTGGTGATCCAGAAATTTTTGAAGAGCCACCTCTTTGTGAAGCCTCTGTCAATGCTAATGCAATCTTATGAGCAACATCATTAGTATCAACCATTTGTTTGGAGCCCTGCCTGGCAGATGAAAAAAACCTCTCCCCATTATCTTTACCAATAGAATAGGAAATAGGGACACGGGGAGTCCTTTTTCGAACAGCATGAGGCCTAATTCCTGAAACAAAATCACAAACCACAAAAGGTAAGATCGTTAATATGTTTTATTCAATCAAGAGACAAAAACCCTTCTAAAGTTCATATAGATACAAATTATAATATCTTCAAAGATAAGCAGCCTGACATGTTGAGAGTAAGAGGAAAAATCATCCAAACTTCATCAATCTTATTGTAACAATTAATGGTTGAAAAAACAACAAAAAATTGTGGCGGTACATGAGAAAATTGAAGCAAACTAATGTTCACATGTATTTTAACATATTAACCCACCAGAATGTCTCTTCTGCAACAATGACAGGCAACCATCACCTGATGCAACAGAATGTGATTGAGAATGATCTGAAAAGTGCCCATCTAATGCTTTATTGTCACTTAGATGCTTTCCCCGCAAACGCTTTTGAGACTTTTTAGATATTTCTGCATCGTCATTGCTTTCTTTTCCACTGTCACTTCCTCCCTGACAATTAAACTTATTCATATTTTAATTGTTTATGAACCATTGTCAAAAACTGGCCATGTTACCTATTGCAATTTATACAAAATTTATAATACAACCAATGCTAACCCATAACAATTGAAGGAAAATTGTCTTTCTTTCATTGATTTACTTGCTGGGGGGGGGTGTGTGTGGAAGGCAGAGATTCCAGATCAATAAATATTACCTCCTAAACACAGCTTTTGATAGACAAAAGATAATTACTACTCTTGTTAGAATAACAAGCAGTTCATGTATCATATCATATGTTAAATGAAATCATGCATTTTAGTTTTCATAAGAATTAGTATTTAGGAAGTAGCAGCAATTTACTCTTTTCCTAGGAAATACTCCCCACTTTGTTTATTTAGAATCTACTATATAGATGTTCTGCATAAGTATTGTGCAATCAATCAATTTCACTTAAGCAATTCCATTCTATCTCTCTCCCTCTCTCTATTTCTCTTTCTCTCTATATTTTACCTCTGTCACAATTGACAATAAAATAAATTCTTTTTAAAATCAAAAGCATTACTATAAAAATAAATAAACCCTTAGTCTATTGGTCAGGAAACTCTGTTGGGCAAACTATATTATTCAAGTAAACTAGAAAGGCCACAGTTTTTTCTCCACTCATTGACAAGTATGTGGATGTATTTATATTGACAGAAAAGAGACTCCTTATATTTCAATTATTACTGAGTCAAATGAAACTGTAGAGTACTAAAATTTCAATCCTAATGTACCTATTATCACAGAAGTGAATGGCAAAACTCTCATTGAAAGAGAAACATATTGTTTAAAACAATATGGAGAGAGACCACTTGTGAAATAATACAGTTTCTTCTCGTCATACGACTTATGAACAAGATTCTGATCCCTTAGCCTATTGGTCAGAAAACTCTGTTGAGCAACCTATATTATCATTTTCAGTTCAAGTAAATAGAAAGGCCACAGTTTTCTCTCACTCATAGACAATTATGTGGATGTATTTATATTGACAGAAAAGAGACTCCTTATGGCTTAAATTTCAATTATAAGTTTATAACTGAGGCAAATGAAACAGTAGAGTACTAAAATTCCAATCATAATGTACCTATTATCACAAAAGTGAATGGAAAAACAATATGGAGAGAGATCACTTCTGAAATAATACAGGTTCTTCTCATCACACAACTTGCAAAAAGATTTGTAATGAGGAGGGAGAATCTTTAATATTACAGCACCAGAGAATGGCCAGAAGAATGTTACAAAATCAGGAAGACATTGGTAAATGTTCAGTAAAACTTGCCAAAAATTTAAATTCATTCTTACCAGCACACTATAATGATCTGTCATCATTGCTATCAGTCCAACAACAGAAGCAGTACCCTCTGGAAGAGATAAATATGCCTAAAAATAAAGCCACAGATTAGCATGTTTGCAAACAATATACTACACTAACTAAAATCTGCACTATTGAGATTTATCCCTAAACCAATGACATAAACTTGAGAAACTTTATTAAAAACTAACACAACGTAAATCTTTTTTTTGGGCAGACAGGGGGGGGGAGCCATGGACTTTAAGATTGGCAAGGGGATATATGTATCCAGTAGAATGATTAATTGCAACCTGACCCACAAGCTAGGAGAAAGGATCAACAAGAAATGAATCTTGTACTGACTGCTTGAATATTTAAAACAGATTCATTAAAGAATTCAGCAATTTTTTCGGGAAGACATCTTGCTTCTCTCTTTCCTGTCTCCTTTTTTCTTCTTCATATAGATATTTAGGGAGAAAAAAAATCAAATAAAACATTCATTTGTTAAAACAGAAATTATGAAGGGTAGAAAATCTTGTTTTCCAGTTGGATAGAAGAAGGATACAGAACAACTCCAGAAAGGGAATTGAAAAATACAGGAAATATTAAAAAAAATTACAAAGCACACCTTAAGTACATATCACTAGACATGAATGTTTAGTATGTGTTTTAAAATCTTTTTATTTTTATGTAAATAGTGAATGCATGGTATATGCATTTCAGAAATATCAGTAAATTAATTGGGATGTTCAAGCTTGTACTGCATTTACCCTGTTCATAGTGTACAGTGCCTCTACCATTTCCACAGATCTATTACGGACTGCAAGAGCAACCTGTAAACATAGGTAAAAATATCACTGTAAAGGACAACATGTTAGTAATAACATTGCACTGGGAAATTGCAGTGCATTGAACAAGGTAGATTAACAAAATAAGACACAACCTTGATCCTGCAAATCTCTGTGGAATTTTAAGCAGTATTTACTAAATATGTAGCCCCATTTATTAGAGAAAGACCTGATGATGAGACTTGAGCTTTAACCTTTATTCAATATGAAGCACCTTATGACTAAACACTATAACTAACCTTCTTCCAATCTTTCCCATATTTACGGTAAGCTTCATAGAAATGCTCAAGCTCCTCTTTATTCCATTGTGGCCCCAACATGTCGGCCAATTTTCTCTTCTGCATATCATTGAAAATTGAAAAATAATAAGTTAGGAAATAAAATTCATAACACCTGACCACTTTTACTAAATCCTTTTCAAAAAAATTTTACATTGACAAAATGTTAAAAAGATATAGTAATGACTTCTTGACAATAGTACAGAAGCAAAAAGAATACAGAGCAAAGGGAAAATTTCTTTCTTTGTTTTAACTCAGTAGATGCATATGAAAAGAATTTCTTTTCAAAGAAGTAAAGAAACAAATTCACCTTCTGAATACCAGGACTCGCCTTCAGCCTATTTTTGCTTGCACTCTCTGCAATTTTGTCTTTACTAGATGCAGCCTCACGAACATTAGAAAACCTCTTATTTACACTTCTGGATTTCCTAGAAGGAGCCATAATTGATTTCCCTGATTGTCTGAAAATTACCAGAAAGGCAGAGTAAGAAAAACAAAATGTTCAAAACAAATACAAGCTAATTAAGTAAATACACTTGAACAGTTTAGTCAGGAAAAAATAAAATTAATTGCATCCTATCCTACCATAAGAGAGAGGGAGGGAGAGAAATCATAGAAAAGAAGGTTCCATACTTGAGAATCTAAAGCTGTTCAAACTGAAATGACACCTCCTTTCCCTCTACAAATAATGTTGATGAGGAATAAGTGAATAACAGGTTCAAAACCTAGAAGATGCATCCTGTAAATCAAAAGTAAATAGCCTGAAGTCTTCCAATGAAGAATATAGCATATTTTACAATGAGGTAGTAGTGGGTATTCTAAAATAAATAGTCTGTTTTGATTTATATAATGCAGGTTTTACAGCTACAATTATAGGGCACGATATGGAAAAAAAAACATGATTCATGCTATTAATGCCAACTTAAGAATCGTTTTAACGACAACACATCTGTCTGTACTATATTCTAGGTCAGGCAGAACCAGAGTGTACCAAGGCAAACTTGAACACATTGAACAAAAACTAAAGTCTCAATACTCAATTAGACCAAAAAAAAAAACACTTGAGCCAATAAAAACATGACACTAAATGAAGCAATGATATGTTGTTAGCAAAACCACTTACTTTGGTCAATATATAGAGAGCAGAATGAATATGGAAATACTCTAAAAGCGGAAAGAAAATAAAGATTGAATAAAAAAAAAATTGGAAAGAATATGTTAAAGAAAAAAAATCAAATAACAAGATAATCTCATCCTTTTATTAGAAAGCAGACAGGCTTGAGAAGTATGTGGAGGTTCAACTGCTCTTGCCCTTTGTGGAGAGTGCATGCACCATGATATTGATGACCAACAAATGAAAGGACAACAGACCTTAGCCCCTATTGCACGAAACTACTTTTATTCGGAGATTTTCTATTTCAAAGTCCAAATCCCCAATCTTCTCCAAAAGAAAAGAAGGTGCAAAACTCCCAGTCCTTAACAGCATCAGTGCAACCATTTGCCAAAAAACAATAGACAGAATGCTGAAAAAGATAGAAAAAACTGCATGCCAATCTTTCTAATATTTCATCGTTTTCAAAATTCAAAATCACTAGCATGAACTTGTTTTACTGTTATTCGCCAATTAAAATTCAGAAACACAAAAATATGCAGACACAAGAACAACTAACAGAAAATCCACATCGAAGCTTGAATTTCAATTTAGAGATAAAAGAAACGGAAAGGAAAAGTCTCAGTAAAAAACGAGAAAAAGCAAAATCAAAGCTCCACACTGCACTTTCTCAGCTGAGAAAGAAAACAGGCAGAAAAAGAAAAGGTGGCAAAGGCATGTGCGAAGAAGGAGAAGAAATTCAGAATCCACAACTAGAAACGAGGTGATTCAGTTAGTTTATCCCTAAGACCCACCGAACCCGGCATTTGAGTTTAGAAACTCGAAAGCAAACGCGGAATTGGAATATTGGGCGAAATTTCCCCTTTGATCTAGCGAGGCGTGATAGAAATTGGGAATCTGAGAAAGAAGAAAAGCCCTCAACATTTGAAAGGAGAAAATCAGTAAAAGGAAGTGAAGAAAAATAGAGAGAGAAGGAAGAAGAAGCTGACCGATCAAGGAGAATCTGGATTGTGAATGGAAGCTGCGAGCGAGAGAGGGATCTAGTGCCAGTGAAGTGGTCGATGTAGAAATGCTAAGACAGGAAAATAGAAGAGAAGAGGATGATGAACAACTCCGACTTGTGATGGATGGCCTTGTTGTTGTTGGCGTAAACAAAACAAATGAATTCGGGGGTATAACCGCGAAACTTTAAAATAATAGTACCATTATTTCTTCTTCTTCTTCTTCTTTTGTTTCCTTCTCCACTCTTGAAATAACGCCCACGAATTTATTCCCCCACCCCCCAAATAAAATTTAAAAAAAGAAACGCCCATGACGCAAAACAAGTAAAAAGTATTATTTTTATACATATAATTTACAGTTTCTTTTGACTCCTTTGTTTCCCAGTATAATATTACGTCTATAAATATTATTTTCATCAACATATTTGCATTTAATAATTTTTGAAATTAATTAAAATATATATATCTTATGCATAAGGGATGTATTAGATTAGGATGTTAATCAACTTTTTCATGATAAAACAATATTTTGGTATTCAATCAAAAATTTAAATAATATAAATAAATATTGTAATATTTAATTAAGATTATTATAATTTTTAAAGAAAATAATAAAAATCGATATTATTCAATTATAATCATTAAGATTTTTTTAATAAAATAATAAAATTTAGTGCTATTCAATTGAGATTTTTATGATTTATGAAAAATTTTATGGTATTTAAAAATATATAGATTTTAATATATTATTTTATATAATGAACCTCGTGTGACTTTTTAACTAAACAGATAAATATCATACCAGTTTAACAATTTTACCTTATTTAAATCAAACTCATGAGATGTTTATTGAATTAGAATTTAAAAAAAAATTTAGAATACTTTTTTAGGATAAAAAATTTTCATTGATAATTGTTATTGGATATAATTGTTCAATTGTTGAATTGATTATCTTTATAATAATATTTTCAAAATATCGTATCAATGTGAATCACTCTACTAGCTTTCATCATCTAGCTAATGTAATTCATCATTTCACCAAAAAATTAAGTCATCAAAATTTTATAAAATATTTATTTTGACACTAAGATTATTGCTACCGAAAAAATATATATAATTTAATGAAAAAAGATAGAGAGAAAAATAGTATTATTTGAGATGTTGTAAAAGATATATCAAGATTTGTATGTTAAAACTCATTTTCTAAGTGTTGATTTTTAATATTAAAACAAAACAATACTTATTTTTTAATGTGTCATTGAACATTAATATTAGATAAACTTAATGTTAAAGTAATTAATTTTATAAATCTACAAAGTCTTTTAAAATCTTATAAAGCTTTTTAAAATCTTATAAATTTTTATTATATAAATCCATTAAAATCCAAACTACAAATTTTATAAAGTAAAAAAAAAAATCTTAACAAAATTTATAAGTCATTATATTCCTATATAGTGTTTGAAAATTCACAAAACCTTTGAATGTTAAAATAGCATTTTAAAATCTCAATCCAATAAACCTCCTATAATTTATTCTATTTTTGTCATTTTTTCTACTCCTCTTATATGTAATTAGTTTTTTTTTTATCTTTATCATCTTGTTTGATAAATTTTATTGTGTGTATTAATAATGATTTAATTATGCTACCTATGATATTGTTATTATACGTAACTGTTCAATTGTTAAATTGATAATCCCAACAATAATGTTTTTATAACATCAAACCACTATGAATCACCCTGCTGACTTCCATCACCTCTTTAATATAGTTCAACATCCCATTCTCATTTAGGTTTGAGGACTAGACAAAGTTATTATAATAGAAATAGATATCAAAATGAAGAAAATTCTATCTCTTTTGAAACTAACTATAAAATAAAGGTTTTGGAAAATATATTTGTTGACATTGACACTACTGCTACCAATCTTGGGGAAAAATATAATTTATTGGAAAAAAGAAAGAATTAAATATAGAGAAAATTGATGATATTTTAGATGTTATAAAAAATTATAAATTTAAATGACAAAACTCGTTAGATATTTATTGATTTGTTTAATATTAAAATTAAAAAAAACTTATTTTTTACTGTCACAAAAAAACTATTTTTTTTATAAATTTAAAGTTAAGATGATTAATCTTATATATATACATAGTCTTTTTAAATTTTATAAATATACGAAGTCTTTTAAAATTTTATAAATTATTATAATATAAATCCATTAAATTTCAACAACAAATCTTATAAATCTAAAATTTTTTCTAAAATTCCAAAAGAAGTTTCATAAGCTATTACATTTTTTTATAGTATTTTAAAAATTATATTTTTTTGCTAAAATAGTATTTAAAAATCTAAATCCAATGCACCTTCCATAATTTATTTTATATTATCATCTATTTATTTCAATCTAGCACTTTTTTTTCAATTAGCTTTTTTTTTTGTCTTTATTAACTTTTTTTATCGAATTTACTGTGTGTATCAAATTTTTTGTAATTTTTCTTTTTACATTCATTATGCTCATTCAATTATTATATATAAATTAATTATTATTATATATAATTATTTAATTGTTAAATTAATTATCATAACAATTATATTTTTATAGAATCGCGTTCTTCTTTAGATTTGAAAGCTCACATTGAAAAACAAAGTAATAATAAAATAAGTAAATACGAGAATCGAGACAGTTATAATTCTAGATAAAATAAAAGTTTTAGAAAATATATTTGTTGACATTGAGATTATTGTTACCAATTTTTAAAAATATATATAATTTAATGAAAAATAAATAAATAAAAAAATAATAATAATATTTGATATGTTATAAAAGAGATTTCAAATTTAAATGACAAAATTCATTGTTGTTTAACATTAAAGCAAAAAACAACTTACTTTTTAAGATGTTATAAAAAAAAAACATAAATCTTTGATAAACTTAAAGTAAAGATGATTGATCTTATAAATATATAAACTATTTTAAAATCTTATAAATTCTTATAATATAAATTCATTAAAATCTAAATTAAAAATCTTATAAACCTATAAAGAATTTTAAAATAATAAAAAATTATAAATTATTACATTCATGTATAGTATTTTAAAATCCAAACTTCTTTTATAGAGTAAGTTTGTTGATTTTTATAATAATTATCATAAAAGTAATATATTAATAATTTATTAATAATAGTGTAATAACTATTAAACTTAAATTTAAAATAGATTTAATTTTAAAAATAAAAATGAAAATGTGAAAGAATGAAACAAAAATGAAAATGTGAAAGAATGAAACAAAAATAGATAATTGTTATAAAAAAAATAACTTTCGTATATGCATGCGGATAAATGTAAAAATTTCGTCTTTTATTATAGAATAAAAAGTAAAACAAATAAAATATTTTATATGTTTGAAAATCAATAATTTTATAAATACTTTTTTAAAACTTATACTAAATATGAGGATGTGATATTATCGTATTCCCTTTTTCAAAATTCTATAATGTTATGTTTTTAAAATCATAGTTTTGGAGTATTTGACAAATACTGTATTGAAATGGCCTACCTGTTGGGATTTGTGATACAAAAGAGTGATTTGTTAGTCTAATTTTTCGTCTGCAATTGATTTGGTTGATTAAAAATTGCACCACTTTCATTTATCTAGCAACTAGATTAACATGATACGCGACTTTATAGCTAGAAATTGGACGTGCTTTGTACATCATGAACGCGGGTGTTCTAGCAAGGATAGGTACATAGTCTTTGAATAATTTTGTATTTTTTATGTGCTTTTATTGTCAGAATACAAGTTGTTTATGAGAATATTTTTATGTAGAAATTTTCAAATTCAGGATCTTTCGCTCGCTGCGCCAATTTCTTGAGAAATAAAATTATAGACTTATAATAACTCAGTAGCCAATGTACCAGCAACTCTCATCATATATCTTCATTGTCTTTTCTTTCTTTCTTATAACAAAAAAAAAAAATGGCTTACCTGTATTAATGTTTTCATAACCCAGTTGTTTTAGTTATAGTAAAATTATTACTTAAAAAAAATCCATCAATTAAACTTCTAAAGATATATAAAACAAAATGTGATATAAATAATCTTGTGAATTTTTTTTAACATCTGTTTAACTAAGATATTAATTGTTATAAAAAAAAATTAAGACGGTCTCTCTTATTTTCTACAGTAAGTTATGAGTTTTTGAGAATTTGTTGTGTTTTTATTAATCACCAATAAATTATGATGCCAAATATTCAACTGCTCTTTCCTGCTTATCAAATGTTTATTCTTTTTACTAGGCAAAAAAAAAAAATCATCGCACTAAAATTGTGTTTAGATAGAAAAAATTAAAATACTAGAAGTTTTGACTGGCTAGGTAATTTAGTTTTTTTTTTTTATTTAGATGAAATCCAATGGACATGCACCACTAGATGTTATTTTTGAGTTATTTTTTACTTGTAGACGTGACTTAGTTAAAATATGTACATTTTACACACAATCAAACAAGTGATGAATGATAAATGAGAACTATACTTGCAGGTCACTCAATCGTTCCCTGTGGAATGAAAAGTTAAAAGAAAAAGAGAATGAAAATTAAATTGAAAGAAAAAACAGTTATAATATGCAATTGAAGAATAAAATAGATAAAAAAGATATGTACACTCAGATGAGATATTGTCTTTATTTATAATATATATATATATATTATAGAAAAAGAGGCCATTTGTATCTTTATGTATCTTTTAAAAAATAAATAAAATAAAAAGAAATAATGAAAGTTAATGGGTGATTTGCAGAGTAATTAGAAAAATAAAAAATAAGATAACAGACGTTAAAGGATATTTTCATTATAATTGCTCAGGGGTATTTCCCTATGAGTTGTGGAGAGTTACTGTATGAGTTGAGGGGCACAACAATTTTGATGTTAATTTGTGAGGCAAAATTATGTTGCAGTTTCTTAGCATATGAAATAGGTAAAAGAGTAAAAAAAAAAGTGGAGAATAAACCAGAGATATATCTTTATATACTGTTATAGATATACTAACTGCATTCTAAATAATAACTATTTATTTTATATGACTTAAATTTATAATAAATAAATATTTTTGAATATATATTATATTATGATATAATGTTATTTTTAATTATTGATAATTTTTATAAAAATTGAAATTTAATTTCAAACGAAAGATGTTACATATGCTACATAGAAAAAAGATAAGAAATTAAGAAAAAAAATATAAAAATACTTTTATTAAAGAAAAATAATTAAAAACACTATTGATAAAAAATAACAACTAAAAACGCTTTCAAGATAACTCGATAATTTATTTTAATTATATATATTGAGAGAAAGAGGAGGTTCTTTCCCCATGTTTTTTTTAACTTAGCTCTTTTATGGGATACAAATTATACTTGTCCAACAAAATACAATAGTTAGTACTTGAGATAAAATAACCATATTCAGTTGGTACCATAAAAACAGGGTAGGATGGTTTCCAAACATGCTCTTAAAAGCTTGTCCCACGTCAAAGACAAGACAAATTATAATATAAGTACACTCCCCTTCTCCTTCTGCTAGATATCATGTCCACAGAAATCGATATTATGTTAATAGAGATTGTAAAGTAAAGTAATCATCACATGTTATTCGCTACGGGAACCTCGGCCGAGCGAGGTTGCTTGGTGAGTAATACTAATGCTAACCGTTTGTTAAAACCGCATAAGTAGTTCATTACATCACTTGAAAAGGAGTTTCGGATCAATGTCTTTTGCGTTAACAACTTGGACACTTCAAAACGTGAATCATATTTACAAACAAATAAGCCAATAAGCAGTTAATTGACCATCCTGAGAACTTTATGGATTTTCTTCAATCAATGCTTGAACCCTTCATCATTTCCCTTTTGCTCATTCAGGAACACACACTTTGATATTGCCATGAGCATCTGCTTCCTTGAACGGCTTCATCTCAACCAAAGAATATAAAAAAGAAGAATATGGTTTCCGCAGCTTTTGCCACAAACCAAAGCCATACAAACAGTCACAATAATGCATGTGAACAAGAAAACAATCGGTAAAAGGAGAAATCAAACAATGCTGAATTCCCAATTTTACACATTCAAATCAGTCTTAAACATGTGAAGTAAGTTTATTTGTGATTGCTTATCACTAGTTTGTAAAATTGTATATGAAGTTCAAAACAAAGCTCAAACAGGATTGGTCTAAAAGTTCACTAGGATTGGGGAGAAACTCTCTCCCATTAATAGGAAACTTTGAAAAGCACGCATCAAATTTTATATATCAAAGTAATTCATCGTTCACATTAATGCGTTATATACAACATATACTCTATAATTCAGCATGAAAGATGCATAAAAAAAGTAAAATAATCACATTTTGGTGTTGGTATAGGAATTTCAGAATCAACAAGACTACTGTCAAAACAAAAAACAACTCTGAATTCTGCGAAGAAACATCAACCAAACAACTTAAAAATACATCTACTCATTTTAGTCCTCCTTAGTTTTCAACAAACCACATATACTGCAAAATAAAAACAGCTAGCCTGAAAAACAACATATCTGTTTTATGAGGAGTAGGTGTTTTATCTCAATGGACAAAGAACTTTCTTTTAAGTATCAGCTCATTTCACTTTAATAAAACAATGAACCAATGCAAGCCAAAAACTGGAACAGCTCTATATAAAGCATTCATCCCAGGAAGGATTAATATGAAATTATGAAATAAGCAGCAATATTTAAATTAAATAATTCACACAGAACAACCTGCTTGACAGGTGGGATTGTGCGGAGAACAGTATTCTCCCCTATCAGAATGCGATTGAGGTTACCAAATAATCTTTCAAGTCAACCCTTATTTGCCAATGTTGTGAAAATCCAGATCTTGCACAGGATCAGAAGGAGGATTCAAGTCAACCCTTATTTGCCAATGTTGTAAAAATCCAGATCTTGCACAGGATCAGAAGGAGGATTCAAGTCAACCCTTATTTGCCAATGTTGTGAAAATCCAGATCTTGAACAGGATCAGAAGGAGGATGAAAGATAGTAAATCAAAGGATCGTAACATGAAGTGTAAGATCTTTCAAAACTACACAAAATTATATATAAAGATGTAAATGTGACAAAAATGACCTAGGTAAAGAAAATATCCTGTAATTCATGAACATTAAACTAAACTTAAAATGAAAATTCATACTGGTTGATTAACTTAAACTTCAAATGAAAATTCATATTGGTTGATTAATTCAGAAAACAATAGGCACAAGAAAACAAGGACAGATCACACAACACAACACAACTGAACCAACAACAAAATAAAATTTCAGGTTTCAAAAATAAACTAATAATTTAGAATATAGCATTATGTTTATAGAATGTTCTATTTTTCTCACATGAAATATGTTTACCTGTTTTATGAAGCTGTATTGTTCATCTCTAAAGATGGATGCGAAACTTCTACAGACAAGCCAACCAATTTCATACCTCTTTCCCCATGGTAATATGTAACTTCCAGTTGAGGCTAAAATTGGCAAGCTGAGGAAAATAAACTATGTCCTAATGCATGCCAATCTCCTTCAGACAATAATCTATTCTCCAGAGATTTTGCATGCCCAACATCGTTTTCCAAAAAAAAATTTCAATCACCAATGTACTAATAATCATAGGTATGCACATCAACATTGTGAAAGCGTCAAAACCTTCGTAGTTTGTACCAAATAGAGAGCTCACAGTTTTACCAGAATTTGACATACAGATTACAGAAGCAGTTTTAAAAGCGCAGCAGCATATAGCAGTATTCAGACAAGCAAACAATTAAACTAATCCACGAGCATATGCAATCAGATCATTTAAAAAAAAGAGTCAACCTACATACAATTTCACAAATATGATCCATTCTCTCTTTCACCAAAAGATTCACTTTTCCTTTATTTAACTTGTGTAGCAAAAATACAACAAAAATCCGCAGGCAAATTCCTGCAAAATAACAAATCTCATAAACAAGCTAGCCAGATTGTTAGTCAGTATTTGAAGCGAACAACAGAACAAGGCTACAAGAGAGTGTTGTTGTCGTAGCTGCTATTCATACTTTCCTCATACATCTTCAACAAGCGCGAAGAATCCTTCTCAAAACGTCTGACAAACTTGTCCAGGAAAACTTGCTCAGTGACGAGAATGGGGGTGATCATGCTGGCACCCTTTTTCCTCAAACCTTTATCGGCAAGGAACTTCACGACCAAAGCCCTGGGAACAATCCTCTTCTGGAGACTGAGCTGAAAAATAACAGGACTCTTAACAAGCTGTCTAGAATGGCAACCTAAGCGATTAACCCAGAAACCCAACACAGCATTGATCTTATCAGGAGACGTAAGCATACAATAAGGCTGCCTCTTAAACGCCGCAAGAACATCCTCCTGCGACCACCCCCACTTCTTAAAGGTCTCAACTTTCTCACCCCATTTGGTTTTATTCACGGTCCTTTTAGCGAGCAAAGCCACGCTGAAAGTAGAAGTGGAGGAGTCAAACCCCATTTCCTTCAATTCCCGAACAGTGTCAGACAAGTTACAGGAGCAGAGAATAGAGGGCCACATGCGGAGCAACTTGGCAATGTTGGAACGCTTGACGCCGTTGTCGAGGAGCATTCTGGCGTTGAGAGTGACGCGGCCGTCGGAGAAGAAACAGGAATTGCGGTAGAGACAGGCGATGATTTGTTTGTCGGATTGGAGGAAGCCTCGAACGAAGTCGTAGGCAGGGACGATGTGGTTTTCCAGACTACGGGAGAGGAAGCGAGGGCCCTTGCTGACCATGTGAACGATTTCGGCGTTGGACGCGCCTTTCGAGCGGAGGAACTCGAACTTGGGGACCAGGACCTTGTTTGGGTCGCATAGGAGGATACGGTGCTCGCGCTTCACGATGCCGTGGATTTGGGCGGCGGAGAATCCCTGCCTTGTGAAGAAGGCCAGGACGGAATCCGCCTTTTGGGGATTGTCGAACCGGAGCTTGCGGGAGGTGCTCAGGGCGGATTCCGGCGAGAAGCCGCAGTGGGTCACCAGGTACGAGACTGTGAACGAGTTCGGCTCGGAAACGGTGCTCAATTTGGAAGCCAAGAGTGAGTGAGGGTTGAGTTTGTGTTTGAGAAGAGAATCACATCTTAGGGTTGGGAATGTCAGCCGGAGAATGGCTTTGCCCGTCTGGGAATTCACCATGCTTCCCTATTAACGGAATAATTACTTAGGGCAGGGACTCCGACATATTTTAGTAACTTCTTTTTTATTATAATTATATTTATTAATAATAAGACCAACACTCTATTGCGCAACACGAAAATGAAAGGAAGAAAATTCTCATTTGTTGATCCAGCCCAATCTTCTCGACTTCAAGCCCAACAAATAACTCAGCGAAAATACAGAGATGTGATCTTTTTTTCCCTGTACTTTAAAACTAGAACGTGTAAAATAATATGTGAAATTGTGAATTGACAATTATATTTCAAATTAGATCAGAAAAACTATATTCTTTAAAATAAAAATGTGTGCTAGTTATAAACATATGCGATTAATAATGATAATAATAATTTTTTAGCACCTGAAAGTTATTTTTAATCTAAATTAACTCGAATTAAGATGGAGAACGTGAGTAGTGCTCTCATGAGATTTTTTTTTTTATTAATTTAGAAAGCTTGAATACAATAATACATCGTCTGAAAAATCTCAAATTTTACAGGTACTTAAACTCACATGTACTAGTTTAATTTTTTTATACTACACGTGGTTTAACAATTATTTTACTAAACGAAGAACCTATAATAGAAAATATATTTTCACAAACGTGTAATTTCAAACAAATATATGTATATAAATTCATTATTGAAACAAATTTCATTTCAATGATCACATACAAGGTAGGTAACAAAAATTATGCAAATGCGTGAGGAAATAAGTAGCAAAAAACTGTAAAAATGAACAGAATGCGAAATAAGCAGCAAACAATCAAATGAGTGGTAAAATGGTAAGAAAAATACAAATAGAGGGATTTTTGGGAACGAAACAAGTAAAATGAGTAAGAAAAATGGAGAAAATCGTTTAAGCAAGTAAAATGAATTTAATTAGAACGCACAAACAATATAGAAATTTGTTATACTATTGTTTTTTATGAACAATTTATAATATTTATTTATTTTTATAATAATTATTTTAAACTTCATATTTAAATAATTTTTAATTCGTTGATGATATAAAAAATTGTATACTGAAATTAAACTCAAAATATTATTCAAATGAGCAAAATAGCCAACAAATGATGTAAAGAAATGAAAAATAGGTAGAAAAACACAATTAAAATGAATGATGAGAAAGAATAAATAACAAAAATTATGAAAAGAGAACGAAAATTAATTCAAATTGATGAGCGAGAAAAATGATAGAAAAAATCATTCAAATGAAAAAAATATATATAGATAGATAGAAAAAACCATGCAAATGTATAAGAAGAAAAATGGAAAAAAAAAAGTGGGAAATAAACCCTTAATTAATATTATATAGAGAATAATATAATATTTTACATAAATCATATAAAAGTTTTGTTATTATTTTAAATTTTTTCATGAAATGTTGTAACTATGACAATATTATGATAGTGTATGATATACCGTATGACAATACTAAGAGTAAAATTAAGATTAAAAAAAAAGTAGGTTAAGAAAAAACTCAATTTATATATATATAGTGTAAATTTGTATGAGAGATTAACTACGAGATATATGAATATTATATTACTTGATTTTTTAGTTTGTATATTAAAATATATAAAATTAGTGTATCTAAATTATTATTAAAATAAATTATTATATCGTCATTTGAAATATGTAAATATTATATGATATACTCTTTAATATTATACATAAACATTAAAGTAAATTACGTTCAAGTATATAGTTCAGTCATTTTAATTTAATAGCGTTAAAAATACTATTTTTGGAAATATGTTTTTAATTAAAATTATATGTAAATATTTTTATTTTACTAAGTTGCTTTTATGTTATTTGATGTTTTAACATTCTTGTATACACATCAATGTTACTTCTAGGAGTTTGTAGACAAAGGAAATGTTTTAGAAATAACAAAGCAACTAACCAATTTTGTTTATTGGTAATATAAAAGTGATGCTCAATAAAGAAAAAGTTTACAACGAAAAATATATTAAATAAATTAATAACATATATTTTATATATAAATGTACAAATATATTAAAAAATTATAAAGTGATTAGATTTATTGCAAAAAAATATTAAATTAGAAGTGGTGTATTTTCATATAATAAAGAAGAAAATATATATTTTAAAATAAAAAATATTTAAATTACTTAAGACTGAGGTGTACAAGACATTTTAGGTTTTCTTAAACTAAAAATTTGAAATTAAAGTATAGTTTAACATATTTACCTTTGTGGAGAAAAAAAAAACTTAACATACAAAAAAGCACAAAACTTATGTAAAAAAATAATATACTTTAAAAATAATTTTTTAACAAAAACTAATAGAACTTAAAAAAAAAAAACTATTTTATATATATGTATATAAAAGGAAGAAAATTATATTCTTTTGAGAGATACTAGCATTATACTACTTTTCCATCTTACCTTAGGATATACAACCATTTATTTATTTATTTATTTATATATATTAGTTTTGAATTTTAATTATAATAAAATAAATTATTAAAATGAAAAGGAGAAATAATATGAAAAAAGTAGAAAAATATCTGACCGACATTTGAGTGGGTGCGAGAGTGGGAGTAGCGTCCAAAAAAAAGGAGTAATTGGGCAGTGTGGCCAAAGATCGTCCAAGTCATACTCATGCGCCACCTGTACGGATCTTCAAATACATCCATCGCATCACTGCCGTCCGATTCTTCACTCACATTTCATCCTGGCCCTTCTTCTTTCTATCACCATTCATTGTCACCAACTCCCTATCACGTTTTTTTTTTTTTTTAAATCTTTCCGCCACAAACGCGCGTTGGGACCATGTACCATCCACTTTTCCAACCCCACAAATAAAATACCAGGTTCAGTATTAATCGACAAGATTTAATCATACTTTTCATTTTTTTATTTTTAATCGTGTTTTGAGTTTTTATGTACACTATGTTTGATTTTGGTTTTAAGTTTTTTTTTATTCGTGTTGTTAGTTTTTTCCTATTTTAAAATGAAGATAATTTTGGTCTATTGTTATTTTTTATTTAAAATCTTCAATTTCTCATTTTTACTTAAATTTTTGGCAGTTTATAATAAATTTATGTTATTAAATGAAGTTTATATTTTAGAAATAAATTTTAGTAAAAACTTCATTAAAATTGAGAGTTTTGTAAAATGTGAGATTAAATCTTGAAGAGGAAAAATGATTTATTTTTTATTTTTATAGGAAATTAATGTTTTTGTTCATAAATTTTAGTAAAAAAATTTAAAATAAGTTAATCAATTTAATTTGGTAACTGGATTTTATTTGTTAATGATACTTTTTAGTTTTATATATTTCAACTACTAAGATAATTGAAATTAAAAAAAAATAGTTTCACTCACACAACGGAATAACCCTTCTATATTACAAAAATAAAGTTTTTTTTTAAGCAATATTTTTTATACTTTTTTTCACAAATATATTTTTTATTGTTTTCGTCCATCATTTTTAAGTTTCAATTTTTCATTTTTTTTAATCTACTTTCTTTAAGGTAGGCTACTCTCATTTTTATTTCTCTTCAAATAATATCTTAATATATTTTAGTATTTCATATATATTTAAAGATTGTTTGTTGACGTTATTTTACAAGTTTTATATTTTTATTATTAAAATAATACAAAAGGTTTAAAGAGGAGTCACAAAGAAAAAAGTCTTATTGTGGTATAAAAATAACCTTTTATTGTACTAATAATTTTGAATTTTGTTAACTTAAATATATCCCCCCAAAAAAAAACTATCAATAAGCATTCTGGTCATTTTCATATAACCAGCATATAAATCTTACAATATATAAAGCAATACTTTTTTTTTATCTCATATCTAGTATTATCACTGCAATATAATGTTTTCCATTAAAAAATTATTTTTCTGTTATCTTTCATCAATTTAATTATTGAAGAAAGTGAGTGTTATTTTACCACAAATGAAAAAGAGCTCAATTAATAATAATTTAGAATCAATCGTATCCTTCAAATTCAAAATAATAATAATTTATTATAAAAGGTTTAATTACTCTTCAAGTTTCATATCACACATTAATTATTATAGATTTTTATTTTCTTCAAAAATAATTTTTATTTTATTATTTTTCAATTAATTAATAAAATATTTTAATAAATTAGTAATTTATAAGTCATTATAAATTATATTTAGAACAAAAATATTGCATAGCAAAATTACGCCCACACCATCGTAAGTGAAAGTATATACATAATTATTAAATTAAAATATTATATATATATATATATATATATATATATATATATATATATTATACATAATTATAAATTAAATAGTATAGTTTTAAAACTTCACATAGTGCCAACACATGATGTCATGTCAAAGTTTTAGAATTAAATATTCTTAAAATTTATTATTATATTTAATTAATTTTAAGAATTATAATATGAGAAAATAAGTTATATATTAATAGTGCAAAACGATTTTACACTGTCATTAAATTATATACCACTGTGTATTGTAAATTTGTTAATTTTTATAATAAATATCTTAAAAAATATATTAATAATGAATTTTTATCAATCAACAGTTAAATTGTTTTACATATTAAAATTTTATAACATTATATTTAAGAATGATTATGGTAAGTGATTATGTTTATGGTGTAATATGATTATGTGGTTATGTTTAGATGATTTGATAATGATTTTAATTCACCCTAAGCAATTTTTTAATCAATATTTTTTTATTAAATTTACACTTATATGTAAATTCCATATATAGGTACAAGCATGCAAGTATCTAATGGGTACGAGAATGAGGATTAACATTGTTATTTGCATGGGTACAATAATGATTACAACTCTACAAATGTTCTTTTTCCAAACGCGTGTATGAAGTGGTGTCAATTTCTTATCATAGTACTAGGTTTCCTTCATCTTTTTTATGTTTATATCCCCTTATAAGTGATATCAATTTCACCAATGTGAACCTCAAAAACCAATTGAATTTATATTTGAGTATTAAATTATACAATTTATCACTTAAGTTACTCTAAAAAACATTGTACTTGGGTGAAAAAAGAGACAGTTTAGTTAGAAAAAATCACAAGTCAAATTCTCAATTGAAAAATATGTGCTTATTGAATAATGACTCAACACATCAAAGAATATGATCATGAGAGTTGAAAAAAAAACTAGTTTTTGGATAATAATAGAGACAATTATAACAACTACCATAGAAAATTGTGAGAAAATGATGCAAGTCCACTAAAATCTTTGTGGCATATCGCTTGAATCCTTTTTATTCAAAAGTTTGTGAGGTGTTGCAAACAACCTATAGACAAAAAGAAAAAGCAAAAGCTAAAAGAATGATTCCACTATTAATATGAATGTTATTTATTTTCAAGATGAATGTGATGGACTTAAATTTGAGCATGCATGGTGATTATTGAAGGATAAACTAAAATGGATATTTGAATGAATCAAAAAATTATTCAAAAATAACAAATATTTATGCTTATGGGGCGTACTTGACATTTAACGTATAGATGTCTACAAGTTTTGAATATGACCCAATGTTACTTTAGGTCCACCCATTTGGGTGAAAGGCATAAAAAAAGGAAGAACATTGTAAAAGTAATTGAAACTTGTTTTCATAATTATGACTCTATAGCCATGCAATACACAATTAATTAGAAAATGACATTCATGACAATAAATGACTCGCGTTAAGGACAAAGAAAATTAGTTAGAGGAAAAAAAAAGATGCAATTAAAGAACAAATAGACAAGATTGATATTTGAGAGGCAAAGTCAATAACTCCACTAGGTGCAACCCTACAAGAATGGTAATAAATCAAAGTCATGAATAAGAATATAATTAATTGTCCATTAGCTACTTCTTTGAAATTTTGGTACACATATAAGCTCAATATCAATGAAAGTTCTAAATGGGAAGACATGTGTTTCTTTGAATTGTAGAAATATCATAACAATCATGATGAATATTTTAATATGATAGTTGATTTGGTAGAATGATATTTTCTCTGTTGCATAAATATATTGTCACAATTTGTACACAAACATACATATCACTTGTAGACAATGTATATGACTATCCTATAATTGACAAAAATATTGCAAGACATTGGCATATGGATCACTTGTGGACAATGTAGATGACTACACCATAATTGACAAAAATATTGTAATATATTGGAAATTTTGTGAACATTGAAAATGGAAAATTTGTTCAATTGAATGGAAAAAACAATTTTTTGAAGGAAAAGATAACATATAATAAGGGAGGTTGAATTGTGTTAATGATTTTTCAAAGCTTTTCGCAAAATTGAAAGATTTAAAAACATAGTTTGATATGGTCATTCAAATGAATGAAGAAATAAAGGAGAGTAGGGTAAGAGAAAAAAACGTACAAAGATTATACCAATTCATTGTTTCAACAAAGTTACATTCAGTCCCTTCAACACGAAGGAATTTCACTAAGTATACCTTGTAATCTATCTGATTACAAAAAAACCCAAGTATTTTTTGACACTTAACCTCTCAATGCTATCACATTGAGTAGAGTTTTTACAAATAAGTAACTCACATAATGAATATTTTACAATACAATACACAAAGACTTAGCTTTGCTGAGTTATGTAAGTTATACAAAGAGTGAAAAAGAGTGTCGTTCAAAAGCGACTTTAAGAGCATAAGAGTATATTTTTTTCTTGATAGAATGCATTGTAGTTCAGCTTTTCTTGTTTCAAGCTTGATAGATTCCTTTATATAGCACGTGAGCATTTGAATGCTGTTTTTTGCATGAGGAGTGGTTGGATATGTATTAAATGCTACTTGATTTCAACCAATGCTTAAAAGAATTTGCAAATGTTTCTGGTCGCATATCCAAGAGTACAATCTACTATGGAGATCTTTCTGATGCTGCAAAGTGAAATATTTCTAATATAATTGGCTTCAATGAAGGTAAAATGTCGAAGTACTTGGGATTGCCAGTCCTTCAAAGCTCTCAATTAGTGATTGTTTGCCTCTATTTTTGAGAATCAAAGCTAGAGTACATAGATGGACTCGAAAATACCTCTATTGGACAACTGGTTCAGTGTTTATTACATTACAGAGAGACTCATATTTTTCTAAACACATAGAAAGGTTGTGTGAGGAAAAAACTTTTTTTTAAGCTTATGTTGGTTCTTTCTAAATGAAGTAATAATCTGAAGCTTCCTTTTATCATAACTTATATTATAAAATATTTATTATTATTTTTTGTCAAGATGAAATTTAACACGTTCTCAAATAGTATATTAGCTAGACATTTGAACCTTAGATCTAGATAATCAGCTCTTTATATGAATGAAAAAGTTCATGAGACAAGATAAACAAAATAAATAACACTCTACGCCTTTATAGAGATTCTTTTTTATTAGAATAGTATAATCGTTCTATTTCTAGACGATCTCTTCTTTGGACAGTAGGAACCTCTTAGGACACTGAGATCTTTTATGGACCCTTGACTATGTCTTTGAACGTTGAGTCTCTCTATGGGTGTTGAGTACATCATTTGGACGAAGAATTTTTCTATGGACGTTGAACACTTATGAGTTACGATGTGTGCGTCTATGGATGCTTGAAATGTCATTTGTATGACAAATGACTTTATAGACGTTAAACACATATGAATATGTTCTTTAGATGCTGAGTGTGTCTATGGACGGTGAGCTCCTTGTAAACGTGGTAGATGAACTTCTTCTAAAGTCTGTTTTCCTCAAATGGATGCATTCCAACTTTAAGTCCAATAACTTATAGTTCTTTTAAAATTTAAAGAGCAATGGTTCATTATAATATATTATTATTTTTCATAATATTTGATATCATCAAAACACTTGAGTCACTTTGTACGTATAGACTTATATTTCACGTTTTGAAGTAATAATGTCAAAACCATACTTCAAGCCATATGGTATCATGATATTTATAGGTTTGATGTGCATATTTTAGGACTTTGGATTCAAAATATAACATTAATATGATAAACAATTTTAATTAGTTAAATGACATTTTAGAATGATAGAGTTTTGCTATATAATATACTATCAATAGAACCTCATGTAATGCTAGACAGATCTAATAAATGATATTTATTCCGAGTGGCCTCATTTGCCAATACCATCCAAAATGTTATAAGGATACAAGAGAAAATTATTTACCCAACATTAAGAATAAACTAAAAATTGTGTAGCAAACATTTAGAATGCTTAAACATATAATATATTCTTGCGTAATTATACATGGTCTAACTCTAATTAACACATCTATACATTTAAACATATAATATATTCATGTATCACATTGCATAATTATCTTAACACATCTATACATTTAAACATATAATATATTCATGTATCACATTGCATAATATGATAATTGAAAACAAAAGACACATATATAATGATATTTTTTTATTATAATTATATAGACAATAACATCTTCATAATTGATGTATTTAATGATTTTTATTCTTATTTTATAACATGCTTACATATAATTGCATATGTTCATGAAAAACAATTCTACTAACAACTTCAAAGAGACTTGGTGTAACATATTTCAGAATGTTTTTGAATATACGAGAATAACAAAAATTATTTTCTATTAATAAAATGTCACGTATTTTTCATTTTTATAACTTATTGTAAAAATAAAGTAATTGGGAATATTTTAATATTTTCAATTTTTGTATTCTTTCAATATTATAATATAAATAAATTAATATTTTAAACTAAAATATAAATAATAGTATAATGACGTGAGATCAATTGTAAGATTAAAAAAATAAGTTAAGGATTTTGTTAAATTTTTTTAATATAAGAGTAAAATTTTGTTAAAATTATTAATTTTATTATAAAATTAATAAAAATAAGTTAAAGTAAAGCAATCTTTTAAGAATTAACGAAGGACCGAAAATACTCTTAGAAGTTAGAATGAACGTGACTATTTCCAAATCTTGTCAATATTGGGAAGACCAAAAAAAAGTAAACACCGACTTCAAAGTTCAAACCACACGTAAGTGACAACGTAATTATATATACTATGTATTATATTTTTTTATTAGACAGAATTATCAAAATATATACAAATTTAACAAATTAATAAACTATAAAAGTGAAGAGAGAACTTACTTTACACTATAATAAAGAAGATTCGTCAATCACTAGAATTTTATTAACATCCATTCGTTGTAAATGTTGTCATCGTGTAACAGTGTGAATTGAATTGTTGCACTGTTGGAGGGGAAAACGAAAAAGCACACACGCGTATATACGAACATTGGTGCACAACTAATCAAACTACAATGAAAATCTGCTTTGATCTTTCTAATAAAACAAACAATGTAAATAGTGTCTTTTTTTGGTATAAACTATAAATAGTTGCATGTCAACATTTGAAAGCTACCTAATGAGATGGAAAACTAACATAAAATAAAAGCATTGCAATAAACAACTTTGTTTGAAATGTAAAATGAATTGTTGCTAATAAGAAGTTGCTATATAGGACTGTGGCAAAATTAATTCTAAGATTAATTTAAGTACCAAAAATTATTACCTAATAACAATTTTAAAATTTTCATCTTGAAGAATAAACGCGAAACAATATATGAGTTTTGAGATAGATGACCCAGAGAAGAAAGACTATTTAGTAACTAATTAATAACTAACAATAAACAGTCATCATATCATTAATTGCGTTGCATTACATAAAACATGAGCATAGAAGTGCTAGTGCTTTGATATCGCTACTTTATATATATACACACTGTCTCTGCATAAATTTTGATTTTCTTTCAAATACTTATAACATGTTGTAAGATTTCATTCTCTACAAAGACTTTAATTCGGTTTTTTTCACACCAGAGGTTTACAAACTGTCCCCACATTTGATTAAGTATGATTTTTTTTTTGAGAAGTATATATATTAAAGAAGCAAATTGTTTGTTTTTTTTTTTATAAAATTTACTTTTATATTATAAATTTGAATATCTATTTTTAATAATTATATTTATAGGAGTTATTATTAAATGATAGTATTTTTAAAAATCTTTTATATATATATATATATATATATAAATTATAATTAGCTATTTTGAACTATAATGATTTTAGTTGTCATTATTCAAAGAAAGTAATTTTAATAAATTTTTTCAACGACAGTATTTTTATCTACTCTTATCTCCATCAATTTCAATATATTCTTTTTATAAATAATTATAAACAACAATATATCACATTGTTTAATATAAATTTAAAATATAAACTATATATTATAAATTTTAATTATAATGTAATTTATATATTTAGAAATATTTATTTATTAAAAAATTTAGTTATATAAAAATACTTATTCTATACAATTCAAGGTTTACTGCTAGTTATTTTTAAATGAGAATGTTTGTTTTGAGTTATTTTAATTCTTACTCAACCACATGTCTTATATGATGTTTTTTTTAATTATATTTAGCATTGAGTTGTTTTTTAACTTTTATTTCTTTTAAATATTTTTAACTTTATTTTAATTAATTTGATTTGATAATCAGTTCAAAATTTTTTCCAATAATCTTAAAATCACTCTCATTTTATCTTTATTCACATATTTATTTATTTTTTAAATGTTTGTCTCTTTCATTGTATTATTTTCAGCTTTATTTTTAAATTAAAATTTAATATTTTTTTATCAAAAATAAAAAATATTATTGTATCACAATATAAGTTACTTATTGTAAATTTAAAATATAATTTTTATATTCACCAATATTTATTTATTGTGAATTTTAGTTATAATATAATTTATATATTTAAAAGATTTATTTATTATAAATTTTAATTATATAGACATAAATATTTATTTTATGCATTACATAGGCTAAAAGAAAAAAATGTTAACATGTTTCTAAAACTAATATATATCAAACATAAAAATCTATCCAACTTAACTACCACTTAAATTATAACATACTGAAAATTAGTTGCATGCATTGTTTATTTGCAATAAAATTAACACAGCTGTAATAATTCATATAATCAATAGTGTTCAGGTTTTGCTAAGACGAACTCATGAAAAAAAAGAAAAAAATTATAAAACCTATACCATGATAATTAACACTTTGTATTAAGATAATAACGTTATTTGGCTCCTAGACAAAGAATGCATTGAAACAGTTTTCGTGTCTCTCGTATATATCATGAGTCCAACATTATGATAAAAACAAAAAAATGTTACACCGGCCATGTTGCTAAGCAACATGATTGTAGGATGATATAAATTGCGGAGTGGAAGATCTGTGTGGTACAAGAACAAAGAAAAAAACAATTAAAGGAAAAAGGAAAAATTCATTTTATTGTTATTGCGCGTATGCCTTTTTACTACGATAGTAATATTAAAAAAGTCATTATATATTTTACTCAACAACTTTATCAATTTTGAGCTGTATTGTTAGGAAAAAAATAAAATAAATGCAATTAAACGAAAGTAAGTTAATATCCAAATATTTGGGACAAGACAGTAATCAAACTCAATAATTAAGTCTAGACGTACGAAGAAATGAGTCGTGCTTGACTTGCAGATTAGAAGACAAAATATATATATTAATAAAACAAGGAGATGATTATGATGAAAATGAACAAAAGTTACTATGTTTGGGAGCACAGATAAATAATTATTTACTTTTCTAGATTTAATAAAAATAAAAGTTGTTTTTTTAAAATGAAATGAACTAAATATAAACATATTTAAAATATAAAAAATAATTAAGAATGTTAGGGAAAAACAATATTAGATACCGTGATTGACTGATTTTTCCCTAATTTGTGAAGATGATTTAAAACTGAATTCAAAGTGAAATGCTCTTAACATATTGTTTATGATATTATCTAATTATAATTTATTTAATAAATAAATAAATTTGATATTTTATTTTTTATATATTTCAAATATGTTTGCTTTCATGATTGATGAATCCAAATGTTAGTTTTATTTATATATACATGTTTATTTTTTATTTATTTAAAATTTAATTTAAATATATTTTAAGTCTATAAATATCACCTTATCTAGTTTTAGTTATTGTAAGTAAGCTTTAAAATTTCAATGAATTTTTAATCCCAATTTAATTTCAAGAGGAAACAATTTTAAAATAACTTTTGTATTGATAAATTGTATTGAATTTTACTATAATATTTTTTTACACAAGTTTTTGAACATATATAATTTATTTTAATTTCACTTTAATTTTAATCTAAACTAAAATCAATTCAAAAATTTAATTAAGATAATTTAGTATACACAAACACATATTCACACATTAACACGCACACATATTTTTAAGTTATTTTTTATAACAATATTTTTATCTTAGTTATGTAGAGTAATTTCTTTTTTATGAAATAATGATAGTAGACAAAATTGATAGTAATTAATGTTGATGGAATGTAACAATAAAATATTATTTGTAAGATTTATTTAGTAAAATTTTAATTTTTTTAAAGTTAGAGAAATAACGAAAAATAAAAAAAGCTCTAACTTAATAAGGACAATTTACAAGTTGTCTGATGAGTATGTACCAGTGGTCTAAGAGTTATTGGATGTTCATTTGACAACAAAAGGCAGAAGAAAGGTAAATTTAAGTTTATAATGTTGTAATTTCAAATTTTTTTGTTAAGTTATGAAACATAAAATTAGATGAAAATTTTATATAAAGATTAACTTATGGATTATATTGAATAAACAATAGAAATAAAATTGAAAAAAATCTAAAGAGACTAAATTAAATCAAATACAAAGAATAGAGAAACAAATTGAAATCTAAATTAATTTTAAAAGTGAAAACTTATATTTGTTTTTGTCAAAATTGTATTTTCATATTATATTATATATTCGTGAAAACATATATATATTCGTGAGGAAGGACTCTCACTCTGAGTAAGTTATTTCTATTTTTACTATTTATTTTTTTAATCTAAGAAAATTTATCTTCATTCTTATATTTTTTTAGAGGTACTATTTGAATATATATATATATATATATACCAGCATAGTTTTTTAGGTGTTTTTTTTATAACATTTTTTAAATTCGATTTAAGTCTTTTAAGTTATTTATCCAAAATCAACACTTTCCTTTAACTTTACCAATTTAGAAAATACTTTGACACTGACTATACACGTTTATGATAAACAATATGAATGATTATAGGTGAGAAAAGATGGACACATATATTGAAATAAATTAAGCTAATTTTTCACATTAATTTATAGATTAAATACGAATAAATTTCAATTCAAGATACATAAATATATGGTTCACAAAAGTAGAAATAGAGGCTAGTGTGATATTTGATAAGCAACTATGATTTTATAATAATTGTTTGATATGTCTAAAATGAAAAATAAAATAGGAACTAAGCGGTCATATAAAGACAATTTATATGTGGAGTTTTGCTGTGGTAGTTTGAGTGTTTTAGATGGTCATTTGACAATAAAATATAGAGGATAAAGAAATTATAGTTAAAGATGTTTTCTTTTGGGAAGTTTGGAGACATAAGAATGATTTTAAAAACTAGTATGAATTTAACAAATAAAGAAAAATAACTGGAATAAAAATAATTTTAAAAAATAAAATAAAAATTAGAGAAACAAATTAAAAGAGAAAAATTATAATTTTCTCAAAATTATTTTTCTAACATATATGTTTTTAGGGGAGAGAAAAAAAAAGTAATTTACACATAATTTGTAGAAGTGTTGGAATGCAAAAACTACTTTGTGCTAACCAATCACTTTCAACATAAAGTGAATTTTCATTACACAATTAAGCACAGACAGATTCTAAATGGAAGCAAATGGAAAGACATAAATAATTTGTTTCCATTTGGTTTGGCAAAGTTGAAATGAACCAATCTTCACGCGAACGCAGTTGGATGGTTTTGTTATTATACACTGTAAGACAAAGGATTTTGAAATTGAATTCCTGAATTTGAAAGTGAGAAACTGGTTAGTTGGAATTTGATTAGTTGATATATAGTTGACACAACTGAACCAAAAGTCAGTGTATGGGAAAGGATCTCAAAAATCCCACAGGAACAGTAACACAGTGCTATGTTCCTGTAACCTTTTTACCACTTTTTGTATTAAGAAAGATCTAACATTTTCACGCCGCCACGTGGAGCCAGTGACATCTACTCATGCTTCTTTTTGCATCAGCCCACAACTATTAGGATTAACTAATTAATTATCTGACTAAATTGATTAATTACTTTTTTTATTAACTCTAATCTAAAAAGGACAAATCTATCATATCGACATATCCCGTATTCTATTCACTCTCGCTAGCACTTGTGCACTACCACAAGCTCAAGCTAAAGTTAGACGCCATTTAAATACACTTTTCTCTCTATGGCCCATAAATCTCACATTAATTTGGTTTTCTTTATTTACTCAACCAATTCTACTCTTCTCAAATTTTAGAATCGAAATCAGATTTATGTTTAAAATAAGTCTTTAATTTTTATATATTATTAATATAAAAAGTTAGATTAAACTATTTATTTGATATTTATAATTATTTTTATTTTAAGTTTTAATTTCTATACAAAATTATAAATTTTAATCTTTATATATGTATATATACCAATTTAATTTTGATTTTTATTATCAACATTTAAAGAATATTTTCTGTCGGTATAAACTAAAATTTGTCATTTTTTTATAGAGTAAAATTTAAAATAAAGACAACCATAAAACTAAATAAACAGTTTAACCAAAAATTTATATTATTAATTAATAAAGTATGATAGATATAATATTTAATAAAAATACCTAACTCAATATATATATATATATATATATATATATATATATATATATATATATATATATTATGAATCTGTGATTATATGATAATTTAAATGAAATGAAGTATTTTGTTTTAAAAATCTTGGAATCTTAATCTCTTTTTACAGATTCTTCATTCCTTACTGAGCAATTTACAATTATTAATAGTTAATAATAAAACAAAATGGAGTGACGAAGGGTGGGATTATATTATTGTTTTTAATTTTTGGTAATTTTGTGAGATGTTTGGCGCGTACATAAATAAAAACCAACAATGTCTGTCCCGAGCCAATGAAAAGGAAAGAAAAATATGAAAAATAAAAAAGAGCTTTGAAACGGAAAGAGAGAGAAACTAGAGAGAGAGAGACGAAAGTAATAGTGTAGAAGAAACAGAGACGCTGCGTGTGTGTGTGTGCGTGTGTGAGTGAGTGAGTGTGAGAGGGAGAGAGAGAAACAGCAGAAAATCCGAAGCAGTTTCTCACTCTTTTGATCGGAACCTCTCATTCCGCGTTCAGATTGCGCCCCTTTTCCCCATTTGGTCCGTACAATGGAGCGGTACGGCCGGCCCAGCGAAGGGTCGCAGTCTGATCCGCCGCCAGAATGGACCGTGGCCGGCGGCGACACCGGCCTGGAAGGTGACTGTATCCGCATTCTATATTATTCCCTTTGCGATTTTCGATTTGCGCAGAATAATGCAGAGTGTTATAACGGAAGTAGGTTTGATCTTGATTTTGCGAATAATAATGCAGAGTCCTCGTGGCAACTGGGATTAGCCGGTGCCGAATCGTACCCTCTGCGTCCCGATGAGGCCGATTGTATCTACTATTTGAGGACGGGTTTTTGCGGTTACGGCACACGGTGTCGTTTCAACCATCCTCGTGACCGTGCTGCTGTAATCATTTTCTTAATTCTCCTTTTTGCTGCCCTTTTTCCTTCTTCCTCTACGTCTCTCTGTCTCCAATTTTCTTTTTGATCTTCTCTCTCTGGTTTATTACGGTTAACCACGATCAGTTACAATTCACTTTGTTCAATTTTACTTGTGTTCTGTCTTAATTTTACTTAATCGTGTTAGAGCATTGGACGCTCTGATCGAATGTTTCCTAATTTGGGGATATTTATTGCTTAGGTTGTTGGAGCTGCGGCGAGGACTGGAGGGGAGTTTCCAGAGCGCGTGGGACAGCCTGTGTGCCAGGTTTTTAATATGGCTTTGATAGATTCTGTGCTGCACTTGTATTAAATGGTTGTTGTATTTGATAGCTGATATTGATACTGATACTGATACTGTAAATGTAATTACTTTCTGTTTTACAAAATGATCTCTTTTTTTTTTTTTATATGACAAGGTTTGGGTGAAAGTTGAAATTGACTTCTATTTTTGTTTTGGCTGTCTTCAATGATGTTGGTGACTTTCCTTATGTGTTGGTTGTATTTGCTCCTGCTTAAACTGCAGTACTATATGAGGACGGGATCGTGCAAATTTGGTGCATCCTGCAAGTACCACCATCCTAGGCAGGCGGCAGGCACTGCTACCCCTGTGCCACTAAATTATTATGGATATCCATTGCGAGTGGTCTGTATCAGTTTATATTTATTGTGTAAAATTATTTGTGCTTTCTGAATGCTGGTGTAGCTTTTTTCCTAATGATGACACAAGTTCTTTTCAAACTTGAATTTTCATAAATGATAACAGGGTGAGAAAGAGTGTTCCTATTATGTGAAAACTGGACAGTGCAAGTTTGGTGCGACTTGTAAATTCCATCATCCACAGCCTGCTGGTGTCCAAGTTCTAGCACCATCACCAGTTACCCCAGTTTCCCCTCTGCCTGTACCTGTACCTTCACCAATGTATTCAACTGTACAGCCCCCATCTGGTCCTTCGTCGCAACAATATGGTGTACTTGTTGCAAGGCCATCTATGCTACCTGGCTCAGTAGTCCAGGGTCCCTATGGACCTATGGTAGTGTCCCCTGCCATGGTCCCTTTTTCAGGCTGGGGTCCTTATCAGGTAGGTCCACCATTTTCTGTGAACTGCTTACTCAAGTTATGTGTACATTCGTTGAAGCTGTTAAGCACTTGATGCAGGCTCCTGCAACAAACCCTGTACTTCCATCTAGCACTACGTCTAATGTTGGTTCAACACAGCTTTATGGGATAACCCAGCTACCTTCACCGGCCGCTTCTTATACTGGACCTTATCAATCTTCTGGTTCCTCAATTGGTCCTTCAGGTGCAAGTCAGAAGGAGCATCCATTTCCAGAAAGACCTGACCAACCGGAATGTCATTATTACATGAAAACAGGGGAGTGTAAATTTGGTCCATCATGTAGATATCATCATCCACCAGACAAGAGTGCACCAAAAGCAAATGTAATCCTTAGTCCTGTGGGTCTTCCTCTGCGTCCGGTAATTTTGACTCCTTTGTTCTTTGGTGCTTTATATTGGGTTGTGACTAACATATCCTTGATAAATATCCCCTTTCCTACCGAAATTTTTGGTATCCAGTGATTAAAATAGCTGTAACTGAGGTATGAAAAATGAACTTCCTAACTTTGATGCATCATGCATGCATTCTTTGATTGCTTTTTGTAGGATTCTAGCGCTGCTTTAGTGAACTTAAAGTTTAGTTTTTCATTTCAATTTGTCATTGAAAACAAATCACCCTAGGAACCATTTTTTTTTCTTTGTTCTTTTCCATTAGTTCTTATTTTATGCTAGCTATTTTCTGGGATGCCTTTCTATTTTCATGTATTATGCATTCATGTTGGGATACTCGTGACTGTTGGTTTTTTAGTGCCACCTTTTATGATATTAGAATTCCCATTTTGTACTACATTATTATTTCCAGTTTCTTTCTTTAGGTGTCAATTTGTTAAAAATGTAGTGTTTCACTGTGACCATGCCCAAGGGCAAGTTCTGTAAGTCAGCTCGTCTTTCAATTCTGTTGCTATGGATATGTTCTTTGACAGGGCAGGAAACATTGTGTTCTATGAACTCTTGAATGATTGAAATTTTGTGATTTGTCTTTAAATTTGTATGTACTGAAACATAATACTTATGATTGAGATAATGTTCTCTTGTACTTTAATGTAATACTTCTCTGATTAGTTTCTCCTGCTTAGTTACTTGTCCTTGAAGAATAGACAAAGCAAAAGCCTGCTCACACCTTGTGCTGGATTTTTAATTTGATTAAAAGAGAGTGGGAAGCAAGGATCAATTTTGTATGCACTTGGTCAAAGTCTCTGGTAGCATGTTGTCTCATCAACCAACTAACCCCTGATCTCAAGTTAATATAAATCCCAATTCCCAAGGAAGTTTCTTATTACTAGGTTTGATTACTTAGTTTACAGTTTTACTGAATTTTCAAATAGGTTCCTATAGTAAGTTTTAGACGTGGTCCTTATACTTCAATTTTTATAATAGATTCCTGGCTTCCGCTGGTTGCCAGCATTTAGATTCCATTCAAGGATCTTTTCAATCATCTGCAAGCCATTTTGCTGTTACAGGTTTTAGTGACCTAAGTAAAAAAATTATAATTAGAAGGGATCCAATTAAAAGCTTACTTAAACTATAGGAACCTATTTGAAAATTTGTAAAACTATAGGGACTTACAATGTAATATAACCTTATTAATATTTCATTACTTCTAACAACCAGTTACCCAATTTCAATGAACATTATTATTTTAACCTTTTTTATTTAGTTTATATAGCATTGAGTTCATTTCAGGTCCTTGTTCTGCAATGTGTTATTAAATGCATCATAGTTTATTCAACCTTATGCATCTGCCATGGCATTTTCCTTGTCTGATTTAGATGCGATAACATGTTATTTCCTACTTATTTTCATTTATATTCTATGAAGTTATGGTTCTGTGTGTTGGAGCATTCTATATTCTTTTCCCCTTTTTTGTATGCTTGAAATTTATTTACATTATGAAATGCCTTTCCAATATGAAGTTGTGACTCAAGAACCATAAGTGTATTGCCTGTGTTTTGTACGGAGTTGGTTGCCATTGGTTGCATTTGCCTGAAATCTTTGACATTGCTACAAATTTTGTGCTCCAGGTTTCTATGTTTAGTGCATAGCTGCACATATGCTCTGTTATCTGTTGTTCTCTCGAAGCTATGTTCCCATGCTAGCTTCAGTTGTTCAAACCTTGTTTCCCTTAGTAAATTTCATGTTTTATTCTTGTGATTTTTGGATTAGGGGTGCTACCTATTTTCCATGTTATAAACAGATGTGGATGTTTCATGGCAAACATCCTCGTATTATTTGATGTGGTAATCATTTCCAGTCTTCATAGACTAGTCTTTAATGATCTTTTTGGCTATAATTTCTCTCTCCTTAGTGCTGTAGTATTTTGTCTTTTGAACTTTGGTTGAAGAATAGGCAAGTATCTTACTTTGTTTTTATTCATTATGACTTCAGTTGTTTAAAGAACTGTCACTGCAATGATAAATTTGTCTATTCCATTGATTTTATTTTATTTTTTTAAATTGTCTGACTGCATTTATAAATTCTTATTAAGTATTCAATGTTTGTGTTTGATAACCAGGGGGCACCACCTTGCACTCATTATACCCAGCGTGGTGTTTGTAAGTTTGGTTCTGCATGCAAATTCGATCATCCTATGGGATCACTGAGTTATAGTCCATCTGCCTCTTCCCTGGCTGACATGCCAGTTGCACCCTATCCTGTGGGTTCCTCAATTGGTACTCTTGCCCCATCATCCTCATCATCAGAGTTGCGGCCTGAACTTGGTGCAGGATCCAGCAAGGAGTCGGTTTCATCCAGAATGTCTTCAATGAGCACATCAACTGGATCAGTTGGCTTGACCTTGTCAAGCGTTGGACCCATTTCTCACTCAAGTACCCAACCATCTGCTCAGAGTTCTAGTTCTTCAGCAACTACCAGTGCTACCACAAGTAGCACTGTCTCTCACACCTCAAGCTAAGCAATGTGAACGAATTCCTCATTATTACTCCTTTTTATCTCAATTTTTCAGCCGGCCATCGTTACTCAAGGAGGTTCTCAAATAGGTTTTATTTTTCAATTATCCCAGTTCCACATTCAGGTCTAGCACACATTGCACCAATTGTCTCTGTGTTCATATAATCTTTTTGTGGCCATCCCGTTGATCTTGAATAAACCATGGCCAACCTTGAGAATTTTAGCAACCCATACACGCACCTTGCTTTTGAATAACTTCAAAAGAATCTGCAACTCCATTATGCACATGTCCATCCACATCTCCAATTTTCGTAGTTTGTTGTGCTTATTCATGCTTCAATCTTTTTTTTATGAGAAAATTTCTGCCCGGAGTTTCATTGACCATGTGTAATCTCTCTTCACCTGAACCCCTTTTTTGCATTTGGGAATAATATCTAATTCTGCCTGGAAGGTCTTGTTCGTCCCTGGTTCCCAACTTATCAGGTTTGACGTGAAGAGAAGTAATCAGGAGACTACAATGAGGCTTCACATTGCTATCTTTTATCATTTTAGATACACGGTGATGTTGTGACAAGTAAAATGCTTGACTTGGTACTTAAATTTATTACAGAATACATATATGAAGAAACACATTTAAATTAACACATTTGAATGTCTAATAATCTTTTTTTTTTTTCTCTTTCTGCCATTCGTGTGAGATCAGATGATTTTTCTGGAGGTTTTCTAAATTTTTTCATCACCCCTTCCCCCATTATTTTTGAATATGTTTGTTGTAAGATGATTTATAAATAGAAAACAATCTTCTCAAAGCTAAAGAGCGCAACGTGGCATGCAACAAAGAACATACAACAGGATTCAGAGCCGAAGATAAAGTACACGCGTTCTTACTTGGCCACTTCAAAGTTGGATCTTTCAAATAAAAAACTCGGCTATTCTTTGTTCTATTAAAAAGGTATCTATGATACTTAGTATCTCTATAATTGGATAGTTGGATTTTTCATCAACGATCCAGGACAACTGACAAGGTAGGAAAAGAGCCAAATGAAAACAGTTTTGAAACAGGACCTACTGTGAAGTCTGTTAGTTTTTCTTAATACTGGGGACCAAAATAATTAATAACATCTGTTTTCTGATGAGAATGTTGCCAAATGGATTACATGAAATAACTGGATAAATAGCTCGGGAGCATTCCTCCCCAATTCAACATTGCAATGTTATCTGATATTTTTTAATCATTGAATTTAGGGTTTTGGCTCTTCGGTGCTCTCCAGTTGGACCCTGAGATATTTTCACAAGGTTGAGTCTTTTGGACCGGTTATGAAACTAATTCTTGGTCATCGATTTATATACATTTAAAGTAAAATCGAACACAAGTCACTTCCTTATAAAATACAAATTCAGTGTATATTGTCAACTAAGTCTTACCCATTGAATAACTATTATCCGATTTTAGCCTTTATATTATGGGATAAGATGATTTGAAACCCAATATTAAAATTTATAAAATATCATTTTTAATATTTTATTGTTAAAAATAAATCATATCAGTTCAACTATTAGATTTAAAACTTGGACAAAGTAGATCAAATCTACAAAAAAACATAATCTAAAAAACAATCAATTTTTCATCAGACTATTTTTTACTGTAAAACATGCTATTTAAAATAGAAATAAAATATTTATTATTAAGTACTATTTATATGTTTGAATTTTTGAAATGTGTGATTATTACCATAATATCACACACATATATATGATTTAATACTTGAATTTTTTTATAGTCTAAAATAATCTTGTCCAATTTAAATAAAGTTATTTTCAGCAGATGATACACGTAGTTTCTAAAAAAAATTATAAAAATGATTAATAATGCTATTTTGTTGAATTTGACCTCTAACACTTTCTTTCATTACAAAGAGAGAGAGTATTGATGGTGGGACTAATAAGTACTAAAGTCGTTATTTAGTTTTAGTATAGTTTTGTAGTAATGAAATCCTGACTAAGAAAGATGGATGACCGTGAAGACGAAGGGTTGAAGGAGTTGAGTTGATAAAGTGTCTTGCGGTAACAATGTATTTTCTTTTCCGAAAAAAAGTGCGCTTGATTAGATTTGGGATGCCTGGCTGTCCTGCTTCCCATGTTCCCATACCTAACCATGATATTGGTTCAAGCATAGAGCTTTTTGTTTTTTGAAGATTATAAAAGAAAAGAAAAAGGAAGAGGGAAAAGAAGGAAAAACAACTCATTATCTAATCAATCAATAGTCAGCAAAAGGGAATGTACTGCAAGCAATAGATTAGAATCGCGGGTTATTGGCTTGACAATATGTCTTTCTGTGAACCTATGCTGTTTGATGGATATGGTTGTGCCATCCATGACTACCTTTATTGTAGCCAAAAGTTTAGGCAACTAGCCGAAAAGAAGGATAAAATCATGCTATCAATATGCATCTATATATATACTATCAATATTAAGTTTATTTCTACTTTTCATCTTTATATTTCTTTTTCTATTTTCTATTTTGTTGCTCGCTTTGTGTTTTAATTTTTTAAATTATGTCACCAACCTCAAAATTTTATCCATATATGAATTTGTATATATTTATAATATTTAAATTAAAAATAGATTTTGTTACATTTTATATATTTTAATTTTTCATACATTTTTCTGTGTTAATTTATACAAAAGCTATGATATCTTACACCTATGTTACATTTATGTTAATTTGAAGGTAAATAATTTAATTTTAACAATTAAGAGAATAAAAATAAAAAACAATTAAAATTAAGTATAATAAAGCCTAAATAATAAATAACAATAACGGTAACGGAGGGGGCAAGGCAGAGAGCATCACAGGAAAGTGAGAGATGGTAGTGGAGTTTTTTTGAAATCTGGCTCACCCCATGATGTGTGCAATTTAGTAATTACATAAGAAGAAGAAAAAGGCTTGGTAGACCCAAGTTACAAGGAAGAAAAATAAAAATAAAAAGCGTACAAGTGCATGCAATGCAAGTACACAATAACGCACTCCTTGATAAGTGTAGCTGAGTCCGAGACTCAGAAGAGTGGGTATCCCAAGTCTACGTCCCCAAAGGGTGGAAGTGATGGAGAACAGGTAGTTGAAGAAGAAGCAGCCTGATTCATTAGCCCATAGCTTGGACTTGGACTATCACTGATGGGGTACAATGCATCAATGCACCCATCTTCAACACTTAATGGGTTCTTAAATATAGCTGAAAGTTCACTAGAATTCCAATCCCATGATCCTTGACTTGGATAACAAAAATCTGACAAGTTAGAGTCCCTTGATGCCATTTCTATGCCTTCTTGAGAGAATGAAGTCAAAGTCATGTCAACATGTGAGTACTGATGATTATGATGAGTACTCTCTATGAAGCTTGTGTTATTAGCCTTTTGATCACTCACATTGCTCTTTGTGGAGGAAGCAGGTCTGAAGCAATTATCAGGAACTATGCATTCCAGATAGCCAGAGTTAGAATCATTGGAAAAGAAGAAACTATCATCCTGAGCTGACCCATATGTGGTTTTTTCGACACACATGTCATTGTTCAATGGGGAGGGGCTTCCATTTCCACAGTTTGAAGTGTGAATAACCTGAGATTGAGAGAGGCTATTGTGGGTGGTTGGTTGTTTGGTGTTAGTGTTACTGTTACTGTTAGTGAGGAAGTGTGAAGTTGGCAAGAGAGGTTGAAGTTGAAGTTGAAGATCAACAGGAGAAAGGAGAGTGTGGAAGTTGATGTTGTCAGAGTAAACAAAGTTGGTCCTTGCTTGGCTTCCTTTCATGGACAGAGCAGCTCTGTCATAAGCAAGAGCTGCTTCTTGAGCAGTGTCAAATGTGCCAAGCCAATGCCTCTCTTTGGTTGTGGGGTCTCTAATTTCAGCAGCATAACGGCCCCAAGGGCGCCTCCTAACCCCAAGGAATCTCCCTGGTTCTGCCTGCTTCCTTCTGCCTCTTCTCTCACCACAAGGAGATGTGTTGCGTTGGAGGAGAGAGAGACACATTTGAGTTTGGTTAGGATCATATCCTTTGAAGGGTGTATGTGTATCTGAGGTTCTAGAGGTTGACATGGCTAGGAAAATGGCAAAGAAAATGAGGTGAGCAAGTGTCACAAATGTGAGTTGGCTAAATAGTGTGCCAAATGAAGAGAGGACAGAAGAGAGTGGGACTTATAGGACTAAGGAAGGAGCAGTGAAGCTTATGATATGATGAATGGGAGAAGTCTTGAGAGGTCTTTTAAAGACTGTGACTTGATCATGGAAGAAAGAAAAAGGACATTTTGCAGATGTCATTCTTTGGAGACCATCCTCCCCTTTCCACCTACTTTTTTAAATCTTTCTTTTTCTTATTTCTATTAAACCTCTACTTCTCCATCCCATTTAGTTAAGGCTCACAACTAAACAGTGAAAATAAAGATTCCCCTCACTTGTCAAGTACTTTAAATGGGGCTCTACACACTGCGCTTTTGAGATCTTATTTCCTTGCAACAGTCACTTTCTTCCTAGTTCCAACGACACTCTAAAATGTGTTTTCTGTTTCTTAGTAATAATAAGCACAGACAGTTGGAAAATGGATCAAATTACATTGCTGTTGAATAATGTAAATAAAAAAAAAAAAGTTAGTGAGGGAATTATTACATCAGCTCCATGCAATTGCAAGGTATTGGGATTTGATAAGGATTGACAAAATTAAATCTCTATGCATATCACTTCACGTGTAAAGGACCAGCTAATCAACTAACTACCTGGAATTGACCTGGTAAGCTCTATTGTGCTATTTCCAATACAAGGAAAAATAATAATAATGCCCTATAAAAAATTACTATTTTTATTTTTAATTTATGTACAAAAAAATCTAACAAAAAACTTGTACCTCAGTTTTTGCTCTAGGCTTGATAGATATTGACCTATAAGGTTTGTTTTTTGAGATAATACACTTACTGCTGTTTTTAGAGAAGTTTCCTGGATGAGTGAATGATTGGTGTAAATGAAATCTTATTATGCTGGAATCAATCCCTGACAAAACCAGAAAAGGAAAAACAACTGCGTGGTTTTGTCTACATATTCCTAGAGAGTCTCAAAACATTTGAATTTGGAGGTACTAATCTTAGCATGACATTCACTAGCTGCATGTATTATGCACATGTGAGTCCGCGTTTTATGCAAAATAATCAACCAGTTACATCCGAACTTCTTGTTTGCTTCATGATTTTCAAAGGGAGCAGTTAAAATCATCTCTAACTACACACAAAATTATCCAACAATTTTATATTCTATGAGGCTTCCCTGTCTTGTGTCATGGAAACAACCCCACACTCGAGTACAAAAATATAAAGTTCACTTTTGAAGGGCCCACTAGACAAACTCTCAACTTTGTTTGTTCTACACATGCTTCTCATATCAATAGTAGATTTTCCTCTTTTATTTTTGCTAATCAATTGTAGAATTTTTAATTCTAGTATAAGTGTTTATTTATGCTAAACTGATCATAGCAGTTGACCATGGTCTTAGCTTAGTGCCCTGTTATGATTATGTGGCTCAGCCAGGTAAACTAAACCTCTTAGATAAAATTGTACAACAGATTTCTTTTACTGAACTAGAATTTGCACCCTAGCAGGTTGAGGATCACGTGTGTTTTGAGACAGCGTTTCTAAAATTAATTTTCTATAATTCATTTTAATTAAAATTCATTTCGAAGGAAAGCATTTTATGTTTAGGTGCTTTTATTCTAAAAGTAAATTAATAATAAAATTCTATATAATTTTTTTTATTTAAGCAAAATTATCTAAGATTGTTTTAACTTAAAATTAATTTTTCTACCTGAGAATAAACTATTTATGTTTAGGTTTTTTTTTTCTAAAAGTAAACTAATAATAAAACTCTACTTAATTTTTTTATCTATACTAAAATTATCTTAAGATTGTTTTAACTTACAATTAATTCTTCGACCTGATGCTAATTCACTAAATATAAAATCATATTAATTAGTATTTTAATGTGATTTTGGATAATTCAACATAAAGTTAAACACATAAATTTTTAAGTTGCATTAAACTTGCCTTGTCCAGTTTTCACATACTTAGACAAATTAATAATACAATTTCTTATCGAGCAAAAATTATCTAAAATTGTTTTAACTCAAAATCAATTCTTTAACTTAAGATTAATTCACTAAATATATAAATATTTAATTAAAATTATATTAATTAATACTTTAACATAATTTTAAATGATTTTACATGAAATCAAACACGCGCTAATTTTCAAGCTGCGCCAAACATGCACCGTCCAGTTTTCACATACTTAAATAACATTCCAGCATATTTTAGTTTATTTTGAAAATATATTATTATGCTTGTGTTTTGGAGCTTTCAAGGACAAATGCAATTATGCATTATACAGATTATAATCAAATATTAGTGGTAGAGGTGTTTAGGCTAAGATGACCTTGTGAATGTACACAGCAGAGTTTTAAGTCTAGCTGAGAAAAATGGCTAGTGGCATAAAATTAAAATAGATGACAAAAACAATGCCTTTTAGGTTAATCACCTTTACTATCTCCGATCTCCAAAAGCCAGTATGAAAAGGGTGTAGTCAAAAGGGCAATGAAAAGTTTAAAGGACATTTGCAAGTTGAGTTGGATTAAACCGCCCCACAAAGCTAAACCATAGTGGGGCACATTTTTATTAGTTCACAGTTCCTTCAAGGAAATTGTAATTTTAGTACTCCCTTTAATTAGTCTGCAATCACATGCCTATATATCATTGGAAATAGCACTATGCTAATCATATCAAATAGTCAAGCCGTCTTGTTGTTCTTGGCATATATCCTAGTGCCAAAATATTTTGCAACTAGTAATAGCATGTTGGCAAGGATGGAGATGTCACATGATGGATTCAATAACATTTTTTTCCCAATATCATACATATCTTTTACTAAATTAATTTTGTTTAAATTGATTAAAATTATTATAAAAATATTTTTTATATTTAATATAATTGTATATTAAAAATTAAACTCGAATCTATTAATTAAACTAAAACAAATTTGTATGAGTTTATCTATGCATATGATATTCAACTACATTTGTTTAAGATTGATTAATCATTTGGATTTCTTAATTGATTGAAGTTTGAATTTAACACCCTTGACTCCTCCACTAAAGATTCCAAGAGGCAGAAAGAAAGTATGTTAGCTCCATCTGGGCCCCAGAGTGAAAGGGCAAAATAATGAAATATTAGTATTGAGCATGGTATCATAGTGCTCTCGTGTACCAAGACAACTTAATGACTACTAATTTGAAAAAAAAAAAAAAAGAAATTTCAAAATGGGCATGGAGTTTTTTCTTGTCTTAATTTTCCATCATTAGGAAGAGTGCTAGCCAAGTGCATGGTAAAAAAAAGGAAGTCAAATTATGAAAAACAGATTGAAAAACTAGAGAAATATTACAGTAGCGGTAATTAAATTGAAAAGAGTAAGAAGAAAAAGAAGAGGGGGGGTGAAATGCAGTGGATGTGTTCCATTCTTGGTATGGAAGGTTTTGGAAGTTACCATTAAGAAAGAATAAAGGTTATAGTCAATGCGTGTCTCAAAAGATGTGACTTTGAAGTTGAGTTGGCAAAGGGTACATTTTGACAAGGTGCTTTAGACATCCCTAAAATAGATGTTTTTCTTCCATAATGACCAAACAAGACCGCAAAGAAAGGTAGCTCTCTTCTTATTGTCTATTATGCTTTGTATTTTATTTTCTCTAAGATGGTTTTTAGCATGTAACTTTTTATGGTCAGAAGGGAATTCTGCACATTCTCCGAAAGTGGCACACACTTTTTTGCTAATGTTAAAGGTCGTCCGGGATTTAGGGAAAAAGATAAGCATGTTTTTTAGGACTTGGATTTTGACGGGAGAGAAACTAATGGTGTTTAAGTGACAAATGTTCTAGTAACCACTTTTCATTCAAACCTGTCCCATGTTAGCTTTTCATGCTTCGCCTTCTTTATGCTCAAAAACCACACTCGTGTCCTCCCACGAACTATTATTTTTTTAGGTTTAAACCACCCCCCTTTTTTTAAATATGAATAACTTAAATAGATCTCAGTGTCACTAAAAATATTCACAAAAATTTCTCTTTTGTGGTAAGTATGTTGTGTCTCATCACCACCACACTAGTTGAGAAATTATCATATATCCTTTGAGACTATTACGATTACCATCAATTTTTACATCGCATTTGAATGTAATTAATTCTTTCTTTATAAATTGAAATTTTTAAATATATATAAAATATGTAGAAATTGATTAACCATTAACAAATAATAATTTTTTCTATAAAAATCAATTATGAATTATTGTTGCTTTATGCAAGAGTCACGTGTTTATAGACAAAAATAGACACTTTTAAATGAAAAATACAAACCAATATGAGCATACGTTGATATCAAAACATTTAGGTCTAAAATAAATTTTAATCTCTGTAATTTTTACTAATTTAAATTTTAGTTTTCATACATATGTTTTTGGATTTTAGATTTTCTATTCTTTTGTTTTTTCACTTATTTTGGTTGTTTATATAATTTCTACTCGTTGAAGAATTATTTATTATTTTCTAACTTGTTTAAGTATTAGTTCATAATGGAACAAAACCTTATATCACAATAATATATATATATATATATAAAAAAGTATGTTTTCACATTCATATTACCATCTAAATGATCGTCATCCCTTTTTTTCTTTTCTTTTTTTTTTACTGTGTCACATGAGAAATGATACCATTGTTTGATTTGTATAGCCGATTTTATAGGACAAAGACTTTTGTTGTTTTTGTGTATGTTTCACATGAGGAAAGGGTTATATGAGTTGCTATTACGCAGCATAATACATGCATAAAATTAATTAACATGGCAACTTATGTTTTTTTATAAGACAAACAAAGTTATGAAACTGTCTAGTAAAAATGATTCATGGATACCCATAAAATAAAAAATAAAAAATATGATAGGTTATATAATACATATGATAAAAAGGAGAAAATAGTAAAAATAAAAAAAAATGTGAGTCGAATTATGAACTACCTGAATGTCCTATATTAGTTTATTACCCCTGATAAAGAATAGAGACAATCTGTATGATTGGGTATACAATTTTTTATTGGCCTTCGCCCTTCGGATTAGCGCAAAGGTTATTAAGCATAAATAATTTTTTAATAAAAAACATCCGCAATATAAATAGATTTCAACAACTATATTATGTCATTATAAATTTTTTATATAGTTAATTAATAAAAAATATTATTATTATAATTTTTAACATAATTATTATAAAAATTAATAAATTTATTATATATAATAATTTATAATTAAAATACATTGCAAAACTGCTTTAGTGTTAGAATGTACCCTATCTTTTCATGTAAATATTATATATATATATATATAAAAGCAGCAGAGCAAAATCAACAGTGATAACAATGATTCAGGTGCAAGTCTTGCAGAACAGCTCTTACAAGCGTGAATAAGCTAAGAACAACAAAGTTTAATTTGTCAAATTATGTGGCCATATGTATTTGTGTTTGCGTATTGCACAGGTTCGAAATTATTAAGTGCTAATAACAGTAGTTTATTTTGTATTTATCAGAAAAACAGAAACATCAAACATCAATAATGTTAAAAGTTCAAACATCAAACATCAGAGAAAATTCGTCACGCCAAATAACAAGCCTTTCATATTTCCTGGATGTAATTAGTATAGATGAGAGACATCTGTATTAGAGAAAGCATTACTTACATAAATTATGTGATTTATAAATAGTCTACTTTTAATAAAAAAAAATCACAATAATACTAGAATGTTATGGGCTAACTTTGACAAACGATTGAAAAAGTTTCAATAAAAGAAACTATACAAATATATTATTAATATAAGAAGGTAACGAGTGTCTTAATATAATATTGTAAACATTACATTTTATATATTTTCAATTCTTAATTAATATTTTTAAGGGATTGGTTAGCTGCATATATCATTGTTAATTAGGGTCTACGAAAGTCACATGCCTTGATCATCCATTTAGTGATTTAGGTCATCTTTATTTATGATACTTATTTTAGTTGCTCAAAATTTATTTTTTGTGGGCCTCACCAAGTTACACAAATCTCTTTTTACTTTATACAACTCAAACAACTTTCCTTTAGTGATAAAATTTGAAAATTTTACTTAATGAACCCTGGAAATGAACTTTCCTTTTAATTTTCTTTTTTTATTTTAACTTTACAATTTTTTACTCATTTCTATTTAATTTTGAAACAACAAAAAATAGAAAAATATATAATATACTATAAATATAATAAATTTATTTTTAATAACATATTTTATTTGAGAAAATTTAAATTTCACCAAAAATATTACGATAGAAAATTCTATTAATTAAAATATATTAAAAAAAACTATCCAAAATATACAACCATTCATATCAAAAGCAACATTCAATCTTCATTAATGCAAAACACACGATAATATATAATTAAAATAACATTGGTTTCATGCAAGAACAAAAAAAAAAGTTACAACATTAACATAAATGATTTTATATTTTTCTCTAATTGTCTTTCATAAAATTTCATCATTTCCACATTGCCTGATCTCTATTATCTTAGACATATCTTTTACGAGGATTTGCTTCTCATTGAATTTAAACATTTTCTTTTCAAACTTAAACTTGTCATTTTTAATTTTTTAACTTATTTTCTTATTGTTTAACATGTGTAAGTTCAGCCATGATCAACATTTTTTTTATTTAAATATTTCTTCCTACAATATATTGAAATGACATTAGAATAAGATGTTTTACTTTTATTTTCGTCTTTCTTTTTTCCGCTTTTCTACTAATTAGGCGAATTAAGTTAGGTGACTAGTCACAATTTGGTTGCATGTCTGAGTTAGAGTATACATGTCGTAGAAGTATAGTTTTTTATTTTTTTTTATCAAGAGATATTCCTTCCAGACTAAAATATGAAGGAAAAAAAATAGATTGACACTAATTAAAAAAATTAGTTAATATAATTTAATTTTACTAACTCTATTTAAAAATAATATTTTTTTTAAAAAAATAGTCTCTTATTAAAATTTGTATGAAGAATAAAAAAATAATCATTAAAATAGAAACTCAATTAAATGAAATATATTTTAGAGATAATATCATAAAATAAGATTATTTATATTTTAGTCCACTTTAAGTAAAGAAATTTTTTTTTGGCTTATATTTCACTTACTCAGGAGGGAGTATATCTGCTATCGTTCTAGTATTTACCATATTGCCATTTCAGAATGAATTTTCAGCATCAACACTCACTAGGCCACACATGGGACAAAAGGGATATGAATTTTCAGGGAACCAAGCAATTTCTGCATTATTAACTCATACAGTGCTACGAATAACTGATTTCATTCAACCAAAGTCAACGAATTAAAAGTAATTTCACAACAAATTGCACACAATCTCAACCCTTGTGGGCCAGAGGGCGTCTAGCCCATTTTTGGAAGAGAGAATAAAGATTTTCTGGCTGCTTGGGCTTCTTGTGAGATCCAGCAGTCCAACTTAATAAAGGAAGAAGAAGAAAATACTGATTGGGCTTTAATAAAATATATTAACATTAACCCAAAACTAATTAATTTAATCTAACACTTACCTAATAAATTAAGTTTCAATTAATTATTCATACACATAATTATAATTATTCTTAGAACTTAATTATATTTCTAAAACTAACCCGTGTAAATTTGCGTACAGATGGAATCAAATATTCCAGTATATATTGTTTGCCCAACAGCTAACATGAATATTTTTTTTTTCACAATTATATTAATGCGACCATAAACAAAATTGTAAGAGTCCTATACACTTAGTAAGCAATAATGTTGGAATTGTTTCTTTTACCAATATAAAACATGCTATGAGTAGAAATTACTCTCTGAATTTACTGTGATACGGGGAGACATACTACTAAATAAAATGCTATTAAATACATCTTATAGTAATCAATATCAATATCAAGTACAATTGAAGCTTTAGGATGGACATTATTTCCTTGGCAAAGGATGAAATAAATTCACACATACATACAATTTGGAAAAGAAGGTCGTATGATTTTTTTTTTAAATAAATTAGTAAGTAATACTTTGACGTAATAATTATTGATAAATTAGCAATAGAGATATCCTATCTTACACTCAACCTGGTATTTTACCTACAAACTTCTTCATGGCATTTTTGACAAATAATAAATTATAAAGATCATTTATTTTTTTTTAGTCCTTTTTTTGTTTCACCAATTCATTATATGTTAACAACTGCTTTAATAATAGATTTTACCAACAATATTCACAATATTTGGTGGCTCATCTCTCTGCCACAACCACTTGATGTAAAGGTTCAAGATGGAACTCAATGAATCGTGTTTTTGGGAAGTTGCATGTGACTTGGAAATTTTATTTACCTTAACTATAGTGTAGGTCGAGAAATTTCTATGACCATTATGTACATATAATACAAGAGTTCCAAAAGACATTATCCAATCAATAACATTATATTCAAGTAAGAGTATATTAACAAATTGCTTGGCAATAGCAAATAACAAAACAACATTGATGGTTTTTCTCAGCTGTTGTATTATTTTCCATATCATTTCTTGTTGGTGTATTAAAATTTTGAGAGAAATCATGTCATACAATCTCCATCTAATTAGTGATAGAATATATGATAGTGTGTGCATTATGACACAAAATATTTTACAAAAGCACTAAGTTGGACTTTAAAGAAAAATTAAACATTTTTTATATAAATATTCCATAAAGAAAAATTAAACATTTTTTATATAAATATTTCATATTTTTCCAGGATAATAAGGAATTACAATTTTTGTCTTTTAAGACTTTAAGGACTACACGAATCAATGTCTTTAAGAGAATTTAAAGTAATTCATAAAATTTTATTTAAAGAGTTCAATGAATCAAGACATTGAAGAGAAACAAAAGAATCGCATTTCAATAAATTTAAGAGAGAACTATGTTGATAATATCTTATCATTTGATGGAGAACTAATTAATTTTTATAACTAGACAACAAGAAGTTTTCCAAGAAAACACATCTTCTAACATTGATTAAGGGACTAGAATCAAATATCCTAACTTTAATCTCATTATAGGCCTTTAGGATTTTCAAGAGATTGACTCAAAAGTGACATTATTTCTAGGTCTTTGGTAAATGTTGGAGGGGTGTTTTCTTGGAAAACTCTATCATATCTAGTTATATATAAACTAGCTAGTTATTCACCAAATGATAAGAGTTGCCAACATTTTCATGATTCTCTTGAGACATTTTCTCTTTCACATTAACTATATTCACATGACTCATTATAGCATTGTATAAGAGCTAATGGTTCAATATTTACTATGGATCAAAATAGGTATTATTCCATACTACACCAAAAACTATTATGAACAACTTTTTAATATATCTATCACTATTTCTAGGCCTATAATGAAATATTGTGATATTTGTCTCATTCACCAAAGTGATATATATATATATATCCACGATAATTAATATAAACATCATTCATATATTTATTCATCATCTAATACATGCTGAATAAAATATTAATATAAAAAATTAATAGGTTTAAATATATTTTTAGTGTCTAAAAAATAATTGAGTTTTGATTTTAGTTCCTATAATTTTTTTTATTAATTTTCATCCTTTTAAAATTTGAAATCATTATTTTCTATATTTACTATTATGTGATACTTTAACTACTTATGCATTTAAGGAAGATCAAGTGACTATCACAAATCACACCTACTAGTATTTGTGATATCATGTTAGTATGTAATATATTCAAAAAAAGTTTAAATACCTAAAATAAAAGTTATTTATTTATTTTAAAATAAACATTAGAAACTAATCATAGTTATTTTAAATTTTAGAAATGTGAAAATAAAATAGAAATCTTTTACAAGGATTAAAATTAAAATTTACACTTTCTATAAGAAACAAAACCATAGATTTCAAATTCTAGAGAATGAAAGTCAAATAAAAATTTTAAGGAAAGAAAATCAAAATTCATATATTTTATATTTTATAAGAACTAAAAATATATTTAAGATAAATTAAAATTAATATATGTATCTAACTATTTCAATTTTATATCAGTCCAACTTCAAAAGATTGATAGAGAAAAAACACACTAAAAAAATAAAGAATAACTAATTCATCCATTTAAAATTAGTCATTATATTATTAAAAATAAAACTAATGCAATTTATTGAAAGTTTGAATTAAAGGATACATACCAAATGTTTTAAAAGTGGTTGGTTGTATATGATTTAATTAAGATAATTGTAGACGTATCAAGTTTAATAGTCCGCTTTACCACTGAAACTGAGTAGTAGGAGCTGCTGCATGCATTGAGTATTTTGCAAACTGTCGACACGGCTGCTGGGTAGGTACTGAAAAAATTGATGGGATTATCTATTTGAACTTGTGCTAATAAGCACCTGCAATGTCTTTCATCCAAGGTAAACAGAGAGGAGCCGTTTCATGCAACAATGTCAAAACATGATGATTGTATTTCATTAAGGAAAGGTTCATTCATGCAAAGGTATTCTAAGAAAATTTCAAGTTTCCTTTGCTATTTTCTGTTTAGAAAGATGCGGGAGAAGCTTGAATCCCTCAACTTTGTGAAGTAAAGAATTCTAGGCCTATATTCATAGAGTCATAATAATAAAGATTCCCTCAAATTTCCTTTTACTTTTATTGAATGCAGAAGAGAGAGGTGTGTTTCTTTCCAAGTTACTTGATACCAACTTGCATTGCGTCAGACACACAGAAGTTTGAGGAGCCAATGTACATATAAGTGAAAGAGAGAATAGATACTTAATTGGATAATATTTATTTATAACAAGACAAAGAAGATTATCATTTTAAGTCATGATTATTATGGGAAGGTCTTACTTTATTCTTTCGAATTTACCGTTTAGTTTTTGTTCAAGTGTTTTTAGTCTTTCTTGTACTTTGGGATGAAACATCGTTAGGACTTCAACTTTGGCTGTAAAAGCTCTGTAACCAGTAGTTTAAAGAAGAAAAGTTTTAGAAAAAGTTTCTTTCTCACTGAAACTCAGTGTATGTTGTTTATTTAGAGTTAAAAGGAAAATGCAAGAAGTCCCTATATTGTATTGTACTATAATTGGAATTTGTACCCAACATGTTGATATATAGCATATAGGTCATTTAATTCAGTGAAAGTCAAAATTAATATTTTTTTTTCTTTTTTGGCTTTGGATAGTTGGTATGCGAATGATGTTTAACTTCAACCAGTTGTAATCAATTGCAGACTAGATAAAATTAATTACTATGTCCATTAAAATAACATATTTGTTGTGTGAAAAAATGAGTAGGGTTAATTAGACGGTGTATATTCAGGTTGGGTATATTAATTTTGGTTAACCAAATAACCTATTATGTTTTGGATTTTACCCAAATGAAATCAATAACAAATTGTATATATATTTACCATGGTTAAGCACTCAATTAGCATTCACCGGGCCTTAACTTTGCTTAATCATTCAAGTCATTTTGATTGAGTTAAAGTAAAAATTATTAAATTACAGTTTTAATTATGAGTAATAAAGTTAAACTCGTAGCTAATTAGACTAGGTTAATAAATTTTTTTAGCACAAGATTTAGGAGTTATAGTATTTTAGTGATATAAAGAAAGAAGTTTAAAATATAAGTTAAATTAACGTTAAATTTTTGGAGATAAAATTGGATAAGATTGATTTTTATATTGTAAATTTATAATTGAATTGGTTTTGTACATATATGTTAAGGATGTGATAAATAGTAGAGGCAGAAAAAGTAAAATTATTAATGCATAAGAAATAATAATATTTCTTGAATTCCTTCTTGAGATGTATTCTTATAATTATTAAGAAAATATGAGATTTTTATAATTTGTTTTAGGATTTAATGATGTTGTATTAACAAATTAAATAGGATAAAATATTTTTAGACTGTCATCTAATTATATATATTAATTAATATAATTTTCAAAGTAGTTACAGTAAAACCTGACAAATTTATTATAATAATGATTTGTAATAATATAAATTATTTTTCTTTTATTATGTTTTTATAAAATTTCTTATGTAAAAATTATATTTTAAGAAATAATAATGTTTCCTAAATTCCTTTTTATAAGTCACGTGCCATGCCTTTTCTTTTTAAAATTGGTTCACAAATTATTTAGTGTAGAAGTAAAAAAAATACGTGTGAGCATAAATATGCTATCAGACAAATACGTTAGTGTAATAGAAATACACTTAAGAATGTCCTCAAAGAAAGTTGAATGTCGAAGGAAAAAAAATCCAGCGCCAAAACATAATGTGGCATCTAAGCAAGCATGCTTTTGTGGCAATCTTTCTGCCAAGTGAATTGAAGTGAAGGAACCAAAAACAACTATAAACATATCATGGCAACGTACAGAAAAATCCAGAACACCACATGCACGTACTTTCGATGGCAACGACGCTTCTTCGTTCACAATATTTTCTTGTTCCTTCTCCCCCAACGTTGGCATCAGAGAAACTATTTGTTCCAACAAAGAAAAGCGAACCCAAAAAATCGGTGTCGAGAAATCGAGTTTAGGGTCAATAATAACAAACAGGGAAAAAAAACAAAAAACCCAAAATTAATTAATTAATTAAATTATTTTATGACGTAATATTGTTTGGATACTTTTTTTTTTCTTCTAATTTGAGTTTTTAAATAATTTGAAATATTTGAATTGAACCAAATAAAATTGTTCAACATAAAAAAAGTTACCATTGTTTATTTGCATCACTCTTTATTAGTTTTTTTTTATCACGTCACCCAAACTTTCAAATATCACTAAAAATAATTCAACTCTTTATTTTTATATAAAAAAACGTAAAGTTTACCAACAACAAAAAGTTAAATTTAATATTTATGTAAATCTTATTATAGATGTGTATAAAATATAAAAGTACTAGAAAAGCAACAAAGAATAATATACATTTTACTTGTGAGGTAAGGTATAAGTTCGATTTTTACCTAATATATTTTTGGAGAGGAGATAATAAATTTTAAGTTTGACTACGGTTAATCTCAAAGAATTAAAGATCCTAATTATTGTGGATAAAAAAAAAAAAGAACATCAATTAAAATAATTGATTGAAATTAAATTTAATTAAAATAATTTAAACCATTTTATGATTATATAAACAACTAATATTTTAATTCTTGAAAATTTGTGAGATGGATATTTTTATATATATATTTATTTAATTAAATAAATTAAAACTATTATATTGTATTTTTTAAAAGAATCAAATTAATATAAAATCAAAATAATATTTAATTTGATTTAAACTTGAAAATAATAGTATAATTATAATTTAAAGACATAACATATTTATAATATCAGTATTTAAATTTAAAAGAAATTATAAAATATTAAAAAATTAATTTCTTGCTCATAAAAGGTGTGTCAAAATTAATATTAATAAGAAAGAAATAAAATATAAAAAATAAGTTAATTTAAAAAAGAAAAAGTTAAAAATCTTATTCACATTTTTAATCACCTCAAAAAGTCTGTTGGCAATAGCCTTCTCTTAATAAAGTTTGGTGCGAATGCATGCATCGGTTAAAATTTAAACTTTTAATGTATGTATAAGGGACCAATAAATATCTAAATTTATAATACTTTTTGTGTAAAATTTATTATATAGGAGCATAAATTAATCATTCTCGTGAACTACTACGGTCTGCTGATGGTATAAGATTTGTATAAGGTGCACAAAATTTGAAGTTGTAATTTGATTTCTTTCCTTTACTTTAAAAAAAAAGAAGAACCATTATGATTTTATGAACATTATTATTTTTGAGGAAGATTGGTGTTAAAGTAACTAAAAAATAAAAGTAAAAAGTAGAAAATTAGTTTTGGATGCAAAAGGAGGAAGAGGTGGGGGGTAAAAGAGGGATGAGGTGGTAGATGAGAGGAGAAGGAATGAAATGAAAGGTGCATAGGTTAGTGAGTGGAGTTAGTTATGGTGAAAGCAGAAAGAGAAGCAGAAGGAGAATCTTGACCTTCATTCATTGAGATCCGAGTTACGACCTCACTTCGCCATGTACAGCGGCTCTAGCGACGGCGAAACCCATGACGCCCCTCAGCGGAAAATTCCCCCGGCTTCCTCCATGCTCTGGGTCCGTAATCTTCGCCGTTTCATCGGATCCGGTGCCGGCCTCGGATCCGAAGCCTTGATGGGTCAGTATCGCTTCATTACGTTTCCTTATTCATTACCAATTGCCAATTGCTAATTGCATTGCCATCGTACTCACAAATCCTTTCGTTAGACTACCGTTTTTCTTCCAAACCCTAACGCCGCCTCTTTGCTTTTTCCCCCTTTCGCAGAACTTGAAACGAAAAGAATCTTGCTCGATATTTTTAAAGAAAAGCAGAAGAAAAGCGCCGAAGCTGGTACAATTCCAAGTTTCTACAAGAAGGCATGTGAAAGAAAGAAGCCGTTGCTTCTTCGTACTCATTTTTGTTGTATATTTTATGCACGTATTGAGCTGGGTACAATTATTGCGTTCTTATGCTTTAGTAGTGATGGTGGACTCTCGAAGACATGACCGTGTTTTAATTTTTTAAGGATGTGCACTTTTATGGTTGCCTTTGCATTTTTTTTTTCTCACATGTTTGTTGTAATTACAAAAGCATCATCATGCAGATTGACTATTTGATGGATTGAATTCTAATTGATATGATAAGATGACTGTCATTTACTTGTGCCCTGTTGCTTAGAGCAGACAGACCCTTACGTGTTGCATCCCTTTATAGGTCATTTTGTCTATCATTACAGATTAGAAGATTGTTAGCAATACACTCTCTAATACACCCTTTTTTTGTTTAAAATTATTTAGAGACTTCAAAATCATGAGTGGAGGCCATTAAATAAGCAGTGAGACCCCCCCAAATTTGTAATTTCCAATAAATTTCATTAAATAATGAGTATGGTAGAGAATGTCTTGCTAGTATTTTGCTTGCAGATTATATAGGATGGTTTGTAGGTATTAGATATGTTTGAACTTTAGATTTGGATTTCTTTGGTGTTCATCTAAGAACCTCCCTGTGATTCAAACATTGATATGCCTCATCTTAATTCAGAAACCTGAAGATGGATCAATCAGTCACAGAGTCCAGAGATTGGCAAAGTATCGGTTTCTAAGGGTATCATTTTATGGCTTACCTCATTGTTGGCTATAGTTGCTTAAACAGTTGATATTTTCTCAATTAGTGCCTTTCCTGGTGTGTTGAACAGAAACAATCAGATCTTTTGCTGAATGCTGATGATTTGGATGCAATGTGGGTGTGCTTAAGAGAGAACTGCGTGATTGATGATGCTACTGGTGCAGAAAAGGTCTGTCATTTTCACATTTGTGTTTTGCTTCTCCATATTTCCAAAATTTACAACATAATCAACTGGATTTGCCTTATTAGAAGTATGATAAATCTTTTTAATCCACCACCGAAGTCATGAGAGCTTGATAGGCTTAACCAATTCCCCAGTCTTAAACAAAGCTGAGCTCCTGAACTATTGCATATATACAAACATTAAGGGCTGTTAGATCACATCCTCAATAACTATCCATGCTTCTAGGCTATGGCTGTTCCTCACTTGTCATTAAATCCTTGTATAATTTTCATGACCTGAAACTTATTCCACAAGTGCAATTTGACATGCACTCTGTATATCCTTGTATTGGAGTTTGATATGTGTGCCATTTTGGATTTTTGGGGAGACAATCTTATTTGTTTCATAGTAATGATGTAAACATACTCTACCTTCAAACATGTCTAATTTGTCTATCAAAATTATTATTTTTTCCTGTTAAATGGGTGATATAAGTTCATGTTGTTCATTTAATTGAGAATATTTTATAATTTTGCCAATCTTGATAATCTCATAGTTACTGTATAATTGTTTATTATGGATCATGCTTTTTCTTGAAGGCTTGGCTTCTTTAGCTTTGTACTCTATTTTTACAGCAATCCTGATGTACACTTCAATTTGTTTCTTATAGATGAATTATGAAGACTTTTGCCACATTGCCACTGTATGTACAGAACAAATAGGTCCCAAATGCCGGCGTTTTTTCAGTCCTTCAAACTTTATGAAGTTTGAGAAAGATGAGCAGGGAAGAATTGCTATTCTACCCTTTTACCTTTATGTGATGCGAACGGTAGGTCATCTGCCAATGTTTACTGTGTTTTGTTTCTTCATTAAAATTTATTTTGTGTTTGCATGTACCTTGAACTTGATGAGTCTATCTAATGTTCATGACAGCTACTGAGCACTGGTTATGGTTGTGCAGGTTTCACTTACACAGGCAAGAATTGATATGAGTGAGCTTGATGAGGATTCTGATGGTTTCCTTCAGCCACATGTATGAATTCTTATTGTTATTAGGCTTCCAATTGTTTAAAATTGAACAATCAGTTTGGTATCTCATCTATTCATTTTTTTGCTTTACATATATACATATCTATTCTGTTATAGAAAATGTCACTTTTTTGATTCACTTTTCCATGTACTCTTTTCCTCAAATAGCAGCATTTCACAGGTCAACTATGTTTATGGATTGGTATCACATGTTTCACCCCTTATTATGATTATCCAACCTTTATTTTATTGGCGTGCATATAGTTCTTACATTCTAACCTTAATTTTATAGTGAGAAAACTTCTTTTTTGGCTGTATTAAGTTTTGAGAATTTGAACCTCTGGACTGGTTTATTTAGTATGCTCAATATGAAGCTGAGAAATAAATTATATTTGAACAATTTCTTACATTATATAAAAAAGATTAGGTTAACCTTCATTATTTTTATTTACTTTGCTCTTCAGGAAATGGAGGCCTATATACGAGGTCTGATACCCAACTTGGCACAGTTACGAGATATGCCATCAGCCTTTGTTCAAATGTATTGCCGTATTGCTGCCCAGAAATTCTTCTTCTTTTGTGATCCTCATAGACGAGGTTTGCTTGGCTGATATCGTTTAGTTGCTAAGTTTAGAAGCTGCTTTGTAGTTGTATTTCTTCTGTTTGGACTTCTGTATCATTACAAAATATATGCTTTTTTAATTTTAAAATAATAAAATAGAAATTTATTGAGGTAAAACCAAAGGGGGCATAATTCATATAGCAGCTTTCCAATATGTTCTCTAAATAAAAGGAAAAACAGACTGAAATTGAGTACGGATTATATAAAATAGTCCTCTTCAATGTTTTCATGGTAGTTTGTAAATTGTTACAATTCACAATCCTATTGTTTTCAATATTCATCTTGTAATAGATGGTCCAAATATGGGAAGCTATTTAACAATTGTCAATAAAGTGAACTGTTGACCCCAGAGAGCTATTATATCCTTGGCAGAGACAAATTGAATTCAATTACTCGGAGAAAAACCCAATATTTAAACATATTTGCTACTGAGATTAGTGGAGGATCTCGTCAACATTTTTCTTCTTGTATTTAGCATTCAAGAGAGCATTTATTGCCTCTCTCCATCTGAGTTTTTCCATTTTCAGAATCTTACATATGCTGCTACCAGTGAGAAAAATGAGACCTTGATGAAACAAAAGCTTCCCAGATATTTTCCCGTAGAATGTCCTGTCTCTGCCACATGCTTTTATCAAATAAAAGCTATTGATGCTTAGATTCTAACCCCAATTCAATTGCCACCAAAGTTGATCACCATATGTTTAAACTTTTGCATCATAAACATGTTGATAGCATTGATCGGTTTATTATGGAATCTAATTAATAACTAATATTGGTGCTGTCATCCTGTCTGTTGCCTATTTCTTATTTATTATTTGAGACAATGTTTAATTTTACATTGACAGCAACAGTGGTAGGTTTGTGTATTACAAATTAGTTTCTTGAATACCACTATAAATTACTGGTCATTAAGGGTTTGCAACTAAAGGGTATAAGCATTAGATTCCATAATTTGATTAGTTCCTTTCATGAATATTCAATTAGATATTGTGTTGCAAATAATTTACTACTAATAAGGTTTTGAGCACAAGGTAGGGTGGATTAACATACCTTGTTCATGTTATGATGTGAAAATGAAAAATTGTTCCAATTGGTGGTTTTGGTTCACAAAGTTGAGTAGTAAGGGTCAGTAAATGATGTCGATTTATAGGCACTAGTTAGGGTATGAGAATGTTGTCTTAGTCATATCTTAATTTTATATATATATATATAAGGAGGGATCAAATTACTCCAAGAGTAACTCTAAGGGAGTTATTCCGCATCCTCACCATTCATTTTCTTGTAATCTAATGATTCTAACAAATGACACATCTTATTCGTTAGATTGTAAGAAAAATGAGGTGTGAACAGGAAGTAACTCTTTTAGAGTTACTCTTTGAGTAACTTGATCCCTTCTCAATATATATATATATATATGTGTGTTTTAAATGTTTGTGCTCTATCACGTTTACCTGTTCGACTTTCAGCTAATGCTGAATATTTTTACCCCACCAGTGCTATCAAAGTTTATATATATATATTTTTCTTATAGGAAAAGCCTGCATCAAGAAAGTGTTGCTTAGTAATTGTCTCCAGGAACTCATGGAGCTTCACCAGGTATATTGTTTAAAAAGTTATCTTAATATCTTTAGAACTGAACACAGTATTCAGTTCTCACCCTCTCTCTGGTGGTTCATATTGTCATGGACCTTCTGGTGCTTATTCTTTAATGCCCCCCCTCACATGATTAATTTGCTTTGTTTAATAATAACTGTGAACTGTATTTTGTTCTAACTCCATATAAGTTTGAAGCTCTATTTGAATATGCTGTTGTGTATTTCAGGAAAGTGAAGAAGAAGTCACAGACACAGAGCAAGCTGAAAACTGGTTCTCTTTGACTTCTGCTCAACGCATATGTGGTGGGTTTTCTATATAGTTTTAGGATTCGGACTCATTTACCTACTGCTTCTGGTCCATTCTACTTATCTTTGCCTGTTTGAATACTTTTGAATGGGTAGTGTTAAGGAACTTTCTTATAAGATTCTTACTATGTATATTTCTTGTTAAACTCATATGTTGACAGGCCTAAATTTCATGATGAATGAAAATTATGAATATAATTGAGGTTAAAACTATTCCTATCAATTTGTGTTTATGTTTATTCTTAATTTTTCTGCAGACATGTTTCTTGCTCTTGATAAAGATACAAATGGGACATTAAGCAAGCAGGAGCTACGAGAATATGCAGATGGGACTCTAACTGATATTTTTATTGAGAGAGGTAGAAATTATTACCATAATACCCTTTTTAGATATGGTGTAAATTTGGCACATTTACCACTGGCATGAACATCTATTTAAATATTCTGAACTCCAAAATGCTGGTTTCCTTCAATTTCCTTTTGGTAATAATAACTGGTTGATACCCCTATATGTTCTCTATTTTACTGTGCTTTTGTTTTTTATTGCTGGATTGTAACATCATCGTGGATTAGTTTAGCAATGTGTAATGTGACTGTGTCATTGATAGTTTGACACCCATTGTCGTTTGTAAATCAATGACTAAAACTAATGCACTTCCTGTAGTATATGATGAACATATTCGTCGTGGAAAGAGTGGTAGTGGGAATGCCCGGGAGATGGATTTTGAGTGTTTCTTGGACTTCGTTCTGGCTTTAGAAAACAAAGACACCCCAGAAGGCTTGACATACTTGTTTCGGTGTCTTGATCTTCAAGGGAGGGGTTACCTTACTACAGCTGATATTCACTCCCTTTTCAGGTAAACTGTCATACTGCTAGTATTCTATTTATTAAGTATTCAACTCAATCTTTTTCTTCGTGTTTGTTTTCTTTACTATTTTTCTTCGGCTTTTTTATTTGAACTTGCATGTGGTATTAGTTTTTTACGCAATAAGTTAGCAAACTTCTTAACGAGTAATGATTATTTAACACTATGGAAGAATAGAAGGGGAGCATCTAGATGGCAAGATGTTGCTTGATACAATCTTCCTATAGAGAAGAACTGTTGTTTCCTGCTTGCAGTGCTTGAGCAAGTACTGTAAGTCTCAAATAGACAGTGACAAATTAGTTATAAGATGGAACCCACGGAGGGAGATCTTTGATGTCCTTTAACTGACAATGTGATTTAATGGTCATATAATTTGACATTGTTACTGAAGTTTTCACTGACTAATCCTTTTCTTGTGGGGGAAAAAACAGAGATGTACACCATAAATGGATTGAGGGTGGCAACTATGAACTTTGTATTGAAGATGTAAGGGATGAAATCTGGGATATGGTTAAGCCAGCAGATCCACTCAAGGTAACATTGGCAGACCTACTGAACTGCAAACAGGGTGGAACTGTAGCCAGCATGCTCATAGATGTACGTGGGTTTTGGGCCCATGACAATAGAGAAAACCTTCTCCAGGAGGAAGAAGAACCAGAGGAAGAATAACTCTGATCATGGACTTGCTAACATAAAACTGCTGCCTCCGATACATTTCAAATTAGGATTCCTCACAAGATGTAACCTCTCTCATGTTTGAATTATTAAATGTTGAATTAGTTGTGGTTATCGACATGTTAACTGTAAAAACATCATAAATTAGTGTGTATGTAGTAGCCATTGGTTCCAAGTTCGATCCTAAACTTTAGCCAAATACTTATGATGATTGGATATGAAGTAATCATATTGCTTTGTTATCTATGCTAAGCGATGTCGAATACTTCCTCAATTTCTACTTCAAGGGAACGTTTGGTAGAAAAGTTTTTCATATTCAGAATCATGGAAATTATAAATCCCAAGAATCAGTTAAACTTGAAAATGTTTAGATATGTTTTCTAAGAATTAAAATTTTTTATGTTTTATAGGTAGATAAGTGATTCTTTAAAAAAATTGTCTTTTTAGAAAAATGATTTTTTTAGATAGATTTTATGTAAAATTTTATTGTTAAAATGTTTTATAAACTTTAAAATTATAAATATGTTGGTATAGTTTTTTAATATTTTTATTTAATTTTAACATAACTTTTCATTCTCTACTTTAATTTTGTTTTACAATTTTACTAAAATATTTTTAAATGTTGCAGTACTAATATTTGAAAACAATTTGTTAACTAATACAATTTTAAAAAAATAAAAATACTTAAAATAAAATTTAATATATTAAAAAGATTAAATAATATATTTTATAAAATAATTTTATTTTTAAAATTATCTTAAGAATATTAAGAATATTTATTAGTATTTATTATTTTCAAATATAATTATTATCACATTTTTTATAATTGTATTAAATGAGTAAAATGAAAATATGTTGTATTTTTATATCATCAAACATTTCCTCTAACTTGAAAAAAATAAGATTTTCATTTATAAGTTATTGTGAATAACTTTTGAAAAATAATGTTTTTTAAGAATATTTTTTTTATCATCACATACCAAACATGAAAAAGTAACTTCGTCAATTATAAAGTTGCGAAAACTAAACTTTTCATTTAGTAAGCTGGAAACTTGAAATTTGCAATTACAATAAATCAAAATTATACATTTCGGTTAAGTTTTCTTTCGCTGCAATTTTTTATTAAACTAATTTTTACCGTTTGTTTTATTAAACTAATTGAGAATTTTGAAATAGGTTTCTATTAAATTCATCTTTATTGAGATTTTTTAATTAAGTTTTTATATTGTTTGTAATTGGATTTTTGAAATTTTAAACTTTCTAATTGAGTTTTAGGCACTTTTTTTTTATTAGATTCTGTTACTTATAGAGATTTAATAAATAATTCAAACTTATTTAATTAAACTAACGTTCTAAATCCTGAATTATTTAGAAAAAATTTAATTAAGTCTGTATTTGACGAAAATTTGATGAAAATATTGTAGAATTTCTAATTAAAATGATTTAAAAGTTAAATTACCTAATTATAGTTTTTTAAAATATAAAAATTATTTTAAAAATTCTAAACAATTTAGGGACTTGTAAATTAATTTAATCCTTTCAAAAAGAAATTTTAAATTAAAATGAATGTTGACATAAAAAATCTTAAAAACAGGTTATAAATTATGAATAAATAATACATATAATGATAATGTAAATGTTTTTTTATATTTTATCTAACAATAAAATTATATATATATATATATATATATATATATATAAATATATAACATAATATAATATACATAGGGTAAGATAAATAAATTTAATTTGATGCCTGTTAAAAATTTGTTATCAATATATCGGTAAGATGATATTTTATTTATGATCAATTTGAATTTATAAAGTGTTTTCGTGAATGTATTTTCAACCAGCACATGTTCATATTTAAATGAGAATTTTTATTCTCAAAATATATTTCTTTTTCACTTAATTATTTTATTGTCAAAATTCAGTTTGTCAAATGTGTGGCATTTACAAAAAAAACCTACACTAAAAATTGAGTGATTAGAAATTCAGATTGAGCAATTATCAGAAAGAAAGAAAATCTGAGAACATCTTACGCCGCCATAATCGTTTTGCTTTTCCTCCATTTTTTTTTTCGGAGGGTTATGACTTGTGAACTTTAAAAATTAGGGTTAAATCTCATTCCATATTTCCTCCATTTACTAGATGGTTAAATAATCTCATTCCAAACCCATATGGAGTTGCACTTTTCAGAAACTAGGGTTTCTCAGAATCCCACTTGAGCCACATTATTAAAAAACATCCGAAGCTGCTTCGTATGCTTCATTAGCAACCCCGGATTCTTAGTTAGAAGCGTTCAATTCCTAATTGCAAAGACACCCCAAAAGGCTTCACACCCCAAAAGGCTTAATTCTCATGCTGTTGATATACCATCTGTATTATATGTTTGTTTGTTTTCCTTACTATTTTTCTTGGGCTCTTGATTTTAACTTGCATGTGGTATTGATATTAGCTTTTTACACAAGTTTTCAATGTTCTAAAGAATGTTTAATGCTGTTATTGGAAGAATAGAAGGGGAGCATCTAGATGCCCGGATGTTGCCTGATACAAACTTCCTATAGAAAAAAAAACTGTTATTTCCTGCTTGCAGTGCTTGAGCAAGGCCTGCAAATCTCAAATAGACAGTGACAAATTAGTTATAAGATGGAACCCACGGAGATCTTTGATGTCTCTTAACTTGTCATGTGCTTTAGTGATTATATAATTTGACACTGTTATTTTAACCTTTTTTTTTTTCTTTAATTGAACACAGATCCACTCAAGACAACATTGGCTGATCTACTGGCCTGCAAACAGTACAGAATTGTAGCAAGCATGCTCATACATGTGCATTGTATATATATATATATATATATTCATGAGCACAGAATAATCAAAGCAACCTTCCAAAGTACATATTCCTATGGATTCAGGCAATGCACCTCTGTATTTGATCTTTATACTTTTCATGGACTTAAAGCCGTGTAAATGAAAATAGATATTAAGAAAACTGAACCAGTAAATGAATAGACTAGTAAGCAATTGATGATCATGCCATGTTTCAAGTGAATACAGTTAACAGATGAAGGTATGGTAGTTTTTTATAAGTTATGCTTCGCAATTGGATAGTAGTGTGGTTGAGAAAAGGATGAAATATTAAGGAAAGAGTTAGTGTGTTCATTTTTAACATTAGCACCAAAAGCAGAAATGCTGCCAGATGAAATTATATACTAGACCTAAAATACTCCCTAGCTCTGGAGGTATTAACGTCCAAAATAACAAACCTTTCAGTTATTCCTTCTGATTGGACAGGACAATGTTTTTCAAACGAACCTGAAAAGTACCCAACTTTGTCTAGAAAAATGATGAAGTACCTTAGTTCAAGGCAACAGATACCGAATTTGTCTTGCAGGAATGGTCTAATGGGCAAAATTGAAGTTATCTCCATTCCAACATCTCCAGAAGCAAGTTTAACTTTCTCTTCTATCCGTGCTATGAACTCTGAGGTCATCACATGAGCAATGACAGTTGGATTTGGGTCCCCTAGGACAACTTGTAGCTCCCTCTTTAATCCATTGTAGAATTTCTTTTGTAACAGCATTTTTTCCTGATTTATTCTAGAAGTTTTAAACAAAAAAAACATTCATACTGGTAAAGAAGAACATAGGGTGTTTCTTAAACAATTCAAGAAAGTATATTCTTTTCCAAAATCAACTGTCATAAATACCAAGATCCTTTACAAATAATTTTAACCACAAATAGGTTGATTGGCTATAGAAGTTTGTTGCTGCCTTTTGAGCTAAGGAAATATATTGTAGTTCATATAAAGGCAAATGCAGAAATAGCAATGGCATTAGAAGGGAAGATAAAAGTGTCCAAAAATTGCTAAAGCAGAAAAGCAATTGACAATGCTTCATTCGGATAAGAAGAAATTAAGTTGATTGCAAAAGTGAGAGGGAACTAAAAATTTAAAACCTAAACTATCAGAAGACCTTTTTGTAATGATAACAAGAGAAGCATTCAGAAAATTGTATATAAAATTTCATCAATAAAAGTGAAAAACCAAAAGAGTCAAAAGAAACCTTTTACAGAATATCAAGAAAGTATCAAGATATCCTCCATGAAGAAACCCAAGAGTATAAAAACCAAAGCAAAAAAAAATGTTCATTAAGTATGCCATGTTCAGCAATTTCTCTGCATATACAATGAAGAATCTAAAATAGCCATCAGCTAAGCCTAAACACCGCAAAAATGTTTTATTCCATAAAAGAGGAAAAAGCAAAAATTGTCCCTAAAATTTAAAAATTCATCCCCAACCATAGGCAGTTAGGCACCAAATAACAGCATGCATTGCACACCACCAATTTGCCTTGCCTTCTTGACTCCATCCAAAACCTCAAAATGTTATGCGAGAAATGAGCAAGATGGATCAAATCGTTGCAACCCGACTCATGACATCTAAGGTTTCAGCCCTTGACTGTATATGCTACAGAGAAAACCAATATAAACCAAATCAGCGATCAATAATTGAAGAAGTTGCATAAAATCAAAGCAAGCATGTTAATTGTTTACTGGTGTGTCATTCAAGTTTCCTGTGTGTTGACTCACAAGTCCAGGATGAAGGCATGCTTGATTTGCATCAGAGTGAGAGTGAAAGGGTAAGAACTAAGAAGTGGTTGTGGAAGAAAGGCTGAGCCTGAGGTTGTAGAACCAAGTGCTTCAGATCCCTCAAACATATTGGAAATTATGACATTGATCGCAGGCCAAATCACCACCTCCAGTCACTGCTTCACTGCTACCATTCCATCCCTCAAAGAGTGCCATGTGCAAATTAAAGGCAGAAGCAATACGAGAACAAGTTATAGCTATGTTGTGTGTTCCTTATTTTCCCAATCATGGAGGATTTAAGTTACTTGTCCAACTACATCCAGGTATCTTGATGATTTTCTTTCCTTCCATACCCATTTTCAACTTCTTGGCATCATCCCATTTTCCAACAGTAGCATATATGCTAGAAAGAAGAGAACAATAACCAGTTGTATCACTCTCCAGCTTAATGCAATGCTGGACAGCTATTTCCCCGAGCTCCACATTGTTCTGTAATCTGCAAGCAAGAAGCAGAGCTCCCCAAACACCAGCATTTGGTTGCATTGGCATATTTATTATAAGCTTATATGCTTCATCCAGATATCCTGCCCTTCCCAAGAGATCAACCATGATTCCATAATGATCAATTGAAGGCACAAGTCCATAGTCCTTCATGGAGTTAAAGCATTGGTAACCTTTTTCAACCAACCCAGCATGATTATAAGCAGTTAGGAGTCCAGTGTAGGTGACTAAATTAGGACCAATGCATTCTGCAAGCATCTGTTCAAATAACTTGATTGCATCAGATGCCTTTCCATTTATTCCACATCCATAAATCATTGCCGAATATGCAACCAAATCCCTCTTTCTCAGGCTATGGAAAAGCTCATATGCCTTGTCAATGCTTCCACACTTTGCATACAAGTCAATTATAGCAGTAGCCAAATGATCATCCAATACAATTCCAAAGTCATTCATATGTGACTCAATCCAGCACCAATGTTCCAGATCCCCCAATTGCGAACATGATGATATAACACTAGCCAAAGTCATCTTATCTGGATGTATGTGGATATCCAGTTTAAGCATATCATTAAACAGTTCAAGGGCTTCCTTGGGTTTGCTATTTTGAGCATAACAAGCTACCATAGCATTATACGAGAGCAAATCTTTGTGATCCATCTGGTCAAAGAGCTTGCGAGCAGAGCCGACATCCCCACTCTTTGAATACCCAGTAATCATTGTTATCCAAGAGACACAATTTCGCCTCGGCATTGCATCAAAAAATTCTCTTGCTGACACTATGCTTCCACAATCAATGAAACCAGTGATCATTGCATTCCAGGAGGCCTGGTTTCTCTCTGGCATTCGTTGAAACAAAGTACACGCCTGATCCATATTTCCCACTTTGGCATATCCAGAGACCATAGAGTTCCAAGATATGACATCCTTCCCCGGAATCTCATCAAAAAAATCTCGAGCCTCATTCAAGTTACCAGCTTTCACATACCCAAATAACAAAGAATTCCAAGAAACCACACTTCTCTCAGCCATTTCATCGAACACCTTTCGTGCAGTCCCCATGTCACCCATTTTCGAGTACAGATCAAGAAGGGCCGTTTGCACATAAACACAACGGTTAAATCCAAACACATGAACTTGCCCATGAATTGACACACCACCCAACATGTCCTGAATCCTAGCACATGACTTGAGTGCAGAGGATACAGCATATGAAGTTGGACACAACCTCATCTTATGCATTTGAACATAGAGAGAAACAGCTTCAGTGAATAGACCCTTTTGAGAGAAGAATCGAATCACACAACCCCACGAGAAGGAATCTGGATTGTGCAAATGGTGAAGCATTAAGTATGCATAATGTGCCATAGTTCTGTAGTTAGTGACATCACAGAGAAGCATGTGATGGATTAAAAGGGGTTGAAGAATGGCAAGGCCATTGATCAATATGTTGGCATGGATTTGCTTTGCCTGCTTCACAGTTGAACATTTTTTCATCAATGTTATCAATTTTGTAGCTACCATTTAAGCTTTTTTGGGTTTTCTTTATAAAAGAAAAAACTTTAACCACTCAACTCAAGCAAAACCCTGTTATACTTATTGATCTTCTCCATCAGCATTTCCTTTCACTGGCAAGTTCCAACAACATGATGCTCAAGGCCAACACAAACACCAATTAATCCCACTTTATGACACAATTATTGGGATTTTGTTATTATCCTTAGCAAGTGGACCAAGTAATATAAAAATTACAACTCAACGGTTTTTAATATAATTATTATAAAAATTATAAAATTTATTATACAAAATAATTTATAATTTAATAATAATGTAAAATTAAAAATTAAAATAAAAAATATTATTTGAATAGATAGAAATAATACAAATTTAAAGAATTTTCTCGTTATTTATTTGAATAAGAGCGAAAAATAATAAATAGGTGATATAAAGGGATCTTTTACACAATTAAAAAATAACTTTAACACACAAAATTAAAAAAAAATACTATTTATTTTCAACATAAATTTTTTTGTCATAATATTTTGTTTAATGTTAATAAAATAAAAATACTCTCTTTCTCTATTTTTAAAAAACTTTTTTTAATATATTATTTGTTATTAATTAAAATTTAATAGAAATTATAAATTTCGTGAGTCTATCTAACAAATATTTTTCTTAATTTAAAAATGAAACTTACTAACATTTATAATTTATAGTAAATTTTAGTTAATAAAATAATATTAAAAAAGATATTTCCCGTCTTCATAGTTCATACTCTCCTTATTAAGTCTCTAAAAAATGTGCATCTTACTTTTCTTCCTAAATAGAATAATATTTTTCTATTTTTATGAATCCAAACAAGGCCATAAAAGAAAGGACACCTCTGATATTTGATGCTTTCAAATAAAGACAGCTCTGTTCATAGAACACCCGTGCCATGTGTAGTCTAAAATCTTCAAGAAAATTATCACGGTTGTGTGTTGAATGGAGTCATTTTTTAAAATTTGGTAAAATTAATATTAACAAAATAAAATTTAAATATTATTTTTACATTGAAATGAAAGGAATATTTTTAATTAACAAAATATGAAAACAATGTTTTAAAAATTAAAAAACAAGACTAAAACCGTGTAGAGGATCTGCTTTTGTCCTTTTTACTATCTGTGGGCCCCACAAAACAAACACTGACGTGAGATACGGTCTATGCTTTTCCATCGACCAAGTCCCGAGACAACTGATCCCACAAATGACGACTTTGCCGTGAAATTCATTGTTAAATATCTATTGGTTCTAGGATACTTGATGTTGAGATAATGATTAAGATAAAATTAGATTCACATATATGTATTTTTAATAATTTTTATTAAAAAAATATAAACCTTGTTATTTAATATTTTTGCATTTTGTTATAAAAATCTATTTAATTTTTCTATAAAATTACATTGATAATATTTATAATATTATTTTGATCTCATTATTTATCTTTTTAAAACGTATGCTCAAACAACTAAATTTTCAAGAATATATTACCCAAGGCCTAAGTGCTACCTATTCACTTGGAGATGACAGTGAGATGTGAGAGGGTTTGATTATCGTTCTCGTCTCTGCTAAGGACGAGACAGGTTGAGAGCGGGTTTTAAAAAGATGATACAAAAAATTAAAATTCATTTTCGTCCTCCATTTAAGTCGAGGAACTTATATTTTTAATACTTATAAAAATCAGAGTGTAAAAATGTATATGAACTCAAATTTAAATATATATATATAAAAATTATAATATAAAAGTTTAATATTTCATATTCAATAAAAATATAAAATTATTTCATATTTTATATTTAATTAATAAAATTTAATTTAATTTCTATATAATATTTATGTAAAGAAATTTATACCATAAACTAATAAAAAATCATGATAAAAATATAATTTATAAAATAATTATTATAAAAATAGCAAAATAGAGATGATTGAAAGATGGTATATTTTTGGGTAAAATAAAAAAATTATAGAAGATTATTGGTGTAATTTGCAGGCTCAACGGTAACTTGGAAAGCAAAATTAAGTAGTAAAAAAGAGTAGTGTAGGGCGTACCGTATCCAACCAAATCCTTCATTTGCGGACCTGACACTGACATTTGGCTAAGCTAACGTGCGCATCCTCTCTTCTGTCTTGTGTCTGTACACACACTTCACTCTACTTCTTCACACTTGCTTTCCTTCCAGCTCATGCTAATTATAACTTCCTTCTTTCTTCATTCAACAACTTGAACCGGCGTCGTTCCCTTTTACTCCCTCATCATTATTGCCCTTTCTGGCCTTTTAGGGTTATACTCCGAAGATTCTCTTCTCTTCTCTTTCAACATGTTTGGCTTCTCTCGTCGCCGTATGAAGCTTGGCAGGTAAATAAACCCTTTCTTTCTTTCTTCATTCACTTCATTTGGTAACCATGAGTTGCTAATTAGTGTGATATAACATTGGTGTGTCAGATTGAAGGTGCAGCTTTCTGAGGCCAATCAGGGAACCAGAACTCCCGTTAGGCACCCCAAACGAAATGGAAACTCCAATGTAAGATTTTCTTTTAATTTTAAGCTAGCTAGCTTGTGGAATGACTTTTCTCCCCCACTTTATATACACTATTTTTAGTCTTATTACTAGTCAATGTGGGATTTCCAACTTATTTTCATCTTCATTCAAACAATGAGCTTCGACAGTGGGGTGTTTCCTAAGTTTTAAGGTTCTTCCAGGGAGAAGGAGATGCAGGGTCAAGTGGCCATTCTGATGAAGTTGATTGCCAGCCTTCAACTGAGATAAGTAATTGTGCATCAGGCAGCTCAGAGCACTGGATGGTGTTGTCTATTGATGGGGATAAACCCTCTCCTAGATCCAATGTCTGTCATCTTATCATTCTTTTTCTTCTGTGTCCTTTTCTGGGACTGCAAGTATTAGTACTCATATATAGGGATTTGGCTCCTCCTCTAAAGTGAGCAATGGTAAAATAAGTCCTTGATGAGAAAATCTACGATGATAATCTAATGCATTTGCAATTTGTGATGCATGTGCACGTAATATCAACCGTTATTTTCTCATCAAAGACTGATATTACTTACCTAATTACCTTACTCTCTAAAGTGAATTACTCTCTTTAGAGAGGCTGAATCCTCATATATAGTTGGCAGTGAAGGTAAAAAGACTGAATTATTGTTATTCATTGTGAATTGTGAGTAGCATGCAGCGGCAGTCATTGGGAATAAGGTGATAGTAGTAGGCGGTGAATCTGGGACTGGATTGTTGGAAGATGTGCAGGTATAAGTGGGAGATTGTTGCTGAGTTTATGAGCATCAACATGAAAATTAAGTAATTACTTGCTTGTTGGTTCATCTCAACAACTGGGTGCTATTTATTTTTATTGTCAGGTGCTGGATTTTGATAGATTTTCATGGACCACGGCGTCGTCAAAGCTTTACTTGTCGCCAAGCAGTCTGCCACTGAAGATTCCAGCATGCAAGGGCCATAGTTTGGTACTTAATGTCCTATTAGCAACGTATTATTAGCACCCCAGGCATATCAATCATTTTCTATTTAATGTTCTTGAGAATGCACTCCTCATTTTTCACTATTACATTTGGCATTGCTTCATTGTGCAAGACATGGAATAACATGTCTCTCATTATGTGGAAAGGTCATAAAATTGAATTTCTCAAAAAAGTAGAAAAAGCAAATCATGGGTCCTCAGTGCACCCTTGTGTGTCCAAGCACACTATTCACCAGCAAGTTCTGTCTGCAACAAACTAATGTTCTGCTTAATAACGGTATAATCAATCAGATCTCATTGCATGACCCCTTGATTAGACTAAGCAAGTGGAGGAACTAGTATTAACTATTAAGAGTTTGGAGTGGCCCCCACCAAATTATATATGATATGGAAAATTTGGGCCCTCCAACATTGAGTATGAAGTTCATAGAAAGAGATATGAGAGAAAATTTTAAAAAGGAAAAGAGCACTATTTTCCTATACTAAAAAATAAAGGAAAATTCATCAGGAATGGGGTTCAAAGTAGTAAATAGAAACTTGACAATGAGGAACAAGTAAAGTACCATAGCCACTTGACTACTTCAATATACTCTTATACTTGAGCTTTATATCAATTGTATAATACTTCCCGTAATCAAGTGTTTTGTGTTGAATAACCTTTTGTTTTAAATTTATAATAATAATTGATGATGATTTGTGTCTGCTTTCGAGTCTTACACTTGACGATAAATTGACAAGGTATCCTGGGGGAAAAAGGCGCTCCTTGTTGGAGGGAAAACAGACCCAGGAAGTGACAGAATTTCAGGTTCAATTTCATGTTCTCTTCATGTTATAGTTCTGTCCTGTTTATTGTTGTGAAATTGTTCTGATTATAATTTTGGTGTTTGTATAGTATGGGCATTTGATACAGAGACAGAGTGCTGGTCACTCATGGAGGCAAAGGGAGACATACCGGTAGGAATATTTGTTTCATAACTGTGCATATGGTGCAGTGATAGAAATTGCTCTTGTGCATTGTCTTTATTGGTATATAGAACCAAATGCTAGGAACTGTGATATTATATTACATATTCTGTCTTTATTGATTAATTAAAATGTCAAAAAAAGAAGAACCAGGTTATGAATTATGATTGATGACTTCCCAGCGGATGGAAAAGCTTTGTATCTTGATCAAATTGATATTTTTCACACTTGACATGCATGTAATTCTCATATTACATTTTAATTTTGTTTAGTTACATTATCAGGAAGTTAAGAGCATAAACAATAATTTCAGACAAACAAAATAGAATCATAACCTGTAATTGCACATTTACTAGAACTAATATATCATCCTTTGTTTTCTTTAATTAATCTCTATATGGTCTCTGACACCTTGAAGTTTATATCATACACCTAGGCAGTACTGAACAAAGAGTTTGTTCTTGATAGGTTGCTCGCAGTGGTCACAGTATTGTTAGATCAACCTCTATTTTAATATTGTTTGGCGGCGAGGATGCAAAAAGGAGGAAACTGAATGATCTACATATGTTTGATCTCAAGTCCTTGACATGGCTTCCACTTCACTATACGTAAGTGATTAAAAAGAAAAAAAAAGGAACTTTTGAAAAGAGAAAGTTCTAGTTGCGACTATGTAGTTATAATCACCCAACCCAATATCCTGATGTTATGTTGCTTTTGAAATTATATTACTTGCAGGGGAACAGCACCTTCTCCAAGATTCAACCATGTAGCTGCTCTTTATGATGATAAAATTCTTTATATATTTGGAGGATCATCAAAATCCAGGACTGTAAATGATTTATATTCACTTGACTTTGAAACGGTGAGTGAGCTCTGTAGGTCCAAATGTGTCTATAGTCTATACTGCAATACCATGCAGTATAACTGCTGGATTTCTCCACAGTGCAGATGAAATCTCCTATTTTTCGACCATATAATTTGATAAAAATATATATTTCTTCAGATGGCATGGTCAAGAGTAAAGATACGAGGTTTTCATCCATCACCTAGAGCTGGTTGTTGTGGTGTCCTATATGGTACTAAATGGTATATTACAGGGGGTGGAAGCAGGAAAAAGAGTATGTTTTATAATGGAAAGAACATTTTTTTATGATATTAATCCTATTTATTTCTGTTTTGAAACTTCTGCTATATTTCAACTGTGGAGTAATTTATACATTGGCCTGAAGTTCTTTACTCTGTGCTTACTGTATCATACTTAGAGTATGTTTGGGTAAACTTCTCCATAAATACTTATAGGAGAAAAAATGAAATAAGTTTCTTCATAAATTAAAATTAACTTATACATAAGCTAATTTATAGAAACTCTCTCATATTAACTTCTCCAAAAACTGATTTGTAACTTATGTATAAGTTATTTTTAGTTTATGGAGAAACTTATTTTATTTTTCCTTTTCCTATAAGTACTTATAGTATTATGCTGTTGGTTGTATAAACTTTGTTAGCATTTCTCTTACTTTTTCAAGTTTGTTGGACAATATTTAACTGGAGAAACAATACTTTTATAGGAAAAAAATCTGATAGGGTAGTTAATTCTGACTATAAAGGAAAGGACAAACAGAATATTATACATTAAGAAACTCATGCATTCCAAGTTCTTTTTCCTTGGCTCAAAGTGAATTTTCCTTAGCTGAATTTTTATGTGTAATATATTAGATGAGAAGCAAATATTGTGAAAAGTAGTTTTAATTGTTGTTAGTATTGATGCTTTTTTATGCATTAAACAATGGTCTGTAAATTATTTATTTCACACTATAAACTTGCCTTATTCTATTTGTTTTTCAATATTCCTTTCTTCTCCTACATTCCAGGATACGGAGAGACAGTGATATTTGATATTGTAAAAAACGAATGGTCTTTGGCAGTCACTTCCCCTACATCTTCTATCACTACAAACAAGGTATGCCTATCATTCATCTGCTGTCACCTACTGGCCTCATTTTTTGCAACGTTTGTTTCTTTTATTCTTTAATTAAAAGGTCATTAAATAAATAATAAATAACTAATTAATCATAATATGATATTCTCTTTCATTAGAAAAGGTCCCCCCGGGCCTTCAAATATGACTTTTGGTCAACATATTTCTTGTTTCTTCTTTTACTGTAATACAGTAGCATTGATTTTTATTCATAGAATCAGTTTAACCTCTTTTCACTTAATGTTTTGGTGTCAAGGTGATGGAAATAATTACTGAATTTTACGAGACCACCATGTTGCATAGTGGTTAAATGTGAGACTTAATTTGATATGTTTAATCTTCATGAAATCCCTGGCTATGATTCCCCTCCCCATATTAAATATGATATTTTAATCGATTGTTTCAGCCAATGAGATTTTAAATCGAATCAATTCATTTATGAAGCACCTTCTTACTATTAAAATTATTATTTCTAGATGCCTTATATTTGGTATGCAGTCCACGGATCATTCTTTCTTCATGATAAATTTAAAACATGTTTACCTGTTGAATTACCAGGGTTTCAGCATGGTACTCATGCAGCTCAAGGAAAAGGATTTTCTTGTTGCATTTGGGGGATCCAAAAAAGAGCCCTCAAATCAGGTTTGACAGAAAGTGTGAAGTTAATATTTGAGTTCATTGTTCTTATTGAACTTGTAACCTTTTTCTTCTTGACCTAACAGGTGGAAGTGTTGGTAATGGAAAAGAATGAATCAGCACTGGGGAGAGAATCAACTCCTAGTAAACGTTCAGCATCTGTACTACTTGAAAAACATTCATCATCCACTAGATTGGCCTCCTCTCGACTTAATGATTGTTCCCAACGTTTAGTTGACTCAGTTGTTAGACAAAATCTAGCTTCTGCAATTGAACATGGTTCTGGAAGGATATCTCTGTCAGAATCCCTGGTTCTTGATCCCAATTTCCCCCCCACCAACACCTCCCTCCGTAAGCAATTTGATCATGATGAAGAATACAATACTGATCTGAAGATTGACAAGAACTCAGATGAAAGTTCTTTCCCTCAGGTAAAACATTTTTTTTTTTATTAACCTTTTGTTCTAATAATATAAAAACACTTATTGAACATCTCAAAGCATTTTCAAATGTGTTTTTAAAACATGATGGACCCACCTTGGGCATTTTCCTGATACATATCTTAACCATGGTAAACAGATGAACACTAGTGGAGCCAAGACCAATATTGAGGAACAAAAGGCATTGTTATCTGGAATTCCAAACCAACAAAACCTAGTATTTGAAAATGACATGCCAGAAAGTGATGTGTCATTTCCTGAAAACAATAAATTAGGATCACTGTCTACTTCAAATGTATATCATTACTATGAAAGTAAAGTGGCTTCCCTAATAAGGAAAAATGGAATTCTGGAGGGACAACTGGCAGCTTCCCTGGCGAGCAAAGATGCCGCAGAGAAAAGCTTGGCATCTGTTCTTAAAAGCAGGCAGGAAATGGAGAGAAAATTGGCAGATGCACTGAAGGAGATGGACTTGATGAGAGAGAAGCTGGCCAATCTAGAGTTGGTCCAGGAAGAGGCCAACAACCTATCAAACATCGTGCACTCTGACAATGTACGGCTAGAGCATGATGTGGCCTTCCTCAAGGCTGTTTTAGATGATACGCAGAAGGTACATAACATGCATGACAAAACTTCATTTGATGGAATCTTTTGGATACTTGGTTAATATTATTGGCTGATTAATATGTGCTGTAGGAGTTGCACTCTACAAGAGGAGTCATTGCAGGAGAAAGAGCAAGGGCATTCCAACTACAGGTACATCTTTGGATAGATTAGTAATCTTTGTCTTTAGCAGGATATAACCTTTTTCGTTGTGTTTGGAGTTTCTTGGTGATATTCATTCAATTAATGTTTCCACTAATATGTGTCCGGTTCATTATGTTATAATGTTTTGACCAAACTTCCTTGGACTTGTCATATCTTTGTTGGGTGTTGTACAGTATGAAGTTTTTCATCTCAAACAGAGATTGCAATCAATGGAAAGTCGAGCATCTACTACACCCAGGAAACCGTTTCATGTGCAGTAAGTGGATGTTTGAACTAGCTCACCACTTAAAAATTCGATGTGTACATATACTTGAATCAGCGAGTCACCATACAAGTACAGTTTTTTTTAATTTTTGTGCAATTTGTCATATCAAGAAGCACTGAGTGTGTAAATATACATATTTTTTGCTTACTAATTTTATCTATATCTGGGGGGATTAATTCCGTGGGCGAGGTTCAAGTTTTGTATAAATCTCATAAATTAAAATAATTATGTGATTTCTTTTCTAACATTAAAAAATATTTTTATTTGTCTAAGAACTTTGATTCAAGTAGCACCAAGTTCTTCTGAAAGCAACGAGATTATGTATTCAATAAAGTTTTAATGATTTATTATCAGCCTCTTCAAAATCTTTAATGATTTATTCAATAAATTTGTAAATACAATTTATTGTGTAAAAATATTGAAACATTTCTCATTCATTTACATTTTCTTAATAAATTATCCCCTTCAATTAGAATGCACAAATATAATTTTTTTTACGGGGGCACAAATATAATTAATGTATATACTAAGCATAACAAATTAAGAAAATAACAAAATATTACAAATTCTTTTTGTATGTCAAGTAAGTTGAGCTTATTGTCTACATTTTCTAATTGCCAAGGGCCCATAAAGACAAAGTTAACACAATGGCACTCAAGTCACAAGTAAAAAATAACATAGAACATAATCTATAAATTAAATATAGACTTGTGTGTACGGGTGTAAGTATTTAGTAAAAAGATAATGTTTAATCTTTTTTAAAGTATAAAGGTGAGGCTTAAAAGAAGTATATTAAACTAGTTTAATGGGCTATTTATACAAATAATTATATATTTATTTATATAATTAATGAATTATATATTTATATTATATTATATAAATATTTATATTCATATAATTATTAATAATAAAATTTTAATAAATTAATTTTTATAATTAAAACATAGGATAAAAACAGGTAACAATATCACACATTATTAATTTTGACTCTTCACTATATAATAAAATTAATTTTGACTCTTCACTATATCACAAAATTACATGTAAGTTTGGTTTTTATTGAAAATCTAGTTTGTTTGTTTCTTTAGGTCTATTGACCTATTTATATACCTTATTTAAAATATACTATGTAAAAAGGCTTTCAAACTAGTGAGACTCTTAAATAGGTTTAGTTAAATTTCAAAAAATAGTTTGTAACAAGTGAATAAGTATGACACTGACTTATAATGATGTAAGTCAACCTCTCAATTACCAAAATATATTCTGACTTGTTTACATCTCTACTCAAGCGTGTATTTTTCTTATAAGAAAAAATTAATAATAAGATATTTATAAAATGCATAAATTTTGTTTTAGTAATATTTAGAATATGTTGTATATATATTGTTTAGATTTTAGTTTGTATGCAGATTTCTTTACTATGCATGAATGTATGTAGTTAATATTAATTGCTCGCTCAATAAAAGGTTAAGCCTCTTCGGTTCACATCTATTATGCTTATTCAATGAATAATAGTAAATAACTGTTGAAGTCTTCAATAATCATTTACTCCTTTTATCTAATTATTTATATCTTTTAAAGTGACGTAAACTTAAGAAAATCATTGATTACATACATTTTTTGACAAAATCACCCTTATTGAAAAAAAAAAGGATTCGTTCTTAGTTTTCTAAAGCGGTAAACATTTTGGGACAAATCAAAATACTCTAATACACTAAAAATGGAGATGGAGGGAACATTACAAAATAAATCAAGTAATTAATTTCTCAAATAATATTTATATGAGTTAAGAATAATATTAAATGAGCTTTTTATTATCGATGTTCTTGCGATAATTGTCATGACTATAAGTTTTCTTTGCAAGAATGTAATATGAATGAAAAAGGGAACATTGAAATTGATAGTTATGAATAAGATTTGGAAAGTGTATAGTCTTTTTTTTTTCTCACCATAGTAAAAATTAGAATGCACTTGACTTTTCTGTGAGTAAACGAAATTAATTGGCATGAGCTGGAAGAAAAGAGAGAGAAAGATGATGCGCACGTTAGCAGTAAGCACAGTGTCAGTGTCAGTGTCAGGTCATTGTTTTGGCTCCGTATAACAAGGATTTTGGTTGGGACAGCCTACGGTGGTTTATTGTAGTTTGAAATGTAATCACTCCGTTTTAATGGACATCCTCAACAAATAAAAATGATTTTTGGATACCAAAAATTTATTTGACACTTAGTGAAAAAAAAATGAGTATAATAAATAATATGATACTATAAAAAAATGAAAAATATTAATTACATGTTTGAAAAATAAAAATATGTCCAACAATTATTGTTTCCGAGAAAGTTTGCGGACCCTTGCAATACTTTTTCAGTGGATGAGCAAATCTTCACGGATCCAAAAGCAAACCTTTAAAACATTTTTTTAATAGTTTCTCGTACCTTAGTCTTCTCCTATGTTCGTGATTTACATAATCTAACAGTGTTATAGTAGTATTGTCATAATTATAACAATTTTATAAAATAATGATACAAGATTAAAAATTATATATAAAAAACAATTAGAAAGCTTTGATCCATAAAGGAAAACTTTAAAACTAATAGTGTGGATTCAAGATTGTTGCCGTAATGTATAGTATGAAAAGAAAGGTGGAACAGTTGATTTAATGTATGTTTAAATGAGCTTTAGTTAAATCTAACAAAGATAAAATGGTTTAATGTCGCAAAGCAAAATCCAACCAAAACAAAATTTTAGGTAATGATAGGGATGGGACATTATTGAGTTTCTTTTTTAACCAGTTGCACTTAAGTATGGATACACCTTTATTTATTTATTTATATCACTGATAAATATGTACGTGTCAATATATGTATCACTATCACGCATTGAGTTTAGTGCATTGAAAGCAGATGTTTTTGCGACTGTTTTAAACAGAATATTAAGAAGATAAGAAAGGAGGGGCATATTACAGTACATACATGTATAGGTGATATGATACGATCTGTATTTTTTTTTTCACAATAACAAATATTTGTATACTTTTTTTTTCATTTGCAAAGTATTTAATTTTATTAATAACTAATATTTGTCAAAAAAAAAAATCACCACTTATTTATTTATATATTTTTTTAATTCATAACACTCAAACTCGATCAAGATCTTGCTTAATCAATTCAAACTTAATACAACTCACATTAAGATAATGGTAATTGATATGCGTACTTACGTCCTGAATATTTAACAAGGCTCTGAGCTGAATATTTATGCAAGTTCAAAGCATTTTTTAGAAAAGACTTTTAATATTAATAAAAATAATTTACTAAAATTATTATAATTTTATTTAGAATTTATCTTTGGAACTCCCCTTAAGATAACTTTATTTAGTAATAATAATAATTTTTATTTAACATTTTCTACAATGGTAAAAAATGAGGTGTATTTTTTTTGTCAAAAAATAAAAAATAGGAGGAGTCATAGTAGATAATATGACACAATTTTTTTAAGAAAAATATTTAGTTATTCTTAATTATCAAGTACTTAATTACTATCTCTTTTAATTTATATCTTTTGAAAAATGTTATTAACAAGTAAAAATATTTTTTTAGGCTTAGGGCCGACCCACCAATACCTAATTAATTAACTCGGTGTTTAAATCTGAACCTCTAACTTGATGAAACGCATGCAATAAATATTATCACGAAATGTATTATTTATACGGTCTTAATTGAACTAAAAGGTCTTGGATGGACGTATAAATCACGAATTTTAAAAATTCAATAACATATGTCATAAGAAGATTTACTTTCTTTTGTTTCTGAATAATTTTCTGCTACATATATATTACTTTAGTAACATTATCAATATTTTTATTAGTAATATTTTTTATAGCTTTAATAATATTTAAATATTGTTATTTAAATTTTGTAATATAATTCAAACACAATAATTGTTAAAATAATATATTTATATATTTTTATAATATTTTTAAAATATTGTAAAAAATAATTGATGTTATAATGATTCATGGCCGACATTAATCAAGTAGCAGAAGCACTTTTAACGCTGCTGGGGGAGGAAAAAACAATTTCATATCTGTTTTGATTAACATAACACACGGTCTTATAAAATATATTGATGTTCAACACAAACACATTAAGTAAATGTGGAGACTCTTTCTGTAACCAATTAATCATTTCACAGGTGTTAACAAAAGAGAAATTGGTATTTTGTACAGTGTTTTTGTAAAAAAAAAAAAATCTTAGTATAACAAAGGAGAGATAGAGAAAAAGAGAGAATGATGTGCAATAAAATTATTAACATATATGGTAGATAAATAAAGAAAAAATAATATTGTAGAAAATATTAAAAAAATGTCTAAATAATTGAAATCTTAAAAAATATCAATCTTTTGAGGCATATATATATATATATATATTTCTCATTTCAAGGAACTGTTTCTTTTGTTTTATTTTTAAGCTTTAGCATGAATTGTTGGAAGAAAGGCTATTGAGATGACGACGTGAAAAGCTGAAGTTATTGATGTCATTATTCATTTTTGTAAAATACGGTTTATGGCTAATTTTATGAGTATCTTTTTCATAGAATGAAATAATATTCACTGGATTAGAAATTGTTTCATGTCATGTTCTTAGCGTAATTCGGGGAAACAGAGTGTGTTGGAGGTGTTCCAACAGTCTCTATCATGTCCATTCTTAAACTACATTTTTCTCCTCTATTTTAACACTCTTTTTTAACTCCACGATTTGTATATATGCTCTCTCTCCCCCTTTTGTCTCTTTGTTCAGGATCTAACTATTTGATGATGTGATCAAAGGGAATAATCACATTAATTACTCATATATGTCGAATTCACTTGTACCAATGTGTTATTCTAATTTGGGCATTTGTCCCTTATCAACTAGAATAATGTTATATACTTATAACAATAATTTCTATACATTCACTACTTCTCTCCACCACATCTATTATCTTATTACATATTTTTCTCTTTTATTTATAATTTTTTGTAATTAATGTATAAATAACATTACGTACGCTATCAACTAATTAAGTGCTGGAACAAGACATAGCTTGTGGCCGAATCATTTGCGCTATTATTTTTGTCTTATAAATATTCCACTTTTAACTAGTAAGATTTTGTTCTGGTTAATATTTCTATCTTACAAATATTAGCTAGTAAGTTTTTGTTCTCGATTAATTTTTTATATATATTTTAAAGAAATTGTAATTCCAGTAGTGTTACTCTTTTAACAACTAATTAGCTAGTATATATCGTGATTCAGATACACAACTCAGGTTTACATTTTCAACAAGGAAAAATGAGGTTGAAAGGACTAAAATCTAATAATATGTTCACTAGCTTGTAAGGATACTTGCACAGTATATTTAACCAAAAAAAACAAACTATACTACTACGTACTCTAGATAACACCAATATGCAATCCAATAATAAATAATTAATTTGTATGACATTATTTATGAAGATGGAATCCGTAAATATATATATCATATGTACCCAAGATATAGGTGGCTCATAAAAGTGATGGTTTCATTTTTGTGTCCTCTTTTTCTTTTGTTATTAATTTACACTACCAGAAAAAACTCGGTGCTTGATTGTTCTACACCGAAAATTAATTCATCACATGTGGCTAAGATTATTAATTTCGATACATCTTAATTATATTTAATGGTTGAAAGTAAATTCCATCAAAATAAATTCACCCAACTTTAAATTAGGACATTTAATTATCAAGTTAACGTGTATCTCATTTTCTGCTGAAAATAAGAGAAAATAGAAAAAGTGAAAAGTGAAATATGATCAGATAGAAAATTAAAAGAAAAGAGATAGCAAGAAAACAAAGTGAAAATGAAATTAAAAAAAAAAAAGTAAATTTATACTTATATTTTTCCTTAATTATCTTTCTCTTCTTCTCCCCTTTTAGATATATAACTCTGCAGTCCAGAGAGTCTAGCCTTAAATTGAAAATATATAGTTTTATGAAAATACTGATAATTAAAGCACTATTACTGAGCCGATGCTTAAAATGTTAAAGTTCATCATACATGCTGCAACTGGATCCATCTAATTTAATTTATTACAACTACATATATATCAAAAAGATAACATTACATTTAACCGAGCAAAAAAGGCTAAACTACACCTGGATCAGTTAAGTTAGCCTTATTATTACATATATAGGTAGTACCATAAACTCTAATATAATTGCATCCTCATTACATATATAGTTGATCAAACCCAAAGAGCTCCTGCTTTCTTAAGCATTGGAATCAAGGAGCGGTTAAGGTGAAGGCTCATGACTTCATTGGCTCCACCAACAAGCTCACCAGAAATGAACACAGCAGGAACAGATGGAGTACAACCTAGCCTTGAAAGTGCTTGCTCAATGTCTCTGCCTCTAGGTACCTCATCAAGCTCATGAACCGATGGATTCACCCCAAAGTCACAGAAGAGGGTCTTGATGGTGTGGCTCATGCAGCATGAGGTCTTGCTGAAGATCACCACTGGCCTCTCTGATACCATCTTTTTCACCCTATCCATTTCAAATACCTTAAAGTATATGCAACAATAATGCCAAATTAATGGGTTGGAATAAACAGAAGAAGCAAAGGTAGGTATTGAGGTGTGGTTGATGAGGTTGAGGCAAATGTGGCATGCTTATATAGGGGTTTGAAGGTGCTGTGGTGGATTGCCATCGCTAAGCAAAGAAAAAGATAGGGTGGCTAAGGAGAAAAGTGGAGAATCATAGATGAGATATTTGGGTCGGCTTCGAAATTTTCTTTGATCATTTGTTGAAAGTGATTGATCCAACTCTTCCTTTTACTACAAACTTAACGAATCTCTCTATCCATGCATGCATACGGAAGAACAAATACGAGTCCTTGGTACGGCTTCAAAAATAAATATAAAATTATGCTTATGTCCCTTCATCATTGTGACTTTTTTTCATATCTACACTCTTACATATTTGATTCTGCGGACAAAAAATTAACAGTTTTCGTGTTTTATTTTTACACGATTGCATATATATGTACGATTCCCCTTTGGGGAATGAGAGGAATCAGGAATAGGAATGCCTTGGCCATTAGATATATAAATTAGTAAATTAATTAATTTCCTCACAATCATGGTAAAAGTAATTATAATTAGAGGCTCAAGTACTATATATATGAGAAGCTCATTAATGTGTGCCATGACTGATGACATCAATAACATTATCTTTTTATTTTTCCTAATTAATGGTGAATTGAAGTTTCTGCCTTATCTATCATTGAGGCATCTGCTGCGTTGGAAGAAAAGTTGAATTTATCCAATTGGGACCTCTTTTTTGCTACTAAGATTCGCATCCAATTCTAGAAAGGGAAATATCATTGAAGCTTATATCAGGAGTTGAAATAAAAAATTATTATTTGTGACAGCTAGACAGATATCTAAATTATTAATAATAATAATTTATCATTACTTGTGCATTTTTTTTATATATAATTTTCTTTTAGGAATAATAATTTTAGTAACTACACATGTATATGATTTTTGTTGCATGAACCATGAAAATTGTTTTGCAGTCGAAGAACGTTTTTATACGAGAGAATTACCAATTTAATTACTAGAATTGAAATGATAATCAAGTTGGTTCTTAAAATTAATAAAATATTAAATTAATTATTTTAATTCAAATTTTTAAATTATAATTGATGATCAAATTAATCTTTTAAATAAATAAAATAGTAAAATAATCCTTAAAATAATAAATTACCAATAATTCAGTTCTTTAAATTATAAATAAACTTAATTTTACCTTTTGTCTTATAATCTTAAAATTTTACAAACTTATCATAATTTTTTCAAGCATTTTATTTATTTAGTGTATATATTAAATATATAATTACTGATTATACTTTACCTTTCTCAAGTATATTTTATATTTATCATATAAAAATATTAAAAGATTAAGATGATAAATTTATTTTTTAAATATTTATATTTTTAGTTATATAAATTTATAAACTATATAAATTTATTTATTAAATCATATAAAATAACTTATTAATTAAATTATATATTATTTTATAAATTTATTTTTAAATATTTTTATTTTTGAATAACTACTCTGGAAATAAAAGGAGGAAGATATATAAATAATAAATGATTTTATATAATTAAATAAATGGAGGAGACAAATTTAATAAATTTATGTAAATTTAGGATCAAAATGTTATAAAAAATTGAAGGAAAAAATTCATGAAATTTAGAAGTTATGAGGTAAAAATTGTAATTTTTTTTTTAATTTTAAACACTAATTTTACCAACTATTATTATTTTAAAAACTAAATTGATTTTATTTGATCATTCAATATAGTTTTAGAAACTAAATTAATTGATAATATATAATTTTAAATATTATTTTTTATATTATTAGTTTTTTAACCAATTTAATTAATCATTATCATTCACTAAATGGATCATTCATTCGTTTCTACTGTGAGGGTCAATGCCTCTAACCTTTTCCTGATCACCACGCAATTAATATTACGAAATTATTTTGCAATGCCAACTTTTTTGGACAAGTTAAACTATAAATAATATTCACCTTTCTAGAGAGAACTTAATGGAGAAAAAAGTTAATTTTTAATCGAATAGAATATTTATAAGTCAGGCTATGAAGACAATGAGATCATTCAAGGACTGAGGTTCTGGATTAAATAATAGGTTGTCTATATCAATTGGATAGCACCAAAATTACATTTGCTTCAACAAAAATGGGATTTGCAAAGTGATTTACTTGGTTTTGTCAACTTAATTCTTTGGTGAGCAGGATTACTAAAGGATTAATGTAAATAAATTAACTAGTAAAATTAATTTTAATTTGATATTTATAATTTTCTATAAAAACATATTTACATTTTTTATAAATTACTTTTCCATTTAAAAAAAATTAATTCTATAAAATGATCACTTATTGAATATAATTCTTAAACCATTAATTATTTTAACATCAATTTTCCAAAATTAATTTTATCAAAATATAAATCAATTGGACCTTAAATGAAGGATACATATCCTTTCTTCATCTTTCTATCTCCTTCCATCCCCTGTCATGAAAGCCAAAAAAATTACGAGTTTAATTTTTATGTGTATAAAGTATTTGTAACGTTACTTAAATTTGTTTGTGTGTTCTTTTATATTAATATGATATATAAAACTGTTTTTATGTAGATAATATATCAAAGTTAAATTAAATTCTATATATAACCAAAGTTTTTTTAACTTTTAAGAGAAATTTTAACAATTTTTAACATGTATACAATTTATCCATAGCTTTAAACATTTCATACAAAAATGGTTTGCAGTTGCAATATGGTTATATTTTAGAAAAATTATAAAGAATATTGAGATCATTGTGACTCAGATTTACAACGATCACACCGTATGGGAAAAGAAGTTGCAACTAATTAATTATCAAATAATTTATTTAGTAGCAATTCTAGAACTTTTTTGAACTTGTACGTTGTATATATGACGACGAAAAATATTCTGGGAAATTTCTAGATAATGCATGCATACGACATGCTTGATTGTCACTAAAGGAATCTGGGTTTGGTGCAATGCAAGTTATGTTCACGTCCACAACTACTAGTGTTTCACTTTTACATATACCCTTGTGTGTTTGTCTAATCTAACATGGCGCCACGTTTTGTTGCGATAGCAACTTCATCCACACCAAAACAAACAAAAAAAACAAAACAAAAAAAAAGCTGCAAAATGTGCAAAGCTTATGTGGAGGGTTCCTCCCTACAGATTTAAGGTACTTTAGTCTTCATAAACTGGCTCTATGTAGAAGCCAAGGGCCACCTCTTCTTGTTGGTTCATGGGCCGTACACAATAACGTGCATGCTCACGTACTTATAGAACATATACTAACATATTGTAAATAATGGTTGGCAAATAACTATGTTTGAATATGTGATCATAGGTTTGATACTCATATATGTATATATATAAAAAAAAACATTTTTTTGAGAAAAATTAATTTTTCTTTAAATAAATTTTCGTAGATTAGTTCTTAACTCCTTCAAAACATGTCAGGATTACAGAATGAAAAACAATATATTCATGCGTGCATGTAAGCATTTACAGAACAAAGCTCTGGGCATGGACTTAAATTAATTAGAAGAAGAAGAGTGTCAATATGTAATTATTATAAATACAATGTATTAATGTAACAAACATGTTGATATATATTCTCTATGAACTTAATTTTATTTAGGCAATGAGACATGTTCTTTAGACAAATCTTATTTTTTAAAATTCCAATTGAGGTAGCATATGTACATATATAATTAGAGATGGAGAAACATACGTGTGATAGAGACGAAAAGACATATGGCGAACAGAAAAAAGAAGAAAGAATGTTGACTTTATAAGTTGGAAAAAGATTGTTAAAAAAATGCAATGACGGGTCACAAAATTAGGATTTTGAGAGTTCAAGTACACAACTGTACACGTTGCTATTTATTATATAACAAAGATAAAATAACTGTATATATAAGATATACATTCTTCTTCTCTACAGAGGGAAAGAAAAGGACCAAATCAAGGAACCATCTTATCAAAATAAATAAATAAATCAAAGAACCATGTGTAAGTGATATAATATATATACCCTTTTGCCTTCGCTATTGCTTTTTAAGATACGAGACAAAGAGAATTGAATAGCTGAGCCTCTCGCCAAGTATCCAAAACCCTCCAGAAAGCACAATCGTAAAGGAAAATTCTCTTATTTCTCTCTTTTTTTCCGCGTGAGGAATAAAATATATCGATGAATAATATGTATACACACACTCATATTGATTATGAACTTTTGCGAATTATAATATTGATTTATTCTCCAATTATATAAAAAAAAAATATTCGGAGATTTTATTAAGATTGCTTGACTATGATTCCCACGAGCATTATAATTTGTCTTTGATTGCGGCCGAGAATATATCTTCGTAGTTGGAAGAACTTATAACTGATGCCGACCTTAATCCACAGCCATGCATGGTTTTAACACATGCACCTAGGTACTTCAAAAATCATCTGCCGGGTATTCAATTTCACTTTCATTTTTATTGTCGTATTATAACTAAAGTTTTGTTGGAAATACAATCAAAATATTAAATGTCAACAACTCTACTAAAACAACAATAAAGAATTATCAATTATACATGAGACCAATCTAAGGATAAATTGTGGTTTATATATACATAGAACAAAAAATGATTAAGGATAATTCCTACAAAAAAATAATGTCGTTGAGTTTTTTCTTTTCTCAATAAAACTTTAGTTATAATTCACTGAAACTTGACTATAAAAAATATTTTCATATAAGATGTATATAAATAAAGAATTATAATAATAAAGTATACTTATAATAATTATTTAAAAACCAATAATTAAGAATTATTATAAAATTATATATAATAAAATTTAAAATTAATTATAATTTAACATTTAATTTTTAATTAATAATTAATAATTATTATTCTACTTTAACTTTTAAAGTACACAACCCTGAATTCAGCTTAATTATATGCGCATCCTAAAGATTGATTACCCACTTGGGAAGATTGCAGTATAGGGATGGATAACACTTTAATTATTCTATATATAAGCAAATTAAATATGGCACAGTGACAATATTTCTGTTGTTTAGAACGCGGATTCCACACAAGATATCATGATGCAGTATAGAATGAGGGAAGTAAAGTTAGCATATATATTCTGATTTTGTGAGCGTAGATGCACATGGTTGCTGATAAGATAGGATTTGATTGCAAACTCTCTGACCAATTGAAATGTTTACAGTACATAGGTGGCAATGAGATAGGATTTCATAAATCCTAGCGTACATTCCTCTTATTACCTCTTTCTTTTTTTTTGTTCGGTACAACGTCTTATTCCATGTTTTTCTTGACACAAACATGCATTTCATTCCTTTATATCAAAACTTGTTCCACTTTTTCTTTTTAAGTGATTTAATTATCATTTTCAAATAAATTTATAAATAATAATTGTATGCACTAAATAATTATAATTTATTATAAAATTTTAATTAAAATACATTAATAATATAAAAAACTATACCATCTTTTAATTATAATTCATGATAAATTTATTAATTTTTATAATAATTATCTTAAAAATTATTTTTTATTAATTTATAAATTATAATGTAAAATTTTTTAAACTCACTATGTGGCAGTTTGTGCTAGGGGGCAAAGAGCAAATAAGTCGAAGACAATTTATACTTAAAGGATAATGTGTAACGGCCTCATCCCCTAGGCACCCCCAAAAATGGGGTGGATATTAAAGAGAAAAAAAAAGTGATTAATACGTAATAATTAATGTAATGGGAAAGAAAGAAAGAAAGATATAGAAAGAAAAATTTGAGGTGGAAAGGATTTGGCAGAGGAAGTTAGCGTATGCTATCTTAATTTGAACCATATAATTTATAATAAAATATCATTATTTGATATCATATTACTTTTGATAAATTAGTATTATAGCAATTATTAAATAGGAGTAAAAGTGGAAAGAATAATGAACGAGATTTAAATTTATAAAATATCAAGAGTTTTGAAAATAAAAGAAAAAGATTAAAATAGATATGGAATCAAGATAGTAATTAATAACCTATGGCTAAATCATTTGTTTGCATTGATTGCACTTGTAATTATTATTTTAATCTTAAGAAGTAATTTAAATTAAAAAATAATATAATTTAAATTAAAGTTAAAGTTATTTCATAATTTTATAATATTTTTAATTTAAAAGTTACTTTTAATAAACAATATATATTAATATTGAAGTTTATAATATAAAAGGAAAAAGAAAATTTCTTAAAAGAAGTTTTATTTAATATATTTTGTTTTTAAAAATAAAAATACTTGTTTGACAAGAGTAATTTTTTAATATTGTTTTAAAAACTAATATCTCTTTTTAGTTTTTTAAAACAAAAAATTTCTGAATATCTCTAGGTTATTTTTCATTTTCTACTTTCAATTTTTTTAATATTCACATTATCCCACTACTACTTTCTAAAAACTATTTTTTAAAACCGTTTAATTTAAAAAAATACAATTAAACACATTCTAAGTAATTAAAGCAGACATCATTTCAGTCTTTTTTTAATTAAAAACAATATAATTATTCTCCGATTGTAGATGAGAGGATATTATTGATTAAAAATCTGAAAAGTTTTAATGAAATTATTTTTTAATTTAAAACGCAGATAAATTAGGTAAATAAAAAAAAATTGAATCAATATAAAAATCTTGATCATCTCATTAATTTAGTTAAATTTTAGGCATGAGGTTGTTTTCGAAGCTTGATATTGTCTATTAGAATTGTGTTTCATTATGTTTTTTCTTTTGTTATGAGTGAGTTATATATAGGAAGACATGAATGATTGGATGAGCTTTCTCACGGATCAATCAACGAGAATTTTAAGTAACATGTCTTGTTTATTTCTCAATTAATGGTATGATTGGTCTCTAGTATGGTTGTGAGTTCAACATGTGATCATCATGGACTCGAATTAAGTACTCAACCTAAAATTTGAGTAAATATAAGACCTCCCAACCTTGAGCTTGAATGACAAAAGAGGTGTAATTATTTGCCTTTGGGACATTTTCTCGATAGCCCATTAATCATCGAACCTGAAAGGCAAGGAAGTTACAACAAGTTTACCTTTTGCATAAATAGTCCACTAACTAAAATCCTAGCCTTGAGCCTCAAAAATGGAAATTTCACATTCATAGGCTTTTGGGTAATAAAATTCAATATATCCTATATTTTGGAAATTGCAAAGGCCACATTTATGTGTTTTGTAACCTTATCCTTACAAGGGCAAGTTTTGTGTTTGTCTACCTCGACTTAATTTTACAAGAACCAACTTTCTAGTTGTCTAGCTCATTCATCGCAAGGAAAGAATTCATGTTTTATTTAGCTCAAACCTCATAAGGATGGACCAACACTTTGTGTTGTCTAGCTTGGTCCTTGTAAGGACCAAGTTTTGGAATTCAAAAGGATCAATCTTGTGTTTTTGGGTTTGTTGAAGTGGACTAGTTGAAAATGGATTCAACCCTTTATAGTTGAGTTCGAGAAATATGTATAGAGTAAGTCTCGACCTTGCACCATGATTAGTTGGTGAATAATGTAGGAACTTTCAATTAAGATGTTGATAAGAAAGGAATAAACCATGAATTTAGCCTCTAAATTATTACTCTCTCTCTAAATAAGTAATATATTTAAAGTAATGAAATTATATGAATAATTCCTAAAATATTAAAAATTATGTTATATAATTTCGTAAGTATTGAAAAACCTTTCAAATTAGTCTCTCAATGTTAATCAAATATATCAATATAAGAATTAAATTAATGAATATTTAATAATTTAATAACCACTTACATAATTTTATTGCTTTAAAAATTATTTTAAAAAAAATAATACTTTAATGATCAAATTATTTTTAGGAAAGTGGTCAACTTCAATTCTTTTTCTTTTCTCTCACAAGTTTCTCCCAACCCACTAAACCAAAAATTAATCTTGTTTTGTGGATCTAAACTTGTTGCTGGTCCAAGGTCAAATTTAATTCAGTAGCTAGTCAAAATAACAATAGCACACTACTACATTTGTCACATTTGGTAACATTTATTGTAAAAATATTAGCAATGTTTCTTTTAGTAATATTTTTTTTATATTTTTAGAAACATTTATTAAATAAAACATTTTTAGTAATGATATTTTGCAATATGGTTCAAATACAATATTTACTAAAATGTTATCAAAATTAATAGGTAATAAATTTTTTATATTTTCGCAACATTTTATAAATATTGCTAAACCAATATTTTGTACAATAATGTATCTTTTGGGGTGAAATTCTAAATATTTTTTTACAAATACCATACATAATTCACTTTTTTTTCTTGAGATTAATGTAACACAGACTCAAACAAAAAAAATGCAAAAAAAAGACTTTTGACCTAAAAAGATGAAGTCACAAAAGATTAACACGATCGTGTAGCTTTATCTTTATCTTTATTTTTATTTATCTTTTTTTTTTATTCTTTCTTTATCTCTTATTTCATCTACAAGCTCGTGCAAGCCCCTATAAAAGTCTACTTCACACAGTATAAAAAGAAGCAATCTCCTGTAGAACACTTCTATCACTCTCGACACATTTTATCTCACTTCATCCTTTCATACTCCACCACCTCCATCCAAGTGGTCCCCTCGGCCCAGAGACTTCCTGGAAAGCACCTAAAGATAAGGCAGAAATCACGGCATAGAACAAAGGAGCGAGACCTTAAGTTTTGATGAGTTCTAGTTTTCTTTATTTAATTATGTTTGTTTATCTTTTCATTATATGTATGGGTAGCTAAGTTTACTATTAAGGTTATGATATAATTGTGCTTGAAATGCTTCAGTACTCTTTTTTAATGCAATTTTCTATTTATCTCCACTATTTGAATTATCCTATTATTTGAATGTGTTTACCCGTTAATCAATTAGTTAGAGACAACCACTTCTTAATTAGTTGGTGGAACTATAAGATAGTTGAGTTTAAGGAAATTGCATGACCAACCTTTTCCCCTAGGTTTCTGATTCAACTAGCAATAGTGGTTTCTATATACCTTCAACTTACTAAAGTATGTGTTTCTAAATAAGCAAATAGAAATTATCCTAAGATAAAGAATATTAGAGATATTAGATCAGGTCTCCTAGCAGCATTAAGAAATAAAATCAATTACATACGAACATAAGGTAAGAGAATTGCATACATTGTTGTAGTTAGAGAAAATTATAGAACTAAAAACAATTCTTCTATATTATTTTCTTGTTTTTACTTTATTTGTTTCGTTTAATCAAATTTTTTCTACTTTGGATCGTCTAATCTACCTTAAACTTTTTAGAAATTAACATACTAATTCTTTAGGTATGATATATAAATTCACATCTTTATTACTATTGCGATAAGGTATACACATTCTTAAGCGTTAACTAAATCGTATAAGTAACATTTATTATAAAATTATTAGCGATGCTTATTTTAGTAATATTTTTATATATATTTATTAATTAAAAAATGTTACTACTGATGTTTTGCAATATGACTCAAATAGAATATTTATTAAAATGCTATCAAAATTAATAAATAATAAATTTTTTATATTTTTATAACATTTTTTAAATATTACTAAAAATCACATATGTTATATTGACGAAAGAATGTCAAGATCTATACTTGTTTTGCTTATTTGTTAATGATTTAGTTGATTTTTGGATGACTTTTAATTTATGTTTTTGTCATGACTTGTGAATAATTATTCCATTCTTACTTGGATTTATAATCTATGTTATAATATATCTATTTGAGAAGAGGCCCTATTACGATTAGGGTAACTTGATTTTGATTAAAGGTATGTTTTTTATAAGTTCATTTGTAGAAGTTTTTTTTTTTTAAATTAATGCGAGATAATTTTTATAAATTAACTTACGCATAAGTTAATTATAATTTATAAAAAAAAAAAAATTTCTTTATATTTTCCTCTCATATAAAAGTTAATGGAAAAGTTTATCAAAAACAAGTTCTAAATGATAACTATCTATGTTATTTTGTTCGATGATTTTCGAATTTTTTGCTAACTTCGCTAAGCTTTCTAATTCCACCAGTCATTCTGAATTACCACGAATAGGTTGGCTTGTTCACGTCCTTTGATTTGGACTTCTCAATGAACAACGTGTTATTCTCCATTTCCAGGGGAAACTCATCCTTGTGTTTGTTTTAACACAAATTTCTCAAGGATTAACCATTTGCAAATTTTATTCCTTGTAATTCTACAACACTCTTAAATATTTAATATTGCATATTGTTTATGCGGCAATCCCATAAAAACGCATAAATGCAACAAAACATGTATAGGTGAAACTCATATATATATATATATATATATATATATATATATCCAAACCTAGATTAACATTATATATATATGATTCAGATTTTTTTTAGACTTTTAAAAACAAATATTTTCAACTTAAGAAGAAGTAGTAAAATAATTTGAAAATTTGCTAGATTTTTTCATTAAAACTTACATGATTGTTATAGCTTTTTAAGTATATATTATTAAAAAGTGAAAACAAAAAACAATTAAACTGAGTCTAGTCATAAGATTACCGAGAATAGAAATGAATGATTCATTCAAGTGATACATGTTTAATTTCTCTTAAATAATTTTTCTAATTCAGTTCTTGGATGAAAAGCTAGCCTAATATTCATATCCAACTAATAAAAGAATTCCTAAACTATTACAAGTCCAAAACCTAATATCAACTAGTAAAAATATATATTCCTAAACTGTTTCAAGCTTAAATTAGAATTTATCATGCAAAAGTCATATTAATGTCAACTCGTATTTTAAGTTTTCCAATACTTTCTAAGGACAAAATATATTCACTATTTATAGTTGTCCAAAAGTTCAATCTGGTAATTAAACTAAAAGTACGTAATGAAAAGAAAAGTTTTTATATATGCAAATAAATATATAATAAAAGAGTACAAAGAGTACTTCAACCCTGTTACAAAGTTAAAACATCAACAATTTAAAGTCACACTTCAATTCATTAAACACTGTATCTTCTGCAACGACCAGGTAGACCATACAACCCCATGTCAAATTAGAAAATAATTTTTTCTCTGTTATTATAGTATAGATACTTTTTAACACTTTTTTCAATAATTATTCTACTATTAGTTAAAATTTATTAAAAATTATAAAAGTAACGAGACTCTTTAAATAAAAATTATGATACCTACACAAATTTATAATTTAAAAAAAATCATTCAACAATAGAGAGCATATTAAAAAGAATATGCTTATAACATTTTGTGTATTATCAAACTCAAATCACCTGTGGATAAAACTAACTAGTTTCATCATATTATAAATGTTTTGAGTTGGAAGATATATAATTATTTGTTGTGAGAAATACTTGAAGAGTTTAGACAGAAAAGAAAAATAAATTATGGAGAAATTAAAGTACCAACAGCTGAAAAAGTGAATTATTTTGTTCAAGGAGCTTGTGACGTTTGGTTTGGTGCAAGAAGTTATTTGGGCATCAAATGGATGTTGATCAGGTCATGGATGAGTGACCTCTACCTCCATGCTCTTCCCACGTTCTGTGATATTCCCCCATCCATAGTTGACATTCCTTTACGCACCTCCATCTTGGCCTAAGATCGAGATTCTCTGTCACACAACTAGCTATATATGCAACTAATTAACACACCACAAAAGTCCCAATCAAATCAATGGTACGTATTTCCACGCATCAACACCTTTTCAACCCCCTCTCCTCTCCTCTCCTCTTTTCTTTAATTCCGATACCAATCAATGCACAATCAATTAAGAAGTCTTTAATTTGTGCATAACATAAACATAACCCTTTTTTCATGTATAAATACTGAAGCCCTTGAACCCTAAATGACATCACAAACAAACCATATTCTCTTCTCATCTCTTCTCTTCTCTCTGGTATATATCAACACTAATTAATTAATAACAATATATGGATCGTATAGCGAAATTGGCATCGCAGAGGGCAGTGGTGATCTTCAGCAAGAGCTCGTGTGGGATGTGCCACGCGATTAAGAGACTTTTCTACGAGCTTGGGGTGGGTCCCACAATATATGAAGTGGACGAAGAGTCAAGAGGGAAGGAAATAGAATGGTGTCTAATGAGACTGGGATGCAACCCCTCTGTGCCTGCAGTCTTCATTGGTGGCAACTTTGTGGGTGCACCTAACACAGTAATGACCCTTCACCTCAATGGTTCGCTAAAGAAAATGCTCAGAGATGCTGGAGCACTTTGGCTTTAATTACAAACTAACACTAGTTTTTTATATATATATATTCTCTCTTTCTCTTTTCTCTTTCTCTCCATCTATATATATATAGTAGCATACCAGTGTCATCAATGATTTTCCTTTAGAAATTAAGTAACATCGTATACATGCATTGCAAACAGCCAAAGCAGGTCTTATCCAACCTGATTTACTTCTATTATAATACCATATATATCCTACTTCTTTCGAGACAAAAGATATTTTCACGTCCTTCTTTTATTATCTTTTCTTTTCCTAACTTTCTTTGGAAAAGCAAAAGTTGTAAACTAAAGATTGTGTACAAATATAAATATCATTCTCTTTTCTTTACACGGTTGTTTTAGAATATACACTTTAGCAGGTTAATTATTACTCACGCTATAAATTAGTTATTTTAAAAGCTGCGATGGAATTTTAAGAAAATAGCCGCAAGTGCAAATTTTATGTATAAGAGTTTTAATTTTAATATTGTTATTGTAAAAACTTTATATTAGTGTAAACAAAATTTAAGTTGTTAACTAATTAAAATTTATTTTAATTATCATTTTTAAATAATTATTAGGCTAAAATATATCTTTTGTCTCTTTTTTTTCAAATTGATTTTCTAAAATTTTCACTTTAATCTCTGAAAATATTTATGTTAAACTAAACTAGTTCTTTTATCAATTGATTATTCTAACTTGGTTAATTTGGTGACACATGATAAATTGTGAAAGTTATCATATCATATATATGGACATTTTGTTATGTTTGTCAAAATTAATATCATGGATATAAAAATTTATGGAAAGACCAATTTGATATGCTAGATATACTTTAAGTAACCAAAGCGATTTTTTTTTTTTTATAAAACTAAATTGAAACAAAAAAAAAGTGACCAAAAATATATTTTGACCCAATTATTATAAAAAGTAATTTTAAAATATATAAGGATTTATAATTAAATGAAAATATAAAAATTATATATTATTAATGTATTTTAATTAAATTATTTTTAAAATGTTTATTAGTTCATAAGCTTTTTTTTATTTGTTTGTCTTGAAGTCAAATACAATTTCCTCATTCCAAAAAAATTATTTTATTTTTTATACTATCCTTATTCCAAAATTTTACTTTATAAAAATAGGAAAAAAAATGAAAGTATCAAGAATCAAACTTTAAATTACTAAATAAAAAAGCATGAATTTTATCTCAAAATTTTAAATTGTCAACCGTATAAAAAAAGCTTTTAAAATTAATTATTTTAAAATTCTAAACTTGTTTTGCAAGCCAATGTAAAATTAACTAATATAGAAAGTTGATATTTTTATATTGCTAATGAAATCAATCAAGAAATAACCTTCTACTTTGTTGTGGTTATAATTGATAGGAAAATTTTATATTTTAAAAAAATAATAATACAACTACATTATATCCTTGCAATATATAATATTTTAATTTGAAAACTAAAAAAAATATATATTTTTTATTATTTATATATATAATACATCTCATATATCAAAATTAAATATAATTTTTCTATTACAATGACTAAATTAGAAATATGTACTACAATTGTATAAAAGAAATTCAAAAATTACACGTTGAGATCGATTGATAAAGAATCAATTTAAGAAATACTTATTAATTATATTTTTCTTACAATTGATGTAAAAAATATTTTTTTAACCAGTTTTAATTGAGGCAACTTATATGTGTAGAAGGTTGATATCAATATTATATAAATATTACCGCTTTACCTGTTTTATCAATTTTCTAAGAATTAATATAAATTTCTGATGCTAAAATTTTTACTTTCTTTTTACTAGTGGGTTAAGCGAAAATACATAAATAAATTTATATTATCTCTAAGAGGTCAATGTACTACGATATAATTGCTATACGAGCCATGAGTCATTGTTTACGAATGCATGGAGTCAAAAGGCTAAGCTACGTTCGTCTTCTGTCAAAGCTTGACATTCCAAAGAACCATTTACCAAATTAAAGTTTTGGGGAATACATCATACTAATTGAGTTCCTACACCTAAGTGCAAATTTCCCTGTCACTATTCAGTTTTTTTTTTTCTTCTCACTAGTGCTGGACAAATGCATACGTATATATTAGTCAAATTTAAGTTCTACTTTGATTTGTGCAGTATTAATCAAAATATATAGTTATGGAATTAGCAGAATTTATTATACCGAGAATTAACACTACTTCTTGCAGTCGATTTTTTCTGATAAAGAAGATCAATTGTTGATAGACAAGTTACCAAACAAGATTCCAACCATTAATTGCTTATTACTCAATTATTGCATTATAGATTCCAATCATTAATTGCAGTCATAATAATAACTAACGTTATAATAAAATATAGGAGTTTATTTGTCATAATTTTTATATTTACATAATTTTTAAAATAATTAATTATTATAAAAATTAACAAACTTGATCCAATAATAAATTTTAAGGTATGTAATTGAATTTTAAGTTATTAAAATCTTAACCTCTGGTTATATATACACTTTATTAATCCAAAACGGAACAGACCTGATCCATTAGATAGTATATTCAATCATATAATAGCAAATCATACTAAATCCTGAAAACATGCAAATCGAAGCTGAACTAATATGTGGTGATCCAAATAATTTCTATTTATGAATTTTCCAAAACATATATACCATAGTATGTTATTTAACTATCTAGTTTTTTGGTGTATATTGCATGAGTATTTTAAATCTAAATAAATTCTATAAATAAAAATAAATTAAAGAAAGTAGTATATATTATTTTTGTTATTAATAATGAATTTATTATATTAAATAATAAATAGGGATAAATTAAAGGAGACAAGATTTTTTACATTGAGTATGAAATTATGAAAATCAATTATTAAAATCAAATTATCATCTTTATTGATGTGGTGAGGCAAAATTCTAATTAGAATTGATTAATTATAAGATTACATTAATCTTTAATTTGATTTTATTTAAAAAAGAAATATCTCTTCAATTCGATACAGTATATCAAGATTTAAAAATTAAAATAAACTAAAATCAATAATTAATATTTGAAAGGAATAAAAAAAAATACGAATAAAATGCTTAGTATAGGAAAAATCTCGTTACTTAAAATGCGAATGAGAATTAGTCTTAAAGAAACTCTCATTTAATAATGATCACTGAATTAGTTTATTTATAATATAACTAAAAGTTGATAATTATTCGTAGATCTGTCGGTATAGCCGATGTTTGGCCTTATTTTTGTTTTTCTTTGCAGCAAATTAAAGATGCTAAAAAGAAGGAGAATAAACGCACAGAAGCTAATGCTACTGAATTTGTGTTAGAAAAGCTAAGATATTGGCCATTATATTCACATAACATGTATATATATCTAACTTGAGTAATGGAATAAATTCCAATTTATCTAATAATATGCAAAGTTATATCATCCTTTCAGTTGTCTCGTGTTCATCATGTATATTCATTGTGCCAGCCTTCATCCTTGAATTAAATTGAATCAATGAACGTACAATATGACTTATACAGCTAAGATTTTAATTGTTAATTTCAATCAACAACTTTATTTAATTTGTACTTTAATCTGTAGGATATATATACCTCACACTTTAAAAAGTTAAATTGATATAAAAAAAATTAATTGGTATTGAAAAAGAGATTAAGACAAATAAATCTGAATTACTCTCTACACGTTGAAAATGATCTTTTAATTGAACTCATTTCCTTATGAGTATAAAGGGATAAATTAAAATGATTTCCTTTTCCTCAAACTATCTTCGAAGTATAAAGGAGAATATATTTGCTAACGTGCTCTTTCTAAAAATAAAAAAGGTGTACATTAGTAATTTTTATAGGTATTTGTTAGTGTACTCCAGAAAAGTAAACTAGTAAAGTACATCTTGAGTTTACTTTAAAATAATCATAATTATAAGTAATATAAGTAAACTAGTAAATTTCTGTATATATAATATAAATAAATCGAGTCAAACATTTAAATTTTAGGCTTTAACTAGTAAAAAAAAATAAGTTGTTCAATTTTGACTTGTTTAAATGAGTCAATTGGAAGAGCTTAAACTTGACTTGTTTAACTCATTTATAATTAATAATATTTTTAATTATATTTTTTTTTGAAATGAAAAAAAATAAAATGTATAAATATTAAAAAAATACATTTTAGTCTTGTAAATTTTAAAATTTTAGATTACAACCTTCCAAAAAAAAGTTTTCAAAACATTTTCAGTAAGTTTCTAAAATTGAGTTTTTGGAACGTATGCAAATACATTTTAGATTCTTAATTCTGAAACTCACGTTTGATGCTGCAGAAAATATTTTGAAACGTATTTACAAACATTTTGGAATTAATTTTCTGAAATATATTTATATGTTGAAATATGAACTCTGGATGGGGTCAGCGATGACGTGGATGGCGCCTGAGTGAATAATGTTGGAATCAAAGAGGAGGGAGAAGGCCCAATATGTTTCTTTTAATCATAGACCATTTATGGAGGAATCAAGAATAGGTGCATCGGCCCACAATTTTACTAAAAGTAAGCCCAGTCTCCGAGTACCATGATGATGAGTATTAAACTATGCATTTGTAAATTTAAATCCTCTCTCACACACACCTGCTCTCTCTCTCTCTCTCTATATATATATATATATATTACTATTACGTACACTGCATTTTATACTTCGTTTGCTTTTACCCAGCTTGTGCGCATATTGGTGTCTTGAGAGTGACAAAGAAAGATAGTGTGAGTGGTTCTTGGTAACGGGAGATTGTTGAAGGTGACATACTAAGTGAGTTTGTTGTTCTTGAATTTTAATGGGTGGCTGTTTTTCTTGTTTCCCATCAATGTACTGGGGCCCACATTCTGATGTTACCGTTTCTGGGGCTGGCTCAGGTTTCCTATCTTTCTTTCTTTCTTTCATAAAACTGTTTTCTTGGTTTCTTCTATTGTTTCCTATCCTATATAAGCTTCAGTAGTAAAATATTTTGATATATATTTTCTTGAGGTACAAGACTAGATGTGTTGTATTATGTAATTTGTTGAGCATATTGTATATTTAGATGGAACAAGAAGAGAGGATCCTGTGGGAAGAGATGCGGCGGGGTCAGGAACGGAAATTAGTGGTGCACAAGTATTTAGATACCAAGACCTTGTACTTGCTACAGGGAATTTTAGTCCAGAGAATTTATTAGGTAGAGGGGGGTTTGGACGTGTGTACAGAGGTAGACTACCAACCAACGGCCAGGTAGTTGCTGTTAAACAGCTTGACCTAAGTGGGCAACAAGGAAATGCAGAATTTTTAATGGAGGTTCTAATGCTCAGCCTCTTAAAGCACCAACATCTTGTTACCTTAATTGGTTACTGTGGTGAGGGTCAACACAGGCTACTTGTTTACGAACATTTTCCATTGGGGTCTTTGGAGAAACATATATATGATCGTCCTCCTGGCAGGGACCCCCTTGACTGGAATACTAGGATCAAGATAGCACTTGGTGCAGCAAAGGGATTGGAATATTTGCATAACAGGCCAGACCACCCTGTTATATTTAGAGACTATAAGACATCCAACATCCTCCTGGCAGAGGGTTATTTTCCCAAGTTGTCCGATTTTGGTTTAGCAAAACTTGGTCCCACTGGTGATCAGAGTCATGTATCCACACGAGTAATGGGAACCTATGGCTATTGTGCCCCAGAATATGTCACCTCTGGCCACCTAGCTCCCACATCTGATATCTACAGTTTTGGAGTCGTCTTACTCGAACTTATCACCGGCCTCAAGGTTGTTGATTACTCACGTCCACCTGAACAGCATAATCTTGTTCTCTGGGCACGACCTCTTCTTTTGGACCATAACAATTTCCAAACTTTGGCTGACCCTCTACTTGCCCAACGTTTTCCAAGGCGGGGCCTTTATCAAGCACTTGCTATTGCAGCAATGTGTGTGCACGAGGACCCTAATCAAAGGCCTGGCATTTGGCATGTCGTTACTGCTCTCACATACCTCGACGCACAGGAATATAACCCAAATCCACCACCAATTTAGTCTACCTCACTTGCTCCATCAACCCAGCCCAAGGCACCTCAGACTGCCAAACCAGTTCATTTTTTAGTTGCAAAATAAGTTTCATCATTCTGCATGTCACATTAATTGCCTTACTGTGGCTGTCACATTCTTAGCCTCATTTTTCGTCTTATATACAAAAGCTTCATTTTATTCTATATCATTTTTGTCCATGTCGTCCACCGCACAAGCAATAACCAAATAAAAGCACACATAAGCTTAAATTTATTAAATAACTACTTCTGGTGTCACGTATACACGAATGTAAATTCAAACCTTCACTTTAGTCTCCAACAAATTATCACGATCACAACCGAGGAAATTAATATAATAAAATCTTGTGATAAATTTTCCATGGCGTCATTTTTTTTTCAGGAAAAAACAACTAGGCGACGTCATTATGAAAGAATTTACCTAACATCATATGAAAATATATCCCTATATGAAACAAACGCGACTAAACCATCTTCACGTTCCCTATAACCAGGAATAATGAACCTCCACTAGCCTAGTCCAAGGGAACAATACTTATCACTAACAAACACGTCAAAACTACAAAGTAAATTCATTTATAAAATTGAAAATTAGAGCAGTGTTATTTAACGACTTGCATTAAAAAGTGAAACCTACGACCAGTTAAAATCTATATAAATACTATTTTTCTTAAAGCAAACACTTTGGGTTCGCGAGGAAATAGCCTAGTTTCCCTCCGGTATCCGTAAATGTTAATATTTGGGATTTTTTTCATTGACATAATGAAGCAGAAAGAACTAATATTTTTAAAATCAAACTAATTAGACATCGTTTTAAAGTTTAATATTTAATTGTAATCAAACCGGTATTAATAAAATAATATAAAATTTTATAACAAAACTAAAATATTCACCGGTATCTCCTCAAGTATTACAAAATTAATTAATAACATCAAATTAGTTAATAGCTTATATTATTTTTTTAAAATTATTCTTAAAACTAATAAATGCATTATTTTACTTATTTAAAGTATACTTTTACTTTCTCTTAATTACTTTACCTATTCAAATAATACTAACCATTTTCTCTAATCCTTGAGAATAAATTTAATTAATGCATTATTAATACTAACCATTATAAAAAGATTTAAGAAATTGTTTTTAAAAAAGTATTCCGTATAAAGAAGGTAGTAATTTATTTCATAACTAAATAAAATTACTTATTTTACCCCTCAATAAAAGAAATAATCCCAAATTTGAACATAGATTTTACGTCTCATTGACAAATTTGACTAACTACAATTCTGAAACTACAAATGCTGCATCTATTGAATAATTTTCCACATAAGATTGACACAACTGAACTAGATTATAACTAAAGCAAGAATGGATGGATGCCTCGTTTGATTTCCAAATCCAGTAGTTAATGAAACAAGCAAAAGTATGACTAATGTAATTTCAACAAGATAGTAAGAAGAATTACAAAATTATATATATGTTGAACTGACTGCAATTAAAATAAAATGGGCATCTAATCTTATCGGTTTGTGTTAGTAAATTTACAAAATTTCAATATTCAATTTCATACGAATCTTCCCTAATTACCCTCTTTTAAACATTATATTCAGGACTACAAAAGTTAAAAACAAATAACGAAGCCACTAGCACTGGACTTGGGACGTCAAACCACTAGAAATGTCAACTAGGCCATATCAAAATTGCCACACGATCTACCCCTCCCTTTACCCAAAGTAAAATATAAGGCATACGTCCATTTATTTTTTCCGCTTCGCCTGTCACAATACCAGAGTCAGCTTCCGGAAAATCGCAATGCGACTTCTGCATAATCAAGATGATAAAAGGTCTGCTTGGATAAATTTATGCATAAGCAATTATAGGAGAAAAAAATAAAATAAAATTTTTCATAAACTAAAATTAATTTTATTTTATTTTTTCTCTTAGAAGTATTTAGTTTATTTTTCACACCTGTAAGTGCTTATGCAAAATTTATCCAGAAGGTTCAAAATATATAAAACATGTCAGCAAGAAATGTATACCGAGCTTATATAGTCATCCATAGTTAACTGTTTCCGCTTCTTCAGAGAGGGGCTCTCAGTCTGTCTAGGCAAGGAACGCTTCGATGGGGTCATGCTCTGGAAGGTTCGTCAAACTTGATTAAAAAACGAAATTTAAGTAACTAAAATATTTTAGACTAAAAAGGAAATAAAAACCTTGGCCGCAAGTTTCTTCTCTTTACGAGCTTGTCTCTCCCTCTCGTCATGTTCTTGGTTTTCCTTCTCTACCAGCCGAATGAGGGTGTCACACCTCCTTGTAAGTTCCTGTGTTGTGCGAGACTTGACAAACCAATCAAAACGAAACAAGGGCGACATTCGAAAAGCTGCCTTCAACTCATCCCAATTACCATAGCCAAGTTTGTGAATCATGCATATCTGCAAATTTTATGTAATAAGTCAGATATCGCAAGAATTTTGTTCCGAAAAACCAAGACAAAATAAATAAGGAACTGAACATAAACGAAAAGAAATAAATTTAACATAAAAAGAAAAGGAAATAAAATTCACACCATAAATCGATCACATTCTTCATTGTATAACTTCCCTTTGTTTTGTCCATATTGTATCTTCAATTCTAGCCAAGGATTCTTGTAGCGGTCCAACTTCTTCCCAATAGCTTTCATGATCTCATCTTTCCGGGATATTCTCGCCTCCCCTCTTTCAATGTTCTTAATAATTCTATCATAATCTACAAATAATAAGTCAAAGTACATAAATCAGACAGACCCTTGATATTTTAATGGGAAACTAGATTCAAGCTTCATTTGGCAAGTCAACACCCACCAAACCCTTGATATTTTAACGGGAAACTAAATTCAGGCTTCATTTGGCAAATCAACACACATCTAAAAGAATTAAGACAAAATTGCACTGTAGTTATTTCCAACACTGTACACAGCCCATATATCAAACCCGTAGTTATCGCCAATATCAAACAACCAAATTAATTTTAGTGAGAAACTTGAATGTAAATTACAGTTATAATTCTCATTTTGGATTCTGCAAAGTACTTTTAGGCTTTTAGCTTTTACAACGTTCTACGCGAGATTACATTTTCATATTGGATGTAACTTACCATTTAATTCCTTGTATCTTTCCTTGAAGACTTTTGCATATCTTTCAACTTCCTCTTGTGTTTTCCCTTCCATCTCAGAAGCAATACTTTTTATATCATTTCGGCCATACTTTTCACAGGCCCTGATGAAAGCATTAAAATCCTTCCGGCTCCATGATGAAAATCCCTATGTTCACCAAATACCAGAATTTAAAAAATAATAATAAATAGAACTGTATCAAACACTTGTATATAAATTAAAAAGAAATTTGCTCACCTCCTCTAGCAACTGCTCCTTTTCTTCTAACTCTTCAGCGGTCAATGGATCTCCCACCTCTAAACATTCAACGTATAAGTCATTATTGAAGTAATTAGGGTAAAGTACATTTTCATCCTAGGGATGCTTAAGTTACATTCTCCTCCCCTCTTAAAAAATTACACTCTACTCTTCTAAAGGATGAAACATGCTGGACTTTAATTTATTTATGTAAACAACACTTTTAGGGGTGATTAACAATTATGAATAAGCCTCCTAGAAACATTTTTCAGCTATCAACAACTTCCGATGCCATTGACAACTAATTTTGCACATCATACTATCAATTATAAGACTTTAAAAGACAGATTTTCTAAACATCCTAACAATCAGCTTTAGAGCCTCACACCAAAACCTTTATTTCATCTATTAAAATTCCAAAATTGATAGTAGAAGTTCAAAATTAGATACCAATGATGCTAAGAGTCAGTGTTGGGAACCTAAAAACAACACGAGAATAGAATGCTTTTGTTAATATTGAATTACAACAAAGAAGGATAGAAGCCTCCCCACACCAGATTATTCTCAGATCACATACTAACAAATTTGAATGCTCCCTTTTCCCTATCATCATCATGCTTATGCATCTAACTTAACCCTCTTACTAACTAACCAATTACTGTAACCATTCTTATCTACTTTCACTCCCCTGTATTCTTCCAAGCAAATACCCTTTCAACCCTGCAATCTTAAGAGAGAACATTCCTAAGGCGCTCATTCACCCTAAAATAGGGTAAAGTGTAACATGGGGGAGAGAGCAGTGTAATTAAAGCATCTTTCAGAGGAGAGTGTAATTTACCCAATTAATTGTATACAGATAATAGAAAGGCACAAGACTACAGTCTGTTGAGTACTTTCATACCTTCTGGTTCATCAACATCTATGGAGTCTTTCAACTGATTCTTCTGATGTGTTTGCTGAATTTTGAAAAAAAAAATATAAGCACCAGCATTTATACACATTGAATGAACTAAACCTGAAATTGTTTAATCAGTAAGTTTAGGTTACCCACCATGAGGTAGCGAACTTCCTTTTCGTACAGCTCACTTAGCCTTTGTGTGTTGAAAAACTGGAAATCATGCCTGAAGGAAACAGAATTAAAAACTCAGTCAAAATTGAAGCACTCTACTAAAAAAAGGGTTTCTAAGAGAAGCTTACAATTGTGGCATCCTAGGAATACGGGGCTCTTTTGGTTTAGTAGGACCGCCTTGGCGCATTGTTTGCTTGAAGTATTCAGACTCCGAGTAACTAGTGTCAGACACACCCCCATCCCCCACCCCCAAAAAAATCATAGATCAGAGCAAAAAAAAAAAAATCAATAACTCAACATACAGAATGAAGGACAATGATTACTTGCGCTTCCGTTCTCGTCTTGGTGGCTCAACCCAGTTTTCACTCACAATCTTTTTGAAATCAAATTTGTTCTCATCCTTCATTTAAAGAGAAAAGAACATCGAGTGGTTGGTTAAAAACACAAGAGACAGGCAACTGGGTTGGATGCAAAATTGAGGAATAAAAACATTGTCCATAGTTAGCAAAGATAAAATGTCAACTTACCTTTTCATCATCAAAATCATACAACTCAGCAGCTACAAAATGAAAATCATTAATATTAGTAACTTCAAACTTCCATACAAATGACATGTATCTATAACCAAAATTAACATATGAAACATGACATTTTAACTAGTTCATTCTACCATCATAAGGACAAGGTTTCAAAAGGATGAACCACACAACAAAAGCTCAACAAGGCTCCTCCACTATGGCACAAAGCATTTATTTTCTCTCTCTTAAATGATGGGTACAAAGTGCAGAGCAAAACATAAAATTAGGGGTATACAAAAATTTAAACAAAAAAACAGATTTTTTAAGACATCAATGAAACCATTGTTAGCAAAGTGAGAATTTATATTCAAAGGTTATACATACTGTCGTCCATCTTAAATTTGATAGCATCTTCAGTAAATTTTTTCATCTTAGCATCAAGCTCAGCTGTTGCTTCCTCTCCTTTAGCAATAATTCTGTCAATATCCTCATCTGTAATTGTACTGTCCTTGGAACTAAAAACCATTTCAGCACCAAATCTAACCATTTGAAGCAACTCATCTTTATTAACAGCTGCATACATAAACAAATTGTACCATATTATATAATCCATAAATCTTGCAACAAAGAAATAAAAGAAAAATCTAAACCCTTACTCTTCTGTTCAGCTAATCGCCCTTGTTGAATCACCAGAGCATCAAGTGCAAGCTTTTTGTAGGCCCTTTCAATGACTTTTTCCTCAATTGTATACTGTGCAATTACCATGATATGAGCTATTGACACAGATAGTAAATAAGAACTAGGAAGCAACAACACTTTAAAATGGCTGTCACACTTTAAGACATCTTGAATACCTTTGAATATTCCTAGCTTACATATTTAATTAATTTTTGAACTTTGTACCAATACAAGATGCCACAATGCTTAAGTATTTGACTGTATCTACAATGACTTATCCTGACTTATGAAACACTGTCTTTATTCTAATTTGGTATTGGTCATTGGTCATTTTATGCTGAACATATAATTTTATCTGTTGCAACTTAGGCTGAGACATTATTTTTTGTATCTTCTGTACCCACAGCCAAGTGACATTTCATATTTGTGTCCAGTGTTAGTATCAGTGATTTCTAGATAGATACATAACTAATGATGAACAGAATAATAGAGTATAAAATTGTAAACCTCGGTGCAAAATCGGAAAACTTGAACTTCTTTCTTTTGACCAATCCTATGAGCACGATCCTGAGCTTGCAGGTCAACTTGTGGGTTCCTGTTATAACATCACCAATTATCAACAAACAGTTAGTCATGAACTTATGGTAACGCTGCAAACCAGAAGGCAGCTGACACAATCAATTAGAATACTCACCAGTCACTGTCATAAAGAATGACAACATCAGCAGTAGCAAGATTAATGCCAAGGCCTCCAGCTCGAGTAGATAACAAGAAGACAAATTTTTCACTTCCTGGTTTGTTGAAACTCTCAATGGAAGCATCCCGATCTTCACCACCAGTATTGCCATCAATGCGACAATATTGGTATCCACGAAACATGAGATAATCTTCAAGTATGTCTAGCAGCCTAGTCATCTGCAGAAGAGCCACAAATTATGCAAGAATGAAACAAATACACCAGGTTGAATGAAATAACAGTCATAGCTATCAGTTGCAAGAATCTTATTCTTACACGGAACTGACCTGAGAAAATATAAGGACCCTAGAATCACGCTCTTTTAGTTTAGGAAGTAACTTATCCAGTAGAACCATTTTACCTGCAAATGAAATATTTGAAAATATGACATAATCTCAAATCTAATTGATCAGCCTAAAAAGACTCTTGAAATACTCTTAATGTAAACAAGGTTTACCAGCATTTGTAATGAGATGATCTCCTGTTGTATAGGGAGGACCAGGTTCGGCACCTTGGAAGAGGTATGGGTGATTACAACATTTGCGAAGTTGCATTGCTATATTAAGGAGACGTTTCCGTTCTCCACCTGCATTCACAACCTCCAGATCCTTCTGCAGCAATGCCTTATAATACTGTTTCTGCATTTGCGACATGCCAACTTTGAGAATGGTTTCCTTTTTTGGTGGCAACCCTTTCTCAACATCTGACTTCAACCTTCGAAGGAGAAATGGACGGAGGACCTTAATTATACAAAAAAGGAAAACATTAGTTTATATAATATTATCACAATAGACCCCTAACAATCGAAGAAACTTCAAGGCTTACCTTGTGTAGTTGTTGAACAACCTCATGTTCATCATTTTCACCAGAGATTTGAAACCATTCATCAAAAGTTTCAGCAGAACTAAATATTTCAGGCAAAAGAAAGTTGAGAAGAGCCCAGAGTTCATGAAGATTGTTCTGCAACATCAAAAGAAACAAATCACATTAATTACTCAAGTGTACTAACATTATTAATATACATGCAACAATGGAAGGGAATTAAGATTCAGATTACAAAATAACCAAGACCTCAAAAATTATATTTGAAAGATATAAAAACTGTGGGGCAGAAGATAAAATCATTAAAATAACACAAAATAGCAATAAAAAATTCTATCAAATGAACCAAAACTAAAATTAACTCAACTCTTCCATTTAATCAACCATCATATGACCATAGATAAAATCTCAATGAACATGAGATGCTCAACCTTTTGTCTAAATAAAATTTACCAAGAGACTACATACTAAAAGATGCCCCAGAAATAGAGCTAATTATTTCCTACATATTCTTACCAAAATACATTGGTATTTGGTACACAAAAAATAATCATTTGAAAAGGATCCAAATTAAAAAAAAATAAGGCAGACAAATATAAAAAATGTGTAGGGAGAAAATTCAGATCTGTCCATCCTACTGAAACCAATGAAGAGAATATAAGACTGACAGATTAGAAACTAAACAACTCAGTCCACCCTCTATTAGAAAACAGATAGAACAGGCTCTTTCACTTTAGAACTTATCAACCTTATATCTAATCAGTGTTATCAAATAGCAGCCATGGCAGAAAGTGGTGGCAGGTTTAGGACAGGGTGCCATCAAATAGCAGTGGCAAGGCAGGTTTTGATGGTAGCCTATGGTGGCCACCATATGCATGGTGCTCATGGCAGACACAGCAGCCACCATATGGTACTCATGGTGGACACGGCGGCCATGGCAGAAATAGCATTTTTTTAAAATAAAAAAAGGGAAATGGGCCTTGAAGCCCAACCCGACCAGCTTAGTAAAAGGGTTAAAAACCCTAAAACAAAACAAAGAGAAAACAAAAGCTTCTCTCCTCCCTTGCTACTTGCTGCATGAAAAACCCAAGCCGGCACGACTTCCTCTGACAACTCCTGCACCAGCACCAGCAACATTCTCTGACAACCATTCTCCAGTGACCACCATCTTTGGTGACCCCTTTTTGCTCTGACTTTTTTATTATTTCTTTATTGTTTTAAAAAATCTTAATTCTTTAAATATTTTTTTGTTGTATTTGATTACTCTTTAATATTCTGTTTTGTTCTATTAATGGTAAATAGTAACTCATTTACTTTGTTAATCATCAGTTTTCTTGTCTGTAAATGTTCTGTTTTCTTTAAATTCTTAATATTCTCTTTTTTTATTTTCTGTTTTAATTTAATCATGCCTTCTATTTCTCATTTAATTTTAGTTTTTTATTTATATATACTGTCTTTTAGTTTTTTTAATTTATGTCTACTGTTTTTTAGTATTTTATATATATATATATATAAATTTGCCCGCCATGGCTTCTGCCATAAGCCACCATGTTATCCACCATTAGTATAAGGCAGATTTTGGGCTTGCCATCATGATCCACCATGAACAACACTGTACCTAATGAGATAGTACTTAATTCAATTACATGGAAGAATTGGCAATATGACATTTCTGTGTTAAGAGACCAATAAATACAAAATACTACAACAATAATAACAAGTTAACAGCAACAAAGCCTTTTCCCATAGGGTTGGCTACTTTGATAAAAAAATGTCATAATGTTTTGTCATAAATCATGTTTGTTAGAAAATCTAAGAAATATGTTACAAAAAAAAATTTCTATCTTAGACTATTTTAGAGTATCCTAGATGATATGTTAGGATTTATTTTTATTTTCTATTTTATGATTTATTTCCTTATTTTGTTGGAATCTTTGTACTTATAAGCCCATTATATCATATAAATAGAAATATTATCTCCTACATTTATTTGTATTTATTATATTTTATATAAAACGAACCCTAGAGTGAAGTCAAGACACACAATTTCAACACCTCTTGCATTTGTTTTCTTCTTTCAACAATGTCCATAAACAAATTATTGACCTCTAAATCGCTCTTAATGGTTTTGCCTCTAGTTTTTCTCAGTGTTCCACTGCCTATAGTGATTAGGCTATCAATCTGATCCACTCTCCTTATTGGGGGCTTCTATAGGTCTTCTCCACACATGGTCATCAAACCATCAAAGGCAAGTTTCCACCATCTTTTCTACAATAGGTGCTGCTCCAGCTTTTTTTTCTCTAATGCACTCATTCCTAATCCTATCTAATCTAGTATGTCTATTCATCTAACACAACATTTTCATCTCTGCTACATTGAGTTTGAATTAAAGAGCAAAGATTAAAAAATATCATTCCTTGAGGTAACAACACTATTGTGTATAAACAACAGGTTATACCTGTAATGGTGTGCCAGTTATCAGGAGTCGATAGTTTGTATTGTACAGCCTCATTGTTTTGGACAGGAGTGAGTTCTCATTCTTGATTCGATGGGCCTCATCGATAATTATGTAGCGCCAACTAAATCGACGTAAAGCAGACTTCTCCTTGATTACCATTTCAAAACTTGTAACACACACATCAAACTTACCAGCAACAAGTAACTCCTCTCTTATGTGCTTCTGCAGTTATTTAAAACCATTAGACAAATATATCAGAAGCAAGCATTAATTGTAATCTAAATAATCTTAAACAGATAATTTGGATCAGCAAGGCAAGTCTCACCCTCTCATCAGGATTGCCAAGGAACTTTACAGCACGTAAAACAGGGCAAAAGCGCCGAATTTCATTCATCCAATTTCCAAGAGTAGATTTTGGAGCAACCACCATATGAGGACCTGTTATTCCTCTGAACTCATGTAAGTAGCCTAACAAAGATATTGTTTGTAAGGTTTTTCCAAGCCCCTACAAAACAATAGATTTATTCATATTTCATCATGGCTTTTATACACCAACTCTTAGTTCATCAAATTACACATCACAAGGTAATTCTATTCATATATGCAGTTATTTAAATGAGATTTATCTGAGGCCAGCATCTGCTACCTACCATTTCATCTGCCAGAATTCCATTTATGCCATTCTCATACAATCGTATGAGCCAGTTTAGCCCAGCAAGTTGGTAATCCCTCATCTTCCCTTGGATACCTGTTGAACAAACAATACATTTCCCATTCAAGTGAACAAAAACTTCAAAAACATTAGAAATAAATACAAAGAATCCACATGTTAGACAAATAAACCCCAAAATACAAAAAATCAAGGGCAATCCATCAGATACTAGATAGCCTTAGGAAACAAACAAGAAGCCAACTAAAGGGAAGAAAAATTTGTGCATATATGTATTAAAAATAAGTTTCTAGAATGTATTCAAATTAGGACACATGTGGCCCCTATGAAAAATCAAGCAACCAAGATGCAAGCCTTCTACCACTATCAAGAAGAAAAAAAAATATTTTCCCAACCAATGCATCTTTAACCAGTACTATGACAGAAAAGCTAATATTCCAATATTCTTCCACACAAGCAAAGACATGAAGACAGAAAATGAGCATGTGCTATTATAGATACAGAAGGAAGGGTTGGAAGCACAAGCATAACCACAAATGCAAGAAACTAAAATAGAGCAATTTGCCCATGCAAGTATGCAGATAAGAAAGGAAAAAATGCTTACATGATGGTTGAGTCACTAGCCGTGTGTTTGCTAAACCATCTTCTTCTTCTTTAAGGTATTCTTGATCTTCCTCTTCTTCAGTTACTTTTGATGCATGACGTCCCCTAAAATAGACAGTTATTTAATGCAATATAATTATTTTTTTAAAATGCACAAAGTCAGTATCAGACAAATCATAACTCTATTGCTTGTCTAAAGCTTGCCAACCACCAGTAGAAATTGGGGAACAAAATTCATTGTTCACCTTTTCCTTTGATTATTATCTATAATTCACTTGGTAAAATCTTACATACATTCAGATAACATTTGAAGGCATAAAATAATTATGAAAACAAGATAAAATCAAATTTGAAAGGAAACTTCTACAGAAATTGTTCGTATATATTGGATAGTGAAGACATAATAGCTTCTTCTAGATGATTTGAAACACTTTGGTGTAAAAATACTCTGTCAATGCATCAAATATGTAATGCTGGTTTGCTTTCACAATTTCTAGGCATAGTATATAAATTTCACAAACCCTTAAAAAGAACTTCAAAGACAAGAAAGTACAATCCAAAATAGAATTACAACTCAAGGGGATAAAACTAACAATGGGAAATTGCCCTTTCCATAGCAACATATTCATGGATTTCAGAATGTACCTTCCCTTTGTCTTCTTTTGAGAAGATTGGTCACCCTTGGCAAAATGAGCAAACAGCTCAGTTTGCTGTAGGAGATACTTTAATCGGCCCTTTCCTCTATTATTCTGCATTAAATTTAAAAATCAAATTAACATAGTATAAAGAAGAAAAATCATCCCACGTGCAGTGAATAATTAACACACGCACCATATCAGCATCAATGCTCGCATTTTGTTCATCCAATATCTCCTGGATCTTCTGTTTCTTCAAGTTTTGCATTTCTCTCAATCTGGCCTTCTCACGCTTGCTAACTTCAGGATCAGCATTACTTTCATCCTACAAGGAAACAGTCAAAACACACTATGATATGAAATCCACACTTCAACGACAATGACACAGTGCAATAAGCGAAATACCTAGCGCAAACAAAACAACAAATGAAAACATTAAAACGAAGTACACAAAGTGAAATCCAAACGGTGTAGCGAACGAAAACATAAAAACGCAGCGCCAACGAAGTCGCTAACGAAAACATCAGAATGCAATATAGATAGTGAGAAATCCGTAGGCACAGAAAAGTCACTAATGAAATCATCAAAAGGTCACTAATGAAAACATCAAAAGGTCACTAATGAGAATGCGAAATGCAGGCTAAAGTTTTACCTGTTTGTCCTCATCATCGTCTTCGCCGGCTTCATCGGGGGAATTATCGTCGTCGTCGGAGCTAGCGGAGCGAGCCACCGCTTCGAGCTCGTCGTCATCGTCTTCGATTTGGTGGTTGGCGGCGGCGTCCTCCTCCTCTTCCTCGGAGGATGAGTCGTTAGAGACCTGAGTCTTCGAGGGCCTCCCCATTGGTCTATTTCCAGATCAAGGGTTTCGCCAGGTGTGTGTCGTTTGGGTGTGCAAGAGAGAGAGAGCGCGAGCGAGTGTTTTTATTTTAAAGCGTGCTGAAAAATTATGGGGTGATCAAGGCGTTAATAGCCGTAGGATTTGAAAAGTGAGATCTGCGGCTCCAAGAAAGTGGAAGCGAACCGAATATTTCGCGCCAATAAAGGGATTGGGGAAACGTAATTTTCCCGCTTGCGTTACATGGAAAAGAGGGTTTGGGCCAAGAGTCGTTCAACCACACTTTTACTTTACGGGCTTTTGTGGGGACTTAGTCCAAATAATGAATTTTTTATAACTTCAAAACACTGTAATATATTTTATTTTATTTTTTATGTGTGCGCACGAGGTTGGTGTTGTCTTTCCCATCTAAAATAGGGATTTTTTTTTTCCAACATCACATTTTTTATTAACAAAGTAATTGGAGAGAGTATTTATAAAATTCTATTAATTAAAAACATTGAATTAATTATTACAATATCTATTATTAATATTTTTGTTTCTTATAATATTTTTTAACTCACTAATAATGACTCATCAAATCACGAATCACAATTCTTAAAAAAAATAAAGATAAATAATTTTTAACTCTAAAAAATAAAAAGATAAAGTACTCACAAAAGAAAAAACGAGTATCATTTTCTATATTTTCTAATTCACAAAACTTACTTTCACATGTAAAATTATTGTTTTTAATATATCAATAAAAAATACTAATAATATATTTTTTAAATATTTTTTCTAAAATATTTATTATTATTAATTAAATTTTGTTAAAAATTAAAAATATGAATAGAACTATTTTATATATTTTTAATAAATTCCTATCAGAAAAATTATTGCAAGCATTTATTTTACTTCCATTAGTAATATAATATTTTTTTCCTAGCTTTAATTGCATGGGCCATTTTTGTACAACTTTTTACAACATTTACCGATCGATTTTGATATTACATATAAATTATTATGTGTAGTACACGCAAATTCTTCTTCGTATAAATTTTATATCAACAACATATATATCATTTACATATTTTTACATCTTCTAATATATAAACGTGTATATATATATATATATATATATATATATATATATATATATATATATATATATATATATATATATATATATATATATATTGTTTACATATTTCCGTAAATGAAAATAAAAAATAAAAAATATTTATGAGAGCAATTCATATTCCAAAACTTCTTAATGCATCGCATTGATATAGACACGTAGTTACTGTCTTTAAGTGTCTTACCTATAATATTTTTAAAATTAGGCCAATCTTTACGTAAATGTTTGGTTCATGTGGTTAAATTAAGATTAATCGATAATAATTAAATGTATATTTTTAATATTATATAATATATTAAGTAAAAATCGAATGTAAAATTATAAGAAATTTTGGTTAGGTAAAATTTTAAACTAGTATAAAACGAACACACTTATTAAGGGAAAACGAACAAGGCTCAAAAAAATAAAAAAGAGAAAAAAAATTGAAAAGTACGGAGAAAAATCTTCAAGGTGAGTGGTGCTCCGACAGTATTTTAATAAACATGAGTTAGGAGAAGATTGAAGCGAATATTATTATTATTTTTATTGGATATAAATGAATAAGGTGGTCAAAGTGATTATATGAAATTTGTATGTAGTCTAATTAACAAACTAACACTAATATATTAACTAACTATGTGTCCACTGATATAATTAATATATCATTATAAATACAATGTACCGATATAATATATATCAAATTCTTATATTAATAAAAATTAGTATATATAAATGCACGATGTCTACAAATTAAAGATGAAGTTAATATATGACATATTTTCACAGAGTAATACACATAAATAAATTAAAAAGTTATCAGATTATATATTTTTATATAAAAAGTATTTTTTTTACGCATAAATTAAAATAAAACTGGAGGCCCCACCCTCGGGCCTTTATCCAACTAAATCCGTCCCTAAGACTTATTTTCTAAGGATAATCAGTGTTCGAGAATGTAAGTTTATAAAAGTACATAAATTGTATAGGAATTTTTTTTTTTTTTTTACTTGTTACTTTGTGACAAAACGGGGCTAACATCTAAACAGTTGCCAGATGATTTAACCTTTTAAAGCCCAGTCTTTTATTAAAATATCATATTTGAGATTTTTAAAAAACCTATTTATTTAAATAAATTCGGTTGAACTTATAAAAAAAAACTTATTAAGTTTACCATGTAATGTAATTAAAATTTTAATATAATATTATATTTATATATTTAATATTTTAATATTTTTGTACAAATATAAAATAAATTTTTATTCTTAAAATCAAATTACTATTGTTAATTTATTTTAAAATAAGTCTATGATATATTTTGAAATAAATTTATTAATTTATTGAATCTGTCAGCTTATAATTTTATTAAAATTTTAATATAAAATATATTTTTAAATAAGTTATTAGTCAATATAAGACTTTTAAAAAGGTTAAGACAGATCTTAAAAATAAACTTTTGCTAGATAATAAATTAGGCATATGTATTAATTTCAAATTTATGCAAAGTCTAGTGTAAGTTATTTTTATTTTTATTATTTTAAAAATTAATTAGGAATCTCATAACTAAAACTCTGCACTAATAATAAATTCTCTCCGAGCAATATTTCGGAAATAAATTTGAAGTATGAAGCGAATAAGTACTAAAAAAAAGTAAAAAGATAAGGATGGTAGTTGCTGGAGTATTCGATGCCATGGATAATACAAATTGATGAAAATATAAATCCAGCTTCATTTAAGAAATAGTGCTTATAGTTTATAAATTCACCCAGATGAAAGAGTACAAGATAAAAGTCGGTATTCCAATGTAGTAACTCTTGTGGAGTGTATTACGTATAATATTGCGAGAGGAGTAAGGAAAGGAAAATTGAATGCAAGACGAACAGAAAATGAACAAAAGCTTATCACCATAGGCATGCATACACGGCACTATATCCAAGCTATTTCCAACTTAATTAGCTCTGGAAACACCTGGACTTGCAATGCAATCAGAATAATATGTGTACGTTGTCCCTCTAATCCCATTTTATCTCTTCTGGTTGTCTGTTGTTCCTGCATCACAATAACATGTTTCGATTAAATTCATTCATTCATTCATTCCAATTAGTTATGACTTGACTAATTAATTAATTAATTAACATGCGTCCTCTTGTTAACCCCACATACCTGCTCAACTTTCAAATCTTTCTCTTCACTTTAGGAGGTTGAAGTGGAAACATTTGCGGCTTCAGTTTCTCCTTCCTTGACCAAAGTCTTTTCCTTATTATCTGCTTCTTTGGTCTCTTCTTCCTTAGCCAATGTCTCTTCCTTTGTGTCTTTGATTTCTTCTTCCTTCACCAAAGTCTCCTTCTTTAAACTCACATCCTCTGTACACGTACAATTAAACACAAATTAAAGCTATTAACATAAAAAAAATCCAACGAAGGTGTTATGTGTGACTAAAATTAAATTAATTAATATATACGCACCTTTTTCATTTTCATCTTTCTTTTCTTCCGTTGGTTGTTTCTCTCCAGCAACATCCTTCACTTCCGGTTCATTATTTTTTTCCAATGATTCGTCTTTCCCACGTTCAGACTCCTCATTTGGTTCCTTTGCAACAACAATTTCCCGTGTCTTGTTCTCCTCAGGTTCAGCTTCCTGGCTCTTCTCCAGTGGCTTAACTTGTTCCACGTTTGTTACCTTAACTTGTTCCACGTTTGTTACCTCAGGAGCTTTTGCTTCAACGTTAATGTCGTTGGTTTTGTCCACGGTTTGTGCCTCCCTTTCCTTGGAATTGACACTAGATTTCTTGCGCTGGAGGACGGTGTTGCCGAAAGCTATGACGTCGTGTTTAGATTTCCCACAACCCATTTTCTTTTTTATTGATTGTGGGAAACAACAATAGAGAGAGAGAGAAAACGGGGGAATTGAAGATTGGAATAATGAATCCCTCTCGGCGTTATATATACGAAGATCTCGGAGAGGAATGGTTTTGATGTTGTTATGGTTTAGCGGTGGAGCTATACTATGGCCTGCATGGGGTAATTAAATTGATGTCAATAGGAGCCAAACCGTTTTTTTCGCTGTCTTGTATTGGCAACTTTAGTTGTTATCATCGAAACCAGAAAACAAAATGACAATTGTTTTGGACCAATACAATTGTTTGCTTATAATTATTAATATAATGATAATAACTAGGAAACAAGCAATCTTCCCAACAATTTCAATCTTTTCTCTTTTTATGTTCCCGTCCATGAATAGAGAGTTCAGTGGTTACCAATGACGAAGCAAAGCGGGATAAATGACACAACTGAATTATTATTTGGAAAGTTAAAAATATAAGTCATGCATGTTTGAAAATTCACCATATAAGAATCATAACATGCTGTTAATAATACGATTAATAACTTGCAACAAACATGCTGTTAATAATATAATAGAGTGCTTAAAGAATAAAATCCAATATTTTTCATATTCTAATTTGAGGGATCAGTGTGAAACGTACAGTTGTCTCTTTTAATAGTTCGAGTTATATATTTATTTATAATATAAACCTCCTTACCTTTTTTTTTTCATTCCAATTAACCTCTCTCTCTAACTCGTGCTTTTACTTTCCTTAATCTGCCTATAGGAGCTACAAATTATTCCCGTGTATTTTGTGGAATTGATTTGTTGAACAATTCCGCGTCTGCTTTGTGATGTGTTTACGAGAATAATACCTGATTTGTGATTGAATGTCAAGAATAATACATGATAAATTTAAATCTTATTTGATGTTTAGCACATACTAAATAACAAAAATCATGATAATATAATAAATAAATTATGTTCAAATAAAAAATTAATGTTTAGTTATAATTACATATAATTTTATAGAAGGTAAATTTTAATTTAATTATTTAATTTTTATAATTATAAAAATATAATTAAACTAAATTATACAAAATTATTATTTTATTATGTATTTATTTTTTAAAATTATAATAATTATATAATATCTTCAAAATTATTCAAATATTTTTAAAAAATATTTGTAAATAATTATTTATTTTTAATATTTCAATTAATAATATACTTAAAAATTACATGTCAAAATTATTATAAATATACATAAGATAATATGATGAATAAAAATGATATATATATATATATATATATATATATATATATATTAATTATAAGTTAATATATTATTGTATATTATTATTATATATATTACACATAATAATATTATAATATATATATTTCCTGTTACTTCTTCATCTCGATCTTGATATATGATAAAATTATTATTTTAATTACGTAATAAACGACGAATTAAAATATAATAAATAATAATTTTTCTTATTTTATTATATTTTGGTTAAAAATAATCTAAATAGATTTAAAAATTTTAAAACATCAATTGTTTTAAAATAAATTTTGAGAGGTGTAGGCTGAAACAAGGAAGCAGTAAAGTTGATTAAGTTGGAGGTGTATAGTCTACAGAACTGAGAAAGTGGGGAAACTTTTAGGCACGAAAAATTTGCAGCGGATCTTGTTAATCACGGGCACAAGGGATTGCTTGTGACAATTGCGTTGATTTGGTAAATCTCTGAAATCCCATTCGCTGATGAGACGGCGATATTCACATTCCTTTCTCTCCTGCTCAAGTCACGCGTGCTGTGGTCTTAGCCTCTATCTCTCTCATCCAAGTGGATTTACTCTACTGTGTTTCCTCCCAACCAAAGCAAAGAAGATATTTGTTTGATTTTATATTACTATATATTGCAATAAAAAAATGAGGAAAAAAAAAAGGGAGTGGTCCTTTCCTTTTAAGTTGAACAAGATGGGACGGCCGTCTTTCTATTTTGGGGCCATAATATCTTCCCATATCAGGAACCTCCCATCCTCCCATCCTCCCATCCCCTTCTCACTTCTCACTTCTCACTTCTCACACGCACCTCATGGAACGTCTTGATTTTGGGAAGATGGGATACGGGTATTCCTTCCGATTCATTACTCATACCTTCTTTTTAACATTCTCACATCACTCTTTTTCTCCTTGATCACAGGTGCAAGCATTACCGGAGAAGATGCAGGATTCGTGCGCCCTGCTGCAACGAGATCTACTCGTGCCGTCACTGTCATAACGAGGCAACGGTATTTCCTCTTCATTTTATACAATTTTTATCATTTTGCCCTTTTGCTTTTATCTGATTTGAGGCTCTGTTGTGTTCTTTTCCCCTTTAGAGCTTGTTGAAGAATCTCTTCGATCGCCACGAACTCGTTCGCCAAGATGTCAAAAAAGTATGATTAGTGGACAGTACTACTTTTCAATTTCCACACTGTCTTTTTCTTTTTTCTTTTGATTTTTACCAATATGTTTGTAAAGTAATCGATAGGAAGGATTTAGATTCTGTAACATTGTGACGGAAATATTAGAGTGTAGTTCAAAATATTTGAACTGGATTAGACGATTAGTACTCTCGCACACGATTTAAAATATTATAACAATTAACTATCCAAATCATCGACATCACTTAATGTTTCCAAATGATGACGAGACTAATGCACTTGTTACATCTTCTTGCCTTTCAGATTGTTTGTTCAGTTTGTGACACCGAGCAACCTGTATGTATTTTATTTAATTTCGATTATTTATTTTCTTAATTTTTGGTTGACGGGTGCTTTGGATAGGCTCCTGATTTTATTTCTGCTTTTCACATTTTTTTTTTTTTACTTTTGTTTCTTTTTGAAGGTTGCTCAAGTTTGCACAAACTGTGGCGTTAGAATGGGAGAATATTTCTGCAACATATGCAAATTCTTTGATGATGATGTAATGCTTCACTGAACTGAATAAATCTACAGTATCGGATTATTTTCTACTTCTTGAATGTGATTGATCTGACTGGTGTTTTAATCCATTCGCAGATTGAGAAACAAGTGTTTCATTGTGATGATTGTGGGATCTGCAGGTGCGTTCTTGGCTGTGCTGTGTTTGAGTATATTGTTTTGTCATGTCATTGTCACAATTAAGTTGCCTAAATTTATGGAATTTGACTCCTTTAAAGTGAGGAGATTGTACTTAAGATAATAAAATGCAATAATAATCATTAATTAAAAAATTAATGGTTAACATTATAATTAATTTTAAATTTTGTTATATATAACTTTAATTTTATTATAATTATCTGCCATTAATTTTTTACTTAACTATTATTATTACACTTTATATTCTAAAGTGCATAATTCACTTTAGAGGAGCAAAATCCAAATTCATGACATGCAAATTAATTTTGCTCATGTAATTTGAATCAGGGTTGGTGGTCGAGATAATTTTTTCCACTGCAAGAAGTGTGGTATGCATTAATAACTAGCTTATTTATTGTTGGTTTGGCACTTCTCCCCAGTCCCCACTCAATTTTGGTTATGTTTCAAAATCATTGTTGACATTAATAGCAGACTCAATTCTTTTGAGCTTTCACTGCATTATTTATTTTTTGTTGCATGCTTTTTTATTTTGTGAAGTATATAAGTTGATGATACTTGATATATTTAACTCATTCAAGTAATAATATTTGGTAGTCTTTGCATGTTAAAATCATTTAAGTCAACACCTTTGGTTTGTCAACATCAAAGAACACATTCCAAATCCAGTATATGTTATTTTAAAAGTTCTGTGATTAGTCTGTTTTAGTTGTCATGTAACATTAAATTTCATCTAGGTTCAGCTAAGGTGAACCACTTGTTTTTACTGCACGTTCATTCACATGAGAGTAGAAATTGAACAGAGATCCCTCTCTGATAGTAATAATTTGCTATGCATTCTTCTATGGTGGATTTTTTTTAACGTTTGAATCTGGAGGCTGACACGATAATATATCACATTAATTGATGAATGGAACTTTTTTTTTTTTTTTTCCTTTTGGCAACAAATGAAATAAATTGCTCAATACTTTTTGTTTTAGGATTTCTAACATTTTATGAGCTGCAGGGTCTTGTTATTCAGTCACTCTGCGTGATAAACATTTATGTGTGGAGAACTCCATGAGGCATCACTGTCCGATTTGTTACGAGGTGCCTGCTTTTTTTCTTTTTCTCCTTGGCTTGGGTTTCCAGCTAAACATTGAATTTCTTTTCTGTCGCATTGGCAACTTGAGATTAGTATGTTAAGTGATGAGACTTTATTATGTTTGTGCAGTACCTTTTTGATTCGTTGAAAGACACTATTGTTATGAAATGTGGTCACACAATGCACCATGAATGTTACCTAGAGATGGTAAAACATGACAAGTGAGTATCTTAAATCTTTGAGAATTTTTTGGTTTATAAACATAACATATGCTTAACAAGTAACTTGCTTTGGTACATGGCTTAGATATTGTTGTCCCATATGCTCCAAGTCGGTGTTTGACATGTCTAAGACGTGGAAGAGAATTGATGAAGAGGTAGCTGATTTAATTAAACCACATAGAAGCTTTCCTTTACTTGATTTATAGATTTTATATCGTGTAATTATCTAGTCAAGAATATTGCTTATCTGCTTCAGTTCAGTTAGGATTTCTTGATGATCTTTTTGTTTTCATGTGATATTAGATTGAAGCAACTGCCATGCCTGAAGATTATCGATCCAGGAAGGTAAAGTTTCATTCTTTGAACTTCTAATAGAGTAATATACCTCTGTTTGTCTCTAGCAGTGAATGGAAAAGGAAAACCTACTAGATTTGTCTTGACCTACCCTACAGATTGGCCATGAAAAGTGCTTTTGAACATGAATGCACCTTTTGTCATTTTTAGGCAGATGGAGCAAAATCACCATGCAAATTTATTATATAGAAAAAACATGAATGAAGTTGATATTACGAGAAAGCTTACCTGTGTATATATGGATGATGCCATTTTAATATGTAATTATAGGATGTGTTGAAATGATACAGAATCCTCCTGTGCATATCAATTACACATGTATATATCAATATAACTAACCAGTAACCATCCACCTACCAAAAGACTAAGAGGGTCTCATTGCAGGTTTGGATACTATGTAATGACTGCAATGACACAACCGAAGTTTACTTCCACATTCTTGGCCAAAAATGTGGTCACTGCAGATCATATAATACTCGTGCAATTGCGCCTCCAGTTCTTCCTTAATGACCAGATTCTTGTGGTACAAGAAGCGAACACCATCAGGCAGAAGATTGAAGTTAGCAGCCGGTTATTATAGAGGGTTATTGAATTAATTTAGCATCAACAGTAATTGGTGTATTGTGTCCCTAGATAGTTTTCTTATATTATTCTTCCTCCCAAGGATTCATTATTTGGCAGATATAAACATTTGTATACATACAGAAAACTCTTTTTTTTGGATGGTGAACTACTGTAAGTGATGTATTGGTACTGGATGATTGCATAGTCAGTCATATTCACATAAGAAATTTCGTAATGACGGTCAATTATGACGATTTATGATGCTATAGTCCCCTGGGCTGGATGGTGTGATTTAAAATACAATTCTATTCCGTTGGATGAAAAAGAGCACGCAACATTTATTTGACTAAGGCCGGGGAACAGTGTCCTTCATTACGTCCTTCTGCACCATGGTGGATCACTATAATTTGGTTCATGTTTTTTGATACATACCTTGGAATAAACTGTGATAGTTACTTTTGATCATTCTATTCCCAGCCATGAATTCACGAGCAGAAATGGTCGTCTTTTGAGGTTTAATTGACTATTCCCTACACGGTGGAATGAATTGAATTGATGTTTTTTTTTTTTAAAGCATTCATTCCTCTTATTCTTATTACTCATTTTTATATAAAATGTTTTTTTTAACAATCTACTTTTTAAGATTATATGAAGCTTACAAGCAGGCAATTTATAGCACCAACAGTTGTTGCAAGGTGTTCACAGTTTGACTTTAGATTAGTTTTTAATTAAAAATAATCTGATTTATCATACAAATAAAAATGCTATTTAAATTGGATTAATTTGAATATAATTTTAAATCAAATTTGATTCTTCTTTTTTTTTTTGGCAGTTCAGATTAGACCAGTTTATTTTATTTTTGTATTTTCTTTTAGAGTTAAAACCTTAAATAAACTTGGACAAAAGGAAAAAAAAAATAGAATTATAAACAACTTACAAAGTTTAAAGGACAAGGGTAGATCAATTAATAGCAACACAAATTAAATCTCTTTGTTTTCTTATAACAATATCACTACATCACATGCGTATTCGGCGCATACATGAAAATAATGTGTTGGTTGAAACTCTACGCACCATGACAAATATAGGGAAAATCAAGACATCAAAGATTTGGACAAGACATGTTGCATAAAATTTAATAAGTGTGTTTTTATTTGATTTGATACGTAATAATAAAAAACTAAACCACAAAATATCAATTATTTCAGTTAATGGTTTAATTAATTTTTTTATTTTTTGAATTGGTTTAGTGTTTTAAAATTATTTGAGTCGGTTTATGAATTCTCCTAATAGACTAGGATTTATTAAACAATTTGAGGACGATGACTAAAAACATGCATAGAAATTGAGTAAATCGTCGTTTTAGTTTCTAAAATTATAAATCTAGTCATTTTAATTTCTATCTTTATAAAAATCTTACTCTAGTATTTGTAGAGCGTAAAGTGAAAATGATTTAAAATCAATTATTTAAAAAAAAGGAAAAATTGGGAATCTTTTAAAGTTAGAAACTAAAATGATTAATTTTATAATTTTGAGAATTAGAAAAGTTTTTTCTTTTTATAGAAGTTACTAGCTGGACTTAACTTGAAGATTATTACAATTTAAATGACATGAAATGAACCTAATTTAGCAATCTTAGGTGGGTCAATTAATTTCAAGCTCCACTTGAAAAATTATAGGAACAAATACGTTACTCCAAGTAATTAGTTCCAGGCTCCAGCAATGTAATTGAACTGGCATTAACTAGTAAGTGAAACATACAGTTAAAGGGGAAGAAATTCCAACTTTTTCATCCCAAATCTCCTGTTATATACCTTCCATTCCAAACTTTTTAGACTTAAAAAATAACAAATAAATAATTCGACAAAAAAGAAAGCAAAGAAAAAATAAAATTAAAAAAGCATAATCAAGATAAATAGACACCTTTACATAGCATTATTATATTATTTTTATTTATAAAAAACAACATTTTAGTTAAAAATATTGTTGAAATAACGAATTAAAAGCAAAGGAAAGTGTAATTTGTATGCGAGTCCATGTTAACTAAGGTGAAGAGTGTTCCACCAAAGCGCTCCCTCTCATTCTCGCTGTCTCGTAAACCCTGAACCCAAAGGGTTCGTTTGTAGCTTCTTCCTCCCTAAACCTACCGAGTTCGCCCACCTTCGGAACCAACAACTGAGTCGTGACTCGGTTCTTTCACATTGAGCCATGCAAGTCTTCTCCAGCGCTCACCGAGCCTCTCGGTTCTTCCTCTCGCCTCATCTCCGAACCGCTCCCTCTCTTTGCTCAGGTAATTTATGAAAATCGAAACGTTTCTTGAAATCGGTGTTTCGATCGAAAGGTTTAACGATACGCAGTTGTTGAATTAGACAGGGCTCGCGCAACGTCAAGTGACAACTGATCCAATACATTGCTTCCTGTCAAAGGCTTTTTACTCTTCTGGAGTGGATACCGTTGAAGGAACTCCAACAGGTTCTTCGTTCGTTTGTTTCGTGTAAATTTCTCTTTAGATTTCGTTGTCCGATGTTCGGTTTATATTATTGAAATTTGAATGCAGAGGATGTGAAGGAACTCTACCGTAAAATGCTTGACTCTGTAAATGTTCAACGATCAATGCCTCCAAATGCTTGGTTGTGGTCAATGATTGCAAATTGCAAACATCATCACGATATTGGACTTCTGTTCGACGTTTTGCAGAACCTCCGCAGATTTGTTAGTTTCTATTCATTCTCTTTCTATTGCAAATTATTATTATTATTATTATCTTTGTTTGTGGTGATGATTTTTAACCTAATTTGTAAGCAGAGGTTGTCAAATCTTCGAATTCATGACAATTTTAATTGCAATCTCTGTCGAGAAGTTGCTAAGGCATGTGTTCATGCAGGAGCCCTTGATTTTGGTATACCAGTGTCTCCATTTGTGTTTTTTCATTTGTGACACTTAAAAGAAATGAGATATTGAGGCGATGTGGCTAAAATGTGTATGCAGGAAAGAAGGCTTTGTGGAAGCATAATGTCTATGGGCTGACTCCAAATATTGCATCTGCTCACCATATACTGGTATTGTTTGACTTTGACATATTAATGTTCTAAATTTTGATTCTGTCTCCAATTTCTAATTGGTAACAATGGTAAGTTACTGTCAATTTTCTGCAGTTGTATGCTAAGAACCACAATGATACTAAACTGTTGGTGGAAGTAATGAAACTTCTGAAGAGGAATGATTTACCATTGCAACCAGGCACAGCAGATATAGTTTTCAGGTATGTTGAAATTCCAACATTTTCTCGCTTTTGTCTTGCAGTGCAGAGGGTCTTATGTAAAAGAGTAGTATTATAAATTTGAATTTGGATTTTACCTCAAAAAGTAGTCACTGGGCATTTAGTAGATATAATTATTTTCTTAGTTTCTGGCTGGTACACACTAATTTAGTAGATATAATTGTATGAAGGCAACTGGTGCCTGTTTACGTGTATGGCTATAAGTCTAAAATACAGTTGGTTAGTATAAATTTCCAAAATGGCAAATGCATTGATGCATTGTAACATGTATTTGGTACCCCAAAATTTTCTTTTAAGGCAAGAGTGAAGCAAATCAGGAACAAAAAGAGAGAACTTAGCCTTTTCTTCAACCTATAAAGGTTGTCTTTAGTATTGTGATATTGTCTGACATTAAATCATATAAGTACAGAAACTTATATTATCTTCGGTTAAGCCTTCTTGTTATGATTCTTTTGTTCTGTTCCATATATGCCTCTGACCCGTTACCCGGATTGATCATTTGCAGCATTTGTTATAATACAGATGACTGGGAGTTGATTAATAAGTATGCAAAAAGGTTTGTCAAGGCTGGTGTAAAACTACGACAAACCTCATTTGACACATGGATGAAATTTGCTGCAAAAAGAGGTATGTACATTTTGAGTTCTCTTTTTTATTTCATATTTTTCTTTCTGCTTAATTTTGTGAGCTTTTTTCAGCTTTAATTCAATAGCAGTTTGTCAGAGTGGATTCTTTTGTTGAACATTAAGACACCCATAAACTTATGGAGATTTATAAGTTGTCTAGTTTCTGCTTGGTTTTAAATTCTTTCTTTTTTAACTTTCATCTTCTCCTGTGGTGGCAAAGCTGTTGTTTCTTAGTCCTAAAAAATTGAAGGAATCCCAAAAGAGAGGCTACACAAACTATTGGTATTTTTATTTACTGGAGGCTGTTGCACTTGAATCGGTCTCACCCAATTTTTCTTCAAATGCATGCCTTCTAGTTAGCACAAGTGGGATTTCGGTGTTAGAAAAAATTAGATAACTGATTTATGCTGTTATTTGGTGGCAATAGAAGGCAGGTGCTAACTTCGTTTAATGGGCTCTGGGGATACATCGTAGTTTTAGACAAATGATTTGAATTCTTCCACTGTATTTATTTATTTGGTAGCTTACATTTTGGCCATATAATATTGTCTTCTGTATAGACAGTTGGAAGTTAGTTTTAGACGTGTAAATGAGCTAATTTATAATTTAGTAATAACCAAGGTAGTATTTCAATTTAAAGATGTTGGCTGCTACCATGTTTGTTTACAGAACCAATATAAATCAGATCAATATAAAAGAACTATAGAACATCCATAGTACATTTTGCTTACCTGATAAACTCTTCTGTAAATATTTGAGGGATGATGATCAACTGATTGTGTTCATCTGCTTGTTTTTTCTAGTTTGAAGAACACTGGGAATTATTGAATAGTCCAAAATTAAATAGCACCATCATTGATTTAGCAATCATGCTAAGGAAAAAGAAAAATTACTGTGTCTTGACTCACTGTCTTTTTTCAAAACTCCTAGGCTCAACTATATTAATAACCTCTTCAAGTATGTAAAGTAGTATTATCACATTTCAAGTATGCTTTATATTTTATTGAGCTTTCTAGATCATTTCTGCCCATGTTGATTGAATCATTTATGTATTTCGTTTTCTTCTTTGTAGGAGACACCGAGTCATTGTGGAAAATAGAAAAGTTGAGATCTGATTCAATGAAGAAGCACACTTTGGAAACTGGGTTTTCTTGTGCCAAGGTAGCAAATCTATCTACACCATTGTGTGATTTGACAATTAATTTTAATTATATTGCAATTACCGAGTTTATATGCTTTGAGTGTCCTATATCACACAAAACCTCGGTATATTTCGTGTTCTGTGAAAACATATCATATTGCACAAGGTTTCTTTTGTGGTTTAGGCATGTTTTGATTCATTAATCTGATGTCCTTAAAAATAGTTTAGTTGTTCTTGAAAAAAAATGCTTCTTAGTTTTCCCTATTTGACAAACTTTATCTAATCTTACATTCGTCTCACATGAGTTGCCTGAACTTCATTTGATTGCCTATGCTTGTTTCCACATTCCAGATTTCCTAGAAAGTAAGCCTTTTTTTTTTTCTTTTACAGGGTCTTCTGTTGGAACGGAAACCCAGTGATGCAGTTGCTGTCATTCAAGTTCTAAATCAGGTATGGACTGTATGTTACTATGTTCTTGTACATGTGTTCCTATGTTATAAATTTATCTATCAAAGAGTGAAACTAAGAAATGCTTATGCAATAGGAAATAAAACAATGGGAGATAAAATTGTAAGGTTATTACCCTGAAAACATTAATTAAAATAAAAATTAGTTTAGATCCACTTTGGTATCTTATTGAACAAAAATGGTGATATTGTCCCTCCATTGATCAAGAATTTCGATTTTTGGGAAGTATCTTGGTCATCCAATAATAAGGGTTTCCATTTTTTCAAATGAAAGATTTGAAGACCTATTGATTCTAATAACTGATTACAGAGTGGATCATTTGGACCTTTCAATTCATAGATGTGGATCTCGGACCTATGAATGGGAATACCCCCGAAACTCACAAAGAAAAAAGGAAGTGAGTTAGACAAAAAGAGAAGAAACTTGGACAAAAAGAAACAAAGTGACTTAGACAAATCTTTTTTGTCGATAACCTCAGACCAATCAATCGAATATTGATTAATATGTAATCGATCGAACACTACTTGAAAACGGCTAACATATGTTAAATTGTAGCTAAAATTATATTTTTTCAGAAAGGAACTTCAGACTCAAATTAGTTCCAATCACATGGCAGTGAAGGAACTATATCATTAATTATATTTGTTAAAACGTTTTTTGTTGCTTGGTTTTGACTTTTGATATGATATGAATATGCTTATTGTTGATTTTTTACAATTGAATTGAGTAGGTATGACCTGAATGTGAGGCATTGGGTTGATTTTATGTTTATCCTTCACAGTTCACTTATGTTGAGTTCATTTTGGTGACAGTTGTATTGATTAAAATGACTGTTAGCATACTGAGTGGAATTTCATATTTGTCTTTGCATTGTTTTGTATAAATAACTCTTCCTTCTTTTGACTTAACTGTTGCTAGACCTTGTCTGATGCAAAAAAGTCAGGCATCAAGGGTGAACTTCAGAAGCTTGTATCTGAGTGGCCTTTGGAAGTTGTTAAGCACCAAAAAGAAGAGGACAGAAAGGTATACTATCTTGGTCTTGAAGAAAATTTCTTTTGACATGCTGGTTCAGTTGTGGTGCTATAACTCTTACAATTGTTCTATATTTTTTTGGCTTTACTGACAGGCATTAGCAGCCTCTTTGAAATCTGATATCCTTGTCATGGTTAGTGAGTTACTGAGCATGGGTCTTGAGGCAAATGTAAGTTTGGAAGACCTAGACAGGAAGGAAGGTATTCCACAATAGCATGGAGTTAAGAATTTGATGACATTGTGTTTCAGAATGTGCTTGTTTGCGGAGTATCTCCTTTCCAGGATGCTTCCTAGCCCCAGTTAGATACTGAGTCTGCTGCGATCATGGAAAGTGTTGATTACTAAAATTGTTATTATTTTGGTTCCATTCTTACCATTTCTTATTTATGTCTAACAAGTGCTAAAGGTTTTGGTAAGCATATTAGTGGGATTTGGTTAGTGTTCGGAGAACTGAAATTTGGATATCAGTAGAATATGTTGGAACACAAATAATCTGGCATGTGTCCTCTACTCTGAACTGGCAAGCAATTGCTTTATTTCACTTCAACTGAAAGATACAATCGTGGCCTTTTAACCTCTTTAGTTCAAGTTCAAGTGAGCCCTACCGCGAAGGAATGCTAAGAGTATGTGTCAATTGGTCGGGCAAGGTCTGGTGTAACATTATATCGTTCGACTTTGAAGTCTTGAACGAATAAAAGAAGTTTGTTTATTTATTCGTAGATTCTAGGTAATATGGGTTTACTTGTTTATTTAAATGCTAAATGATTGTGCGTAGTGGCCTACTACATACGTACTCCTTTGTTTACCAAAGTTTTTTTTTTTTTTGGTCAAAGGAACTCGAATTGAAAAGCTCCAAGGGCAGCCCCAGAATACTTGCACTGAAAGGAGATCTTAGATCTCAAAGGGAATAATACAATTATACACCATTTGATGAAACACTAGACTACAAGGTACTCTTACTCTAAAGTCTAAACAATTCAAATAACACGCCCATAATTTTCTCAATCAAATAATTCATTTCTCCAAGACCCAAACGATATTTTCATATCCCCGAAACAATTAAAATTACTCCCAGTATCTATGCTTCGTTACGGACTCTAGAGAACCACTATGTTAACTGCCATTGTTCCTATGTTATTGAAGCTTCCCTCACCAACAATGATCGGCATTGAGTAATGACAAGGCATTGAGTAATGACAAGGAGGGAGGGAATGTGTGGTAAAAGGATTATGTGGATAAATAGAAGAAAGAAAATGAAAGGAATAGCAAAATCTTAGAATTGAGGATAAAAACTCGGGAGAGAAAAAAATTCTCACAGTAAAATTTACAATCGCAGGGTACATAAATTGAACCCTGTACATGCCTAAGCAAAGTGTATGAGTGGATCTACCTAGGCATTCAACGTCTTACTGTTCATAGCATTATGGGGTATTTTTAATGGTGTTCGTCTGGTCAAACAAAGAGGTTTCAACAAGATCATCTTGGAGTCAGACTCTCAATGTGCCAATAACCTTCCTAGGGAAGGGTGTAACAGGCTACAGCACCCTGGCTTTTTGATTGTCCGATATATTCGCTTTTTCTCCTCCAATGGAGCAACCATATCGTGGGTTCACGTTTTCAGAGAAGTAAATCAACATATGGATGCCTTGGCTAAGCATGACCAGTCTATTTCGGTATTTCCTCTAAGTTTAAGAATTTTAATTTTGTTTCAGTCTTCCTTTTGCTGGTTCTGTTAGCTTATGCTTCCTCCGTAACCTTTATTCGTGGTAGTTATCTTGTTGGTCCTCTGGCATCCCATTTCACACAGACAAAAACACTTACGGTATGTTTGGATACACATCTCCAACTCTTTAGTTTTTTTTTCAATTAGATTTGAGAAAAAAAAAACAGAGTAAAGTAGTTTCTAGTTTCTACTTAACGTGGATCCATTGTTTGTTAACATGTTAGTAAACACGCATTTAGTTATAAGTTGCAGATGCTGTGATTGCTGCCACACATCTAAAAGATATTTAAAGCAATTAATACTATGTAATATTGTATATAATTATTTTTATTTCTCACATTTTATTTTTATATGCACACATCTCACAAATATTCCTCAAAATTAACGGAGACAATTTTTGTTATCAATGTTTTATTGTACACAAAATATTTTCAAAAAATAATAATAAAAAACTTTCTTATTGTGAATTTTTTAAAAATGGATTTAGTTATTTTAACATCATTTTTATTATTTAACCCTAAAAACCTCAGAAACCTATTCGCTATCCTGAAATAGTGAAATTGGCCATACTCTTGAATTATGCTTTTCTGTTTCACCTTCCAAAACACAACTTCAACTGTAGTTGCTTCATTTTTTGCTACAAAATTGTAATGCAGGATATTAGGAGGAAAAAAAATAAAAAAGCAAGTCATATTATGTCTGTGGGGTCCATCCCATGATTTGTAATGATTTGGACAATGACACGCCTTTCTTCTTTAACTAACCTGCCCTGATGCCTTCTTTCGTAGGACAAAAGCAAGCTAAATGGGTGTCCAATTTCTTGACCAAGAAAAAAAGACAAGATAAAAACCACTTGAATACAGTGCATATATTCTAATTATTTTGCTTGTGATATTCATCACCAGCACACATTTTGACCAACACAATGAATGGCTCCTGCTATTTCTTCTCCGACGAATCATGATCTCTGCTCTCTATATAGGGTTAGCTCCCTCTGTGAGTGTAAACACACACATGGTCGGAAAATCAAACACCATGTAATTAATGTCCTCCGTTTAAAATACTAAACAAAATTAAAAGCAAGAGTTTTAACCTACAAACTCATAATTTGTCTTCTGATATTTTCAACGACTGCGTTTCCATCAGCACCATTTTGCACCAACGCCGTGATTGCCAATATCAATTTGCCATCACTAAGTGAGACATTTGCAGCCAAAACGTGAGCTTGGTGGTCGCAGAAGACCTTGAAAATCAGCGTGATGAAACCGGGTCGAGGCAGGGATTGAATACCAAAGAATGCAACATTAGCAGAGACAGTAACCGTGATGGAGCAATTCTTGTTGTTAGCACATGCAAGCATCGACCCCCCTTGTGCTCCTTTCATTGACTCCTTCAACTCCTCCAACCTTTGCTTCTTGTTCTCAAGCTCCTTAATGTACCGAATTGTCTCGTTTATAATCACTTCCCTTGTAGCCTGTAACACAAAAAGGAGTCATTGACAAACATAAAATAAAAAAAAAGGGTGAAACATGACATAAAATGTTGGAAAGGGCATTGATGATTGATGAACCTGAGGAAAGACACCTGGGACAGTGGTTCGAAGCTGAGTGAACATCTGAGTCATCTTGGACCTTCTTTCACGTTCCAGGTTAAGGCTCTCGCAATTGGTGTGGCCCACACGCTTTCTGGAGGTGGTGTTACCCGTTTCAGCAATGGTTGAAGGCTGAAGAGAAGAAGAAGAAGGTGGGATTTCAGAGAGTGGTGGCATGGTAGAGTTAGTTTCAGTCTGGGTGTGCCCTTCCATCTTGCTCATTATATACCACTTGCTTTTTCTCTCACTCCTCTTATCTTTATATACCAAACGAGTGAATTTGAGAGAGAGAGAGATAAAAATTAATAATGGGCTGCTTTCGCTTATTTGTTTCAATCAAACTTATTCCTCTCCGGAGATATTATGCTTTTAAATTAATTATAAGAACTTTGATTTTCTATATTTTCATCTTTTCTATTATCTTGGTTATCGTCATTATCTATACTTACTTTAAAGGAATTTTTTCTCAATTAAAGAAAAACTAATTAAGGAAAAGGACCGAAAGAGGATTGATGGCATTCTAAAACTGTTAGGACTACCCTAACCCAAAATGGTAACATTTTGTAGGAAAATAGGTAGATTCCCTTGGCCTTGTGATTGTGACACCTTCCTATATGATGATCATCCATGCAGAGTAACCGTGTCAGTGGGAAGAAGGAGCACAGACTAAAATAACTGACTTATGGTTGGACTTGGACCCCACAAAGTGATGAACAATAAAAGTGAAAAGAGAAGTTTGTTTTGGAATGGGAAGTCAAGGAAACAAAGTATAGCATTGGGCAATCGCTGGTGTCGGGGGCTGTTGTGATAACAAGATCGTGGTAGGAACTAGGGTACAAAAGCAATGCTCATTTATTATATTATAATATTACCCTTGGTTACTTGTTACCCTTTATTAACATCACAATTAATTCACAACAAAACTTAAGTTGGTTGGACTGTTACTAACCACATTGAATTTAAATTTTTTAAATAAGTTTTCGAATCTTGAAAAAATATGACTGAAGTAAAACATTTTATTAAAAATTATTGATTAAATTTTTCAATAAAAATTAATTATTGACAAACTCAAATAAATATAAATAGAGTCCGGAGTTTAGGATGTACCCAAAAAAATTATGACAAATCATTAGACCTTTTGTTGCACGGTAAAAATTTCCAGAAGAAATTTCTTATTCGTTGTGTGTGGCATTGTATTTCAGATGAGAATTTTATGATTGAAGAGCTCTACCTACTTGTCTGTCCCATTAAGCAATAGGAATCTGTAGGGCTGATTTGAAGGACAAGCAGAGGCTACTTAATTTTCCCCTCTATTTGTTCATAGCTATTGCTTTTTATAACCTTCTTAATAATCTCTAAGGAGAGGTTTTATTTGGAGCCTAAGTTCCGTTTTCAAGCTTTCAGTACTTCTCGATTATATGATGGGAGTTAAAAAACCAAGAAGAAACACAATAGAAATTTGTGATATTTTAAAAGTTATTTAACTATGCTTTTGGTTAGTTTGAACATTATCTAGCTCAATCAACTGCAAATTTAACGAGTTGAACTAATTAAAATGTAACTCGGAAGTTTCATTGGTTCAATCTCTAGTTTAGTTTGTAAGATATTAGAAAATTGCATGCATGTCTATTATTTTAAAATTGTTTAGGAAAATGAGCAAAGTAAATAGAAAAAAATATGGATATTGTTCTTAAAATAATAACATTATCAATCATTTTTATATTAATGATAAAAAATGTCTATATAATAGTTTAAATTTGGCCATCAAATTGCTTTGTTTTAAATATTTTAGAGATTTTTATAAATGGTCTTTCCCTTAAAATGGGATGAAATTCTTTTTTTTTTTTTCCCTATTTTTTGTTATTATCATGACACTCACCCTCCTTGACAATGAAATTTTAGTAATATTAGGCGGATAGAAAATACTAGTCTACATTATGAGAGAGAAAGGGTGATATGTGATGGATAATAATGTATCAACACTGATACATAACATATATTTGATTGATACTTTTTATTTTTTGTTTTTTTTACATCATATTAATTATCATATTTATATTTTTTCTCATTATCTCTTTAGGTATAGATTAGTCCAAGGTGTCCATGAACCATCTTCTCTTGCATTACTAGGACATGAGCGGTTTTGTTGCGAAATTGATATTTTTATTAGGAATAATTACTAACAAAAATATCTTTTAATCATAAAAATACTAATTATTTTTGTAACGGTCATTGGAATGATATTAACTCCTATTTATTCATCATCTATCTTTAAGTCAAATGTTCTATGGATACAAACTTTTTGATACACCAAATTTTTATTTTTTTATTCAGTTGGAAGAATTAATTATTTTAATTTTGATTCTTTTTCAGTATATATGATATGATAAAAAAAAGAATGAAAGACGTTAAAGTTAAATGAATGTTTATACTTTGCTATTCAGGTATTCATGCAACATTATTATTGTTGAAAATTCTCTCACTTGTAAGCAGTCTTAATGTTATATATGTATATTCTGGATGAAGTCTGAAATGCGATGATGCATTTGAGATTGGGCTTAGTGTGTGGCTTCCAAGGGATCCAATTATGGCCTGTTGAGCCCGTTATATGTGCCATTCATCTAATTTGGGCGAGCTGGAGAACCGATCTAGATTCAAGACCCACAACCACAGAGATAGCGTCCAAAACATGATGTTTCCTTTTTGGAATCCACCTCCCCTAAAAAACACATGTTTTATTTGTCAAGGACGTGTCTTAAAGCTGTTATAGAAAGTTAAAAAAAGGGTTAAATATATTTTTAATTCTTATAAATCAAGTATTTTTTTTGTTTTTAAAAAATATTTTTTTTTATCTTTTACTCATAAAAATGCGTTAAATGTGATTCTTGTTCCTTATAAAAAAACAAAAAATGTATATGGTTATCGTTTTTGATAAAAAATGGTCTTCTCTTGATTTTTTATTTATGTAAATAAGAATCGTATATAACACATTTTTATAAATAAAATTTATAAAATTATCTTTAGAAACTAAAAAACAAATATTTTCCTATTTACAAAAACTAAACATATTTAACCAAAAAAATGAATGAGTTTGATACTAGCGATCCCTTGCGATATCAAAAAAAGTAAAAAGAAATCTTTTTTACAAGTACTTGCAACTAAATACAGTTAGTTATTATACTAAATAACTAAATACAGTTAGGGGGGTTACAAATGCAGGGGGGAAGGACAAAATCGGCTTCCCAATAAAACATCTTATTGCGACAAATTATAATAGAGCCATAATAAGCATTTGAGAGAAGAAAAATAGTACCAAAATTGATATGTTGCAAATAGAATAACCTAGACAGTTTTATAACGTAGAAAAATAGTACCAAATTTTGGATCAAATCCATTCTAAAATCCAAAATGCGCCGCAGAAGAAGTTGATACAGTGATACTTCATGTATCTTCTTGTGTCCATCAATTATATCTTATTGTCCATTTTTTTTAGGATTTACTGTCCACAATATATCAATAAATCTCAGTAATAAATAGGTAATTTGGAGTAAAACAAATTTCTAAACAAGTTCATAATAAAGTGGAACATACGAGTTGAGGAGGACTCATGATAAGGATTAATGTTACAATAATAAATCCCACATAATCATAAACTTTTGGATAATAAATAAGAGTAGGTTTATTTATTTATTTAATAACTAAGTTCTCCGATTGAGCCTGAACACAGGAAGAAGGACCAGGAAGAGGAATGCCAATGATCCAAGAAGTGACACAAGAATGCAAGCAGCCATTTGATCACAAAATTTGCTGAAGACATTGCACACCTTGTGCCAATTCACATGAGAGTTTCCTTGGTAGCCAAGGAGACCCACTGCTGCGGCCGCGCCGTTGCCGGAAAAGAGCAAAGCCACCATGAATGCGTCAAGGACAGTGATCAATGTCCACAACCCTTTCCTTTTGCCTCTATTTACAATGCCAAGGAATAGAGTTAGGGCTCCATACATGCATGCTATTGCATTCGCCACCAGAAAGTACCTGTTAAGTCAAAACATTGTTCTACATGTGTTAATCACTGTTATAAATTAAATAACAGGATTTTCATATATATATATATTTCTTATTTTTCTATAATTTATTTTTTAAAAAACAAAGCTTAGATTATACAGTTTTATTTGTGTTGTTTTTCAATCACAATTAAATTTTTTATTTTATTAATTTACATAATCCTTTAATATAAATGTTTATTACACATTATTAAAATAAAATTTTAATTCTGAAAACACCACAAATAATATTTATAAAACTGTGCGTAAGTTTTATATATTTTTTAAATATAAACCTTATAATAACGATAACTTCGGATCCCTCGTTTGAGGTCAAAGTCAATCATATAGGCCATAGTGAGTGCATGCAACCATAAATGGCAGCATTAAAATGGCAGATGGGAAGATGTCAAGTATATATCATATATTAAATTAAAGCAAAAATTAACCAGGACTTTAAAAGTATCGATCAAGAAAATAATTAAAAGTACAAGATATTACTGTACCAAAAGTATAGTATTTAATGTATTTATTAATAGATCCTAATATCCTATTATACTTTTTAACTAGTACTTTGAATTAAGACGTTTATTAATTAACAGGAATTTTATTTTAATAATACATTGCATTCCAACTAACTTCATTCCTTTTTCTATAATTAAATTCTCTTTTGTACCAAACAGATCACATCTAAACGTTTGGAGCTACCATATTGCTAATAAGAAAGATGACAAAACTGAATTTAATTTATATCTATCTGATCTAAAATATAAAGAAGTTGAAAATGAAACACGACTCATTTGTTTATTTTGTTTTCTTAAATAAAACTTTGCTATTATTTTTGTTTGAAATTAAACTATATAATAAATGTAATTAATTTTTATTACTAAACAATAACCCAAAGAATATCAAAAGGCTTCCTTTCCACAGTTCATATTTTATATTTTTCTTTTGCACCCAATCAAACAATTATATCTACCTATAATAATAACAATTTTGTTTTTTTTACACCTTCCAAGGTATATATACTTCATTACATCATAAGAGCAGCTAGCTTTAATGTGCATCTTAAAGGGTTGCGTAGCTTGGTTTTCTAAAAATGTAACATGACGAGTAAAATGAGTTACTTGCAGAATCAGTTTGGTTGAGAAAAATAAAATAAAAAAATAAAAATCATCACAATAATTTATAAATGACATATATGGCATGGTTTGAGAATTGACACTATCAGTTTAGTTACACATCACCATCATTTGGTGATTAAAACTGTGAAAAGGCTTGATCGTTTTCTTTAAAGAATCCATAGTTAACAGTCATGTGAATATATAGAGAAAAAATATATTAATGATTGATATATAGGCGCATAATAGTAGAGATACAAACTGACTTCATAGCAAGAGTAATTAAGATAAAAAATAAAAAATAAAAAAGTTTGTTAAAAGAAGTAGCAAGACTGTATTCCTAAAACAAGGAGAAATAATTGATTAATGATAGAGATGGAGCAATTAAAGAGTAAAAAGTTGCAACAATGATATAGATTGAGCAAGAGTGTGTTTTAATTATAAGCATGCATATGCATATTGTAATAATAATATTTGGAAATGGAATCGTATGAGTAAAAAAGAAGAGGAAAAAATGCAGAAAGATGGAGAGTAAAAGAGAAGAAATGAAGTTGAAATAGGAAGATGGAGAAAAAGAGAACTTACACAACGGCAGACATTTGATGCCACTTAGCAGTAAGAGGAACATACAAAGGTGGTAAAGAATCAGAAAGTTTGATGGGAACATTCTTGGTCTGCTTATCGACAGCAATAACTATAGCAGCCGCGAGAGTGAGTGTGAAAGCCAAAAACCTCAGAAGCAAATCAGAAGCAGCCACAGGAACTGGTTTTGCCATCACCATTTCTCTTTCAACCCCTTCCACCCCATAAGTGCTGCCCTTGTTCTCACCCTCCATTCACACACTGACTTAATTTATGTCTCTCAGACTCAAATGTGCCACCAAACCTACGTCTTAAATACTCATGTGCCTTCCAGAACCAAGTGGGAAAGGGGAACTTTGCCATTATCACCTATTAAATTAAATATAATATATTATTTTTACAGGTAGATAGACAGTTGACAGTTTCGATATTAATAATGTAATTATATATGTTAAATTTTTATAGCAATAATTTTGTTATTTACAGTGGGCAAACATTAAATAGACCCAGTAAAATTAATTCACCTGGAATATATATATATATGTAATTTTTAAAAATAAAATAAAACTAATTTGGAGTAAAGTTTGATGGATTATTGGGAAGGTTCAAGTATACTTAAAAATGTGTTTTTTTATTATTATTATGTTATAGATTATAGACGTAAAATATTCATTAATTTTGCCAATTATTAATATCTCACGGAGAGCTTGACTAATTGATTTTAGTGTGATTTTTTTAATTATATTTTTTTAATCATCAAGATTTAAATTAAAAAAATTAAATTTTATTGAATATCATTAAATTCTATTAAAGTATTCGTTATGTTTCTTTTGATAGAGTAATATTACTAATTTTTATTGTTTGAATAAAAAAATTCTTCCATTAATAAGTGGAGACAAATTCTAGACATGAAAATTTGAAGCGAACCCTACCAACGTACTTAAAAAAAAAAAAATCCCAACTGTGTTATTAAAAGGGTAATATGAATGGTACTTACGTAACTGTGAACACTTGGCAGTAATGTGGAAAGGCATTTAAGACGAAAAAGATATGATGAAATTATAAGACGTTAAAAGTGTGAAGAAGATAGTAGGCAAGGCAAGGAAGGAAGTGATATGAATGAATGAATGAATGAATGAATGAATGGTAATGATGATCACTAACATTTTCAACTTGCCAACCATAAATGGTTGAGACACAGCCAAACATCGCACTGTATTCCCTTTGTTGCATACTGTGTGTGTATATAAATTTTAGGATAAGGTGAGAGGACGCTCTAGTTCAAATAGAATTAGTCTTTTTACGCAACAAGTATTTATAAATATCAGATACACAGCTATAGTATGTTAGGTGAGAGACACTGTCCTACTTCGCTTGACTAATTCTTTTTTACTTTAATAACTCGTTATTCAGATACTGTTTCGAGTGAAATTCATTTAAGCAATTATAAAAACTTTTAAATTATTCAAACACCTATTTTCTAAAAATATTAAAACCAAGTCATTTTTTTTAAATATTTTCTTATAATTTTTTGTTTCCAAATATGCACAAGGCTCTATTTTATTTAAATTTTCATTAAAAATTAGTAATGTATTCCTAAAATAAATTATTTAATATAAACTTATTTAAGCTTTATTTGATTAAGGCATGATCTATTTATTATAGATTAAGAATTTTTGTAAAGTCTATTTAATTAAAAATGTTATGTTTGGTCCTTTAATAAAAATTATTAAATCTATCATACTTGCTTGTTTATTTTTTATATATTATTATTATTATTATTATTATTATTATTATTATTATTATTATTATTATTTATATGTATAGAAATTAAATTAATAATTTTTACATATAAAGAACAAATCAAGAATTAACGATAGCGACTAAATTATATATTTAATTTTTAAAAAAATTAAATTATCAGAAAATGAAAATTGAAAATACAATAAATTGAGAGTTCAAAAGTATTAAGCTTTGGAAATTTACACTGCATATTATTTTCATTGAAAAATCAAGAAAAATAATAATTAAACGCTTTTTTTTTTCCTTTTTGAGATGATCTAAAAGAAATTTAACCCCCAAGGGGCAGACCATGTTCATGTGTTACTCAGCCAGTGTTGGTGACATTAAATTGATTTGAACATATATTTTGGTAACTGAGGTGAGGAGAGGGGTATCAAATTAATCGACGGTTAATAGAAATTAATAGTCATTTGGTAATAAACGTGGTCGCTAGCCTTATTTGGCATGTATGGTCAAAGATTATATACGTTAGAAAACACTATACTGTATTCATCAGTGGGGGAATTTCACCATTAAAAACACTATACTGTATTCTACCTTTATATTTTCTTATTTTTATAAAATATGATTTGTTCTTAACTTGCGAGATTTTTTATTTATATTATTTAATAATCTATTAACATATTTAAAACTTTTTAAAAAGACATAAGATATATATATATATATATATAATATTGCATAATTTTGAAAATTTTAAGAATAAATAAATGTAAAATAAATTAGGACTATTTGATAAGATATAATAAAATATGAGAATATGATAAAATAATATTAATTAAGAATATCATAATTTTTAATTTGACCTATAATATATATATATTATTTTTATATATTTTATTATTTTATATATTATATATGTTATTATAATATATATAAATAGAATCTCATGAGTAATGGAAAAATATGATATTAAAAATTTTAATTTTATGATTTTGTGAGAATTACTTTTTATGTAATTTTTATATTGTTTATGATATTTTTTATTTAAATATTTGTTAGAGTTCATAGTTTCTTTAAGATAATCTAATTCATATTTTAAACTAATAAAAATTGTTCAAAATTATATTAAACAATGAACATTGTTTCGAAATTACAATATTAACTTAAATTTAATAATTAAATAAGAAAAAAAAATTTATAATAAGATAATAGACACTAAATATGTAATGTATAATATATAATATATAATATATAATAGGGTGAGTTTAGTAAGGAGAACATAATTCTTACCTTACTCAAGATAAAAAAAAGCTCGACTTCGATCTAATTAAATTAGATTTTTTTATCAAAGTTGGGTTAGAAGATCTCCATAAATTTAAATTTAATTATCATGCTTATATTTATATAATTTTTGAATCTCATTTTATTTTAATTTTTAATATTAAATTAAATAACATGATTAAGCAAGGTATTTGACCTTCTATGACGAATATGGATAATAGATACTTGTAATAATAATAAATTTTATTTTAGAGAGAAATATATTTTATTGCTCAATATTCATATTATTTAAAAGAATAAGATATGTTTCAGATATTTTCCTTTAACATAACCAAAAATGAATTATTATTTCTTTTTACGTAAACGAATAGTTGAAGGGGAACTATTTAAGTGAGTATCAAGAAGTTGATGTTAACTTTAACACCGTAACAAAATAAGTATTAAAAAACTTTATTAAAATAAATATTTTGTTGTAGTAAATAAGAATAAATTAAAGAAATCAGATATTTAAAACTGAATAAAAATTACGAAAATAATTTCTTTAAATCTAGAGATATCATCTTTATTGAAATAATGTGTAAAAAAAACAAATTGAAACTAATTTTTAATAACCACTACAATAATTTTAAAATCCTAAAAGAAGTAAAAAAATGTTATTCATATAATAATTTTTATAACAAATTATATAATTAAAAGAGAAAAAAAAATATATGATATAATAAATGATGCAATAGAGAAAGATAAATATAAAAAATATTATTATATAAAATGTTGGATGAATAACAATTTTCAAAGAAGTCTCTTTTATTGAATACCATCCATTAAGATTTAAAACTTAAAACAGATTTCACTGAAAACTATATTTAAGTACTAATATTTTTAAAATAAAAAATAAATATTTATTATAGAAAAATCACATAGCATAATAAAAAGAATAATTTATTAAAAGATGAGTTTAATGAATATATAATGTTGATATAAAATTTTATGTTGGAAATAATTATCTATCCTTAAGATTCCTTATTTCTTATTTCTCTTAAATGTTTTCAACCCTTAGTTCCTTATGTTCTTATTCTCATGATAGGATTCCTATGGGAGGATTCCTATAATTAACAACTGTTACACTAGATCATCAAAGCTTTAAATAAGGATGTATAAATAAATACCTGGATCCATTTGTCGGATCTTCCATTTGATTGAGAATCGTTGGTTTGTGATCTTCCTCAACCAAATCATCTTAATTCCTTCTAGGGACTTTCACTTCTCTTTTTCGATAAGGAGAATAAAGAATGTACTTTGATTTGGTGTATTGATGTGTTAGTATCCACTCATTTAAGCTCATATCAAACTTTTTAAGAAGTGTTTTTGATTACTTAATTGGATCACTTAAGATTATAATCACTTTAAATAAATAATTGATATAATTGTATTTAAAAAGTTCACATGATTAAAAGAAATTATAAATTTCTAACATTTTACACTCTTAATTAATTAAAAATCATGTTTATTTTAACGACAATATATATTATATTTTCTCTTAAAATATTATTATTCAAGAGTGACAACTTAAATTTGTCATCTAATCAAAATTTGTCACACACAGAAAAAATCATGTTTATTATAATTTATGAATCATTCGATAAATATAAAGAAATGTTATTTATATAACAATTTATACGATAAAAAAAAAAAGAAAAAAAAAAAAGGAATGCAACGTAATAAATGACGTTTTAAAAAAAAAATAATGTTGGAAAGTTTATTATAAAATTTGTTATATGTATAAATGTGTCATAAGTATAATATTGGAGCCAATCGCGTGTGGTAGTGGCAATCTCACAAATATAGTTTCTTTTGTTTAAATTCTTTAAGGTGAAGGTGACGTGACGATGTATATAATATAGTGAGAAAAAATTGCATGATACAAAATCATGGCGACTTAATTGCATCACCTAAGCTTTGCGACGAAATATAATATAAACTTGTCAACTACTCCGTTTAAATGTTGTGTGGACCCCTCTCATATGTGTCCATTATCACTTGCTTTTAGGAGAGGGTCTCATTAACAATTTTATTGCACTTGTCTTCCCTTCCTCCTTTTTATTTTAGATATTTTTAAAAAACATAAAAATAAATAAAATTAAATCTCCAATTCAAGAATACTTATAAAATATTTACATTTACTTCATCTCAAAAAGATGAATAAAAATTTAAATATGCAACATGATAAATGCTAGGTTTCACTTTTTTTTTTTTTCTGTCTAAAGTCTTGACAATGTATTTTTTTTCTTAAAAAAAAACTGTCTTTGTTAAGAATAATTTTAGTTTATTTATTTATATTAATATTCTCGTACGATAACAAAAAAAATTGTTAAATATTTTTTTATACTTTGAAGATGATAACATTTTTATTTTCACATTTATTTTATAATAATTAATATTAAAATTTTAATATTGTATTTTATGATAAAAATTTGTTTTAGTTCTTTTTCTAAAATTCATCTCTTAATTCTTAAAATTGAATTAATGTTATCATTTTAAAAAAATAATATTTTTAATTTTGGAAGATAATTTCAAATTATTTTTTAATTAATTTAAGACATAAAATCCATCTTAGTGTTAAAACTACATAAATCAATTATTGTTCAAATCAAAATAATTATAAATAAAACAAAAAAATGTGAAAAATAAGTTTTATCATAAAAAAAACTAAAAATCTTATATTAGATTTTTTGTTTAACTGTGACCCATTTTTCATGGTATTTTAACATGATGTTTTTTTATTTAAATGTAATTTGAGTTTCATAATTTTTTATGTAAATAAATCTAGTTAGATAAATTTTACATTTTTAATGTCAAAAATAATTTAAAATAATGTCAATATTTGAAATTAATAATTTTTTTATAAAAATAACATTGATTTATAAACGATCAAAATAATTTTTTAAAAAAATAAAAAACCAAAAATAAATTTTTATGGTAGGATAAAAAAATTAAAATTAAAATTTACCCTTTTATAATAAAGAAATAAATAAATAATGTTATCTAACTCAAACTTAAATTAATTGGGTGAATCAAATTAAAAAATATATATATATATAAGAAGATGTTATAAGAAAGTATATAGAAAATGAATGGGGGAACTTGGAGGATGTGGTAGCAAAGGCAAAAGCATATATGAAGGTGGATGATAGCATCATTGAGCTCCACAAATTTAATTTCATAGCAATCTGTTGAAGAATCCTGGCTAAGTTGATTTGTCAACGCAAACAAGGTCGCAATCTGTTCCTTTTTTTTCTATGGAAATCAGAATGCATTTATGATTGTCACCTATAATGGTTGCAAGAGCAACTCAACACTTTATGATTTCGCCTACCATCTCCTCTCTGTTACTTCTCTTTGCACTTTTAGCTCAGTTAAGATATGTCCTTTTTAACTTAATCATCATCATATATTAAATTCATTTTTTAATGTTTTTGTAACTTCGACTCATCAACAATTACGTTACTTATTTCTAAAAAATAATTTGTTAAAAAAAAAATAAACCAGTCAAAAGAAGTGAAAAAAACTGATTTGAAACTGAGAAAATTAGTTGTTGATAAAAAAATTTAATATAATGTTATTTTGATTTATTGAAAATAAAAATTAACTTAAAATATTTACTATTATTTTTTATCCTAGATATACATTTTTTTATTAATGAATATTTTTTGTGTAATATTAAAACTTAAACCTAAGTATTATTATTTAATTTAAATTTGTATGTGTATTTTGAATGTTAAAGACCTATAAAAATATATATTATTTTTAGTTTTAAGTATAATAAAATTATATATTTAAAATTATTTAAGATATTATTTAATTAATACTAATTCCACTATGGTTGATGTTCAAAAATAATTTTTATATTTTAAAAGAGGGAATGCATTAAGGAAAAAGAGAGGTGCAAAAAGTAATCTGACTATAGAAAGAAAGAAATAGGAATAGTTTAAGTGTCAAATTTAAATTTAAATTGGCTTATTGTGCAACTCGATCCATCTAATTTACGGACAAAAATCAATTTAATTCCAATAACTATTTTATTTGCGTAACTTGAAGATTAACTTGACTTGTTTCATGTTGGGGGTAATTAAAAAATATGAAAAACTTGAGCTAAGTCAAAATAAAACATTTTTAATTTATTTTTTACATTTTCAAAATAAAATATATGTTAAAATATAATTATATCTCGAATCAATACAAATTTAATTAGATTAGTTTGAATCATTTTAAAAATGTATAAAATTGAAATTGAAATCATTTTCAAAAATATTTTAAGCTCTTTTTCCTTAAAACTCTACCGATCACGCAACCACACCCATGTATTCCAATTTCCACCAACTATCCAAAAAAAAAAAAAAAACCAAAGAAAGAAAAAGACAAATAGGTAACTAGAGATAGTAAATAACTTGGTGCCACCTCACGTTTCAGAGTTTGCTCTGAGAGAAAATTATCAAATATTTTCACAATACTATGTGTATATAACCTCAATTAATCTTTTCATGATATTAATTATTGATTAATCTTTTTTAGCTACTAAGTGTCTATAATTTCATGTAGTCGTGGTGGCTTCTTAGATTTAAAAAAAAGTTAATGTCTATCTCTTTATTTGTGTCTTTATACACTAGAGTTTGTTCTTCATTTATCGTCAAAACTTTTTTTTCATCTATATTTATGTCTTAATTTTCTTGTCAGTCTCCATTTTTAATGTTTTTTTTTATAATTTTTAAATATTTTTAATTTAATAAGCTAACCCACTAATTCAGTGGGTTAAGTCACGTTGACATTTTTTTTGTTTTGATAGGCCTATCAAGAGGTAACATCAAGATCAAATATGATAAGAAATAAATAGTCATCAAAAGATTATATGTAACCACAAAGTTAAGATTAATGGTAGAAATGGAAACCTAGATCAAAGTTAAAGGACTAAAATGCTAATTATGTTTAAAATGTTTTATTTAATTTTTAGAAAAACGCTAATAAATATTTTTAGGAATTGGTTAAGAAGTAAAAAGTATTATATGGTATAATATGATTGATAAATAATTTTATCTCTTAAGTACATAGTTAAATATTCGATTTTCGGTTTTGTATATAATTAGAGATTGAATCTTTAGTTTTATGTCTATAAAAAACATTTATAAGGAGAGATTCATCATTTAAAGATCTTAGTATCTCAATGTATTTTTATCATAATTTTTTATGTAATTCATTATAAATTTAATATTTTTATGTCTTCTATTTATTAGTTTTTTTTTTATATTTAAACAGTAGTGTTAGTAGGGTTAGAAAACTCATCCGTGAAGTCTAATTTTACAAATGCAAACATTATCTACCGTGAGATATATTTTCTCAAAATTAATTTTTAATACGATTTTCCACCAATTTCAGATCGTAGCAACGTATTTGTGTCCTAAGTCCAATTTCAGATAGTAGTATCATTACTGTGTCAAACTTTCAATCTTCACGAAAGTTGAGTATATTACTATTGATGAAGACTAAGACAATAAGACGTACAACTAACATTATTTTCCAGTACTTCCAGTGTTTCTTGTACGTTGGGTAAGCTGAAACTCTTCATAATTGTTCACTGGAACGTAGCAAAACAAAATCCAAAATTCATCTTAATAATAACTTCGCCTTTGATTATAGGCATCGAAACACTAAAAATCCTAAAAAAAGAAACGAACACAGATTTTTTTTTTTTTAAAACAACCACATATATTTGACATGAAAGAAAATTTTATTTGAGTTAATAGCACTATTATGAACAATAAATTTTTCTTACTAATTATTTAATATAACGGTATATCCGATACTCATCAAACCTCAAGAATATCGATTAAACGAGTGTGAATCTAGATATACAAATTAATTTTGTTTTTGTTTTTGTTTTTGTTCTGGAGTTATTTAATCCGAATTTTCAACCAAATGAAATGTGAATATGAAAAGTCATGGTCAGCTTTCTTGCCTATCTGAACGCATAGGGAAAATGAAGTGATTAATTTGTGTCCATGGAATGATTATTTAAGATAGGAGACTTGGTCTGATTGGGCTGAATATGATCAAAACCAGTTGTTAAAATCAATTGAAATGTCGTTCAACTATGATGACTACTAATATACATACAAGATACATATATATGTATGGAAGATAGAACTTATCCAGTTATCCCACAGTGACGTTATGCATACGACATTCATCAAGGTTCTTGATTTGAATTACCCATAATTGATTTCGTGAAGTTTCTCTTGGAAAATGGTCATACTCTCCGTATGGATAACCTTTTGGTTCCTTCTTAATTTAATTCATGGTTGAATTTCAAATTGGAAGTCTACAAATGATGCACACAACTCAAAGATTGACAGAAACTATAGACAAATTAAATAAATGCATACTTAAATTAAATTTACGAAGAACGATAAAAAAGAAAATTAGAAAGAAGAAAAAGGAGATTCCTTTGCACTTTCTTTGGACCAATTATATAGTCTGGTTTCCCTTTATTTTGTATTTATTTATTTTTTAAAATATTTAAAGAAGCATATGCTGGTAAATCACGGAATACGCAGCAGCATGATTAGCTTTAGTTAGGTTTGGACTCGATTCACGGAAAGTTATGTGTGATTGATTGAACAAATTATCGGATTCTTCTTAATTTATAAAAGTGGGAATATATTAATAGATAAAATATAAGAATAATCAAAGGATATTGACAACATTAAGCAAAAGAGTACGGTTTTATATGACCCACCAAAAATATCGCAAAGGAAAAGAAGAAAAGCTTCTATAATGTGATTGAGTTGAGATTAAGTTGTCCAGTTGAATTTAAACATGCCTATTACTCTACATTGTTCTATAATGCACGTAATGTCAAATTGTCAATCGTTGCAACACCATTTCCCAAGTTTATCTTCGGACTGAAAATTGAAGGCGAACTAGTAAGCACTCAAGCTAGATAGTTATATTTTTTTTTCTTTTTCTTGGTTAATTTCAATTGAAAACTTTGAAGTGAACCTAGGAATTCAAAGTTAATATCTAAATTGCTCTTTGGACCCTGTCTCTATGTATTAAATTTGATAATTATCCAGAAATTATATTAAAAAAAACAGATTTACCTTTTAAATGAGAAAAATGCACTTAAAAAAATAAAATATGTGCAACTACATTTATTGAATAAAAAAATCAATAATTTAAATTACAATAATTTAAGAATTTATTGTATATGTATTTGTATTTGAGTTTAATTGACGATTAGATAAATTCTTATTAGATATTTATAGAAAAAAAAGATTATACTAACGATACATATAAATTAAATTAATTTATTGTATTTTATCACAATTCTAACTTTTTATTAATCAATGATTACATTGTACTTTGTTCTATATAATATACCTCTTTATTTTACGGAGATCAAATTTAAAATAAAAATAAAAATTTTATCATTTTTTCTATGTAATGTTGCTATACTTTTATTTATTTTCTATAAAGGAATGTATAAACTTAGATTTTAAATAAGATGGAAATCAATTGAGATTGAATGGAAGAATGAAATAAAAAGTCAGAAATCACACATCTCTTTACGAAGTGAATGACATATATGGAGCACCAAAGATTAATTAAGATATTTTAGTTTTTGTTTTATTATGTTTTTTTAGTTGAGTACCATTCAGAAACTCTTATGTTTTATTGTATTTTAGGTATACTTTAGGACCCTTTATTTTTATTATAATTTAGGCCCAATTTAGAAATGTTACTTATAAAAAAGTTTAGAAACTCTTAAAACATATGTTTGTTTCTATTGTGACGACTAAGATTTACGTTCTCTCTTCGTCTCTTCTTTTTGCTTTAGTTTTAGCTTCCATTAGAACTAAATTCTTTTTCTAGATTAAGACTAAATTTTTCAAAGATTGTGAGGTTTAATCGTTCTCTATTACTTTTTTTGTCGACCTTTATATTTTTACTATGTTTACTATCAAATTATTGTTGTTGATTGTGTAAAAGTGCCTTTATCCAATTAATAAAGTAATATAAAATCAATTAAGATGGTAAATTTGTAATTGTCTATCAATCATCTAATAATTAGTGGTAAAAAATATCACTCGTTGTGTAAAAATATAATTTAATTTAAATGAACCAATTTTATGCAGTTGTTTGCTAAATTTGAATTTCTATGTAACTTAATATTATTAATAGGCTAAATCCTAAAAGCTTATTTAGGATTGTATTAGCAAGGAAAAAATTAGTGAAACTTTCTTAGTTGTTGAGAAAATAAGAAGAAATTGATTATTAAAGTTAGTTAATAAGTAGAACCAATTTATTTTAAGAAAAAAAGCATATATTTAAACTAATAAAGTATAAAGAAATAGAAAAAAAAAATAAAGTAAAAATATGAAGAGTGATGTAATAAAAAAGAGATAAAAGAAATAAATATATATTTATATTTATTGTTTAAGAGGTAGTTAATTAATATAAATGCACGTGCAAATGAGAAGAGAAATGAGTGGGACGTGCAAAGAGTAATATATCGTGTTTAGATACATATTTCTGATATTTGCTGTCTATGATCTCTCTGATCTTCTATTCTACCAACTACAATTTTAAATCTGGAAATTCATTCAATCATGATCGATGGAAATCAAGATATGATTGTTTCATGTTCTTAATCGATGACACATAAGACAATTAATTCTTATCCTCCAACCAGAAATTACCAACGGAGCTAGGAAAGCACTACAAGAAACGTCTTTTAAGAGGCAGGGTAACGGGTTTAGACATTGATGTAACACTTATGTCTATACCATGTGGCCCCATGTATAATACACACATACAAGATCCCAATCTAAGATTGCAACAACCAAGTTATTTAGCTGTACCCAAAAATATCGTTTGTTTGAATTGTATGCCTTAAAATTAAGTTGTCAAATATTCTCATATTCATTTTCCACGCAAAACCTCGACAATTACGCATATCAAATATTCTAATAAAATATATAAAGACTATATTAATGGATCACCTGAGGAGAAATTGTTTCTCAATTAGTAATTTAGAGTTAAAATTTTAATACGTAACTGCGTTAAATATTCAGATGAACAAAATTTTACTGTTTATAATGTTTATGTCTTTCGTAGAAGATATATGGAGTTTAAAAAAAAAAAAGAAAAAAAAGAAGAATATTAGCTGTGTTGAAACCAACTCTAGCGTGCAGGAAACTCCTACTTATTTGTTTTTACACCTTTCTAGTTCCATTGGCTTTCCCTAAAGTCCAAATCCATCTATATATATTAACACAATATCATTGTTAAACTATCTTTAACTCCCACCACTCTGTTTCAAGCTAACCACTAAAACAAAGCTAACAAGCTACCTTGCAAAGCAACACATGGCTTCTACAGACAAGACTGGAGACCCTGAATATAAATCATCTTCAACTCCAGCTCCAGCTCCGGCTGGTGTTGATTACTTTAAATTTGATGTCATCCTAAGGTTTCTGCTGTTTGCAGCATCACTGGTAGCTGTTGTGGTGACCGTCACTGGTAATCAAACAGAATATCTTCCTCTGCCTCAGCCAGTGCCACGCCCAGCCAAGTTTAGATACTCACCAGCTTTTGTGTAAGTTCCATACTATTTTTAGCAGATTTACTATATTTATTATAACTGTCTTTTTTCTTTGAGCAAAAGGTGCTCTAAGTGTTTTGCTATATCCCTTTTTATTTTGGTTATTTGCAGCATGTAACATAACTTCTTGTCATGCAGAATTAATGATAAAAATAGATTTGAATATTAAGTTTACCAACCTTTCCTTATATGAATGAGTTTTTTTTTTCCTTAATTTATGAGACTCAACTTGGGATGTATCCAACTCTGTGCGTATGCTTCCAGCTAGAGAAAATACTAGGCACAAATGAGGGATACTTGTAACTTAGTTGTAAAGATAGGTTCCAATGTTTCAGCGACTAGATGGGGTTTCAAAGGAAGAAGTCAATGCTATATATGAATTGTTTCCTATTTGAAGTGTTTCACTTTCTGTATTTTTTTTTTTTCCAAGAAGTATGGTCAGAAGCTAGCCAGCTAGCTAAAACCCTCTCATATTTTTCCCCCATATATATGAATCTGGAGAATCTAAGACTACGTGCTTAAAGGATGCAAGTGCCATCACTTGTTGATTTTCTTTAGTATTAAATATATTGATATTTGATATGAAACGGTTCCTGGGGAATTGTAGTTTACTTAAAAAACTTTCATTGTGAACGTGCATGAATTTCAAATCTCCTTCTGCTTTATCTAGTATTTAATATATCCATATAAAAAGCTTCGTAAGAGAGGAAATTGGTGTATTTTCCTTGTGAACATGCATGAACTTTTCTAAAACATGACAAGTTGCAAACTAAAAATCTCTTTTGAAGGCTAGATAAGGAGTCAAAGTCGTCCATGAACTTTGCTTAATAAGTGTTATTTTCTTGTATGTGAATTTATTTTTTGTTCTAATTTCCTGATGTCATGATCTTTTTTTATAGATAATGTCGTCCATTTACACACAACTACTATTTAATTTATTATAATGCCTAGTTTTCGCGGATATCTTTTTTGTCAAACAAATCTTGTTATTAATATTACTTGTTATTGTGGATTTGCAATTTGACATATATAATGTGATATATACATGCAGATATTTTGTGGCTGCATTCTCCGTTGCTGGCCTTTACAGCATCATTACAACTCTTGCATCACTCTTTGTTATTACAAAGCCAGCCCTCAAAACGAAGTTTCTCCTCCACTTTATCATTTGGGATGCGGTAATTAATCAAATTATTTTTCTTTTTTTACCGTATTATTTATTTTCGAGGTGGTCAGCACTTTGTAATATATTATTTTTAGTACATATTTTATTATATATGAAAGCCTAACAAGTGAACAAATTACCATGACTGTTTGCAGCTGATATTGGGGATAATAGGCTCAGCAACAGGCACAGCTGGGGGTATAGCATATTTGGGTTTGAAGGGAAACCACCATGTGATAGGTTGGAATAAAATTTGCAATGTTTACGGCACGTTCTGTAGGCATGTTGGTGCCTCTATAGCGGTGGGTTTGTTTGGGAGCGTTGTGACAGTCTTGCTCATTTGGCTTTCAGCTTACAGCATTCATAGTCGAGTCCCCAAGTAGATGGAAGGAACATGGATCATGCATTTTGCATATTTATTCACACATCGTCTTGTATTTTACATTGTTTGTCAAGTTAGTGTGCTTAGTAATTTGTTAAGAGTGTGTACATGACTTAATGTGTTGCTTTAGTGGCGTTTATTATTTTTGTAAATCAGTGTTTTCCCCTCAAGGACCTCAGTTGTATTTTACATGACATTGCTACCATAAATGATTTGCAATTTTCAATTATATATGCTCCCACAAAATAAAATAGAATGCCATGTTATTGATGAAAATTGGAAGCCAAATGCTAAGGATAAGACAGATTTAATGAGTGAGAATTAAAATCAATTTTAAAAGATACTTCTATACTTTATATGAAAAAGCTATATATAGTAAGTCTTTTGTCATACATGTGACATTTTTGCTTTATAAAAAGGGATTATTATTTTTCAACCACAAAATGAGCATTTTCCCCACACAAGCTAAAGCATTTGCAATCACGAATAAAACACTACTAATTCTGTTTATCTTCTAATACTTTGAAGGGATACTTTCTAAAATCTAATAAGCAAGAATGAATAGAAAATGTTATTAATGGATATAGGCGATGCCGTAGCATTTAAAAGGACACGTCTTGTGGCCAGTTGTCACTGTGAGCTACAGAATCATTCACGTGTCTAATAATTTTCAGTACGTGTATACAACAAGAAAACTATTAAAATCTGCCCAACAAGTAACACTGCGAAAACCTTTGTGGCTTTATTTCATTTGATGAGGTGCTGCCATAAATCGTTATTTTAGTTATATTTTTTTTTATAAACTACTGGTATTTTTCACTGAAAACAATTCTATTCGAATAGAATAAGACTATTATGGATAGCAAAACTCTCCTTTTGAGTATTTTTTGGTATAAATTATAGGTATCCTCCACTGAAAATAATCGTATTCGAATCGAGTACAATTATTATGGACAGCAAAATTCTTCCTCCAAATATTTAACATAGTTACATACACAGCCCTCGAACTCGAAATCACTAGTTAACTGGAGACATCAGTTGTATTCAACAAGATAAGATAAGATATGGAGTTCAAATATGGCATGTGAAGAAGATAATAAGAACTTATTATTGTCTTACTATTGCTATTCATGTATTGTTACAGCAGAATTTTGAAAAACAATAACTATACACATTAATACTGATAGATAGTAGTACTTCAGTTGATCTACCTATAGCTACTCCAATCTCTGGGTAACCTGGCAGGACCAAGATGTTGATGTACGAGCACGACCAACCACAGAGATCTGAACACGTAAAACCTCATGAATAGTACCTCGGCGAAGCACTCCCAAAACATGCTCATCATCTTCTGTTGCCAAATCTGCCAAAGAAACCCACCGAGAGTGTGACTCATCTCTCATCCGGAAGCCATAAAACCATCTACCAACTTTCCACCACTTGACGCAGACACGCCGATCTGAGATCTCGTGAGTCCGAAGGGCTTCTACGAGTTTGTCACCCTGCCAATGAATACAGTTACATATCAAATGCATACCACCTTGTCTAGTCCTTCAAGAGGTTTCATATGTTTTCATCACCATGGCTGAAGACTTGACTCTTGAGTTTTACATAGGCTCTTAAGTGTCAAATGTCTACCACAGAATGAGAAAACCAATTCAGATCAACCATGTTAACAGGCACTACATAATTTGATCCACTTGTTTACCTACTTAGTGCCCTGAACGAAGTCCACATAGTGACAAATCATGGTTCAACTTTATCCTATGTGTTTCTCTAAGGAAGAATCGAAGAATAAAGGACAGGAATCAAATTCAAAGAAAAAGGAAACAGATAAAAGATGAAAAGATACAACTTATTTCTAAAGCTTTCGAAGATGCAAACTTGGGAACAGAGCAATGAATGACAAAAGATTGATGTTAGATGGCATGTTATCTTATTTCCAAGAAACATAAAAATTAAAACACACACAACAATTTTGAGTATATGTCAGTAGGACTTTTTCTAGTCATTGTTTTTAAGCTTACCACAATATTATTACCCTCTGCATAAAACAGACCAAAAAATATTTTTTTGATTAGAAGACTAAGAATAACTAAGAAAAAGTTGAAGCCTTAAGGACACACATAAATGACTTTCTTAATTAAATGTGGGAAAAAGAAAACAAGCACAAGAAATTCTGCACAAATGGTTAGCGGAGATAAACTTGAATAAACTCGGTTACATGCAACTAACAGCAGCTCGGATACAGTTTGCAAATGTCAAACCATATTTAATCATGTTTTCTAGTTGCAGCCTTGCAGCAAATCATTGCCAATATGCCAAATACAGTTTGATAAACTCATGCATAGTAATTATCCAAATTATCACCGAGCGACAATGATGAAGCAATTACCTTTGGAAGGAACCAACCAAAAATATGTGGGATCCTAAATAGGAGTTTATCTAGTTAAACTGCGAATAAACCAAATTGGTGACAAAGAATGAGATTACCCGAATCCCAAGGATTGTGAGGCAATAGTGTACCCCAACCAAGTTAATCAGCACATTCATTTGAGGGTTGAACAAGAACCTCTGCACGTCCTCAAAACCAAACATCGTACCAATCAAGATGTCAATAGCTTTCAGATAGTCCCCAACCTCAAGAGATTCAGAACGTGAACAAGCTTCCAGAAACTTCTCAACAGACCTTGCTCTAACCCCCAATTCCACGTGCCTCTGCAAGTACAATTTCCTCCACGTCTGTAACCCAATTTCCAAACAAACAATCACCAAAACGTCAGCACCACTTAACCATACTTCACTAGAGTTTAATTGCAGTACCAGTCTAAAGAGTTTTTACACTCTTAATTAATTCCTTGACCAATCAAAAATTATTTTAAAAATCAATCAAATTATCATTCACAACAATTTCTTATTCCTTGACTATGTTTGTCAATTCATGTAGAAATTACTCAATTTAATGACAAGGGACCAAGTTCTTTCATTCAAAGATTAAAAAAAAGTTGAATATAAAAGAAAAAAAAACAAATTTAGGGCATAGATGATTACCCAGATTCCCAATTCAGAAACCAACAAAGAAAAGCACCAAACTTTGGTTAAATAAGGTTGAAAAACAAATAGGGTGTTTCTCCAAAAGAGAGGAGAATCAGTGAATACCTCGAATTCGGGAGAGCGAGTGGAAGAAGAAGCGAAATGGAAGGAAGAGTTTAAGGGCCATCGGTTTCTGACAAGAGACTCCCAAATGCAATCTGAGAAGCACAGTTCCCTCCAGAACCTCGAACAACAACCTAAGGCACACAAATCCCGCACCTTTTTGTTGCACAAAATTGAAAACAATCCAAAAGGGTCAAGAAAAATCAAAGCTTTCCTATGTAAGGTAAATTGAAATTCGTGATCATAATACAATTTGAAGGGGGGGAACCTGAAGCAGCGAAGCAATTTTGAAGACAACATCTTGAGGAAGGGAAGTGAGGAGGGAGACAGAATCCGGTTTTGCTTTGTGCATTTGCAATTTGCAAATACAAGGATCCATCAGTGTTGTGTATTTGGTGATTGCAGTGTGTGATTTAATTTAATGGCACAGTGAAAAGGAAAAGGAAAAGGAAAAGGAATAGGAATATGAATGATGCCCTTTTGTCCAATTTCAACTAACTCCTGTTGCATGGCGCCAGTGAATCCACCACTTCTCTCATACAAATCATTCTGCTGACTAAGTTTTTTTTCATTAATTAAGGACTTTCATATCTTAACTTGTTCAGGAAAATGCCGTGTGACTACAAAAGTGGTATTAGTTCTCTTGTGTTTACGTAATGATATTGATTTGGTTAATCTTTAATCAAAATAAATATGCACCTTCCACCAACTTGCCTTCTTTTAAGGCATCTTTATCCATCCTGCTTAAGTTGCTACATTATTTTTCAATATCATTTCTATTTTTAAATTGTGTCCAGGCTAAAAATTAGAGAGGAGTTTGTGTTACGACATAGAACCAACTTATTTATATTCTTCTTATTTTGATAAGATTATATTTTTTAATTTAAATTTAATCAAATGACACATAAGACAAATTCAAGTTAACCTTAAAAAATTGTTGAAGCTTTTTTTTTTTTTTTCCATTTATTTTTCGGACCGTGTATATATATACCACCGCTGTTGCTATTTACAAGAAAAGAAATTAAAGGAATTCCTTAACTATATGAACAATAATTAACCGTGACTTTTGCCGCAACTTAAGGAATTTATTACGATCATAATATTTTTTTCTCAATTAGTACATGTAGCACCTTTATTTTTCTTATCAATTTCAGAATTACCATCATTCAAGAGATTTGTATTTTTTTTTTTTAACAAACCCAACTTGTTATAATATAGAAAATATAGGCTGTGTTTTTATGACCGATTAATTAGGATAAGTTTGTTAGTATTTATGATAAATATATTAAAAATTATATTAATGATAAGTTTATGATTAAATAATAGTATAAAATTATTTTATATTGTTTAACCATTAAATTTTATAATATATCAATCTTATATTATCTATATGGTTAAATTATAATATTAATAAATATTCAAATACAAATTATGATGTATTTTATAATATATATTTTTAGAAAAATAATATAAATATAAATATAAAATATAAAATCAGGCTAAATAAAACATTATTTATTAAGTTAAAAATTGTAATTATTAAATATATATATATATATATATATATATATATATATATATATATATATATATAATACACTAAATTGGATTGAATTGAATTAAATTAGTGGTAGATTAAGGTCATGAGTATTTTACTAAATATAATTAGTTTTTTTTTAATTTTAAATTTCATTTTAATTGTACTTTAGACCACTCGATGACAAACTAGTTTCAAGAAAAAGAAAAATAACTATAAAAAATAAAAAAAAATTGAATCCATGTAACTTTACATATATTACAAAATTTTAAAAGTATTAAGAATTTAATATGATTGAAATTTTTAAATATTATATTTATTCAATGATTCTCAAGTCATATACATAATTTGATTCAAGCATTTGTTGATATAATTGAACGGAATCATTTTTATATTTACTTATCTTATTAAAATTAGGTTTTTCTATAGAAAACTCAATTATGGAACTAGTTCATAACAATCAAAATCGAAGAGTAATTCTATTAACGAAGTATCAATTGGTAACTTAGAGAAACAACCACAAATTCTATAATCTTAAAGAAACTCAACCAAATTCATAATTGTCTCAATATTTTTTTAATTGTCTAAATAGTCAAGAATTAAATTCCTAAAAAGTTAGCAAAATTATTTATATGACATTTTCTTTATTATGAGTTAAAATTTATTTTAAATTTATAAATTTTAATAGGATTCATTTTTATTTAATTAATTTTTCTTTATTTAGAAATTATAAATTTTAGTTTATAATAAAGAGTATTTGAAAAAAAAGTGATCCAGAATCTCAGTAGTCTTCCTTGCCTTAATGAAAACCTAGATTCTAATCAATTAATTCCCCCTCCGCTTTTGTTACATTGACTTGTGTATCTTTGATTAAATTAAACTAAATTATTTTTTTTTGTCGTCTTATTAACCTCCCATCATTCTAAAGGGATCATATCACGGAAAGAAAACTTCATGATTTTTGTTTGTGCTAAACCCACCACATGTATTGAATCGCATATAAACATAATATATATATACATTATAAATTTATTTATTTTAATGATAATTTTTCATCTTTATCCTTTTTTTTTTTACCATCTACCATACAAGATGTATCACCCATTAAATCTGTTAAATTACAAAAAAATAAAAGATGAGAATGAAAAGATAATCTTCTTAAAGTTACTCTTAAATTAAATAATTTATATATATATATATATATATATTCATATGATATTATGATTATTGTATTAGTATTTATAATTATCTTATATCATTTGTTTTTTTTCCTTGAGATACTTAAAGTTTGAAGGTCAATTCAACCTTAACTAATCATGTCTAAAAATTAATTGAACTTATTTAAGAAGATGAAACATTTTGAGGATCAACTAATATCACACTTTCTAATATATTTTTTTAATACATTTTATTATTAATTGAACTTATTTAAGAAGATTAAAACATTTTAAGAGACTACACTTTTTAATATGTTTTTTATTAGTTAAATTTTATTAAAAATTACAATATCAGGAAAGTGGATTAAATATGAACAAGATCTATAAAAAATTATCATTTTCAATAAATTTCAACCCATAATAAAGAGCTTGTTCAAAAAATTGTGTCAGAGAATATTTTAAGAATATAAAATTACTTTATATTCTCAATTTATAATTTTTTCATATAAAAAATTTAATCAGAGGAAGTTGATATCTCTTTTTATTTTATTTAATGTTACATAAATAATCATAGTTCAAAACTAAATTATCTATTGGTTGTGTATAATTTTACTTTTAAAATATATTTTAAATGTACATCCTTACTAAATCATAAATTTAACATATTTAATAATTTTTTATAAAATTATCTTAAAAATCACATCGAATATAATTTCTGATTATTTGATTGTGCATTAAAAAAATAAACTCTTAATTTTATTCAATCTCATAATTAAAGTATTATAAAGGTGTGATTTAATATATGATCAAGTTATACAATCTCATAATTTGATGTAATTTATAATGTTTATAAATTGTGAATATTGATTTGGTTGAAAACTAAACCGTAAATCAAATCAAATTATACTATTACGACATCCATGATTTTTGTTATGTCAAAGAAGAAACTTAAAAAGAAATGTTACCTTATTTGGTTAATAGGAAAGAAAAGTAAAAATATAGATAATAAATTATCATAATATCTACTCTATGTAAAATAATTTATATTACTATTTAATTATAATTTTGTATTATAGTTTATAATAATTATTTTAAAAATTATATTTAATTACTATAAATTTTGATCATTTGACCGTATAAAAATTTACTTCGAGAATACATAAAAATTCAACTCATTTTTTTAACTCATTATTTTGCCCAGTAAATAGTATTAGGATAAATGAAAGATAAAATAAAATTTTAGATATGTTGGATCCAAATATTTTTTTTTTTCAAATTCTTCTAATATTATTGGGGAGATAAAAGGAGGAAGAGAGAGATTTTAGTTCCACCATTATTCTCCCTTCCCCTTCAAATTTCTAAATCAAACAAGATAAAATTAAAAAAAAATCTCATCTCTATTTTTGTCAAAATACAAGTGAGTAGAAGTTCACATTGAATAGAAATTTATTCAATATACAATTTGAGTACTATATAAATGAAAATGACATGTGAATCTAATGTTTTAAGATTTTCGCTTAAATTTAGTATCAAGTTCATAATAATTTCCTTCCAACCAAATACACTAGGGAGCTTTTCTTCCCTCCACTCCCCTCTCCTCCTTTCTCGAAAATGCATTATATGAAGTTAACTTGTTACCCAACACTACAGGCTTCACATTTATCCTTTTTTTTCCTTCTGCCATGTTTATTTTCATCGTTCAAGATACAACTCTTGAGATGCATAGTGGTATTTTTTTTTCTCTTTAATTTCACAACATACAGGTACAGTACCAAAATCAGCACTGAAAGAACACCCCCCAAAAAGTATAATCTTTTTTTACTATTCATAAGATAATCCTAACATAAGAGCATAAGGAGGATAACTATGGCAGAATGGTATAATTCATTCTGTGGAATGCGTAGTGAAAAAAGAAAAATGAAATATATGGACACACCAGAAATAAACTGTGAAAATCACTGAAGGAAGGGAATGGCTGTAACAGAAATTGAGCAGCATTTTATGCAAGCGTGTTTTCCACTAAATAATGTTTCCACCCCGATAATCCACACGAAATAACTTCACAAATGCAGAGTATTTATTCCAGAAATCTATCAATACACTGAATACAGCATCAAACATTACAAAAGAAGGTTAAAATATCGATTACATGTAGTGTGTAGACATGTTTATAACATATACATGATAGTTAATAGAAAGGCTTAAACTATGAGAGCGTAGGCATGCTATTAAGAACACCTTCCTTGCAACAGATTGTTCTTAAAATGAACTTACATTTCTAAGATTAAACAATACCAAGGTTCTCAACAACAGCTCAAGCTGACTCATTATGAGCCTTACAGCAGCAAGGCTAACACCCAAGTAATACATTTATAAGCATGCCATACCACTAAATTCATCCCTACTAACTCAAATCAAGTAATCAACTCTAAGATTGTTTACCTAAGATCAACCGGATGATCTTTGTTAGGAATGTACCAAGTATTCATTGTTGGAAATTTCAGGTCAGACTAATGAAATTGCATGTGTTAGATCCAAATTCAAAGGTTTACAAAATCAGTTCGTAAAGTAAAAATTATTCTCTCTCTCTATGTATATTATTTTGGATATATTAGCTAATATAAAATCTTCAATGCACATCCTTCACGCAGAATATTGAAAATTTCAAACGTTGGATTGGACATATGCAAATACTCACAGCAAGATATTCAAAGAAAATTCTCAAAATTTTCCAACTCCATGCTGAGTCGCTCACATGCTATATTTATTTCCCTCAAAATGAACATAGAACACAAGGAAATCTCTTCAAGAAATGTGTTACACGGCTCAGAGCTGCAAATACAACAAATTTAGAGTGAAAAGTACGTAACGAGCAAGAAGCCCTGCAGGTTCTCTGATCCAATTCATGAGGAAGAAAAGGAAGGGCCCATTTTTTCAATAATACATTTTTTGACACCTGTAAATGAGTGTCAGAGACATCGATAAAGATGTTGATTATATATAGCCTGCAGGTTCCAAGATTGGGCCATGCAGAGAGTGAGATTAACAATTTCTATTTTCTGCATGGGGCTTAGAGCAAAGGATCCTAAGAGTCACAGTTCTTGTAAGAAATCAAATGCACAAACTATACTTTCTATGAAGCCTATAATGCAGACAGCGATGGCACAAAAAAGGACTATGCTTTCTAGAAAAATACCGTCAAATTTAGTAGCATTAATCACTTCACACAACTACTTAATTAATTAATATTCTTCAATGTTACAAAAATTTCTTAAACTGTAATGCTTTGAACAATTCTTCTGATAGTTTTTTATTAAAAAGAAGTAAAATAAGTTAGCTTGTTTTTAATGTTGAATAGATTTTGGCTAAGTCCATAAAATACAATATATATCAGCATAAGCAAACAACCATGGACTCGTTCTTGTCATTGAATGTGATTATGTAATGTGCGCATGAATTGGTTATATATCTCAAAAACATTTGATCCGCATCAATTCTTAAGCTAGCTACTATAACTTCTGTGTTCTTCTTTAGTTTGACGTGAAAATATTAAGATACTGTATTAAAAATGTCGGTCCAACCACACTATGTAAGTGAACTCGGTATGCGCAAGATTTTTTGGTCAGACAACCCAATACAATTAATGTAGAGTTATTGTATTCGTATGAATTTGTGTAAATATAACTTTTTGTTAGGGGAAAGAAGAGTTTACTGTCAATAGAAACAAAGACTACTTAGATTCATACCTTCTCCCTACCCAAAATATTAAGGCATCAGATGTATAGACTATATTCTTTTATATTTTTATTAAGTCTTTTCTCAATCAATATAAGACTAACTAGTTAAACTTGATTTTTTTAATAATTTCTCTCTTTAAGTACAAATTTTTACATTGTTACATTTCATTAGACCAACCTTACCAATTGATACAAGAATCTCATGCTCTGATTACCAAAATAAAATTAATGAGCTAATGACAAGAATTACTAAGAGAATTGGCATCGCATCACTATCTAAGATCTTAAAGCATTCATTAGCTATATTAAGAGTCTCATCTCTTTATATATATCCTTTATTAAGCCTTTTCCAAGCCTATATGAAATTAATTAATCACTTATCCTTGATTTTCTAATAATATTGATGTGAGCGTCAATGAATTTAAAAATAAATATAACTGTGTAGAGAAATAAATTTATGCTATAGAGATATTGTCCGTTAATATCATTTTATTGAGACTTTATATACACAAAACTCTTTACAAATTATAATATAAATATAAAATTATCTACAAAACTTAACTCCCACGCACCGAAAAAGAGATGAACAGAACTCACCAAATCACGTGGAGTATAAAAAAATATTAAATTATTCTGTGATAGCAAACAAACAACAACTAAACATAGGTGTTAATTTGTAGCTTGCCAATCATGATATATTAGTACTAAATCGTACATTTCTTATTCCATGCAACAACTCAGAACTAACGAAATTTTCTTACTTTTGGAAAATGTTGTTGTCTAATCTATCTCATGATATAACATAATTGAAGGGGACAAGTTAATAAGTCTAGGGTCAATTTAAGCTCACCTATCTTAACAACCTTGTTTTCTTGTAGCTGTCCTTTATACTTCAACGTGTCAATTCCTTTGCCGAGAAGATAGTGGGTTACCATAATCTAAAGCAATCAATCTTACTTGTCCACCTTTTTATGATTTTATCCAATGAATAAGCTTGGCTGAGAAAACTGCAGATATATCCTATGCCATTCCCATTTACCACACATTTGTTGCTCAATAGGTGGATCCCTCAACTGCTGCTATCAAAATATTTCGCTTTTCCTACTTATTGTCTTTTTATCATTCAGTTTAATGTTAATTTTGTTAACTATATACATTTTTTCACATTATTATTTAATCACGCATAGTCATATTATTTAAAAAAATATACCAAAAAAATATTATTGAAAGAGTAATAATATATATAAACATTTCTATATATCAAACACATCATTAACATTTATTTATTTTTATCTTTTTCTTTCTATCATAAGTATATTCCTCTTTTTTTTTTCTCTTTAGGGGTTCAATTAGTTTCTGAGTGTCCATGAATGATTTTTTTTTACCAAAAATATTGATTTTTTACATAATTTTGAGTACCCGACAATGTCACAATTGAACAGTTAGCAGAAACAAAAGGTCCAAACAGGAGCAAAGAGTGTAATAAAGTACGTATTTATCATCAATGACTAAGGACCAAACCAGCAGACAATGTACGATAGAAGCCAACTGTCTCCCTTGACAATAAGATGCATGTTAAATAAATCAACGAAATTTAGGGGTAATATATTATTTACATTTTTGTTATAATGGTGTTTTTAGTATTTTTATTATTATCATACTTTAATTAAAATTAGAGGTGTATTTCTTTAATGCGTTACTTTATCCAAATAAAGAGTTGTATTACACTTGCTATAGGAACGAGCAATTTTCCTAATTGTTTTTCAAAGAAAAAGGCAAAGCAAATATGCAATAACCGAGGAAGCCATCCCATGAGCAGGTGAAGTTAGTTTAGTTCCAAGTGCATATAGGACCCACCCTAGTACCCTACTATTCCACCTACTCAACCAATCATATTTTTGCAAGTTAAAATTAAATAAAAATTTCACTAAGATCATTCATCAGCATAATAAATAATTAAGTATCACCACGGCACGTGTCTTTGATTGTTTTCTCTATATTTTTCCATGGAAGTTTCCTTAGTGGATACAAACCCAGTGCTGCGAAAATCCGAAACTGACTTGTATTGTATGTAGAGAGACAGTAGAGCATTGTATGAGTGAGTGAGAGTGGAAGTGGGAAAAAGCATAGAAGATCCACTCCACATTATTATTTTATCTTTCTAGTTTCCAAGACATTAGTTTGTGTACATTAATCTTTGAATCTGGGATGTCCCAAACTCCTAGAACTGTAATCGTTTTCAACTTTGATTTTCCTTCATATCCATTATCCACACTCCAAAAGGAACAACAAGAACAAAGGAACTTCACAAGGGGGGGAAAAGCTAGTCATATTTTACTGTTTTTTTTTTTTTTTCTGCTTTTTCTTTTCTGTTGTGCATGTCTGACTGATACAAGCTCATTTTCTTTGACTGTGTTACAACTTGTGGGCTTGTGGGGTGACTCCAAATCATTGCATTCTCACTTTTGTCTGGAAAAGTTAGGGTCTTTTGAATTAACATTTGCACATTCCTTTGGCTAAAACTTAAAACCCCCTTTCAGCTTTTTTAAGATTGGCGGGGGGAAACTACTATTAGGGCTTGATTCTGATGTGTTGTGGTGTTTGAAGTGCAAGAAAATGAGGGAAATTTTGGTAGTGGAAAGTGAGGGAATGTGAAGAGGAGGAGGGAAAAGAAGAAGAAGCCGAAGAAGAAAAGAAGGGGTTGAGTAAATGAGTATTTTGAGACATGGGGTGTGTGTTTGGGAAAGAAGCATCAAAGAGGAAAGAGGAAGTGGAAGTGGAAGTTGGAAGAGCAGAAGAGGGTGTGGTTCATAAGGGTGGAAAAGAGGAGAAGAACAAGCGGCCAAAAGGGGAGAGAAGGCGTTCTTCGAAGCCGAATCCGAGGTTGAGCAATCCACCTAACCATGTACATGGTGAGCAAGTGGCTGCAGGGTGGCCACCTTGGCTCTCCAAGGTTGCTGGGGAAGCTATCAGTGGATTGATCCCTAGAAGAGCTGACACTTTTGAGAAGCTTAATAAGGTAAGGCAGTTAATGACTTCTTTGCTATGGTGGAACTTGGTTATCTTGATTTCAACTTTGAATAACATTGCTTATTAAGGCATTGTGTTTGGGTTTTTTGTTATCTTGGAAGTTATTAATTGAAATTTGAAAACCCTTCCATTGAACTGTCTACTTCCATTCTGTTCTTGTTAAGTTAACAAAAATTTGGTATCTAACTGGCTTCTGTACTATTTTCAAATAGATTGGACAAGGTACATATAGCAATGTTTACAAAGCAAAGGATACTTTGACAGGGAAAATTGTTGCCCTAAAGAAGGTTCGCTTTGACAATTTAGAGCCCGAGAGTGTGAAATTCATGGCCAGAGAGATTCTCATTCTGCGCCATCTGGATCATCCCAATGTTGTCAAACTGGAAGGTTTGGTGACTTCCAGGATGTCATGCAGTTTGTACCTTGTGTTTCAATACATGGACCATGATTTGGCTGGACTTGCTACAAGCCCCACAATTAAGTTCACAGAGTCTCAGGTTTTGACATATTTACCTTGCTAAGTGTAAAATCTAGAACTAGGATTTGGTTGAAATTTATGATTAAAAGAACCTTTTGTTTCTGGATTTGGAACTTCTTTTCCTGATTCTATCTGGGTCTTTTAGGTCAAGTGTTACATGCATCAGCTACTTTCTGGATTGGAACACTGTCACAACCGGCACGTGCTGCATCGTGATATAAAGGGATCAAACCTTCTTATTGACAATGAAGGAGTTCTTAGGATTGCTGATTTTGGATTAGCTTCCTTCTTTGATCCTAATCACAAGCACCCTATGACCAGCAGGGTGGTTACTCTTTGGTATCGACCTCCAGAACTTCTCCTTGGAGCCACTGATTATGGTGTAGGAGTGGACCTATGGAGTGCTGGCTGCATTCTTGCTGAATTGTTGGCTGGCAAGCCTATTATGCCTGGTCGAACCGAGGTAATCTTTAAATGATTCATTTCATTTTTATCATTTAATTCACTTTCTGATTTTAGTGATATAATATCCACTCTGCTTCATAGGTGGAGCAGCTACATAAGATATTTAAGCTTTGTGGTTCTCCTGATGATGAATATTGGAAAAAATCAAAGTTGCCACATGCTACCATTTTTAAGCCCCGACAATCATACAAGCGGTGCATAGCAGAGACGTTTAGGAATTTCCCAACATCATCTCTGCCACTAATTGAGACCCTTCTCGCAATTGATCCAGCTGAACGTCAAACTGCCACAGCTGCATTGCATAGTGAAGTAAGATAATAATTTATAGGATTGCTACATCTACTTGACTTCCCCTTCTTGTCATGTTTTAATTCATAAATAGAATAAGTAATTCACTGCCAACAATGATGAAGCTAGCCACATTCTGAGGGTCAGGTTCAAAGTTCAAAATTCAAATCCTGGGAGGGCCCCCTAGTCTCATGGGGGATACCTTGATCAAAGGCCAAAAGGAAGAATTACATATTCTTGTTATCTAAGTATCAAGAAATAAATCCTGAACATGAGTTAAACTTTGTCTAACAAAGGTGATAAAATAACTTAAATTGAGCCTATTGGTGGATGAACTACTGAACTTCACATGAATTTGTTTTTTCCTTTGATTGTTTTACTAAAGAGAGACGGGGTTGCTTGTCACTCAAGGAAATGACAAGAGATAGCTATATGTTGGTGGTTGTATATTGTTTTAAGTATGAGATATGATGAATTATGCTTGAAATCCTTAGCGTTCCAACAATTTAATACAAGAATCCAAGTTTGATGTTAATTGCTTCTCTTATGCAGTTCTTTACAACAAAACCTTATGCCTGTGAACCCTCTAGCCTTCCAAAATATCCTCCCAGCAAGGAGATGGATACAAAGCTCCGGGATGAAGAAGCTAGAAGGTGGATAACTTAAATTGCTTTTGAAGATGGATATTTTCTGAACTTCTAAATGAAACTCTCAATTATCTTATGAATTCTTATTTGCATAAAGAATTGACAGAGTTTGTATGTTATGTTGTTTTGCCATTCGATTCACTTCTTTTTTCTATATTTGATAGAGGAAGTTGTTAGGCATGTATATAACTAGAACAAATTTATTTAGTTATCCCTCTCCTTGTGAACTTTCTCCTATTCTCTATCTCTCAATGATACTGGAGGGAGCAGAAGATTTTTCTCAAAGAAAATACTGAAGATCCACAAATTTCAATACTTCAATTTTAATGTTTTTCATGACTGTAGATTGAGAGCTGCTGGCAAAGCTAATGCTGGTGTCAAGAAATCACGTCCCCGTGATCGAGGTGGGAGGGGAATTCCAGTTCCAGATTCCAATGCTGAGTTGCAAGCAAATATTGATGTATGTCAGATAAGGCACCTCATTCATTTACACAAATACTTTTGTCTTGTTAATACTTTATTTATTCCTCTTATTGATAAAAGGGATTGCAGAAAACTTTAATCTTCAGTTGCATCCATTTTCTCAACATACTCTTGAAACTCACTTCCCATCCCCTTCACATCTCTTCCCTATGGTCAAATGAAAAAACTTACACCTAGGCAAGCCGGTTTTCATAAAGTGGCATTGATATGTACATAATACTAACTTAGAATTTGGGATATACAGGGTACTAACTTAGAATTTGGGTTTGCACCTAACTCAATTCCAAAAATTATACTATTCATCTATATACGTTATTTTGGCTATATCACTGGTTAATGTGAGGTAATCAACACAGATCTGATGTACTTTTATATCTTAATATTGTAGTAATGGTTTACTCTTATTTCAGAGATGGCGACTGATAACACATGCAAATGCTAAGAGCAAGAGTGAGAAGTTTCCTCCTCCTCATGAAGATGGAAGTCTAGGCTATCCTTTGGGTTCTTCACATCACATGGATCCAATTTTTGATCCTCCTGATGTTCCATTTAGTTCCACAAACTTGTCATATCCTAAAACAAATTTCCAGACCTGGTCTGGCCCATTGGTGGAATCTGCTGTGGATGCACCAAGGAGAAAGAAGCACATGGTTGGAGATGGGCACACACAATCAAAGAAGGACTCGTATAGATAGAATGTGTCAAGAGTATTAAAAAGCAATTAAAGAATTGCAATATAACACCAATTATTTTTCACAAGCTTTGGTGTTTGGTCAAGCTGCAAAAATGTTGCTGATTCATTGTCTTACTTCCAGGGTAGTAGAAGATATTGTATCTTTCTCAATGATCAAAGGTTTATTCTCTATATTATGTAACAATCACCCATAATTTTCCTCCCTTTAACCTCTGCTTGAATTATGCAGAATTTTATATTGATTATTTTTTTTATGCTTTGGTATATCATGTCCTGTTCATTATTCAATTTTTTTGTTGCAGTTGAGATTTGGAAATAAATAAATGAATAATGAAAGGATTCCTGATTGCCATAGTGTGTGACATTTTCCTTCAGAATGCTTGGTATATGGATCTAGGTTTTTCTTTTAGAATTTCTTTTCACTAAATTATCAAATGAAGTTGGGTTGGGTCTGCTATAACAAATTTATATGGTTCTTTCGTTTATAGCATGCCCATGTCTTGAAGATTGGCTTGATTGGACCAGAGTTGATATCTACTTTTGGCATCACTTAGGCAATCTCTTCATAAGTATTTATTGAATAAAAAAAATCTCTTTCAAGTTAAAATTAACACATAAGTTTACGATTTTTTTTTATAAACTAAGATAAATTTTTTTATAAGTACTTAAAAAAAATAAAATTAATTTTTTATAAGTTAAAATTAGGTTATGAATAAATAATTTATAGAAGTTTTTTTATATTAGTTTATCCAAAATTTTATTTTTAACTTGTGTATAAATTAATTTTAATTTATGGAAAAATTAACATTCTTTTTCTTATTTTATTTTAATAAATAATTATAAAAAACTTTATCTGAATAGATTCTAAATATATTAGGTAAAAATAGATAAGCACAGACAAGTAGTCAAATAACAAATTATTGGTATGTATGATAAGTGAGTTTTATAATAATTATCTTCAAATTCTTATTACATGTTTAAGATACTCGAATTCAATGTTACTCAAACTAATTACTTGGTAAAATTTAGTATCCTTTAATTATATCAATTTTTTTTTTAAAAAATCAATATATTTTAACTTTTTTTATTGAAACTTGATATTAAAAATAAAAATAAATAATAAGTCATTAAAAATAATATACTAATTAAATAAATAGTTTTATAGGAAGAACTTCATTAAAAATAAAATAAAATAAATTAAAATTTATTTATATCTAAGATAAACGTACATTTTTTTTTTTGAAAGGTAACTATGTTATAAATACGAAAATTTTCTGGATGACCGACTAATATCTTTAGTAAAATTTCTTTTTTCAACCATATTTTTTCCATTGAATACTTAATAATGAGACCTTAAGAAATTTAAGTTTAACATGAGTGATACGAATGTTAGTTAAGAAAAAGTTGATTTTATGCAAGAAGTAGTGCAAAAATATGAATAAAAATCTGAGTGAAAGTTTTGAAAAGGCCCACTGGATAGTGTTGGCGGGCCAGCTTCAGCGCCTCTGTGCCAGGCCCTGCTTCAGTGGCCTTTCTGTCATCAGGCCTGCCTCATTGATAACCCATCATGCTACTCACATTCCCTTTATTGTTTCTTCACACTCTCACTTTTTTTATTTTTTTATATTTTTAAAATACCTTTTTTTACCTCTCACCTTCACACTTGATTTTTTTGAATTTTATGAAAACTACATTTTTGTAAAAAAAAAAAAAGATACTGCGAAGATTAAAAAAAAAAAAAGGTGTAAATGGCATCTCCCTTCTTTGAAGTAGCCGTTTCTTTAAGTCTCATTTACTTATACTACCCCACTGAACATGGGAAGACGAAATCAAGGTTCCTGATGTTTACATAATTTGGAAAACAATAAAATCTTTCCCATGGTTGAATTTGGGTCAATTGGAAGGGAAATAAATAGATATCTCAACAGCTATAAAATAACTAATTGTAGAGTATTTTCATTTTTCTTATTGTTGACCAAAAAACTAGAGGATTTTCATTATAAATAAACTAACAAAAGAGAAAGATTTTATTCATCTAAAATGAGATTGTGCACTTCATTTAGAGATCAAATGATAAGTGTAATTAAAAAGTTACTAAAATAGAATTTAGCAAATATATAATGAGTGAGTATTTACAAGGATTTCGACGCTATAGTTAGTATTTAGAATGAATGAAAAGGTACCCTCTTGCTTCTTCTTTTATACTCCAACATTCATTACACCAGTAGTGTAATCCTAGTGCACCTACTTCCTGAAATTTGTGTTTCATCATGGTTTATTCCTAATTCCTCTTGTATGTATTGCGTGTCTCTTTATATTCCAGTAATATCCTTTATGTGTTTGATTTTATCACTCCAAAACTTTTGAAACTAAATGAAATTATATAGAAAATATCCTTCCAGGATTTAATTTCCGAAACTCAATTCTTTTATATTTTGCATATTTACTTCCAGAACACACTTTCAATGACCGGAACGGTACCCTTCTAGAAAATATTTTTTTTGAAATATCGTTTTAACATTTACAAAAACTAATTTCTGAATTAATGCTTCCAGAATTTACTTTTCGAAATATATTTGATATATTTCGAAAAATAAATTTTCATAACATTCACATATTATCAAAATATATATTTAGAGAATTATTTTCTAAAGGAAAGGTATTTTTTAGTAGAAGAAAAAATACAAAAACACAAAAAATATATATAAAAAAAATACAAATCCTTTATTTTTTAATACTCATAAGATAAAGCACGAAGTATTTACAATAAAAAAAACAAGATTTTGGTTAATAAATACGACTACCTCTCATATGTATCCATCAAAAGTTGAATCTTATTTTTTTTAATTAATGATTATAACTTTTTACTTTTTTCTAAAATATACTTCTTTAAAAAGCCTAATTTGCGAATAGTTATGGACATCTGTTGTGGGGTCCATTAAATAAGTGGATCTGATCATTGGATTGGTGTGACAATGAATATACACCGTAGGCTTCTAAGCATACCAAGTGGGTCGTCCCATACTCTTTAATAATGGATAGGGTCATATACCTAATCTAAAAGTACTTTGTTTTGGAGATATTTTCAAAATATAGATCCACCAAGCACACCATGTGAGTGGTCCCACACTCAGTATTCTATTGGATAGAGTCATCCAATAACCATACTTGAAAGTTGAGAGTATTACTAATAATACGAGTTAATTTCAAAATAACTTAATCTAACTCAATTTACTTTTGTGATAAGAAAAAAAATTACTAACTCAACTTAACTCGAAACAATTATATAAATAAATGAGTGTACATGCTAGTCTCTAAAAAATGTACAAAAAATATTTAATTAATTTCTCAAGATTATAAATATAAAATACTTTATTCTTTGTATCTTTTTGAGTTAACATTTTTTAATAATAAACTGGGGTTATTAAAATTTGATCAAATTGGGTTTGTTGGGTCAGGTGAATAAATTCCCAAACAAGATATTTCGAATTCGTCAACTCAATTCAACATGATATTTTTAAATCTTATTGGGTTGGACAGGCAGGTTAACCCAATTGATGACTACTCATATTTTTTTTAGACTAATCATGTGTTCAAAATAGAAAAGTTAATATTAAAACTTTTTTTCCTTCTAAAAAACAAATAGTCTCTTACATTTTTCTACTAGTCAGTTTGAACCTTTATTTTGAGTGAATAAGAATACTTAAATAATAATTTTAAAAGTTATCTGAAATCCCAACAGTGACCCTAAGGTGTGGTTTGTACCAAGTTAATTTCCTATATTCGAACACCTGTTTATAGGAGTTTCACATCCACGTAAATTTTTTTTACATAGTTAATTAACAAAAAAATCATAATAAGTATGAGTTTTAAAATAATTATTACAGATTAATAAACTTCATTGTCATATATATAAATTTATAATTAAATATGTAAAAACTTTCTATATTATCAGGACATATATTATATACTTTTATAGATTTATCTGAAAGTAACGTAGTTTGTGGAATATTTGTAAAACATTATACTGAAATATTAATTAAAATAAGTTATTTGTGATTAATATACAAGGTAATAAATATTACACAAATTTAAAGTATTTGGCGCTTGTTGTATAATCACTTTTCAATTTAAAATAAAAAATAATCAATATATTAAAAATAATTTAAAATTTTCAAAATTAACTAAATAATCAACATTATATATATCACAAAAACATGCAAAAAAAAATTATTGATCACCACTTACTTTTAGATTTAAACAAAAATTTAAATATCATAAATTTTAAAAACAACAATGTGACACGTATTTAAAAAAGTATTCACCATACTCCTATTAATAATTTTAAATTTTAAAATATTTAATAATCAAAACATGATAAAAATAAAATTTAAAATATTAAAATAAAAATAATATATCATAAAATTATGACATAAACATAAAAAACATCATTCACGTGGTTAAATAAACATAAGAATATAAAAATATGATTAATGGTTCAAAAATTGGGTTTCAAGCTTCATGTCACACTTTGCTTTCATAGATCTAAAACAGCAAATATCCCACAACCAAGCTGGGTATCCCAGATTGGTGAATCTCAACCCAACAACATTTTCTTCACAGATAGGGCAGGACAGCATTATAAAGAGTGCCTATCGCTGGCGGTTGATCATCTTCCTCTTCTTGATGGGAAGACTCCAGTCCAAGTCTACCACAGTTTCTGTCAAAGCTTCAACTTTTCATTCTCCTCATTCATGAGCTCCAATGCTATAATAATGTATATAAATACGACTTAGTTAGCTTTTTAGATTGAGTTAAGCTTAAACTCATTCTAAAATTATATAATTTACCACTTTTACATTAATATATATGGTTGACAAAGTGTGGATATTGCCATGTTGCAGGGCATTACCCAAAATTCTTCAAACTCTGGTGCTATTGGGGCATTTGAACAGAATAAGAAGAATCTGTGTGCAGATAATGTGTTGAACTTGTTCATTTATCAGAGAATGGGAGCTTGTTTCTTTTCACCAAAGCATTTTCCTTCATTCATTGAGTTTGTTAGGAGCCTTAATCAACAAGAATTGCATTCAGTTGATCTACCTACTGAAGAGGAAGAAGTAGTTCATTATCCAACTAAAAGCACAGAATCAAGCGTTAGCATGCAAGCAGCCTAACTAATGTATTTTTTCTTTGGTGGTGATGTAAATAACAATTTGTTGTATAATTCCATAAGAACAAACAATTATTCAAATGCACTTTGCCCTTCATAATTTGATACCTCTACACTTTACGTTCATTTTTGGAAAACATATATTACACACTTCGGGGAAGAGGTGAAAGTGAAATTCTATCACTTTATATTATTTTTGCTAAAGACTTTATTAGTCAACCGACACATTCTAGCAAATTCAAGTTACCCCAAAAGCAAAAAAGAAAGCATACTGAAATGTACCATCGATACACCACTGAAAAAGAAATATCTATTCATAGCTCTACAGTACTACCATTATAGCATTTCTAATAGTTAACATCCTAGGAGGTTTTGTTTTTATTTTTATGGGTTATCACATCAGTTTTAAGAATTTTAATAATTTATCACTGAAATAGTGTAACTCTTTAAATATTAAAATGACTCTCACAAATTATTCTACATATTTTTATTTCTTTAAAATATATCACACAAGTTATCTCTCAAAATGATTAATATTCTTATATAAGAACCATTCTTTCACACACAGAACACCTTGGTACAAAAAGTTAGTCACCATTTTTTTATTAGTCTATAATGGGCTGTCGTGCCATGTTTTAAGTTCTTGAATTGTTGTTCGAGAAAAAAAAAGGTTTATCCTTATAAAAATGATTAACATTATATTGGAAACTAAATGGCATAATTGAAATACAACATGTTGAATTGCTTGTCTATGCAATCTGCATGGTTTCATTGATGCACATTTTTATGTAGCATATTCTCTGCTGAATGCACCTGACCAGAGATTTGAGTGTGAACAGAATTGATGTTTGTAAGTTTGTTCTCATTGTGTCTCACATTTTGTAAGGTGCGCGTGCGAAGAAAAGGGTTTGTCATGTAAGACGCAATTAAAGTAATCGTAGCACCTAGAGCACCAGAAGGTATGGGTTTCGGTGGATTTAAAACATGCCTTTATTTTTCAAAATAATAATAATAAATAAATATTAACCATAATAATAAATAAATATTAACCAAAATAATATAAAAATAAAAAATTTACCATTTTGGGGTGATTTTACTTTTAGCCACGTAAGATTTGACATGGAAGTAAGGTATATACGTGTAGTTAGAAAATGATAAAATGTCTAACAAGGACTAATAAGGCATATATTTTTTTTTGGGACTACAAAATAGGTGTGTAAGTTTTTTTTAAAAAATAATTATTAAAGGTTTCTAAGCATTAGGTGCCATCTATTTTTTAACCTTTATCTTTTCTTAGGGATAATGAATAAGAGTAATAATATAATACTAAATAAAATTTAAAATATTAATAAATAGTATAATAATATATAAATGTAAATTTAAAATATTAAACTTATAATTATAATAAATATAATATAAATAACAATTATAAAAATATTACTATATTTATATTTTTATATTGTAATTTTTTTAAATTTTGATAAGATAAAATTATGTTTTTTTTATTTCTTATTAAAACAAAGATTTAAATACATTTTAGATTCATACAAACATATCTGCTTTTAGTCTGAACAAAACTTTTTTATCATCTTTAAATTTGTGACATTTTTTAGTGTCCTTTTTCTAGTCCTTTAACTAACTCTAGTTAGTTTAGTATTTACATGATTAACAAAATAAATAATATTAATGAAAATAATTAAGGTAATAAAAATATTTGAAATTAAGATAATTAAATTATTTATACGTGCTTAATTCAATTAATTAATATATTTATTAAATAAGGTAATTACATGTAGATTATTTTTTTTAATATATTATGTACAATAAATTTTTTTTAATATTATCTATATTTTTAAATTCACTAACTTAATTTTAACATTTTATTTTTAAAATATAATTTAAATTTATATATATATATATATATATATATATATATATATATATATATATATATATATAATGTCATTTTATATTTTAATTTATTAATTTTAACTTATTCTAATACAATTTTTTTTAAATATATCCCAAACAGTGATTTTATTTCTAAAGAAAAATAAATTGAAGTATAATATGTCAAAAATGAATTATATTACAATAGTTAGAATTAATAAATTGAAATATAAAAATAATATATTTAATTAAATTATAAATTCTAAATAAATTATAATATATTTAAAAAATATGTAATATCTTATTTATATAAATAATAAATATATTAATAAAACTAAAAATAAATAAATACATTAATTAATTAAATTTCACATTGATAAATAATCTAATTATCTTGATTTAAAATATTTGTCATTGTCTTAATTATCTTAATTAATATTATTGATTAAGTCAGCATTAAACAACTATCTAGAATCAGTTATCAGAACTAAAAAAATGACAAAAGAAATTTATAACAATTAAAATAAAACTATATTTCTAATACTAAAATAAATAAAAGAAGATATTAAAAATCCTAAAATCTTTAAACTTTGAATGCGATTCTTTTTTCTTTCGTCAACGGTACGAAGAAACACAGGGCACAAAAGGCCCAAACAAAGAGACCAAGAGTCTAAAAGAGTGGCCCAGGAGTAGCGGCCTACTCATTATCACATCGGGTCATTGGATAATCAGGAACCCTAATTCGGAGCGCACACACAGCGTAGTAATGTTCAACTTAACAGAGAAAGAGAACAAATAACCACCATTCATCATATAGGGGACGATTTTGATAGCGTGACATCCATTTCGATTGAGGTGAGATCCCCTGAATGTTAATGTTTTTTCCTTTGGAATTTCGTTTTCGCCTTTTTGTTTTTTCTTATTATAAACTATAAATTCAGGAACGGCTTTGTCCTCAATTATTATTTGATTTTGTTAAAAGTGGAAGAAGGTTTTTATTGGTTTGGTTTCATTTAATTCCTTGATGCTTTTACAGTAAGGTTTTAGGGTTTCGCAATGACGAAGACGAAGAAAAAGCAAAAGGGTGTTGCGGAGGGTGATGGTGGTGTTGTAGATTTGGATTCTGTGATCCACGAGCACGCCCTATTCTTTGACAAGATGATTGAGTTGATTCCCGCCAAGTTTTATCTGCCAACTGATGACAAGGAGAAGCCATGGTTTCAGGGTCTCAGCAAAGCTAAAAAAGCTCAGGCGAAGAAAGAAACCAAGGAAAATATCAAGAAGTCTCGGCGTGACCGATTGGATCCAGACAAACCCTCTTCAACTACCCTTGACCTTCTCAAGGAAAGTTTTGAAAAAGAAAAGGTTGATGACAGTGACCAAGAGCAGGGTGCGGCGGCTAAGCCTCTTGTGTCTGGGCTGGACGGAGATGAACGGTCCGTGACTTACGAGGAACTTCGGCAAAGACTTCATCGCAAGCTTGAAGAGTTTCGGGCAGGTCGTAACTGTGGGAATTCAGAAAAGAAGAGAGAGGATAGAAAGAGAGAATTTATGGACAAGAAACGCAAGAGGGACCATGATACTGATGAATGCAAGCCTGCGCAGGAAGATTCCGAGAAGGTGACGAAGGATGCTGCAGACGCGTCCAAGGAGCTTGTGTTTGGCCATGTTAAACTTCTGAACGAGGAAATGCAATGGAAGAAGAGGAAACTTTCAAAGCATAAGGAACTTGAAAGGGCTAAGAAGTGGGACGAAATGAAGAAGAATGATCCTGAGAAGGGTGAAGCTTTTGCTAAAAAGCAATCATGGAAAGCAGCAATGGATAGAGCTTCAGGGATTAAGGTCCACGATGATCCCAAACTGTTGCAAAAAAGCATTAACAAGGAGAAGAAGCAGCAGAAGAAGAATGCAGAGAAATGGAAGGATAGAATTCAAACCAGGGACCAGTTGAAGGCGGAGAAGCAGCAGAAAAGATCAGAGAATATAGCTGGAAGGATTCATGAGAAGAAAATGAGGAAAATTGCCAAGAGGGAGAAAAAGCTTATGCGGCCAGGCTTTGAAGGTCGCAAAGAAGGTTTTATGAATGATGGTGGCTCCAGCTAACATGGTTTTGAAGTTTATTGATTTGTGCCTTTTCTTTTTACATTATTTTTATTTGCTTTCGAACAATCAGAGTATTAGAGAATTCAAAGGGTTAAAAAATATACACCTGTTAATTTCTGTCTGCTTCAGTATATTTTTTCAACCGTGGAGTCTGTGTACCAGTTCCCATTTCATGGGGTCTGAAGAGTGCTTTGAATTATGGGTTTGAATCTTGAGGTTCACTAATGCAGACTATGATGGTTGATCAAAGTGAAGCAGCCAATGATATAAGTCTCAATTTTCATGTATTGCCATAAGGGAATGGTGGTCATGCATGACTCGAGTATAAGCATTAAAGGAACAAAAATGGTTTATTGATAGGGATGTTACAGGTTCTCCATTGTTTATGCTTTTCCCAAACAAATTCATATGATCTGCCTCCTCCATCATCCCATCTCCATTGAAACAGAATAGAAAAAGAACAATTTATGTTTTCAACAATATCAATCTTCATATATATATATATATATATATATATATATACATCAGTGTCACGTAATTGACTTTCTTATCTATCTGTTCTATGCATCTTTTTGCTTCAACATGTCTTTCTTTTTTACCTAGCTGCATCTTCTGAGCAGTCTGTCTTATAGAATCTTCTGTGATGGATTGTGTGAATTGACCATATAATGAATTCATCTAAGTTGGCTTCATTAGAAAAAGCATGTATCAGAGAAAGTGGCAAGGAGGCTGGTGATCAAGTAACACTTTCGAGAATTTGACTACACAAAAATACTGTATTCAATTATTAATTTATTTTTAAATTATATTTGGTAATTAAATACGAGTTTGGATTTATATATATGCGAGCATATTTATTTAGAACTGGTTATTAGTTCTGACTAAAAACACTCCATGAGTAGACCCCATAACCTCTCATTCTGTAAAGTCAGGAAAGCCTTTTAAAAACTTACCCTTACCCCGCAGAATCATAGGAAATATTTCCTTGTTACGTCCCAATCTGTATTTGAGCAATAGCCTGGTGGTAGAAAATGTTGATCGAAGAGCTTGTGAAGAATGCAGTGGTTGATTCTACAGGCAAGGCCTGAGGAAGGCTTTCTGATTTTAATTTTTAAATTAAATAAATATATTGTAACTTTATTACTATTGGATTTGATAATCCACACTGCCCTACTTACCTAATTTTTCAATGCCACCAATAAATTTGTAGTTATTTGATATTGATGACTGAAATTTATATGCATAATTACCTAAACAAAGAATATAAAGGATTACACTTGTTATAAAGAACATAAATACAATAATACATAACATTGTCGCGAGTCACTATATATCTGGGGTGTACCAGTTTAGCCATAACTGTGATGCTCTAACAGTACCATCGGTACAGTTGGTGTAAAGCATGCATGATGCATCCACCGGAATCACAATCTGGAATCTTCTAGCAACAGGTGGCTGGCTCTCGTTAAACCCGATTCAGTTGTGATGAAGCGTGGATTAATTGGAATCACAAGTCACAGCACACGATGGCATCTCTGAAGTATCATGTTCACATCTCTGTTCAATTCGTGCAATCCTTTTTTGGGAAAGGAGATAATAAGAAGTTTAACTAGTTTTACCCAGAATGATATATGTCAAGTACTTTTTTTCCAGCTAAATTTCAACGTTTGATTTGTAGGTAAGGTAGATTGTGAATTCCACTATCAAGAACTGCCACTAGATAGACCTAAATCTTCACCTTTAAGGCCAACCTGAATCACAAAAATACAGACCGTGTATTCTATTTATGGCTTCAATCAAAAAGGAATAATGAAAATCAATTTACAGTATTTCAGTTGTATCTCTTCAGTTAATTAAATCATCAAAACTCAGAACAAGAAAGAAATAACTGGCTGTAGTTAACCTGGGACTAACTTGATATGACCACTGCTGGGAGGAGAGATCAATAGTGCTGCCATTCTTCAAACCTTCCAATATCACTGGACCAGTGATCCCCACATCCCATGTGTCAGAAAAAAGCTCCATAGTTATATCTTTATTGTGATGATCATGTTCTTTCTTCTCTTGATCTGTTTATGATGTTATCATGTATAATGTGTATAAGAAAACAATACTCTATTAACTAGAGTATGAATGAAGTATACTGCATATAATAGTATAACTAGATTACACTATTATATGTTGTTGATCAGCAGGTTGCGTGGTTTTAATTGTAGTAAATTATGAGAGTAAAGAAACAAATTATGTTATGTTTTTCTGCTTGTCTCCCTCTTTATTTCATTAAGAAAATTTTCTCCCCAAACATCGTGCCAAATTTAAGTTTAGTTCTCTGTAGTTAGTATATGAATTTGTACTTTTGTACCTATTGAAACAAGCACTGCGTCATAATCACCATCTTTAATACACCACCAGAGAGAAATTTCAAATATGTATTGTGCATGCACATTACCAGCCAACTTCACTACCTTCCTGCCAGCAGTGGGTGAACTCTCCCTTTAGCAAGTTTTTGAATTCCAACCATTGAATTTGATCATGACATAACAATTTTGAGCAGGAGCTGAGTGTTTTTTTTCTAATTGTTATTTGTATTTTGTGGGAAGATTCCAAAAAGCATTCTTCAATACAGAAACCTTCGAAAGTATTTACTGTAACTTTCTCTTCTGTTGCATTTTGAGACTCATTAGGATGGTTGTACGTGTTTCAGAGTTTACCACGGGACACAGTAGTGTCATAAAGCTGGTGAAGGCAGAGATGAATTTCCTTACTATATGAGTGAGTGACACATTTATAAATTTGTTAAAAATAATTAGTTGGTTAAAAATATTAGTTAGTTGTTATAAATTTGATATATATAATTGTTAATTTTAATAAGCTATATATATATAAAAAATATTTTATTTTTATTGTTTTTTTTTCAATCAATCAGAATACATTTCTATTGTTCTTTTTTATTCTATTTTAAATTTTATGATGCATGGACATAATATGTTGGCATTATTTGTATTTTTCTTCCAACCATATTTCCAACACCTTTCAGTTATGCAAATAAATTAGTGAAATGAAATTATATGGTGTAAATCCAGTTTTAAAACCGGTTTTGAATTTGGTTTCAAAACATTCAAACTAAATTTCAAAAAAACATGGATTTGAAAACCATTTAAAAGGACATAGTTCAGATTTTTTAAAGTTCAATCTATTTCCACACCTAGATTGGAGCAGAGGAAAAATGCCACAGCGAAACGCAAGGACATATTACAATGTACTTCTGGAAGGTCCTTTAGTTCTGCATTTTAGTATTATATGAATGACCCGCTGTATGTTTAAGTGGAAATAGTGTGAAAAAGAAACAGAAAGGAGACGAACAGGATATTATATTAAATTTTCGTCGTTTATTTGAGAGAAAAACGGAGAGAAAGTTGTTTATATAGGATCCTTAAAAAATAGTAGTTTAATCGTTCTCTAATATAAACAATTTTAATATTCATAATTTTAATTGTTTAATTTTAATTTATACACTTAAAAAATAGATAATTTTAATTTTACTGTTAATTCGCCATTCAACCTTTAATAATATAATAACGTAACAAAACTTAATAAATATTTAAAAATTAAAATTATGGGATCAAAATTATCCATGTTGTCAAGTAAAAAAGAAATTAAAAGTGAAAATGAAGCGAAATTGGGTGGCACGTAAAATTTATTAATACAGTAGTGTTATGGTTTTAGGAGTACTGGACGTGCATGAGTGCAAAATCGTCATAAGTTATAATCCGTGGAAAAGTGGGAAGAGGTCTTTTGCGGCTTGATCCCGCCTTGTGTCACGCAGGTTGCTACTGCCTACTTGCTTCTTCACAAATTGCTTTCTCTTTTCGTCAACATTCGTTTCTTTTACTCTTAAATTTGAAAACTTTCAAATTCATTATTCTATTAATTTAGTTTTAATTATTTGACCTATTATTTCTACTTAATTAGTGCCTAACTATAAAGCACTCGACAGATCTAAGATATTTTCTCATATAATATTTAGATTTGAAATTGACATTGTTGGACTCACAAAGCTAAAATCTTCATTGAAGCCACCAAACGACATAGAGGGGATTACATTGTCAAAATAGAAATAAAGCTCACATGTCTCTATTGTACAAGTAAAATTAAGGTTCAAAGTTCAAGCTTTTATTGCGCAAGACTTTCTTTCTGGTGTTTTCTTTCTAGACTCAAAATGGTTTCAATGAAATTGTGAATTTAGATTAATTTATGGAAAATTATATTTAATACGAGAACTGACGAAGGACTTAAAATGGCCATTTAGCACGATGGATGGTTGTGAATGTTCTTTATCCCTCTTTCCTCATGAACTTTCATTAGTTACTTCAAAATTTTGAGAGATATTAATAGCAATTCGTACTCAATAGTAGTTTTACTTTCTATTTTCTTATTCAAATTTTTCTGAAAGCTTTTTACATATATTAACAAAAAAAACAAAGTGATTTCTCTTCTAACACCAAACGTCCCTTAATTTGATGGCATTTGGTCGATAAGCTTCTAGCTCTTCCATAGTTGTTTGAGTTTAGATTACTGCCTGTTTTGAATTAAGCATGGCTTTGCCTACTTCTAATCATGTCCTGTTTTGAATAAAATTACGCTACAACACAACAAGGCCAGGAAACTACAAGATAACATTGATTATAAATACTGGCCCGGATTTTGCGAGGATCAAATCAAATGTGTAAATAAACATTATTTCTGTTATTGATAATGTGGCCTCACCAAGTCCAGGTGATAGCATGTGTTTTGCACTTTTAGGCGTGCATGTAACAACAGTATATGGTAAACTGGATAAAGATGAAAGGCAAAGCTATGAAAGAATAAATTATATACGCACACAACAGGGAGCTACATACAAATTGGGGTGATATAAAAGAAATTACATTGCAGGTGGTTTTCCCATAAGTGAAAAATGATCTCAAAAACAAACAGAACCCCCACATATCCGCAGCACCGTCCTTGTAATTCAAAACACGTCTATCCAAATTTCCAATTACCTTTGGAAACGGTTTTTATCAGATTCTTCCCACCAAGTCGTCATCAAACCATACTGCTAAAGGCCGCGCTTGAATGGTAGCCGACATGAACAAAGCAGCAAACATGACAGTTAACAATCAGCAAAACCACACACAGAATCAACACACCATCAGCTGTGACAATTTTGTAATTAAAAATAAAAATAGAAACAGAAAACAGAAAATGTTTTTTCAAAGTAAATGGGCCTAATAAACTAATCTAGGATAATTCTTTCAGCAGTGACCATACATGTACATGCATTTGCTCAATGAGGTTGCTGCAAACACCATCTACCTTGTCTAGTTTTTTCTTTATCCATTTCTTGTCCAAGCTATATTCTAATTTAAGAATGTTGAGCTTTGAGAAGAATACCTCTCTAATGTTGCTTCAAACATGCATCATTCGCAAGCAACCGTGGTAGCAAAGCTGCTGAGGCAGATTGCAAATGCCTGAAATGCTGAGATAGGGTACCCATAATCCATTGTAAATAAATCCTTCCCAACTTTTCCAAATTGGAGGATGACCTCTTCACCCTCTTGTGGTCCAGCAAGTCCATTTTCTGGCAAAGCAGCCAGCTGAAAGTTTTTAACCGAAGCAACCGTCACTCGCCCATGAAAGTTCAAGCACCAACACTGCAGCTGCTCATGCCACCTGGCAGCCTTGTTTCTCAACACTAGCACATCATCTTTTTTATTGCTCTGGTGTCCAGATATGGAATTTTGCAGACTAGTTGAGTTTGTCTGAAACAATGGGAATGATGAAGTATCTATGTTACTAACAGAAAAATCGGTCTGTGAAGGGGGTATCCCTCCTGGTTCAATAACAGAAGCAGGAATGGTGTCCATGACACAATGCATTCTCCTTGGCCCCCTGCTTGCCATAAATATATGGCAACTGTTGTTTAGTTTGTATATAAGAAAAATTCACAGGAAGCTAATCTGCTTTCAGCAGAAACATCAACAACTCAAAACATTATCGGTTTTTGTCAACCAAAACAAAAATATAGATGACTAACATAGTAATATACAATTGCAGAAAAGCTTTACCTGGAGCCTAGTACATTCAATTCATATGAGATGTGAGCAACTGGATAGTTGCCTGTAGGGACCCTGGATGAAACTTGTTTCGGATTCACCAGCTTAGTGGAAGGACTTCTTGTAATCTTTGCCCCTGCATGATGCAGCTGGCTATCATAGACTGTGAACTTGGTTCCCAAAAAATTTGATCTTATCAAATGTGAAGAAAAACGCGTTAGTCTTTGCATGAAAATAAGAAACAATAATGGCAACAGTGCCCGATTAAGAGTGCACCTCAATTTCCCAACATAGGCATTGCTTTCCCTGGACATATCTGCATCCAGGGAGATAATATAATCTGTGCAGGTAGGGCGTCTGAACTTGCGTGCAGCCAGAAGGAACTTCCCGTCATCAGCTAGTGCTGCAATTGAAAAAGATAAATGCCAAAAGGAGCAAATAGTAACACACATAGGATCAGAAACATAACAAATCTAAGAAAGGAAAACAAAGAATTGAGAAAAGAATAAAAAGGGACATTGTATTGTCCTCCAAAACTAACTAAATTTTGTACACAATGGAATCAAACATAGGCTGAACTATTAACTAACTACTAACCACTAGATATACTGAGAAATAGATAGTATGTCTGTGTGCCACTGTTGCGCCTAATGAAGCACTTAAGTAGATGCTCCCTTGGGCCAGGCTGCCAAAATGTATTCACCAATTTAAAGCATGTTAAATCAGTGCAAAGGGTAGGTAATAATAACAACACATGGACAATTTTAAAAGCCCAATTTTCAAAATCCAAGTCACAATATAAATATTTGTGTTTGGACAGGCATTTACAAAATAAAAATTTCAAATTAAATTGATTTTAGTTAAAATTAATTTTAAAGTGACATAATTTATATTTGAATATTTTTATTCCAGAAACAAGTTAGTAGTAAATTTCAATATAAATATTTTAATCCAATGCGAAAACTACCTAATGTTGCTTTTACTCAAAATCAACTACACAACCAGACTCAATTCCTGTAACAAAATCAAACATATGAACATTTACTTAAAATCATATTAGCAGGTATTTTAACGAATCAAGTAAAGTATCATGAATCCAAACACACCCATGTCACCCGTTAGTAATAAACCTCAGTATAAAAATTTAGATCCAACACAAAAGCTAATAATCTTGTTTAACTCAAAATCAATTCTTCAAAGGTAAAACAAAAATTATTAACATTTACTTAAAATCAAGTCAGCAGTATTTTAGTATGATTCTGGATAAGTAGGGTGAATAGAAAAACAGTGATGTTAGATGAAATAAAAGAAAGGTGGAAGAGAAAAGGCGTATGTAATAAAAAAAGTGATTGAATTTGAATGGAGAAACCTGTTTGAGAGAGATGGGGAAGGTTATGATTGAAGAGAGTTGAGGTGGCTTGACTATCTCCTTGACGATGAGCCTCCACGTGCGACACACTCCGGCACAAGCCACGACGGTCCTCCGCGGCGGCCACGTGGACTCCGACGACTCAATTCGGAGGAGGACCTCTCTGAGAAGGTGGTGAGGAATGTTGGCCCACCAACTCTGGTCCAAGGCATCCATGGGAGTTGGGGAAGAAACACTCAAAGTTGAATCATTTATTTATTTATTTATTTTTATTCTTTGACCTTTGATTGTGGAGTGTTTTCCTTTTCCACCTGTTGGGGGAGGAAAGTAAGAGTAGAAAATTCAACCTTTTTTGGTTTGTTTCAGAATGTGACAAGAGACACACATGCCAGTTATTGTTAGTTAAAGACACTGTCCTAAGTGTCATCCATTCAAAATATATAAACTATTTTTTTTAATTTTATTTTTCAGCATCTTGAAACAACCATTCATATGTTTATTTTATCTCACAGCATAATAAACCAAAATTCTAATTTCTGCTTAAAAGAATACATATATTCGTCATTTTTTATCACGTGCAGAAGCCTTTTCATTAAATTAAATGACACTTACTTAATTTTACACAAATAATGGACAATTATCCTAGCGTGATTTTTGCAGCATATTGAAGTAATTATTCATGTTTTTATTTAACAGTATTAAGTGTGCGGTTATATTTATATTTTTTTTATTTTACAAGCCACGTGTACTTTTTATGAAAAATAATTTTGTTCGAGCTGCCAGAAACATTACAGACAACAAACTGTACCTCCAATATTTATATTACTTTTAATATCAATTACATTATTATTATATTTGGTGGGATGAAGAAAATTAGAGTAGAGTGAAAATAATAATAAACACAAAAATAAACAAAAATATAGTAGAATTTTAGTCATTTAGTAAACGAAGATACATATGCGGCGCTTGAGAAGAAAAGAAACATGCAAGGACAATAGTATATAATCTTCATATAGGTTCCACTCCATTCTAATTTTTTTCCTTGTTATTTTTATACAACCAAATTGTAAATCATATTTATTTTCTTTTTGTCTCACCGTTTCCACTTTAACAAACAAAATAAATAGAAAAGGAAATTTTTTTAATTTAATTTTAAGTTGAATACCTTATCGCCTATCATTATCTTACCTAATTTAAGAGAATTTATCTCATATAAAGTATACTTTTCATTTCCTACTTAGAACTTTTATTCAATTCTTCCTTTTCTTAAGGTGAGAAGTTTTGCACATTTAATTATCAAATATTGATTTTATTTACACAACGAGAATAAGATAACATGCATATCTTTATTTATAAATAATCTTATTTATGTTAATTTTATTTATTCTCTATTAAATAAGTTTATTTTAAAAAAATACATATATATATATATATATATATATATAAACTCTTATTATACAATGGCCAATTACAGTGGGTTGTGTTCTTATTATCGATTATAATTATTTAAAAAAACTAAAATTATGATGTTAAAATCAAATATTTATTCTAAAGATATTAAAATAATTTAAATATATTTTTAAGTCTTCTAAACTGGACAAATTTTTATTTTGGTCTTTTTAAAAAAACATTTATTTGATTTTCATATTTTAAAATTTAAAATCATTAATTTTGATCCTCATAAAATAAACAAATATCAATTTTAGTTCTTGTAAATTATTTTTCTTTTATTTTCATATTTTAATATTTAAAACAACTATTTTTAGTTCATATATTTATTTTAAAATAGATAAATAACATTTATTTTAGATGCTTAATTTTTTTAAGATATCACATGTTAACATATATTCATTTTACTACATAAATAATTAACGAGTATCATGTATTAGTATAGACTACAAACAATGATTTCACATCTTAAATGAATGAAAATCAAACAAAATACTTTTAAATGACTAAAATCAAAATTTATTAATTTTATATATATTAAAAATATATTTAAATCTATTAAAATTGAAATACATTTCTTGTGGGTAATAAAAAATCATAATATTAATATATGAAATTAAAATTATAATATTAAAATAGTAATTTTAAAAAATATGTTTAAAACCATAATATTAAATGCATGATCAGACATTGTTTGAATCTCTTTTATCATCATATTAATTTTAAAAAATAAATTATATATTAATTATATAAAATAATTTTATATATCTAATTATAATTAATATTATGTTAGTTGCGATTTATAATTAAATAAATATATAAAATTAATTTACGAAGGGAGTGGTGTATGACCATTAACTCTTAAATTAAGTATTAAATGCATTTCTTATAGTAAAATTGATTATCATCTTGTTCATTCCAACCAATTAAATAATTATCAATTATATAATGAATATGCACGATAAAATCATCTTAATTAACGTACAATCCATGTCTTTTATATATACAAATGTGATAAAATTTACTTTTATATTGTTGATTTTTCTGGAATTTCTTTGTAAGTTTTCATTTTATCTTGTCTTTCGTTTTATGAAAATTTGATAATTCAACAAAAACAATTGATCAGAAACGAAGTTGAAACCAGTCATCTCATTGTGCTTTTGGTCAGCTTTTAATGATTGCTGGTGTTTGGTCAACACTGTATCCCACTTGTCTTTAATAATAATAATAATAAATAAAAATAAAAAATAAACAATAACAACAACCATCATAATAATAATAATAATAATAATAATAATAATAATAATAATAATAATAATAATAATAATAATAATAATAATAATAATAATAATAATAATAATAATAATAATAATAATAATAATAATAATAATAATAATGATAATAATAATAATAATAATAATAATAATAATAATAATAATAATAATAATAATAATAATAATAATAATAATAATAATAATAATAATAATAATAATAATAATAATAATAATAATAATAATAATAATAATAATAATAATAATAATAATAATAATAATAATAATAATAATAATAATAATAATAATAATAATAATAATAATAATAATAATAATAATAATAATAATAATAATAATAATAATAATAATAATAATAATAATAATAATAATAATAATAATAATAATAATAATAATAATAATAATAATAATAATAATAATAATAATAATAATAATAATAATAATAATAATAATAATAATAATAATAATAATAATAATAATAATAATAATAATAATAATAATAATAATAATAATAATAATAATAATAAAACGAATTGTTAAATCACGATAAATTATACACAAAAAAGCACGATAAATTAGTGAGATAGATATTCGAATTGAGTTTTTTTCATTGATTGAATTAATTGATCAAACTAAAAGATATACAAGCTAATTTAATTATAGAATATACGAGTATTTATAAAAAATTAAAAATATTAAAGTTTTATTTTAAATTTTGATAATCAATTATTTTAACAATTCAATTGAATTTTGATTGGGTTCAAAGTGATTAAATTATAAATTTAATTTTGAGACTACAGTATTATCAAGTTAATTATATTGTCTAGTTTATAGATATATCAGTCAGATTATTTGATATAATTGTTAAATAAAACAAAAAATTAAAACCAAATGACAACTTTTTTTAAATTAGAAGAAAAGAAAGAAAGAAAGATAGTTGAATATGTAAAATAAACCTAAAACTACAATAATTATATCTCCATGCCACTCACCACAATTTCTCCATGCCACCCATCATTAGATTTAATCTCTTCTTACCATAACAATAATTAAAAATAAAATAATGATAACATTAATTATATAAAGATATAATTGAGAATTGGAAAGCAAATAAGTCAACATCTCTAGCACGTATATACACGAACAAACCAACGTGCAATTTCAGTGATAAGGTTTAGAGTCACGATGACCATTGCGTCACTAAAAGGAATTTTTGGGCTTTAGAGGATGAGTAAAAATTTTGTAGCTAACTTGCTTCAAAATACTATTAAAATAAAGAGAAAACGAGTAACAAAATAAGAAATTTTAAAATGTTTAGTTTAAAATATTAAGTTTTAGAATAAATATATAGAGAGTAGACGAAGTTACTTCAAAATTATCACTAATGGAACACCCGATAGAAAATAAGTTTTTCCTACCCAAGAATTATAATTTCTAAAAATTATAAAGTCCAGGATGAATAATTCATAAGAATAAATAAAATTGGTTTGTTTAACCATAAATATTATTGAGAATATTTTCATATATATTTTGAAAATTAAATTTTTTTTATATTTGATTTTAATAAAACTTTACTATATACATGATATTTTTTCAAATATATATATATATAGACTAAAAATAAAAATACTATATATTATAACAAAACTAAATCAAAATTACTATATTGTAGAGATGTAAAATATGTTGCATGTTATTAACGACATGAGCCAAAAACAAGTGACAACATATACAGATATTAAAAATTTTTTTTTTACAACTACAAATAAAAACTGCAATATTTAGAAAAACAAAAAACATTTAACTCTCTAAAACAGAATACAAAAGGCACATAAAATACAATATCGTCTAAGTTTTATCTCTTACAAAACTCACACTTAAAAAACTTTGCTTCTTTCTTTTATTGGTAACCAAACTTAAAACTTTGCTTAAAAAGAATAAAAATCCTTAATACTTAAATCAACATTGGTTATATAGCCAAGTTTTGGGTTGATTCATTCCCTTGGACGAACATTTAGCATTGTCATTTATCTTAAAAGTCTGTCTCCAAATGATTGAGTTGGGTATATATAATCAAAATGTCAGGTCAATGGCCTTAGTAGCTTATTAATTTTAGTTGACATTTAATATCTATGGGCAGATAGATAAAGAAGGTTAATAATATATTTTTAAATTTTTTTTATCATCATTAGATAAAAAAATATTATGTAAATTTTATTAAATAATTAGCCACACTTTTTATTAATAAAGTGATGGCGCGTAAGATTTTATATAATAACAATAGTTATATACTAACTATATAAAATAGTTAATAGTTATATTTTAAAAAAAAAATTAATAGTGATTCAATTACAAATCTTCATTAATATAAATTTTAAGATATTTTACGTTCTTATTCTTATTTTCTCGTAATAATTAAAAAAAAAAGTTATTAAAAGTTGTCGTCCTAATAGTGAAAGAAAAACATAAGTGCTATGAGGGGTCCTTATCGAAATGGGTTGGCGGAAGTTGAATTATTGGTCCTTCTTAGGGTACCTACCACAATTTAGACTTTAAATAGAAGTTGGTAGAGATGATCCTTGCCCCCACCTTACTGATACGATTTCAGTGAAGCGTTAGTTTAGACCCAATTCTATCAACACATTGATAATTATGCTGCATAACTATGTTTTCAAAAACTCAAAATTCTCAATGATGCCTATCATCATCCCTTTTCCTTTATAGTTAGGATCCCAACTTATTTCACTTCCATCAAGTGAGACCATCGTAACATTGAACTTCTATTCAAGTTATGATGATCTGTAACATCAAACGTGTTATGCCGTTTTATCATATTTTTCGAGGAAAAAAACGAAATCATATCAGGAAAATAAATTCTCCTGTAGGTTTTATGTAAGAATAAAAATAAAATTTTAAAATAATTTATAGACTTTAATTTCATATTCGGTCATTATTCAGAAATCATTTCAAATATAACTTTAAAATAATTATTATAAAAGTTAATAATTTTATTATATATAACAATTTATAATTAAATAATAATATAAAAATTTATGTTGTCTATACTTTATAATTAAATTTTAATTTATATAAGGAGTTTTATATTTTTGTGTGTTTAAAATTTATTTTAAAAAGATGATTTTAGAAGGTTGCGTGTCTATTAATTAAAATATATATAAAAAAAATCTGACAACTGAATTGACAAATGTATGTGGGTTGAGAAAACAATTCTTTCAAATAGTTGTCTTGAAAAACAAATACAATGGGTTTTGTATTTCTAAGTAGAGTTTAATTTGAAAGAGATTATATTTTAAACAAATACCACACGCGGATTGATGTGAACCAAAAAAGATTGTAGTCGTCTATTAATTAAATAGTTATTATAATAATTTATATACCATGTTTTGCATGTTATTTAAGTTGGTTTTTAGTTTACTAGTTAAAACGTTTGTTTGTCTTGATAAAATTTTTTTTAATAACTTATAGATTTTTTAGTACGCTCCTTCAAATAGTATTTTTTTAATGTTAGTTTTTAATTTTTAGTTTTTTTTTCTTTTGTCTTTTTTTTCTTAAAATATTTATTAAAATTTTTGTTTTTTTTTTTTTAAGATAAGCTTTTATTATGTATCTTTGTGATTCTCTTCTTCCATTGATCAAGTAGGAATAAGATTTTATTATTTTTATTCATGAGGTAACGAGGTAGGATTTTTTGTTTTTACTCTTTTGGATACTTTTAATATTATACTATTTATTTTAATTATTATTATATTTACAATTACTTTACTATTTCAATATTATACTTTAATCTATTAATATTAATAGATAATTATTTTATTTTATTTTTCTATTAATTTTTCAATATTTTTTATATTATATTATTTATTTTAATCATTACTGTATGTCGTGACCAAAATCACGACGGGAAAATCGCGTTTTAACTTTGGAAATTGGAGGCGAATCCCCTTTCAGAAGAGGAACTAGTCAATAAGAGTCGGAAACAACTCGACTAATCTGGAAGGATGATCAAGACCGACTCAGCTCTGATTAGAGTCACCACCAGCATTTTTCGTGAGAAATGCCGGGAAACCTTTGGTGGATAAGGTCGGTTACCAATCAGAATCTAGATAAAGAGTCAATTACGCACAGGGATCATACGGTATTCTCACATGTCTATTACTTGATAGTTACCCAAATTGGTTGCATGAACTAAAAAGACTCTTACACTATGTTGATGGTTTGCTAAAAAATAGAAAGTACATTTACAAGCAGAATACATACATACTTTTTAGGATTTTGGGATGTACAACTTGACAAGAATGTGTCTCTTTACTCCAACGACCTCTTTTATGTCGAAGGAATCAAAGTTCACGTAATTCTAGACATGCTACGAGGTAGGAGAAATAGACTATTCATTAGATGTCCAAAGTTGACTAACATCGAAAGAGGTTGGACTATCCATTAGGCGTCTATAGGTTAATTGATGAAGACAAAGGTTGTATTATCCATTAGGTGTCCCTAGACTGACTAACATTGAAAGAGGTTGGACTATCCATTAGGCGTCCTTAGGTTAATTGATGAAGATAGAGGTTAGACTATCCATTAGGTGTTCCTAGACTGACTAACATTAAAAGAGGTTGGACTATCCATTAGATGTCCATAGACTGACTAACATTGAAAGAGGTTGGACTATCCATTAGGTGTTCATAGACTGACTAACATTGAAAGAGGTTGGACTATCAATTAGGCATCCATAGACTGACTAGCATTGAAAGAGGTTGGACTATCCATTAGGCATCCATAGACTGACTAACATTGAAAGAGGTTGGACTATCCATTAGGCATCCATAGACTGACTAACATTGAAAGAGGTTGGACTATCCATTAAGCATCCATAGACCAATTGATAATGGACTTTCCGCTAGTGTCCAAAGGCGTTAAGGGAAAATGTAACTGGATAGTCCCAGGATAGGTGCTGGGATGTTTTAAAGATAAGTGTTAGGATGGGGCCGAGACCAACTAGGCATAGGATGCCGGGTTCGACTTGGACAATTAGTTTGGGGGAATGTGGCTGAGGTGGAGTCGATCAGGTGAATTGTCAATTTGGTCATTTGAGATGCATGTGATGCCAAGGTTGGAACTAATGCACTCCTCGACCATTTGGAGCCGAGATCGACTCGGCATTGGCTTAAACGGAGGAGTGTATTGAGTCTAAATGTACAGGCTCAAAAGGGAGGACCGAGATCGACTTGGTCTAGTTGAGTGTCTGCTACATAATATGTATACATAGCTGATGTCTAATACTCAGAGGTTGGTAGGTCGAGTGCAAATTGTAGTTTATGGTATGCTAAACTGTTGTATGCTAGCCTATGGGAATGTATGTGGGGTTTCCAATAACTAACCTGGTATCCAGAAGTTTTGACGTCATTCTCTTTCCTCTACTTTTTGTCGGTGGTTCCGCTTGGGTTGCACTTCAAATGCTCTATAAGACTTGATGGTAGCCTTGTACTTAAATTCTTGATCTAAACTTTTTGCTCGCCAATTCTTCACCTCCAATTTTTCGACCCTTTTTTCTTCGTTCTGAGGCCTTTTATAGCCCTTGCCTGCATCCGATTTAGCCAAGTGTATCATCCCTATCTCTATGATTCCTTCCTTTATGTTGTGGGTGGCTTAACTTTATCAGTTCATGGTGCATCCACTTAAGTTCATGGTACGTCTACTCGCTTACTGTTATTTTCCACTATAACCATATTTCCTTACTTCTTGGGTCGTTCTTGGACAGGCGACAGATCTGGAGTCGAAGAAGGCGTGATGCGTGCGGGATTTTCAGTCCCTCCCACGTATATGGCCAATAGTGAGACAGTACGAGATGTATGAGATTCTTATCATCTTGTCTCTATTGAGATAAAAATGAAATACTACACCGTATTTATATTATTTATTTTATTATTTTTAACATTATACTTTAAGATATTTTAACTATCATTCTTTAAGATAATGAAAGTTAGACATCTATTCAACTAATTAAAATTAAATAATATAATAATTGAGATTAAAAAATTAATTGAAATAATTGGTTTATAAATAAATATTACAAGAATTTTAAATTAATTAAAAAAATAAAATTATAAATACTCAAAATATATTTTTATCAATAAAATAAAATAAAATTTTATATAAACATATTTATTTTTATCTTTTTTACTTTAACAAATAACTTTACAAAATAATTATAATTTAATAAACTAATTAAACAACGGTCGGCTACCCATTAGCTTTTCAGCTGCATTCGTCAAACATAATATTTTTCTTTTATCTTATTATTACTTTTTTTCTTCTTTTTTTATCCCATTACTTATTATTTTTATTAGTTTCTCATTGTACCTTTTCTTTTTCTTCTACCCAGCGTACGTTTAGTATTTTCCTTAATTAAATGGATGTATTGAGAAACAAATACAATGTGTGTTGTATTGCTGGGTAGAGTTTAATTGAAAGAGAAGAGAAGGTTTGCAGTAGAATAGTAATAGCAGTGTTCTTTGAAGGAATGAAGAAGGTGTGATGAATGAAGATTACTCTTTCTTTCCACAGTCAACGCCAGGCCGTGCTATGGTGCCATCTCGACCCACCAAAACAAATAACTTTTTCTAATTAATTACAAAGACGCCCATTATTCTCTTCATACCACCTGCCCATGCACTAGGCTTATATGAAAATTAACTAATCAAATTATAATTCAAACAAATTTTATTTCAAAATTTAAATAATATCAATTAGTTTTTAAATTAAATCGATATACGTTTAAACACACGCTTCAATTAATTGATTTTAAAATTAATTTTTGTTAAAAAGTATATTCATAAATTATCTGAAAACTTATAAGTTAAGAGTTGGAAAATTAAAAAATTTATCAATTAACTAATGAGCTAATCCATACATATAGAATGACATGAGAGACAAAAGGTTTCTAAATTGAAAAGGTGATAAAAAATGATAATTTCAAGTAAGCTAATAAAGATAAAAATGAAAGAAAAAATTAATAGCTTATAATCTAAAACTACAATGGCAGAAAACTAAATATTTTTTACTAAATTTTGGATACATTGAAAGCATATATTGAGATATATCAATTTTAATATAAGTTATTTAAATTTCATATCACTTCTCAATTAGAGATTTTAATATATTTGGTCATAATCCTGAATGACATTTTAACTAGGTTTATGTTAAATTTTGTTTTGAGTTGAGAAATGTTATTTATACAATATATATGAGAATTTTATAATAAGGAGAGAATGAAAAAAATATGAAATGTAATAAATATTATGATGGAGAAATATAAATACAAAAATAATATATAAATTATTATATGAATGATTGTATAAATAACATATTTCTTTTTATTTCAATTTATGAAGTTGTTCACTGGCAATCTTTATAATTCAACCGATCATTTCCCACAAATATATTTAACGGTTTATTAAATGTTTGAATTTTAATATTTTTTTTCTTTTATGCGTCTATTATAGATTCCTTCCTTGTGGGAAAAAATTACATAAAAAAGTTACTATGATTAAATAATATTTTTATTTTTATTTTTTATGTGAAAAACACTATTACTGTTTCGACAACTCCTTTTTAATAAAGACAGTTTTTCATAGGATAAATTTAGATCAATTTTTTTATATGTTACTATTAAAATTTTCATTTTAAAGATAATATCTATTAGAAAATTTTATTAAAAAAATCATATGCAAAAATTGATAAACAAATCATAAATATCTCACGCTAACTATTACATTTCTCCTTGAAAATGTTATTTTGAGAAATCATACTCTTATTTACTTTATAATTCTTGTAGTTAATAAATATAATAAATTAATAAGATAAATTAATTAAGTAAGATAAATAAAATGACAAGTCACAATAATTTTAAGGGTAGTTTTAGAAATATAATATAAATTATTAACAAATATAGTATAATATAAAATGAAGACATTAATATTTTAGTTTTTGTAGAGTTAACGGACGGATCACCAAACAGATTATTGATCAAACAGGCTGGTCCAATTGAATTTTCAAAAATGGTATTTTAGTTCATTAATTGATTAGTTTAAAAAATAATAGGTTTGTTTACATTGACCTTTTGTTTTTGGTCAAGAATCTGCTTACATCAATTGATTAGTTTGGATTTTCGGGCCTTCTTGTGTTTACGTTAAGCCAGGCTGGTCTAAGCCCAATACTTGTAATCTGACCTTTAACCTCATAAGTTAATTATACCCAAATCTAGACACATCATTATACACCAAATAGACCCATGGCCCAACTGGGCCTATATATGTTTAATCTCAAGTACATTTAAAATCTTCAGACAAAAAATTTACGTCTAAACATGTTTTCAGTCGCCAAAATATCATCAGTTCTTTCATCTTTTGTTTATTCAACCGTATTATTTAATTCATTATTCTATCTCAAAATTGTTAATGAGAGAAATCGATTGCATGTTGAAAATCCACGTCTATTTTGGTTTGGCGTAAAAGTTAATATTATTAGCTTCAGATTTTGCACGTCACTGACTTTGGATCCCAAGAAGCATGTTGTGATGACGATTAATTAAACATAGGTTGGGAAAGTGTTTCATAAAATTAAAGTGTTTTGCAACCATATAGTTGGTGCAAGATAATTTTGAACAAGTTAGAGTATTTTAATAATTTTTTTTATCAGATTTAAGCTTGATGTTGATGTAGTAGTACAGAATTTTCATACTAGCGATTATGAAAGGTTCATTCACCATGTTTGACTCACCTACGTTAAAAGTAAAAGTTAAAACGAACAAAAACATGCTGAGTTCCTTCATCAACAAGGAAACTTAATGACGTTAAACCCGGAATATGGTCAAAAGGTAGTCAGTCACTTTTAACATTTTTGTTTTTGATAACAGGATTTCACCCCCACATGTTTCCTTAAACTTACAATTCAAATCTTGAAATTGCACAATGGCTATATGGAGACATGTACCAAGTAATAAAATCAAGTATCATATTTTCTTTGTACAATTTTGGAGCTTTATTTGACTTTTGAGTAGAGTTTATTTGTTTCCTGTTTTTTATTTTTTTTTTATTTTCAAAATTTAAAGCAAATATCACAACCATAATATAAAGTTCTCAAATAAGTTACATTGGCGCAAAAATAATTTAATCTAACTCATAGAGAAACCGTGAAACAATCTGATCTAATAATAAGATTTGAATAAATAATAAATAGACCGATTGTGATTTAATTATAAATTAACATAAATATTATATTTATTGACTTTTATAATAATTATTTTAAAAGTTATATTAAAAATTATTTCTAATTAATTGATAATAATTTTTTTAGTTTTTATACTTAAAACTCCTAAGATTTTAATGAAATGGCGGCAAAATTATTTAATTACAAAATTCTGAAGTGAGGTGAATAATTTATATATATATATAGTGGAGAAAATAAAATAAAAAGACTCAACATTTTGGACATGATTAAAAGAGGTCAATGTCATAGATTGACCAACAAATGAGGCCTACATACAGCTTTCAATTCATGTAATTATCTTGACTTAATCATCCATGCTAACCAAAGCCAAAGAAGATTCGTTGTTTCATAAATCATATGTCCCAACACCATAATTAGCTCAAATCGATCCCTTAATGACAAAATAAAACAATTGGTGGAGGATTTCAAACCAACAACAACAAAGCTGAGTATATATCTTGGTGGAGGAATGAGCATGTCCTCATGTCCCTGCCATTCACCAATGACCTGGTGGGTCCTGCTGACTCAGGTAGTGCATGTGTGGGGGTTTCCAAAAGTTAAAATGTGGTTGGGAGTTTTCTAAAGGATCATCTTTTTGCTTATTTAAAGAGGAAAAATATATTGAAAGGGGAGTTTTACAAATCTCATAAATATTAATGTAATGCTTCTTTCTTTTTTGAGCTGTGATGTCTTTCTTTTATCATATCTTAGTTCCTCTGTAAACAATAAAAAATATAAAGTTGACATTTTGTGATATTTTAGTATTCTCCCCTGTTTCTTTTATATTTGAGATTGGAAAAAATATTTAAGTTTTTTTTATTAACATAATGAAGTATAGTCATATCTCTTAAATATTTAATTAGAAGTTCAATACCCATTCCAAGTATATGGAAGAATATATGTTAGGAGAAATTAACTCCTTAAATAATCTCAATAATCTGAATATCTGGATATCTCCAGATAAAAAATATATATATAAATATGAATATGTGAAACAAATATTTATCTTCCTGCTTTTGATGGTAGACGATACCCCTACAATGGATTAAATGGAACAAGTATATTGTCGTTCCTAAGCACGACAGCAATCATGGGACTGTTTCCATTATGAGGCTGTGGATGTGGAAATAATTATAATGGAGTCTGTACAAACCCACCATTCAAGAAGGGAATGAAATAGAATTGATATAAGTCAGCCAATCCAGGACCCACTCACCTATTCAGATTCTTGTTTTTGTTTTCATCAGAAGTATTTTTAGTACATTATTAGAGATTAATTCCTTTAAATTATAAAAATTATCGAAATTAATTTTATCTCTTTCAAGTTTTTGTTTTATATACATAACAGAGAATTAAGCCTTTATGGACATATTTAAATGATTCAGCTAATAATCAATTTTGTATTAGACTTTATTAATAGTCAATTGAATTTTTTTTTAATGACCCAATGCAGTCAGTGGAGAATCTAAGATCCTATGTACTCGTAACGAATCATACCCTACAATCTTATATTACAGATACGGGAATATTGTTTGTACTAAAATCTCATGTACAGTGGGTATTTTAGCTGATTTTAGAATTTCTTTTTAGATAGAGATCTCAATCTAAAAATAAAACTTGTTGATGGAAATGACGAATTGGTGAGATTTTTTTTATCTCCTTTTATATTTTATTTTATACACAAATTCTTCTTTTATTTTTAAAATTCACATAAAACTTTTCTTATTTTATAACTCATCCAAAACTTTATTGTATATGTAAGTAACAAAAACATCCTTATTATGTATTTTGGTTCATTATATATATTTTTTCTATTTCTTAAACGGTAAGTACTCGATCTCTTCTATGTTTTTTTAAAAAAAAAACTCTTCTATTTAACATATACATTACAAAAGAAAAAAGCTTGAAATTATTAAATATTTAAATGGTAGAAAGTTTAATCCAGCTTGCATCAAGTTTCAAACTTTGTCAAATCATATCTATTATAAATTTTTACAAATAAATAAATAAATTTTATCAATTTATAATAATTGAATCATGCAATAATAGTCACACACTCACTTATGTAATTTAATATAAATATTTACCTATATTTTAATTAATATATTATATGTAAATAAAGTAGTATTATAACAAATATTAATTGAATTTTAACAGTTAAATTAATAAAAAAATTATTAAATATATTTTATAAAATTAAATACTAATGATGTGAAACTCATTAGTATTTATAAAATCTGGTACAACTAACTCTACAACTACGATGCCATCTACTGACTAGTCCGACAAATTAATTTGTTGACTTTTGGGTCTGTTTTTATACTTTTATTTATCTTTGTGAATGTTTTATACTGTTATGATAAAATACCAATCTTTTATTAAGAATAGAAGGTTTAACAACATTAAATTATGTCTTATTTTAATTTCTTCAAAAGGTCAAACATTTGTTGCATTATGGGTTCCCCTTTCTACGAAAACAATTATTGCATTATTTTGTGTGAAAAGCTATATTGATATTATATATATATATATATCGGAAAGAAAGAATTAGATAAAAGAATATCATTTGAATAGTAATACCTTATAATAAATTAAACAGATACACTTAAAATTAATTCTTACACCTAATTAATATTAAAATAAGCGGCATGCACAGTCTTATTCATATAGTTTTATTTATACTAAAGTACATATACATTACTTATTTATTTTTATAAAATTGCTTTATAAAATTATGCATGACATTATTATTATTAACAAGATAAACTTAAAATAGAAATCATCAGATCACAATATACAGAAACGAATAATTTTGTCAATGTTTTACTGCTGATGTGCCACACGTGGTCAATACGTCAAGTGATGTAAAAAATATTGTCATCGTAATTACTCATCATGTCAACGTGATGTTCTCACGCCCGTGTTCACTGTTCAGTACGGTGCATCTTTATATATAAAATAAAATAATTTAAGAATTTTTTTTTCTCAGAATAAGAATACTTTAGTAATATACTTTTTCACTTATTCATTTTTACTTCTTTTGTATATGGACATGTTATTACGTAGTTAATTGATTTTGCTCTCTTGTTTAAGTTTGTATATTTTTTCTCGATTTAAGAAACCTCTTAAATCGTGCATTAAAATTTTAGGTTTCTTCTTCTCCACCACTTTTTGGTTTCTTTGCCTTATTTGATTAAAAAGGCAATTTCTTTTACCAAATTTTCTTATTATCCATAAGTTTATAAGACTCTCTATTTCTTATAGATAAAAATATTATTGTAATTTAATATATTTTTTATTACACTTTTTTTAATATATCTAATTTTAAATTTATTAAAAATTAAAAAATACGAGTAATATTCATTGTATATGAAGTAAAATTTATAAAAATATAATTTTTTAATAAATTTCAATAAATAATCGTGTTATTAATCATTCTCTTGAATATATATCATTCTAAATTAACTCCAGCAAGAAACTTCTTTTTGAGACTTGTCTTATATTAGTATTAATGAAATTTTTTGTATATTCTAAAAGAAAGTGTACCTAAAAAATTTTTGGTATTTAAGTTAGTATTTGACAAAATAATATTATTGTATGTGAAAAATGTATGTACAATCTCATGAAATTAAATAATGTGTTAAATAACTTTCTTTATCACCTTGTCATGTTTATTAAGAATATTAATATATCAATATTTGTAATAAAATATTTGTAATAAAAGTGATTTTTGTGATTTTAAGAATTGATTATTAAGTAATCATTACATCCATGAAAATGAATTGATTGAATTTATAGTTGACATAGGAAAGATAAATTGATTAGACAATTCATTACCAAGTAGGATTGTTCTATTATATATATATACATAACCTTTTGATATTGTGTTCTTGAAGGTATTAACTTTATTTTAATTATTAAAATTTAATATAAAAAACTCATTTTTATTAAAAAATTTCAAATAAAAATTACTCGTTTATGACAATATTTTAAAAAATAGTTGAGATTTTTTTATGCCACTATAAATAATCAAATCTATTTTTACTTCGTGTGTACAAATAAATAATGAAGAGTGGTAATTCAATTTTTTCTTTTCATAGAATTATATGCATTAAGTTTGGAAATGTCAAATATCGTAAATAAATAACACCTTAATCAATAATCTTAAAGAGTGTCTAAAAACTTCACTAATAAATCACAATTGTTTACAAATATTCATTTCAATTATATGTTATACATACTCATTAAGTAAGATATATTCTAACTTTGGTAAGTTATCAAAATTTAACTTCCTTAAGTTTTTTTTAATAAAAAGTGAATAAATTAAAGCATGCGAAATTATTAAGATTAGTACAGTAGTAATTAAAAACTTTATTATACAAATAACCCCTACCCACCCACACACAAAAAAGAATAAAGCACACAACACCTTAAAGTAAAAGTTTTGCTAAATATATAAGTAGTCAACTAGACAAGTAAATTGTGCATAAGGCAAATCTAATTGATGGCAAGTATGTTTGGAGCTGTGTTTAGAGTGAGGGACAGTTGAATCCTGGGAGGCTATCCTGTTGGTTAAGTAGGAAGAGAACATTCAGCATCAATATATATAGCTGAAAGTTAGGATGTCAACTTCAATCACATTCAATCAAAAGTCAACAAGGTAACCCATGTCATGTGTAAACTTTCTACTTGCGTATTAGTTTTTTTATAAGTTAAGACCTTGCTAGTAAGTATTTAATTTTAAGTGTATTAATTAATAATTTTTATTAAAATTATAATAGGACTGTATTAAAAATTATAATGGGAGTATGTTATTAATATTATTTTATAAAAAATTATCCTTTAATCAATATTTAATACTTCGTTTGAAATATAAGAAAATTAAAAAGAACTAAAATGGATGCATTTTCAGTAATTTGATAAAAGAAAAGCTTGGAATTAGGAAAAAAAAAAAAAAACAGAAGTACCCAAGTTCCACACAAACAGCTTCCATTCCATAGTTGCCCAGGAAGTATAGTTCATAGGCTTCTCTTATCCTAAATGACTAATTTATTTTCATTTTAATTGTATTATACAAATATAAATGTCACTTAGCAAGTAAATAATTATTTGGGTTCTGAAATTCTAAATGATATTTTTTTTATCTAATTTTATAGAAATTTCACTTTTAGTCTCCTAACTTTATAAAACAATATTATAAATTTCATTGATTTTAGTCTTTAATGTTAAAAAAAATACTAAAAAGGAACTAAAATAAAATAAATATTACAATTACAATATTTTACAAATACAAAAACTAAAGTAAAACTTTTGTAAAATCATATATTAAAGTAAATACCCATTACAATGTTGAATATTAAAGTGATAACTTAGAGTGAGTTTCGGGAATAACTCAATTTAATGTAACTCATTTTTCTTAATCCAACAATGTTGGTGTCGTAAAAAGTGCAAAGGATATTTAATAGTTATAAAATAGTAATTCAAACATACTCTTATTATAATTTAACATAATTGTTTTTTTCAAAAATTAAATATTTTTTTACCTTATGTTTTTATTTTTTCTTCTTTTTATTTTATTTTCTTTCTTCTTATATTTCCCCCCCTTATTTCACTTTTATTATTATTTTATTTTCTTTCATCTTATACTCTCCCCTTATCTAAACAAAGACCAAATGCAACATTATGTGTTTGTTTTTTTTCTCTTCTTTCACAGTAAAAATAGTTTACTTCGATAAAATGTTACTCATAACTTGTATACTCTGAGTTGATAAACAAACGGGATTTAAGAATATGAGTAAACAGTTTATCATTTATATATTGACAGTGGGAAAGATTTTTATAATAAATTTATTCACTTTTACTATAAGTACTGTTTTAATATTACACTGCACATAATAATAGATATTTATTTTATATAACAAAATTTTATAATAAATAAATATATTTAAATATATAAATTATATTATAATTAAATTTATAATAATAAATAATTTTTTAATAGATAAATATATTTTATATTTATGATAAATAATTTATATTATGATACAATATTATTTTTAATTATTAATAATTTTTATTAAAAAATATTAAAATTAAAAATAATAGATTAAAATATAAAAAATTAAAAAATATCTAAAAAACACTTTTATTAAAAAAAAACTAAAAATACTCTCATTAAAGATAACTATTTTGAATTATACAAAAAAGAAATTATCTTTAAAATTCAATTTAGAACTAAAAATATTTAAAATAATAGATTAAAATATATAAAAGATTTTTATTTTTTAAAAACATTATCATTAAAAAAATAACTAAAAATACTCACATATTACTCAAATCCCTTTACTACTAGGTCAAAAATACTCTATATATATATATATAACCGATATAATTTATATAATAATACATATTATATATAAAAATTAGTATTTTTGCATGTTCGTTGCAAAGAATAATTTTGTTATATAACTAAAATTTATAATAAATAAATATTCCTAAACATATAAATTATATTTAATTTTATGATAAACAACTTATATTAATATTAATTACTGATTTATTAAAAAAATTGAAATTCAATTTATAATTAAAGATATTGAATATGATAAATTAAAATAAAAAATATTATTTTTTTATAAAAAAATATATATTTTCATTGAAAGAATTTTAACAAAACAATATTTGAACATAGTTTACATCTTATTTTATTTATTATTTGGTATGCACTAAATGATCAATAAAATTAAAGTTTGTTATCTTATTTTATCTTTTCGTACCGTGTTTATTTTATTTTTGTAACGAGTATGTTATTAATTTACATAATAAAAGTACAATTAAATTAATGTGTAGATGCCTATAGTTTTTTTTTCAGTTTTTAATTATGTGCTATAATTAAAAATATTTAAAAATATTTTTATTATTTAAAAATCTTGTAATTAAATCCTCACATAATAATATCATAATTCTATTAATTTATATTGATGAGATAATGTAACATCACAATTTTTTTTTTATTTTGCTGATGTGACATCTTAACATGATAATTATTTTTTAAAAAAATTTTAAATCCCTAATTTTATCTTCTGATAGAATCACGTCGATATACTTTGTTACATATACATCTTCTAATTATATTTAACATTTTTTTATAAATAAAGAGCAAGAAAAATAGAGACGATGATTTAAAGAAAAAAATATAAGTTTTACAAATTAAAAAAAAAATAAGTTTCACTTCAAATTTTATATTATTATTTGATAATTAAAATAGAAGAAGAAAATAAGCAACAAATTTAATTATTAAATTAAAGATTTTCTTATAATTTTATATTTTTATTATAATATTTTATAATAAAAAAAATTATAAATTTTCATACAATTTTTTTCATTATATATGAAATTTTCAAATACCAACTTATTCAAGTATTTATTATAAAATATATCCAAGATTGTAATCACGGTATGCAAAGAGTGCATACACTTCAACATACCGCTATCCATTGTTAAAATTACAATTTTAAAAATCTTTTAAAAATATAAAAATAAAAATAAAAAAACAATCACTGTATTAGCATAAATTAACAAAATTATAACTGATTTAACGAGCAGAAAATTTAATTACAAAATTATTAAATTATAAAAAAAAATTAAAATATTTTTAACTATAAGAAGCTAATTAAGAGCATGAAGAAAGTATTGGAATGTGCAGGTTGTAATATTTAAAAGTGTATATATCCCTATGATAATAAATAGATATTATGAATAAGTAATAGATTTGAAGGATGAAAAAGTGAAGTCGAACAGAATGATGAGGTGGGGCAGGGTGAAGTGCGAAGTCATGTCTGTCTCCCTCACTCTTCCACTGGTTATGTTTATGTTATGTTATAGCATGCCAAAAAGTAAGTGTTCCCTACGTTGCATACCTCCATCATCGCTCTTTCCGTATATATATGTTACCCTTCTCATCTTTTTCTTTCCACTCTTGTTCTTCTTGGTCACAAGAGTTTAAAGAGGGGAAGCACGTGCGAGGAGTCTTGACTTGACCTTTTTAGTGTTTCAAGTTGGTTGTTATATGCCTACCATGGCTGTTGTTGGAGCATTGTACGAGAAACTAACAATAGTAATGACCTCTGATCACGCTTCCGTGGTGTCAATGAACATTTTTGTTGCCCTTCTATGCGCCTGCATCATCATCGGTCATTTGTTGGAGGAGAACCGATGGATCAATGAATCCATCACTGCCCTTCTTATTGTGGGTACCTCTCCTCTCTAATACTATGTAATCTAATCTACCTCTCAACATTCATTAACAACATCAATTTTAAAACTACCATTCTTCTATGGCAGGGTCTCTGTACTGGGGTCTTTATATTGCTTACTACAGGAGGAAAAAGCTCTCATATACTAGTCTTTAGCGAAGATCTTTTCTTCATTTACCTTCTCCCACCCATCATTTTCAATGCCGGGTTAGTTCACTTTTTGCTTTTTTATTTTTCTTATGCACTTTTCAATTACATGCTCAACTGCATTATTTAAGTTGCATCACGATTTCCTGGAAACATTCATTCCAACAGTTTAGGGAAATCAATTTCAATTGCTCTTTTGTTCTTTAACTGTTGCAGGTTTCAGGTGAAGAAGAAACAATTTTTCCGCAATTTTATGACTATAATGCTCTTTGGTGCAGTTGGTACTTTGATATCATTCTGCATCATATCACTAGGTAATTTAAGTCATCAATTATATACAGAATACATTCATATTTGGTATCAGTGTTTTGTGCCCCAATTTGTTTATAAATCTTATTTATTTTGACTAGGTGCCATACACTTTTTCCAGAAATTGGACATTGGTTCCCTAAAGATTGGAGATTATCTGGGTATGCTTAAATTACCTCCTTTCTTTTACTGTATTATGTTGGACTTAACTACAGTATTATCTCTACTTAATTACCTGAGTCAACTGAATGCAGCAATTGGAGCAATATTTTCAGCAACAGATTCTGTTTGCACGTTGCAGGTATAAATGTCAAAAGAAACACTTCAAACCTTTTTTTTCCCCTCATTTTACTGAAAATGATCGTATGTATGTGGATGCTGCAGGTTCTTAATCAAGACGAGACTCCTTTACTATATAGCCTGGTCTTTGGGGAGGGAGTGGTAAATGATGCTACCTCAGTAGTACTCTTCAAAGCAATTCAGAATTTTGACCTCTCTCACATTGACTTAACCACTGCCATACAGTTAATAGGAAATTTTTTATATTTATTCACTGCAAGCACTGTGCTGGGAATCTTGGTAAGTTTTCCTGCCAGTTTGTCCCCTCTTCTTTCATGATATTCCTCTTTGCTAGGGATTATTAATGTTTTTTTTTTGTTTGTTTAATTAACGTTTTTCAGGCTGGATTGCTTAGTGCATATATTATTAAGAAGCTCTATTTTGGCAAGTTGATAAGGTTAATGCTAAATTCCACAAGTTTTTAACACGCTTAACCACTGCAATGAAATAGGTCAGAACATTGTAAGAGATTATTCCCTAATTCATTTTATGACAAATGACAGGCATTCTACAGACCGTGAGGTTGCTCTCATGATACTCATGGCATACCTTTCATATATGCTAGCTGAAGTAAGACTTTTTCTCTGAAACTTGGCTACCTTTTTATGGTAACTAATTCCAATGCTAACCATTTTTGTTTCTTTGGCAGCTATTTTCTTTAAGTGCCATTCTTACTGTTTTCTTCTGCGGCATTGTTATGTCTCACTACACGTGGCATAATGTGACGGAGAGTTCAAGAGTGACAACCAAGTACGTGAAATTGTTCAACACATTTGGCATTTGCAGATGAGAAAAAGTCGTGTTTATGGTTTACAAGATTGCTACTAATGATATCACTTCACTGATTTTAATTTCCCTGCTGCAGGCATGTTTTTGCCACTCTGTCATTCATTGCTGAAATTTTTATCTTCCTCTATGTGGGGATGGATGCCTTAGATATAGAGAAATGGCGAATTGTAAGTCAAAGGTAAAAGTCTTGTAGATGGAATTAAATCTCCTTGAAACTGGTTTCTCAGGTGTGAAATTGATACTTTGATCACTTTATTAGCCCAAGAAAATCAGTTGGGGTCAGTTCCTTGCTGTTGGCACTTATCCTAGTGGGAAGAGCTGCATTTGTTTTTCCCTTGTCCTTCTTATCCAACTTGCTTAAGAAGTCTCAATCCGAGAAAATTGAGTTAAAGCAACAAGTAAGTGTAATCTGAATCATGTAGTCCACCTCATCTAGTGATTGTTGTTGATATTCCTGAGATGTTTTTGTTTCGCAGGTAACAATTTGGTGGGCTGGTCTCATGCGTGGAGCTGTTTCTATCGCACTTGCTTATAATCAGGTGAAGGAATGAAACATGATCGCTTTCAGTGGCTACAGTTCTCAAGTCTTTTGTTAATAAACTACTTACTTATTCACATGCAGTTTACCAGGCTGGGCGATACTAAATTGCGCGAGAACGCCATCATGATCACTAGTACCATCACCGTTGTACTTTTCAGCACACTGGTTAGACACTAATCTTCTCTTGATCAGCATGGTTTGTAGTAATTATGTCATGACCCAAATGTTCAATTTTATACCAAGAAATAATTACAGGGTTCATGACCATCACGTCTAATTTTTAAGCGATAAATAATTAAGTTTAATTAAATATTTTTGTAAATTAAAAAGGTTGAAATTGGCAAGAATGACAGTGGTTGGGACCAAGCAATGAGTAAAGTGTTGGTATAACTTTGAACCCAAATAAACAAGTAGTGATATGATGTTTTGGCAGTGTGATACTTGTCCCTTGTCACCACTACTAGTTGAACATGGAAAAACAGTGTTCCTTGGTGGATTTGGAGAAGTGTCATTTTCTTATTATGTTGTGTTGATACGTGTGATTCCCGGATGATAACATGGAATGTGAAAAAGGCAGCAATTATGGTTTTGGAAATGTGCAGGCGTTTGGGTTGATGACAAAGCCACTAGTGAGGTTATTGCTTCCTTCGTCAAAACACGTAATGAGCTTGCCGTCCCCACCATTGACACCAAAATCATTCACTGTGCCACTTGTGGGCAGTGGAGAGGAGTCATGGGCCAATAATGGGCCTCCAACAAGCACCTTGAGGATGCTCCTAAGGGCCCTTCCTACTCGTGGGGTACACCACTATTGGCGTAAGTTTGATGATTCTGTCATGCGACCCGTCTTTGGTGGACGAGGTTTTGTGCCTTACGTGCCTGGCTCACCCCTTGAACAAACTCTTCGTCACTGGCCTTGCAGTTAGAATTCATTTTTTCATGGATGCTCTGCCTTTGCTTGTCTTCACTTTTTGTCAATACTTACGTTACAACTTCACATGATATACTAAAAAACCAAACATGTTAGAGTCCCCCTGATTTTGCTGACTTAGACACAGGGGTTTGCTTGCTTTTTAGTTAAGTGGTAACTGAAGCTCATTCCAATTTTGTGTGTATACAATACGTCGTGTGGATGGAAAGGTCTTGACACTTTATTAATATAGTTTTGTGTTGCTTGATTGAATTTATTGTTACATTTTTTGTGGGCTTTCAACTTGTAATTGTAACACTGGTTTTGCATCATATATATATATATATATATTCTAAATGACAGTACCATTTTGCTTCTCATAACAGTATGCACAGTGAGTGCTTAATCACTCAAGTACCAATTGTGTATAAAATTATAAATTTTGAGAAAGAAAAATGTAACCGAGTAGTTTGCACCTTCATGGCAAGAAATTACCAAGGTGTCAAAATAAAAGCACTGCTGAATTCATCATGTGATAATTAATTCAGTAGGTAATTGCTGTGGTACCCGCGATTTCAGAGGGTATCAATACCCTTCATTTGTTGGACCAATAACATAGCAAAGTGTATACATATTAAATCTATGAATGAACTGAAATTTAAGGATGTCGTGATCTTACTTTTGAATAATTTCCTGTTAAGAAAAATAGTATAATATGTAGTGCAAAATACTGAATACACAACCGCGCAAAAACGCCTAGGTGGCGACATCAAATTGGTTCATATACAAGAAGCTAGCAACAGCGCCAGTCCTCTACTTGTAAGTGTATTCCGCAAGGTAAATAAATTAATTTCTAATTTATTTTATTAACTTAAAAGTTTGTTTAACTTAAATAAAATTAGAGTAAACTAGATGTGATACTGGCATGCTGCCCTGGTTTAATGGAATATGAAAATTATTATTTAAATATGTAAAAAAAATATATGAAGAAATAAATATTTTATTAATTTATAATTGATTGAAAATGATTTATTGTAAATAATATTTTTAAGATAATGTGTGTACTTTTTTTAAGATTTGTAAAATGAGTTGACAACTTTTTTCATGAAATTATGATTAAAAAATGAAAAATATCAAATATTATAGTTAATTGAACTAATTTGTTAAATATTTTATTGTTGACTATATTTTTATCATAATTTCTATATTTCTCATTTTACACCACAATAAAAATATAACCCTTTTAGTGAAGTAACTATCGACAATAGATAAATATATATAATTGTATATGAAAATTAGTAAGAGATCACATAAAATAACAATAGCATATTCTTTTAATTAAAGAACAAAAATGCATCTCAAAATTACATTTTTAACTTCAATTTATATATTTATCAATTAATGAAATTCAACTTAATTAAAGAACAAAAATATGCGTCAAAAAAAACACATTATATTAATGTACACTTGAATTTTATATTTCAAAATACATATTATAAATTAATTGTTTTAAAATAAAATAAAAATTGATGAAAAAAAATCTAATGCATATATATATATATATATATATATACATTTCTTGAATTTAAGAAGTATATTATATTTAATAATTATCATAAGTAATATATTATAAGTAAAATTGACTTCCCAATAATATCAAATAACATATTTATTAAATTTAATATATAGTAAATTATTGGGTATAGAAATTAAGAGATAAATTATTATATGTTTATCAATTTATTCATATTATATTAATATATATTTAAAATTAATATATATATATAGCTATTAATTTTATCATAATTGCATTTTATGCAAATTTAATAAATATATCGTATTTAATAAATATCATAATTATTATATTATAAGTAAAATTAGTTGTCTAATAACATTAAATATTATATTTATTAAATATAATATGCAGTCAGATTATTGATGATAAAAATTAAGAGATGAAATATTTTATATTAATATATTATATTATTATATATTTCAATTTTCTATTTAAAATATTTTATCAAGTAATTTTTAAAACAATAAAAATAGTAAAAAAAGTTTATAAATATATATATATATATATATATATATATATATATATATATATATATATATATATATATTACATTTAATAAACATATTATATATATAGTCAAATTATGAAGTATATAAAAAATCACAAACTTTTAATGTATTATACATATGTTACATTTATTAAATTTAATAAATAAAGAGTTTAATACACATGCATTGTTAGTGAAAAAAAAATACATTGTCAATCAATCAAAAATTATCTTTTGTATGATTGATATTTTTAAAAGTTAATAAATATACCATACATCATAATTTGTTATTCAATATTAATATAAAATAATTTTAAATGGTCAGAGTGTCAATATATATATTATTTATTCATAAATGTATTATATTTAATAAATATAATTAATATATTATAAATAAAATTGACTATCCAAAAATATTAAATACCATATATAGTCAAATTATTAAATATAAAATTTAAGAGATAAAGTATTATATATTTTTACTATATATATATATAGAGATATTAATTTCATATTATATTATTTTAATTGTATATTATATTGGATATAGACTATAATTAGTATATTATAAATGAAATTGACTGTCCAATAACATTAAATATTATATTTAGCAAATCGAATATATATTAAAATTAAATAACATGATTCAATATTTAAATGTTGTATTTATTAAATATAATATATTTTTAATACTTTATTAAAGATAGTATATATTTATAATTAATTAATTTCAATATTAATAAAAAAATAATATTATATTTATGAAATGCAATATATAATTAAATCAAACTATATTTTTATTCTTTAAAATGCAACAATTAATTAATTAGAGAATTTGAATATGGATAAAAATAATTATTACAAATATGAAACTAAAATTAAGATTAAATCTCATATTTAATCCTTTTTTCAAGTTTATTTTACTTAGTTAAATAGATAGATTTTTTTTTGTCATAAGTGCAAAATATAAGTAGTAATGCATACTCATGGGATAAATAAATAGATAGATATAACAATATTAAGAAATTTAACACTGTTATTTAATTACTATATATTATAATTTTATTAACTTTTACAATAATTATTTTAAAAATTATTACATTTTATTATTTATGATTAGTTAATCTTATAATTTTTTTTACGCTAATGCATAAAAATTAAACGCATTTTATTAACTTAGAATGATTTTGAAATACGATTTCTTGTAAGAAACTAATAAATTTCTAATTTAGTTTTTTCTTTTTCATTTTTTATCTCACCATCGTATTAAAATTTCTCCTTTACCTTCCTTATATTTAGAAACTCTCTTACACTCTCTCTCATAAAATTTTATTTTTATAAAATAAATTTATTTACATTATCACATCATTTAATAAAATATTTTTAATATATGAAAATAAAATTAAAAATTTTCCTAACTGTTAATATGATAAATTATATAAAATAAATTAAAATATAAAAATAGTATAATTTAAAATATGTATACAATTAATGAATTTCAAATCATAACTAATAATTATATATATCTTTTTATATTATTTTATACCTATTAACTATTTTATCAAATAATCTTACTACACACTTTTAGTTTTCTTTTAGTTTATCAGTTCTTAGCTTCTAACTTCCAGGTAATTTTTTCTAGTTTGCAACACATCTTATGGAACCTAGAAAGTTCAATCAATCAAAAAAGAAACTAGAAAGTTTAGAAAGGTATTCGGAAGAATATCCTCCCACCGATGTGTCTCTCTCACGCTGATTTTAAGGGAAGCATTTCTATTTTGAAGAAAAGTTAATGAACAGGCCAATGATTTGGGCTCAAAATATCAGAATGCTGCTTATTATACTTGTATAAAAAGGCTTAGTTCACTTTACATGCAATTCACAAAGCTTCCCATATCACATATTAACATCTGTCGAGTAAAACCATCACAATAAACTAATGAACCATCCTCTATCTAGTCATTACGGAGAAATCCATGATTTTATCCTATACACGCTGTTTTCTCCCTTAAGGATGAATATAATATCCAACTGCCACGCTGATAAGAGCAACCATGCAAACAAACAGAAATGGAAAGCCAGCTTGAACTCCTTTCGTATTGATTTTCCTCTTCAACACCTCCTAAACAAAGCATGAAGAAAAGAAAATGATATCAAATATTGAAAATAGTCTATCGCCAAAAAGAATAAACTATAATAGCTCAATACTTAATTGCATTGCTTTAAAGAGATGAAATAGTCACACACTGTTGGTACGTAATGCCAATCAGAATCACTATACCATTAATTAGAAAATTTTAAATGATTATCTGAATAAGAACACCCCACAATTAAAAATACGTGAAAATGAGGATCTTTTCCCCGCTAGACTTATAACATGGAACAGAAAAAAACAAGAACCTACCAACTCTTTCTTAAGCAAATCTTTTTCTTGAGTGTTCCTGCGCCTCTCCTCGTTCAGCTTCGTGATGGTTACCTCAGCCTGCGAAGATTATTACTATATGATGATGGCTTTTCCATCTTCGAAGTTTAAAACAAATTAAAAAGATGCAACTTAAGGAACTAACTCCAGGTCTTGACCATAAGCTGAGATAACATCTTTGGAAACGACACCGACATGGCATAAGCATATTACAACCTTTAGTGCCAACTAAATGGAACTAGAATACAGAAACAAAATCATGTTTACTTAAATGTTACTGAAGACTATAGAGTTTGGCAACCGTTCCTCTTTTTCGGCTCACTGAGAACTAAAAAACAAATGGTATTATGATATTACCGTGGCCTTATTTTTATAAAATTGGTGACATGCATATTAGATATCTTGAAAACAAACATTATGATTATTTTCTCCATTGAATCCCAATTCAGATAGTAGTGCGTAATCAAGTTCAGATACTTTGGCAGCAAAATTGTGAGCGAATTATAACAAAGTATAAGTGGAACATGTTACATGGACAAGAAAACTCGATATAAAAATGGCTGTGACGGAGTTAAATCTAAATTCATTAGCTCTAACCTCTCTTAGCTTTGAATCCATTATACTAAGCCTTGACTTCAATTCCTCGGATTCGTTATCTAAATCCAACTCCATATCATCTTTTGCTGGCTTCATGTCACCAACATTCTCAACTTGTCTTGGGACAATTTCCTCATCAGCTCTATCCTCCTTCATATCCTGGGCTGGTTCCAAACCTTTAACTTCCTCGGAAACCTGATACTTGAAAATAATAAATGGTAGAGAATTATTGTCTATCAAGCAATGGAACAGAACATTATATGCTATTGCCATGTCGAACTAAAATTAAAATGTTTCAGATTCAGAAAAGGGTGGTGGCTATTGGATAGCTGACACACACATATACACACTAAGTTAACATTATTGTTCATAGTATACTACGACTACAGGTGTACAATATATTTCCAATAAAAAATAGATACTGTATCTTCATAATCAAAGCAACTTGAGAGAAACAGAGAGATTGAAGTTTGAAAAGGGAATGATGGAAGGGGATGAACTCACTCTACGAGGGGGAGGTATGTTTTCAACTCCACTGGGCACCCTATCTTTTTGCACATTAATTTCGTTGGACGGATCATGCTTCATATCACCATTTACTGGAAGCAACACCGGAGAAGATGGCGGGCTGATGAGGACTACCCTTAGTTTCTTCTCCTCAATATACTTTCCACTGTCTTTTGCAAACTGTCAAAAGAGAAGTTTAGAATCATGCCACCTACCCCAAAATATTTTAAAGGAAAAAAACAGCAGAAACAAGAGAGTTAGACTATTGAATTAGATCTTTATCCTTCACATAATATGTCTAATGCATCCCAAGACAGGAAGAAAATAGATAAATATTAAATAATGAACTCTGATTTAAAGACACTCAGAACAGTATCACCACCTTGAGTGTGAGTATTATAAACATACAAATCCATTTCATTTTTACCTCCTTTTCTTCTTATCTCTCTCTTCTTTTTTTAAATTCATAACATTTATCAAATTTTCTTTCTATTTTTTTTTCCTATATCTCTTTCTTCCACCTCATTTCATTCCATTTGATAGTTGAGACCCCTCAAACTCTCACTCTCTCTTCCCAATTCCTATCACGTCAAATCCATCACTTCTCTTCTCTTCATACCTCTCTCGTCGTGTCTACATCGAAAGGGGTTGTCTACCAAACATTTTCCATAAAAAAATACAACCTTACCGTATCAGAAGTGATGTCATCTTCTGTGGTTCCAAACGGAACTACCGTGCTTTGAATCAGAAATTTGTCTTTGCACTGCATATCAGGCGGTGCAGTGCGCTGAGCTTGCATGGTAACTGCATTCAACAGACACACACAGCCTATAAAAGGGTACTAAAATATAGAAACTGCATACATACATACATATGCTTGTGTTATTGAATTAAACCTTGAATAAGGAGAAAACGGAAAAATACCAGTAAAATCAGATTTTTCATTGGGCTTGATGATGCCAATGTTGGGTCTGACGCAATATTTCTTGGGTGACGTTGTTTTGACCTGCATGATGATATTGGCATTTGGATTTGGTTGTTATATAGAAACGAAAAGGGAATTGGAAAGAAAAGAGTGGATGGAAAAATGCAGCAACCTTAAAAGCAACATAGTGATCAGCCTTGTTCCCAAGTTGAACCAAACATGAACTTTGTTTCTTTAATTCAACTGCAGGAGAAAAGGAGAGAGACCACATTGCCATGTCATAATTGCAAATTATGGTTAAAGATAGGCCAATTGTTTTTAAAAGGAAAAAAAAAAAAAAAGAGAGAGAAATGGAGGAAGGAGGACTCACAGACGAATCGGAGCTCGGCGGGTTCGATTTGAAGAAGGTCTGTAGTCATGGCTGCAGAATGCAAAGTGGGAGGAGGAAAAGGCAGTTACATAGAATAGAACCAACCCTAATTGGAGGGATAAACTGATTCTGATGTGTTAGGTGCGAGTGAATATGAATTGGAAAGAAAAGAAAAGAAAAGAAAGAGAAGAGAAGAAGTGTCCTTGTGTTGTGTTGTGTTGTGTTGAGTTGTTACTTTGGAATGGGATGGTTGGCGTAGTCGGTTACGCCAGTGGGCCTCACACTGCGCTTCTACCCCCTTTCACCTGCTCCTTTTTCTCCTTTTTATATCTCCCTTACTTTTTAAATTAACTTCTATAAAAAAATTATAAATCACCCATATTTTTTATCAGACACAATCTTACTTTAGTTAATAAAATTATTATGAATAATAAATTTCTACCATTACATGTATTGACTTTTTAACTATTTAATTATGTATTGTAATCATTTCGTTTATACATGTTAATACTACCTTGCTTATCCCTGAATCCTACCTGCTAAATAACAGTATTCATAATCATTAATTAGTAGTAGGTAAATAGTCTCACCAAAAAAATTATAGTAGGTCAATATAATTAAATTGTTTACATGTAATATGAATATAAATATTATTTTTATGATTTAGGTGTTGACTTTTTTAATGGAAAATATTCATTTATATAATTTAGATATTAAAATATTTATGTATAAAATTATTATTCATGTTTGATAAATGTTTTCCCCTGTAATTTAGGCATTAATATGTTTATGTATAGAGCTTTTAACCTTTTATAATGTATATATTTATCTCATTATTTATATGTTAATATTATTTCATTTTCAGGAAATATCTTCAGTTTTTGTTATGCAAATATTTACTCTAATAATTTTATATATTGATATTTTTGCTCTAAAACGTTTTATGACATATATTTCCTGAAAATATGCCCTGTGTGTCAGAAAAACATTAAATTATTCTTAAGAGCTTTAAATGTTAACGATCAAACAAATTTATGATCATTATATTCCTCATGATGTGATATCAAGTAATATAATTACAATGTGTTTGGATACACCTTCTTCACTCAAATTTTGGTCAAAATTTCAGGATCATAAAAAAAAAATATATATATATATATATATATATGCAAAAACTACGAATTGTTGCTTCAGCCCATAAGTGAATCAAGCATGGATACATGCAACCAAATAGGCACTTAGAAATTTTGAAACAGTTCATCCTTGTTTTAAATATAAACCCGCATGAACTTTACTTGTGCATCAAACATCTTCCTTAAACTAATACTACAAATAAATGAAAAGAAAAATCTTATACTGTAAAAATGTTATACACTAATAAAAAATATAAAACATTAGTCTTATTTTCATTAATATAATATTTATTTAATAAAAATTGAAGTTTTAATATAAATAATGCATATTTATGCTAACATGTGATGTGTCATTTTGTTGGTATATATCAATATCAAATTCCTATATCAATGCAATTGTTGATTGATATATTAATTACATTGTTAACTTAAATTCGTAGTTTCCATTAAACAAAATTTGTACAAATAAAGACAAGTTTATCTACTATCATAATTATTTATCAAGTATGTAATTAGGATTTTAATAACTAGATTTGTACATATAAATTAACATATGTTCAAAAATATTAATATCTTAACAGATCTACTTGAAATATTAATCTTTTAACTTTCGAAGCGAAATATACTCTGAACTCACATAAAATAATACAATAATACAAAAATTCATACACATAAACTTTAAATTGGGAAATAAATAATCACAAAAAATTGTACACAATATTAAATATGTAATATATATATATATATATATATATATATATATATATATATATATATATGTTTTAAACCATATATTAATATTTTGATATACTATTATTACATAATAGCAAATCAAGTTTTCCATTTTCAAGTATTTCTCAATAAAATGAGATGTCAATGAAACATATAAATAAGTAAAATAATTTAGATATAAATAAAATTTCTCTGTGAAACATTAATAATCATTTTAAAGCATAGTTATTTTTGGAGATCTGATACCAGAAAAGTAAGATTGGCAATAATTGGTGTTTAAAACTTAGATTTGCGTAGAGCGAACTAGCGAAGGGGAACATGAGTCCTGCAATGTCAGCCAGAATCACGTTGCTCGAGTGCACACAAAGCCACCATTCCCCACCATGTTCTTTCACAACTAACTTTTTTATATTTAATATTAACTTTCTCTTTTATTTTTCCTTTAAAATCTAAAATATTCATCATATATACCATTATACAAAATAAAGTACGTATTTTGATCATTTCATTTGCTCTTCACTTTTATCATACTATTATATCTTCTAACTATTTTTAAAATTACTCACTACTTCATTATATTATTTTTTATTTATTCTCTACTTTCTTTTTCTTTTTATTTTATAAAAATATATGAAGAGATAAGGAGTGTCTCTCTTTCCCCGGTGTTAAGAATGATAAATTACTTTATAAGATTGTGTAATTTCTTAATTTTAATATTTATCATTTTAATTAAGTTATTATAATTTAAACAATTTCTAATTAAATCCTTTATAATCATAAAACATTTTATTTATTGTGAAATTTAATTATAATATAATTTATTTATTATAAATACTTATTTATTTTAAATCTTAGTTATTAAAATTTAAAAATGCACGGGTATAAAAGAGGTTAAGAAATATGATTAAAAATCTATAAAACTTGCCTCAATTTCTGTATTTTTTTTCCAGTGAGAAAACTTTAAAGGTAATGCCTCATTTCCCCCCTCTTTTCTTCCTTATTTTTTCCACTTAACAAGATAAAAAAAAATTATGAAATTTGTGTTTTCTCTCCACCTCTTTTTCTTTTTTTATCCAAATCCTCTCATCCAAACAAATAAGCTATATTATCAAAGATTAGTAACGACTAAACTCACATAAATATATTCGAATTTTACTGTCTATACCAAAATTTGTTGGTGAATAATATCTATATAACTTTTTTTTTTACTTTTAAGTCTGCCTGGTGAATTTGGAGACTCAACTTACTTACATTTTTTATCATGAAAAAAAAAAGGGGGAGATTTAACCTATTACATGTATGCACTTGAGGAGAAGTTTTTTTAATAACACCATACTATGTAACATGCTGAAAAGGAGAAAGTTGAAACCAACAAAGAGTATGATATGATTATTTAACATTAAAGAATTGTCAGGTGGAACAGCACAGTATTTCATATCTAACAAGTATCAGATTTAAATTTCTATTCTTCTTTTGGAATAAAGCTCATGTAATTATTCTATAAATATATACTTTTTGAGTTTAGAGAAAAATGTCAAATAAAATAATTTGGCTGAGTTATTTTCTTAAGAATCCAAACTACGAGAATTTGATAAGGGAAGAGAAGTGTGGAACATAATGGAAGGAGATTAACTATCATCTTGCTGGGTATACCTTCTCCCTTCATTAATTTTAGGTTCGTCTAGAATTAAGTGAAAACAAAAGAAAGAAAAGAAATTGGCATTTGAAAAGTAATCACCCTTTTTTTCTATCATCCTTTTCTTTGGTTGATTGAAAATGGTGGGGACTGGTGTAAGGACGTAGTAGAAAAACAGAAACGAAAAAAAAAAAGAAAAGTGAAGTTAATTATCGCCCGAACCGAAATCATGAACAATAAAAAGCAGGGAACATAAACTACATGTCACGTTCCTTTTTGTTTATTTGATTTGTATACAACATGACAGCTAATCGACTGAATAAAAAAACTCACACAGATTATTAATTGATTCCTTTTAGTTATGATTTTAACCACTTTTCCCTCTACCATCTTTTACAAAGTAACAATGAATGAGAATCATGGCATCTCTAGTCCTATTTCGATCAAACATCAAGGTATTTTTATAAGTTTCAATTTTTTTTTTTTGGTTTTTGTCTTTTTTTATAAATTTATTATGCATGAATCGAATCTATATTTTCTTTCCCCAAATCAACATGTAGTAAAAGTTATTGAGTATCTCTAGTCTTATTTGATTTCACTTTTTTATGTTTTGATTAGATTTCAATTCTCTTAAAAGATGACATCTTACAAAGTGATTTAAAAAAATCAAATAGTACTTATTCCAACAAAAGATGTTTCGTGAACAAGCACGACTTTTTTTTATCACAGATGTTACAATAAAAGAGATTGTGTGGAGAAACAACCAATTAACATATCAATTAGGTTTGAAGAGGTGCGGAATTTCGACTTATAAAGATGAGCACATGAATTTGAATTTCTATGATGTAATTTTTGTGAGTATGGCCCACGGTGATCTTATCTCTGCTGTTAAACAGAGATTAATTATAAGTAGCTCAAATGAATCCAACTTATAGCATAAATAATGATGAAAATAAATGAAGTTGTCCGAAAAAGGACTATGATATAGTCTACATTAGGTTTAGGGTAGGCGAGGTTATTTTAAAAAAATAAGTTAAGCATGGAGTTTTATAAAAATTATATTTTAAGTTATTAAAAAAATTAGACTTAACATATCAGTTTATTTAAATAAAAATAAATAATAATTTGTTATTATATTAAATTTATTATAATATATTAAAATTGTATATTTATTTATTTATTTTTAAACATTAAACATGTTCACATATATTAAAAAGTTAAACCTACAAGCTTATTAAATAATAAATTTATGTCTTGTTTATAGATCTTATTATAAAATAAATTTTAAAATAGGAGAGCACGTTAAATATTAAAAATAAATTTATATCATATAAACATATTTAACTTTTATAAATATAATTCATCTATTTTTACCTTTATGACATATTTTTAGTAACAACAATTTTAATTTTTATAAATTATAGTTTGTTTTACATTGATGTTTTTTTTTTCTTCGTTAACCTATCAGTCTATTAGCCTATTGATCAGTTAGTCCATTGATCTGTGTAGATAATTAGACTTGCATAGAAAAAAATTATTATGGAATAGGTATTTAAGTATGCTAACACTCAAACAAAACATTCAAATACGTCACGTCATTCTAAAAATAAAGTCGATAACAAGTAACAAGTTAGACTCGAGTCTTGTATTTTATAAACAGATAAAACTTATTAAGTAAAGTCTTGTTCAACTTATCCTATTTTCATCTCTAATTACATAACAATTTAAAAGAAAAATTTTTTTTTAAAAATTATTGTTTTTTTCTAGCTCAATTTTTTTTTACTTAAAGGTTATTTTTAATTAAAATATAAAAATAAGAACCTAAAAAGTAAGTAAATGTTGTTTGTCAGATTTTTTTTAAACTTAAACTTCCTTTTAAGCCCAAAACTATTTGGTAAAAAATGTAAAAGTTTTAGTTTTATTTCAAACTAATTATATCATCAAATGAAAAGTATATTTATAAAGTAAAAAAGAAAAGTATAAAATTAATTTAATTTACATAAATTTATTTTAATGAAGATAAATAAAAATAAAAAATATTACAATATTTAAAACTTTTAATTTTTAAAAATATAAAAATTTACTTTTTTTAGGGGGAGGGATAAGGGGCCTAAGCCTAGAGGAAAAAATACTTTAATTAATAATATTTTGTTTTAATGATGTTTTGAAAATAATATATACAATATTAATTAAAGTAATATAAACCTCGATTACAAATGATAAAATATTTTAAGTTATTATATATTATTGTTAAATAAATTGTAAAGAAATGAACAGACAAGATTTATATAATAATAATATTATTGAAAACATTTATGTGCTTTTAAAAAACAAGAAACGTTGGAACAAGGTATTATATCAAGAAACCTGTTTTCTAGTGAAAAGAAAAAAAGAAAAAAAGACAATAAAGAAGGTAGAAAGAATTCTGAACAAAATAAAAGAAAAAAGTTTACAGAATGCGAATAAACGTGAACATAGCCTCTTGTACAACAAACAAACAAAACAGATAAAAAAATTGTGCAAGAGGAGATTCGAACGAGGGATACCAAAGAAAATTACCTTGGTTAAATGAGGAATAGTGTGAAGTAAAGATAAATAGAATAAAAAAGGTAAAAATAGAATATATATATATATATATATATATATATATAAAAAGTTGTTTGATTGAAATGAAAGTAGAAAAATAAAATTGTAAAATTGTTTTAAAAATAAAATAAAATATAAAAATAGATAATTTTAATTTTATCATTATTTATTAAATATATATAATATGATTATATATATAATTGATATATAATATATATCAATTAATTATTATTATATTATTATATATAATATTAAATAAATATAAATAAAATATAGTTATATAATTGTAATCGATTATATAATTAAATATAAATTTGAATTATATAATTGACTATGTATATATATAATTAATTATATACTTTACCTAATTGATTGATTAAATCAACAATTTTGCAACACGTGACAAAGCTAACACAAGTATAATGACGAATAATAAATACTTAATTTAATGTTATGTTGTTATTTTGAGTTTATTTGTTCATATGTTTCATTTTCGTTAATTCAATTTTTTTTTATCCAATATCATTATATATCTTCTTTCTTCACCCCTCCTTATTATTTTATTGGAAACAAATACAACTCTAAAACATTAAATCCTAAATCCCTAAAAGTTACGTGAGTTAGTTTTTTACAAAAGTTTTTTATTATTTATTCTTTAAAAATTAACTTGTTTTTTAATAAATTTTTTTTAAAAAAGTTATTTTGTATTCTTAGATGAATACCTAATCATAAACCGTCTATGGTTAAGATGACAATAAAATAGAATGACAATAGATAATAATATTTTTTATTCACTTGTATTAAGATAAATATTTATAAATTTTAAAAATATTTAATATCCTTATAAGTTAGTCTTAATCGATAAAATAAATTACTTTATATTTGATAAGAGTATTTAATAATTGTAAATAATAGATATCCTCGAATATATGTAACCCACTATCTACCTTGGCGCCATTAATAAGTGGATACCGAGTGAGGCATCTATTTTCCACAAGTTGAGTTTTTTATTTTTCTTTCTGGTTGATGACTTGTATTTATTTCTATATTTTAACTTAAATTTGGGGTGTCTCTTTGAGGATAGAGAGAGATGACAGGTAAATAGGTACAACAAATTAATGTCCACCTACCTTCCTACCCTCCCTCCAGTTATACACAGTTAACCTAATTAAGAGTTATAGTTCACTGAATATAATTGACATGTTGCACATTTTTAGAACAATATGTTAAACTAATTTGTGAAATTATAATTATTATTTCACTTCACTTTTAAATACTGGTCATTTTGGTAATTATTATTGTAATTTTAAGTACTAAAATGATTGTTGTTTAGTAATATTAGTAATTAAAATAATTGCCATTCAGTAATTGTTAAGTACTAAAATAATAAGTTTATATTGTTAACTACTAAATTGATTGATACTAGTATTTTAAATAATCAGTTTAGTTTATCACTCAAAATATTTAATTTATTATAAATTTATTGCAAACTATATTTGGATCATTCGTGGATGGAACGACAAAAGATACCAAAAATTTATGAGTTAATCGATTAATAAATGGTGTCCATCTATAAATATTGTTAAACAAATTTGTTGTATGTAGAGGAAAAAATATAGAAAGAATACACCTTTTAGAAATGGGGAGAAAATGATATTATCATTATGGGTGGGAAGTGGCTATATCTTTTTCCCTTTCTACCAGCTAAGTATTCATTGTTGCCAGCCAAATTAGGTGCACCGTAAGCTATAGATACACCAAGAGAAAGGTTTGCTATTGTAAATTTTTTTTTTTTTTTTTTTATTACCGGTTGTTATCCTATACTTATTTTTTAGAAAATAAATATGCTAACGCCTTGCATGTATTTCTTCATAAAAAAAAATGTTTTAGATATACACATTTATTTTTAAACAGAGTATTTTAACAAAATGTAACTTAAATTTTCTTAAATACACTTAAAATTTAACTTGTTAAGATATTATTTTTAAAAAATAAATAAATATACCTCAACAAATGTTGTATAATGAGAGAAGATGTATATAGCAAGTTTTTTTTTATATGAGAATGAAAAAAATAAACATTAATCATTAGATTTGATCTAAATAGTTAAAATTAAAATAAATAAATATTATAATTTTTTCTTAAAATTTGTATAACTTTTTAAAATAATAATGTCACTTTAAATATTAATTACTTATGTATAATTATATGATTTAAATTTATATTTTTTATTCTTATATAAAAATAGTTTTCTTACTAAATGTGTCGCGCATATATGTGTATTTATTCACTAATTGATATCATCTTGTATACTTATTAGAAACCTTTATAGCTCTTTTACAGACGGTGATTGTCGATTCCCTTTATTGATTTTGTGATGTGCATTATTTAGAGTGCTTGATATATACGTATCTGTATATTAATATTATCAGACATTAAAAACTATATTTATCGATGAAATGTTATTTTATGACAATTTATTAAAATTATTATGTATGAAATATTGATAAATTTTAACTTTTTTATTTGACAATAGTTAATAAACTTAATAATTGTACTATTAATATTTTTTAAATTATCAAAATCATCGAATCACACACACATATCTTTCTTAAACCGTACATATCTTTCTTAAACCGTTGGCTAAACCGTTTTTAGATTTTATCTCTTTCTTTTTTTTTATAATCATTACATCACCCGTTACAACGTTTTAATTTTTTTTCTCCCATCTTTCTTCTTCTATCTCAAAACATGTAAATTTTAAAAAATATAGAATTTTTTTCTTCTAAATTTTGTTTAGAACTATATTTTACTTCAATAACCAAACATTGAAAACTATATTTAATTATTTTGTAATAAACATCTCATATTTAAATTATTAAAAAGACAATCTAATAATTTAATAAAATATTTGTCTTACATTAAAATAAATATTGATCACATAAATATACAATTTTATGTTATTGATCACATTAAAATATTTGTCTTACCTTAATAATTTATAGATATTTTTTCATTACACAAAGGTTTTTCTCTCATATATATATATATATTATATAGTGGCTTCTCTATTAAATTTTGAAATGTATAATCTAACATATTTTATATTTTTAATTGTTTTCAATTTAATTTTATCATACAGCACATGGGATAATATACTAGTATTCATCATATTTAATGTTGATATTAAATAAAATTGTATTAAAATAAGTTAAGAGACTTGGAAAACATATGCTAATTTAATTTGACTGGGAAACATATGGTTAATTCATGTAATATAAGTTTAATTGAGAAAATCCGTGTAATTCAACATTATATGTGGACAAAAAATTACTAGGAGAATCAGTCTTATCATAATGTGGATTTTCTTAACTCGAATGAAATCATTTTCCATAAAAAAAAAATACATATACGTGATTCTAAATAAAAAACCTTTAATTAAACTAGTTCTATTTCGTTATATTTTCTTAATAAAATCATTTATAACAAAATAAAAAAGAAATAATATACATGTGAGTGTGGCATTCGTGAGATAACTTATAATTTCATGAAATATAACTTTCTGCATATTTTCCTGCCTATTAGACACATTTCTATAATTAATTATTATAATGCATTACTATTAACTACATATTTAAATTGTAGAGGTTATTAATTTAAATGTAGATAATTTTAAATCCAACTTATTGTTTAATTTTAAATTCCTCAAATTCGCATAGTAAGAATATAATAAAATAATAATATTACTAGGTAAGCAATTAAATATTCACATGTCTCATAAATAGATAGAGAAAATTAAATACAAAAACAGTAAGTAAAAATAAAAAATAGCTGATTTAATAAAATAAATACAAGTAACTATATTTTAAGGAAAATAATTATAATATAAAAGGGAAATTTTAAAAATTAATAATAACTTCGGAATCTCTTAAAATATATTAAAAAAAGTATTATATTATGGTGAATGCAAGTGTTGAGAACAAAGACACCTCGTAGCCCTAAAAAATTTATCGATAACGTGACTTTAAAGATAAGATAAAATCAAGTGTATAAATTCAAAGTATTCTTTGAAGTCTCGGACTATATAATTACCTAAAGATTCCAGGATCGCCCGAACAATACCTTCTTCCAAAAAAAAATAAAAATAAAAATAATAATAATAATATATTATTATTATTATTATTATTATTATTATTTGTATATGAGTTATGTATTATTCGTATAAAATAGTTTTATTTGTATGATTTTTAAAATAATTATTAAAAATAATAAATTTACTGTCTATAATATTATGTAATTAAATAATAATACAAAATTATTTTATATTGTGCATACTTTACCTATATTTTTCATAAAAATAATATCATAACTTTATATGATACTTAAAAGGAACGCTAAGCTAACCATGTATTAGAGTATATGTTAGCAGCACAAAAAATGTTAGCATTGAAATTAATATTAACAAACTAAAATTCATTTAATAAATATATGATTTCAAAGAAATATTTTCTAAAATAATTAAAAATATATAATAAAAATATATCTACATAAAAGGTAAATTAAACATATTTTTTTAAACAATTAAAATTACAAATATCAACCATCGATTTCATAATAAAAATTAATACCTACATTAATTATATTTTATTTATACGAAAAGTCCTATTAATTACATTTTGATATTTTATTAAATTAGATTACCAATGACAGGATGCGTGGTAAAACCTCGTGACAGATAGCAAGAAGAAAAAAATGAAAAAAAAAATAGAAAGAGAAAATTATTTATATATTGTTAATCTTATGTAATGTTTGCAAAAGAACGTTAATAAAGTTATTTAATGACAAGTACAATCTTTTATAATTTTTAAAATAGCAATAAAAAAAATGAAAATAAATAATAAAAAACACTAAAATATTTTATCTTAAAAAAATAATATATTTACAATAAAACTATAAAAAAATGTAAAAGAAGACTTTAAGTATAATTATTTTTAGAGTTAATTTAAAAATACTAAATAAAAATAATTATATAGTATAGATATAAAAAAAAAAAAAGCAATTGAAAAAAGTTAAGAGGAGGCAAGCTTACATTACCTATCATTTAATAAACTCATTATCCTGATGAAAATAGTGGAAACTTGTCTTCCTAAGTAACGGGGCGTTACGGCTGGCGGGGCCGAAGCAAACGGAGAGAAAACGACGATAGTATAGAAGTGAAAGAGGCGAAAGTCCAAAGTCCAAACCAAACACATAGAAAGTAACGAAAACCAACCAACAACTCTTAAATAAACGCCGCCTTTACTATAAAGACCGCCCTTTGTTCCGCTGTCTCTCTCACACACACATACTCTTTGTGGCTTTTCGCCCCTTTTGTTCGATCTCTTCTTCCATCTTCAGATCTCTCTAATGGCCTCCATCACTGGAAACTCATTCTCCCTCACCTCATTCAACCAAACACAGGTAATCCAATCCCTTCATCCCTCCTCACCCAATTCATCTTCTTTACATGCATCATATTCATTCCATTAATGTTTCTTTTTGTTTTTCTTATTGGTTGCATAAACAGGTCCCTGCTTGCAGGATCTCCAATCCAACTTCAGTTTTCCTTTCAATTAAGGGGACAACTTTTCCATCCATCACATTGCATCGTACACTGCCTCGCTTTCAAATTACTTGTGCCGTAAGTATTGTCTTCCACCACCAACCCTTTTTAATCTCTTTCATTCCCCAATATCAACTCAATTAAATGCTTATATAATTTATTTTCGACTATCTTTCATCCATAAGTTATAATATATGCTACTAAAGTTGATACTCTGAATCATCTCCATGATTAATTTGTTGTTGCAAACACACTCAATTTATAGAAAACACAATTTGGTGGGTCTCACTTCTTAACTTCTTATTTAGTTGCATTCCCCGTGATTTTGTAGTTTTCAACCAATAATACTAAAGAATGTGTTTCTAATCCTCCTCGATTGTTGTTATCAATTAAAGAACTTCTTTTCAACTGGCTATAGTCTTATGTAACATGTATTCAAGTTTTCAATTTACATAATAAAAGTGTTAATGATCTTAACTAATCTTTATGCAATACGTATTCACATTTTCAATTTACAATAAAGATTAATAAGATTTTATTATTTGTGATATGAAGATTAGTCAGGATCACGATGGTTTCACACTGCCTAATATTTTCTCTTTTCAATACAATTTTTATTATTAGTTGATTTTTCTTTTTGTAAAACATAGAATTTGGTGGTTCTATTTCTTATTTAATTAGCTCCACTCATAATTTTATAATTTTTAATTAATAATAGAAAGCATGATAAAAAAAAAAGTGTGTTGGTAACTTCCTCATTTGTTGTTATCAATTGAAGAATATCTTTTCTGTTGGAATTCGCGGCTTGTACTTGTAATTTGTTATTCTTTGTGTCACTAATGTCTGTACATTTTTTGTATTACTATTTTGATCAGGCCAAACCAGAAACTGTAAAGAAGGTGTGTCACATAGTCAAGAATCAACTGGCACTATCAGATGAAACCGCAGTTACTGGAGAGTCCAAATTTACTGCACTTGGAGCAGATTCTCTTGACACGGTATTATCATATTTATTAATTTTATCTATGAATTATTGTCTTGGAATATAATTGCAACTCAAATTTTCACAATACTTAATTGTATCTACTGTCATTTTATTATTACTCGCTCTCATGCCTATTGTCACGTAACAATATTTATTACTCACTGTTGTCTACAAGTACATGCCCCCATATTTTTTACTTTTTGGTTGTAATTGCTGTTAGTTTTAGCCATTCTACTTGTTAGAATTCCACAAACCATTCCTTCTCTCTTTCTGTTTGTTAAATGCAACGGAGGTATAAGATGCTGTTTAAAATAAAAATAAAAATGGTTGAGCAGATTTATGTTATCACATTTGATCCAATCGTGGCATTTTTTATGTGCTTCCCTGAACAATTATGAAGAGCATTTTTTTCTAGGCTATTAGTTTCCCTTTAATTACCGAAGATACAAATATCACTGTGTTCAATGTTGTAATATATAGAAGTTGGATATATTATTAGTGTCTTTCTTTATAATTGACATTGTCTTGATAAAATGCCTCAAGTTATTTGAGCAAATTAATTATATTTTCTTCCCTTGGTTGTCCTGTTTTTTTAGTATATATCATGTTTGTTAGAGTAACATTTTGACATTATGTTTTTTGGTGTACATGGAAATAAAAATGTTTTGTGACTCCATTGTAATGTTTGGTCTATATCAAGTTATCAACCCTCTTCCACTTACTTGCGGTGCATTTTTTGCATGTGTCATAATCTAGATTTGGTTTTGAAATTTGATGCAGGTTGAAATTGTGATGGCACTTGAGGAGGAATTTGGCATTGGTGTGGAAGAAGAAAGCGCTCAGAGCATTACCACCGTTCAAGAAGCAGCAGATATGATTGATGAGCTTCTTGAAAGAAACAATGCTTAAACCATTTTGGTGTTGGTCAAAGGGGATTTTAATTTTATATTTGGTATTTTTGTTTAATTGCTCTTTAAGGTAGATCTTTTCTAAACTCCTCTATGACTGCTGTACTCTAGTTTTATTTATTTACGTAGAACTTGTGCTCTCTTTCTTTTACTATTAAATGAAATATTGAAATTTATCTTTTCCTCTGCTCCCTACTTCACTTTTATTTTCACTTTCCCAATTCCAAGGACCTTGTACTTCTAGTTCTTACCCAATCCCAATATATGGTTGCTTTGTTGGAAAGTCACGTTTTCACCAACGCAAATCAGATTTGAACGGTGTAAATCATTTTCTTGATTTTTGCGAGAGGGAAAATTTTGGGTGTGAGATTTATTAAAAACTTGTAATCGTGCTTATACTTGTACTACAAAAATTTAAAATTTTATTATATAATATATACACAGAGAGAGTGGCATGTCATCATAAGACTTCAAAAAATATCGTGCAAAAGCTTGAAAAAAAGTAGCAAATGAGATTCAAATGTGTTCTCCTCGTATAAGCCAGCAAAAAGTTTGTTTGTAAGTTAGTGCAGGGAGCTTTTTTTAGAGTTTTTGTAAAATAAAATGTTTAATTAATATTTTTCTTAAAACAAGGGAAAAAAGTTCAAAAAAAGTTGAGCTAAATACTACTACCATATATTTTCTTTAAGATTTTGTCATGCACACGATATTTGAACACAAAGAATTCAAGCTAATTAGCATTTGTAATTTTAAAATGTGGGGATATGGCCTGTGTGGGTCCAATTCCAGTCATCATGGTTGATCAGTTAGGTTGTCATGGTTGGTCGATACATAACTCCTCAAACATTGATTATAGAGAGTTTGTTTTGTCACCTGTTGGATCTGTTAGGCCGTCGAGCAGATCGTCTTCGTGCAAACCAAAAAAGTCGATCGATCACGACCAACCGATACATAGTCCCTCAAGTATTGACTATAGGGAGTACGCTTTGTCTCCTGTTGAATTCATTGGGTTGTTAAGCAGGCCATCTCCGTGAAAACCAAAGAAGTTGACCGTCTCAAGCTATTTTATGGGATGTGTTCTATATAGATCGAGCTATATTTCATTTTTTGTGGTTTACCAATCAGCTGAGTTTGTGTCACATGGCTCGCTCTACTTGTCTGAATGAGAACGGCTCAACCCGTGTTGCCTTCCTTTAGTGGAAGACGCTTGGTGTCAACATCATTATGGCACATGTGGGTCGTTTCCCTTTTCCACCCTTGGATGTCGTTCAATGTCCTATGACGTTTCATTATTATTCGTTGGATATAACAACTTCTTGCGCCTCCTTCTCCTTCTTTTGATTGATGTGATAGGTTTCAGGTGTTTTGACTTAAACCTTTTCATCTTTTGTTCTTCGCCCCATGATAAGCGGGTTTTTAGTCGTTTTACACACCTCAAATAAATACTAAAGCTAACTATAGTATAGCTAACCCTAGGTCGATTCTCTCAAGGACAAAGTGTGTTAAATTGTGACTAAGTGTAGAAATCAGAGTTTTATGCAGAAACGTCAAGTGTAGAATACAAAGACTGATCCGATTTGGTCTCGGCAGAGACGAATCCGACACGGTCTCAGCCAAAGGCAGACTCGAACGTAACAGAGTCAGACTGACTCGATTTCGGATGGACGCGACGAAGTCGGACTGACTCGGTCTCGGACTTTGGAAAAGTAGTAAATAGGGAGGTTTGTGTTTAAGTGCAGAAAATAAACTAAATTTAGAAAAATAAGCTAAACTAATCTATACTAACTATTGTACCAATTCGAAAATCAATACACAACAATTTACCATTCTTACTTAGAATTATACTCTGAATCAACCTTAGATTCTTATGACAATCACCGAACATTTGTCCGTTGTCATACCGAGAATTTACACAATTGGTACCTCATTAGTTGGCAATGAGTATGTACTTGGTTGATTTTAGATTCTCTACCTAATCAGATTATTAAATCAGTTCCAATCGGTCCTAGTCTAACGTGATCTACTCCTAACAATGTGCAATCACGACAAAGTTAATAGCAGATTAAAGCGCAGGAATTATAATCAAGAGATAGAATTGTAAACCAGTCATAATATTTAAAATAGAATTGAATACAAAGGTGGGAATTCAACGTTCTCTAGAGAGTTCGCCTTCCACGACGATCGCCTTGGAAGGATGATAGTGGTGTACTAGCGATGGCCAAGCGTTGAGGTTTTCATCCACCGGAGTGCGTTGGCTATACCGAGCGATTACCTCTAACAGCTTCCAACTTCCCAAATCCTGGTCATGTACCTCCTCAATCAAGAGAGACACCTTACTGAAGCTTCGTGTACCATTGTGCTAGCTTGGAATGTCTGCAGCTACTGACTGCGCTAGGTCTAGAATTCCACTGTTTTTCCACACTGAAAATGTGGCCTGGTGTGCTTTATTTATACACGAGCTGGCTAAACTAAATCTAATCCTACATAATCATTGATTCCTTGATTCCAGCATATTTCTTGCTTAGTTACCTGAATTATATATTTTCCTGATCCTAACATATTACAAATTTGAATTACAGATTTCTCAATCATAGGAGATTACAAATTCCTTGATCCTAGGAGATTACAAATTCCTTGATCCTAGGAGATTACAAATTCCTTGATTCTAGCATAATCATATATGCATTACTGATTCCTTAATTCTAGGATAATCAAATTTGCATTATAGATTCCTTAATTTTAGCATAATCATATTTGCATTCTTGTCAGAGTGATTTTGGCCACTAAAGTCGACTTGGGCGGGATGATCCTCAGCTTCTACTGGGTCGAGATAGTCCTTGTGGGCTGAGATGCTACTTTTTAGCCGAGATGATCCTAGTTAGGCTGAGATGCTCTTGGTTGGGCCGAGATGCTCTCGGCTTTCAGACCTGCAAAACAAGTCTAATATTTTATTAGTTAAAATCCTTATTTTAGTACAAATTTATATTTTTCCAATTTTTAATCTTATAATTCGAATCTTAGCTAAGACAGGACTCTTAATCACTAAACAATCTTAATAATACTCATCTTAAGCCCTTATGAGGTGTATAAAATATGACTTATCACCCCCAATGAGTTATTGATCTCTTTGTGCTCCCACTTCTTGCATATCACTATCTTCTGCTTCCAACATTCTTCCAAATCATCAATAGCAAAACAAGGTAACATTTTAAATTCTTTTTCACATGTTGGGGTTTTCTCTTAGGTTCTCCTTTTTGAGGAAGTCCCCTTTGGCTTGGTTTGTTCTTTGACCCTCGTGTGGTTTTTGTCGCATGAGGTACCTCTGATGGGCCATTTGCTTCCTGCATTCCTAACGATGAGGTGGTTGTCAACCCCTCTGCACGGGGCAAACTTCCTTGAGCCTCCTCCACTTCCACAGAGGGAGAGGACTTTCCTTTTAGCATCTTGTACTGATCACTTGAGGAAAGTGATTTTTTAGGCAATGACTCAGATAGGAAAAACCACCCTGAGCGACCCTTTAAGGGGGTCGACGAGAGTGTCATTGGAGTTTTCTCTTTATATACTGAATATGGCTCTCTTATGGGTATGACTAAAGCCATTTGTCAGCGGGGGCCTTGGTCCTTGCAGATTTTTTCTTGCCAGTCAGATGAACCCATCTACGAGGGGCCTTTTGATGAAGGAGAGTCTTTCTTTTACTTATATGACACTCTACCCCTCAAATTGAGGATACGACTTCCCTTCATCCAGTTCGAACAAGCTATCCTTCATGCTCTCAACATCACCCCCATTCAACTCCATCCTAACAGTTGGATGTTCATTCGAGCGCTCGAGCTTCTAGGTGAAGATATGCAACGAGCACCTTCCTTAGGTGTCTTCTTTTGGTTTTTTTTCTCTCTGCGGTCAGAGAAGGTAGGGTGGTCATCTTTGAGTAGCCGACCGAGGTAGAAGTTATTGAAGCCCTTCCCTGAAAGTTACATGTTTTTCAAGGATCAATTCTTCCGTGTCTGTCGTGGTAAAATTGACCTCAACCTTCTTGTGGACTCCTCCAGTGACCCCTTCTTCCCTCTTTATTGGACATGCCAATCGGTTGTGTTTGTGACAGTTGAGAAAGAGGACTTAGAAGAATGAGAGCTTAAGTTTGTAAAGGAACTCCAGCAATTCTCGATCCTTTCCTGTGCCAACCTGATCAAGAAGGGTGATCGACTTTTCACTCTCTCCAACTCCTGTTGTTGCTCCCCTTCCAACTCCCTCTATACTCAAGCTATAACTCCATCGCTAGAGCCAACCTTCTCTACTCAACCCATTATTGTGGCTCGCCCTGAACCACTTGTTTCAATGGAAGATGTTCCAACTCATCCTCTTACTCCCCCAACAGTCATAATTGATTCTTCTACCGACTCTCCAACTAAAGTTATTACCAACTCTGAACCTATTGTTAAAAAATGGGCACAAAAGGTAGCTGGCACTCAAGATTAACAAGTGAGAAGGAAAACTACTTCACAGGCGATGGCTGTTGCTAATGCTTCTGCCTCCAACCCTGACGAAGATTAGCCAATTATCCTAGCTAGCAGGCCTTCCAACCCCTCTGTCTAGGCCCCAAACTATCCTTTGGCCGACGTTGTTGACAAGCATTTGGCGGTATGCTTTGTTCTGACAAAGTTGGGTACCCTTGGGGTATTTGGCATCTTCCAAGTGCTTCAAAATTATGTCAGATATTCCTTAGTGCTTTCTCGAGTGGCTGAGAGGAAATTTGGGAGTTTGGAAGCTCGCAATAAGGAATTGGCCGAGATTGTTCAAAAATCCCATGAGGGATTCACTCCACAATGTTGAAGAAAAACTAAACTATTACCGAAAGTCTACTAAAAATTTACAGGATCAACTCAAAGCTACAATATGTCAAGCTAAAGACCACTTGTTGGCCAAACAAGAATCAGAGCATGTTCAAGACTTCCTGAATGTCGAGCTCCAACAGCTGAAGGATAAGTAGGCAGCCTGGAAGCAGAAAAATAGCAACTTGAAGTTGACAAGCGAATATTAGAGGTGGACATTGAGGAACTAGCTATTGCCAAACAGGAGCTGCAGCGCTCGGAAACCGTGGCTCAATTAGGGGTGGAGAAGTCAAGAGCATAAATGTTAGCTAAGGAAAAAGATGTCACCTTGGCCAAGCAAGGTCTTACCATAATTGATAATTTTGAACTTGGCTTTGCTCGTGCCTTGGAGAAGGTCGCTTTTATGCATCCCTCAATAGATGTTTCTGAAATCGACTCCTTCAAATAAGTGGTTAATAGTTGTTTAACGGAGGTTGGCACTCCCCCCAATTCACCAACATCTTAGTTGTTTTACTTTTATACAAATTTTGTTTTAGCACCCAATTGCGCACGTGTTTTTCTCTTTTTATATATTTTGTTTAACTTCAACATACTTGAAACGTGTTTTTATTTGTTTGTTGCCTCTTAACACACGACTCGACGTTATTTTATCGCTTCTTTGATTGTTTCGTAGTTACGATTCATTAATCATCTATCGCCCTTTTGTTTTAATTATCAATGTTCGATTGTCTCCATGGCATGGGCGCTTAGTTGAATGATTGTTTCTTAGTCACCCAAGTCTCCCAGGGCTGCTTGCCTCTCACAAGTTTTAATGTCCTGGGAGGTAATCGATCAACTACCTCTCACAAGTCTTAGTGTTATGGGCAATCATTGGTCGAATACCTCTCACGGGTCAATGCCTTAGGCAGTCACTAACTAACTGCCTCTCATGGGTCTTAGTGCCTCAGGTAATCATTGACTGACTCCCTTTCATGGGTCTTGGTGCCCTAGACAGTAATTAGTCGACTGCCTCTCACAGATCTTAGTGCCCCAAGCAGTTATTGGTCGACTGCCGCTCACAGATCTTAGTGCCCCAGACAATCATTGATCAACCACCTCTCACGAATCTTAGTGCCTCAGGCAATCATTGGTGGACTGCCTCTCACGAGTTATAGTGCCCTGGATAGTCATTGACCGACTGCCTCTCACAGGTCTTAGTACTCGGACAGTCATTGGTTGACTGTCTCTCATCGATCTTGATGCTAATCATGACACACATGACATTCTCATTTGCAACATATACAAATTCAATAACATTCAATATTCATTACATTACCATCTAGGTATATTCAATTGTAATATTTTCTTAAAATAATTGTATTCCAAGTACGAGGCACCAATCTTCCATCTAGATGTTCCAACCTCAATGCTCCTTGTCCTACTTCCTCCGACACCTTGAACAGTCCTTCCCAATTAGGGGTCAGCTTATTCGTAGCTACTTCCTTGAGGGTCCTTCTCAATACCAAGTCACCTTTCTGTAAAGGGCGAGGGAATACCGTAAAAACGTACCTTTTGGCTACTCTGGCCTTTATTGTGTATTTGCAAATATGCATCATTTCTCTTTCCTCCTACATTAAATCAAGGTTTGTTCTCAACTCTTCTTCATTACTATCACACTAGGTAAACATGACACGCAGTGATGACTCTTCCACCTCTACTGAGACTATTGCATTAATGTCAAAAGTGAGGCGAAATGGGGTTTCTTGGGTAGTCAAGTGTGGTGTGGTGTGATACAACCAAAGTACTTGTGGCAGTTCGTCCATCCATCATCCTTTTGCCTCTTCAAGCTGTTTACGCAATCCTCTGAGAATAACTCTATTGGTGGCCTCTGTCTGTCCATTGCCATGGGAATGTTACACAAAGGTAATTAACTGTTTAATTCCATACTGCACACAAAACTCCGCTAAGTCCGAAAAAGATCTAATAGAACGTGGTGGGAGGCTTGAGAACCATCTCATAACCACCCCCTCAACGTGTCCGGAAATAACTTACGACTTAGAAAATCATCCCCACCGCTGATATATACCCGCGTTTGGAAAGCTTGCAAGTAAACACATGGATCTTGTGAGTTATCAAACAGATTGACAACTAGCTCCCTAAAATGTGGTGGGATGGGAGTCCCATCAATCTGCTCACTGAACGGTTGTTCCCATGCCACTCGAGGTGGGGGTGGGTCAGAACGCCCTTCTATGCTCTTGAGCAACTCCAACTATTCTCTTAAACTGGCTTCACGCTCCTTGGCTCATCTTATCTTCTCCTCATGATGCTTTTCCACCTCCTCCTGTCTTTTTCTTGCCTCCTCAGTCAGGCGAGCCTGCTTCTCATTTCTCTCCTATAGATCTGCTATAATCCGCAACAAACGTTGTAGAGTTTCCTCCTTGTTCCCCAAACTAGAACTTGCTTGGTTTCACATTACAGGCATAGTTGCTCCTCGTGTGTCCTCCTCTCTTTTCCGTTGTGGGGTAGTTTTCTACCATGGTGGGCGCCAATGTTATGGTTAGTACTGTGATTACAGACCAAACCGTTCCAAAAGTCCCTTCCTATGTGTCTTTCCAAACATAAATATACATGCCCACTCCTCTCTCCCTTGTCAGTCTCTACTTTTATGTCTCCTAATTGCCTAATGTCATAAACAAAAAGACAAAATGTGTCAAGGACAAATGTGGTACGTCAATTACTTTCCACTAGTGTCAGGTGACCTTTTACAATGTAATAAATGTGGGAATATGGCTTATGTGTGTCCAAACTCGTTGTCATGGCCGGACCGGTCAAGTTGCCATGACCAACCAGTACACAATCCTTCAAGCGTCAACCATGGGAAGTACGCTTTGTCTCTTATTGAATTCGTTGAGCCATCGAGCAGACCGTCTCTGTGCAAATCAAAGAAGTTGACCGATCACATGGATGATCAATCTAATTGTCACGACTGACCGATATAATTACTATTATACTTATTTTTCAAAATCTTTAAAACCGTGTTTGATATTTACAAAAATTTAAATTAAATTATGCAGTAAGAGACTTTTTACTAATACACTTATATAATTGAAAATGCATGAAACCTTTGACAAACAAAGATAAAAAAAAGGAAGAAGGAATTATGAAATTGAAAGGAAAAAGGGAGAAGAATACAATTTAAGAATAAGAAAAATGTTCAATCTAAATCCATTATTGTCACAATGAAATCTATGCCTCGTTACGTTTAGAACGTGAATTGGTGGCTAGGTTAAAGAGTTCAATAGTTTTGAACGTTTGACTTTCATCATTTTGTTTTTACTAAAATCTCACAAAGTTTACAACAATAAACAATATGGTTTCTAGCATTTTTTAAGCCCTTTGTTTGCCTGCTTTTATTTCTCCATAATTTCGATACCCATTATCTTAATTCAACATTTATTTGATTTTAGTAAATTACATCTATGTTGCTTAGTGTTTCGTATACCCTCATTTTTGGATGGAAAAGTTTGTTGTCAAAACTTTATTTATTTATATATATATATATATACACCAGAATAAAGATAACTATTCTTTATTTGGTTTAGATTATATGTATTTTTTTAATATTTTCCATACACACAAAAATTCAACTTAAAATCCCATTTAAAAGAATTCAGATGAATTAACATTTGTAATCTTTCTTTGTATCACCATTGTACTTGTTTTTTAAAAACTTTATAATTCTTGTTTAATATTTATAAATTTTTAAACTAAATTATGCAATGTAAGAGACTTATCACTATTACTCATTCTATTCATCTTATCACGATGTGTAATAGAAACCCAACTGACAAATACAAAGATAAGATAATTTGCGTGATGTTGGAGGTCTCATGGTTAGACCCAAAACCAAAATAATAAAGTAATCTTTGCCAGACTTGAGTTTTGGAATTACAAAAAATTTATAGCAAAGTGAATCAGAGATTACACCAAAATGGGTCATTTTTTTACAAGTTGATGATGATTAGAGCCCATCTTGAAGAATACATATAAAACCAAAAGTCATTGTCATGTAATTTGGATCGAGTAGTTAATTAAAATCCATTTACATGTAATTTTGCATAAATATTTTTTTGATAATTGATAGAAAAAATGAAAGTTTGATAGCTTGTGAAAAAATAAGAAGTTCTAGAAATAAAAAGTTAGTGAAAAGTTATAGCGGGTGAGATTTTATCTCAATTAAAAAAATATTACTCAATAATGATAAAAATAACCTCAATTTATCATTATACATCTTTCAATTAATAGTATTAAAGAAATAATTGTCAATAATTTATTGGATAATCTCAAATAATTGTATACTAGTTTATAAAGTGAATTTTAGACTATTAAAATCTGAAGTTGACTCCCAAAAATATCTTCTGCAAAGATAATTATTTGTTATTGTCTTGATTATGTAAACACTTTTAAATTTCATTTTGAAGGCATGAAAACATGTATAGTAAATTGAAATTCATTTTATTTGTATAGGCAAAAAAGATATATTTATTTATGCGAGTAATACCAATATAATTGAAACATGTAAATCAACCAATAACATGAAATAATTAAGAAATCATACTAATAATACAAAGAGTTTAATGACTAGGTAATGTAAAATAATTTTAGATGATCGTATAATCATAATTCATCATTGATATGATTGTTATCCAATCACAATTCATGATTTATATGGTTGTCATCCAATCAAAATTTATCATTAATGTGTCTTAAATCTAATCACAATTCATCATTAATATAACTTTTAATATATTTATTAAAAAAGTTAATCAATTTACAATACATAGAGGGTTGAAAATGAATAATATAAAAAATATTTTGATAGTATATAATATATTTTTTTAATATAAATCTAAAATCTTTAAATTGACATTAAAAGAAAATAATAATAAGATATTAATTGAGTACAAAATTATAACCAATGTAATTAAACCACATACAAAAACTCCTATATGTAGAGATAAAAAAAAAAGAACACAAAAAATTATCAATTGAAAGAGAAAAAATATATATAAATGCAAATGGAACACACACTCTCGAATTAGTTTGCACGTGTAGACAGAAAATGAAGAAAATTGCTCCATTAAAACCCATTTTCCCGTTCTAATAAGAATCTTAATGAATAGCTAGGTTAAAGAGTTGAATCCCTAGTATGTTTGACTTTCACCATCTCTACAAGTAGATAAATATATATATATATATATGCTACCTAGCGTTTCAGCATTTATTTTTTTAACTGTAAATTTAATGAATTACATTTATGTTATCAAGCCTTTGTCAAATGTCCACAAATTTTTAATCTTGGAAGAGAAAGTTCACAGTCATTTTGTTCACTTTTATTTCATTTATTTATATATAATAGAATTACCTATTTTTTAGACATATACTACTTAAATGTGTAATTGTGTTAAACATTAAAAATAAGTGTTTTTATATATAAAAAAAATTAAATTACATTTTTTTAAAGATTTTAGTTTGCATACAAAAATTGAACTTTATTTAAAAGGAACTAAATATATATAATCTGAATTTATTATAGTCTACAGTTATCCTTTGTATTATTGCTGCGTATTATTGCTGTTCAAAAAACTATATAGTTCGGGGTTAATATTTACAGATTTTTAATTTAAAAATTAAATTATAATTTTTTTATAATTTTAATCTCTCAATTTTTAAAATTCACAATTTTAATTTGTAATTAGTTAACCATTGACATAACTTATAACAAATAATATATATATATATGTGAAGTGACTCGTTATAAATAATATACATCTGAAATAATGATATGAGTTGTTGAAACGGAAGTATATATAGACGCATGACAAATAGATAAATAATTTTATAAATGATTTTAAAAATGCTACAAAATTTGTAAGGGACAAGCATAGAACTCATCACCTCTTACTTGTACAAAAAATTTATTATCACTACTCATCAATTTGACTTGCTTTGATTATAATGTAAAACATATATGACATACTACTTAATAAGGAATTAATGTACGAATTTAATATTAAATTTGTATTCTTTAATTTAAAATTTAATCTAATTATTATAATATTTTATTAAATAATATAATAAAATTATATGTATTATAAATTATTAAACTAAATATTTATATAATTATAAATTAAATTAAATTTTATATATTCAAAACATATTATATAATTTATATAATTATATATTGTTATGATAAATGAAAATATATAAAATATCGTAATAATTACAATAATTTAAATTAAGATATTTAATATTTAATTATATAAATGATTTATTAAATTTATTAAATTACGAGTATTATATGTTAAATTTAATATGAAATCTTTTATAAATGAATACATATTTGATTAAATTTAATCTAGAATAAAAAATTTAATTTAGTTTATAAATTTAATAAATTATTTATGTAATTTAATGTTAAATCATTTTAATATTAAATATTTATTATTTTAACAATACACATTTCAATTTATATTATTCAATAAAATGTTATAATGACTATATTACTTTTTAAGTTAAAATAATAAAATTTTAATATTAGATTAAAAAAATCCTCACATTACTATTTCATACAATAATGTCACATAATACTATATAAAAGTCAAACAAGATAAATAGTTTACCGGTAATAAATCTCTTGAGCAATAAAAGATTGAGTTTTATGGCTTTGAGATGTGTGTGCCCACATGTGCCTGTCTTAATGCGAACAGCTTATAACATTACTTCACATTTTTTAACTAACGGTGAGACTAAAATTGTAAAAAAATTATATAAGAACAAAAAATTGTAAATTAAAAATTATAAGAAACAAAAATACAATTTAGTTCAATTTAAATTATATTTATGTAAGAGAGTTATCGTGATTTGTCATTTCACAATGTTTATCGCTATGAATTTATAAAAAAATAATTAAAAATAACAAAAAATGTAAAAAATAATAATAATTTAAAAAAATTACAAATTATAATGCTAATACAAACAACCATAACAACATTAATAACAATAAATATAATGTTAATAATGTTTTTTCAACTAGTGTTTAGCTCTTATAAAATAAAAATTACATATGAATAAATAATAATATTAAAAATATTATACGATTTTATTATTTTCGTAAATAAAAAAAATGTATAAAATTCAAATATTCATTGTCTTTGTAAAATAGCAAAATAATGTCATGTTTAAACAAGTAACCAAGTTCTCCATCTTTCTTGTATCTTGTCCATCTACTTCGACGTAGTATTTAGAAGACGACCTGCATCCTAACTTGTGCTCGAATTTTTCAAGATATAATTTTTTCTTTTACACTTCCACCCATAATTGTCAAATCATTAACAAATATCATTGGAATGTTTTCTCTTGTTTTCTTTTATGTGGGCTGTAACTTCATAATTTAACAAATAAAATCACTTAATTAGAGTTTGTGGTTGAATAAGAGATACTCTGAAAATATGAGACTTTTCGAATTTACATTAAATTATCATTTAATACAGTGATAATATATATATATATATATATATATATATATATATATATATATATCATAACAATTTTAAAAATTAAAATTGAAAACTAAAACTAGTTTATATTTTCAAAACTAAAAAAAAAATACATTTCAAACGAGGGCTTAAAAGCATTAGGTTAGGGAAATTTTATACATTTAGGGTAAAAATATTGGATTATCTTGTAATCTTTGTTTTTATCCGTTTTGTATATAATGTAATTTTATTAAACTGAATACAAATATAATTTTTTATTTTCTATTTATATCGTAAACTGAATAAATAGATATATACTTTATTATTTAAAAAATTATAAATAATTAAATTAATCAAGCAATCAATTAAATCAAATTAATTAATTAATTAATTATAGTTAACTAATTAATTATCATAAAATGTATTAAAGTTACTATATATAAAGACATAATGACTTCCACATTAATCATGGGGTTTATAATATAGAAGATATGATATATTTTGTTATGATTATCTAATTATTTTTAATCATTTAATTAAATCATTTTATTTGATTGATTGTTAAATTGATTTAAGTTTTTGTTATAATTATTTATAATTTTTTTTCGGGTGTACAGTCATGTTATTGATGAGTATTTCTGAAAATTATTTATATGCTATTTTTTAACAGTTTTTTCTGTAATAAATAGAAAAATATATATAGTTAATTATCTGTAATTAAGTAAATCATGGAGTTAATTATCTGTTTAATGATCATTTTTTGAAAACAATTATTTACATATATTACCAATAGATTAATTTAGTTTTTACAATTTTTCCAGTGATTAATATTAAAAATACATATAATATATTATTTTTTATATACTTTATACTAATTAATTAGTTAATTTTTTATTTTAATAAATTAATTAAAATACACCCCTTAATTAATTCAAATTTACATAATTTTTATGTGAAGGGTTATTTCTTTAGTGAATAATATATAAAATATGTTAGAAAAATGAGTTAATTTTTTATTTTATACCAATAAAAATTACAATATATTTTATACTAATTAATCATGTAAGTAATTTGTAATAATTTAGTTAAATTTTTGTTCTTATGTAATAATTTAGTTAAAGATTTGTAATAGTTTAGTTAAAAAACAGGTATTTAATTAAATTATTACAAATTACTTAACTGATTATAAAATATACTGTAAACCTTTATTGATATAAAATTTTAAAATTAACTAATATTTTTATATATTGTTTACTAATAAATGAATTTTCCCATAAAAATGGTGTAAATTTGATTTAACAGTGGTTAGTACTTTAATTAATTGAGTAAAATTAATAAATTAATTGATTAATTGTAATAAAATATGTTAAAATTAGCATAGTTATATTTATTTTTACTACTAGTCACTAGAAAAATTATATATAAAAAAATTAATCTGTTAATGATATATGTAAATAATTGTTGTCAAAATTAATCAATTAAATAAACAATTAACGCATATTATTTACTTAATTAATTTAAGTTAAATTAATAATTTATTAGGAAAAAACATGACAAGATTGATATAATTATATATTTTTTTATTATTTATTACAGAAAAATTATTAAAAAATATTATATTAATAATTTGCTGTGATAGTTATTACACATAAAAGACGTATTTTTTTATAAATAAATATAACAAAAACTTAAATCAATTTTGAATAAAATGATTTAATTGATTAATTGGAAATAACTAATTGATGCTAAAAATATATATTAATATATATATATATATATTTATATATTTATTAAGTGATATGAAGAATAAAAAAAAAATCTATCGTAGATTATGAACTGATATCACATGTCCCTTTAATTTTGCTTTCTCTTTTAAGTGGTAATTGTTACTTTATTTGTATGGCAATTCTACAATGTTTTGTTTTTTATCTATCAGTAGTTTTTACTCTAACTTTCAACCTCTAAATGACTTTGTAGCTAAAGTTAAAGATCGTCTTTGATGACAAATGTCATTGAAGATAGTCTTTCCACAAGCGAATAATGGTGTTGGAGATTATAATAGACTTGAGAAGTAAGTTTGGGATATTGCAAATACATGTAATGGATCATTTGCAAGTATGTGCGAAGATGTTAAAAAAATAATAAAAAAAATGTTGTTGGTGGCGATGTGATTGACAACATAGCCATTGAAGACGTAATATCTATTAACAAGTTTAGTGACCTGAATTAACAAGACGAAAAATTTCTCAAAGGATTTAAAGTCACTGAGTGGGAGAAATAGTTTGCAAATGTCGAGTTTCATAGTATTGAGATGGAAAAAATCAATGACCAATGAACACAAAAGTGGAATAACTTTTCTAGTATTTTGTTGGAGGAGAGTATGCAAATGAAGTGTTACTAGTGGCTTATACTCATGCGTCTAATGATAATATAATGTGGTGACGGAGCTTAAGGTGTTGAGTTTATATACAAAATAAATATCCATGTTTATAAAACCTTAACCATTGTTTGGACTATAAAATACCTTTTTCCTTTTCCTCTACTAAGCCTCCATTCTCTCTCGTTTTAAACACACTCACAATTTTTTAAACTAATAACAAAAATTAAAACAACAAATAATTCACCTAGATAGAGTGAGAAAAAAGTTGTAAGCAATAAAAAAAACTATAATTAGTAAGTACGTATTAGAAACATGAACACATTTTACCTGAAAGAGATAATGAAAGGACACAATAATATGACCTTAGTAGAAGGATGAAAAAAGGGACAATAGTATAATATTAGCATAAAAATAGTGAAATTACACACCATTGTGGTGTTAAAATAAAATAAGAATCACAAAACCTATTTTTCATGTGATGTGAATTAAATAATGATGAATTCCTTGTGTCTTATACCAACATGTTCAATGTAAGAATATAACGAATGTGACATGACTTAGGGTGTTGTGTTTATACATGGAGTCAACATCCATGTTTCTAAAAATTGAATCAATGTTTGAATTACAGTATTAAATGGAGTTAATAATTACATGAAATTGGAATTACTCTTGCACAAGAGAACCTTCTATCTTCACAAACCATCATTCTTTTCACACATTTTGAATATACTCACAGTTTTTTAAACTAATAACAAAAATTAGAACAACAAATATTTTAAACTAATAACAAAAATTATAACAACAAACAATTCACTTGGACAAGAGTAAGTGAAAAAAATGTAAGTAATAAAAAATACAAAAATTAGTAAAGACATATTAAAAGCATGAACATGCTTTATCCTTAAACAATAAAGCACAACTGAGTAAAAAAGATGATGAAAAGACACAATAGTATGATATTATAAGAAGGATGGTGAAAAGGCACAATATCATGATATTAACATAAAGACGGTAAAAGGACATACCAATTTGGTGTTAAATTAAAATAAAAATTACAAACCTATTTTTATTATTTTTAAAATTAAGTAAATTTTATTTGAATAATTTTTGTCCACAAACACTTATGGATAAAAAAAAAAACAAAAAATAACATGAAATAAACCCTTTTACAGTTAAATATAAGCTAATTTATAGAAGTTTTTTATATTAACTTATAAAAATTTAACTCATGTATTAGTTAATTTTAACATATAAAAAGATTTAGTTTATTTTCTTCACATATATTTTTTTCACATATATTTTTTATATGTATTTAGAGAAATTTATATAAATAGATTCTTAAAAAATATTTGATTAAAAAATCAATTCAATCTTATTTTATTTAAATATATTTTATTTTAAAAATTTCATTTAAAAATAAAAATTAAAAAACTTGTGACCACCTAGACATGCCTTGAATTTTAATTTTTTCTAAATTTTTTAAATGGCCTCTCTCCTCCTTTTTCAGTTATTAATTTTTTTTTCTCGATCTCATAACACTTAAAACAAAAATTGATTAATAAAACTGGCGTAGTAGCACGACTATGTGCATTTTTTAAAAATGATCTTAAACAGTAATTTTTGGATTTCTCAGTTTTCTTTTTTTTTTATTTGTATTGTTGGAGCAATTTTGGTTTGAAGGAAACTTGGATTTCACACGGAAAGGGACCCTTGCTCGTGTGAGATATAGGTAAGCGTTTGGGGCTCTTTTTCTCACTGTTTCGCAATAGAAAGGGGTTTCGTCTTCATAGCGTGGGAGCTAAGACGAGATTTTACGACTTCTCTCCTAAACTGTGTGTGCGTCTATGTAGGTAGCTGACCTCGATTCACTTCTCGGAGTGTCCGAAGCCTCAGGTATTCCTATCTGATTCCCAACGCTTGCCCATTTCGAATTGAATCTCTCACGCCGCAATTTCCAAACTCGACCTACTTTATTTTTTCTTTTTCGTCAAATTCCTCTGCGTTTTGTTTAGATTCACCGATTGCGAAACATGGCGGTGTAGAGTTCAGGTGACATTTGAAAGTTTTAGGAGATTTTCTGCGTTTCACAGTGTCAACGATGTGTGTGTTTTTTGAGAATTTCATAAATAGGCGTTTTATTTTTGGGATGAGGAAGGGAAATGGGACTATTCTATACGATGATGGATTTAGGGATGTATGAATACCTAGTGTTAGGTTTTGAAGGCTTTAAGTTAGGGTGTAAGGAAGAAGGTAGCAAGTTAGGAGCTGTTATTTCTTTTCCCAATGGATATGTTCCTTTGTTATTGTGATGTATCTTTTGATTGTTGTCTCAGATACTAAAACACTGGCTCCTCCTGTTCCACCTATTCACTTAATTAATGTTTTTTCCTTTTATTTTCGAGAGATGTTGGTATAAAAGCTTGTCTGTCTGGGTTTGGTAAGTGCTATTGGCATTAGAATTCTGTTATGTCTTTGTGATGAGTTTGGTCATACTCATCCAATCATTGTAAATTGTTGGTTCACAATTTGCATAATTAGCTTAAAATGATAGGTTGACTATTATGAAATTTCAAGCTGGTCTGAGTTTATCTTGACATCACAATCACTATATTTTTCTTGTGTGGTTAAGATGAGATGGCCTCTTCACATAATGTTGAGTTGGAGGCAGCTAAATTTCTGCATAAACTCATTCAAGATTCTAAAGACGAGCCAGCCAAGCTGGCTACTAAACTCTATGTGGTGCGTGTTGTTTTCTCTTAATGAAACCCTTTAAATTTACTTTTGCTGCTTATAAAAGACTAAGTATACTTTTGACTAATTTGATGAGTGTTTCAGATACTACAACACATGAAATCAAGTGGGAAGGAGCATTCAATGCCATACCAAGTGATATCAAGGTAAAATGTCCGCAACTTAGCACTCAAACTCATCCCTGTATGCAGTTATTTAATTATTTTTGTTTAGACCCTTTTTAAAGTGAGCTAACAAAATTGAATTCTTATTCTGATTGTCTTCAAAAGGGCACGGTTACTTTTGAACCCTTCCTTTCATGGAATTTAAGATATTAACCAGCATTGCTATTTGTGTGGTGGAATATGAAATGATCATGGGAATGGTTTGTTTAGTTGCATCATGTGTGGTTTGAAGAAAGGTGAATGTTTTTTTTTTGTAGTCTCTCTCCAAAGAAAAAAAGTTGGATTTACTTAGTTTTTTTGTGTAATTTGGCTTGGGTAAATATTTGTGTGATGGAATATGCAATGATCATGGAATGGTTTGTTTTTTGCATCATGTGGGTTTTGAAGAAAGGTGAATGTTTTTTTTTTTTTTTGATTTTGTAGTCTCTCTCCAAAACAAAAAAAAGATGGATTTGTTTAGTTGCTTTGTGGAATTTGGCTTGTGTAATATTTGTGTGATGGAATATGAAATGATCATGGGAATCGTTTGTTTAATTGCATCATGTGTGGTTTGAAGCAAGGTGAATGTTTTTTTTTTTTTTTTGGACTTTGTAGTCTCTCCAAATAAAAAAAATGGTTTTATTTATTTGCTTTGTATAATTTGGCTTGGGTAATATATGCTTGAAACTGATGGCTACTTCCCATGTCTTTATTTAATTGACTCTGCAAATGGATGATGAGCTTAATTCTCAAGTTAACTATGTGGCTCATCTTGTGGACATAATTTTCTTTGTGTTGCCTTGGTGACTGTAATGAAGCTAAATACTTGTCATTCTTAGCACTGGACCTTTGTTAGTGTTGGTAATTTGACCCAATATTTGGTTTCTTGCACAATGCTGTTTCGTCTGACTTAATGTTGTCTGTTATAGGGCAATGGAGACTGTCATCAACCAACATGGTCTTGATATTGAAGCATTGAAGTCATCACGGCTTCCTTTGACTGGTGGTCCTCAAATAGGTGATTGATTATTCATGTTTGCCTATTGCAGAAAGGATGTTTGTGGTAGTTTTTATGTGGTTTTGATTTTATTGTTTGATAATTTATGCAGGATCTTCTTCACAGTCAGTTGTTACAAAAGATTCCAGAGTGGGCTTGGCTGAAAATGAGGTGTCCAAAATGGACCCTTTTGCTTCTGGCAGGCCACCAGTTGCCCCAAGTGGTGGAGCACCTGATTATTATCAAGGATCCGTGGCTCAAAGGAGTAGTCAGTCTTTTGATCAAGAAAGTCCATCTAGTTTGGATTCTAGGTCTGCTAACTCGCAGTCACAAGACAGACGTGATACTGCCAATTGGGACAAACAGGTGAATCAAAAGGATGGTAAAAAAGCTACAACAAAGAGAAAGAGGGGAGATACATCATCACCTGTGGAACTGCATGTTGACAGTCCTTCTCAGCTGGATCATCGCAGTACTGGTGTTAATGCAAGGAAGGGGAAAATGACCAAGGCTGAATCATCAGATGGTCTTCCAGTTAAAAGTGGTGAACTAACCAACTTTAACATGGCTCCAAATAGTGGTCAAATGGAGAATGTTTCGACTTTGCCTGCTAGCATGAGAACAATGCTTAGAGCAAACCAAGAAGGTCATCATTTATTGGCAAAGCAAACTGATTTGACAAAGATTGGCAATCCGATGGTTCGAGCACCAAATTCGAAGTATGCAGAAGACACGGAAGTCTCCTCTGCACATGTTGCTTCGGGGAAGCAGCAAGGTACTTCCTTACCTTCTACACAATGAGATTAGATGTGTATGTAATCAAAATAAAGCTGGATAACCTCTTTTAAAAAATCTCAGGTTCCCCAGTTTTCTTCTAATGTTCCTGGTAATATGATGGCAGAAATTCCAATGCAGCAGTTAATACCCATTAGAGATAGTTACTTTACATTGTGTTATATTCTGTTACAAAATTAGTTTGTATTCTGTTTGTTAGTTTTAACAGTTAGTTTGTTAGATGCTGACTCAGCAATGAGTCATACAGTCCTGGTATAAATAATTACCTCCTTGTATATTCTACCCAATGAAAGATTTACAGTTTCGTTTATCTTGTTCAAGTTCTTTCTCTCTCTTTTATCTTTCTCTGTTTTTCTATTAATACCCCCATCCCTTGGCTCAAGTAAGGGATTTGGAGAATTTTAAACCACAGGTAATGATATAACTTGAGTAGAGGTTATATTTAACATAATCATTGGAATGGAATAATTTATTTGAGTAGAGGTTTGCTTTAACACTGGTTCTTATATCAGTCATAGCTTTTCCTAAATTATTTTTTATTCTCTGCTGTTGGATACTTCACCATGATTAAGTCGTTATGAGAGAATGACTAACTGAGGAAATATCAATTTTACTTAGAATTGGATGTGATCAAAGAAAAACAACTATAATTTTGAATTTCTTATTGATTTCAGGTGCTTATGCAAAGGTTCATGGAGGGATGGTGGTTCCAGCTGGTGCATCTTCAATGGCCGAAGCTTTCTCAAATTCAATGCAATATGGTAGTGCAATTGAGCGTGACGGGGGAAGTTCTACTACTTTAACTGATGGACATAAAATTGCTCCGGTACTTGCTTTTCACTAATTTTTGCCTCAGCTTTTGCCTTTAAGCTCTATTTTTTCCCACCTAGCTATACTCATCTAACTTTAAAAGTTATTCTACTTCTGTTGCTCTCTTTTTAACTATGTTACTTGTATATAGTCAACTTGATTACTTGACCAGGTAATTTTATTGACAGATTGGCAGGCAAAATAGTGGGTCAGAAATGACTATGCTTAGACAAGGTGTTCCTCCTAGAGACACTGGAAAATCCACTGTTCCTGCCATGCCTGCATCATCTGCCATGCCTTTCAAGGAACAACAGTTAAAACAGCTTCGAGCTCAGTGCCTTGTTTTTCTAGCATTTAGGTAGACACTTCTTCTATCACCTTTTTGGATTTGAAAAAATGGACATAAATTATATTTTTGATTTGAAACTTTGTTATTCAATGTGCAGAAATGGTCTAGCACCAAAGAAACTACATCTTGAAATTGCACTTGGAACAGCTTTTTCTAGAGAAGGTAACTGATGTTTAATATTTTATTTAACATGTTGAAGATCTTTATTGACTATCTAGTGAGGAATGTGATGGTAATACAGATGGTTCTCGCAAAGAACTGATTGACCACAAAGGAAAATCACAATCTTTTAATGAACCAGGTAACACATCTGGGGCCATGATGCCATTTGGAGGTCTGAGCAATGTTAGACAGACAGATAAAAATCCTTCTGGTTCCTCTTCAGCTGGCAAAATTGTTGAGGCTGACTCTTTGTCAAAGGGAACTGAGAGCCCAAGAACATTGGAGGACAAAGCTAATCTACATGTCACAAAGAGAGGAGAGGTTGAAAGAAGAATTCAAGAAAGGGTGACTGCACAAGCTTCCTCAGCCACTTCATGTCAGCAGCAAGATTCTTCGAGTACAAGGGGTGCTGTAGTTGGTAATAATCATTTGGATGATGTTGACACCGGCAATATGCAGGTTGGAAGATCTAACCAATCTTCTGTTGTTGGCCAAAATAGCTGGGCTGGTTTCGCTGGTGCTAATGAGGTCTCAAAGGGACCTTCACAGATCTCTACTATTCAACATGAGTTGTCTATTGAAAGAAGAGAGAATATTCCTAGTCAGTTTCAAAATGTTGGTAATAACTGTGGTTCACGGAATCCCAATTCTGTTAATCACTTATCTTCCTTTTCTTTAAAAGAGCAATGGAAACCTGTTCCAGGGACAGACAGTGATTCTCATGGAGCAGCCATGATGAAGGATGGAAATGTGATGATAAAACATGTTTCTCCAGGTGAAAACCATACTCAACAAAACCATGTTATTGCAATCAGTTTCTTTACAGCTTGTGTTTTCTGAATCATTTCTAGTGTCAATAATTGATGGCCTTTCTGAATATTAATTGTGATTACATTCAGATGGATTCAAAACAGCTCCACTTGATAATGCATCCAAGCATGGCATCTCTTTTGCTACAGAGCAAGATGGGAATGAAAGGTTGGTATCAGCTGATTTGCCACCTTCTCCAAAATATACAATGTCAGAGAGATGGATCATGGATCAGCAGAAAAAGAGGCTTCGAGTTGAGCAAAATTGGGTGCAAAAACAGCAGAAAACAAAACAAAGAATGGCTACAAGTTTTCACAAGTTAAAGGTTTGTTTTACTTTTAACTGTCATTTTTTCTAGTTCAGTGCTTAATATGTTCTTGCACGTTCAAGTTATTTTTGCACCCTACACATATGCAATGAGTTATTGGTAATGACTACACGTTCCATAAACATGGTTGCCTGGGCTTCATTCCATGTATTGTAGGAAAATGTGAGCTCCTCTGAAGATATTTCTGCTAAAACCAAAAGTGTTATAGAGTTGAAAAAGCTTCAACTATTAGAGCTCCAACGTCGTCTCCGGAGGTAATTGGCATTCCTTCTTGTGTGAATAAATTTGTTATTTTCTTCAATTATCAGTTTGACAGTATATTCTCCCTTTCTGGGCAGTGATTTTCTGAATGATTTTTTCAAACCAATTACAACCGATATGGAACATTTAAAATCAATTAAGAAACATAGGCATGGTAGGAGGGCCAGACCACTTGAAAGGTATGAGCAGAAAATGAGGGAAGAGCGTCAGAAACGGATTCGTGAGAGGCAGAAGGAGTTTTTCAGTGAGATAGAGGTTCACAAGTATGTGCCCTTTCTGTTCATTTCTATTTGCCTTTTCTACCTCTTTAATTTTTCCAATGTATTGTAGTAGATAACTATGAATCGGTATTCTCCTTGCTCCTTTCCTCAATTATTACTTGAAATCTAGGGAAAAACTTGATGATGTATTCAAAATTAAGAGGGAACGATGGAAGGGTTTCAATAAATACGTGAAAGAGTTCCATAAAAGAAAAGAACGAATTCATCGTGAGAAGATTGATAGAATCCAGCGGGAAAAGATTAATTTACTGAAAATAAACGATGTGGAGGGCTATCTTCGAATGGTGCAGGTGAGGTTATTTTCTTATTTGATATAAATACATACAAGGCTTATTATGTATTGCATGCTTAATGCCATTTCCAATGGTACATTAGGATGCAAAATCAGATCGTGTAAAGCAGCTGCTTAAAGAGACTGAGAAGTACCTTCAAAAGCTTGGGTCAAAGCTACAGGAAGCAAAGACTGCAGCAGGGCGTTTTGGGCAGGATGTTGACGAGACAGGAAATGTCAGTTTTCTTGAGAATAGTGAAACAGAAAATGAGGATGAAAGTGATCAGGCAAAGGCAAGTTCTCTTCATGCATCTTTCTTACGTCTAAATCTTAAATTGTTCGATATGTGACTTATTTGTTCCAATTCTTTTTTACAGCATTATATGGAAAGCAATGAGAAGTATTATAAGATGGCTCACAGGTATTAGTTCTGCACTTATTACTCTTAAAATAGGTTTCTTGGTACTGTAAGTTGCTTATATTTTTGCTATTAATGAAAGGATAAACAGCATAGGAGACTGGGGAGTTTACTGGTTTAGTTTTTTAGTTTCAACAGATCAAAAGTGTTAATGGTGCATTGGTTCCATTAATCTATAGATATGTATATGAAATTTCTACTGTGTTGAGTAGTCCTTCTGCTTCTTTCTAAGATTTTCCCTCCCTGCAGTATAAAGGAGAGCATTCAAGAGCAGCCATCTAGTTTGCAAGGCGGGAAATTGAGGGAGTAAGTTAAATATTTTCCTTTTTATAATGCATGTTATTTAGTTGAAACATGCTTGAGTCTTGCAATCATAGTTATCAGAATCTTATGATTTGATAAAATTTAGTTACCTACCGATTTGTATCATAAGATGAATAATGAATCTGAAATAACTTTGTATCTTAAGATACATGAATGAATCTGTGCAATTTTGTATCATCAATACGATTCACATGATCCAACGATTGGTTTTATATATATATATATATATATTAGTTTTTATATATATATATATTTATTTATTTATTTACTTACTTCTCTTTCACCAATTCTCATGAAAAAATAAAAAGTCATATAAACTTAAAATTGTTAAATGAAAAGAATTGAAGGAATACTTCTGAACTTATCCTATTTGATTGTTCCACTACTTTATTCTATTTAGTTTTGTTTCCATTCTTCTAAAATAAAGGCTTCACAAACTCAGATATAACTAATAATTTTGTTTTATAAGACTTCTGGTTAAGTTGTTTTATGTATTTCCAGTTTAAAATCTTTTCATTGAACACTATATATCATTTATATGATATATTTGAAGTAATTTTTTATTGTCTTGAATCTTATGAATTGATACAAATTATATTCACGATTCAAATCTCAATTTGATAACCATGCTTGCAATGGAGATCCAAGTTTTTTTGTTGCATTTAGTTCTTGTTTATAGTTTTTTTTGTGACTCTTCATCTTCTTTGTCTTGGTGGGGATTTTATCTTTCTCTTCTTTTTGTCAGTTTTCTTAATCCTGTATGACAAGCAAGGACTTTGGACTTTCATTCTCTATTTTTTGGGATCTAAGGACTTATATTATTTATGATTGCAATTTTTGTCCTTAGATATCAAATGAATGGCCTGAGGTGGCTGGTTTCCCTATACAACAATCATTTGAATGGAATTCTTGCAGATGAAATGGGACTTGGTAAAACCGTACAGGTAAACAATTTTTGTGAACTGAGGAATGCAGTATACTCAGCTGGATTCCTATTTTATTCTTTTTTGTCTTTTTTAATTAGCATTTTTGGTAGTATGTTATTTATTGTCTTTATCCTTTTTGAATAGTTTGTGCTTTTTTTGGGATTTTACAATTATTACAGTAAAATATACATGCTGAAGATCATGGATCATATTTTGCAATAAGAAGATTGGAAGAAATTTTGTATCTATAAATTCTAACACCCTTTTATATAGGTTATTTCTTTAATTTGCTATCTGATGGAAACAAAAAATGATAGAGGACCGTTTCTCGTGGTTGTGCCCTCTTCAGTTCTACCTGGTTGGGACTCAGAAATAAGCTTCTGGGCTCCTGGTGTTCATAAAATTGTCTATGCTGGACCGCCAGAGGAGAGGCGTCGGTTATTCAAGTAATTGGACTTTAGATATCAACCCCTTTCATCTATTTGATGCTTATGTCTTGGTGTGTTCCTTATCAGTTCTTTCATATTTTAGGGAAAGGATTGTTCACCAGAAATTCAATGTTCTTTTGACTACGTATGAATATTTGATGAATAAGCATGATAGACCGAAGCTGAGCAAAATACATTGGCATTATATAATAATTGATGAAGGCCACCGCATAAAGAATGCTTCTTGCAAGTTGAATGCTGACTTGAAACACTACCAGAGCTCTCACAGATTGCTGTTAACTGGAACACCATTGCAGGTATTTTTTTTTCCCCCCCTTAGTTTTTCAAATATATACATGTGCTTGTTCTTGGAAATAACTGAAAGGTTTTGCTCAACCCTTATTGGAGGCTCATGCTATGTCCTTTGTTTCACTTTTGCCCTTATTTTTATAACAAAATGTTATATGATTGCTGGTTTCATTATTTTATAATTTACATTTATATGCAGAACAATCTTGAAGAACTATGGGCACTACTTAATTTCTTGTTACCAAACATTTTCAATTCATCGGAGGACTTCTCTCAATGGTTTAACAAGCCATTTGAGAGTGCTGGTGATAGCTCACCTGATGAAGTAAGTTTTGGATTATTTCTGTTTATATCTATTAAATTTATGTAGTCTTGAATTCTAATTTAAGCCTCATTGATTTTTATGTACTTATGTTATTTTCTATCTATAAATAGGCTTTATTGTCTGAGGAGGAGAATCTCTTGATCATTAATCGTCTGCACCAAGTTTTGAGACCATTTGTTCTTAGGAGATTGAAACATAAGGTTTTTAATGCTCAACTTTAAGCATAATTCCTAGTCTCCTTGGGTTTCTGTATTGTATGATCAGAGTTTATTCTTTATCAATATACTTTGCATGGCTTATGATTTTTGTTTTGATTCTTCTAATCAATACTTCATTCTTATTAGTTAATAGTATGTAACTACACGCATACACACACATGTTCACATAATGTTATCAAAGTATATGCCTCTCTTCATGCATATGTTCATAATTCATTTTTGTTGTTGTTAAGGTCTCTTAATTTCTTTGTTCATGTTCATGCAAACTTCCCAAAAGTTTAGCAGTATGTGTATTATAGCTTTTTATTGATAACTTCTCTTTCATTGGAAAATATAGAGTTTAGGCAACCTAAAGCACAATTATCAAAAATACTTATTTTGAAAGTTAACAGAAATTTGATGAACATCTCGTGTAATATAGAATTGGTGTTTAGTATCGGGTATAATGTAGAATTACTCAGGCCATTTGCTGCACTCTTCCTTTATTGGTCTGTTATCTGACCTAAATCTTTATTTTTTTTTTCATCAATTTTGATGAGTTGGAATATGATTTTTGTAAGCTGCAGTTTCAGGCATGTTTACTTTGAAAAAAGTTTTCTGTTTTAATTTCTTCTTTTCACTTTCAATTTAAAAAATGACACCTTGTTTTCATTTTGTTTCCTGATTTCAAAGATTTGTAATGAAAACAAGAAAACAACTTTTTTGTTTTGTTTTTAGTGTTTCTGATAGAACCTGGTTTCAAGAGAAATCAAAACTGTATTATTAATAGAAAAAAATTACAGAAGAGTGTAATCCCAGAATAAAGCTCCTCAGAGAAGAGATAGTTCTCTCTCTGCCTACCCATAAGGTTTCTAACAGAAAACATACTTAATGATCATCACACTCATTCCCCCTCTCCCTATAACCACTCGCATATCCTAACTAATTGCCACATTGCAGGTCTTCTCTAACTCTCCTATTCAGCTTAGTTGTTAGGCTTAGGCCCAAACCCAGTGTCCTAACAGTTTCCTATACAACTCTTTGAAAACAGGAAACAAAGTGAAAACAGGGTGACATTTTTGTAAATAAAATAAAATTAGAAGTTGTTTTCTTAAACCAAATAGTCCCCTAGCTTGTCTGTGTTAAAGATATACGAGCTTCTGAAATCATCGTGTCACTGTTCTTGTGTTTTCAATTTAGGTTGAAAATGAGCTGCCTGAGAAGATTGAGAGACTAATAAGATGTGAGGCTTCTTCATATCAAAAACTTTTGATGAAGAGGGTGGAAGAAAATCTTGGTTCTATTGGCACTACAAAGGTATCTTTTCTGGTACTTTCTTCTTTGTGTTGAATGATGTTTCTTGACCTTTTGATGCTGGACTAGGAATTTATACTTATATGTATATGTACTCACTCTGCTGGTCTAATTGAAATTTATAATTTTTAGGTTCGATCAGTACACAACTCTGTCATGGAACTTCGTAATATATGCAATCATCCATATCTCAGCCAGCTTCATGCAGAGGAGGTATATTCTTATCTTATGAGTGGTTCTTTCTCTAATTGAGTGCAATTTGTGAATGTTTTTAACTGGTACTCACTCAGAAAATGGATTTTATGATATTTTGTTATGGTGTGATACTTTTCTTATGTGAAACTAAAAGACTGAAAAATGGTGTGGTGTTCTATTACATAAATTATGAAGCATCATCTCTGGATCATTTTCTAAATAGGCAAAATGTTAGGACTTAAATGAGGATATGGGCCCAATTGGTCAAATTGCACATCAGCAGCAGAAGCCCACAGCATGGAGAGTTTGGTGTGGGTTGAACCACATTAACTTCTATGTTTATATCTCTTCTCCATATTGTATTTTGTGCCTTTGTGGATCCATTTACAATGTAAGGTTTGTCTATAGTATTTTATTGCTTTCTAACTTCAATGATGCAGCCAGAAAGTAATAAAATTATTTGCAGAGGCCATAACTTACACTTCCAAAATGGGTGTGTTATCTGTCTGAAGTAGTCAACTTTGTTTATTTGACTATTTTAGCAGGGATTTATGTGATTATGTATTTGTTGTTCTTTACTTTTGGGTATGCTACAATATGACTTTTTGCTGTTTGCAGGTGGATAACTTCATACCTAAACATTATCTGCCACCAATTGTTAGACTTTGTGGGAAGCTTGAGATGTTGGACCGTTTATTACCAAAATTGAAGGCGACAGATCATCGGGTATGAAACATCCTATAATAATTGTTGCTGGATGACTACATTTGACTTATGTCGTGTCAGTATTGACTTGAGCTGTTATAACTGTGAGGATATTTTGTAAACTTATTTACCATGCATGCATCTGTTTGTTCAAGATCTAGTTGTCTAGTTGCTCCTTTGGATGCTGAATGTGTTTGACAGTTCATTCTCCCTTTGCTAAATCTATGAAACTAAAATGGTTCTTTATTTAATGATTACCTTATTAATGATTTATTTTTGGAAATTTATCTTTTGCTGTCTGATATCATACTGTCAATGCTTTTTCAGGTTCTTTTCTTTTCGACAATGACTAGGCTTCTGGATGTTATGGAGGAATACTTAACCTTAAAACAGTATCGGTACCTCCGGTTGGATGGGCATACATCAGGAGGTGATCGTGGTGCTCTGATTGATCGTTTTAACCAACCCAATTCCCCATTTTTTATTTTCTTGCTCAGGTACTTTTGGCATCTACTACAGTACTAGGTCAATTAAAAACATTGAATGGGAATTTTTTTTTTTGGTGGGGTTTGGTTTCCTGGAAATTTGGCCGAATCCCTCCTATTGACATCTATATAGATTTGTTTGACAAAATAGGGGACCCTGGTTCAAATCTTAATCTATATTTTAACTTTTATATTGCTGACATTCATCTTTTTTTAGGGTCTGTTTGGTCTTAAGAAAATGTTTTCCTATTTTTCATTTCCTGTTTTCATTTTCTGAAAACTGTTCATTTTCAAATTTTCATGATTTAGAAAATGTTTGTTTTTCTATTTTCATTTCCTGATTTCTTTTTTGTTGAAATCACCATCGTAACACTCGAACCCACCCCATCACGGAACACCTTGTTACCACCACTGCCCCACTGTTGTCTTCTGCTTAGAACCACCATCTATTCAAACCATCAAAGCCCACAAAGCCACTGAGACCATCGACTTCCACCGAATCAAAAGTATTGATGTCGTCCCCAACTCCTCGCCGTCAAAACCATTGACTCACCACCAAATTAAAAGCATTGATGTTGTGACCGACTGTGCCATCAAAACCACTGATGTCTCCGACCTGCCATTGCCAGTCCTCATCAGAACCAATTGTACCTCCTACAGCATGTGTCCATCCACCCCTAGCTCCAACCACCATGCTTTGCTTATTGCTACACAGAATCCATGAATCATCGTGTGCCACTGCGAGTAAACTTCCACCGGACCCTGGTCACATATTCTCTTAGGCATGACACCATCAAAAGAGGGGCAGAAAACATAGAAAAGCACATGCTAGAAAAGACTTCTTTTCTTTTTCAATTTTGGGCTTGTTTTTGAAAATGTTTTCGCGAAAGTATTTTCTAAATTTAAGCAAACGTCTTTTCAGTTTCCAATGAAAATGAAAATAGAAGATAGGCAAACCAAACAGCCCTGTAGATCTTTTCATTTTCTATTCAACCTTAAAGAAATTGACTTTTTAGGTTGTAAGTGATCTTCATCTCCCCCCGCCCCCTTTTGCAAATGGTTGATAGACAATTACATACTTTCCTAAGATTAAGATGAGGTCAAGATTTTTTTTGCATCTGCCTTACGAAGAGTGATGTGAGTACTCTCTTGTCTAAAAAAAGAAACCTCACATTCTCATGGCTTATGACTAAATGGAATTTGATGATTAACATAAGCTGAAATTCGTGAAAACAGTTAGAGTTGAAGAGTATAAGAAACATTAACAACTGGGTGTGCATTGCCTTTCTAAATCTGAAATCTGGAAAATTGTTGAGTTGCACCTGTAGACAAAAATGAAAAATGAATGCTTAGTGCTATTCAATTATCAAGATAATTGATGTTATGATGAAATTCTGCTGCTGCACTCTAATATAATATTTTCAAGATTTCTGTATGCTTATTGTTGGAAAGCCACCTTAGTTGCAGTCGCCCTTAGCCTGTTTTAATTGTGGCCTCTTTGGGCTCCTCAGTTGCAGTCTTGAGGTGTGGGGGTTTTAGTCCCACATTACCTAAAGATATGGCTTAATAGAATTTATAAAGATTGGGTAATCCTAACCTTACAAACTGGCTTTGTGGGGTTGAGGCCCTAATCCAAATTCTAAGACTTATTTTTGGTTGCACTTCTAGATGCTTCTTGATGAAAGTCATTTCACTGCTGTAAGTTGGAAATAATTGGATTGAAGTTGTCATTTGTCTTTGTGTGATTGAAAACTTGCACATAATTGGATATAAGTTGGAAACGTTTCTTGCTTTCTTGTATTTTTTTTTTTTGGAGGGATTTGGTTTTGAAACTTGTTTGGCAATTTTCCCCACACATTTTTTTTAGATATAATCTTAAGGACAAATCAGATCTAATTTATATTGTGTACTTGATTATCTTTTATATTGCTGACATTCATCTATTGTCAAAAAAGCATTCGAGCTGGTGGTGTTGGAGTGAATCTTCAAGCTGCTGACACGGTGATATTATTTGACACTGACTGGAATCCACAGGCAATGAAATTTCTTTTATATGGTTTTCTAAATAAAATTGTTTGCTTTTGTGGCTAATTGTTATGATCTCATTTGTTGGTATATTTTCAGGTTGATCTGCAAGCTCAAGCAAGGGCTCATAGAATTGGTCAAAAGAGGGATGTTCTTGTTCTTCGGTTTGAAACAGTTGGTGCTTTTCCCTTTGAATTAATGGTTTTATCATTGGTGGGACTTTTGTTGATATAATTGTATATATGCTACAGCTCTGTTACAGCAACATGAATTTTTTCTTAATAGAAAAATGAATTATTAAAGAGAGTAAGTTTTAAGAAAAGTTTAACTACGATATCTGGTCCCTATCACACATTGTTGATTTTAAAACAATTTGCCATATTATAGTTATGCTCCTTACTCTACAGTGAGAATTAAGAAGTGTTCTAATATTCAAATTTCATTCATTGTAAAATGTATCCGCCGTTCCTGTTGAGTGGTGGTCATAAAATGGCCTTTTACAGTCTTTGGCCATATACAAATTCAGAATTTTTGGAGTCATATACCAAATTGTTATATAAATTTTTGATTTTTGGGAGTTACCTTTTCCCTGTCTTTATCTTGCAAAATATGTTTGGCTTTGCCCCTGCGTCTAGCTTGTCTGCTTAATTGTTTGAATTGATAGTAGCTTTTTAGGCATTAATGCTATAACATTACTGCAAATGTAGTTCTATTGTTTCATATATGCTGAAGTTGCTTCTTCTGCTTACAAGGTTCAAACTGTTGAAGAACAAGTCAGGGCTTCGGCTGAGCACAAACTTGGCGTTGCTAATCAGAGCATTACTGCTGGTTTTTTTGACAATAATACAAGGTTGGCGATGCTGTGATGTTTCACCTTTAGTTTATTACAAACTTTCTAAGTCAGCTCTGAAGTTTCTGTTGTCTCTGTTTATTGCAGTGCTGAAGATCGAAGAGAATACTTAGAAGCGCTCCTGCGCGAGTGTAAGAAAGAAGAAGATGCACCTGTTTTGGACGATGATGCTTTAAATGATCTCTTAGCTCGCAGGTTCTTTTTTAAATCCTTCTACCATCTGTCTATCTGCTTGTTTTCTGATGATTAATTATGTTGTTGGATTTTTTCTTTCTACTTACACACATACTAGAATGTGTCAATTTTTTGAGAATGACAACTTGGTGGGTGCAGTGCAGTAGGAATTAATGGAAATTTGTGTAAAGATATGTGTTTGATTCTTTACTGCCTCCATTTTAATTAATTATAGAAAATGGTTCCTGATGTATTATTGTCATTTCAGCATTCTACCTTTTGCATTGCTGCTTTAAGTCACAGCTTACCATGTTACTTTGTACGCAAGCATGGTAGCCCTTCCTATCACACGGTGCTAGTAAACCTTTGATTGTTGATAAGATCTTTAAGTATTACAACTGTTTGTTTGTCCATTGTAATTGCATTTACAATAACATTATAACTACCTTATAATTTAGTTTTTTTCCCTCTTTGGTATTTCTTCTTCCACCTAAATTCTTTGTTAAAAGAGAGAAGAATAAAAAGAGATTTGATGCAAGTTTTGTTTTTGTTGGCAGTGAAACAGAGTTAGACGTATTTGAAGCTGTTGACAAAAAAAGGAAGGAAGATGAGCTGGTATTCTATTGAGTATTTACTTAGGCTTTTCATCAGCATACATAGCTTTTTAACTGTTGTTTGCGAAACGGAGAATCTCACTGGAGCTCCAAAAAAAATTGTTGCAGGCTACATGGAAAAAATTGGTGCTTGGTCAGGCAACTGATGGCTCTGATCTTATTCCTCCACTTCCTGCTCGTCTGGTCACTGATGAAGACCTGAAACAGTTCTATGAAGCAATGAAGATATCTGATGTGCCTAAGGGTGAGGTAGAATCTAGTGGGGTAAAGCGAAAGAGCGGATATCTTGGGGGCCTTGATACAAAACAATATGGCAGGGGAAAGCGTGCGAGAGAGGTTTGTTTGTATATTTTATTCATTTGGATTGTGTGGTCAGTTGTATTTGAGTATGCTCTGCTTCATCATACCTTCATATTATGAGTTTTTCTTAGGGTAATCTTGTATAATTTGATATGCATAACTTAAAATGTGATGCTCAAGAGGCAGAAGAAAAAAAAAAGTAAATTGAAACATACTGTTGTACTACCTTGTGTGTTAGATACACTATCTAATTACTTGTCACCATGTACATATGTTTAAAAGGTACGTTCCTATGAAGAACAATGGACAGAGGAGGAGTTCGAGAAGATGTGTCAGGTTGAAGCTCCAGATTCACCCAAAGTAAAAGAAGTGGCAGAGATGAGTTATCCAGCAAATACTTCCAGCTCTGTTGCATCTACTACTAACTCACAACCTGTGGCTGTGCCTCCAGTGGTCCCAACATTGCCAACTGTGGAGAGTTTGCCAGTGCAGCAGGTTAAAGAGATAACCCCACCAGCTAAACGTGGCCGTGGAAGACCTAAAAGAATAACTTCAGATAAGTCACCAGCTGCAATGGCCCCTCCAGTAACTTCTGGAACTGTTGAATTAGACACACAATTACAGAAAGGAATTGGGTCTGGACATTTAGCATCATCGACTCCTGATTCTGTTGCTCATTCTGCTGAAGTTATAGGTGTGAATGCACCCATGCAGCAGTCTGATACAGGAGTTGCTCCTAATGCACAGCCTGCCATTCCTATGCCTACTATGCCGCCAAATGCTCAGGTAGCTGCTGTTCCTGTTTCTGTACCTATTCAAGCAAGAGGACAGGGGCGGAAAAGTCATGGTGGTGAAGGCATTAGACGGAGAGGGAAGAAGCAGGTCATGATTTCACCTCCTATCCCTGGTGGTTCTGTTGGTCCTGATTTAAAGGTGAATGAGCAATTGGAAGATAAATTGGTGAGTCCTTCTTCAGGTCAAGCTATCACCCAGAGTGAAACTGTTTCTAGTCTTGCTGCAGTACCCAATCCCCCTTCTACTTTGAACAGTGGAAAGGATCCTTTGGGTGTTGGGATTGTTTTGAATTCTCAGGCACCACCTCCTCTGCCCTCTATTACAACCATGGTTCAAACTGCACCTTATCCGCCCATACAGATGCAAAGTAAAGGACAAAATCAGAAGTCACCAACTGGAGTTTCCCGCCGAAGGGGAAAGAAACAGGCAACAATAATAGGTCCTGTTCCAGATGTTTTACATCAGGATTTACATCAAACTGCCAATTTACCGATTTCATCAGGCAGTATGTCAGGTGAAAAAGCCACTGAATTAAAAAGCTTGCAAGAGAACAATGTTCAAGAATCAAAATGTGTCCAGGATCAAGCATCACGGAACCTAGGTGATCAGTATTTGAAATTAATGCAAGGATCAGATGATTCAGCCAAGCAGGCGGTGATCATGTCTTCGTGTCAAGATAGTACAATCAAATCTCCAGGTGAATTGTGCATTGCAGTATGAAGTTCTTAACGCCTTTTCATTTGTTTTAGAAAAGATCTTGGATATAAACTCAGAAATTTTTTTGCAGGGCAAGATCTTGAGAAGGTTAAGAATCCTGATGTTCATGATTCTTCTGTGAAGGTTGTTGAATCTTCTGAAATTACCTCATCAAATATTGATGAAGTTTGCAATGACTCAAGGAATGAAACTTTATCTGTCAGAACATTGCCTGTTACTGAGGTGACAAAGGATCAACATCCAGTTGGTAAAACTCATAATCAAACTGTTGAAACATCAAAAACCATCCCTTCAGTTGTCGATACTCCAACTAATTCCTTGACTGGCAGCGGTGAAACTACAGAAAGCATCAGCAAGTCTTTAGATCCCCTGACTCCAAAGATTGTTCCCAGTACTTTAAGTGCTGTTTATCCTTCCACACCAGGCTCTGAATCTACTCATCCAGGTTCAATTGAATCCATGCCTACCAAAAGGCAAGGTCGTAAAACTCAAAATAGAGCTGAGCCACCACGGCGTAGGGGAAAAAAATCAGCTTCAGTGTTACCTGTTGTTCCTGATGCTGTTACTAGTCAGGATCCCAAGTTAAGTCATGCACAAAATTCATCAGGGGATTCATTGCTTGGTAAAGCCACTGCAAATGTCACTCAAACCCAAGCATTTGAGATCCTTTTACCCAGTGGAGTAGTTAGTCATGATTCTTCAAAAAGAAAAGAGAGAGCAATCAATTCTACCCAAAATAAGCAACAGAAAGGTGCATCAACAAGGATTGATGGTGCACCTATATCCACATTTCACATGATCAACGATGTTGCACGGGTAATGAAGGAAGTTTTCTCTGGAACTTGCATACCAAAGCCTAAAACTCATGATTCTGCTGGGAGTGAAGATAGGAATACATCTGCTGTACATGTTACGACTAAAGCTGCAGTGGATGCCTCCAATAATCAGAGTTTGGAGGATAAAGCACGATGTGATACGGCAACTACTGCTGCAGCATGCCTTACTTCGAATGTTGCTGTGAATGTTTATGAAAAACAATCAGAAGTGGCATCCAATACGCAGAATTTGGAGGGTAAAGCAAGTATAGATATGCCAACTACTGGAGAACATAGCCTGACATCAGATATTAAAGAAAAGGCTGAACAGACACAACCTTGTGTTGAAAGCTCAACCACAGAGTGTAAAATAGCTCTCGATACAACTCTCGTTGCTGCCCAAAAGACTGATGGTTCTTCCGAGAGACTTCCTACCAGTTGTGCCCTCAATGATTTAAATATAGATACTTCTTGCCATCAGACACATTCATCTTCTGGTGCTGAGCCTCTTGTGGTAATTGATCATAAACTTAGAAACCAATCTGGCTCTTCAGAGAAGTGTTCAAGATCTTCTCCACTTGATATTGGTGGCACAGGATGCCCACCAATTCCATTGGAACCAGAAACTTTTAGTAATAATCCTATATCTAGTCAGGCCGATACCTGTACTCAGAGCCATTCCTCCACAAATGAACCTCCTGATATCACAGAACATATTTCTAATGAAAAATTGGAGCCTTCAGAACCAACTTTGAAATCTTCATCTCTTGCTTGTGTTGACGGCTCTGGGTTATTGGCTCAGGCTGAAAATTTGGGTGATCAACCACAAGCGGTGCCATCTAGTCCTGTAACAGATCCTCATCTAAGGACAATGATAGTTTCTAGTATTTCAGAACATACTGAAATTAAAAATGAAACAGAGTCTAATTTAAAAGCTTCTGCTGAACTCTCTTTTGATGAGGGGATTGTTGGGGATAAAATTACTGCTTCTCAGTTGCTGGAGCCCAAGAATCGGATTACATTTGGTCATAGTTCTCCGAAGGCATTAGAACCCTCCATGAAACAGTATTCAGAATCAGCTTCTGAAATGGAAGGTCCTGTGGATCTTAAAGCTGTTCAAGTTCAGAAGCATCCAGATGCAGTAGAACCTGCTGAATTTCATGGTACTCCATTGATTGAGAGCCACTCAAATCCTCTCCATGAGGAAAAAAGGGATGAAGATTCCGTGTGTGAACAGCTTCAGTCTTGTGTTGCTAAACCTATGAATATTGACCCTGTTTCCCATGAAAATATAGTATTACCCAAGCCTATTGGCAATCCAAAGACTGATTTCTCTGAGGTTTGCCATATGGAAATGGACACATCTGACAGGTTTGTGTTGCCACAACCTTCTGGTTTGGAAGCTGTAGTGAATGATTTGGTAGGTATTTCTGGTGTTGGCAGTCTTGTAGAGGGAACTATGACTGACGCTGCAGTTTTGTCCCCATCAACCTTGGTAGAAGAGCAAAATAGGGGCTCAGCTGTAATCATCAGTCCTGTTAGGAGTTCAGAACCTTTGGAAGAGTCAATGGAGAAGGACGTGGCTAACAACTCGGTAATCCAGGAGGAGACAAAAGTTGATAAAGTGGAAACTGATGATTCATCCATTAGTCAGATTTTGCATGTAAAACACGAGGTTTTTCAAGAAAATGTGAATTTGCCTTCCCATCTGATGACAAAGGAAGAAAACATAGAAGGCTCATCCACAAGGCACCTATCTATCAGCTCATCTCCATCATATGAATTGAAGGATTCTAAAATTGAAATATGTGATAAATATATATCTCAGGTTGGTGATTCTCAGACTGGATCTGAAGATAATATGTTGAAGAGCTTGGATTTAGTTTCATCTCCTTTGGCAAGGAAAGAAGAAGGGATCAGTTCTACATCTGATAATGATGGTTCTGAAGGCCATTCAATGTCTCTGAAGATACCAGTTTGCTCTAATGTCCCAGATACTGTTGAGCCTTCATTGACCCAAGTGAAAGAGGAAGAAAATATTGGGGTATCATCTGACAGTAAATTGGTTGTAAGGTCTGTACCTGAAAATGATATGGAAGGATCTATTCTTTTGCCAGAAAATCCAGAGCTGGAAATGAATAAAATGTCATCAGATTCCTCAATGACCGCAATCCATTCTGTGGAGGGTCAACTGTCGTTGGTAAAAGGAGAAAGCTCGGAAATTAAAATTAGTGATCAAATGGATGCTTCTCAGGTTTCTGAAAATGATTCAGAAAGGCTTACTTCCAAAAGCATGGACGCACCTTCTTGCCCACAGATGGAGGGAGATAATGTTGATATGTTATCTGACAAGGGTCCTCTCTGCAGTTCCCTTGCTCCAAGTGAACCAAGAGATATTTTGATTGAGAATAGTACGGATGGCACCAAGGTATGTTATCTTGTACATATTTAGCACATTTGGCTTTGTAATTTTTTCTCCAATTTTGTACTTACTTTGTTTATGCAGGATCCTGTTGCAAATCCATTACGACAACAGAAATTAGAATGTTCTGAAGATGAGAGGGTTGATGAAATGAAGACATCTGATATTGGCAGGGTTGATCCAGGACTGACATCCATAAACACAGATTTGCATTCTTCCTTGGTGATGGAGCAAGTTAAAGCTGATGTATCATATGATAGCCCACTGACTGCTGGAGAACCAAAATATTGTTTGACTGGAGAGAATTGTGAAGATGCTAATGAGGTATGGCATTTGGCACCTATTAGTTTACTGGTAGTTCCTATTCCTTCAATTTTACTCTTGTATCATTTCTGCTGGAACCCGTTACCAATCCATTAACTTTACAGGAATCAAATCCTTCAGAAGCTGAGATTGGTAATCAAATGGATGCATCTGATGTTGCTGGGGTTAATAAACGACTTTCACCAAGTAACATTATTGTGCCATCATCTTCCATGATGACAGAGGACAATACGATTGTGGTGTCATCTGACAGGGGTCCACTCTGCAGCGTGCTAGTACCCAAGGAATTGAAAGATTGTCAGACTGAAGAGGGGAGCTGTAAAGATGCCAATCAAAGCAAGACACAGGTTGGTTCCCCCTTTAGACTCTGCAAACCTTTTATCTTGGTTTTACAGTCAGTAGGTTTATTTCATTTTTAAGGTAGTTAATTCGAACAATTTATGTAATATTCTATTTAAAAGCATATTGTGACTGAGAGGGTAAGAAAATTTCTCCAGTAGAAAGTAAAACATTAAAATTTAAACTGTCTGGCTTAATTTATTATGATTGTACACTTATTTGTAACATCCCACTTTTCCAGAATCACCACTGCATTGTTTCTCTTCTAATGCCCTGTATATGGAATCAGTATTAGGCATTAGCACATTAGACAAATTTGGCGATGATTTAATATTACGCATACAGCTTCCATGGTTTTGTATGCATTAAAACAATATCTGTGGTCTATTGTTTCCATTACTTCTGGCCTGTGATTCCATCTTATGCATCCCAGGTTGGTGGGATATCTGTGGACGATATCACAGCATCAGAGGGAAAAAAGGAGGTGGAGACATTGTCTGATGAGGGCCCACAAGGAATCCTTGAAGCTCAGGATGGATCAAGAGGATTAGCTGACATTGAGGATGGGACAGATTGTAAAAGCTGTGCCTCTGAGGTGGCAAATGTATCTGAATTCCCAAATCCCTCAGTATCAGTTGAGAAGGTGGAAGGCTTATCTAAGGAAGGTATTGTTGGCAGCCAAGCAACAATGCAGGTATCAGAAGAATCTGAAGCTGTTACGGGAGATGGAATTGATGTTACTCCAGATTGTTCGGCTGTGCCAGAATCTGCGTCAATTGGTGAGGCTTCATCTCTGTGCTCTTCAGCAGCAGGGAGTGAACATGTGGACAGCTTGTCTGAGAAGGATTTAGTTGGCAACTCTGAAGCAAAATTTGACACTAAAGAATCTGAAGCTAGTGTTTCTAACCAGGAAAATCAAGTCGTGCAAGAAAATGCATTAGAAGACATGGACCATGAAGAGAACTTGTCCGAGAAGGATTTAATTGACAACACTGTAGCAAAGCTTGACACCAAAGAATCTGAAACTGGTGTTAGTAACCAGGAAAATCAAGAAAATGCATTGGAAGACATTGAAAATTTCCCTCCTTCTGCAGCAGAGAGTCAGATTGTAACCGAGAAGGCACCTGAAAAATCTTCGGATGAGAAGAGTTCAGTGGAAGGAGAAGCCCAAGAATCTGAAACCAAGTAATGAAATCTGTCCTTGTATATATTATTATTATTATATCATATCAGGTGTAGGGATTTTTGTATATATATATATATATGTTGTAATTTTCCTTTTAAATCGTGCTGGTTATCCTATACTTGATCTTGGAATATAATTATTAGGTATTTTTGCCATAGGCGATTTGTTGAAACGGTATCCCAATACATCTATTTAAATAGGATATTTCAATGTTAATCCTCAAACAAATTATAGTGAAAGTGTGTTGTTTTTTATTGGGTTGCTGAACAGATATGTTATAACCAAGGTTTAGTGTTTCTTGAGTGAATTTAATCAAGATGCGACTTAATTGATGGCTTTGAGAGAGGAAATTGGTTTACAAAAAAATTAAAATTGTGACTTAGGAGGAGGTTGTTCTCTCTATTTTCTCTGCACTATACTGCGGGTGTGTTTGAATTGGCATTGAGTTCCATCGAATGCCAAATCTTCTGTGTCATCTTTGTGCATTGGAATGTGAGATTGAGGTAAAACATACATTGCGTCTATAACGTAATCTTGAATTTAGAGTGTAGTTTGCCGGTGTTATGAAGTAAAGAATTGTCGAAGTCGACAACCCGAAGGAATGTTGAAGTAAACATAGTGTTTAAATAATTTGAATTCAATGTTTAAATTATAGATTTTTCTTTTTGGAAAAAGGTAAAAGTAATTTTACAAAACTTTCTTGATTGGAATTATTTTCACTGGAAAGGATAAAAGTGGTCTTGCTCACTTATCAAGAGCATTTTATATATAGTGTATTTGGATGGAGTTTTTTTATAAACACTAAGAATAAAAAAAAATTAATTTTTTTAAGTTAAAATTAATTTATACATAAGTTACAGATAAGATTTTGAAAATGATAACATAAAATTTTCTATAAATTATTATTAACATATAAAAAAATTATTTTTATTTTTTTATTCTATTCATCTACAAGTATTTATAGAAAAGTTTATTAAATTTATTTATAATTTTAATCAATCACGTAAAGAACGGTGCGGAACTGGTTTGTTGATTTTTAACTTTTTAATTAAAAAACAGTATTTAATTTTATTTTGGTGCGAACAAAATCGTACTCCATATTATGATTGATTGATATAATTTTAACTTAACATTATAATGATTTATAATTATATTAATCATAATTAAATTTTAATTATAGTTGTTAATGAATATTAGTGTTATTAAATTTAAATTTTATTACATTTAATTTGATTTCATTTTTAATTTTGACTATTCTATTATGATTATGAGTAATGATATCTATAGGTGAAATTTAATTTCTAATATTTTAAAATTATGAATATTTTTATTTAATATTTTTAATATATTATATTTAAAATTAGAATAATATTACTTAATTATTGTCTTTATCTGTTTAATGACATAACGAGTCTGGTTTTAAAAACCTTGTATAATCTCAAATGCTTAAAATATTTCTAATATTTTGTGTGTTTTTACTGTAATAAATAATTTTATTGAGAATCTTTAACTTTTGTTTTCTTATTCAGTGCTTTAAAAGGGCATTTGTTTGCATTTACCTTAAAAAAAATAAAAAGTGAAAATCTCTTTAATAATTAGTTAAACATTTTTTACTCAATATATAAAATAAAAAAAAAATTGTCTTAAAATGAATGTAGCATTACTCCTCATTAAATAACTTAAATCTCAGTCTTTCTTTTAATATGATAGAAAAAAATTAAAAGTTTTTAAAATAAAGAAAATATACTTTCGACAATAAAATATAACAATAGCCATTAGTTAAAAAATTAATACTTGAAATTTTATTTAATTTTAGAGTTTGTTATATATAATTTTATACAATTTTTAGTTATTGAATTTATTATCTTTTATCTTTAATACCTGTTCACTCTTAATTATTATTACAAGTTACGATTCCTAGTTTTAGGTTATGTATATTTTTTATAGTAAATATATGAGATATAATATTAAAAATTGACTATTTCTATTATTTTTTATCGAACGACTATATATCTATTATATTTTTATGTAAATAGAGAAAAAATGGTAGTTTAATAGGGAGTTAGAATATAAGTGTGAGTTAATAATATAGTCGTTGTACTACTAGTAAAGTACTACTATATTGTCAATAATTGAAAAACACGGGCATTGCTCACATTACGTTTCAGGTAGCTATTGTACAACGTTGGAATTGCTAGCTGATACTTATTAGGTTGATCACATGAACGACAAGACGTTTTGGTATTTGCAGCTAGCGCGAGTAATAGAGAATTGTGGCAGAGCTGCTTCGAAAGCTTGTTTTTGCAATAGACATTTTAAGTCCTAAAAGTAAAACGTGAATGAATGGCATGCGCTTTTATTTGTTCCGTACTACGTCTAAGATTGTAGCACTAGCACGTTCAGGTAAAATCTGCGATGCTCGCAAACTATTCGATGAAATACCTCACAAAGATTCTGTTGCTTGGAACGCCATGCTGACAGCCTATTCCCACGTAGGACTTTACCAACAGAGTCTTAGTCTCTTTTGTAGCATGATAATCTCCCATTCGAAACCCGACAACTTCTCCTTGTCTGCGGCCTTAAATGCATGCGCTGGTGCATCCCATCTTCGCTTTGGAGCAACACTTCATGCTTTGGTTGTTGTCTCAGGCTACCTGTCTTCTCTTCCTGTGGCTAACTCGCTCATTGATATGTATGGCAAGTGTTTGCTTCCTGATGATGCAAGAAAAGTGTTTGATGAGATGAGTGATACTAATGAAGTGACATGGTGTTCACTTCTGTTTGCTTATGCAAACTCTTGCCGGTTAGGCATGGCTCTTGAACTGTTTCGTAGCATGCCTGAAAGGGTTTTGATTGCTTGGAATATAATGATTGCGGGTCATGCTCGTTGCGGCGATGTGGAAACATGCTTGCTTTTGTTTAAAGAGATGTGTGAGAGTTTGTGTCAGCCGGACCAATGGACTTTCAGTGCTCTCATGAACGCTTGTGCTGAGTCAGTGGAGATGTTATATGGATGCATGGTGCATGGTTTTGTGATAAAATCTGGTTGGAGCTCTTCTATGGAGGTAAAGAACTCAATGTTAAGCTTTTATGCTAAATTAGAATGTCATAATGATGCCATGAGGGTGTTTAATTCCTTTGGATGTTTTAATCAAGTGTCTTGGAATGCTATCATTGATGCTCATATGAAATTGGGGATACCCCAGAAAGCTTTTCTTGCTTTCCAACAAGCCCCTGAGAGAAATATTGTTTCTTGGACTTCTATGATTGCAGGGTATACGAGAAACGGGTATGGGGAGCTAGCTTTAAGTGTGTTCTTAGACATGGCAAGAAACTCTGTCCAGCTTGATGATTTAGTAGCTGGAGCAGTCCTTCATGCTTGTGCTAGCTTAGCGATACTAGTTCACGGAAGAATGGTCCATGGTTGCATCATTCGTCATGGTTTAGACAAGCATTTGTATGTTGGCAATAGTTTGGTTAATATGTATGCAAAATGTGGGGATCTAGAAGGTTCACGGCTTGCATTTCATGGCATTCTTGAGAAGGACCTGGTTTCTTGGAATTCAATGTTGTTTGCATTTGGACTGCACGGGCGGGCTAATGAGGTTATATGCTTGTACAGAGAAATGGTGACATGTGGTGTGAAACCCGATGAAGTAACCTTCACAGGGCTGTTAATGACTTGCAGCCACTTGGGGCTTATAAATGAGGGCTTTGCGTTCTTTCAATCCATGAGTTTGGAATATGGACTTTCCCATGGAATGGACCATGTGGCATGCATGGTGGATATGCTTGGTCGCGGTGGACACGTTGCAGAAGCAAGAAGTTTAGCCAAGAAGTATTCAAAGACAAGCAAAGGTAGGAGCAATTCATGGGAGGTTCTACTAGGAGCATGTTATGCACATGGAGATTTAGGAACCGGGAGCTGTGTGGGAGAATATCTAAAGAACTTGGAGCCTGAAAAGGAGGTTGGTTATGTATTGTTGTCCAATCTGTATTGTGCAAGTGGGCAGTGGAAGGAAGCAGAGATAGTCCGGAAGGCAATGCTGGATCAAGGGGTGAAGAAACTGCCTGGTTGTAGTTGGATTGAGATAAGAAACCAAGTTACCTCTTTTCTATCTGGAAACAATGCATATCCCTACATGCCTCACATATCTAAGATACTATACTTTCTTGAATTAGAAATGAGACATACATGGCCTATTAATTTTGATATTGAAGGACCTTTATAAACTAGTGAACCATATGGGAAACATAACTTCATATGCAATTTTTATTCTCTACTTTGGTGCCGGCAAATCTGAGATTAATTTAGAAGTTCTTTCCAACCATAAAGTACAACTTGTCTCAGCTTTAATTTATGGTTTTACGAGGATATCAAACTTATCTGAAGTAAAAATGAGGTTGAACAACTTCATATTAGATGATTGGTGTACTCTCTTATGTACTTTAATATGATTGGTTGTAAGTATTAATTCAACCAATAGTTTAAGATGAAGTTGTTTAATTTTGTGAATAAAGTTGATTGTTTAATTAAGATGAATACATTATTTATTATTGATTAAAATTTATTAAAAATAATAATTTGTGAGTCTTATTTCTTTTTTAATGAACCTCACTTTTAATTTATCATTTCTAATTAATTTCAAATTAATAATAAAGAATGTGTTGAAAACACTTTTTTTTATCAGACAATTTTAAGTATATCCAAAAAAATAAAGATTAAAAATATATAATTTATTGTTATGAACAACTTACTTAAAGAATAAAATCAATGATTTAAGTTATTAAAGACTATTTATTTTGAGAAATTGTTTTTTATTTTTTATTTATTTAACATTCATGGTCTTAATTATAACAATAGACGTATTAGGTTGGCCATAATTGTTAGTCATTATAGCTTTGTTTTGTATATTCATGTGATGCATACCTGGAAAGCCGCAACTAAGAGGACGAGGTAGAAGAAACTACCATGCACTTGAAGGCCCTATGAAGGGCCAGCTCCCAAAAGAACCAAGAGGAAGTGCGTCCAAAGGATTTGATGCATACTTGGAAAAGTCACTGTTAAAAGGATGAGGTTGAGGAGGCTACCATGGTGCTCGAAGGCCCTTTGACGAGGGGTAGAGTTAAAAAGATAACTGAGGAAGTGCGCCAAAGGTTGACCTTACTGCGCAGCCAAGAGGTGACACTAAAGAAGCATATTATGTACCATTTGTCCAGCTGTCTTAATGACACTATATGAAGTTGGAAGTTGCTGTTTAGTAGCATGGTATAAGCTAGAAGTCGTAATTTTACCGTATCTTTGTCTTAAGTTGACAACCCTGTTTGGTAGTATTTTCTATTAGTAATTAGATTTCCGAATCCTGGTAGTTATAATGGTCTTAGCTATGACCAGTAGTTGTCAGGTGTGTGTCTTTAGCCCTGAAGCACATTTTTCTTTTCTATAAGTTAATTAGGGAATATGATTTGGACATAATTAAGGGTATAAAAAACCTTCGTGTAATTAGGATCGAGAACTGTTGAATGAAATTGAATTTGTGTCATAGAGCTTTTGAGAATGTTCTCTCTACTATTGTTTTGTGCAAGAAATCCAATTCTTATCAAGTTTTCATTAGGCTTATGGCGAATCTCTAAAATTTCTTATCTAATTTCTAAGAATTAGTAGCAAACCATTCCAATTTCAAATTTCTACTTTTCTTCTCTTAATTTTTCAGTTCCGTTGTTAATTATGAATTCTACTTGACTAGGTTTTGATTGTGGATCCTAGGGATGTGTCACCATGGTTGCAAAACATAGGAGTGTAAGTGGTTCAAATTAGGTTGAGTTTGATCTAATCTAAGACCCAACCCAATGAAGCATGGTTGGGTCGAGGTAAGTTTGGTTGAGTTTGTTATTTTTTTTGTTTTTTTGTTAAGCAACCTAATTTGATCTTAATTGAGTCGAGTTAATTGAATAAAATAATAATATATTCTATAAATTAAAAAAATACAATAAAGAATTAGAAAAATAAAATACTTAATTAATTCAACTCATTCAAAATCCAGACATTTCAATATTCAAAATCAAGACATTTTAATATACAAAATTTATGTAAGTAATAATCATATATAATCATATAGTTGAATCAATTAAAATGAACTTCAAGCAATTCAATGACTCAACTAAACCTGATAAAATGTTGTTGGATTGATTGAATTTGAAGGTTTATCAAGACCCTCTTAAACCCTTATTGATTACACATTCTTGTTGCTTTTACATTCCTTTCCTTATAAGGTGGAAATGTTCGTTTCAAATGTTGTAAATGAAAAATGTAACACACCCTAAGATTAAAATCAAATGATCGCTTAAAAAAATCATGAGTTTTTAGTGAACTCATAATTTATGTATTTTAATTTTGACTATTTTAATAAGATGTAATGATCCATATTTATTGTTCCTAATAGTTATACATCTCTGTTTCATCTTAAGAAAAACAAATAAAACAAAGTTAAATGGATATGAACTATGGTGATAAATTTTTTCACTTAACTAAATGATATGACTTTTATAATAATTATCATTAAAATAAAAAAAAATTATATAATGATTTATGATTGAATAACAATATAAAAAATACTTTAATACATGATATTTTCTCAATAAATTTTAAAAATATTACCAACTCTCCTCTTCTAATCATTTAATTTTTGAACTCAAATCAAATTACTTTTGGTTGGATTGGGCTAGAAGACAAGTTGGGTTGGACAAAAAGAGATCCAAATTGAAGCCCCCAAATGTTGTGAGAAATGAATATTATGAATTATGATGGTGTCCCTGTCACTTTCAGAAGTGAGAAGTCCTCGCCCGTTCGGTTCCTCTCCCTTCTTCCCAAGGTCCGTTCAACTTCATCTTCATCGCCTAATCTTTCACAGTCCCTTTTTCTTTTCTTTTTCGGTTAATGCTTTAACAGATTTACGCTATTTTGTTTTGCATTTAATTTTTGTCCCTTATTTAATGCTAATGCATGTTCTAATTGTTCAGTGCATTCCCTGCAATGAAGAGCAAAACTGATGTTTTGGTTCATACGTTACTTTAATGTAACGCTAGCTTTCTTTTCTTTTTAATCTTTTTTGTTTGACACTTTTTTTTCTTTTTACATTTTTGTTTTTCCAGTTTTTCTCTCTCGAAATAACTAGGGTTTTTTCCTGTTAGTTTTTGCCTGTTATTTGAGTATGTTCTGGTTTTGGAGTTTTAATGTTACCCATTTAGTTACTCCCCATGTATTGGGGAGAAGATTGGTGGGTTTGTTTGCATGTTTTCATTTGGTGACGATGTTAAAGTAGGTTTTAAAGGGTCTTCACTTTTTGGATTGCTTTCTGATGTAGTTGTTGAATGGAAGCATTTTGATCGCTCGTTTAGGTATTATGTAGACCCCCGTTTATTGTTTCTGTCTTGCATTTGGTTTTTGGGTTTGCTTAAAACAGTTGAGTTTGGTTTATGTGCTGCCTGCTAGAAAAGATGAGTGAAACGAAGAGGAGGAGAACAGGGGAAACGTGCCTTACCTATTTATTTTCAATTTTTGTAGATATTCTGCTTGTTTTGTGCTGTGGAAAATTCAGATAGAGCTAGAGGTGATCAGTGATCACATACAATTTGTGATATAGATTTCAATTGTGATTGCACTTCTATTGTTCTAATGGGTTCAATGATCCAATCCATCTACACTTGTGCTGCTATTATGTTTGGAAATCTGTTTGTGATATCAATGGTTCCTACATTCTTTTAAGACTGAAGTGAATAGTTTAGGATCTAATTGTTGCATGTTACTAAAAATATTCAGGGTCAATCTGAAATTGAGTGCTGTGTATTGTTTGGGGGACTGGTGGGATGTTGGAAGATATGTTCACTCTTGGTATTTTAATTTTGTTCTAGCTGCTCCTGGAGAAATCGGAGTAAATGTAGCTTGGTTGTCATTTCACTTGGCCATAGCATCCACTATAAGGTTTTGAAGTCTGGATCTTTGATGGACTGCAATAAAGAAGAGGCCTTAAGGGCCAAGGACATTGCTGAAAAGAAGATGGAAAACAGGGATTTTGCAGGGGCTCGTAAAATTGCTCTAAAGGCTCAGCAGTTGTACCCTGATCTGGAAAATATAGCTCAAATGCTTGTTGTTTGTGACGTGCACTGCTCTGCTGAGCAGAAATTGTTTGGTAATGAGATGGATTGGTATGAAATTCTTCAGGTCGAACAGACAGCTGGTGATGCAATGATCAAGAAGCAATATAGGAAGTTCGCACTCCAACTTCATCCTGACAAAAACAAGTTTGCTGGTGCAGAAGCTGCATTTAAGCTGATTGGGGAAGCTCAAAGAGTGCTTTTGGACAGAGAAAAACGTTCTCTTTTCGACATGAAGCGAAGAGTTCCAACAAATAAACCTCCTATGTCACGTTTTAATTCTACGGTGAGGAGCAATGTTAGGCCCAACTTTACAAGCTCAAAATCAAATACTCAGCAGCAGCAATCTAGGCAGACTGCACAGCCGCAGGAAAACGGTGGCCGTCCTACTTTTTGGACGGTCTGCCCATTTTGTTCTGTGAAGTATCAATATTACAAAGAAATTTTAAATAAATCTCTTCGCTGTCAAAATTGCAGTAGGCCCTTTGTTGCATATGAAGTGGATAAACAAGGTACATCATCAACGACAACTAATTCAACTCAGCGAGCCTCTGACCAGCAGAAAGATGGTTTGAATCATGGTGCCTTCAAGGCAGGTGCTGGATCTCAAGGCAATTCAAAAGCTGAGAAGTCCAGTACTGGGCCTAATGATAAAAAAGGGCCTACTAATATCTCTGGAAAACCAAATGGAAATAGAAAGAGGAAGCAGGTGGCAGAATCCAGTGAAAGTTCTGATTCTATTAGCAGTTGTGATTCTGAAGGAGATATAGTTGCCAACAAGGATGGTTTTTCTGGTGTAGGAAACCATTCAACTTTTAGGGAAGAGCATCCACGCAGATCTACACGGCAAAAGCATCAAGTTTCCTACAAGGAGAATGCGAGCGGCACTGATTATGGCGTCTTGAAACTTTCAAAGAAGGATCGGGAGAGTGGATCACCATGTGGTGATGGTGAAAGTCATGGTGAGACAATTAAAATGAACGATCAGAATGGTTTAGCTGGTGATGTAAAAGATGAACACAAAGAGGTAAAACAGAAACAACACTTGTATTCTGAAGAGAGCTTACTCAATAGAAATGAAGAAACTAACACGGTTAGGGAAAAAGATGCAGTGGGAGGGTCAAAGCAGATGGATGAAGTTTCAGAGCGTTCTTCTCCAGATTCAACCTCCAAAGTAACAAATCATCCAAATGTTTATGTCTATCCTGATGCAGAGTTCAGTGACTTTGACAAGGACAAGAAAAAAGAATGTTTTGCTACTGGGCAGATTTGGGCTGTTTATGATACAACAGATGGCATGCCCAGATTCTATGCTTTAATCAGAAAAGTTCTGTCTCCTGAATTCAAGCTGCAGTTAACATGGTTTGAATCACATCCGGATCGCAAGGATGAAATCAACTGGGTAAATCAGGAATTGCCTGTTGCTTGTGGGAAATATAAACTTGGTGACACTGACATCAGTGAAGATCATCTGATGTTCTCTCATCTGGTTTTGTGTGAAAAAATTGGCCGTAATACTTTTAAAGTGTATCCTAGAAAGGGAGAAACTTGGGCCCTTTTTAAAAATTGGGATATCAAATGGTACATGGATGTGGAGTCTCATCAGCAGTGTGAATATGAGTTTGTTGAAATCTTGACAGATTATGTTGAAGGTGAGGGTGTATATGTTGCGTACTTGGCTATGCTGAAAGGTTTTGTAAGTCTCTTTTTTCGAAATATGAAGGAAGATAACAAATCATTTCAAATTCCACCACTGGAATTATTTAGATTCTCTCACAGGGTTCCATCTTTCAAAATGACTGGTGAGGAAGGAGTTGGCGTACCTACAGGATCTTATGAACTTGATCCTGCAGCTTTGCCAGTAAATCATGAAGAGATTGCTGTTCCTGAAAATTTGGATGTGAAGGTTGGTCATAGTTCATCAGGCAGTGATAATACAAGGTCTTCAGATAGATCAAAACCCCTAATGACATCTGGTGGAGATGCATCTATTTCCAAGGTTAATTCGGAAAGAAGCAACCTGGCAAGAGAGATCAAGGATTCTGTTGATGGCAGTGATATTTGTTGTGCTCATCCACAACCGAGCTCAGAAACTATCGAAATTCCAGATACTCAATTCTTCAATTTTGATGCTGGGAGGTCCCTTGAAAAGTTTCAGATTGGTCAGATTTGGGCATTTTACAGTGACGAGGATGGATTGCCCAAATATTACGGTCAGATTAGTAAGATTGAGACAATCCCAGATCTTGAATTGCATGTCTCCTGGCTTACTTGCTGCTGGCTACCAGAGAATACCACTAAATGGGAAGATAAAGATATGCTTATTTCCTGTGGCAGATATAAAGTTAATAAAGCAGATGAATATGTCAGTGTTTATAGTACCACCTCTTCTGTTTCACATCAAATGCATGCTGATGCTGTTGGTAAGAATAAGAATTATGCGATCTTTCCGAGAAAAGGTGAAGTTTGGGCGTTATACAGAAAATGGACAAATAAAATAAAATGTAGTGAGTTGAAAAACTGGGAGCATGACATAGTGGAAGTTGTTGGAGAAACTGAATTGTTCATGAATGTTTTAGTTCTGGAGTTTGTTAGTGGGTTTAGTTCAGTTTTCAGGGGCAAATCAAATGAAGGATCATCTGTGAACCAAAGAATACCGAGAAAAGAGTTGCTTAGGTTCTCCCACCAAATCCCAGCTTTCAAACTGACAGAAGAGCATGGCAATCTAAGAGACTGCTGGGAACTTGATCCAGCTGCGCTACCAATTCATTATTATGGCCCTGGGAGCTAAATGTGGAGACTCACTTTTCTTTCTTAATTAGATGAAAACTAGTGTCAGTGCAGTAGGTGGTATGACAGACAGCCTAAGATGTAACATTTTGCTGTTTTGTTCTGGCTGCTAGTGTGTGTGAATTACTAACGGAAATGAGGTTTACCAAGAACTCACTACATACCGGTGCAATCACTTTACATAAAAAAGTCATTATCCTTTTCTGCGATTTTAAAGCATTTGAAATATACGAGAAAAGCATATTAGAAGCTATAGAAAAAGCTAGCCTTTTAATTCCAACGTCATGAAAAATGTCAAACGGGATGGATACTCGAACTATGGATCAGAGCCGTTAAATAGAATCCAAATATTGCAACCGAGTCTGAATGGTAAAAAATGTTTTTACGATTTAGTTCTGTGGATCTTGTATTGGATTTAGAAATATAAATTTAATAAACAGTTGTTAACAGAACAACAAGGATGGGCATTTGGTCTAGTGGTATGATTCTCGCTTTGGGTGCGAGAGGTCCCGAGTTCGATTCTCGGAATGCCCCCCATTGTTTTTGGTTTTTCAAATAACCTTATTTTGTTTTATAACAAAGTTCCATTTAAATTACAAAAAAGCAAAGCAACTAATGGGAGAAGACCTTATAAACACGTTGAGGAACCTTCCGAAATATAGCCAACATGAGATCCAAGTAAAGAGGGAGTTGAACCAAGACAAAAAAAGAGACTGGAAGACACGTGAGAGCATATATGAGATAAACCGAAGACTTCATTCCTTCTTCAATGATGAAGTAATGCCCTGCACAAAAGGAAACCAATATTGATGCTATAGATGTCCAGAGCGAAGTCATTCCCAGGAGAAGCATTCTTGGTAAGTCCATAGCAACATCCTTTTCTTGAAAGCGAGATGTGAGTATCGAAAGAAACAAAACAAGGGCTGTGACTGAGGAGCACAGTGCCACTAGTGATGCCACGGCGAAGACTTTGAATGCAGGTTGTCCCCCCAACACTGGCTCACCAGTTTCCTCATTGGCACCCCCTGGTATTGCTGTTGAGGTTGTGAATGCAACTGTTGCAACAAGTGCTGCAACTACTGAGCATGATTCTGAGGTTTTCGACAGCCATTTCCTTCCCTCTCTCACAAGTCCTCCGTGAGTGTTAATGAACACCTGTTTCGCTGTTTGTCCCTTGTCATTGTAACGTGCATAGAAATTTGGTGGCATGGAATTCTTAACAAGCTGAAAATAAGGCACAAATATTATGAGCAAACAAAGGGAAACTTGGTATTTACACCAAACCATTCATTGGTGGGAAATGAGTATGCTAACCTTGTACCACTTATATTCCCACTGCATTTGCATGGCAGCACCCGGGACACGCCAAGGCCTATGTTCCCTATAGGTGGCAGCAAGGTGCAATGCACTGTTACCTTGATTGTCTATGTGACGAAATGCACTTTCTTTTACTATATTCCTCTTTGTGAGCAGCTTGTACACACGAGGCTGTCTGTTCTCTCTATAGCCAAAAGAACAACATTCTTGTTATCAGAGTCAACATCATGGATCGCCACCGGGAACGTGTCTAGGATCTTCTCCACCATTTCATTCACTCCCATCTTTGCTGCAATTAAAATTGGTGACACCTTTCTCTTTTTCTCAATATCTCTATCTTTGTTTTCCCTACCATTCTCATCATCATGCTCAACAACAAAGGAATTGTTTTTTCCAGTATAGTCATACTTATACAAAGAACCTCGCTCAATCAATTCCTCCATCACTTGCTTAGCCCACATGTGTTTCTCCTTCCTTCGTTGTATTTTCTCTATCCAAGATGCTCCTGTACGCATACAAATTGGTTTATTATATCATATTAGTCCACTTTAGACTTTTCCCCTGTGCTTTTTTTTTTTTCTAATTCTTATTTATTATATGACAATGAAATGATACATGCATGGTCATGTACATGTACTTACCCACACCAAAAAGTATTAGCAAGGCCTTCATCATTAAGGTTAGAAATTGGATGAACACTTCCCAATTCGGAGGGAATCGCCGGAGTTTATTTTCTTTCTTTGCTCGCTCTTGCACTGTGTAAAATAATATAGAATGAATCAGAAAATGGGTATTCACTATTCAGAAAACCCTCAAATTAGAAAAATTATTAAGTAGTTCTACCGATAAAAATTTCTACATAACAGGTGTTCAAATCTTTTCATTTTACGAAAAAACTAATATCATTTAATTATGTGTCATATAAAATTAATAAGAAATGATGATTCCAACAAACTAATAATTTTCTTAAAATTGAATACTTTCAGTCGCAACTAAGGTGCATGCCGCATGAAAGTATTAAGTGAAAATGAGGAAATAGAAATTACCTCAGCTAGGAGTGGAAGTAAGAGTTTGCTAATAAAATAATAATAAAAATATCAAGAATGCAGCACTTGAAATTCCTAATTTATATATAGAATTAGAGTAGCACGCACTAACATCATGATTTTAGAAGAGGAAATAATGATTGTTACCACATTTGGGGTGGGACGATCGTGGGAGATTCTCTTCATCATCAGTTCCAGCTTTACTATCCTTTGTGCCTGTTGCTGTAACATAAGATTGAAGAGTTTTATCGGGTGGCCATGTATGTACATGAAATAGGTCAACCAAACTGAAAATATGAAACAGGATTCACGCACTTATAACTTTAACTGCATTCTTCAACAAATATAAGAAGCCGAAGCATGTTCCATAGTTCATTGGATAGTTAAAAATCAATGTGTCTCCTCTATTACTACTTAGGTCGTCTGTTTCTTCCTTCAGCTCATCAACAAGCAAACCTGCAATAACACTTTGTCATAAATATACAAGAGGGACTACAAAGCAAATAGAAAATTGTTTTTTCTACAACAAAAACAGATTAAAAAATTAAAAGATGTGTAGTATAATTAATAATGTTATACAAAATTTTTGTATGTGTATAACATCTTAAACTAATATTTTTGTATAATAAATCTCAACCCACTATGACATGGAGACAAGTGTGTGTCATGAAATTGTTATTATCTATATTTATGTATAAGCCATAAATTATCAAAAATTTTATTTTTTCGAAAATAACTTTGATCATTTTTTAGGTTGAATAATAACTTTAATTTAACTAATTATTGATCTATTCGTGTGTGTTTTTACATTATTACGTATTTTTTCTATGCAGAATTCATGTTTTATAGGTTTTTCAATAGGTTTTAAATTTAATTACTCTATTAGTTTTATTAAAAATATTCTGAAAATGAGAATTGTTTTCTAATTTTATATGATTGCAACCAAGTTTTGACATATTTCGACCGGCACTTTTTTTTTTATTAAAGTGTTCGTTAGATAATAAGTATCATTTAAAGAGGCTTAAATATGTTTTAAAATAATCGAATTTTTATTTTATTTTTTATTAAAAATTTGGATTGCCGTAGAATTCGAATAATTATTTTTTTCTTAATATTTGTACTAAATTACGTTCTCGAAAACTTTTACACTGTAACACATTCTTATTAAACTTAAAAAAAAATGTTGCAAAACTAGTTGGAAATAAGTATTAAATAATCTTACAATTATAGATCATACGATCCAAAAACTCCATCCGGGTGCTGCTTTTAAAACAATTAGGCTTCATAGCAAGAATATGAAGAGGTGATAAGCCATCCCTATTGACAGAATCCGCAAGATTTGGGTACAAGCGAATTATTTGAAGTGCCAAACCTAATAAATTCATCAAACATGAGCAAACATAGATAAAAATTGAAACAATTTTAGCATAAAATATGACAGTAGTGGCACTAACCAAAGTATTCATTAGAGATGGTAGAATGAAGAATTGTGTCCCCATTGCTCTTAATACAGGGCGAGTAATTATGTTTGTTTTGTAGGTGACCATGGAGACAAAAAAATGCATCTTTGCTACCATGTATAGCAGCCAACAAAAGAGGGGTCTCACCTTCAAAATTGCGACACGAAATGAGTTTTGGGTCTCTTTTGGCTATAGTGTTGCAAATGTCCACATTCCCAAGCTCTGCTGCTAGATGCAGAGGAGTGTTTCCTTTTGAGTTTCGTATATTTAGAATAGCAAGAGACACATCTTCGTTTATGTTCTCAAGAAGGGTCGTCAAAAAATTGGTTTGGCCCACATAGACAGCAATGTGTAAGACAGTGTCCTCTGCTTTTGTGACTTTGGCTTCCAACGCTCGAGGGTTGTTCTTGTACGCCTCTAACACTTCTCTCCACTGCCCCTTCATGGCATAATTAAACAAACTTTCAATCTCAACTAGCTCCACCATTTTTTAAGACCTAGCTACCTATTTATTTTCTTCAAGATCGTCCAATGTTTCGATAAACCTAATGACCACTTGGTTTACGTGCATATATACAAACATTAATTAATTGTGTTATATATTTGTAACATATATTACTACTTTTGAAGATTATTATTATATGGTTGCATGCATGTTGAGAACATTACATGCCTGTTAGAGTAATCTGTAGGAGGAAGCAAACAAGTTATATAAGAATTAAATCTCCTCCAAAAAGGAAAAAGCCAACCAGAATGTGGAATGAACAAGTAAGTACGTAAGTGACAAAAGTATGAACGACACATAACTCAGAGCTAAGAAACATGCAATATGGGTTATATCTTTTCCCGTTAACATTTTTTAACTTGTATTTCTTTCTACACAAGATAGGCATTTTCTTGATGTTGAAGGAGATTTAGATTCCAACATACCTCGAGAATGCCAAAAGGTTAAATCATAAAACGTGTCATGTTCGATCTTTTTCCTAATTAAGATAGAAAAAAAACTTATCTTTTTAGACCAACCAGCGTGTATACACCCACACCGTACCCTTTGCTCAAAGGAAGAGATAACAAGAAAAAGCCAGAGACAAAATAATAAATGTAACGAGTCATATAATAAAAAAAATTATGTCCGCATTTTTATTTTACTTGATATGTGATTCTATTTATACATAGATGGGTCTGATACTCTATTAGGGATAATTAAAAATAAAGTCGAAATATATATATATATATATATATATATATATATATATATATATATATATATATATATATATTATATATATATATAATAATAGATATTATCTATATTCCCTTCTAAATAGAATATTTTATATTAATATTAGTTTCTATTAATAATTCCTATTTTTATTATTATCTATTTTTTTTCTATATATCTTTATAATCTAATCGAATTCAAATTAAAGAAAAATAGAGGGGTATAAAGTAGGTGTAAAAAAATAGTAGAGGGTAGAAAAATTAAAATTATTTCCATAACAAGTATATATATTATCTATGCATTACATAGTAAGAATAAAATAAAAATAATTTAAAATCTATGTTAAATTATTTATTTTTATTTCTAATTTAATAGAGTATATATTTTAATAAAAAATTAATAAAAGATAACCTAAAAACACGTTTGTGACAGAAAATAATTTATTTATAAATAGATATAAATTGTTATGATAAATTTAAGAGTATTAATAATTATAATGTAATTAATAATTTCTTTCACTATTATCGATAACTTTGAAATAAATAATTCATTCCGTGCCTTAACATAAAAAATTATGATATGATCCTTAACTCTTGTTATAAATAAAATTCAACTAACTTTTGTGCTGAACAAATTTTATTAACAATATTTTTTATCTTAGATACCAAAAGTATAAGTTAAGAAAATAAAAAATATGTAATTAAATTTCATTTCATAAATTTTATTAAATAATAACAAAACTTTATTTAATAATTTTTATACACATTAAGTTTTATTAATTCAACCATTGATTTAAGAATTCTCATTAATTAAATGATTAAATGTACAAATTTATATAATTAAAAAATATTAGATATTTTATCAATTAAATTTATCTTAATGCATAAATAATATATACTTTTTAAAGTATAAACAAATATCAGTTATAAGATGATATACTCATAAATGTTTAATTTATAAAAAAAAATGGCATACACAATTATCAATATGATATTAGAAAATTTAACAGTTATATTTATCAAATTTGTATTTTAAGAAAGTTATTAACAGGACTAAAGGTGTGTTGACATTGCTTTGAGACACTCAAGTGTAACTCATAATAAATTGTAAAATTGACGTTACAGAGTTTTGAACAGAAACACAATAAGTTTAGAAGACTTGATAAATTCTTGAGACAATAAAGAAATTTATGAAATGAAATTTAATTACATATTTTTATTTCCTTAACTTATACATTTGGTATCTAAGAAAAAAATTGTTAATAAAATTTGTTCAGCACAAAAGTTAGTAGAATTTTATTTTTAACAAGAGTTTAAGGATCATATCGTAAATCTTTATGTTAACGCATGGAATGAATTATTTATTTCAAAGTTATCGATAATAGTGAAAGAAATTATAATTACATTATAATTATTAATACTCTTAAATTTATCATAACAATTTTTATCTTTTTATAAATAAATTATTTTCTGTTACGAATGTGTTTTTAGGTTATGTTTTATTAATTTTTAATTAAAATATATACTCTATTAAATTAGAAATAAAAATAAATAATTTAACATATTTTATATTTTAAATTATTTTTATTTTATTCTTACTATGTAATGCATAGATAATATATATACTTGATATGGAAAATTTTAATTTTTCCACGCTCTACTATTTTTTTACACCTACTTTATACCCCTCTATTTTTCTTTAATTTTTTTTTTATTATATGACTCGTTACATTAATTATTTTGTCTCTGGCTTTCTATCAATTTGTCCTCGTTCTTTGATAATCAAAAAGATCTTTTTCATTTTTTTTCATGTATTTTTATTTATTCTTTTATTTATTTATTTTTTATTTTCTTTCATTCATTCCTTAAGTCTCACATGTTTGATCCCCTAATTCATTTTATTATGGGACAAAAAGTATAGATAAATGAAATCAATTTTTCAATCAAAGTAATATATGAAATCCCAGATCAAACGATGGATTGAGTAAAAAGGGCAAAAATTCGAGGCATTGGGGTCTCAAACTACAGTGAGAATTTCTCATACACCCACATACACTTGCTAGGAAACAAAAAAAGAAAACAAATCATATTGTCATTTAAAGTTTGCGCTTGAAATTTTCATTGCAACCTCATGGAATAAAGCTGTAGGAATATTTCAGTCATTGTATATAGTGAGAAATTTAACTTAAATATGATATTTCCAAAGAAGAAGAAATTTTTTTAATAATATTAAAATTAGTAAAAAAATTTAATAGACTAAAAAATTTAATTTTTATTAAATAAAATTTAAATCAATATAAAAAAATTATTGGGATATAATATTTTTTTCCAACAAAATCAATATCACAAAAAAAAAATTATCTTGAGAAATTTTTGATTAATTATAAATATCAAAATTATAACTACATTTATAATTATATCATTTTTAAAGAAGTTAGCATAATGAAAAACAAATTCATTATGTTAGTTTTTAAACATGAAGGTAAGAAGTTTGTTTGTTGTAAAAGGATATCCAATTTAAATAGGGAATTCAAGGAGTGGAGAAGGCCAAATTCAAAGTTAGAGTAGCTTGACATGAAGACAACATTCTTGCATCGTGGATTTGAAAATCAAATTTATATGATTCAGCTTAAAGGATTTATTGATAAGAGTGAAGAAACACAAGGTGTACTTGTTGAAAAATGGTCTTGAGCAATCCTCTCATAATGGTATAAAAGATTTGACACTCATGATAAAAACGAATTTAATAGGTGTAACTATGACGATTGGTTTATTGGAGAAAAACTGAGTGTGAAGTTATTATCTACTTACTCCTTTATGTAGATGATATGTTGGTAGCTAGTAGGATTAAGGAAGAGATTAAGATTGAGAAGGTGAAGATGCTTGGGAATGAAATTGAAATGAAGAATATGTGTTATACATTTTGTTAAAGAAAAAGTATACATATAATACGTGTGTTATGTCACGGTCAATGTGAATATTTTCTACCTTGAGCCCATGAACTATGTTTAATAAATTGTTAAAAATAGGTCATGTCATGTGGATCTCCTAAACATTACAAAAACCAAGTTTTTTTTTGTATTAATTAAAATTTATCTACCATAAAAAAATTTGTGACTATTATTTTATTTAACATTTTTTCAATTTGCATGAAAATTTACCGATAACTACTTTTATATTTTGTTCCATTAATAAAAAAATCAAGAGACTAATCTTCAAACATTTATAATTTAAAAAGTATTTGTATTTTAAAGATTTTACACTATTAATTATTGTATTTAATATTTGTCAATTATGAATTTTATATTCCAAAACATACATATTTTTAAAAAGAAAAAAAACTTAAAAACTTGAGTCATATTTTCCTACTGGTAGAAGAGATTAGAGTCACAAATACACCTCTTATTCCAAGTGTCCACCTTTTTTATTTTCTTATCTTAAAAAATATTTATTTATGAAGCCAAATTGACTTTAGGCAAAATCTATCAAGGCTGCTAAATTTCTGAATTAAATGTTGACTCTGACACTATCAAATCAAATGAAATAAAAAATAAAATAATAGACTAATTTTAATAGTATAATTCAACCTTTATACTATCTAATAATAATTTATATTCATCGAAAGCATGTATTTAAAAAAAATAGTTGTAATTATTTCTTTAATTTGTTTTCAGTTTTTTCTAAAGCATGTTTTCATTTCTTTTCTGATGCTACGCCATTCTTGAAATTGGATCTCAGTCCCTTTAGTTTCATTTTTATACTTTAATGTTTTCTATAATCATTTGTCAATTGTTCTTGTAAATTTATTTTGATTTGTTGAATTTGTTTTTGGTGCTAATTTCTTTGAAAATGATATAATTATAAATGTAGTTATAATTTTAACATTTATAATTAATAAAAAATTTCTCAAGATAATTTTTTTATGTGATATTGATTTTGTTGGAAAAAAATATTGTATCCCAATAATTTTTTTTATATTGATTTTAAATTTTTATTTAATAAAAATTAAATTTTTTAGTCTATTAAATTTTTTTTACTAATTTTAATATTATTAAAAAAATATTTATTAAATTTTGACCAAATAAGCCTAATTTTTGTCAAGTCTTATTTTTAGGAGCCTAAAAAATCGACAGTTATATTTTGTAGTGTATATACTGTTTCTATATATATAAAAAATTCAGACGAGGCCCAATAAGAGGTGCGGCCCAATTTCTGATTTTATATATAAAAAATTGAGACGAGGCTCAATAAGAGGTGCGGCCCAATTTCTGATTTTATATATAAAAATTGAGACGAGGCCCAATAAGAGGTGCGGCCCAATTTCTAATTTTATATATAAAAAATATTGAGACGAGGCCCAATAAGAGGTGCGGCCCAATTTCTGATATTATATTTTAAGGAGAGAGGCGTTAGGGTTAGAGTGAGAGAAAGAATTGCAGAATGAAGACCATCTTGTCTTCAGAGACGATGAACATTCCCGAGGGTGTGAGCATCAAGGTTCACGCCAAGGTTATAGAGGTTGAAGGCCCTCGTGGAAAACTGGTTCGAGATTTCAAACATCTTAACCTCGATTTTCAGCTCATAACTGATGAGAACAGCAAGAGAAAGCTGAAGATCGATGCCTGGTTTGGTTCTAGGAAAACCTCCGCCGCTATTCGCACCGCCCTCAGCCACGTCGATAATCTCATCACTGGCGTCACCAAGGGCTACCGCTACAAGATGAGGTTCGTTTACGCTCACTTTCCCATCAACGCCAGCATCACCAACGCCAACAAGTCCATCGAGATCCGAAACTTCCTTGGCGAGAAGAAGGTACTCAACACTCTTTATTTTAGTTTTCAAATTTGTGGTATTTGGTTACGTGATTTATTCATTTACGTTTATCATCAGGTGAGGAAAGTGGACATGCTTGATGGTGTTTCTGTTATTCGATCTGAAAAGGTAAAGGATGAGTTGGTTTTGGATGGAAACGATATAGAGCTTGTTTCCAGGTCCTGTGCTCTCATTAATCAGGTACTGCACGTGCCCGCACCCAATTCTTCCCCCCATTTTGTTCTTGCTTATGCTTTAATTGTTTTTTGTTTTATTTTTTCTACAGAAATGCCATGTTAAAAACAAGGATATTCGGAAGTTCCTTGACGGTATTTATGTTAGTGAGAAGGGAACAATAGTGGAAGAGTAGATGCGTCGTCCCCAAGCATCTGTTTAGTGGCAAGATGTTGATGTTGTAGACCCTTTTTTGGATTTCACAATTTTGTCTTATTAAACTTTTCTTCTTCTTTGGAAACATCATATTTAAGTTAAATTTCTCACTATATACAATGACTGAAATATTCCTACAGCTTTATTCCACGAGGTTGCAATGAAAAATGAAAATTTCAAGCGCAAACTTTAAATGACAATATGATTTGTATGAGTAATTCTCACGGTAGTTTGAGACCCTCAATCCATCGTTTATATAGTACTTTGATTGAAAATTTGATATGATTTATTTTATACTTTTCGTCCAATAATAAAATGGAGTAGGGGATCAAACATGAGAGGAAAATAAAAAAAAGAGTAAATAAAAATACAGAAGTAGAAGAGTTTTGATTATAAATGAAAAAATTTTAAAATTTAATTAAAAAAGATCTTTTTGATTATCAAATACCGAGATATTGTCTAATTTACACGAAAATCTCTACCCATTTAATGCTCAGTGTATCTTCAATTTATCTTAGTTGAGAATCGTACAACAATCGTCCCATAGAATTATTTTTATCCCATATAATCATTTTTATATGTTGTATTACAAGACCAGCATTTTTATATTTAATGGTTTTATATTTAATGGTAGTAATGGATAGAGGCCATATAAGGAAGGAAAGAAGAGTGGAGTGTATTCAAAAGGATTGAACATGTGCTTTATATACGTACACTTTTTAAAATTTAACTAATTGTGTTTATTTAAATATATTATCATTTTCTATTTTTAACCTTATCATATAGAATATATGCTATAAAAAATTAATGGATGAAAATGATAAAAATAAAAAGATTTTGGTAAATAATTTTTTTTATGACTCCATTTACTGCTTGACTTAGGTAAAGACAAGATAGAAGTTGAAACTGATAAAAATTTTCTACAAATGTCTCTGGTATTTATGTAATTGGAGATGTAATTCCAAGTCCAATGTTGACACACAAGGCAGAAGAAGATGGGGTGACTTGTGTTGAGTACATAGCTGGCAAGGTTGGCCATGTGGATTATGACAAATTCCCAGGTGTAGGACTGGTGAAGATTTTTGCTGAGAAGGAGACAGACAAAGATATTGGGAGTACATGAGAGCTCATCCACGAAGTAGCAATTGAGGACATTGCACGTGTGCGCGTCCAACATTCACATATGAACACCTCGTTACTTATTTATTCTCTCATTTTCATTTTTGTCCAAGGACTTGGAGATGATACCACACCTGCATTAAATTTAGATTCGGGTTTTTTTAATGAAAATTAACCCCTCGTTTACTTGTATACATAATAAGAGGAATAATTATTAGATCTTGATACGGTTGACTTCTAAAATGTCTGAAATTTTATTTTTTGAATGAAATATTAGGTTATATGTAATCCTTTTATTTTCATTATATAAAACTTATTATCATCTAAAAAATATTAAGAGACATTAAAATTACATGTATGAGATCAAAGAAAATGTCTATCACCGGAGGTTGGTGACTGAATTTTTGGGAAATTTAGAAAATCTGATTGATAAATATGTGCGTTGGCCTGGTAGCATTGATACGATGCAAAAGAATTAGAAATAGCCGTTTATACTTGGTCATGATGGTTACTTTCGAGAATGGTATTTCAATCTATGAAGCCTGGCGATTTCAATCTGACAATCCACATTCGATTGACAGGTTTTGTAGTCAATTCAGTTTCAATTTGCCAGTTTCCAGCGTTTCTACTTTCTGCGATTTTTTCAATTTGGAGCACGTGATGCTTTTTTTTTCGCCAAAGGGGAGGTTTAAAATTCTTTAAGGGTTTAAATTCTAAATCCATCCGCCTACGTGTCCCACGGGGCTTAATTGATTATTATTATCTTTTTTCTCTTTTCTCTTTTATGAATTTCTGGCTTGGGAGACGTGCATTGTTAGCTTCTGCCATGGAGCCATGTAGCGTTACGGGTTTTAGAAACGGATCGTGGCTTCCTCTTTGGAAACGTGCGTTGTTGGCTTTGTGAGAAAAGAAACTACACATCGTCGATAAATTGCATTTTGAAAATGTCAATTTTGCGGATTCATGCGTACTGCGTTTTGATTTATATTGTGGCTTGCAGTTTCTTCGGGATACATGCATCATGTATTTAAATAGTATTTAGGTGAAGTTATGCTTTTCACAAGTGCCTTCTTTTTTCTTTTCGGTAATGCACAGAGACAATGCAGCTTTTATTATTATTATTATTAGGTCCAGTTACGATCAATTTATTTATTAGATTATTGTTATTATTATTATTAGGTATATTAATAATAATATTAAGTAAATAAATTATCGTATAAAAAATATATAGAGTATTATATAATTTGAGGAATTTTGTATCCTTTTAATTAATTTGGATTTGCGGTTGATTTTCAAAATTAAATTAATTGAAGTAATATATTATCAAAATAATTTCTATTGTGTAAATTGATTTAGTTTAAAATTATAAAATGTGTAGTGATTATAAGATTTGTATATTATAAACTTCCTCAAAGCATCAAGATTAATTATGCTTTGTATGTTCAATGTTCTCTTTTCAATTGTTGCTACTAGCGTGATCAACATATCTATTCAAATTAATAGTATCTTGATGCTTAATGGAACAAATTTTAAGGTATGGAAAGAAGGCATAATGATAGTACTCGGTTGTATGGATTTGGATTTAGTGTTTAGGGTAGAAACCTATTTTTACTTTGGATAACCTTCAAGGGGTTAACATTGAGAAATGAGAACGTTCTAACCGAATGTGTCTTATGATCATAAACTACTTGATTTCAGAAGTGTTTTAGGCTTTATTTTGAAAGTCAAAGGCTGAGAAAATATAAGAGTACATAATGGAGATGTCTAATCTCACAAAAGTTCAAGCCACTCAAGTTGGAGCTTGGTGAAGACTTGATCGTGCACTTGGTTTTGATCCCACTTCCTACACACTTTGGGTAATTTAAAGTGAGGTATAATACTTAGAAGGACAAATGGTCTCTCAATGAATTTATATCTCACTATGTGCAAGAGGAAGAGAGATTGCAGAGAGATAAAACTGAAAGTGTTCATTTTACTTTGACCTCTCAGAATAAGAAAAGAAAGAACATTAAGGATGTTGCAGAAGAGTCTTCTCAATAAAAGAAAATGTGTCAAAAGAGTTAGGGATGTCTTAGAACTAATACATACAAATATTTATAGTCATTTCCCTACAACATCATGGAATGAAAAAACAATACTTTATTACGTTCATAAATGATTACTTTAGGTAATATTTGATACATGAGAAGTCTCAATCCTTAAGCGTGTTTTTAAGTCTTTCAAAGCTGAAGTTGAACTTCAACCTGAAAAGAAAATTAAAATTGTTAAATCTGATCGCGGTGGTGAATACTATGGTATATATGACAGACGTCCATGGTCTTTTGCCATTTTTCTCAAAGAGTGTGAAATTGTTCCGCAATACACAATGTCAAGCAAACCTAGTATGAACGGTGTGGCAAAACGACGAAACCAGACTCTTAAGGATATGATGAGAAGTATAATTAGTCATTCTTCACTATGTGGAGAAGCTTTAAATACCGTATTTTACATCCTTAATAGAGTGCCGACTAAAACAATTAACAAAAAAACCTCTTATGAACTTTGACTAGCAAAAAGTCAAGCATCAAACATTTGCACATTTAGGATTATCTAGTTGAAACACGACCTTATAGGCCGCATGAAAGAAAACTAAATTCAAGAACAGTTAGCTGTTATTTTGTTGGTTATGCCGAACGCTCTTGGGACTATAAGTTTTATGATCCTACTTCAAGAAATGCGAAAATTCTTGAGGAAGTTGAGTTTGGGAAGGAAAAAAACATAATGAATGTTTCTTTGGAGAAGAATATGTTAATGACATTAGTCAAGTCCTTGTACCTATTAGCGTTCAAGAAACAACTCCAATAATAGGAGATAATGTTCAAACTATTATTCAATCTATTATTCAATTAATTTAATCTTAAACTTATTAGATAATCCAAATTAACTAGAAGATTATGAAGTACTCTATGTGCCTTTTATACCTTAATTTATTTACTTATTATTATCAGTATATCCAATAATAATAATAATTATTATTATCTAATAAATAATCAAAAAACTACACGTTATAATAGTAATTACACTTAATAATTACACATAATAAAGAATAACGTAACAGATTTAATAACAATAATAAACATTTAATTTTTAAGAAATCCTAATAGATCTGGTGATAGAGAAATTTTCTATTACTAAACAACCATAGGTTCAATTGCTTGTTAGTGTAAATATATTTATATTTTGATCGCGTGTCTGTATCATGACTCAAATCATATAATTTTTAAATATTAATATATATAATATGATAAATATTATATAAGTACAAGTTATTAAATTATTATAATTTCATAAGTTTCAATAAAATAAAATTCAATTTATATATTTTTATTTTAATTTTCTTAAATTTAACAAAAAAATCATTATAATTTTAAAATTATTATATAACTAAATAATTATTACATTACTTAAATTTTAATTTATGAATTTTATTATATTTTTAGTTTTTAAAATAAAATTATTTTAATAAAGTCTAAAAATCGTAACTAAATTAAAAAATGTTTTTATTAATTTATATTTTATAATTTAAAATAAATTTGTTGTAATAACAGCTAATAACTATCGTAATTTTAAAATAATATTTTTGTTTTTAAATTGTAATATTTTATTATTATTTTAAAATTTTATAATCAAATTATGATAATAGTAGTTAAAAACTATTATTATTTGTAATTCGAAATTGTCCCTACACTGCAGATATTATGACGATTTTAGTTTAATTAAACAAAAAGAGTAATATTAGAATAATTTTAAAAATTAAAAGATGAAATTGAATTTTTTGTTAATAAATAAATCTAATCAAATAAAAAAATAAATAGAAGCACCAAAAACAACGTATCCTTTTAAGTAATTAAAAAAAAAATTGTCCCTAATACGTAAAAAAAAGCTGTATAACAAACGCGTGACATTAGGATTTTTGCAGCAGCGGAACGAGATAGCTTTTATTCTCATGCTCTATGTACTCCCCTTTTTTCTCAATAATGTCCACAAGAGACGACTAAGAATAAGAATAAGAAAAATTGATCACAAGAGAAGGAGTTTACCCATTTCTAATGGGTTGCTCTTGAACGGTGCTATTCATTGGATGGCTTATCATGATGATGAATCAACGAAAGATTTTGTTATTCTTGCCTTTGATTTAACAGAAAGGAGTTTTTTGGAGATACCTCTGCCGCTTGATTTTGAGCATGAGTATGACATTTTTCAACCTTGTGTTTTGAGGGAACTTGGAGGATTGCTCAGTCTATATGCTGCTGTGAGGTTGAACCATTCAGTAGAAATTTGGGTGATGGAAGAATACAAAGTGCCGTCATCTTGGACCGAGACTATTCTTGTGTCTCTTGATGACGTTCCCACTCGATTCTTCTCCCCAATTTGCTCTACAAAAGGTGGTGATATTGTTGGAAATGATGGCAATACTGGATTGGCAAAATTTTATGACAAGGGACAGCTGCAAGAGCAACGAACCTATTTTAATGGTGGACTTGGATTCCATGTTGCTATGTATACATAGTCTCTACTTTCATTCCCTTGTGACAGTGAGCAAGCTGAAGGAGAGACTAACACGAGTTAACAAGAAGAATTAGGTTGTGAAATATTGTATGTACCTTTACTCTTTCTTTTTTTTTATTTTTTATTTTTATACTCATCTTGTATTATGATTTATGAATTCTTCAGGTATATTATAGCATGAAAAGTAATAGGCAGAATGATGAAATTGCTATTTCCTCATTATGTCCTGTTTTATGATTCTTCCAACATGATGTTATTACCGTTTTATTGTTTTCAATTTATATCCATCCATTGTTTCACTTTTTTTAGCTTGGCCTTAATAGTGAATTCATTGCATTGCTAGCATATGTAGCCAAATTTTAAATTGGGGCAATCAGTTGATAGATGACTACTGATATGAACTGAATACAATTTTACCATTAATGGTGACGTCTAATTTAGTCTAAGCTACATGACATATTGCGCATTCAGTACTATCAATCTTCGCCTCCATGCCAAATTAAAGGTGTTTATTTTTATATTTGTGTCTTGAGTAATGCGTAAATTACCCTTACTTTGATGAAGACATTTTATAAATATAAAATTATTCTTTTACTCCAAGTATTGGCATGCATATGAAGTAGCCAAGTAGTGCAGCTGAGAGGAAGGAATTACTCAATCTATTTTATCAGGCTGAAATGCTACACTATATACTTACTAATAAAATTAAAGTAATTAATCTTTTTCCTTTTGCAATGACTAATTTATTAAAGAGTATGAATTTTCCGGTCTGAATGTGTGTTTAGAGGCTTAGCCGCTTGGGGAAAGCATATTATGTGGGTTCTAAAATCTAAATCTTGCATTAATGCCAATGCCAATCTCACCATTTCTTTTCAATTTCAAGCACACGAATTTATTGAATTCAGTGTTCTCGCTATTTCTTCGATGAATGTTACTGTGGGAACCTCAAATTGGTCCCTAGCTTAGGTATTGAAATTGGAGCATTTGAACTTTACAGAATGTTCCATCTTTTAAAATAATTGGTTATTGACATATGACAACAGCTTGGTTCTTAATAGGTTTCTGGTTCAGCATTATATCTTGCATTTTAACAAGTTGGTGTGGTGTCTACCGAGCTTGTTAATTGTTAATTGTGTTTATCTCAGAATGCATGCCATTTGCTAGTAGTAATGTAATTGCAAACAAATAGTGGTTGTTTGTATCTTTTCCTCTTCTTCCACTGCTGGTTAAGGCAAAGGTGGAATATCATACGCCCTAAATTAAAACCTTTCTTTTGTGTGTCTTTTTTATAGTACCTCTTAGTTTTAAGATCCGAAAGTTATTTCAACGTTCTTTTAACACAAAAGTACGAGCAATGGTGCCTTTGGTTGTAACTTAAAAGGTTGCTAGTGATCTTTGTGTAAACAATGTTGTGTTTGTTGTTTTGTTGCTTGCCCCAGTTTCTATATTCTGAGTAAGCATGTAACACTTTCCTGTATTCTGCCAGAAAATCACTGATCAAGTTGGTGCCATTTTCTCAGTTGCTCCAAAACCAATAGAATTACAATGACTACTACTATAATGCAACGATTGACTTTATTTCCAACTATAGTTATACTAAAGTTTTATTCCTTAAGCTGATAAGATTCTACATTAGGGTTATAAGCTTTTTGTCTGAAGTGTGTTGTACGAGCTTTTCTTGCCGTGTCACGCCTAATGAAAAGTTTTCCTTGTACTTAACAAGGAATTGCTTGTACCAACTTGCTGACAATCTTGGAGTTCTCTTCAGCGTGGCATAATCCACATGATGGAATCCATATCTTACTGTGTATCCATATATCCACTCAAAGCTGTCGAGCAAGGACCAGGCAAAGTATCCCCTCACATCTGCTCCTTTCCTGAAAAGAGAGGGTTGGAAAAATGTGACACAAATATATTTTATTCTCATGTTTGATTAGTCTGAAAGTAAACAGACGATCAATGTTCCAGCATTTGGTTAAATAAAATTGTAGTAAAGATGATAGATGAGCATAAAAGATAACAATATAGTGAAAATTGGAATCCTTGCAATTGGTTTTCATACATATCCTATCCTGTTTTATATTGCTAGATTATTTATTTATATTACCTTATTGCTTCAAACAGGGCCTCTATGTGATCCACCATGTACTCTATTCTTTTCAAGTCAATAAGATGTTCTTCCGGCGTGAAATTTGGATCATCTTGTTCGGGATACCCTATAAATTTTTTGGATTATCAGCAATAAGAAGAAAGTCTGACAAAACAAAAAGTTTATTACCATTTTCAGTTATGAACATTGGAGTGTTGTTGTATCTATCTCTCACATATGTGACAGCTTTTTCCATGCCTTCTGGGTAAATATTAAACCAACTAAATGGACTCTGCACAACATTAGACGCTTCAGAATTGGTTAAGCATGGGAGAAAAGGTGATAATCTTTGTAATAAGTTTGAGGGTAGGTACAGGTTCACCGATTGAGACATCACTCTTTTCTCCACTTTTCTTGTATGAACCCTCTGTTCTGGAAATCCCGGGTCCTGGCTTGCACATGGAGTACATGCAGTCTTGGACATAGAAAGCTGTGTAGTAATTGATGCCAATGAAATCCAATCCTTTCTTGAGTTTTTCTTTCTCGTTGCTGGAAATTTTGGGTAAGAGGCTTCCAAGAACGTTCTCCATCTCTGTGGGGTACTTTCCCAATATGATTGGATCCAAGAACCTGCATTATAGTAGTGTTCTAACTCTGGGGGAGTTGAATGAACAAATAGAAAAGGCTATTAAATGAGAACTATACCAATTGAAGGTGAATGATCTTGCTCTTTCGGTAGCCAATTTGTCAGCTGTTGAATTACTCATCGGTTCATACCATTCATGTTGAAGGACTATACCAATTCTTCCTTTTTGCTCAGTCTAATGTTTCATCCACAATGTACAAATTTTATTAAAAATTGAAATTGATATCATATCGTGTTTTGATCAAATAGTTGGGTTTCCAAATTTTTTTGTAAGGTGTTATTATAATTTCTTCCTTGTCTTTTAGGATACTTAAGTTATGATGCTGAGAACAGCATCACATTACCTGGTATTTGGTTCTATAGATATCAACCGCAGCTGCATGTGACAGAATAATGTTATGGGCTGCTACAAAGGGCTCCTTTTCTGAATCTCCTTCACTGCATTTTGCCAATGCTAATGGGCCAGAGCAACGGCATGGGGGAAATAAACCTGAACGGTAACCAAGTGGCACTAGGATATTCGGCTCATTGAACGTGATCCAGTACTTAACTCTGTCACCGAAGGTTTTAAAACATAGGTCTGCATAAAAAGCAAAATCTTCCCTGCTCATAAAAAACATGAAAATATGATATATAAGAGCTCGTATGGTCATGTGGTATTGAAACCTCTTCTGGTAAATTAGAAAATTGGTTGCTTACTGTGATTGGGGACTTAGCCAACTCCCATATCTGTCCTCAATCTCTTGGGGAATGTCATAGTGACTAAGAGTCACAAAGGGTTGGATCCCTGTTGAGAAAAGAAGATGCATGTCCAATAAAATTTTACTCACTAATCTCACGTGTTAATTAAGCATTTGTCAAACTTACTACTTAATTATACTATTGCTGGTGAGGTGTGTACGAAAAACCTTGTTGGTAACTATCAATAAAGAAAAAAAAATAAAAAAATAAAGTTACCTTTGAGTAGTAGAGCATCAATTAGTCTGTTATAGAAGTCGATACCAGCATGGTTGACCTCTCCAAATCTACCCTCTGTTCACAAATTATATATACCAAGAATCTTTGTTACAATCTTAGTTGGAATATTTATTTCACTTTGGATAATGCAGAGGAGCATACTTGGTAGAATTCTTGCCCATGACATGGATAGCCGATAGCTGCTTACTCCCAAAGCTTCCATTAGATCTATATCTTCCTGTGTTTTCATTCACATTGAAATTATGAAAATTATAAATGCTTTTGCCTTATACGCCAAATTTAATTGCGTTAGGTCCACGTGATATAAGTTTGAAGGAGGAGAAATATGTTGAATTACGAGTATTTAGGAATTATTATTCTATTGGGTATTATTCTCTTATTTTTGGTAATTTGTCAAATAATAGTTGCTTAAATGGAATAAACTGTAATCTCAGATAATTTTTACCTGAAGTTACTACTTTAGAAAGGGTTTTGGTCTAAGGATTAGTCCTACATCTATACCTGTAGAAATACTAGTAAAAAAACAAAAAGAAAAGTTACTTCCAGTAATTTAAGGATTTTACCTTAATTTTGAATCTTGGTTTTAAGAATTTTTCTTTAATAAAATATGAATTTGATGAAAATTAAGTTAATTAGAAATTTAATAATTTTTATTTTTTTATAAAGTAAGAAAATACAATTACGAAATTTATTTATGATAAGGTATTTATTTTTCAGAAAATTTGTATTTTGTTAAGATTGTGTATCTATTTAGTTTTTTAACTAAGATTTTGTGAACTTTAACTACACGGAACTTTTAAAATGTCTTATGTTATTAAGACTTGAAATTTATTGTTTTTAAATTATTAATAAATTTAATTAGAACGCACTGATATTATCCAATTATATTTATCATGTATGATAAAATTATAAAACTACTCATTTTTGCAATAATTATTTTAAAACTCTTAGAATGATTTCTAATTTAAAAACCCTAAGCATAAAAACTAAACTCATTACTAATTTCAAATGCCAATCATTATGTATTTTTGAAATTCCTAAAATTCCTAGTTGCTTAAGCCCAAGGATTCCTAGTTCTCTGCATAGTTTTACATCGTTGGTAATTTCTTTTCAGGTTTGAGTATTCCTTGGATCTCTGCAATGCCAAGTGCCAATATGGTCAAATTATTGACCGAGTTGCTAATGGAGCTATGCTAATAACTCGATATTTGTTGTCAGCAAGTTCATAAAGTCGGTTTTATTTTATTTTATTTTCTAAAATAAAAAGATAAGGAAATTTTGCCTCAATTAAATGTGAAGAAAGCCTCAAACTCCATGAACAGAAGATTACTTATAACCCATCGTTGACCCTATAATGCCTATTTCTTGGTCAATAAGCAATGTCGAGTTTGGCATTTGTTAATTGTTATGATCGTTGAGTGGCAAGGTGAGCGACTTTGAATATTACGCACGCGGAGCGCATGGATCATACTATATTATTTTATTATTTTTAAGTGATTTTGATCTTGATTAGTGAACAATTATAAAATTAGCTAAGGTAAATAATAAATTACATAAAAAACGTTTATCTCTTCTATTTGGTTCGTTGATTTGATATAAGTAATTGCAAATAAAAAATTAAAAAGTATTCATTACATTTTTAATAAAATAAATATTTTTTAATAAAAATATATTTAAAACCAGCAACCCTTTTATACTGTATATATGATATAAAAAAAACGAGGAGAGAAAAAATTAAACAATTTCGCGTCCTCTTAATATGGAGGTAATGCAAAAAGTAAAGTGGTGAGGTTATAGTATAGTTAACTTACCAGGTAGCGATTATAATGATCATTCGCAATATCCCCATTGCTTCCATCGAGTATTCTAGTTGTACCTGCAAATAGTGATTGGTGAAATTGTTAGTTAAGAAAGAAGCCATTTCATTGAAATAAAAATGAGCTGAAAACTAGGAAAGTAACAAGGTGAAACACCTGGACCGTGAGTGAAGTTATCCCAATTGCTTAGCCCTTTGCCCTCACTATTATAAGCTCCTTCATACTGTAAAGAGGATATAATAATATGTAATGTGTAAGCATGAAAATGAACAGAAAGAAAAGATATTAAGTGAACCTGATAAGAGGAAGAAGCAGTGCCGAAGAGGAAATGAGATAGATCAAAATCCAAGTCATTTGAGAGAACTGAGAGCAGAGAAAGTAACAATATGAATATCACCACAAACACTCTGCACATTGCTATTAGCTGTTCTTGTTTTACGCCTCTCCATGACATAGGCATAGGCTAATATCTTTTATACTTTTAAACCCGTGCAACACGTGTACAAAATTCTTTATTCATTTCAATACGTGCTTTTAATAAATGTTTTGACTAAAAGTTTACCGTTAACCCATATTTACAAAATTCAAATAGTAGGAACCTAATTCCTGAAAAAAAAAATTAGAGGACAAAATTTTTAAAATTGAAGAAGTAGGAAGATAAAAATAATATAATTAAATCATCTATATATTTGATTTTTAATTGTTTATTCTTTTCAATTTATTCTCTTTTAATTAATAGTTTTTTAAAATTATAAATAGTTAAATTATTCACTATAAATTTTAATATAATTTATAAATTTAAAAATATTTATTTATTATGAATTTTAATTAAAATATAATTTATATATTAAAATATTTACTTATTATAAATTTTAGTTATATAAAAACAAACATTTATTTTGAAAATTGAATAAGTAGGAAGATAAAAAATTATATAATTAAATCATCTACATATTTGATTATTAATTGTTTATTATTTTCAATTTATTCTCTTTTAACTAATATTTTTTAAATTATAAATAGTTAAATTATTCACTATAAAATTTAAATATAATATATATTTAAAAATATTTATTTATATGAATTTTAAATAAAATATAATTTATATATTAAAAATTTACTTATTATAAATTTTAATTATATAGAAATAAATATTTATTTTATACTACACATACAATAGAATACCAATCACATAAAAAAATTACACTTAATTGTATTTTTGTCTTATAATTTTATCAAATGATTGATTTAGTATTTATCATTTCAATTTCTCAAATCAAATATTTATAAATGATAAATGATTAAGAATGATATAACATATTGATATGATGATCAAAAATTATCTTTAAAAAAATATTCAAGATGAGATTTGAACACTTTTTCTACAATTATTATAGTTTTTTTTGGTATAGATCCAAAACACGTTACTTAATGCTTTAATACTTAAATAGTATGGATAAAAATCCAATATACCACTTAACTTATTTATTATATATTTAAAGAATATATTATATATAATTTAAATACACAAGGAATAAAAAAATACACGTATATTTATAACTATTAAATAAATAATATAACAATGTAAAATTAAATAAATGATAATGCATATTATATATATATATATATATATATATATATATATATATATATATATATATATATCATAATTATAACTTAATTTTTGTGATAAATAATTTCTTCTTTTATAAAAATTTTAGTTTTAATTTCTTATATTTTTATTTAGATGCTTTAGCAAATGAAATGAGATATTTTTATTGACTTAATAAATTTGATTGTATTATACTAAAAAATATTACTAAATATAATTATATTTCTATAATTAATTTTTTATAATTTAATACTAAAAAATTATATAATACTAAAACTAAAAAAAGTTATTTTAGTTATTGAAATACAATATTATTACGTTGTAATAATTTTTCAGTAAAATAAAAAAAGTTATTATTAATTTTCAAGATATTATTAAAAGGATAATTTTAATATTAATTAAACTATTGTAATATAGAATAAATTATCAAGATTTTAGTAAAAAACATTTTTTAATTTTAATTTTTATCAAATTACATCAATAATAATATCTTATTCCAGTCACCAAAATATTAAAAAAAGCAACACAATTCTATATATGTATTTTTTTTTCTTTGCACAAGTTTTATATATATATATATATATATAAATTAAGTGATTTAGTCATTCTTAAGTAGAGCGTTAAAGTGGGTTCAAATACTATTTAAAATAATTTTGTTTAATTTTTAAACCTATTTTTTTTATTATACCAACGCATTAGCGCCACATCATCTGTAAAACCTATATCACCTAAGTTGTTAAGAATTTGAGCGTAAATTAAGTATTGGATTCTATCAATTTTAAAAATATAATAATTTAATTTGAGCAATATGAAAACTAAAATAATTCCTTTGGCAATCTATAGGTTAAGCCAAAAAACTATTGACCTTATCCATCATGTTCAAGTCCGAACAGGTGGATCAAATCTAAAGATTGCATAGAATAAGCGTGGAGTATTTCTTTGGAAATTAATCCAATTTTTTCATTCTAGGCCCTGGACTTACTAATGTTCTAAGCTTGTCATTTGCCTTGAATTGTTTGTTCCAATTTCTCTTTTCCCTGTCATGTTTGGGCACTATGCTCTCGGTTATATGCTCTTCAATGAAATGCTTGTACCAACTTGCTGATAATTTTGGAGTTCTCTTCAGTGTGGCAAAATCAACATGGTGAAGTCCAAATTTCACTGAGAGCCCAAATTTCCACTCAAAGTTGTCTAGCAAGGACCAGGCAAAGTAACCTCTCACATCTGCTCCTTCCCTGATCACATGGCCAACACAGACATCCTCAGGTATTTTAATTGGGTCCAAGGCCCACGGTGAAAAAAATAATGGGATGATTTTTCTTTTTCTTTTTTCTAAAAATATTTCCCTATTGTTACACTTATATCATACATGGGTGGAAATATTTCTTGTGATTTATAGAGTCGTACCTTATTGCAGCCATTAGATTATCTAAGTGACCAGACATGTATTCTATTCTCTTAAAATCATTAAGATATTCTTCCTCGCTAAGATCTGGATCATTCAAATTGCCATATCCTACAAAAGGTTGGGTAGTCAGAAACGCTCAGACACTCAATAAAAGGTGTTAGCGTGCTTTGCTTACCATTTTCGGCAATGAACATTGGAGTGTTATTATATCTGTCTTTTAGATAGATAAGAATTTTCTTCATGCCTCGTGGGTATACATTGAGCCAATCGAATGGAGTCTACATAACAAAACAAGTTTCAGAACCTGCTTGGTTATGCAATGTTAAAATATTAGGATCATCAAAAAAAGGTTTTAGTACTTACAAGCTCTCCTATTGGGACACCATCTTTTAGTGCAGTTTGTTGATATAAACCCTCTGTTGTGGAGACTCCTTTCCCAGATTCACACACTGATGATATGCAGTCTCGGACATAGTAACTTGCATAGTGGTTTATGCCAATGAAATCTAGTCCTGTCTTCAGTTTTGCCTTATCATTACTGGAAAATTTAGGTAAGATGGTTCCTAGAATCATCTCCATCTCTTTTGGGTACTTACCGAATAAGATGGGATCCAAGACCCTGCATTATTGTAGTTGAATATTTATTTCTGTATGATAGAATCACAAATGTCGTATCAGCTTTGCGTGGGAGTTGAATTTTCTGTCAACAATATTATAGATATTAGATATTGATTTAGTTGGTTAATTAGTTGGACTCTCTCTTGTATGTAAAGCTGGATGGATTCTCAATTTATTTTCTTCCTCATTTTATCAATGATAAAAGTTCTTATTTTGAGTTGGGGGTGATGGACATAATAAAAAATTGTTAAAAAAATAACATTAAGACCAAACACAAGTAACCTATAAGTCTGAACAGAAATAACCCAAGACTGTAGGACGATACAGTAAGACAATGCAAAAACCGTAAGATGAGGCGACACGAAGAGTAAAAAACTGTAATTAGAAATCAGCAACACTTAAAAAAGAACAAAAACTGGTTTGATATATTTTAGTTATGCACATAAATGAAGTGTTATTGCTGGAACATAAATACAAAAGCTTCGAAGCTTCTCATTGGGCAAAGCAAACAACACTTGTGACTAAGCAGATACAATTGAGAATCCAGCTAGAACAAGAATCCAACTAAATACTAAGCATCTATGTAACGACCTAATTATAACCTACTAAATCAATCTCTAACAGTCTAATATGTGTTGTAAAGAACGAGGAAATTTTACCAATTAATGCTGAATGATTGTGCTCTTTCGGTAGCCAATTTATCTGCTGTGGAATTGCTTAACGGCTCAAACGAGTCACAGTGCAGGACAATGCCAATTTTTCCCCCTTGCTCAGTCTGGAAATGCCATTAATAATATAACAAGTTTATAATGTTTTGAACAAGTGTTCCGCACTACTTTCCACTTTGATTTGTGGCTTAAATGGAAATTCAACATATTTGAGTCCCTAACTACCAAGAATGCTAAAAAAATTATAGGGGTTAGTGGGATCTTCTAATAAAATTACCTGGTATTTGTTTCTATAAATATCAACTGCAGCTGCATGTGACAGGATCATGTTATGGGCTGCCACAAAGGGCTCTTTCTCTGAATCTCCGTCACTGCAATTTCCAAATTTGCTAGAGCAGCGACATGGTGGGAATGTACCTAAACGGTAAGCAAGTGGGATTACATAATTTGGCTCATTCAAGGTGACCCAGTACTTGACTCTGTCACCGAACGATTTAAAACAGATATCCGCAAACAATTGAAAATCTTCCCTGCAAATATCAAAATATGTTTAGTGTCATTGTCCGGTTTTTTCAAGTCAAAGTCAAAATCTCCTAGAAATTGCATTGAAATCTATGCAAAATAAATTGGAGAAATAATTGCTTACTGTGATTGGGGACTTAGCCAAGCACCGTATCTGTCCTCAAGTTCTTGAGGGATGTCAAAGTGAAATAATGTTACAAACGGTTGGATCCCTGCAAGTTGAGAACAAATGCTTGTCAAATAAATCGAAATTGTGTGTCTCGCAAGCCATAGATAGGCAAATTGAAATCAAACCTTTGAGTAGCAACGCATCTATAAGTCTGTTATAGTAGTCGATACCCGCCAAGTTGACTTCTCCAAATCTACCTTCTGTTCACAATCATTGCAAATTCTGCTTGTGAATTGACTATGGTATGCGGCTACTTTAAAGCTGATATAAGTCAGATTTTGTTAAAGCAAGAAGCATACTTGGTAGAATTCTTGCCCATGATATAGAAAACCGGTAGCTGTTCACTTTTATAGCTTCCATCAGATCAATATCGTCCTGTTCTTATTAAAAATTCAAATTGGGAACATCTATTAAAATTTGCTCTAACACTAATAGAATGCTCTGTTTATTTTTTCCTCTTTGGTATCTGAAAGAATAGCTTTATTTGGTCAATGTATACCTTCTATTCAACGGTTTAATATCCTGCCTATAGTGAGGTGCAGTTTCTGAAGTTGAGGTTGCAAAATCTTTAAAGAAATAAATTTACATTCTTATCGTTATTTATAACTTTGATATGGTAATAAGTATTTTATCTAATAAGTGATATATATATATATATATATATATATATATATATATATAGTGAAGTTATAGGTTCAAATCTCTCGAGTGACGTGGGAGTGGAAGATTGTTGAATGTGTTTGATTAGCGTCTCCTAAAAAAGCATGGACATGGAGACATACCAAATTCTAAGAGTGCATTTTCCTCAGGCCAAATTCAATTTTTTATCTTGGAATAAATACAATTTACAAATATGATCTATAGAAACTGAAGTTTAGTATGTTTACCAGATAGCGGTGGTATTGATCAACAGCAATATCACCATTAGTTCCATCAGATACACTACCTGCAATATATGGACTTACGAAACTTTAAGCTTGAACAATATGTAAAACTAAGAGAACCATAATTAGGATACATAAACTGGTTGGTGAGGGTGAGGTATTGATGTTCTCACCTGGTTTGTGAGTGAAGACATCCCAGTTGCTCATTCCTTTGCCATCACTCAAGTAAGCTCCTTCGTACTATGAAGAATATTAAATCGAACACGATTGAAATACAAAGACTTGAGTTAAGTTCTTAGAGCTACTCCGGAATTTGGTTAATGGGATTCATTAATATAATAATATGAGGATAGTGATTGTTTGGTGAACACACATGACACAGAGATAAGCATAAAGATGATGGCAAACCTGGTACGAAGAAGAAGCAGTGCCAAAGAGAAAGTTGGTGGGAAGAGGTGGAGATTGATCTAATCCCTCTGAGATTGCTGTGAGAGAGCATATGAAGAGGAACAAGAGTATCTCCATAGCCACACCTTTTTGACATGTACAAAAACCCATTACATTATTCTGCTTCTCTTGCAAGCTTGTTCTCAATGTCAATAATGAAATGTCCTTATTCGGACATAACACATGCTAATAAACAACTATGGAATATGGTAAGAAAATATTTTGCAGAATTCAGTAAGAATCCACTTTTATAAAAGTCGTTGGACAGATATTAGTTCTTTTTTAAAAATAAACTAGATGGTCCATATAATAAATGCTGGTCCTATACGAATTGACACTAACAAGCATTTTTCATATAATAAATATGTAATATGGTCCTGACAACTGGAAAGCTAACAAGGGTGGAGAAAGGAACTAAAAAATGTGCGTGATAAATGATAAATTAATGAAAGGGCCCGGTTTTATATTATTTCCTTAATAAATTAATGATATATTGATATCGAACTTTACAAATGACGAGAGTTAAATTATTGGATCCCTAATCAATTAAAGAAAGGTCTAATACATCAGGAGAGTTGAATTATTGGATCCCTAATTAATTAAAGAAAGGTTTAATATATTCACTATGTTGCTCAATGATTTAAAATTTTTTAATTACAGGAGTATATGAAGGGTAAGTATTAAATGTTGATGAGGCTAGTAGCTGTTCACTTTTATAGCTACCATCAGATCAATATCCTCCTGTTTTTATTACAAATTCAAAATGAAAACATCTCTTAAAATTTTCTCTAACGTAATATGTACAAATAGAATGCTCTTTTTTTCCCTTTCGTATCTGAAAGAATTAGAAGTGTTTAAAAAATGAGAGATGATTCGTGATTTTTTATTTATATTATAAGCAATATCTATTGCCTTTTATTTGGTCAATATATACCTTATATTCAACGGTTCAATATCCTGACTATAGGTTTTGTATTCTGAACTTTAGTGTGTTTCATTACCAGATATCGATGGTATTGGTCAACAGTAACATCATTACTTCCATCGGATATACTACCTGCAATATATGGACTTAGGAAACTTGAAGCTTGAAGCTTGAAGAATATGCAAAACTAAAAGAATCATAGATAGAAATCAAAAACTGGTTTGTGAGTGAAGACATCCCAGTTGCTCATCCCTTTGCCATCACTCAAGTAAAGCTCCTTCATACTATGAAGAATATTAAATTGACCATGATTGAATTTGGAACACAAAGACTTAAGTTCTAAGAGCTGTTGGGTTATTTTTGGACTCCCAACCATGTAGACAAAAGCTCAATACTCTCAAGCCCGCTAGGTCTCTCTTTATAAGAGGAGAAGTGGTTAGATTTAGAGAGACGGAGAGAGAGTGAATTTTTCATAGAGTGAGTGAGAGATACAGAAAATAACGTTTTCCACGTTAAAAATATTGGTCTCTTTCTTGTGTGATTCTTCTCATTATTACTTTATTCTCATTTGTGGTTACTCCTTAGGATTCTTGCAAGTTAGGGAAATTTTTATCCGTTACGTTGTGTCACCACATTGGTGGTGCCTTATTGGTGTTTCTAGTACCGTTGCGTTGTGTCACCACATTGGTGGTGCCACATTGGTGACTTTTCCCCATCAGAGTAGTATCAGAACTCTCTGGTTTGAAGGGTGTTCTACTTGCGAGAATAATGGAGGGTAATACAAATAAAATGGTGAGTCTAAATGACACTAACTATCACTTGTGGAAAGGGAAGATGGAAGATTTATTATTTGTGAAGAAAATGCATCTTCCTGTTTTTGTTGCTTAAAAGTCAGAATCTATGTATGATGAAGAATGACTTTGAGTATCAATAGGTATGTGGTTTTATCCGACTTTTTGTGGATGATAATGTTTATAATCACATTGCAAGTGAGATAGATGCCAAGATTTTGTGAAAAGATTGAATCCTTGTATGCCTCAAAGTGTGGGAATAACAAATTATTTTTGTTAAATTCTATTGTGAGTTTGAAGTTCAAAGAAGGCACTTCCCTGTCAAATCACTTGAATGAGTTTCAAGGGATTATTGATCAGATGTCAGTAACGAGCATCAAGTTTGAAGATGAGATTTTGGGATTACTACTCTTGAATTCTCTACCTGAGTCTTGGGAGACTTTTAAGGTCTCTATCACAAATTCAACCCTTAATGGTGTTGTCTCTTTACAAATGGTAAAGGGTAGTGTACTTAACGAGGAGATGAGAAGGAAGGCACAAGATTCTCCATCTCAATCTGAGGTACTTGTCACTGAAAATAGGGCGAGAAGTCAGAAAAAAGAAAGAGAAAAGAGTAGAAGTAAATCCAAGTCCAGATACAAGAATGTAGAGTGTCACTACTATCACAAAAACAAGGCATATACAGAAGCATTGTTTCTTGTGGAAAAAGGAGAACAAAGGCAAAAATGGCAAGTTAAAAGAGAAGGATGATGATCGTGTCACTACTGCTACAGGTGATGGTCTTGTATTCTTAGAGACTTTGAGTCGGTTAATTTTGTATCCGATGAGAGCATGTGGATTATTGATAGCAGTGCTACATTGCATGCTACACCAAGGAAGAAGTTCTTTACATCTTACACTGCAGGTGATTTTGGAGTGTTGAAGATGGGTAATGATAGTGTGACCAAGGTGATCGGTGTTGGTGATGTTTGCTTGCAAACCAACACAGGAATGCAGTTGTGGCTTAGAGGAGTCAAACATGCTCCAGATGTTCGTTTTAATTTGATATTTGTGCATATGCTTGATGATGGTGGTTATGGTAATCACTTTGGTCATGGAAAATGAAAACTCACCAAAGGTAACTTGGTTGTGGCCAGAGGGGAGAAAATTTCTAAACTGTATTGGACAAAAGCTTTGATTGCTAAAGACAGTGTGAATGCCATGGATATGGAGGCATCTTTGTGGCACTGAAGGCTTAGCCATATCAGTGAAAAAGGGTTGACTTGTTTAGCCAAAAAGGACATGCTTCTAGGATTGAAGAATGCAGAGTCGGAGAAGTGTTCTCATTGCATGGCTGGTAAGTAGACTAGAGTATCCTTTAAGAAGCATTCTCCCTCAAGGAAGTGGAAGTCAGAGTTGCTAGAATTGGTGCATTCTGATGTTTGTGGCCCATTGAAGGTAAAGTCATTTAGTGGTGCACTTTATTTTGTTACCTTTATTAATGATTATTCTAGGAAGCTTTGGGTCTATGTTTTGAAAATAAAGGACCAAGTGTTGGAGAAGTTCAAATAATTCCAGGCTTTGGTTGAGAAACAATCAGGCAAGAAGGTGAAATGTATTCGTTCTGACAATGGTGATGAATATTGTGGACCATTTGATGTATATTGCAGGTAGTAGGGTATCAGACATGAAAAGACTCCTCCTAAAACTCCTCAGTTGAATGGCTTAGCAGAGAGGATGAACAGGACATTGATTGAGAGGGTTAGGTGCATGCTTTCTAAAGCAAAGTTACCTAAGCATTTCTGGGGTGAGACACTTTACACAGCAATGCATGTTATTAATCTCAGTCTTGTAGTTGCTTTGAATACTAAGGTGTCAGACAAGATTTGGTTTGACAAAGATGTCAAGTATGATCATTTACGAGTGTTTGGTTGTAAGGCCTTTGTGCATACTCCAAAGGATGAAAGATCCAAGTTGGATATGAAGACTAGGCAGTGTATCTTCATTGGGTATGGTCATGATGAGTATGGTTACAGGATGTATGATCCTGTTGAGAAGAAGCTTTTCAGAAGTCGTGATGTGCAATTCATGGAAGATCGAACCATTGAAGACATTGATAAGGTAAAGAAGTCTACACCTGATAAAGACAATAGTTTGTCTGAAATTGATCCAGTTCAGATACCTATGCATGATTTGGATACAGCTGATAATAATGTTCAGAATGGTGAGCAACATAACTATGGTGATCAGCAACTTGGAGATGGCTTTGATGTTCCTCTTGATGATGATGCTGAAGAGGAGCAAGAGATGTCACAAGATGAGAATCTGGGTAATGCTCCTGAATTGCCTCCAGTTCAACTTAGGAGGTCTAATAGGCAGAGACAATCATCTACAAGGTATACTTCTGATGAGTATGTGACGACGGATAGAGAAGAACCTGAATGTTACCAGGAATCCATGGAGAGTGAAGAAAGACAAAAGGCTTGGCAATCTAAATTGCAAAAGTATGTTACTTTGTCCACTACCAAGGCAGATGTTGGTTTTGTTTAGGACGAACATTGGTTATTTTGTGATAGTCAGAATACAATTCATCTTGTTCCAAGAGGGAAGTTTGAAGCTTGTTGTGAGATCGCCAAACTGGAGATTACTTCCACATAGTTGTAAGGGGCGAGATATGTTGGGTTATTTTTGGGCTCCCAACTATGTAGACAAAAGCTCAATACTCTCAAGTTCGCTAGGTCTCTCTTTATAAGAGGAGAAGGGGTCAAATTTAGAGAGACGGAGAGAGAGTGAATTTTCCACAAAGTGAGTAAGATATACAGAAAATAACTCTTGTACTCTTAATTAATCATAGTGGATTAATTTCTTTGGTCTTGACGACCCGTGGTTTTTTTTTACTCCTTACGTTGAGGACGTTTTTCCACGTTAAAAATATTGGTCTCTCTTGTGTGATTCTTCTCATTATTACTTTATTCTCATTTGTATTTACTCTTTAGGAATTCTTGTAAGTTAGAGAAATTTTTATCCGCTGCATTGTGTCATCATATTAGTGGTATCTTATTAATGTTTCCAGTACCGTACTACCTTCCCATCATCAAAGTGGTGACTTTTTCCCATCAAGAACTACTCCTAAATTTGGTAAATGGGATTCATAAATATGATGACAAACTTGAAACGAAGAAGAAGCAGTGCCAAAGAGAAAGTTGGTGGGAAGAGGTGGAGATTGATCTAATCCATGTGAGAGAGCATATGAAGAGGAGCAAGAGTGTCTCCGTAGCCACACCTTTCTCACATGTACCACACCCCATTGCACTCTCTTGCTTCTCTTCCAAGCTTGTCCTCAATATCAATAATCATATCTTCTTATTCGTACATTTATACACATGCTAAAATAATTTTTTAAAACTTTATTTCTAAAAAAAGTTACATAATGGCAGTAGTTACTCGAACTAGCAAGATTTGGCCTGAAAATGACAGAGAATCAAGAAACGGATCAAATGATCTCAAAATCATTGAGAAATTTCGCTTCCAACATGTCTATAACTCACAAATTTCGCTAATGGATTTTTTGTATTTTTGTTTTGAATTTTTAGCGTTATTTCTTACCCATTTACGATGCTCTTTTTTTTTTCCATCTGAAAATGACACCATTTTATAATCTTTACCATAGATAAGATTAGGTTTAAAAATCATACAAAACAGTGAAAATCATGGAGAAATTATGCTCAGAATTGGTAAACAATTTGTTCTAAAATAGTAATTTTTTTAATTTTAGAACACAATTTTAAACTATTTTTTATTTGATTCAAGAGATAAGGTTTATTTTATTAAATTTACCTACATAGAAATTATAAAATTTAATTAATATTTGAATAAAAAAAATTATAAATATAATAAAATACACATAAAAAGTAAGTTTTACAAAAAAAAATTAAAAAATATAAAAATAATCAATGACATACGTGTGGCGGTTTATAACCATAACAAGAAATAAAACATTAACTGCGTTATTTTAAAACAATTTTTAAAAAATAAAATAACAAAATAAGTTTTTTTCAATAAGAAGTATATATCTTATGCTAAACTAATCATATCATATCTTAAAAAAAAAAAAAACTAACCATATCCAAGATGAAATGCCCAGCGAGGCTTTGGTGGTTGAAATTCCGCGCCCTCATGTCCCATCGGACAGCCCGATGGATAAGGACTCTACAACTAAATTTTACTTTTGTGTTTCGAAGAAAAAATATTTTACTTTTAAATGAATATTTTTTTGGAACAAAACAGAATAAGGTTTTCTTTAAATATATATATAATATGTTTGGTTATTATTATTTTTAAATAATAGGTTTATAAATTACTATGAAAAAGTTTTAATGACTTAATAATTCATTATCATAAAAAAAATTTAATTATCATACATCAACAATATAAAATAATTTTATATCATAACTGATATAACTTTTTAAATATTTATTATAAATTCAACAAATTTAAATGTTACAGAAATGTCAGAACATTTTTCATTTTAATCCCAATTTTAGAGAAGTTTAGTGATCAAATAGTGTAAAATTATACCCCTAGGATTTTTCTATTGTCGTCTTGGCCTCATTCAATCAACATATATCGAAAGCATTATTGATGCTTGATGGTATTTCATGAGTTACTCTACAAGATTGTGAAATTAGTGAAGAAACCTTTCATATACTCTCATCCTCAACATTTAACAGTTCTGTTCCAACATTCTTATTCACTGCAATACATTCTTCTCAGCCTCAGATTATAGGAAAGAAACAAAAAACTCATCTACAGTGAAAACCAGATCAAATGGTGATTAGAAATGCTATCAAAGAAAGCAGCTTGAAGTCCTGTTGACCACATTATGTATATATTTTCTCAGTAACATCAATTATGATCACTCATCAGTGACACCTGCAGCTCCAGTCAGAAGAGTCACTTGGTGTTACATAACAGCTTCTACACTATAACTTACTGTTTAGCCTGCTCAAATAACCAACAGAAACCTATCAGTTGTGAAACAAATATATAATGCAATCCTAATTGAGAAGTAGACAGTTTTATAAGTTTTATTAATGAAGAGCATAGCATAAATAAACATAAACAATAATAATCTGGTCACTCATACAATCACATGTTAGCGATCAAATCATGGAAATACCCAAGTGCAAAGCAGAAATAGAGGTAGTAGTGTAAGTTCTCTTACTCATGAATGAATGAAATTCAAATTTGCCTTGGAAAGTTCATGATAAAAAACACAAAACAAGAACATATCAATAAGTTTTCTTTTTTGGATGAAGTACTAATGTAACGTTGCAGAACTTCAATAGGGAGGTATAATCACCAAATCCTATTACTGACATAGCTTGCATAGATTAAATGCTTTAACCTTCACTTTTAAGAGGTCAAAGAATAGTGATTGAAATCGAGAGATATGAAAATTTCTTAATCACTGCTTTTAATTTGTCTCAAACAGGCAGGTAGTACACGGTATAAGCAAACAAAAATAGAAGAAACCACGCCGCACCTGTGAATAGAGGAAGGTACCAAGAATTGCAATGGCTGCTCCAAGGGCATTGACGGGCTGAATTGGCGTGTGGAAGATAAGGATGGAAGAGACAATTACCGAAATTCTCTTCATTGTGTTCCCTATGCTGAATGTTAAGGGAGAAATCTGATCAAGAGACATATAAGAGACTTGATTGTACAAGTGGTAGAAGACACTCTGGGCAGCAACCCACCTGTAAAAATTAAAACAAAGTAGTTCATTAATTAAACATTGATGAAGAAATTGATTAGTAATAAAAGATGATCAGGAAAGTAAGAATTCTTCTAGAACTATCTAAATCAAAACAGGAAAACAATTCTGGTCCATAGAATATTACCAAAGCAATCATAAATTTTAGGGAAAAGAAAGACATCTATTCTAGGGCTGTGTGAATCAGAATTTGCTAATATAAATGTATGACGGATCCATTAGTCATGTTAGGATATAGTCAATTATTTGACTTATTTGAAGTGGAGAAATGTTTTTTCCTCTGAATTATAGGCGGAATTATCTTTCAATTGTGCATTGAAGGGTGTTGAAAGATTCGTGCGCAATGACGATTTCCACTGAGTTAGAGGTTATTCGATAAATTGGGTCAGAAGATATTGCATTACTCGTGAATATCATACATTACAGAATGTCTCACATTTTAGGAAATGGTTTCCAATTGCCAGTTCTGAGCCATGTATGGGCCCAATGTGTGTGTTCTTAAATGTTATATAACTCCAAAGTACACATACAGCAAAAATTTAAAATTACAGCTACAACAATTTGAAGAGATAAAGGATAGAAAATAGAAAATAAATTAACAATGTGCTGAAATTTGTAGATTACTCTGCTTACCAGACAAAATTGGGACCAATCTGAGACAAGGCTGTTTGCCAGCCTGCAGCCCACATCTTTGGGCCCTCCACAGCAATGGCAAAAGGCGTTAGAATCAATAGGGACAATATGGAAAGGCAAGCGTAGTAGTTCATTCCACTAACAGACATCCCTTTCATTCCCTTCTTTGAGAATATATTGCGAAAGACAAAGGCCAAGTTGGATATCATAGCCCCCATAAACCCTACAACATGTGAAGAGGTCCTTTTAGAATTTAGAGCATTGAACTCTCACAAAGATTGTTGAACTAATTTAAAAAATTCAACATTCTATGAATTCTGTCTACTAGAAGATAACATAGTCACTATTAGTCAGCATCTGAATTCCAACCATGTAATTAATTAAATCAGCAAATATGTTTACCAATCATATTGAAGTTGAGTTCCGTCACAGCAGCAAGTGCACATCCTCCTATGATTGGCACCAGTGACAGGTAAACCGATACAGGAAATGCTTCCCCTAGCAAGAACCTTGATACCAGGACAGTGAAAGCAGGCTCTCCACTCTTGATGATGTGGGTAAATGAAACTGCAACTTTGGACATACTCACGGTAGCTGCAACATGCCCAATTGTGTGTGCCACCGCAACCTGCACACCCAAATTTTGAAATTCCCCAATCAGTACTAATTGACAATGTTAAACCATTATAATATTTTTACCCCGTAATCTCTTCTCTATCTTTCCTCATGTAATGCAAATACTGCAAATCCAATATTATGTTCATGTTTAGATAAAATTTCCAATCAACTTATGCTTATGAGAGGTTTTATAAAAGTTAAAGTACATAAATTGATTTAAACTTATGAAAGAGTAAAATTCATCTTACTTTCTTATTCTTATTTTTCTGTCTGATAAGTGATCAGAGAAGTTTATCTGATAAGGGGGCGTGTGTGTATTTGTAAACTTGTAATCTTACAATGATTAGTTGTGAAAAGCAATAAAAAAGAAAGTAAAAAAAATTGCTTACAGGAAAGAGGGCCTTCCAGAACTGGAGATCAACTTTAGGGGCATCAGCAACCTTTGTGGCCCATGAGATGAACATCATGAGAGAGCCAGCAGCAAGGGACAAAGTGGAAGTAAGCCAGGGGTAAGGAAAAGCATTAAGAACCTTCTTATTGTATATGTTGAAGACCACATTCAAAGCCCACCAGGTGGCAAAATAGAAACCAATCTTGAGTCTCTGAGCTGTCTCTATCCCTGTGTGTTGATGAGGAAGGTCAATGTTAATCTCCAGGGGCTGTGACCTATCTGCTTCATAGGCTTGGCATTGAGGAAAACTCCATCTGAGTTTTGGTGACAATGCCAAGTTGTGGGTGGAAGAAATGTGAAGAGGTTTGAGGGAAGAGAGAGAGGGTTGGGTGCGAATAACGGGTAACGTGCAGAGTAGAGACCTTGGGAGGTGAATTGAGGAAGCAGGGTTGTTGAGAGGGCGTGGTGTGTACCTAACTAAGGATGTCATATTCATGATACTTGGCTGCTGCGTGTGTAAAAACAAAGAGAGCTGAATTTGTAGGTGAGAAGAGAAGGGAATAATGAAACAATGTGTTGATAAGATTTATGTAAACGATTATTGCGAGGGAAAAGAGGTTGGTTATTGAACCTTGGAGTTGGAGAGAATTAAGAAGATATGGAGAGAATATCGATGAGTAAGAAAAGGGAAGGGAAGGAGGAAGCGGGTATTCCAAGGGAGTTAATAAAACTGTCAAACACATGCTTAGTCACAACTAACGTCCTTCTCGACTTTTTTCTACATATACCCATCTAATCTATCCAATACCAGACCTTTCTTTTTTTCTTAAATATAAAAGGAATATAATTCACCTGAAATTTCTGTATTCTGCTTTTTTATTTTATAAATTAAGAAGAAAGAGAAAGTTTTATTCCAAAAAAGACAGAAAGTTTTATTGTATTGAAAATATCAATATAGTCTTACTTTTATATATACATATATATTATTTACTCAATTAAACTTTTTAAACTTTTTAAACTTTTTCCTTTTTATTTCTTTTTTTCTTAAACTAAACAAAGCATAAATGTGTGTTTAAATCACTTTAAAATATTGGTTAGTGTAATCTTTATTTTGTGTAAATGTTTATTTTATTGGTTTTTACGTTAAAAAATTGATTTTGAGCGAATAAAAACATTTAAATATAAACTATTATTTCAAATTTAATTTTAAAAACATCATTTAAACATATAATAAATAATTAAATAAAAAATTTTGGTAGATACAAAAATCTATTAACACCTGAGAAAAATATGTTGATATAATAAGTGATATAATGTCAAGAAAAAAAAACTGTATAATATATTGATATGTTTATTCAAATTTTAAAAATAAAAACTACCATATTATAAATTAAATTTAGGAAATAAAGAGTAATATTCTTCTACTCCTTACTCTTTTAATTAACATTCTCGATGTTTTTTTTATTTTGGTTTCATTAAAGGTACATTTCATACAATTTTTTATAATTAGTAAAAAAAATCTTAATTATCTCAACTTATTTTCCTTTTATCATTTTTAATATTATTCATCTTTTTTATTGTTTATTCTTTTAATATATCTTCTTTTATTTTTATATCTAAATTGATTTTTTATATTTTTTTAAAGAAATCATCGATATACCATAATTTAAATTATAAGTTTAAAATATAATTTATATATTTGTTATGAATTTTAATTATAATACAGTTTATATATTTCAAAATACTATTTATTATAAATTTTAATATATAAAAATAAATATTTCTCCTATATAATACTAGTTAAAAAATATATTAATAAAGTTATGATCGATAAGGACTATGTTTCTTAAATGAATATATGTATGGAAAAACCTTTCGGAGAAGAAATAAAATTCATATAACTAATATCTATCCCTTAAAGAATTAGGGATTAGTAACCGAATGTGGATGGGAAAAAATCTTTGCAACACACAAGGTTTTTTTTTTAATCTATCTCTGTAAAATGCAAATGGGGAAATGAATATCGTTATATAATATTGTATTGGTCGGCCATCTAAGCATAGCGGACGGTCCTCGTGATCGGCGGACCGGTCAGTAGGTCAACTTCCTACTTGCAGATTGCCTACATTAGTCCATCATGAAGTTAAAGTAGGGGAAGCGTCAGAGTCTTGCGTATACGACTTCCCAGATCGAAACTTCCATCACTGGCATACCTAACCTCACCTGTCACATGTCATAGGGATTTTCGTCGCTAGAAGACAAATATTCACTTTAGAATAAAAGACACACGAAAAATAGAGAGAGGCTCTCTGATATTTCAAACAGAACAAATATATTTATATAAAATTTTAATTTATTTTATTAATAAAATATATTTTTGAGTAATTATAATTTTAGCATTCTAATTAATTTTAAATTCTTGTAATTTTTATTTAATTAAATTATTCTAATTATACTTTTTAGTTTCAATTAATTTTTTATATTATACCTTCTACTATTATTTTTTATTACATCTTAAAATATTTACAACTAATATTTTGATGTAAATGAAAATATAAATATATAAAAATATCAATATATCAAGACAAAGATACTAACTAACCAAAACAAATATATTATTTAGCTTAACTAATTGACTCACGCATTTTATCGAACTATCTTAAGCGTTTACATTTTGCTTAGTGTTTGTAGAAATTAGGATAGGTTGACCAACGCCCCACAATCAAAATTAGTACGAAATATGTGTTATAAGTGTTAGACGACATAATACTTAAACAACACCTAATACCTAACCAGATCAATAAAAGGTAGACGTCATAAATTTCAAAAGACACAGCATTAGAGGTGATAGGGCATGAAAGATAGGCAATATACCTCTAAAGAGTAATAGCTAAGTATACAAAAAAAAAAGAGAGTAATTCATAAAGAGGATTCGAAACCATCATTAAAGATGAAGAACCAAAGAAACTAAAGATTATTTTAGACATCTCTGATAGATATGCCTGTTGAATGGTTTAACAATAAATATTTTCATGGTAATACAACTGGAGTTTATATGGTAGTCGAAAAATATGAGCAAGCATATAATTTAGTATGTGGATACATAATTAGGCTTAGTTATTACGATTGACCTCCCTAAAAACTCTTATCGTAACAGGCCAACAGCAAGTAGCGATTTTCATTTAAGAATGATGTTACTCCAAATTTACTTCATTTGCTTTAAAGATGTAACTAACTTCTGACATTCTTTTTCTACACTACTAATCAATCCAACAAAAATAATAAACTGGCAAGGATAAAGCACAATAAAAGATTAACACATAGTAACGTGATAATATTTTATTGCCAATATGTATCCTTACGGGATAATATTTATTTTATACTCCAATCATACTATTATGACAGAATATTTCATATTTATAACATGTTAAAAAAATCACTTATTATAGATGTTTTTATTTAGATTGAGAATTGATTTTTCATTTTGAATTTTTACATTATCGTGTTATATGAAAATTTTGTATCTGTTTTATTTTTAAAAAAATCTACACAAATTTTAATATAACTTGTTTAATTTCTATAGAAAATAAACACAATTTTATATAATATGATTATGTAAAAATTCAAGGTGAGAAAATTAATTTCCACGTAGATTACGTATCAACTTGCTCGTGTTAAGTAGCTCACGGTGACATTGATTACCAATGTCTTTTCAGTGCACAAGTTTTTCATGTTGCACATGTTAGTTAAGTGGCTCACGGGGACACTGATCAGTGATTATGGATGATTTTTTCCATCTCGAATATTAAAAAAATAATATTGATTAAATATTAATTAAGTAAATGTTATTTTAGAAATAATATCAGTATAGGAGATCAAATTAATAAGATTTATTTAGATCCAAGACGGAAAAAAGTAAGTTTTTTGGGGATTTAACTTGTGCATCGAGGGCGACTGGTATAAGGATACATGTGATTAGGGTTTGGTACAGATTACAGAGTGGATTGAAAAATGCATCAGTGTTTGTTTGCATTTGGAAAGGGAAAGGGAAAGGGTGCCTACGGACATAATCGGTTTGGACGAAGGGTGTATCCATAACCACGAGAAAAATGCCAAGGGTAAGAATTTCATTGTTTTAAAATTAGATCAAAATAGGAGCCAATACCGTAGGATGAAGAGCAATTCTTAACTTATTAAAAAAATTAGATCAAATTAATTTTGATAGAATTAATTTTAAATTGTTTAATATAATTTAAATTAATTTTAATTCTAGATTTATGTTGAAGTATGTATTTTTTTTTTTAGAAAATATGAAAATTAATTTTCTAGTGCCAAATTAAATGAGGGTTAAGACTTAAAATAGTCTTTGTTAATATAAGTACCTTTAACTGTTAGTATAAATGTTATTAAATTTATTCTAATAGTAGTATGTATTTTACTAAATTTGATGCACTTTTAGTATATATAATCTTTTTTATAGAAACAAAACTGGTTGTTAATACAGGAGTTTGTTAGCGTATATTTATTTGTTTTCTAGAAAAATATTTCAGCAAGTTATTTTTTTATCTTCGTAAAATGACTCTAAGAAATACATGAAAAATGTTAACACATCTGACACATTATTTTAAATATATTTTTTTATATTTACTTTTTTATCATTTACTAAGATTTATTAAAAAATACAAAAGATTATAGGTCTTATCTCTTATTTAATAAGTCTTACTCATTATTAAAATATTAAAAAGTATATTTAAATTATTTTTATTTCTAGATTTATATTGAAATATGTATTTTTCTTAGAAAATATGAAAAATATTTTTCTAAGCCAAAACAAATAAGGGTTAAGACTTAAGATAATCTTTGTTAATATAACTTTTTTTAACGGTAAGTATAAACATTATAAATTTATTCTAATAATATAATGCAGTATACTAAATTTGATGTCCTTTTAGCATATAAATTTTCTATGGTAACAAAACTGATTCTATTCTTTTTATAATTAATATCGGAGTTTCATAAATCTACACTTATTTATTTATTAAAAAAATTATTTCAACAAGTTATTACTTGATTTTCCTACAATACATGTAAGGTAGCTTGCACACATGAAATATTAGCAATACATTTTTTATTATAAGCTAAAATTTATTAAAAATTACAAAATTTTACATTTATATTTTTTATTTAATAAAATTTATTTGTGATTTTATATTTTTTAATATTTTTTATAACAGAAAATGTAGTAAAATAAAATATGTTAAAAAATATATTCCTGCTCTCTTTTCACACAACACTTCACAGCCTGCACAAACATTTTAATTGACAAAAAAGTTATATTAATAAATGCTAGTTTAACATTAAACTATTTTTATGTTATAATTAATGCATCGAATTTGTTTTTGTACTTAATTTTGGTCCGAACTATCTTTAACTTGTTTCTACATCAACTACTTTTGACGTTGCCTTTATGGGAGACTTCATGTCAATGTTCTCTTATTCTAGTTGTTGTTCCCATGTTGGAGAGAACTTTTTTCTTACACGTGAATGGGCCAAACAAATATAAACACTAGACACATTTTGGTAATTATATATCTAAAATTAATTTCATCAATTAAAATGCTAGTAATGTTTTTTTAATACTTTTAATATTCTTACATAAATTATACTCAATAACAAGAGTTTAATTTTTATACATTAATTATTCGTATAAATTAATTTTGATATCATTAATCAACAAAAAAATATTTTACATATATATAATTGATTAAGTAATTATTACAAAAGAACCAATACTTAATAATTTATTATTAGATGAAAGGATAAAAAATTATATATTATTAGTACATTTTAACTAAATTCTAAATGCGATACAAAATATATATCAGTCTATGTTACTAAAAATTCCTATTAGGTAACCAACTATCTAAATAATTTAGTAAAGCAAAAATCACTTTTTGTCATTTGATGCTTGATTGTTCACAGAAGAATGAGATTTTGCTATTACAGAAGACTGCATGCATGAGACAAGCTTTGGATTGTTCTGCAGAATCATTTGGGAAAAAAAAAACAGATACAAAGACCTCTTGGAGATTAAAAGGAGATTCTAAAGCTAGAAGTCCAGCACCATATTTTTTTCCTAACAATAGTTTGAGTTTGTACACTACTCTGTTCTTTTTTTTTTTTACAGATGTTTGTTGACCGATAAATTAAAATATAAGTTATTTGAGAAATAAAATCAAATTTTGATTTTCTATCCTATCTTCAATTCCATTCACAGTCACAACTCAAAATAATTTCAATATATCAAGGACTTCTTACCATATTATAGAAATATCAATTGCTACGTTATTTATTTTAATAGTTAATTAATATCCCTTAAAATCATTTAAAAAATTTACTATTAAATATTTCATCATTTTTTTTAGGGAGAAACCAAAGACTTGCTATTTGTTTGTAACACGTGGTGTGAGGGGGAGCTGTTCCAAAACCGACAATTTATATTATTTAATGAGAGCATGCATTAACTAAGTTATTTTTGGCTAAACACCAGTTGACCTGACAACTGAGGAGCTAGTAGTAAAGGAAGAATCTGAACTAATGTACATGAGTCCAAATATGAAATATGGGTAGGGACTTGGGAGCTGCAAATGGACTTCAATATTGTGTTGGGTTGAGCCTTATTGGAATAATGAGTGATGAGAATTCTTAAGGTCTGATATAAGGGTTTCTATTTAGATTCTCCCGTTGGTTTAATTTTTTTTTTCTATTTTTATGTAAAATTATATATATATATATACACATAATTAAATATTACTCCTTCCTCATCCCATTTCACTACACTATCCCCTCTAGGTTCATCATATTCCCCAATTTTTTATTTTAGTGTACTCCTTTCTCATTTCCCTTTTCATGAAGCTTTTTTAAAAATACCTTATGAAAACTAAACAATCACACAACACAAAATTATCAACCCATTCAACTATTAACATGTTAGTATCAGCAAAAAGAAAAATAAATTCGATTAGAAGTTACCATATTATGCTAATTTTCTTCTCGTTATAAATTCCAGAAATTCAACTCTTTCTCCAATTTGATGCCCAATGCTTCACCTCAATGCTCTAGACCATCGCAATACACCAGTTCTTGTTTTCTGCAGTTACCGACTTCTCACAATGAGCACCCCTGATCGCGGTAGAAAAAAAAATAGGAGAGGGAGTTAAAAAAAATTGAGTGAGAAAAAATTACGTAACATTTTTAAATTGTAACCTAAGCATTTACTAACTCTATTTTATCTTCTTATATATCTTCTATGTATAGTCTACATATACTCTTCACTCTCCTTCGTGTATAAAGTTGTATGGTTCAATTTTTATTTATTTTATTCTTTCATTGTAACATTTGTCTTAACTCCCAATATATATGATAAATATATTTAGCAAATAGAGAAAATGCAAACAGCAAAAGGCTAATGGGTTTGGGGGCTCTAGATTCGAGGGAAGTGTTGTTTGTTCGTACCATGACAATTACCGATCTTATTTATTTACGAATATATTAATTTAGGGATTTTTTAAAAGTTCCATAGGAAAAGGTTAATTATAAATAAAATAAAACAAACCAAAATATGTTTCTTTTAATACTTTTTTAATTGACCCCTTATAAAAATTTTGAGTCATCCAATATAAATTGAAATAAAAGAGGCAAAAACACTTATTTTCAACTAATATACAGGTAAGACTGAAAAAAAATACTACCTTCCTGCCAAAATTATTTTGATATTGTATCCCTCTTCTATCCCAAAATAATTGATGTTTTAAGTCTAATTATTTTCTCTCTCACGTTAATAATGGTGCAGGCATCAAGGATCAAGATATTAAATAAATAAATAAAAAACATAACCTAAATATAAGAATATTTTACATTTACTAAAAATTCTTTAATTCACATGCATTAACTTTAAACATCTATATTTATGGGAAGAAAAATAGTAGCGTGAAACAAACATAGGTGGTTGTATAAATTTTTCAACAAACACTTGAATGAGAAAAAAATTATAAATTAAAATTAGTTTAAATATAAATACTTATTAAATCATAATCTTAAATTTATACGCCACGTATGCTTGTGTCCATTTGAAGGGGATAGAGGATGATAAGTGTTTTTTTAACAACAAAATGACACGATAATTTTTTATTATTATTTTGTGAGGTATTTTTAAGATACGTGTCTATAAAAAAGACAATCATAAATAATTTTAGTTATGAAAATTTAAATTCCTAATTATCATATAATTTAGTCAATTTTTTTAATGAAAACTTTTGAAATGCTGACGTATTCTAAAATCACTTAACCAAACATATTATAAACTTATTTTATATGTATCTTTTATTTATAAATATTAAATAATATATATACTTTAATATTAATATAAATATAAACATAAACACATAAACATAAATTTTTTTTTATAGCTGACCATATTTTTTTATAACTTTTTAATAAATAAGAAAATAAATATTTACACTTTAATATTGTCGAAAATAATAAAGGATAACATGAAATAAATATTCCTGAATTTTCTCTTCCTTAGATGGAGTGTCATTTTCTCACCCTAAATTTAACTTAATAAAAAAAAGGCATTAAAAGGAGAACAAAATAATTATTGGAGTAATGATTGCTAATTTTCTATGATGAGACATGCTTTTGCATGAACTACATGCACACAAGAGGCTGATGGAAACCAAATTTTGCCAGTGAAAAGCAAATTTGAAGTTGGAAATTTGTAAGGATAGAGGTAAAGCATAAGGAATGATTCCTCAGCAAGCATGTATCCAAGTGACCAAATCCGGGGGCTAAACCGATGGAATATTCGTTAATTGGTGATGCCAAACAAATTCTAAGGACTAAAGTGTCATTTGAGATGTGCCCTTATTTTGTAATAATAATAACAAACACAAACCAAATTGGTGGATGCAGTTGAATTTGGATAACGTGGCCCAGTCCTCCAAAATACCCGGATATGCATGTAAGCAAATAAAATCTGCACACACACACACACATAAGTCGTTGCTCTCTGCTTCTTGTGTAGGACACTAACACACACAACACGAGACAAGGTACAAGCTTCAATTTACTATAACTACACAAATTCCAATTTTATCCCTTAAAAAATGGCAGTCTGTGGCGGCGGCCAGATAACGCTGTCGTCGACCATCCAGTTACATGGAGTGGCAGGTAGGAATTGGAGGCTGGTCAAGTTTTGTAATGGTGAAGTCATGGGACGTAAGCTTGTGTTAAAAACTGCTGGCCCCGGCACTTCTTACACTAAGGATCTTAGGCAGCGCCAACAACATATATGCATGTCTCTCACCGCTGACGTGTCCACTGAATCCAAGGTTTACCTCATTCCTTTGCTTCTCCTACTCAAAGATGTTGAAACATGTCTATCAAATTTTGAATCTTGGTAAGGTACAAGAATGCCAAGGATTTGTTGTTTTAATTCCCATTTTTATTAAATAGATACTAGATATCTTACAAAGGTTTCTTTTGATATGTAAAATCTCACTTATCAAATTTCATATCTCACTTATTAGATTTCATTACGTCTTCTACAATTAAATCTAACGAATTTACCATGATTGATCCTACCCATACCCATGTATAATATCATGAAAAATTTACCATGGGTTCATAATTCACATACAACATATATAATAACCACGGGCTTACTTCGTCAGATTTAAAAAGGTATTTGTTAAATTGAAGACAATTGTTCAAATATTGTGGCCCATATATACATACTTTAATGATTGGCTACTTAGGTCCACCACATCACAAACATTAGCATACGTAACGGGGGCTCCTTTTTTTTTTTTTTTTCTTTTTGCCCCTTTTTGATTTATATGGAAATAAAACCAATAACCTTTATATTAAATTTAATGGTACTCCCGCGTAGCACTTGATTGCCATTGATTAAAAGTTTTCAAGTGTAGTGATATTTAAACTATGCATAAATTTTGTAATAAGTGACTCCATATGAAGTGCACAAATAAATGAATAAATAAAGGTAGTGTATGCAAGATTATTGAGTTTTGTACATGATGAATGGGATAGTGCAGTTGAGAGACCTAGATATGGAAAGAATGAACCCAAGGACAGTGTTGGCAGTGATACTAGGTGGAGGAGCAGGAACCCGTCTCTTCCCTCTCACTAAGCGACGAGCCAAGCCTGCTGTACGTTTATTTTCCTTTTATTTTAGCATTTTCAAGTGCATAATGTTATACAGTTACATATGAATTTAGCCATGTGGTAGGTTCCTATTGGAGGCGCTTACAGGCTGATTGATGTGCCAATGAGTAACTGCATCAACAGTGGTATCAACAAGGTGTACATTCTCACTCAGTTTAATTCAGCCTCACTCAACAGGCACATTGCACGTGCTTACAACTCTGGCACTGGAGTCACCTTTGGAGATGGCTATGTAGAGGTATCTCCCATGTCTGTCTTTTACTTCCTTGCATTTTGAGTCACCCAATTATGCGTTGAGTTCTTAATAATCTTGACAAAATGAACAACTATGGTCCTGAAGAGTGCATGTTCTATTATTTCAGGTTCTTGCAGCAACCCAAACTCCAGGGGAGGCAGGTAAAAAGTGGTTTCAAGGTACTGCTGATGCTGTGCGGCAGTTCCACTGGCTCTTTGAGGTATTAAGTTACAGTGATTGAAGTAACTACAAAATCTATATAGGATCTCTTTTATATGATCAAGGTTATGTTATTTTTCTTGTTTGGGCTGGGAAGTGGAGATTGCAGATAGATCAGTCATGAGGAAAAACACTTTCCTGTCATATATTGGGCTTATGACAAATTATGAAGTTTTCTATTTCAGATTGTCAAAGTTCAAATTCATTTCATAACTCAAATTTCCCAGGCTTTCTACCCAACTCCAGGATTGCAGGAACATTCTTTGGTTCACAATTTAAGGTGTTGACATGTGACATACACAAATCAATCAAGGAACATTAGAAGTATTGTGTTTTTAGGGGAAGGGGTTACATTACGAATGGCTAGTTTTCTAATTTGATAGTAGTCAAATGATAAGTTTCTACAACTCTGCTGAAAGAGTTGAAAATATTGAGATATATACAAACACACAAAATTATACTAAATGTTGATGATGGACAATTTTCTCGAGGCAATTTGTATTTGCAATAGTTTTCAGAAAACACTGATTTGTTAGCCAATTTACACTGAATATTGAAACTTAGGTGTTAAATGTGATGATGTAGAATATACTTCCATGTTGTAGGATCCAAGAAGTAAGGACATTGAGGATGTCTTGATTCTTTCTGGGGATCACCTATACCGAATGGACTATATGGACTTTGTTCAAGTATGGCACTGTACCATCCAATCAAACAATTCTTTCCCCTTTTATTTCAATTGATGCATTCAAATTATTGACTCTCAGATGTTGACTCATTTTCATATCTAGAATCATCGGGAGAGTGGCGCAGATATCACTCTTTCTTGTCTGCCAATGGATGACAGGTAGGTTGCTTGCCTCACATTGTAACTTTCTAATTAATTCAACATAGAAACTAGTGCAAATACACGTATGCTTTTCAATGTACATGATCACCAACATGTATAGCTTGCAATCACCGTGGCTTATTTTCTCTTTCTTGTACCTGATTAGCATACAATTACAAACATACCCTGGGCACTTGAGAGATCTTTTGTGTTTGCTAATATAATGAATGAGACATTCAAGTCAATCGATGTATGCAAGCTAAATAATCAACCCAAAAGAATAAGCTTAATAATATTTATCATATATTACTGTTTTAAACTCTATTGTGCAACCATGATAGCCGTGCCTCAGATTTTGGTCTGATGAAAATAGACAATAAAGGAAGGATCCTTTCATTTAGTGAAAAGCCCAAAGGAGAAGAATTGAAAGCAATGGTAAAACTCATGTTTATTATTCTGCTCTCACCCCAAAAAGTTTCACGAGTTAGATTCACTACTAATACTGCTTTGTAATTTTATAGCAAGTAGATACAACCGTTTTGGGCCTTTCGAAGGATGATGCTCAAAAGAAACCATACATTGCTTCCATGGGAGTGTACGTCTTCAAGAAGGAGATACTTCTTAATCTATTAAGGTATGATTATCATCTAGCAAAATGTTAGGCTTTTTCGCGTGGTTCACTTCATCTATTGATGTATTCTATACAAATACAGAAATATGCACTGAGAATAAATTGATCTTGTTGCAAAGCTTGTCTGTTAAGTACTACAAATTAATTTAATTTAGATGGCGCTTTCCAACGGCAAATGACTTTGGATCAGAGGTTATTCCTGCCTCAGCTAGAGAATTTTACATGAAGGTATGACTGGAAAAAAACCATTACAAAGGAATCTTTTTTGCTTATGATTTACCTATGGTGTGACCATTTGTATGCAGGCTTATCTCTTCAATGATTATTGGGAAGACATAGGGACCATCAGATCATTCTTTGAGGCAAATCTTGCCCTCACTGAGCATGTGAGTGTCAAATCACCTTGTTGAGCTTCAATGACTTGAATGTGTTAAGTTCATTAGTAATTAGTGGAAGGTCGTGCTAGAGGGAGGTAAACATGAGAAAAGAAATGAATTGAACTTCTAAGTTCAAAAACTTACTCAACTATAAACATGTTTCATTTCATCTTTTTCATTTTAGTTTCAAAGAACTATTATTTTCCTTGTTCAATGATTCAGATATAAAATCTCACTTGCCTAGAAAAGCTTACTCTGTAACTTTTTCAGCCACCCAGGTTTAGCTTTTACGATGCAGCAAAACCAATGTATACATCAAGGAGAAACTTACCACCATCAAAGATTGACAATAGCAAGGTCAGTTCTTCAAACTTGCTCGTGAGAAATTTTGTAAGTAATTCAGTAAATTCACACTAGAAGTACCAAAGCCTTATTGCTTGGGGAAGGGTGAACTTAATTTGTTAGGTACACAACCAAAACCATTTATTAATATACTGCCACATGCTTATATTATCATATGCAGAATGCAGTACCTACTAATGTTGACAAATTCATGTGGTTGGATGTTCAACATTTTAATTTAATTTCCTGTTGTATCCCCATCCCAGTCCAGATAACCACCTCTTTTCTGCTTTCAAATTTCAAACTACAACATTGTTTGTTGTCCTTTTTGCAGATTGTTGATTCAATCATATCACATGGAAGCTTCTTGAATAATTCCTTCATAGAGCATAGCGTTGTTGGAATCAGATCCAGAATAAACTCAAATGTTCATTTAAAGGTTTGGTGTACCAATTCTACCATCGAAGCATGTATACTTGAAGAATAATACAAGATGACAATGCAGATTGTTATCAACATTGCCATATATACCTGTTTTGTTGTGTACTGCGTAGCAAGTCTCAAATTTATAGGTTAAACATTTCAATTTTTTTGGTTCAGCAGAAATATAATAATAATCTTGGTAGAACATAAATTTGGTATGTTTCTTACGTGTACTCTCATCTTGTTCTATAACTTGCGAATTACACTTCTATGCAGGACACTGTGATGCTTGGTGCTGATTACTATGAAACTGATGCAGAAGCGGCCGCACTATTACTTGAAGGAAGAGTTCCAATAGGAATAGGAGAAAATACAAAAATCAAGTATGAATTGCAATTCTCACTCTCCTAACCTAACCATTACTTTCTCTCTGCTTTCCTCACTTCTCACATTTCTGCAGGGAATGTATTATTGACAAAAATGCAAGAATCGGAAAGAATGTTGTAATAGCAAACTCAGAGGTATGCTTTTAAAACTACTCTATAGCATTACAAGAGGACGTGATACACCTACTAACTGATGCCCAACTTTATGTGGAGTTATGATACTTCTAAATTTTTTTTCATAATTTATCACTAAATCACTGTATAACAACTAAACTTCAAATTTTCCCTTACAACACCCCCACAATTAAGTGTGAGGCAATCATTTCCCCTTTACTGGGATGTCATGAAAATTCAACAATACTTCATACACTAAAAAAGAAAATAAAAAGAAAAAATATAGACAGCACAAGCGAGGCAATGATTTTTTTATATGATGAGATGAAACATGTACTAAATCTGCTTTTTAATGAATTACAGGGCATACAAGAGGCTGATAGATCTTCAGAAGGGTTTTACATCCGTTCTGGGGTTACCGTTGTATTGAAAAACTCAGTAATTGAAGATGGACTCGTCATATAATAAATTCGCCCGGGATTTGTTTCCCCATTTTTCCATGAATTTGAGGATGGGAATGTTTTCATTTTCATGAACTATAATTAAAAAAAAAAGCATTAAATGTCAATCTGTTGTCCAAATGTATAGAGATAAATTCACATATCATACATCTCTTATTCCAATTCCGCACAACTTCTCTGAGCTTGTAATTATATATCATAATTATTAACTCAAGCACATTTTTTACACAGTAAAACATATACACCTTTTTATTATCCTTGAATGTCTCACACTGACTGAAGTTTGAACCCAAAGGAACGAAGGAATGAGCTTTGAGCTACTGAATTTGAAGTCTGGGTATTTGATATGCAAGAAATAGGAGGGAAGAAGGAAAAGGTAAGAGAAAGACGTTCTTTCCTCCCCTTGGTTACTTAAAAATTGGGAGGAAAGATTAAAAAATATGTGTGCTCCACAAATTCAGCATTTCTTCTAAAATGAGAAGAAAATAAAAGAGAAATAGTCTTATATATTAAATGACTAAAATATCCTCACTTTGCATATTTCTTTTTTAGTAGGAATATTTATATCATTTTATATACATAATTTTTTTTCATTTTTATTCCTACTAAACAACTTACAAAAATTTTCTCATTTTCATTTCTTTTTTCTTTTTTTCTAAACCAAACATACCAAGATTAAACTTCAAAGACTCGGAATATGGCTAGTCGAACTGTATCAAGCATATGTCTCCCAGTTCGATCCACTAGCCATATTATGAGCCAGCCTAATGTACAACCGGACCACAAAGGCCCAATTATAGCCTTACATTTGATATGGCCCAATTCACCTTTCGATCCAAATTAACCAGCCCAACAAGAAAAAGGCCTACGACTAGCCATCATCTTGCAATATCAAATAGAGCGTTGATAAATCACTCAAAATTTTGGTAAATCAAGTTATTTAGGAGGCATTCGGAAAATTTTATTTCAGTTTTCAAAACATTTTAGAAGTTAATTTTAATAATTTTTAGGAAAAAATTAATCAAAATAAACTTTTTTTTATTTATTTTGATAAACTTCAAAATCAAGCTTATAAATCAATTTTAATTTAATAAAAATTTATTGAATCAGTGTTTAATTAAAATTGTTATTTAAATACACCCTTAATGTTTGTTTAGTTAAACTTGTTTAAAAAATACTCTAAAAAAATTTGTTAAAATAAAATAATTCAAACATTAAGTAACCTTCAGTCTCAAATGTTACTGAGTCGAGACCAATTCCAGCATATAAGACAATTCTTCAGCTACTATTACAAAAGAATATGTTTGAGAGTTGAATTTTGAAAGCAAGAAAAGATATGATCTTTATTTCTTTTTTTACTTTTTTAATAAATATTCTATAGTTTGATAATCTTAAAATAATAAATTAACATAAACTCCCATTTTGTTTGGTTGAAAGAAGAAAATAAGAATATAAAATTAGAGATGAAAGAAAATAAAAAAGAAATAAAATTTTGTTTGTTTGTTTAAGAGAGAAAAAAAAAAAAGATAAATTTTCCCTCCCGTAATTTGGTCGAGTAAAAAGGAAAAAAAAAAATTGCACTTATCTGAATTCTTTTTAAATAGCACTTACATTCCGACTAGTTTTTAAATGACAAGTTTGTTCTTAATTACAACTTTTCCTCCCATGCATAACATACAAAAGCCTGATCTAATGGTTTGCTTAATGCAATACCAGTATTGCGTCTCAGGTTCCGAGACATGCATTCTCCCAAACTAACCAATCCAACAACATACAAAAACACATGGGATAATGGTGAAAGAAGAGACAAAGACATACCAGAGAATGATGTAGTCTCCTGTTCGAATGCTCTACCATCGCAGCGTCAGAGTAAAGAAAATAGAAGTGAGTCCTATTCCTACTATTTCTTCCATTGCTGTAAACGACAAACAACTATATAAAGGAAGATTTTGTTTTCCCATTCTTTCGGTCATAGCAAAATCCTTCTTCCGTAAATCACATTCCAAAGTGTTAATGTCCTAATTTGATTTATTTATTTCTATATACGTAATATAAATCTTAATTAAAAAAAAATCATCTCTCCTTAAGAGTGCAGCTGGAATTCTACGCACCCAGATATTTGCTTTTCTTTAGAAGTTTGTTATTCTGTTAGTGCCCACATGATGAAGATCATCCAGAATATTAAATGAATTCAAAGATGAGGTAACTATGAAAATATAGTCAATTTGAAGCACATTATATTATAGTCGATCGGATTAAAATATGTGAAAGTTTAGCCAAGGTTTATGGAATAAGTTCTTCACAGGTAAACATCAACTCATTTTCATATCTCTGCAGAACAAATCGCTCATCTGGAACTATAATGCTGGTAACAGTACAATTAATGTCAGAAAAGGGTTTTCTACAAGTTCGCCCTGCTCGATGAAGATAATCTATAGCAGTCCTTGGCAGATCAAAGTTGTAAATATGAGACATTTCTGGAAGGTCAACTCCCCTAGCAGCTATATCTGTTGCTACAAGAAGATAGCCACCTCCTTTTCTAACTTCCTGAATCAAAGAGACAGCAAACTGTTGTTACCACCCATTTCCCCCTTAATTTTAACTTGCCATTTACTCACAAGATACATATTTTAATGCTACCGACTCCAAACAAGCATACGGTTGTGTACCGGGCTTAAGAATTTTCATGAGAAGGTTTTAATTCCACAACACTAGCAGTCACATTAAGAATTAAAAATCTGGTACATTTTAGGCAACGGACTGGGGTAACGCTTGAACTAAATTTTCCCCACTTGTGGTCAATGTCATCATCCCCAGCCAGTACTCATCAGAGCTCCCTTAAATTTTGGTTGACTAATTTATTTCCCAAGGCAGCAATGTCAACATTAAAGAGTACCAGCGATACTCTTTCTTCGATACACTATTTCCTATTAATTGAAATTTATGTGAGTCTCACTAATTTGGGAATAAGACTCACCAAATAGAGAATGTGAACCAACATATTTAGTAGAACCCACGTCTGATAGGAGAGAATGCATCGGAAAGAGAGTATTAGAGAGTGTTTTGCTATTGCTAGTATTTCTTGTCAAGGTTTTATTAAAATATTGACTGTTATCTAGACCTATACTTGCTGGTTCCCATGTAATCCAGTAGAACCAACCAGTACAATTTGGTTATCAGAACAACAGTTTGACTTGTTAATCAAAACTTATTTCAAACCTAGCTATAAGTTCTAGACTGAAGGATGACAGTTAAAATGAATTTAGATGCGGAATACAGTGGTCAATAATAATTACAGGGTTACCAAAGAAACCTCCTACCAATATCAATCCACAGAATGGAACTTACCAACAGTGAAGCTGCTCGTGAATTGAAATTCATTTTGTCTTCAAGGAGGAGGATATCTAAAGCACCTTGGTATGATGTATTCAAAAAGTCAATTAGAAGGGATGTTGATGGAGCATTTCCAGCCTTTTTTGACTTCTCAGACTGCATAACAGAATATGTAAGATTAGATGATAGAGAACATTTCGCATATTACCTCAACTGAGTCAAACAGACACTAAATGCAGATATATGGGATAATCATTTGAAGCACGGCAACTGTTAAGGAATGATAAATGCAAGGAACCAAGTCCTATGAAATATTAATATGGTTTTTTAAGCAGTGTTACAAGAAAATGATAAAAAAAAAAAAAAAGAAGGATTCGTATCCTCCAAAATGCAAGTGGTAACCTCTCAAGAGAAAATCATAGTCATAATAAATCTATAGTTTGTTATACATTTTTGTTCAAAAACTAAGCAAAATTTTAATCAATGGTCATCAGCAATGCAATTACTCTTTAAAATGCACCTTGCAATGTAGAGGATCTTGATCTGAGAAACTATTCAACAACTCAAGCACTAATGACATCACAACACAACTACTTGAGTAAAAATTTCAAATGGTTATACAGGCAAAAGTGATAAAAAAAAAAGAGAGATAACTAATCCAACAGTACCAGCACAAAATAGGAAAACAACATAGGAAAGATTCATTGCCTGAGATATGCATTGAATAATAGTTATGCAACATAGGAATGATAATTATGCACTTTATAACTGTTTCTCATGCCTGGGATTAATGCTCTGAAAATTTTATTAAGGAAAGTAAGTCATGAACTAATGTAAAATGTTTAAGCTAAAACGTAAATTTCATCCACTCCCAGGACACAACCTACTGATTGCATAATCCAATTCATGAAAAATTGTTATTGCATAATCTAATTGAAGGAGGAGGAGAAAGTTCTTTGCATACCTGCTCAGCAACAAATATAATACCAGACTCAGGTGCATCAGATTGTATCAAGGATAACAGAGTTTGTAATTTTCTTTTGGTATCAGATATCTGATGATTGAAATGGCATTAGAAATTAGCTCATACAAAGATAGGTCTTTAATAAACAAGTAACCTATAAAAAAAGATGTAATTGACGTTTAAACAATTCTATATACATCTTTCCAAGGTCAAAGGGTGGCAGGCAATATGCTAACAATACATTAAAAGAGAAAGACAGATTTTTACATGGCTAAAAAATTAGAAGATTTCTTCAATAATCAATAATTCTTACTATAAATCTATGATATAGGCGAGATGGCATGGGCTCCACTGCACTGACATGAATATGGACCACATCTCTCTAGAAAACAAATAAAGAAGTCAGAGAGAAAGTTTAAGGGACCTCAAAGACAAACATCTAATCAGATCAACATACCTTTGTCCATTTCTGCTGCACAGAGTCATGAATAAATCGGTTGTGCTGTGGTATAGATGCACTGGCAAAGACTGTCTGACGGTTATTGCAAGATGAATATGAAGTCAAAATCTTTCGAAGAGAACTCACTTGCTTTGAAGAATTGAAAATGCAGTCAACCTAAGCAGACAATAATATAAAAATAATAAGAAATAAATATTTATGAAATTGCTGAGGGGAAGAAAGAAAAACAGAAGTTGGCAGGGCTTGTATAATTCCAGGTCTTGTAATTTTCATATTTCACAATTTGTAATTTCGTGAAGGTGTGAACGCCACTTTCTACTCATGGAAATGTGGAAATAATGAAATCTAATATGCTAAAAAAACACTTTCAAACTCCCTTTAATTTATTTCACTTACCTGGATGGTGGTGCAATCATAATGTCATATGTTTTAACTTTTAAAACACATGGAGACAATGAAAACAAGACAAATTTGGAAGTTTGCTTTCACATTTTACTGAAAAATGTATAAAGACTCTGCCTGAACTTTTACCTCATCAACAATCAGCACCCGCACAGTTTCAAGCGAAAAAATATGTCTTTCAAGCATTTGACATAAACTCCCTACTGTTGCAATCACTACTGTTGGAGGCTCTGCCTGAAATTTGAGAAAGTTAAACAAGCAAAATGAGATGGAAAAGGGTCTTCTCTATAAGACTTGATGATGCCAGTGACCAGTTAAAGAGAATATAAAAATCAACGTAAAGGGAAGCAGTGTTCAATAGGACTTATCATATTCATATATCATTATCATGTCATATATGCAATAGGTCCGGGATGTATTTGGGTAACCAGCTTAATTAAGCACTTATTCAATAAGCTTTTATCAAATGAAGTTTATTCATACACTAAAGCTTACTGAAATAAACTAAAAAGAGCTTATTTTGATAAGCTTTTCCATGAAGCTTATTGAAATAAGTTAAACAGATCTCATAGGAAGGTCATAAGCCATTTCCACAACCTCAAATAAGCACTTCCATTATTACAAATTTATAATATTATATTATCTATATTACATTGTATAAGAATTAAGGACTACATGGACTTTTAGGAAATTTAATCCATGTCCCTACAAAGGTCTGAATAAATAAAACACAAGGAATTGGTCATTGATGCCTAAACTGCAATGCCTGTCACCTCATGCACTAACCATTTGCATTATAAATATATAGAAAATGAAATCTATTTCACAGACTTTAGTAAGGTTTTAGTGCTTATTTATTGGGCCAAGCAGACAACAGAAGACTTAAAAATATCCCTAAGAGCATAGTTTTTCTATATCTCGTTTTGGCCAATTGGCCACATCTACAAGATTAGATAACAACTACTCTCAGTAAATAATTGTAATTAAAAATTCACAACTGCTTAACAAATTCAATTAACTTTAAGCCGTTGAATAATTAGATATCGTAAGTAAGAGTCAATAAAATCTAATCAGACTGGTAGAAAAATATGAGAAGCAAGAAGCAAATCCATTATCTCTCAAATAATCTCCATAAAGATATAAATAAATAAAAAGAGGATATCCTGTAGTCTTAAGTAAAATTTGAAAATTGCAGCAGCAAACAACCATTTGATAATCACCACATTTATTTGGTTAAAAATACAATACAAAAAAAGAAAAAGACGAAAGGGGGTTCTACCTTTATCCAACTCTTGTGTCTTTTCAATGTTCCTCCATCTAGCAGAGCCATGATGGAACATGACTTCTGCTCCCCATCGATTCCAATTGGCTTTGCAGCCAATGTCCTAGCAACCTTAGTGACCTTGTCATTAAAATTTTTTAGCACTAAGTAATTTCCATTTCCAAGGGAAATACCCCTGACATGTTGCACTGAAGATAATCAACATGCTACTATGACATTATACAACACATTCTAAGTCGTAAAATTCTTACTTGCATGCCAAGTTCACGGGTTGGAACCACAACTAGAGCTTGCACGGAAGATTTTCCAGCATTGATGACGGAATGGATCAAAAGCAGGTACGTGAGTGTCTTCCCAGAACCTGTCTAAATAAGAAAGGAAATAAGGTTACACATCAACATCTATCAGAAGGCAAGTAAATAAAAGTAAAATAATACTCAAAGGTGCAAAATAAAAATAACCTGAGCATGAAGTATGCAATCACGCCCTGAAAAGAGGTAAGGCAATGCTTCCCTCTGGATATCGGTAGGCATTACATATCCAATCTCTTCCATCCTGAAACATATTATCAAATTCTGAGCACAAAACAGTGCAGGAAAGAAGAAAGGGAAAAGATTTTGAAATTGCCTTTGCAATATATGTTCAGGAACGTGCGTGTGGCATATTTCTCTGAGAGTGGGAGTGATCTCCGTTGAAGGAGCTATGGGGGAAGGATTTAGAATGGCTTGTGGAGTTCTGAACTTGAAGGTACGATTAAGGTTAGTAATGGAGGAGAAGTGTTTGAGAAAATGGTTATGTGAACGAAGGATGTAACAAGTAGGAGTTGGCTTTTCAGACGGAAGAAGACCCAAAGTAGGAAGAGGCCACGACAGTGAGAGTGTGTTGGTGTCCATGTGTAGATAGATAGATAGGATATAATAGAATAGATAGAGGAAGATGATAAGTAGAACCCTTTACTGTGTTCCAAACTACCAATATAAAAATTAAAAAATGGGCCGGGTTAATTTCTGTGTGGGCCTATGGCCTGCAACGAGTTGCTCCAAAAATAGATTCTGCTAACTTGGTCGGCTTTTATATGATTTAAAATAATGACATATTGTAAATTTAAAATATAATTTACTATAAATTTTAATAATAATATAATTTATAAATTTAATCATATTTATTTTTATAAATTAAAAAATATTTATCGTGTGTAATGTAATAAAATACTAGTATATATAAAAACTTAAATAATAATATTAATAAGTAAATCATTGGCAGAAACTTCCACGGTGAGCTCATTTGATCTTCAACGGTAGTCTCTGGATGGCTTTGGTTCGATCTCGAACGGTGAGTTTGACCTTCAACTATGGAATGCCGGAGGGTTGCTTGGACAAACCAGGTCTGTTTCCTCTGTTTTAGTTATATTTAAAAAAAAATGCGAAGTAAACAAATACAATATATTTTGATTAATTTTAAATAAACTAAATTTAAGACAAATTTTAATTCACATTATGAATAAATGTTTTTTATTTTTCATATTTTTTCACTTTTAAAATAAAAAAACTTATAATTTACTCCAACACAACTTCCCAAGTCTCAATTGGCATGCACTCGTCTTATTAATCTGTTGGTTGATTTGGTCAAGACAAACAAATAAATACATTTCTCTTGGTCAATTCTCGTTCTTTCCTCCATGTACTATCATTTTAGTCAAATATGTTTACAATCACCATGTTACAAATATTTGTTCAATAAAAAGGTGAAAATCAATACTTTCATATCCTTAGTCCGACATGCAAGAACATTGTTTAAATAAATATCAAGTGCAAAAAAATTCCATCTACCGCAACATATGTAAGTAAAAAAATCCTAATCGCATTTGTTAAGTGGGTAAATATACGCTCTCCATTTTTTTTAATCAATGGAAGATTACATTCAATCAAAATAAACTCAATAAAAATAATTGTCATTATATTAAAAATTTTGGCTAACAGACTATTGCATAAAAATGCCATGTCCATCCTATAAAGAAGCACCAACACAAAACTTATGGAATAAAGAAAGTCAAAGCTTAAAGTTAAAATAAAAAGTATAAAAAAAGAAAAATGTCTTAATAAAAAGAAAGATACGCTCGTAATTGTTACGAAAAATTTAAGATATTAAGATAAATATCTTAAATGATAGTAAAAAAGATAAATAACATTTCATTATTTGAAAGAATAGACTTTGTATGATAAGACATTCTTTGTGAGTAAAAATATGAGAGAATTTGATTTTTTAATTTATAATAACAGTATTTGAGTATGTCTTGTCGAAAGAGCTATAATCTCTTTAACATCCCTATTTTGATGAGTAAAAAGATGAAAAAAATTGGTTTGTTAATTCATAATAACGGTATCCAAGTTTGTATTGTTGAGGAGACTATAACCTCTTTAACTCATATAGGAGTGCTTATGATGAAGACATGTTTAAGTTTATTGTTGAAAATTCCTCCCATTGAAAGTCATAATGAAATATTATTTACATTGCAATAATTTGCATGAGCTAATTACTCGTTAAACAAAGTCAAAAGAAAATAATGATTGAGTATGGGAGCTCGTGAAGTGCAAAGTTGATGTTATAATTTGAAAACATATTAATGGATGTATGTTTGGTCATGTATTTACTTTTATCAATGTATCTAAATTATGACCAAAACTCAAATATTTTATATAAGATATAATTTTTAAAAACAAAGCTTATGTTGTTCGAAGGGTGGTGAAATTATAATACACATGTGATCAAGACTTGATTGAGTAATATAATGCCTTTAAATATATTGTAAATAAACTAACATAGTAAAAATGAAAATTGGTGTTGAGTTATAAATTTTCCTACTTTTTTTTTTGTTTGGGAGATAGGTCATTCTAGATGTCATTATTAGTAACTCAACATCAAAATTGAAACCTAGCATGAATGATGTTACAAATAAACTACCAAATGAATATGCAATATTAATCGAAAAATACTCTAATATCATACACATCATTTGACATTACTTTGTCTAGCCAAGTTGACTTATTTGACCAAGTTAAATTGTTTGGTCAAGTTATATTAATTTTATCAATTTTAATAATTTAATATTATATCACTTGGACATGTTACATTATGTGATGAATTTTTCTTTTACACAACTTTCCTTGTGTGATATACAAAAGAGTCTTCATTTTTCATTGAAGCAACAATCATGTCCCTTCAATCGAGTTTTAGTCTTTCAACAAACTAATTGATTTGTAGTCTCACCTTCACCTGGCTTTACTATTTAGACATATATTGTTTAGATACACATCTAGGACATGTCTTACATTTTTTCAACACAAAATTATTTTCACCTTCAATCATTAACATCATAACAAAATTGTCAATAACCTTTGTTTGTGATGTAGTGGCTCATTTTCATCATGCCAAGGTTTCCTATTTGGTATGGTGAGAATAATCCTTGACAATGAATGCCATAGAAGGATGTTGTAGAGTCAATCATTTAGTATAATATTTTGATATCTTTGTTGTTTGGTCGATAATATACTTTCATATAAAGTTGTTATTATAGTATTTTTTTTTATCTCCTTTAACCTTTTTTAATTTGGTTCGATCAAAATGGACTTTTCCAACATTTTGGTAATTTCTCAAGAGTTAGAACTTCAAATTTCTGTCGTCACATTTACTATAGTATAAACAATTATAATTTTAGATATGAAGTGAGACTTAGGTATTCTTTGATCTTATTTACTTTAATATTCACTTATCTCTTTACTTTTAGTGAAACTGATTTTAAAATATTTGAGCAAACTTTGTTCCTCTGAGTCTTTTCATTTAGCATATCACATATAACAATGTTCATGTAAAGTTTTTATTTTAGTTATATATTCTCATATTTCTCTTTTTTCTAGATGAAAAGTTAAAACACTCTAATAATTACTCATTATAACTTAAAAATAATGATACTTTGTCATAAAAAAATTGTTTAAAATTTGTTTTTAAAATATTATACTAAAATTTAAATAAGTTATTTACATTGGAAAAGAAAAAATATATATAAAAGATATTAAAACTATTTCACTATATAATAAAATTCATTTTTATACCAACTTAATGCAATAAATACAAATAAATATAAAAGATAATATTTGTACTTACATAATACAATGTGTTTATAATTATAATATATTTATTAAATAAGAAAATAAATTATAAAAATAAAATAAATATCAAGAGATTATTAAAATATTATAAAATATTACAAAAACTAAAAATAATATTATAACACTTTTTTCTGATTTTCTAACGATTTTATCTAAATTTTTTAAAATTATATACTTTAATACCAAATATTTTTAAATTAATTACATGAAAAATGTAATTCAAAGGACATTTGGAGTTTTAAAATATAATTTTAGAATAAGTAAAAACTAAAAGAGAAACGAACATTTTTAGTTTATTAATATGAAATTAAATATATTTAATTTTTCTTTAAATTTAATTTTATTACATCACGAAAATAAAATTAATTTTATAATTTCTAAAAATGATAAATTATAAATTAATTTTTAATCTTAAAATTTTCAATTTCGGTTCTTATAAACTATAATATTAATTTAAAAATAAATTTCCCAACAAAAAATAAATATAAATTATATCACCGTCAATGATGAAATAAGACAATACGCAATTATTATAAAGGTTGATCGATTGGATTCCATCAAAATCAAATCAAATCAAATCAAACCGTCTGAATGGGAACTTTCCTACGTTTGCTGCTTTCTCTTCTTTTCACAATTCTTGTCTTTGACCTTTTTACACAAACACTCACTACTTTTCCACACTTGTTTTCTTTATTTTCTTTTCTTCCTGTTCTTCTCCGTCATCACCTATGGCAAATTTCACCTCTTCGTCTCCCTTACCTCCATCTATGTCACACATTTCATCTCCCTCATCTTCTGCAGCTTTTGACGACAGTTCCGAGGACGCCTGCAGCATATGTCTTGAGCCCTTCGGCACCGATGACCCCGCCACCGTATGAACCACCGTCACACTCTTTCTCTTATTTTTCCAAACCCTTTACCTTAACGTGTTCTATTTTCTCTTTTTGCATCTGGGTTTGTCCAAAAGTTACAAACTTGAATGAATGTCCCCATTCCTTGGGTTTATTGTTCTATCGTTTTGTTTTTTTAATTTTCATCATATGGAACTTGTCCTTCTGAGGTCATAGGTTTGCTTTGTGCACTTTCTTGTTGGGTTTTAAACATGATCTGGAACTGGGTGTGTGTGTCTAATCTTTAGATTTAAAATATTGGTATGATTGGGAATTTCATATCTATTTACTCAACATTTTATTTAGTGGGTCCTTTTTTCTTTAATAAAAATACATGTTTTTGTTTTATTTTACAATTTCGACGTACATGTGTGGATCTGTCCTGCCATGCCATGGTGTTGATTTAACCTACATAAAGAATAATGCCATCTGAAGAAACAAGAAATGAACTTACACACAGTGTGCATATTTGCAGTCGGCTATTTTCTCTCATTCTTGCACCAATTAATTTAAAATCTTGATCTAGTTGGGTGTTTGAGGATTAAGATTGTTGTTGAAACCTGTGAGTGTTTAATCTTTATAAATCAAGGAGATGCCTTTGATTTTCACGTGTTGAACTTTGTAGGCACTCGTCCTATGTCTATATCTAATCACGGTACCATGCTTTATGTATGGATGAGTTTCTTTTTGTAGAATGTCAAAAGGAAATTTTTGCTGTCTTTAGGTGTCAAGTGTTAACATTTGAGCATAAACATTGAAAAGATGTTCTTTGACATGTTTCTTTTTCAACTCCAGATTACCAGTTGCAAACATGAATATCATCTGCATTGTATTCTTGAATGGTAAGCCTAATCGCTCAAATGATGATTAATGTTTGATCTTTTAGCTTTTTTTAATTTGAAGGCATGGAAAGTTATGTGAATTATTTGTTTCTAACTAAAACTCTTTTTTTTCTCTGAAGGTCACAGAGAAGCAAAGAATGCCCAATATGTTGGCAATTACTTATCTTGAAAGACCCTGCCAGGTATCTGTTTTTTTGTTGGAGAATTCCTCCATCCTTCTCCCTCTTCACGCCTTTTGATAGTCTGCCTTGTAGTTTTTTTAGCTTTTAATTAATCACCCATCTTTTTTGTAGCCAAGAGCTTCTAGCTGCAGTGGAGGCTGAAAAATGCTTAACTTCAAGAACTGTATATTCACATGCATTCACTAATTCCCGTATTCCCCTTGAACGGCTTAACAATGACCATGTGAGTGATGTACCTAAGAATTGAAAGTGTTATTCTGTTTTGTTAATATTTATTTATATAGGCTAGGTTGATATGAGTGTCTAATTTGAGGAAAATATATTATCATTCCTTGATCAGAGGCAAATAATTCTGTTGCAGGATGATTCTTGTTCAGATGACTCTGATTTTGATGAACAACTTATGCAGCACCTAGTTGCTGCTGCAAGTAGAGCTCGTTACATCTGCAGACGGGAAAGGCAGAGATCTTCTGGAGCTGGTCCTTCAGAGGTTCTTGTTTTTAACTCTTCTATGCATGCCTTGGGGATGCAACCAACACTTACAACTCCACCATCTGGGGGCAGTTCACCAACTTCTGGTGTACCTTTTTCTGATGCTCACAATCAACCTCCAACACCTGCTTTCTCCTCTGTTGGCATGGTTTCAACAAATACTTCTTCTGAGAGTGACATACCTTCCAAACCCAGGTATTAAGCAGTGCATTCAATTGTTTACGAGGAAGCTTTTGCTGTCCCTGCCCTATTCACTTGTTGATTTCTCATTGTGTTCCTTTGCATGTTCAGAGTTATCTATAGCCAGCCATCACCTGAGAGTGCGAGGAGACTGAACACTTCTGAGATGTTCTCCTTCCCCGAGTCTATCAAATCGAAATTTTCTGCTGCTTCAGCCAGGTAAAAACATATTTGTGCATGAATTCTTGCATGCTTTCTTTGGAAGTTTAGAATCCTTTTGGTGCTAATATATATATGTATATGAAATTGTAACAGATGTAAGGAATCAATTTCAAAAAATACCCGTGGTCTTAAAGAGAAGTTGATTGCACGTAATGCCTCAGTGAAAGAGCTGAGTAAAGGAGTTCAGCGTGAGATGAATGCAGGCATTGCTGGTGTTGCACGAATGATTGAACGCCTTGATCTTACCTCAAAACGGTCCTCATCTCCTCTCATCCCTGTAAAAGGGAAGTCTGTCCAAGAGAATGAAGAGAGTGGAGTTTTGGTTGGGGATGTTACTTCAAATGCTTCCTCACTCGATTCTAGCTTGGTTGCTGTTGGAGTGGAAATTCCTCCTTCATGTGTTCAGGTTTACTTCATAAATTTAGTCCTTAGCATCATCTCCATTATCATGTACATAAGATAAATAAATCAATTCAGTGTGACTGTTTGATAGGAATATAAAAGGGAGGGAGACCATACCATAGAAATGAAACGAACAGAAGTTGGGGGGTTAATTTTTAAATTTTAACGAGTTTTTGTTTGAAAGTGATTAATATTTTTTCATCTTCATTCAGGGTGGACATGATGCTGTGAGGACATAGCTCGGAATGTGAAATCTGCCATGCAATGCAAGAGACGACTTGATAACCAATGGGCCTGTTGGTGTGCGTCCTGCATTTGGTCAATAAGTTGTGTAGGAATTCTAATTATATATATAATTAGTTTACTGAGACAGCCTTTCTTCTGTTGAGATAGTGGACCTATCTATCAGATATATTATAGACTGCATTTGTTCTTTACATGTTTGTCGCTTTTTAAATTCCCTCTACATACTTGAATAGTTCCATTTTAATAAATATAATATAAGAGGTTATCTGTTTTACAACACTAATTTAATTCCAGACGGCCCGTTTAATGTTTGAAATTTAAAATTATTTTAGAAAGCAAGAATGCGTATTCAAATTGAAGGACTGAAAACGAGCAAGTTAAATGACACTAGTTAGACACGACGAGTTCAAATAATTCATTCGATTTGAATTTTATACGAAATTTTTTCAAAGTCGAACTCAACATGATCTAGCCAGACAACTTAAAACATAATAATTATGTGAATTTAATTAAAAATTATTAGATGAAAGTACAGTATCAAGTCTCGATCTAAATTTGAATTGGTTTAGATATGTTGTTTCAATTGATTGTTGATTGATTTAGTGCTCTTAGGATCTAAATTATGGCTTGACCAGAAAAGAGCCGCAATTACTTGCTGTCACTAATATGGCTTGTGGGTATGGCAAAGGAGCGTAAATAAGTCGCGTAAAGTTTATTCAACGTCTCAAAAAGGCATATGCTACAAGACCGTATATATTTTAAAAAATATACATCCGAACGTAACACAGCTTCTTATTAAGGGGGTGTAACCCAGAAACACCAGTTCATTGAATAGCAGTGAGTGGTGGCAGTATTAAGCATTGACGATGGTTCCACCTAGAAAGAAATGAACAAGGCGAAGAATATGTAAGCAAGCAAGCTTTCAACATAGTAAAAGGCATAATGATATAATATTATATGTATATACCATTTGGATGGAGGACTTGGCCAGTAAAGTAGGAAGAGTCCTGACAGGTTGCCAAGAACAAATAACAAGGTGCAATCTCACAAGGCTGAGCCGCGCGGTTCATTGGGACCTCAGAGCCCAAGTTGTGAATCATCTCAGCAGGCCTGGAAGCGGGTTGTATTGGCGTCCACACTGGGCCCGGTGCCACACCATTCACCCTAATTCCCCTATTGACCACCTGCTGAGCAAGACCTCTAGTGAAGGCAACAATTGCTCCCTTTGTAGCTGTGTAGTCCAACGCTTCTGGATTCCCTTCGTATGCGTCCACTGAAGCAGAGTTGATGATGCAGCTCCCTTCTTTCATGTGCTTCAGAGCATGCCTACACACTCATTTCGATAAAGGATATATACACTTGAATGTCAAAAATAAAATCAAATTGGATTTGTCTATACTTGACCAAAAAGAACTGTGAAAAGATATTGGTCCCGAACACTCTTTCAAGCTGGTTTTGTGTGATTTCCTCTACAGACTTAGTCAAGTGCTGCTCAGCTGCATTGTTCACTAGAACGTCGATGCGCCCATATTCTTTGACAACTAGGTCAACCACCTGTTTGCAGTTCTCATCAAAGCCAATATCTGCCGCTATTGCCAATGGATTGTCTGCGCCACTTGTCTTAGCTTCTAGCAGCATCTTGAGAGTATCATCCTTATCCTTGTCCTCGTGCCCCTTAACATATGTAAAGGCCACAGTTGCACCCTCTTTTGCGAAACACAGGCAAACCGCTCTACCAATCCCTGAGTCACCTCCTGTCACCAATGCTACCTTTCCCTGTGTATTGTCATACATGCATCTAATCTAAATACATACTTATTGAATGAAGAAAAAGAAAAGAAGCTAAACATACCTGGAGCTTGTTGGCGGGCCTGTGGTCAGGATGTATGGCTTGTGGTAGTGGTTCCATTAAATGCTCTTTTCCGGGCTGAGTTTCCTGGCTCTGAGCTGGAAATTTTGACTCCCTTCTTGCCATTTTTGCTGAATCAGAAACAGCTTGTGAAGGAAATTGACGGTACGAGAATGTGTATATATATTGTATAGAATTTACGTGTTGTTGTGACGAGAGGACGTCTATTTTGTAGGGATGAGTAATGTGCCGAATGGGATGGCATGCCACGTAAAACTGGGCCTGTCAACGTGTCATTTGTTGGCACTGTACACAGTATACACTCAAAGGTCTTGGGGGCAAGCGGTGGACTTTAGAAGCATGTTTGTGAGTCATAGAGATCAAAGCGTCCGGTCTGGCTTATTTTTTTTACTTATTTTATAAGAAAATAAAATAAAATATAGGACTAAATAAATATTATACTTTTTTAGTTTGCATTTTATCGGTCTAGCCTGTCTAGTTGAGTTAAATCGGTCTGATGTTTTTTAGATTTCAAATTTAACAATTTATTGGCTAATTTTACAATATATTTAAAAATTTGTTTTAATTAGCCCATTTCCCCATAGTTTTCATATATTTTATATATAAAAATAAAACATTGAGCAAGTAGGTTCGAAAATTTTTGAGCTTGCATTTTTTTTTCCAGGTTAAATTAGTTTAGTTATGTTCGGACTTTACATTTAAAAATCTATTGGCTAATTTTGTAATATATTTAGTTTTGATTCCTTTTAATTCAAAATAGACTAAAATATGTTTAAATTTGTTTTTGTTTTTCATCATTTAAAAATTTTATTTTAATTTTTAACTTTTAAATTTAAATTAATATATTTAATTCAAGTTAATGTTATCATTTCAAAACAATGATATTTTTAATTTTGGGACATAATTTTGAATTTATTTTCTAATTCAAGATATGAAATGTCATGAACAAAATAAAATTGTGTGACAAATAAGTTTAAAGAACAAGTGATCTAATAATAATTTTTTTTCTGTTGCTGGTGAGACTTGTTTTTCCTACGATTTTTATTATGTATAATACATTTTTTTTTTCAAAAATAAGTTAAATTTCATAGTTTTCACGTAGATAAATTTATTTAAACAAGTTATATATTTTAAATTAGTAAAAAAATTCAAAATTTTTCGTTAAAAAATGACAACATTAACTCAAATTTAAGAACTAAAAAATTAAAATAAATCTTTGAAAATATAACAAAAAGTTAAGATAAAAAATAAATTTAACCTTTAAAATATTAACCTATGCATTATTAAAGAAATCAAATTGTACCAATAAAGAACAACTATATCGTTCCCATCTCCCAAATTATATGTTGAATAAAATGGTATAAAATTTCATACTAATGGTATAAAATTTCATACTAATTACTAAAAAAAATATTTTTAAATAATTTACCAAATTAAATCTCTTTTTGTCACTTTATCATCAAAATTGTCCAGTGAATTGGCAATTTCTAATATTATGTGAAATTTTTATTTATTTTTTAAAAATATAAGATTGTTTCAGTGACATCTTAAAAATAAATCTTTTTTTTAATATTAAGCAAATAACAATGACCATATTACAAGTTTTGTCATCCAAATTTAATATATCTTTTATAATATTATAAATATTACTATTCTTCTTTCTATCTCTTTCTTTTTTTTCTCCATTAGATTAGATTTTTTTTTTTCAAAATTTGACCGCAATAATCTTAATGCCAACAAAAATATTTTTTAAAATTTTGATTTTATAGTTGGTTTCAGCGAAGCTAGAACTCCTTCCATTCTCATATTTATTTCTCTTGTGATGACTTAGTTTTTTAGTGGTATGGTAAACTACATTCTGATAGAAAGGTTCATTGTGATTTTGTGCTATGAAATATATTATTGTTAGGATTATCAATTCAACCATTAAACAATTATATACAATAACAATTACACTTGGTAGCGTAATTGAATCAACAAAAAGGTGAAAAAAAGGCATTACACAAGATTTAAAATACACATTGAATTTGACCACACAAGTTTATAAAGACAAAAAAAAACTTATTGTTGAATAGTTGTGTTGGATTGGAAGAAAAAATAATTAAGATAGAAGAAGTTATATGGGAAAGGAGAAAGAAAAATCTTACATCGATAAAAACATTAATATATATATATATATATATATATATATATATAATTTTGTATGTTTTCATAGTTTTATAACAAAAATGCATTTTAAAGGTAAGTTTTTGTAATTAAATTTTACCTGTGATAAAAAAATTATTTATAATTTAGAGTTTGTTTCTAATTTTTTTATAACTAAATATAAAGTAAGTCGACTATTAAATGTTACATGTAAGTTGCTTCTTATATAGAATTAATTTTGTGCTTCTTATATAGAATTAATTTTGTGGTAAATATTACTCTTCATTTCAATCTTATTTTTTTCATAGTTTTGTGTATTTTTATAGTTTTCTAACAAAGCACAAAAAATTTAAACATTAAGTAATTTAAAAAAAAAATCTAAGTTCTTGTAATTTTCCTTTAAACTTGAGAATTAAAATAATATTTTTATATAAACTCAATTGAAACTCTACTTATGTAAATTTAATCAATTTAATTATTTATGCATTACTATAATTTTGTTCTTCTTTAATTAAGAATTTTTGTATGATTAATAGATGAAATTTCAACTCATTTACGAATTAACTATGTCAACTTACTTTTACTTCTAATTTGTACATATTAGAGAGTACAAAATTGATGTTTTAGTTGTTCTAAAGTTAATTTTTTAACCGGAATAAAGTTAATTATGATATAAATTATATAATTAAATTAATTATAATACAAATTACCATTTTAAATAATAATTGAATTAGTTAGAAATAAATTCTTTTTTAATATTTATTAAATTAATTACAATAAAAATTGATGTTTTAAAAGGAATTGAATTAGGAATGATATAAATATAATTTTTAATAGAAATAGAAAGAATTACAAGTTACCCTTTTAAAAGTAATCAAATTAATTATGATATTAATTCTTTTTAATACTAATTAAATTAATTATGATACAATTTACCTTTTAAATAACATATTATAATTATGATAAGATAATAATATATACAAAATTTGCACAGAAAAAAATTAACACACTAAAAAAATAAACTATAAAAATTATATTTGAAATTTTATATTTTAGATATACACCTCTTATACTTTTTTTTTTATTTTTTTACCAATAATATATGTGCGAAATATCTATCAAGTACTGTAAACTCACCTGATGATGTGTATTCTCTTTCTAATATAGTTAATAATATTTATAGTTCATTCAAAAGTTTTCCAAAATCCCCATTCCTTTGTCCAATCAATATCCATATATCTCATTTACATTTTTAACTCACAATAATATATTGGCTTAATAAGGATAATCAAGATATATTCGTCACCTTTATTTTCTTAAAATCCTACCCACCTATTTTAAAATCCTATCATGTTATTTAAGTCACCAATTTCTTTGTATCATATATAGCCTTTGGTTTAACAGCAAAAGGAAAAAATGTTTTCTTCTTGAACCTTGAAAGAAAAAAAACAAAAAGAAAGATTAGCAATTTTTCTTTGTGGTGGAGTTACTTAATTACTGAAACTATTTTCATATGTACTAAGTCCCTACTTTATATCAACTTTCTCTAGATCATGCAAGGTATACAAGATATAACCTAAATGTAGTCAAGAAACGCAAGAACATAAACAAAACTGTCTATTAATTTATATAACAATTTCAAAATATTAGCACGTGCAAGAGAAGAAAATGGAAGTAACATTTAACAAGTTTCAAGTACAAGTAAAAAATCATTTGTAGCAAACATAGATAAAATAAATAACCATTAACAAAATTACAGTTGGTCCTAATTTCTTCATCTTAAATTCAATAATGTCAAGCTTTCCAGGCTACATTGTAAACTAATACTTAAAAACAGAGCACATGGTAGTCAATGAAAAAACAAGGAGAGAAATCATTCAATCAATGTATAACAGCTTATAAGTAGATAACAATCTCATTTATTTCTTAAGATTAATATAATTTTTGTTCACATTAAAAGGCATGTTTAAAGTTCCCAATTTTCTCAGTCATGAGGAAGAATTCAAACGAAAGGTTAAGTTTATTTGTATATATCTTCAAATAACTCTTCACAACCACAAAACTTAAACAATGTATTCGAATTTGATTCAATTTTAATTCAAACTAATCATTTTATCTAAAGTGCAATCACAATTATGTCAATCAAATAAATCATTCATCTCAATCATATAATTTGACATGTGTGGTTAAAGGATTGAGAACTTACCAAGACAAGATAATAAAATGGATTCAAACTCATAGTGTGTCACAATTTATAAAACAAGAAATGAACATTGAAATAAATGAGAAGTAAATTAACCACTGAGAACTTCAATGTTACAATAAAGAAGACAAATAATCAATCACACATATCAAAAGTAAAGAAAATAAGGGAAGACAAAATAGAGAGGTGCAAAAAGTTGAACTTAAATTTTTTTACTCGCAACATTTAAAAATAAATCTTAAAAATTAAAAATATAGAAATACTAATAATTTCTTAGAACTTAATTATAATATTAAAAAAATATATTATTATATAACATGACAACCAATAATAAGTGTTTAAATGTTATTAGATAGTTTTAAGATTTTATAACAAGTTATATATAACTTGCATAGGAAATCACCCTTCACTTGTTATTGATCTTTACATGAATCCCTCGAGTTCAAACTACATAAACATAGAATTATTGGCTAAAGACTATAAAGAATTAGACCCAAAAGTAATTAAACTTGGCAAACTAATTAATCAATAGAACTTAGTAAAATGATGCAGTTTTGTGGAAAATCTATATGTCCTTAGCCATTTTTGGGCTTGAAAGAACTTTCTTTATAGGAACTTGAGAAACTGTTCTTGTATCTTGAGATTGCTTTTGATATTTTGCGTTTGAGCTAGATCTTCCTTTCCTGTGCTTCCTTCTAGGCTGTGTGCATTGGGGGATAAACACCCCTGTCCCTTTGCTTTGTCTTCTCAAAGCCTGCTCATACAGGAAAACAGACTGTGGAGGAGGATGGACTGATCCAGAAAAACTCTGAAAATTAGTTAAGATCGTAAACATAATTAGTTCAAAATGCTATAACTAGATTATATAAGAAAAATTAAGTTTATCTTTATAATATTTATAGGAAAAAATAAAATAAATTTGTTTTTTTTTTCTCATAAGCTAATTTTATTTTCATAGAAGCTCATTTATTTATTTTTTAAATCGAAATATTTAAGTTGATTTTAGTACAAGAAAGAAGTTCAATTATGTTTTATTTTCTATAAAGACTCGTATGAGTAAATTTTTTCATGCTGAGAAAATAATATACATTTATGTCTAAATTAAAAAATCAGTTTTTTTTAAAGAATTAAGATGACTGAACTTTATAAATGAGCCTATACATGAGTTAAATTTAATTTATAAAAAAGTTTGTTTTATAGTTTTTTTCATATTTTTTTCTCTTGCTTGGAGAGTGTGTTGTGTGGGAGATGCAAGTAGAAGTATTGAAAAACCTGAAGAGATTCTGCGGAACAAGAAGGAATGGGATCTTCATCTTCATCCATAATTAGGAGAGCAATTTGCTTGCTCAAGTCTGCATAAAACAGGTCATCTTCCAGTTCCACAGTAACCTCCATTTGTGTAATCTAAATAAAGGAGTTGTAAGGTTTTTGTACTTTGGTATGAACCCAAGTATTGGAGTAGATAATCTCCCTCTTTGAACTATGATGTTTCTTTTATTGTCTTGTCCCAAAGGTGGGGGGTTTAATAGAGGGGAAAAGGGTAAGCAAGCAATGTAAAGGCCAAAGGGATGGATGGGCATGTGGGTTGGCGGGGTGATGGGCCCAGTTGGCCAATCTGGCTATGGCCCACAGAGCTGGCACTAGAATCATGAAAATGTGTTGCAGTATTATCCAGTTGATCTCAAAGGAGATGAGATGAGGAACAGCAAAACAACTACTGTCCAGATATCTAATCCAAGAAATATAGATTCACGATTCCTTAGATAGATATACTTGGTCGTGGATGGTCCACATTCATATCCTAAGAAATAACTAATGGCTAATCATATTCATAGTTCAGTAAACAATCAATTTTTGTCCCCAAAGGTTCTTATCTGTTGCTCTTGGTCAAGATTAAACCACCGAGACATATCTGCATGTTACGATCAGTGGATCTTCATCTACAACAACTTGCTATTGGACCCAAATAGTATCAAAAGTATTTGCTACCTTTTTTGGAGTAGTAGTTCAGCATGATTAATCGATTATATACGGATCCCCGTCGCAATTGCAACTAAGTGGCACGAACCACTGATTACATAAATAAATTAAATTGGTGTAAAATTATTTTAATTTAATCTATTATTGAGTTTGAATTTTAATTATATAATTATGTTAAATATTAAAAATTATTTTATTTATAATAATTTTATCTAATTCGTAATGAACCTCTCTTGCCACATATATATATATATATATATATATATATATATATATATAAACAAACTTAACCAACGTAGAACAAAGAGGACAAGTCAATTTGTTGGGTCTTGCAAGGATATAAAACATATGACTTCAAAATTTAACTCTCATTATAAAATGACTGATTTATTTTTAAAGAATAAAGAAAGAAATTAAATTATACATTAATAATATAAAATAATTTTATATTGTCATCTAATCATAAACAATTATGTATAATAATTTTGTTGACTTTTATACCATTAATTCATGATCATTAAACTTAAAGAATAATAAATTATTCATAAGAAAAATAAAGAAATAAATTTCAACATATTTCTGTTTATTATATATGTATATACATTATTTTTTATTATTAATTAATTTTTTCTTTAAATTCACTTAAAAAAATCAAATCTAATTTAAAAAAAAAAAGGTAGAGGAAAGTTCACTTATTTTAATCATTCAATCCACCCAGATTTTAAAAAAACTTATATGTATTTGCTTAGAATTAAATAAGAATGATGGCTTGTGTAGTAAATATGCAAGTTAATATCTATCTAATTTGTTACACATACAAACGAATTAAATAAAATAAGAAGCAAAATATTATCCAATTTATTATTTTTTAATATTTTGTCATATTTAATTTGTATTATTTTTAGAGATAAATTCAACTTAATCCAATCCATTTCTCAATTAAGAAAAATAGGTTAGGTTGAACCTTTTAATAGTAAATTGAAAATATTAATGCAACCTAAAGTAAGTTGTGAGTTGGATTAACCTATCATAATTTAAAAGATAAAAATAAATTATAAAAAAATAACTAATGAATTGATCCATCAAATACTAATCTAGCCCTAGTTTTAGTTTCAAATGATAAAATTAAAAAATAAAAACTCAACAATTGATTTAACCCTAACTCATTCAAACTCATTTTAAATTTAGATTATACAAAACAAGACATAATGAGTCAATAATTGAGTTACTGATTCTAATTAACAAATTAAACAAACAAATCTAATAATGGAGTTAAACTCATTTTATTGTGTCAATTATTTTTAAAAAATTATATCTTAATTCTTATATGTATTTTCTATTTTTTCAGCACATATCACATGTATTATTTTCTTTACTTTTTCCTTCACGTCTCTCTCTTCCCACTTAGATGATAATTTTTGGGTATAGTATTTAGCTTTTGAAAGTCTTAGTCCAGAAACATACTAAACACACATTTTCACATGCATCATCTCACGTCTGCACAATTTCTATCATCTGATTGCTACTTGTTATATCTTATTTTCCGCACAACTACCCCTGACAAAAGGAACTGTGCTTCCTGATAATGTGGAAGAAGCATTATTCTTTGGTCCATGTGAGTGTTGCTATCATAACTGCTCAATGTTTCTATACTTGAATTTGTGTTATTCTTTCGCTTATGGATAGTAGTTTTAGAAAATATACATAAAGTTTTATGTTCTAATGTATTTTTTTACTTTATAAAAACGAAAAAATTACGTCTAAAGTTGCGCTGCAGTTATAGAAATTATGAATAACAAAGAAAATAAAACCAATGAGATCTTAATTATTCTCGCGGTATTATATTTAAGTTAAATTCATAATAGACTCTGTAAGTGCAACTTTGTTAAACAAGTTTTGATAATTTAAAATTTTTAATTAAATCCCCGTAGTTTTAAATTTTTCATAATTTTATTAATGACATGACAATCTTTCATGTGATAAACTTCTTCTTTCTTATTCTTAATATGCTCTTATTTTAGATTTCTTCCGTGGACTTCTTTTTTATTAATTTGATATTTTCTTTACCAATTATTTATTAAAATGAACTTATTTTGAAATTAATTGCTTTGCATGGAGTTATTCTAAACTACTTACAGTGATTTTTTTGTGGTCTTAAAATTTGCCAAAAATTGTTATAATCAGTATGATCTTATTTGTATTTTTTTACGATTTTGTCACTCGCAGTATCTTCTAGCAAATTTTTAAAATAGTTAGAAAATAACTACCATTAATTCAAAATAACTACAGTTAACAATTAATTTTAGAGTAAATTACATTTTTGTCTCTAGACAATATTACATTGCTCTCCCTTTTAGGTTAAAAATTACACTTCATATTTAATAAATTAAATTATATAACATTTTACTAATTTTTTTATTTTTTTGTTAAAGTTTCATTACTTTCCATTAATTTTTTTTATTACCAAAACATTCCTTATACTACCACCTTCTCAAAGATATAAATATTACATTGCCTCATTGTGTTAAAATATATTTTTTCTTCCCTTAACAAATATAAATGTATTCACTTTATTATATAATATACATTTTAAAAATTATTTATAAATTTTATTTTAAATATTTTATTCAATTATACATATTATATATATATGTATAACAATTTATCTATTAATTTATTTCTTTAATTATTATTCTAAATAGTTATTATGAATTATGCTAATTTATTTATATATTTAGCTTTTTATTTTTAATTATTATTATATTTGTGTTTAAAATAATAAAATTAAAAATAATTTATATATAAGTAAAATAAAATTAAACACAAGTATCAAAATAGTATTTAATTGATGTTATTAATATAATATTCAAAAATATTTAAATAAATTGATATTTTTGTATATGTTATTAAATAGTATATGTATTAAATTAATATATATTTAATTTCAAGAATATTATTAAATATAATATATTTACTGAATTTAATAAATGTAATTTTAATATATGCATATTAAACATACAACTATATTAAAAATATATTATAAAATAAAATTTCATTATTAAAAATTTAATACTTAATATATATATATATATATTTAAATATGATTCAATTTTTATTATTTCATTATTGTTTATAAAATTAGTTTATAAAATATATTGTTAAACAGAAATTTTCAAATATATATATATATATATATATATATATATATATATATATATATATACACTAATTTATCTCATAATTTATTTTTAATTATATATTTTATAAAAAAATATCGAATGAGTGAATAATAACTTCTTAAATTAAAAATATTTTAATATAATTTAAAATCTTATCTTATAATGAATATTTTTAATAATATTAAGTTAAATAGATTAAATTATATATTTTAACACAAAAAATATAATATAATACTTTTATCTTTTAAGGAAAAAAATGTAATTTATTATACATGTGAACATACAAAGAGAGAAAAATATAACACTTACATCTAAGAGAGAATAATGTAATACATGCATCTTTCGAGGGGAAGAAAATATAATTTGATTTATCGTGTGTTAAGTTAAATATACTATATTATAAATTTTAATACAAGAAGGAATGACAAAATAATATCTCCATCTTTTTAAGGAGGAATGTGTAAATTACTCAATTTTAAAGCAAACTAATTTTAGTAAATAGTTGGTAAAAAAAATCTACATTGATCAATCACCCATTAACAATAAAGTAAAATAAATAGTTTTCCAAAGGTTAAAAAAAAAAAACAATTTGCAAGGTCATAACCTTGTTAAACTGTTTTCTAACAGACTTGCCAGCGAAATGGTAGGGAATTAAACAAGCTACCCTTCACGCATTGATCCAGCTTTACCTTACAAAGTATAATAATTACATCTCACTTATGTTTTTATGAACATTTTTATTGAAAAAAGTATTTTTAAGTTTATTTATTTATCATTATTTCACCAAAACAGAAAAATACATACGGGTGAAAAATACATGTTAATAAGGTAAAAACATGACACTGGAATATTGATAGAAATACATCTTCTACGCACTGCTCAATCTTTTTTTTTTAATCCCTGACTAATAACTTAGCTATCCTTTTTTAATAGGTTTACTCAAACTCTTCACACATTTAAGTATAGTATTACGCTCCAGGTTAATAATCATAAATCATATATTCGATTGTTGAACCAACAAGAGATTAGCTTGAATGATACTAAATTCAAGTCTCATAATCATGTGGCCAGAAATCTGAATTATTTATATAAGATTGATCTTCTTTACAAAACTCAATATGACTCTATACCATACTGAAAAATATCACGAGAAAAGTAGTATTGTATTAATATGGAGAGAAAAGTAATCTTGCATTGAATTGTATTCAACAATTGATGCCCGAATAGAAAGAAAAGAATGTTTGTCGTCCAGACTGTACAGAGGGGCCTTATTTCAATATACACATTTTCAGATCACTAAAAACCAAACTGGACATCTAAATAAAATTTCTCTCTTCCCTTCCTTTGAGCCATACAAACCCTAACTATACAAACCACTGCATTAACAGAACAACTACCACTAACTGAAGCCATTAATCACTAACGGTAAAACCTTGTATTGTAAATACTTCTCAAAGACTCAAATAAAGCAAGTTGTCAATTTTACTGCTAAACAAAAGTAGTAACTCCAAACAAGTTACCATCTTTACTGCGTACCAAAAAGTAAAGTAACAACGCAAGTTGAGTTGCCACCTTTACTGCTACTCCTAGTACATCACTTGGTAACGAATCTTTTCAAACATGAAGCAAACAAGAGATCTCAGAATATACCCTAAATTTTTTAGCCTGCCACAGTGATAATCTCCCTAATGTACTAAGCTACTAGTTTAACGGTGTTCCAATTTAGGACATCGTTTTTCCTCTCTGTAAGCAGAGCCATTCTAATGCATGCACTATTCATTCCAAAGCCTAAATTGGCACCTTGACTTCATTTTAATAAATAGTAAGAGTTTAATAAAAAATTCATACTATCAACCAATAAAAAATCATCATTTGTATGATTTATAAGATAATTATTATAAAAGTCAACTTGTGATCGAATGTCAGTGTAAAAATTTATACTATCAATGCATAGACTATTTACCCTAATAATAAGTAGCTACTAGAATGTTCAAGATTTTTAATCATTCGTTGCCAAATGATATACTTGCGTGAACATTTCTCTACCACAATAAATTTACAATCCATCTCCATCAAAGATATTTTAAGGCCAACTTCAGAATTTCAGAGATGAAATACAGGCACTTAGAAACATTTACGCAACTTAATTGCATCAGAAATCCGTAGTCTAACTGTGCTCTATCAATCTAAGAGCATATGATAAAATGGAATTGCCAAAATTCGTCACCCTGTGGGGCAACAAATCGACAGCATCAAGTGTTATTGACTGCTCGACTATGAATAACTTTGACAAGGTAGAAACCGTAAAACCTTACCTGACCAATATCGGAAACAAGCTGTGATATCTAACAATAAATAATGCTTAGAGCCGAAAATATTTCAAGCAGCAAAACATATGTGGATGTCATAAGTTTATGCTCCTCCAGCTGTATCCATATCTGTAACCCCATCAACTCCCTTAAAAACAACACGTAATTTTCTCAAACAAGATAACTTTTGGTCATTCTTGATTATTGTACCATTCACATGCACAACATCCTTGGGCAGTTTATCCATGAGGTTAAAAAGAGTTAGACTCAGGTTTGATCGAGTCATTTCTTCCAATACAGGGGGAGCTTGCATGTATAGATTCTTTCCTTGATGTGTAATACTAGCTTTTGATAATCGCAACTTAGGATGTTCTTCCAGAAGATCCATGAACTGTTAACCACAATTTGATTAAAAAACACATTAGAAAGGAATATGCTAAAGATACATCAAGATATGATTTGCTTAAAAACAGAAATAATAAAACAGTTCACTCGTTGAAAAATATGTATATATTTCATAAGCACAGTAGATCTTTACGGTACTAATTTCACTGATTTGGAGTCAAGATGCAAAACATTTAATAGGTAAAGATTATTTCACCTTTCATAATGAATATGTATTTCATGAAAATAAACAAGGCAGATCCTGCCAGTAAAAGGAAGTATTCTTCACACAGCAATTTCCAAAGATTAATGCTTCCTACTACCTATTCAACATGCTAACAATTTCTTGTACAGCCATCAATAAGGGAAAAAAGCGAGAAAGGAAGGGTGGAATCGGAGGTTGAAAATAAATTCGCAATGAAACCCTTCTAGACTTGACACAAGTTTTACATCTCCCCAAAATATCATTTTAAATTCCCCCCAAGAGCACAAAGTTAATGATAAGTGTAAAACATTTTAAAATGCAATATAATGGCTTTAGAGTGTAGACTATAATAGCAAATGAAGACTATTGAGAGCTGAACAGAGTTGTATGCAATGGGCATCCGTGGCCATTTTCAAGTTCAGTATGGCTTTAAATTATAAAGAGGTAGCAACCAAAACAACTAAATAATACAATTTCAATATTCTTTAATCTTTATCAAGGAATATTTGGACCCTCTAAAGACAGAAGGAATTGACATTGCTGCATAGAAAATCAGTAATTTCTATATATATAAAGAACTTGAGGAGTTAATAATTGAAATTAACCTTTTGCAATGTGATTGAAGTGTCCAGTTCAATACGTATACCAGGACCACACACAAGACAGTCCTTGTCCCTTTCAAATTCTGATACTTCAGTATGGAGGCCTTCTGATCCATTATACCTACAGAGGTATTAATCAATCAATAATATTTACAGACAAAAGGCAAATAATAATAAGATTACGGCCATACGTTAAATAATTTGACAAAGTTTTGCTGCACTCTGTTGCAATCTTTAATGTTTCCAGTGTACATGCAGCTGATATAATAGCATTTGTTGAAGCTATAGCTGGTATGATGTTCTTCACAACACCCTATTAAAATAATTAATTCTTAGCAAAAGGGAAAATACAGTTGACTATCACAAGAGGAAAACACGATAAGTGAGATAAACATCAAACAATTCATAGGAATTCATCATTTAGAGAAAACCAAAGAACAAAACTATACACACCACGAAAAAATCAGAATTTTGCTATGGATAACTAGCATCCCTAAACATCTATATACCTGGGTAAGAGAATAGGTAACTCCAGGAATGCCAAAAAGCTCAGCCCTCTTGACAGCCTGTAAAACATAAATAGTTAAACTAGTAACTGATTGATGGGCCAAACTTGTACATTAAACGGTCAAGAAACTCACTATGAAATAGTGGTTACCTCGTCATAAACCCATTTCATATGCTCAGGGTTATCTGGATCAAAAGCCACTCCACCATGAACCTACACATTCAATTTTGGTTGAAACAATGGACACTAAAAAATAACAGAAAGAATGAACGATGATTTACCTCATTCCACTTAATCAAGTGAGCATATTCAATACAGTGGGCAGCAGTTCTAGGGGTTTCAGCCAGGGTGCACAAAGGAAACTTCACTTGTGGTGGAAAAAGCCAGATAGTACACTCAAAGCATGGCGTAATCCCTGGCAAGATAACCCTAGCATGGCCCTTGAATCCTTCAGTCCCACCATCAACCATAGGTTTGATCGTCTCTTCTCGTGGATTATCATCAGAATCATACTCTAGATTTAACAAGCAAGGGAGAAATCTCAGAAATTAGGTTTGAATCTAATTCAACTCCAAAAACTAAATCTAGCTCAAGAAGTGAATATACACACTATTTTGGTCATATCATTAGTGGATGTGAGATCTTTATAAAGTAAGATGGACAGAGAACAAAACAGACCTAGAAAACTACAAGCAACAGTATTGATATAGCTGCGCGCCTCAATGGAATCAAGACCAAGGGCAATAATGCTAAAATCGTTGTAAAATTCAATTTCCTTATCCTCAATCCTGCAAAAATGCGGCACAATTTCCACACCACTGATTCTCTCCATAACACGCTTGGCAGCTACCTCGGCTTTCGGTTTGCCAACATCTTCAACTCTATAAGCAAAGCAAATTAAGAACAAGAAAAAATGAAGAAATGAAATAAAGATGAGGTTGAAAAAAGAAATGTAGGAGGTTAACCTGAACAAAAATTGGCGGTTGAGATTAGTAACCTCTATGCGATCCATATCAATGACCTCGAGGTTTTTGAAACCGGACAAGGCTAAATCCTTCAACAATTCACAACCCAAGCCGCCAGCGCCTACCACCAACACTTTGGCGAAGGCCTGAAGGTCATCTCGCAACTGCAACGGACAAAAGATAAGAAAACAGAAACGAAATTGAAATTTGAAACCCCAAAAGCATAGAGAGTAGTAATAGTACCTCGGGACCTGGTTCGAACCTGGGACCCACGAGATTGCCAGGGCGGAGAAGGAGCTTGTCCAGGTCCCTGGATCGACTTGAGACATCCGCCATTGCAGATGGATTGGATATTCGCGGAGCCTAAGATGGTTCCTCTCTGCCTTCTGCGCTCTTTTCACCTCCACTAGCGCCTGAGATTTTCTCTCTACTGTCTATTGCACAGTTCTTCTTTTTTTCTTTTCTTTTTTTTTTTAGCTTTAATTTTAAGCTGTTGGATGCGTACTTGCGTATATTTTTATTTATTTTGATCAATTAATTTTAAGTTGTTGAAAATAATTAAGATTTGCGTTTAATTTAAAAATTAACATGTGTGGTTCTAAATATATTTTTATTCTTTGTAAAATACGTAGAATTTTAATTTTGATTTCTGTAAAAAAAAATTAATTTTATTAATTTTTTATTAATTTTTTGTGTGTGAAAGAGGATAAATATCCTAAATTACAAAACAATATTATGATGCATTTTCGATCTCAATGCATCTTTAACAAGAAAAATATCATTATCACATGAGATTTATCTAAGATATGTAACATAAGCTCCTTGATATTAGTTAAAGAAATTAAATAATCTACAACTATATTAAATATATGAGATATTTTAACTTTTCAATTTTTGTTAGTCAATCATGAATAATATTTACCATGATTTATATAGATGACAAATATTAACACCTTGAATAATAAACTTAACAACAATATTAGAATTACATTTCCCCCAATATGTTTAATAACTGTATTCTAAGCTACTTGAAGGGTTGACAAAACTTCCCAAAATTCTATTATGTCATAAGAACATTAATGGTCCCTAAATTTCTAAGGAAACATAATATCCATTCACCGGATGAAGTATGAAACATATATGTCCAATAAGCATGTTGACCACTAGTTTTCATTGATGCATATGTATTTACCTTTGTCTATTAGCTACTAGGAGGAGATCTCATTTAATAAGTTAAACTTATAAAACCCCTACCACTTTATGAATCACACCTATGAAAGGTTAAACATTTTGTCATGTTCTTGATCAAATAAGCATGCATACGGTATGGTAATGGAAATCCTCCCCAGCAAACAATATCTTATTTCAAGTTTGCCATAAAACATTAATAACGATAGTAAAAAGTTTCTTCCACTGTATATCATTTTAAACAATTTGTGTTTCATTTAGGTTATATGTCAACCAATCAATCAACCCACCTGAGAATAAATACACTGACAAATTGAGAGAAATGTTTTACCAAACTAATTTAACATTCATACAATCCCTTGGCATGCGAGTGATAGTCTCGTTTTCCATGTGACATATAGTGCAAAATACATTATCACATAAACTTCGATTTTGTCTAAAATCATTAGTCAAAATGTTATTGTACACCACTTTTTTCTTTTTTTTATAGAAAACTATCATATGGGTAAATATCTTTGTCCCAAATCTTTCTCCAAAATTCATGGGCCTTAACACTATCACCCTCTTTAATAATTTATAAGTTGTTTTTGTTTTAAAGCTTTCATCCAATGTAAGTACTCAGATGAAACAATCAGTTTGTAGAGCATCACGAGGAGAGGAATGATTCCCAAATCTTTCTCCAAAATTCATGGGCCTTAACACTATTACCCCCTTTTAATAATTTATAAGTTGTTTTTGTTTTAAAGTTTTCATCCAATGTAAGTACTCAGATGAAACAATCAGTTTGTAGAACATCACGAGGAAAGGAATGATTCCCATAATTTCTGAAATGACCCAACTAGGAATAATTTGTTGAAGTCTTCAAATATCTCATTGTCCCTAAGCTAAAATGTAATTCCTCACACAAAATTCAACTTCATTACTAGGTGGATTCTGCATAACAACATCCATAATAATAACCATGATAAACAATAATCCCTCCAAAACCTGACCTACCTCCCATCACTAATAACCAATCTTCCACTTCAAAGTAAAGATTTTGACGTATATAAGATACCTCACCAAACTTCATATCTATGATCAATACCTGACCTACCTGTCATCACTAATAACCAATCTTCCACTTCAAAGTAAAGATTTTGACGTAGATAAGATACCTCACTAAACTTCATATTTATGATCAATACAACACACAAAAGAAATAAATTGGCGAATACATTTATACTTACTTAGGAGGACATGTACCCACAAAGGATCTAGATTTGTAATCAATCCCCAATTTTTTTTTTATCAATTTTCATATTTTTAAATTTTAAAATAATTATTTTCGTCATTAATATTATGTGATATTTATTAATTATTTATGTATTCAAAGGAAGATTAAGTTTCATCATTAATATTATGTGATATTTTAAATAAATGTTATTTATCTATTTTAAAATGAATATTAAAATTAAAAATTATTTTTAATTTTGAAATGATGAAAATTAAATAAAATATTTTATAAAGATCAAAATTAAAATTTACTTGTTTTATCATAAATAAAATCAATAACATTAAATTTTAATAGTTTAATTATTAAATGCCACTACCTCAAAAAATCTTAATATTTTGAAACAAATATTATTGTATTTAGACACCATATAAATATTATTTTATTTTACAACTGAGTTGGAACTCATCCGCCTAAATTAATTTTTTTTACATTATTTTATATATGTTAACATTAATTAATTTTATTTGACACTTCTAAAATAATAAATTTGTCAAATTTCTATTATTTTCATCTAGACTTTTCAATTTTTTATATTTTCAACTTTTAACTAAATTTAATAGTAAGTAACTACTATCTATTATTCTAAAATCATTGGTTAAGAAATTAAAAATAAATTTTTATTATAAAATGCTATTAATACATCATTGAATTTGACTCTTCTTAATTGAACAACTCAGTTTATAAAATAAAATAAGTAATTGAACAACTACTTTATAACTTGCAAGTCATGCGCTATCGAATCATAATTTTTAAGCTAACTACTGTTTCAAAATATAGAAAAACTTCTTAATCAAGTATTATTAATAACTGATTTTTAGTCAAATAAATGAATGGATTAACTTATAAACTACTTAATTATCTTTCTAAATAGACACATAATCAGAGTTACTGTGCATAATTTTATATCAAACAACTGTATTAACATTTGCGAGTGTGTGTTGGAAGGAATTAGTACATGACGCAGGCTACCGCGAGGAAGTGCTGCAAGTGGTGTAGGGTGGACCAATATATTATAATCGTTAGATTTGTTAATTAAATGTTTAATGGTTAAGATTCATTATTGCTTACTGTAGTTTCCTTTTTTAGCACTTGATTTTTTTTCACCTACGCAAAAACTTTTTAGTACTTGATTTTTTTTTCACCTGTGCAAAAACCGAGAGCACGATGGTTTTGAAGTTTTGATTCTGGATTCTATTCTTCTTTTTTTTTTTTTTTATGTTGCTTCAATATGGTTGATCTGGTTTGTATGTTTTTTTTTTTAATTGCCATTGTTATTTGGAGTATGAAATTCTTCGAGGCTGGAAATACAAGCTCTCCTCCCTTCCCGCCTCGCCACAGTTTCAGAGATGATGGTAAAAGAACAAGACAGATCTAAATCCAACCCAACATTTAAAAACATAAAAAAGTAAAAATCTTCTGTACCTCTACTATAAAAAAATAACCAGATTCAAATTAAAGAAAAGAAAAAAAAAAAGTTGCTTTCTCATTCCAACAAATCCACCTCTTTGCACCTCTGCTACCCGCTCTTTCTGGCGCCACTGCCTGCAACTTCCTCATTGCATATAACTTAAATTCATTATTATTAAAAGTATATTCCATAAGTTTCTTTAAAAAATGAATATAATTTAATAAAATAAGGTTATCAAATAGAAGAGCGAAAAAACATATCATTTTTTTAATTTTCATAAAATAATCTTTAATTTTGTATCAAAACTATGTTTATTATTGCAGCTTACAAAAGAATTTGATAATTACAGTTGCCCTTCCTTCGTCTAGTCACAAGATAACCAAAAGTGAGAAACTAATGGTTTTTTGTCACGACCAGTATTTGTATTTGGAAACTGATGTCCATGTCCCAGAACGTTGAGCCTCTTCTGAAGACGCATAATTCTCACTGGTACCTTAGTCCCTCGCTGCATATCTCCCCTGTTGTGTTCTCCGCAACAAACTTTTGTTGGAAAGAACAAATAAATGGAATTCTCCGTGAATCTTACTCTTGAATGTTTACGAGTTTCCTCTGTGAGCAGCTTCATGTTTAAGCAACAGTGCATAAAGAAGCTCATTCCACGTGTCAGGTACGCCAGGCAGACACCAATGGCTGCAATCTTGTCGGCGATGAGTCCCCACGGAGCCGAGATAGTAGACAGATGAATGTCCATCTTTCCTATGAGAAGTCATCTGGGTTACATTCAACACCATGAACTTCTTGGTTTCAGAAGTATTTGTGTGTGCAGATAAGATAGCATTGGCTATTTTGAATTGTGACCAGTTATCATTAGGCACCAATGAAGAGCCAACCTCCGGTAGTGTTTCCAAATGGCAGTTTCCACCGTTTCTCCAATCCCCGCCTCTGAAACATATCAAACCAATTTAGTTTATGTAAGCTTGTGGAATAATTTGTACATCATGCAATTTAAGTGCATTAAAAAAACAAGTCATACTAATACAACTGAAGTGCAGGGAACTCATGATTTTCACTTTCAAACGAACCTGAAGTGCACTGGGGCTAAAGTACGAAAGAAAACCCGGGTCTTGCTAGGATTTACTGTATCTTGTATCCAGTTCATTACTGTCTGAATGGACTGTTTGTATGCATCTTCTACCTGCATTTCCAACTTAATTTCCATGCCTTCTTGGAAATAACAACCCCTGAACAAATATAGAAAAATTTTAATCTTTTTTCCCGGCCAAAAATTACAGATAAATGACACACGGTTAAAAACTTATAAGTTGGTTTTAATGCCATGGCCTTCTCTGATTCAAATCTGATAAAATATGGAGTTTATATCTTACAACAATATCAGCAGAAAATCGGATGTCTTTGGGCATCGTAGGCCAACAGAACTTTTAGTTCAGCACAAAATGAAGGGTAAACTTAACTCTTGAAAAACAATAGCACAAATGGAAAATAATTAACAAAATAGTGAAAAGATTGAAATACCCATACCCTCTTATTGTTTTCTCATAATTCCACCAGTGCCCTGTGTTAAGAACCAGGATATCTGCATCCTTCCACTTCTCAGAGTTCCAATCCATTGTATCTACTTTCAGAGTTGTTCTAATATTTTCAGGAGCTCCAGTAGGAGGTCGGCTCTGCAATACAAGAAATGGAGCTCTATAGTATTCCACTGTACAGTTAAAATCCTTGAATTTGAACACCAAGAACCCCTTATGCTTTGTAATTGGGCTGCCATTCACTTCGTAGATTGATTCCTTGTTAGGAACTCCCGAAGAGAGCATGCATAAGAGTGACTCCCATTGGTTTCTTCCAATTGAGTCCCCCGCAAACACTACGCGTTTGTTTCGCAGTTTTTCCAACATTAAGGTTGCATTGAATCTGTTTTTATTAGTGACAAACCAAAGGTGTAAGTTCACTTCATTTACTTTAGCATTTAATCAGAGAAAACAATATTACAAATTAAAATAAAGGAAGCATTAAGAAAAAATGACACAAATGTATAAAGGGCATGTAGACATATAGTTCAAGACTCCAACCAAAGGCCAAGGTTGCAGCGACTAGGCAAGAGAGAAGCGAACAAAGTTAACAAAGGAAACGACGGTTGTTGTTTATTCCAAACAAAGGAAAAGACAAACTAAAAAAAGTGTTGAAAAATTATGTGGAAAAGAAAGACAAAAGACTATGTAAGTGCAGAAGAATTTGAACATTTCATCATTCTTAACAACATAGACATCCAATAAGACTCAAATTTATGCATGGCATTTGCATACAAAAAATGTTGTCATTTTCAGAGAGCTGCCTGTCCCAAAAGCTGAAAGCTACAAAGGACCCGATGTTCGGTCGCTTTCATTCTGTCCAGATGCCGGATTAAATGGTTAAAGGCATTCAAAGTCACACACCACGAATATTTTCATCTTTTATCATTCCAATTTTCCAAATACTCAAAAGTAAGCATCAACGTGTTTGCCGGCAGCATGATACCTTGTTCTATAAAAATTTCAATTGAAGTTACTAAACCGGCATTTCAAAATTTACCATCTTCATCCTTTTTTTCTCAAAAACCAAACGATTACCGAAGAAAGACATGAAAAACATAACCAACTAGAAAAGTACTAAAATGAAACCAGTGGAAAACAATTATCAAACATGTACCTGGGCAAGTTGCAACCTTTGGGCTGCCACCTCCACTTGGTGTAAAACAAATCACGTCGTCCATTCTCAGAACATCGAAAACCTTCATCCAGAAAGCTGCAATCTTTTGATTGGTACAAGGGGTAGGTCTCATCCCAAACCCATTCCCCATCAAACAAATCACACCCACCACCCTTTTCTCCAAGAAACTCAACCCTGCGTTGCTCAGTAGACCCTTTTATCCGCAACCAAGCAAATCTCTGGGGTTGCTCCAATAACCCAAATCTTGAAGCAAAGTATCTGTTATCAGAATAGAAGAAGCAGCAAACCACAAAGACAGTTACAACAACAAACCCAAGAACACCCAAAGATGGTTCAAACAACCTTAACCGCTTAACCCTCCTAATAGCTTCAAAAATTGGCACGGCTTCAACTTCATGCTGTGATGAGCTCTTAAGAGAAGACATTAAAATAATTAAAATTTTAGATTCTATTTGTGGGTATGGCTTTAACGGTGGCAGTGGTGGAGAGGACACTTATAACGAGGCGGGACAGAGAGAAAGAAGGGAACTTAAAAGCGCAGCAGAAGGGTGGCATGCAAGCAAGATGGCATTCATGCCACGCACCAAAAATTAAACAGAAGAAGCATGTTTTGTTAACTTTGCTTGGTAGGTCGGTTTGGTAAGTAGCATCAATGAGGAAAAGGCAAAAGAAAGAGATGGGTGTCGAGGAAGCAAAGGAGCATTCATTCATTCATTCACTGTTTTTCAATTATTTTCTACACACTCGGATTTGGTGAAGTATTGATTGATTAGCACAATCAGGGTCTGCCGCAACTAGCAACGAGGACTTTGCTTCCAAAATCTAAGCATCGAAATTTAAAGGAAAATGGGGTAACGGTAGAGAGGACACGGTCCCACGTTCGTTTGAACCTTGAAGAGATGGTTAGAAATTGGTTTCTATTGGACGGTGAACACACGCGCGCAAAAAATGTACAACGTTGCTTCGTTTTAACGGCCGTGAAATCCTAGGATTTAATTTAAGAAAAATATTACACACTTTTTTTTATATTTTTTTTTAATATTAGTTGAAATTTATTAAAAAATATTTTAAATTATCTATTATGTTTCTAGCAATAATATTTTTTTTTAAATATAATAATAAGAATGCCCTTTTTAAGTTTTGTTTATACCAAATATTCTTCTTGGTAATAATGGTTTACTTTTAAATTATTTTTAGTGGGACTCAGGTTCATGGTCAATCTTCGAACTTTTTTAGTAAGTTTTTGATCTTTACCTATTTATCTCCTCCCTCTTCAGCAGGTGATCGGAGGAATACCTATAAACACATTTCAACTTTCAAGTTAACTTTCTCTCTTAATTGTTTTCTTTGTATTTTTTTTTATTATTGAGACTTCAAAGATCTTGACACGTATCTTGATGTGTGTCTCAACATGAAATGAGTTGGTGGGGTTAGACTCTCAAGTTAGCTATGAGGGATCCGAGATCTTAGTCTAAATGTTCGAGATGTGTTTCGAGTACAAATTTTAATAACTAAAATTTGTTGGACATGTGTTTTTTTTTAGTGAAAGTAGGTGATAGAACTAAACGAAAATTTTACACATATAGTATTAAGATGTTACTCTACTAAAGTGTAATTACAATCGATAATTAAAAAACTAATTGTTTTAAATTATATATATATAAATAAAAATATAAAGTTAATATAATTTTTAATATTAAAATTTTAATTAGTAATTATTATATTTTTTCTCTAAGTAAATTTTCATCACTTTAGAAAAGTGAAACATGTAATATTATTTTGATATCAAGAGTATTAATTTACTCATCTTTGGAAATTGTTCTTTTTTTTAGAAATATTCTATAATTTTTTTTAATCACGTAAAAATGGTTAGGTTAAGGCCCTTCCATTAAAAAAAATCATGGAAATACTTGTTTCCTGCCCATATATTCTCGAGACTATATTAAAATAATTTGAAACAAACACTTTTTTTTTTTTGGTCAATTTTACTTTTTATTTAATGGAATTTAATCAATGGTATATAATATATTAGAAGTAGTGTTTTAGATACCGGTTAGCAATTCTCTTAATTTAAATATAATTTTTATACTATTATATAATCATAAAGCATGATGTATGATAAAATTATTTATTTTATAATAATTACTTTAAAATTATGTTTATGATAATTTTTAATTGGTCAATAATATAATTTTTTTACAATAATAATATATAAAAAATAAATTTAAATATTAATAAGAGAAATATCAACTTATGTTGGTTTAAGTAGATTTAAAAATGTGTCTTTTAAGCAAGATTTTAAATTTGAGTTGTGTGAATGAAAATCATATGTGATTAAGGAAAAAAACCTAAAAAATGGTGGTCAATCAATTTTTTTTGATAAATATTAGTTGTTATCAAAATCAATGAATATTTTGTACATATAATATAATATTAATATTAATAAATACATTTTGTCATATCTTTTTTTATAATTAAAATTTCTTTAAGATTTTATTTTCAAAGAGATCGACTTGGTAAAAAAGGAGATTAGTTGGGTAAAAATAACTTTAAATACATCTTAGTTTACCAAAAATTTTCATAAAACTTATTAATTAACAAGATATATTAAACAAATAAATACATGATTGAAATTTATTAAAAATAAAAAATTGTATAAGTCTCGTTCTTTATTTAATCCTCCATTTGATCTTGTACATACGAATTAAATAGTTAATTGATAGGATTAATAAAAACTATTAAATTAATTAGTTTTAATTTTAAATTTTATTTCAAAAACATTCAATATATTTATCTTTTAAAAATATCGAATGATTCATTAATAGACTTCACATGAAATAAAAAGGTATAAACAAGCTAGCCATTAATATATTTAAAAGTGAATTTTATTTTTTATAATTAGAAAAAAGTTCTTATTTATTTTCTATGAACAGGACTTTCACTTGTAGTTTTATTTTTTTTAATAAATTTTAATAATAAATAATGTTGGTAGCTTTGATTAAGCAGATTTGGATCGAGTGCTCCTCCAAACCTAATCACATTTGCATTTGGGAATTGGATCGCATGATTGGCCCAATGCCAAATTTTGGCGAGTCCGGGAGAGACCAAATTACTCAGGAATCGAATTTCATTGGCCCAATTAGTTAATCATCTGAATAATGAGTTGAGTCGTAAGCATAGCCATCGAAGCCAAGCCAGCTGAAATGTAAAACGGTGGAAGTTGGAGGTATTGTGAAGTTTGTGCGTTACTGTCTCCTCTGAAATTTTTGAGTCTTTATCTGCGTCAATTTCAAAAACTTGTGTCTCGCTTCAATCAAACTATGTGTTTTTGAAACATTGTAGGTAAGAATTTGAATTGAATTGAATTGGTTAGTTGAAGAAATTAGCAATATCGACGTGCTTACTATTACTGGTTTGTTTGTGTCATTAAGAAGAAATTAACCTTGCAATTTAGTGCCTATGAGATGAGCATTGTTAAATTAATCTCCGATTATGACGATTATTAACTCTTCCCAATTTCTAAGAGATATTCCTGATTGGGTTGTGGATAGGGATTGCTGTTTGCTCATGTTAATGAAAGATGTTATGAATTCCCGGATATTATTGGACTGTGCAAAAACTTGTCTATTGGCTTCTTCTCCTGTTTTCAGAAGGCAACAATTCTTGATAAGGTGTGTGGGAGGATCCATTGATCATCAACCCCATTCTAGAGACATGCAAGCCCTAAGGTCTCTTGAGGTTGACTCTGAGAGTGTTATTCGAACAATTACTCCTGCCCTTGATCCTACCAGACATAAAGGCCAGGCAGGTATAACAAACATCCTTACAACTCTCTATGATCCTTTCTTTTAATTTATTAATTTATTAATCAATGAAAAAATAATACAGGAATAACCCTGGATTATTATATTTTATTTTGTGTTTGAAGAAAAAGAAGAAACGTCTAATGTTCCCTTCACTTATGTTTCAAAAATTAGGAAAAATAGCTGTTATTGGAGGGTGCCGTGAATACACAGGTGCTCCATATTTTGCTGCAATTTCGGCCTTAAAAATTGTTAGTATCTCCACTCATTTCATATTTAGCCTTTTCCCCTTCAACTGAATTCTCCACCTGAAACCAAATAAATAAATGATTTCAGTTCAAATTATCCTATTATTTTCCCATCCATGCAGGGTGCAGATCTGTCCCATGTTTTTTGTACAAAAGATGCTGCTCCTGTCATCAAAAGCTACAGTCCCGAGTTGATTGTGCACCCAGTTTTGGAAGAATCTTATAATGTCGGGTACAACTTCCAGTCTTCTAGTTAATCTTCATCTTTCGGTATGTACATTTCAAAACCAAGTGGATGTTGTTTTTAGTGAGAGACTAATTTCAGGGAGGAATACAAGAGATCCATATCAAGCAAGGTTATTGCTGAAGTTGATAAGTGGATGGAAAGATTTGACTGTCTTGTTGTTGGTCCTGGCCTTGGAAGAGACCCATTTCTTCTAGTATGATTTCTATTGAATGCTTCACTGTGTACCAATTTTATTACACATATGGATATATCTCATTTATCTTAGCGTATTGTGTTTACTTTAGGTATTTAAGTTTTATATTAAATTCTTAACTTTTCTTTCTCATTTTTAATGAGGCATATGCATTTAGTCTTTTAGTTAGTTATATTTCTTCTGACCATTCGATATGTAATCTTAGGTCTGGGCTTGGCTATTACTATACGGTTTACACCATTCCCTCATATGTGCATCTTGTGTTAATCTGTAGGATGGTAAACAGCATCCATTTTTTTTTCATTAAGCATATATGATGTATCTAATTCATTCATGTAATGTTAATTTCAATTATGAACTATTCCATAAAAAATAAAAAAACAGACTGTGGTATAGTGATGACTAGAAGAGTGAGAAAAAATACTCATCATAAGGAAACAAACCATTGGAAAAGAACCCAAGATTTTTTTGTTTTTGTTTTTGTTTTTATACATGTGAAAGTTCATTTCGCTTAAAATGTGATAAGGCATAATTCTTGAAACTTATTGCTAATTTATACTGAAGTTTTGATAATAAAGTTTTTCTCCTTAACTTGTGGTATATAGAAAATACATTTTTCTCATTTCAGTTCTATGATATTGTTTTATATGCTTTTATGATTTTCTTTCTTCCAATCTCCACCATCTCTAACATTTGCACAATATTGTCAGGACTGTGTGAGTGAAATCATGAGACATGCAAGACAGTCAAATATCCCAATTGTTATAGATGGGGTATGTATATTGAGTTTTAGACATCTGGTAGGATGTGCATATTCTTCATTTTTCAGTTCTTTATGTTTGAGCATTGTAATCAAAATAATCAAATGTTGGATGTTGTTCAGGATGGACTTTTTCTTGTTACAAATAATCTTGACCTTGTTAGTGGTTATGCCTTAGCTGTTCTAACACCAAATGTCAATGAATACAAGCGTCTTGTTCAGAAAGTAGTGAGTTCTGAAGTAAATGACGTCGATGCTCCTCAACAATTGCTATCTCTTGCCAAACAGTAAGTTCCTTGTTTCAAACTTACCAGTTTTTTTGGCCAATGCTTTCAGGCAATTGATCTTTTTGTATTCTGATGTTTATGAAACATGTATCTAGACAGTCAGTTTGAGCATGCAAATTCTGTGCATCCACACATACACTCGAACTACTAGAGAAGTAAAAAAGTATCTGTTGTTTGTCTTCATTCCGTGTTTTGAAACTTGCTCAACTCTCAAGTGCTTTGTAATTTGTAAAAGCAGATTATAACCATTTGATGTTTTGCTAAAAGAAAATTAGCATCTTTTAGCAATAAAAGGAATTAGATAATGGCATAATGCTAAGCAGTTTGCTTTGATCCTAGATGCATAGTTATTTTTCTCGTTATTATATATGAGTCAATGTTCCATTTTAATGACAATTATGGACTGTTCACGGGCAGGATTGGTGGTGTTACTATCCTAAGGAAAGGAAATTCTGATCTCATAAGCGATGGTGACACAGGTAGGTCTTTCAACAATATAAGTCTTGTTTGTTCCGTTTTTTTTTTTGGTGGTTTTGGGGGGAGGGGGGAGGCCAAGATGAACTTAGTTTCTTTTTCATTCTTCTTTCACTTGAACAACTTTATTTTGCAATTGCATAGAGAACTCTGTCATTCTAAATTTGTCTATTTTGGTGCACATGTTGGGTTCTCCTATGGCTGAATTGATTAGACCTTTAGGATTTGGAACAGACAGAAATGTTCTACTAAGCATGACCAAAAATCTAGTGATGGTACAATAGACTCCAGTGTATATACATTGTACAAGCATAAAGAATATTATAATAGAGATTTGCAAATGTTAGCAAATCGTTTGATTGTGGTCATATTATCATTTATGCAGTCAAATCAGTGAGCACCTATGGTTCTCCTAGACGTTGTGGTGGCCAAGGTGATATCCTTTCTGGAAGGCAAGTCTTTTTTTTTTTTTTTGTGTATATATATGTATGTTTTTTTTTTTTCAAATTCCCTGCCAGAAAAATTTGCTGATGTACTGTCAAGTATAATATTGATTTTCTCTTTAAATGAATAAATTCTATCCTCATCTTTGGGTTGGACTCAACTAGATCTAATAATTAAAATACTTTAGGAAGTACATTGTTTCAGTAATGCTGTTAATGCATACCGCAGTTTTCAACTATCCGTAGCTCCGAAAAATGTTGATATTGGAGTAAAGCGACTCAATTACTGATTAGCAGAAAATAGAAAGTACATAAAGTACCTATGCTGTTGGCTAATGTTTAGATTGATGGTAAGCAAATGGAATGATATTACTATCATTATTATTTGAAAATTTCAAAAATAAGATGGAATAAAATGTAACATGGTAGAATCCATTCCGTCCCACATCCCATTCCTCCCCCCAAAATATTGGGGATTATGGAACCCACTTACATTTTATTTAATATAATTAAATTATACATTTATCCTTAATAGCAATGAGTGAGTTTCACTGTTTAATATAGTATTTAACATAAGGGTAATATGGGAACAAAAGTTTATAATTCTCACTATTTCCATTCTTTTCTACCATAATTTCCAAACTTGAGTAAAAACTTTACTCCATTCCTCGTTGGATGTCCAGACAATGGTGGGAGATCTTTATTCCATTTCTTTCTATACTACACTATATACCTTCTCCACTCCACTGTCCATTAATTTGTGCAGTTGGAACATGAGATTTTAAAGTATGCTTATCTTAATCGGTGCAGTGTAGCTGTCTTCTTGTCATGGGCACGTCAACATATCTTAGCTGCTGATTCAAATTCGAATCTCAGGTTCTATGTCACAACTTTCCAGATACAACAACGATAAATATTTTTCTGTTGTGTTCAAATTTGCAGGCCCATCTTTCTTTTTTTTTTATACTGCAGGCTCATCTTTGAATAGCGGTTATGTACTTAAATCCATAATAATATTTTTGTTTCAGTTGTAAAAATCCAACGGTTTTGGGATGCATCGCTGGGTCTGCTATATTGAGGAAGGCTGCATCACATGCCTTCTCAAATAAGAAAAGATCCACAGTCACTGGTGACATCATTGAGTGCTTGGGCAAAAGGTAGCATATTCTTGAAAGAAATTATTTGTATGATTTTGACCAAGTTATTTTTAAGCTTTTACATTCTTGATTGCAGTTTGGAAGACATTTGTCCTGCCAGTTAATTCCATTTGAGCCTTTGTGGCCTACATCTGCTTACCGTTGGCAAATGGCAACCAAATTTACATATCCTGCTAGAATCTTTTCTTTCTGTTTTCCTTCTTTATTGAGTTTTTTACTTTCTTGTCTTTATTTCTCCCGTCTGGTCTGCATAATATTTAAAATATGTCTATTTGTTGTGCCATGATAGACTTAAAGTAATAGTGTGCGGAACAGAGTTCATCACAAAATAGCTTCAGTTGAAGTTCTACGTTAAAAGGTGCATAATGCATTAGAATCGGTTTGCATTCAGAGCTACCAAACGTCTGTTTCACCTTCATAGACACCAAACAGAAACCATAATAATATACTTAGAACTTCTTGATTAAAAAAGGTAATTTAGATATTCAATAAGGATAGCTAATATTATTTGTTTGGCAAAAACCATTAAATTAAGAATTCCTAATCAATTGCATCCACCATAATAATAATGAAATTGTTCTCTAGTTAACTAAATAAAACAGAATTTCAATATCATAAGAGATAAAAGAAACACCATAATAGTAATGACGTTGTTCTCATGTCAATGGAATAAAATATCAAGTTTAAACATCATATGAGATGAATCAAAACATCATAACAATGTATGTTTTAACAAAACAAAATCCATAAAACATTATCTATCTTCAACCATCTATTTCAACCCATAAGCACTATTAACAAATTTCTCTCGATCTTCTCCTTCCATCTTAAGAAGGAAGTGTAGAACATTTTGTTATTCTAGTAGTTGCTTCAATTCGATCAACATGTTTTAAGTTCAACTTTCTAAGTTCATCTGCAAACAATTCATGTTCCAGGTGTAGAGGTGTAAGCTTTGAGCCACCATTTTTCTATGCAAACACTTACAGCAAAAGCTTCAACACATGCTATTAGTTTATCATCTTCTCTAGAACGCTTTTTCTTAAGCTTGAGAACTCGAAGAAGATATTTCTGGAGTAGTTACTGGGATCCTGTTTGGATAATCTTGTATTCATTAAGTATTCAGTTAATTTTTTTTTACAAAAACTATTTTCCTTCTTTCTCTTTTATTAAAATGTAAGTTTTCTTAATTTTTTTAAGCACATTTCTTAAAAATAAGAACAACCTACGGGACCTTAAAACAGGGGTCTGACGGAGGCAATGGCGGATTCAAATGCTGCAAAAACACCACCTTCTAAGAAGATGTGCGCCGCAAAGGAGAATATGGAGAGAAGTGCGCGACTACGAGGAGAAAATGAGAGAAAATAGAAAAAATAACTTGGGATATTTTTATCAACAATTTTTTTAAAATACCTAGTGTTTTATCCTGTTCTATTCCGTTCCACCTTTCTTTTAAAGAAGTTATGTGCATCACGTGTTCATGATTATGGTTAATCATTATATGATATAGTATATATTTAAAATTTCCAATTTATAAAAATAATATTTAATTACTTATCTTATGGAGATTAGTTGAGATTACGATGTGAATTTCTAACTACCTTCTTTTAGAGAAAGTATACCATTCTATTAGTCTTGTGTCCTGTTTTATTCCATTTTAAAAATTAGACCAAGCATAGAATGAAAATTTAAAATATCATGTTTTGTGTATTCTCACCTGCCTACCAAACCTACTTAATTTTCATGTTATAGCAGACAAAACGAATCTCTTAACGTGCAAGACAATAGCAAAAGTGAAGGATCGTTAAGTCCAATTTGGATAAACTTATTAAGAAAAGAGATAAAATAAAACTCCTTCCATAAAGAAATTTAATTTATTTTACATTTTCTTTTGAAAATATGCTTATTGAAAAATTTATGAAAACTACTAGGTTTTTGTATGAGTTCTCAAATAAGTGGAGAATAAATTGATGAATCGGATGAAAGAGTTCATGGCAAGTTCATTACTTCCCTGCATACTATGGAATTGATTTTTATCAGCCTAATTGTTTGGTGATTTGGAAATTTTAATATAGAATGACGGTTGAGAATCCAAAACATACTTTATTAGATTGCAAAGGGTAACTGAACATTGACAGAAAGAGTAAAGCCTCTACCTAATGAACAAAGTTACACTCCTAGTACTATATGCCCCATTCCAGTAGTCACTCCCCAAGCCATTTAATTACATTGCCCCTCATGCATGCCTTACAGTCACACAACCCCACGTCCCCGAACATATGGCATCTCACCAGCAGGAAACAAGGTCTACTGTCTGGCTGCGACAACTGCTGGTCCTTCCACCTGATATATTATCCCACAAATTTGACAATTAGTAAAATTAATTGCATGTCAAGTTCAGCCAAATGAAATTTAATTACACAATCTTGATGGCATACTATTTGACTCTAGTTTTAACTTTTTAAGTTCTAGCGGTACCTTCAAAGAACATTATTGTATTGGACAACTACCATTTAAATCAGTGAAGTTTCGTTCAAATGAATTCTAAGGTTAACTTAAAGAGACTTTGAGAATTGTCTGAACACTCGCTCCCTACTTTTAATCTTCCCTCACTTCCAAACTCAACATTCAATTACTAGTTATAAACTTTCAGAACAAACCGTGACATGACAAGATGGGAATCATTGTTTACACTTGGTTGTATTATAATGACCTAAAGAAGAATGGAGCACTGAAATGGTAAGTGTTTAATATATTTATTTCATTTTGTTACCTTGAAGGTTGCACCCCAGATTTCCTCGTCATTAGCAGGAACAGCAGTAATCTTATTTTTAGGATTCTCATAGCACATCAATCCTCCAACAGCTGTAGAGTAGAAGCATCCTGTCCAATTAGAGAGCAAAAATGTCAATGAGTATTAGGGGAAAAAGAAACAGAACTGAGACAATGTCATTGTAAAAAGTCTTATTCTACCCTCGATAACCAGCAGGTCCATTTCTGATTTCCCCCCTCTTCTATCGGTAACGTTGTCGTACTATAAGCACTTATTTGCAACGAATAATTGCCAAAGTAATAGAAGTTAACCCACCTTGAGGGAAAGAAGCAAGTGACTTGCCACAAGCAGCTTTAAGCAATTCTGCATCATCAGCAAATGCTACATAGCCATCAGCAGTTATTCCCCAGTATAGAGGTACCTTACCATATTGATCCTGTTAAAAACAATAGAAGCAAAAAGAGTAAGAAATGGTGGCGGATCATGAGAAATGGTAGGTGGGGTTATGATTACTTACAGAGGCCATAAAGAGGGTAGAAGTGGATTTGTCAAAAAGTATAAAAGCAAAGCTCCCACTGAGATGGCCAACAACGTGATTAGCAGGGTAGGGTGCTCGGTCACGCAAAGCTTTGTAAGCCTCAATCACCAACAATACTTCATTGGCTGACTTGGCCAGTCCATACTGTTGTCTCAAGTGCCCCAAATTCTCAAGGACTCCCTCAAACAAGCAGAATATCTCATCCTTCACAGCAAACGATCTGCACCATTTTCCACTCAATATTCAGATCAATAACACATGCTACCTTAATAACTATCTCCTTCATTTAAGCATTACGTTCATGAATCATCGACCCCAAATGAAACATGCACTGAGCTCTATGAATTGCCCGATGTAAAATTGGATCATATAAAATCTTAGATCCATTGACCAACAATTGTTACACCCCACTTTGGTTGGGTCACATAAGAACCATTTAGAGGACTCCCTTCACGATCAATTGAATCTTAAGTGCCCTTTGATTTATTTTATTTTTATTTAGTATAATTATGAGATATTAACTAATTGTTATTTTTTTATCAAGAAATATTATAAAAAATTGTAAATTTCATACGATGTTTTATAATTATTAATTATAAATAAAAATATATCGACTTACATTGAAAACAAAACATAAATTAGAAAAAACCGCTTGAATTTGAGTTTTGCAACTCAGGCCAACAAAATCACTTGAATCATATATTTCTTAAAATTATTTTAATATAAATCAACATAGATTTAATATTATAAAACTTTTTTATTATAAAATTACACTAAAAAAAATTTGATTTCTCTTCTCTGCAAGGGCAATAAATAAAGTAATTTTAAATATGAATCAAAAATAAAAATTAGTTTTAATATATTTATACTTTTTGGAAAGTCAAGTTATGATGAGTTTTTTTTTCTTCAAACATTTAATCACAGACAAAACTCTTTTTTAATATACGTCCAAATTCAAACTGGAAACTTGTTGTTAGATTAGAACAATTTTATGTCATTTGACGAGGTGCATTTATATTTTTGCTTTATGAGTTGATATGAGTTACTTTAGAGAGATATTCACGGCAAAAGAGTGGGATCTGTTAAAAATAAAAATAAATATAAAGGCGACAACATTAGACTCTTGGGTCCTGAACCATGGAGCACAAAAAGTGAGGACAAGCACAGTGATTGACTCGTGACTCAATACCGTCCACAAATTTCTAAAAACTTGTAATTAATAGTCGATAAGTTGAGTGATAAGCTAAGCAGTGAAGTTCCAAGAGAAAGAACATCGCTGAATAATAAATGTGATCATCATGTTACCTGGGCTGCCACGGCGACTCGTTGTGGTGGGTATAAGCCAGCTGGACATGCTCTCCGATCTCCACCGACACTGCGGAGGCGTTCCTCTCCTCGAATCGCTTCCGCAGCGCCGCCGCCGTCATCTTCGGCGACGGAGTTCGGCTGCCGGCGGCCACGAGCTCGTCCGGCGGCGACACTATGGAGCTGCTGAACACACCCAACATTCTTACAGGAAAATTGTTTATTTCCCTTTTCTACGCATTCACCAGAATTTTCTCAAAACTGAATGGGGATAACTAGACGCACTCTCAATTGCTTTTTATAGAAGAACGCTACGAGGGTATTTTAGTCATTTGGTACTTTAAGGAAATTTATGACTGTCTAATGATAATAATTCTGCAAAATTCTGGAATTTAGACGGACGACACGTGGGATCCATACGAGCAACAATTTTTTGTCACCGGAATCAGACAAATAGATTGTGGACCCCGCCACCTTAATTGATTCATCATCATTATTTATTATTTTTTCTGTCCTATTTTATTTAATGATTTAGAAAACAAATTATTTTATTTCTTATTTTCATTTTATAAATGTTAATGGAATATTAAATATTTTCTTCTATATTTTAATTATTTACTACAAAATAAGGAAATAAAAAATATAAATGTGTAAATATCTAATTAATATAAAAATTAAAATGTACTCTTTTTTTATTTTTTTATAAAAACTAAATTAATGATTTGACGTCTTTTTTTATATAAATTATAATAAAAATCAATTAAAAATATCTAATGTATTATTTATTTTTAATTTGATAGATTGTAAGTAGAGTAATATATTAATGTCGATTTTAAAATTTTAATTTAATTTTGTAGAAAAATATTTTAAATTTTTTATTTTAACTATTTACATGCATATTTAATAAAATATTTAAATAAATAAATTAGTATTAAGAGAAATTAAAATAATTAAAATCAGTAAATTTATTTAAATAAATAAAATATGTCTCATTAATATTACTAGTAATTTTAAAAATATATAAATAAAATTTAATATTATTAATTAAATTCTAATTAGTTAACTAAAAATTATATAAAATTTAAAATAGCAATTAAAATTCTTAATTCTTGGATCAAAATTTTAACCTCGTGTATTTTTATGCGCCTTTTAGTGGGGGACTGAGATTGTCGGAGTGATCTCCTACGGAACCATCCAGAATTTCTTGTGATGGAAACCTGTTATTACTTGCCACGTCACTCACGGGAAATTTTCGCCTTTTCTTTTTTCTGTAACTCCAAGCAATTCTAATATATTTTGTTTTAGTTTGATATACATGTAAACTATTTATCAATTTTATTAATAATTTTTATCAAAAATAAATTGACTAATCATATTTAATAATGTTTCCCCTTTCAACTACATTTTATATATATGACTTGAACCAATATCTTAATTAAAATATTTCAACTTAGTTCTACTCATATTAACATAATGAGTAATTTCAATTCAAATTAAGATGGTTTAAGTCTATTTTCATTTATCCTACTTTAAATATTAATTATGTTATTTTTTTATATATGAATTCGTTCTTAATTTTGAATAAATTTCATAATATACATGTCTAACTAAAAAAACATGTTTAAGTCAGATGTGATTTAATTAACTCAAATTGAGATATTTAATAAAAAAAATAATACAAATAAATATTATTAGTTGTTTCAAGGTATAATTAAATTAATCTCTATTGATATTAGCAGTAATTACATTTAAACTCTATTTGGTTCGGAAATTATACTTACATTTCTTATTTTATATATTATTCTTACACATTAGTATTCTTCTTAAAAGAGATACACATATCTCCCTAATTTTTATATACGAACTATACACACAATAGTATTAAAAATAACAAAGCACGAGGCGTTCAAGGAAAATAACAAAACACATTGATATAATATGTGAAACAAACAGAATATATATATTTGTTGATTCATAAACAAACAACAAACAGAATTTAAATGCAATTATTGCTAACTTTTAAGAGATCCAATTTCAATGAATGTCAGAAAAAATTATTACTACAAAACATCTCACATGACTTATCCGGTGTCTAACGGGAGAGGTATAAAAATCTAGTTATACAAATACAACATGCTAGTGAAGAAATGGAGAACAAACGCAGAGGTAAATAGCAAAGGAATAAATGGAAATAATTGGCCCACAAAAAACTTAAAATCAAGTTTATCCTATTCCATGATGGAGTAAAAACACAAATTAAATATTACTTATTAATTTAAATAAAATAATATATGCGTGTATGTCAAATCACTTGGTAATCTAAATTAATAATTAATTCGGACTTATTTTCACTTGATCCTTGATTAAGATTTTTCGATAATCACTAGGTTATGGTTTGGACATTAATAAAAAAAATATTTAAAAGATGAGATAAATTTTGATTTGAAGGGTTGAAAGTTGAATTAAGTTAAAAAAGATAAGATTAGTCTATGACATCTTAATTTTTTGCATGATTTTTCTCTTTTATGTTCTTTCTACCTTTGTAGAATAATAAATAAAGTTTTGAAAAAAAAAATCATAAATATATTTGATATAACTAGCTTAGAAAGTTATAAGGTAGAAGTAGAACATGTAAAAACTTATAAATTAGTTGATTAAATTAAAAGTATTTAATAAATTAGTTAATCAATAAACTGATAAATATAAAATAATATAAAAAGTTATATTTAATTATTTAATTTCTAAATTAAAAGAATATTAAAAAAATAGTGAGAATAAAAGATATTTATATCCCAGTCAAATATATGCCCCGAGAACATATATGAAATGAGAAAGTACATAAGAGTTTCTTTTTGTCGTACATTTACATGTGGTTAAAATAAATTGATTTTATATTATTTTCTTCCTATATGTGTTTAGTTGTTCATTTCAAAAAATAAGAATATGTATTTTCTACTATTTGTTCTTTTTTAATTAGCATGATCAGTAAAGTCATTTCTGGTTCATAGTTTATTTAAAAAATGGGTGAACTCTCGATGAAAAGCATGTTGTTGATCAAAATGTTGTTGTGATATAAAATTGAATGGATTTAATCTATATACTTTGTTAGTGAGTGTAAAATGTTTCTACACACCATTTAATAAGAATTGAGTTTTTTTTTTTTTTTTACGTTATCTTATTCATTAGGAAATATGATGAACTTTTATTTCTATTTGATGTCTTTTATATTAATAATACATATAAGTTAAACTCAAATTGAATTTGTTAACTTAATATATTACGCCTAGTTTTAACTCTCTTTTTTTAACTGCCATGTAGGGAATGAAAAAATGGCTCAAAAATGATTATCGATCAAAACCATGGGTGAACCTATGGGTTTCTATGGATTGTCAGCAACTTGGAACTAAATTAACAAGGAGAACCTGGTGCTTGCTCATTCTTAGGTATCAACACAACTCTTCTGTTTGTACTAGATTAACAATAATCTAATCATATTTTAACACATACTGATGTGACAGGAAGAATCTCCTTTACTTATATATATATATATATATATATATATATATATATATATTTATATTTGTGCCCTTCCTTATCCATCAAGTGATACATGCAATGAAGAAAACACGCATTAACAAATTTCAGGAATGAGTGGAATTAACTAAAATAAGACTCCATATTTAACAAGTAATAAAGTTGAAGTTTTATTTATTTAGAATAAAGTTAGCATAAGGCTTTCATGATTTTTTTTATGGTTAGAAGCTTTTTCAGGTAGAACATCATTTACTCTTTATTTGGCAGTGGAAGTCCATCTTTTTATTTCTTCGTTAATATGAAAAGTTGTACATTTTTATATTTTTTTGTGATTTAAAAAATTATCAAAAATATATATTTTAGCGACCGGGTTTTAGATTTAGTAACAATTTAAAATTGTTATAAAAATATAATTATTTAAAAAACAACAATAGATTGAAAAGAGACTTTAATCAATTGAAATATAAATTAAATAATTAAAATACATATTTAATTTATTAAAATATTTTTTATTTTTCTATTTCTCTCTTTCTTATTTTTCTAAACTAAAGTTTGATATTTCTCACCTATTTCTTTCTTATTTATTTCTATCTATTTTATTTTTGTTACACAAAATAGCATATTTTAATAAATATTTTAATGATCATATACTTACGGTGTAAAATAATTTTACATTGTTATCAATTACAAATTATTATTGATATAATTTTTAAGATATCTATTATAAAAATTAATTAACTTACTATGTGATTGGATGATAGAATAAGTAAATCATTTATTTTCTTTAACAAAATGAAAAACAACACAACCAATGAAAAGAAAATAATAAATATCTTAAATGATATTTTGTTTTGTTCAAATTCTAGATATCACTTTAAACCATCAATTTTGAAATGTCTTAGATTATCTTATATCAAATTTATAAAAATTTAATTATTATAAAATTTTAAAATAATATCATATTAATCTTTAAAAAAATCATTGAATTAGTTTTTTAACAATTTAATTCATTATTATGATTTTTAAAAAAAATATTGAATTACCAATTTACTCTATAAATTTATAATTACTAGTCAAATTGATCTATAAAATTAATAAAATAGTAAAATAGTCCTTAAAATTGTACATTACCAATCAATTTGATTCTTTAAATTACAATTAATTTATGGATGATTAAATTGATACTTTAAATAAATAAAATGGTAAAATAGTACTTTTATAAATTATCATAGTTATTAAAATTATAATTGTCAATCAAATTAATCTTTAAAATTAAAAAAAAAACTTAATTGCATTTTTATCTAAATTTTAAAATTTTACAAATATTGTCACTAATTTTTATTCCTTGTTTAATTTATATATAAAAGTATTATATATATTATTACTGTATTTGTTAATTGCATTCATAATTTTGTTTCCCTAAGTATATTTTATATTTATTATATGGAAATATTAAAAGTTAAGATGATAAATTTATTTTTAAAATATTTTATTTTGATTATATAAATGTATACATTGTTCAAATTTATTAAATCATATAAATTTATTTACTAGTTAAATTATATAAGGTCTTATAAATTATTTACTAATTAATTTTATTTCTAAATAATTATCCTACAAATAAAACGGTAAAAGATGTAAAAATTATTTATAAATAATAAATAAATTTGTATAGTAAAAATAAAATATTTAATAAATAAACTTATTATCTTATCCTTTAATATTTTCAATTAATAAATACAATAATAGTATATATAAACATTTTTTAATATATAAACTAAGTGGTTTAGTGGTTATGGAAAATGAACGAGTGAAGGATTCAAACTTCAATTTTAATATTTTTATTATTTTCTAGTCACTTAATTGCGTAAAACATGAAAAATCTAAAAGTAAAATATTTTTTTTGTGAAATTATTCAAGTTTAGGATAAAATATGTGAAAAAATAATTAGGGACAAAATTCAAAAAAATTTAAAAGTTAGAGATAAAAGTTTTAATTAATTATTTTTAATTTTATGAACCAATTTGGCTTACCGCTAATATTTGAGTGATAAAAAGATAAATTTGACTATCTATTATCATTTTAGATACTAAATTAATTGATAATATATAATTTTAATGATTATTTTATTATTTTATTAATTTTAAAGACTAATTTTATCTATCCTTACAATTTTAATGACTGAAATAATTATTCATTTATTTATTTATCTATTTTAATCATTCATAAATACATACGCATATGATGACATTAAATGTAACTATTATATTATTGTAAATTATTACTATTTTAACTGCATGACCTAAGATCTTACTTTTTTACTTAATATTCACTATTCAAGTTTGGGAAGTTTGTCTCTTAAATATTTATTTGTTGTGCTGGTTTATATATCAAAGAGAGGATGATGGACCATTTGTATCTAGAAGTAATTGAAGTTCATTTTCATGATAAGGAGAAGATGGACCAGTTGTACCTAAATGATGGATCATCTGTATTAAAAATAAATTTGTTGAAGTCATATAAGATTATTATAAATCAATACATGTGCCAATAACATTTCACTTCTTTATTCAACCTTCCAAGATACTAGTTCACATCAAAATTTAATTGATTTTATTTTAAAACATATCATTGAGATGAAACAATTTTGATATTTGACTAGATCAACTCGTTAGTTAAACTAACAAGTTTTGTATCATATTAAATTCATTAGTTAGATGTACATGTCATGTGAGATTTTAAACTAATAAAAAAATTGCACATATTAAATATATCATCCTAGTATCAGAGTAAACTTATTGACAATGCACCATATGTTATTTCCTTGTGCAACTCAATGTTACCATGAGCTAGTTGAGAAAAATAAAATAAAATAAATCTTATCCTTATATGAACAAAACTTAAACCTAATGAAGTTTCAAACTAATGTCTCAAACCACTACAACTGATTCATTATATAAAATCACTAAGCATAACTATTTCTTGAACTATTTAAAGTGGGACTAAAATTTAATTTGTATATTCTCTAATCTAATGAAATTAATTTCTCGTCAAGGTTGACATATGATCTATATCGCTACATCTATAATATCATTCTTCTTCATCATCAATCTTCAAGCTTCAAATTATAAGTTTTCGCCTTCAAATTTCAAATTTTCTTTTAAGCTTTCACATTATCTTGTCATTGCTCACATTCAAGCTTAAACCATTGTTCACCTTCACACTACCACTAACCAACAACTGCAAGCACCACCTGACCACCTCCACCTTCAAGTGTCAAATTTTCACATTCTTGTTCAAGCTTCAAACTTCTACCTTTAAGTACCTCATTCAAGCTCCTACATATAAGCTTCAAGTCTTAATATTATTTTTAGATGCTAAATGTACCTTCTAAATATTGAACGTAAGGGATATTAAAAAAAATACTTTATAGCATCTTCACATAAAAATATTGTACAATATGATGTAATGATATTTTTATAGTTTGTAATGCGAAAAATCAAACACAATTCAACCTAACACTTTGAGATGTCCTAAAAGAATATCTACCTTGTGGGCATAAATCCCTCAAAATATAACTTATGCTTTTTGGTAAATCAAGAAAAAAAGACTTTTATGAACACCTAAGAAATCAAAGAGAGAAAGAAGAAAAAGAGACTCATTCTTTAAAAACTAGGTTTAGGAAAAAAAATATTTATATATATATATATGTAAAACTCAAATAATAAAAATGTTAATGGATAAAAAGATAAGCGAATGTTAAGGATGCAGGAACTCATGTTTTCGGGTGAAGACTCAATTAAAGAAAAATAGTAAAAATATTAACTTAATGGATAAGCGAATGTTAAGGATGCAGTAACCAATTTTTTGGGTGAAAACTCTATTAAAATAAATAGTCACGTAAAAGGTTTTTATTATTTACATTTTTTTCTATTTTTTATGTAAAATTACTTCAACAATATTATTTTTTTCTCTTTTTAAAATATCACTTATCGCTCATCCTATTTCATCACTCCTCACTTGATTTTACTGTATTTCCTCCCCACTGCTCTCCTCTCGTTTCTCTTCTCATGAAACAAAAAATTCTCAACTCCCTTCTATTTATTCATTGCGGGGAGTTATCGATGGCGAGAAGCACGAGAGGTGAAACATATTGCATATGATTGAATGAATTGATCATTTTTGTTTAGGTAACTAATTGTAGTGTGGTAACTGATTTCAATTTGTAAGCAAGATATAATCTCATATAATTCCACAAAGTAATGTTTTCTAACCTTACATTGGTACAATTTTTTTTTAACCTAAACTTTTATATATATAATTTTTTTTAACCTAAATCATATAACAATTTATGAATAGTTATAAATTATAAAATTATAAAATTATATTCTAATATTTCGTGTATGGTTGTATATTTTAAAATTAAAAATAATTATTTAGTTATATATTTTATTTAATTAGTAAAATGATTAGATTGTTATGAAGTTTGAAATGAAAAATAATTATAATAAGATTTATTAAAATTATTTATCAGTTATAAAAAAATAAAATAAAATGTTAACAAAAAATATATGATAAAAAGGAGATTCACCTACATTTTCACTCAGTAGAATTCAAGTAGAGAATGATCAAGTTGGTGTATTTGAATTTAAATAATAAATAATTTTAAAATAAAATAAAAATAATAGTAAATAGAAAAATTACTATATTACATTTACAATTAAAAAAACCTAAATTTAGCACACACTTGGAAGAAAAAAGAAGAAAGAGCTAGAAAAATTGAAGAAACCCCGTTGTAATATGAAGAAAGCAACTCTTTAACATTTGTTTATGGTTAATAGAATAACATCTTTTAAACTTTCATAGTATGCATTCTTGATTTCTTTGAAATTCCTATTGATAAAGTTTTTAAGGAATTTGTTGTAACCTAAGTGGTGTTTGATATCGTAATTTTGGAAAATATAGTTTCTTTTAAAGTTTTGATAAAAAAAAGTTGTGTGTTTTAAGAAAATTTAATTGTTTATTGAAATTCAATTAGAATTGTTTTTCTTAATAAATATTTTAATTGTGATAGGGTTAAAAACCTAATTGTCAGTCATTAAACTTATTATCAATAAAATCCGTCATTACCTTCTAAGAAAGAATGAGGATGGAGATTTTATTATTATGAGCATAGGATAAAAGATATTATCATACGATATGAGATATATAATTTATTAAACATATATACTTTTCCGATGAAATATGAGATATCTTCATTTGAGATGGAAAAGGTAGTATGAGGTTTTTGCATGTACATAAACTTATAAACTTTAGTAAAGTTGGGATTCCCAACAATAATGAGTCAATGACTTATACTGATTATGGTAACTAAAATGATTATAAAATTTATAATAATTATAAAAATCATCAAGTTAAGGAAACCACGACTGAATTGTAATTATCTTTAGATTTATAAGTTTTGATTGTATCTCTTGTTAGGTTACGAGACGAATATATCATGCTATTATTTAAATTATTTAATTTATTTGTGTTCTTATTATAAGAATAATCTATTTTGAATTAGAAGATACTATGACTGAATTTTTTAGTTATTATTGAGAGTAATATCGTTTTCAAATTTTTTAATCAGTTTTATTCATTTTAATTATTAAATTTCGTTAATGATATTATTAAATTATTAAATTATTAAATTATTTATTTTAATTATTAAATTCTACTTAGTTTGTCTTATTTTACTTTTAGTTTTGGTTTTTTTTTTTTTCGTTTGTCAACCATTAAGAATACTTGAGTCGTTATATTTGTACTGTTTATTTTGATTGTGTTTGTCTAGAAAGTGGTGAGCGGTTAGAAACAAGTTTAATAATAATGAACCGTCTCGATCTAAATTAAAATGAAGAAAATGCTTGAACTATTTCAGCACTCAATTTATGGAGATCTCAATTAGGCCGATACAAGTGAAGATAATCTATTATTTCATACTTGTTTCTAGTCTACCTGGCCATGTGAAAAATAAAGTATGTTGTTTTTCTTGCCTAAAGGGCACCCGCAGAAAAGGAGACAGACGTACACATGGGCATGCGTGTTGGTGAATGGTCGTTTGGAAAACTGGGAAGAGGGTATTGTGGGTAAAGTAAGTCAGTCACCTAGTTCGTAGATGGTAGATACGACGCAATAATGCCATTGCGGGTTCTACAATCTCTGAGCTGGATCATAAACGTGCATTGTCAATGACGTAATTGAGTGAACCTTGATCATAAATAGAATAAAAAAAAGTAAGAAACTGACGTGGAGGATATTCTTTTTGGATAAACACACCTTTTTTTTATATAATAATACTTTCATCTGACAATTCTTCTTCACTTCTAGAGAAGACGACGCCCACAGTTTTCGCAGATGGGCCACAGATTCAGACTTCGGAATTGAATATTTTGAATTAAACAAATTTTAAGAGAGTAATTTATTTATTTTTGGATAAATTTAAAATATTTTTCAACAAAGTAAGAGTATTTTAATTATTTAAAATTATAAAATTTTAAATTTTATTAAAAAATATAAAATTTTAAAATTTTAATATTATTTTTTTATTTTTATCTCACTTTTATTTCTTTTTTTTACTTATTTATTTTTTTAAGTTGATTATTTTTGTTAATATAATTTTTTTTCTCTCTCATTTTTTTCTTTTTTTCTTTACATAATTTTTTTTTATTCTTTTCTTATTTCTTTTTTTATCTCTCTCTTTCCTCTCCCTCAATCTTCCCCCTCTGTTTTCTCTCTTCTGTGTTATTTCTCTTTCCATTTCATGTTTAGTTCTCTTTTCTTTTTGTTCTTTTTCTTTTATATCTCATCTTTTTTTTTCTTTTCTATCTTTTTTTTTTTTTACTTTTTTTCTTATCTTATTTCTCTCTCATCTTTTTTCTCTTTTTTTCTTTTTTACCTTTCACCTCTTTATTAATACAGATATAAAAGGATAAATATTTTATTTTTTTATTATTAAATATTTTAAAATTTTAATATTAAAATTTTAAATTTTATAATATATACTTAAAAATTAAAATTTATATATTGTAAAAATTAAATTATTTTATTTAAACTAAAAATTTAAAAATTTTAAATTTTAAATTAATTTGTTTATCTAAACAAAAATTAAAAAAAAAAATAAATTAAAATAATTCAAATTTTAAGTCATTCAAATTTTCTGAAATTTTAAAATTTTCTTCCAAAACAACATCAGCATATATTATGCGGTTTTCTGTTATATATACAAATTTAGATTTTAATCCATGTTAATTCTTCTTTACATTCTAAATTCTTTTTAATGAAATGGTACATATTAATTCCTTAGCACAATGTTAAATTGAAAATGTCGTCAAATCAGGGGGAAAAAACGTCTCTATGTCTCACATTACTTTTTTTTTCAATCTTTGTATGAAAAAAATTTATAAATTGATATATACCAATTATTGATATTATATTGGTATTAAATTTAATCTTTACATAATAATGTTTTTATTTTAATCTTCATAAAAAAGTTAAACTTTATTTTGATTTTCATATAAAAATATTTCCAACGTTCATTGACCAAATTTTCTTCAATAGTAATGTATATTTTGGTATTTATATTTAATTATGGATGATAATGTAGATAGATATTTTGCTATCTTAATAATATGTGACAATTTTTTTTAATATGATATATAACATTCACATGACATGTTATACCATAAAGAGAAGACTCAAATTTAAATTTTGGACATTAAAAGTCTTTAATGTATTATTTTTACGTCTTTCAATAACTAATAAAGTTTCAACAATTCAACTATAATTCCACAACTTTAGTAAAACTCTACTAATAATAGGAATAAGATCTTTATTTTTTTTTAGTATTGACTCGTTTGCATTCAACCTTGAAAAAAAACTTAAAGAAATCTATATAAGATATTTAGTATCAAAGTCAAGCTTGATATTTTTAACCATTATACAATGTTAATTCCAATAAGTTAAAACAAATCAAAGAATGTAAAACCTTTTCAATTCTTTTAGGACATTTGTCCCAAAAAGACTATCTTGAGTAGAGTTGATGTAAGTTTATAAACGTCTTTTAATTTTATTTTACCTTATTATAATTAGTGTTAGGTAATAGTAAAAAAAATTTAAGCTTAACTTACACACTAGGTATCTTATTTAACCATGAAACATGTCAATTCTAAAAAAAATTGATGTCTTATCTTTAATATTAATAGAATTTTGTAGAAATATTTGAATTAGAACTCTAAATATTGAAACTTCATTAATTAATTATTGGAGGGTATAAAAAAACATACATTAAAGATTTTTTACATTCCAATTTGATTTGAATTATTTGTATGTGTTGTATTTGTTCATATATAATCTGTTACACAAATTATCATGTATTGTTAAAGAAATCGCTTTAATAAAGTTAGTAATAAAGATTACTTTCATTGAATTTAAAATTTGAAAAATTTAAACTATTAATTTTTAAATACAAGGACAAAGACCACATTTGATCAATTTACACTAATTAAAGCAAAATTTACCTAATTGTATAGAGACCTAAATATTTTTAAAAACAAAATATCTAATACGTGTCATAAGATAGTCATTCACACACATTGTCATATGGTTACCACATGACCATCATGCAACTATCTATCATGTCACAATTGTTAATTATATAAGCAAACGTGACTAACTATATAAAAAAACAAAGATAAATCATACATTTATAAAATTAGGAATTAATAAAATCATCAATTTTAAAATGTAAGAACTACAACCAAGTTTGACCAAATCTGGAAAAACTAAAAATACATTTTACCCAATATTTTTTAATCTTGTATAAAGTATAATTGATCGATGTTAATGTTTTATGTATAAGATTTTAAGAAATTCATTTATAAAACTTCTTAGCAAACAATTTTTTATTTTATTTTAAAAATCATACTAAAATAAATTATAGAAACTATGCTAAAAGTAAGTTTTGAAAAATAAATAAAAATAAAAATTATTTAAAGCAAAATAGGAAAAATCAGAGAGAAAGGGATAGGATATCACATGGAATGTAAAGGCAAGCCATGAAGTGGCTAAGATAAGGATAAATTCAATCAGCACAAACTGGAAATGAACGACAGACAAAATTCATAATAGTTCCGAGCAACACAACCAAAATTTGAGCACAAAGATTAGTTACACACTGGGATGACGTAGACCCCCCGAGATGCTGCTAAAAATAATCATTTATAAAATATTTTAAAATTACACGTAGAGTAAAACTCGTAAACTTTTATATAATTTATAAAATTATAATTACTAAATTAAAACACTTGCTTAGTTTATAATGAAAAATACATATTTTATATTACATTACTTTATAATTAATGAGTAATTTTTTAAATTTAAATATTATAATTTAAAAAGAAAATATTTATTTGTTTAATTTAAATGTTATAATAGCTACATTATCTTTAAATTAAAATAATAATATTTAATATTAAAAATAATACCAAACTATATAAATAATTCATAAAATAAATTAAATTATATACATTCTAAGTTAAATTTAATTAAATAGTTAAAATTTATATTTATATATTAGTATGATTTAATAAATTAATATAATAAATAAATAAAATCTATTATTTACTCTATCCGATTATGAGTGAAAGTAGTCGGTAGTTTGAATGCTTATTTAGTATAATTATGTTAAAGAAATATTGTTTTTATGATTTTTATGAAAATTTCAAAAACGAGTATTTTTTTTAGAAATTGTGTGTAAATATTATTTATTCTTATTATTTTATCGTTTAAAAGCTTTAAATACTATGGTGACATAACACAGTTAAAACTTGAAATTGTGTTTGAAAGAGACTAAAACTGAAAAGGATTTAATTTGAAATTCAAATATTCTATTTTAATTTTATAGTTAAAAATGATATTTAAATTTGTTTGAAGTCAATTTTGATATTTAAAATTCATTAAAAAAATAAACTTATTTTTATCACAAAATTTTAATGTGTAAAAAAATTAATACAGATAAAATAATATACTTTTAAAATAATATTAATAGATATGTATAGTGTAAAATTATACTCTCATTTAATTAAAAATTATTTTTGTATAAGTTTTAAAATAATTATTATTAAAATAAACAAATTTATTACACATTATACTTTATAATTAAATAACGATGGAAAAAAAACTTTATATTATTAGTGCATATACTATTTTGAAATATTTAATTTTTTGAAGCAAGATACTTTTGGGCTCAATTTCCATTCATAATTCGTAACTAATTCAACTTCCAAATTCAAAAATTGAGTGCTTATACCTAGAATCCACAAAATCACTTTTATTTTCTTCTAATCATTACTTTGATCAACGAGGGTGCATGCGTTTGAAGATTTTTTTTAAATATTGATTTAACTTTCTGTTTAAAAACATTTTTTACTTTATAAATTTAAATTTTAAAAAATCAAATATGTCTTTAATTAAAAACTAACCTTTTTTTCTTGAAAGCGATGGGCTAAAACATTTTGTCAAATACTGCACAGAAGTGGGGCTTTTGAATAGGACGTACGTGATTGTTAAGGTTTACCTAATTCACATGTTATTCAGTTACACACAAGTCTCTGCAGATTTAGGAACGTTTCAAATAATGTAGATAAAAAATTAATTTGAGTTTATAAATATTATTTATGATTTTTATAATTTTAGCAAAATTTTAATCTAACTCATCATATGAATTTTATATAATAAAAAATTGTAAATAAATGTTTAATTCAATTGCTTATTTAATCGCATTTCTACTACATCTTTATCAAGGGTTTATACAAGCTAGGTGTTATATCTTACCAGATTTTTTGGGTCAAATTAGACCATATTTTTATTTTTATTTTTTATTTATCATATTTGACCCAAACCAATTAGATAAAAAAACAAATTGGTTCAGACTTTTGGTCATTGAGTCAATTAGCAGACTTTTTCAATTTTAAAACTTGTTTAAAATATTATTTTTACAACATTTTCGATATTTAATGGGTCGCAAAAAATTATCCTTTACTAGCTTGATGCTCTGTTATTTGTTTTTGAATTTGATGTTAAAGTTCTAAAATTGTTGATAAATCGGTGAAATAATAACAGTTCCAGAATATTTGGTTATTGCATACCTATGCTAGACCAAGAGACACAATTGGGATTTTTTCCAAATTTTTGTGCTCCACAATGGCATAGATGGCTTCACATGATCTTGTTTTTGGTTTTGTGGAGGAATTTAGTTGTTGTGAGGTGATCAATGCGGCAATGAAGCGTGTAGAGGGGAATCATGGTGTTCTGCTAAAAAGGAACAAGAGCTTCTGGAAATTAAGGTTCCGGAACGTGTTAAATTTTTAATTAACACCTAAAATTTCGTTAATAGAATGTGTTAAAATTTTAATATTTTTAAAAAATTAGTTTCAAATGAGGATATTTTTGAAGGGAAGACTGGTAAAAACACGAAAGAATAGTGTATTAGTAAAAAAAAAAATAAGTGTAAAAAATAAAATCCTGAATCTAATGAACCTCCCACCTGAATTGAATGTGATTAGATTTTATAGGATGGGACTAGATTTGACCTGAGTATCAGAAAGTCCTCAAATAATTAAATTAATTTAGATTATAATTTTGGGTTACCTAACTCGTAAAAGTAAAACACCCTTGACCTCTATATAGACAGAGTATATATATATATATATATATATATAGATAGATTATGTGTGACACATGTATACATAATAAGTTTTACAATGATAAGATTTTGGTATAATATATAAGTAATTGAATATTTTTTTTAAAATTAGTAATAAATAATAAATTTATTATTATTATTTATCTAATAGTAATATTTTTTTTATATCTTTAAACAAGTTCAAAAAAAAAAATAAAACATTTTATAGTTAAAAATATTTAAAGTAATTATAAAATATTTAATAAAATAAAAATGTTTTGTTTAAATAAAAATGAAACAAAAAATGTTATCTCATTTGATTTTAAGAGTGATAGACCTCAACAAATATACTAATTCATTGCAAGTAATAATTTTAAAATGGTATGAAACCATATATCATTCTCGACAATTGAAATTCAATTCACAATTCCACAAACATATATTAATTTGAATAAAAAATGGTGATTCGATTTTATTTAATGATAGAAAACAAGTACTTAAGTTAAAAGAAGGTAATACAATTTTTTTTTTTTAAGGTTTTCTATTTTAGTATGCAAGAACGTGAGAATGCAAAAATATTAAGAATAACCAAACTAGATAGCATTGAAATTAAGGTATATTCTATTTCACTTAAAATTTTAATCTGGGTTTTAATTTCTTATTTTGTTAATTAACTCTTCTATTTTATTTAAATCATAATCTTGAAATTTGTAATAATAACAAAAATTTCATTACTATTACTATTCAAAAGAATTGCTAAGTTTGTATATTTACAAATGTCGCAACTAGGTACCGATGCGATCGGTGAAAAATCGAAGTTTTGAAGTTTCCAATCTGAATCCCTTTTAAGAAAGAAATAAAGAAGAGAAGAGTCGTGACTGATATTTTTATGAAAAACGTCAGGAAACCATAGATTGGACAAGACAAGTTTGAAAATCAGAGTTTAGGTTCGGAAGTCGGTTACGCATAGAGAGTACTAGAATCCTGATATACTTACCATGAGGTAGTTACCCTACTATATGCATGAAATAAAATGACTTTTGTATTGTGGTGTATACTTTTCCAAGGGAAGATAATTACAAGAATTGAATTATCAAAATACTTTTTGGGGTTTTTTGGATAAATAACTTGACAAGAGTCACATTTTGCTTCTACGTATCTCCTAATGCAATGGAGAATTCAAAGTTTACGTAGTTTTGGACAAAAGAGGCTAAATGAGAAGGGCTAAGACTGACTATGTGTCAAATAGGTTGTGTATTGATACGAGAAGAGAGACTCACCTAGACGAGCGCCGACTATGTGTCAGCTAAGTCTCGCTGTTGAGTAGCACATGGTTCACTTATAAGCTAAGGAATGCTTAGATATGTTCGTTCGAGAATTTAGACAACCAACTTGGTATCCAGGAATTATACTTTCTAAGAACTTACAGGTCTTGGGATAGCTTTGATTCTTCCTCTACGAAAGTCTCTCTCTCTCTCTTAAAACTACTCTCTCTTCTAGTTGCACAAACAACACCTCCTCCTTTCTAGCCCTCCAAAAAATCCCCCATCCTCCTTCACTTCTAGGTCCTTTTATAGGCTATTCCACGCTCAGGCTATCATTGCAAAATCTTGAAGGAGATCCTCCACATTAATGTGGTGGCTCCTTCCCTAAATTTATTAAATGACGTAATATTTCTCTAGGAGTTTATTACTCTCATTTGCATTTAATGCAGTGGTGACTACTCATCCTAGACTCAGGTTGACTCGATGGTGGAGTATGCTTTCGGGCTGCTAGGTGGAAGACCTGGGGTTTATCATGTTGTCAACGTTTGTCAATTCCGTACAGCCCTGAAGAGGGAGCAGAGGTGTGAAGGTTATCTTTTCGTTCTTCTTTTCAGCTGTCATTAACTTTCCCCTTTCAGTAAGAATAATCGGCTTGAAGTTCCCCATTGTTTCCCTTTTGTTTCTCCTTTTTTGGCTCAGACATCTCTACTTCATATTCTTCCAAGTTTAGACAAACGAAAGAGGACCCACACAACCAACGAGATGAGGTACCCCAGTTTGAGCTGCCAGCTGGCAAACTCGGGGTTTCCCATAGCGTCAACGCTGGTTACTTCTTGAGGGAAAGCGACGTGAAGGTCCTCTCCTTAATCTTCCTTCACTCAACTATCGTTGTCTTTCTTGGTTCAGCAAGAATAATCGTTCTACAACTTCTTTCTCTTTTCCTTTTTTGGCTTAAGTGTCTCTGTTTGCTTTCTTTGCCAGTCTGAATAAACGAAGGAGGAAACCACACTACAACTGGACAAAATGAGCTATACACAACAAAATAAATATAAAATCTTCCTAAAGATCATTTCTTAAAAAATATTAAATTTATAGATCACAAACACAAATATAGAAAGAAAAAAATTATTAAAATTCTCAAATAAAAAGGACTAATGGGTTATATAATAATTCACCTAATTCCGACAAAAAAAACAAAAAAACTTTCATCCTAATTATTCTTCTTGTGCTTCTATAGCTCCTAGAAAGGGAGAGCAAGAACCTTAGACTACTAACAAATGGCAGATGAGAGAAAAATTATCCTAATAGTTTGTTTCTTTATCCTTCCATACGTAGATCAAATGGACCAAATAGTTAATATTAGGGGCCTGCTATTCACAATCCTACTTTTGTTCTTTGCACTGTCCACCATTTTTTTTATAAAAATATCCCTGACAAAATCTAGTTTCCCTAATATATTCATACGTTACAAAAATTAGTTTTCATCAAATCAGTAGAAAAAAAAAACAAAGAGGAAGCAATGAATACGTGAGAACTCACTTGGAGAAAACAATAAAAAAACAAGAAAGAGAAATGCTTGTAGAAGAGAAAGTGAGAAGACTAAAGGAGGTGAAAATGTTTGAAGAAGATGAAGAGGTGAGAGCAAGGGGTGCCCAGAGAGTGGAAAATATGAATATAAGGGTAGTTTACAAATTACTGAAATTTCAAAAAAAAATTAGAGGCTGTGAAGAGTAAATAAAGGATAGTATACAAATAGCAGCTCCTTGCTATCAAAGACAAAGACCCAAGACTCTTCTTAATCGGAGGTGGAGCTGTGTAGGAGACAAAGGGACCATGACTGCTCCAAACATTTAAAAAATTATATATATATAAGAAGGATTTACTTAGTCTATTTTTTAAAAGAATTATTTTTTTTTTATCTTTTATTTTTTTATAATTTAATAAATATATGTATCATCCATTAGAACCGTTAGATTACAGGATAAAGAAAGATAAAGATAATAAGTAATTTGAACTTGATTTTTTTATATATAATTATTAAAATTATTTATATTTTTAATTAATACTAATAAAAGTTTTAAAATATTTTTAAAATTATTTATTTTATTATTATTATTAATTTTAAATCATTGAAAGGGGATAAATAATTTTACAAATAAGATTATTTATTCCTTAAATATAAATGATTTCGAGTCATGAGCATAATTTTTTAAACTATGCAATTTTTTAAGTCATTGAAGATGGATAAAGAAAGTAATCTTTTAGTTATTTTTTTATTATTAGTATTTTCTTAGAAAAATTTATGTTAATAATGTATTTTATGTTTTTATCTTTTTATAACAACAACCATTATAATTGATTTAATAACACTTTTATACATTAATTATTTCATTATAAGAAATACAATATGATTTGAATCTAAGAATTTTCTTGCATGTAAATTTTTCTTATGAATTTTGTGATTTGCTTAAAAATTCTACAATTTTATTTTGCAAAATTTGCAATAATTTTGACAAAAATATGATTATTTCATTAAATTTATTAAAAAATTATTATTATTTTTTGCACTCTTACAAATTATGTTTTGTATAAAAAAAAATTAAATGTTTCTTGTAATTTTTTATAAAAAATTATAAATACTTTTTTTATTCAGTAGTTGAAAGAAATAAAAAAGTTTAAAAGAAAGATAAGTGAGAAATGTTATTAGTAGAGTAAAAAAGTATTTTAATATCATAAAAAATAATTAAGTAAAAACTTAATATTTAAATAAAATCATTAAATATTTAAAATCATCTATAAAAAATGATATTATCAAAACTATTATGTTTAATTTATATATTATATTATTAATTATTTTGACTCATCTAAATATTTTTTTTCAATCTTTATCACTGTTTTTAATGGATTTTTTTTTTCAATTTGGTCTTCTTTCTTGATTGGTTAGAACTCTAATTTTTCTTGTTTATTATATAAAAATAAAAACTATAAAAATAAAAATAAATCATAATAAAAAAATAAAAAATAAAAAATTAAACAGATAGCACATTCCATATTGTAATATTCTAACATTCATTTATTTAAATGGAAAATAAGTAAATTAAAATCACTTAAAAATTAATAAGAAAAATCCAAAAAAATACTAAAGAGATATGCTTAAAATGTATGTATAAAAACTAAGAAATATATAAAATAATTATATATGATATCACCTACGGTATTAATTATTTAATATTCAAATAATAAAATTGTTAATATGATAATCATTTTAAAAATCTAATATAAATACGTGTACCATGTGAATGCCACAACAACTATTTTCATGTGTCTGGAATTCCTATTTGTGTAGATATCACGTTGGATCTTTGCCAATAGACAATGGTTATTGTGGCGATGATTTCAAAGAATGGTTTGTGGTGGTGGTGGGCTCCAATTGCACTCTCAGCAATTATTAATAACCAAACAAATAAAGCTGACCAAAGGAGGATTATTCCTATTTCCTTCTGCCCCACCAAACCTAATGGTCATTTTGATTATCACTCACAACCAATAGTCCTATACCTACTTAAAAACAAAAACCATTGCAGAGCCTTCTGTTCATTTTATTCAGACTCTTCCATTGACCGTGGATGGAACAAGATACGTTCTTTCGGCTTTCGGAACTTCTTCGCATGTCACTAGAATAAAAACAAGTGTTCCAATCATTGACTAAAATATTTAAATTTGATAAATAAAAACCACTCAAATTTAATCTAATTCATAGTGATCGAGCGGACTTGGAATGGAATTTTGTTTATGGCTTCAGACTTGCAATAGATTGTAATTACTTACTTATTAGTTGAAAGGATTATAATTTACTTTTAAATATTTTTAGAATAAATAATGTGCACAAAAAATCAGCTTAAATGGGCCAGGCTAAATTAGCTATATTAAGTGCCTGTTAATTGGTTTTGCGTCATGGAACACCTAAACACGGTAATAGATTACAGGAATACAACCCAATAAAAGATATACTCATTTGATTATACAGTTGACGTAACTGAAATTGAGATCAAAGTACTTTATTTCCAAATGCCTCTAAATGCAACTTTATTAATTTGAGAGTGGGATGTGAGTGGTGTAGCTGAGTGGAGGGGACCAAAATTTGGGATTTTTTGCCGTCCTTCCAGGGTGTATGGAACAAAAACCCCGGGCTGTCATCTGTTTCAATCACACGCGATTTTCTCTTTTCAATTTTGCAATTTGTTTGGTGAGAAAACCCAGATTTATTTTCTCCCCTTAATTTGTTCTCCCTGTACAAGTAAAGTGGGAATTTTATGGAGTATTTTTATCATGGAAAGCAATCTTTCACATTCAACATATCTACCGTTTTATATAATAATCTGACCTTCCCTCGGTTTCAACCGCTATTAATATCTCTCAAGTATTTAAGTGAATTTTGTCCTTTTAACTAAGCTTTCGATCTCGGTTAAGAATTCAATTCTGTTTTTCTAAAGCGAATAATAATTAAATGCTAATCAACGTACTCAATAGAGTTAAACTATAGTGCGAGGATTTATATAATTATGAAGACAACGTCAAATATCATTTACCTAAGATGCCGTCGTATTCTTACCAACCCAGATAGAAACTATTTATCTTTTTTATTTTATTTTTTCTAGAGAACTATTTATCTTGACTTTTCTTCTTGTCTTTTTAAAATTACTTATGTCGTATATGCTCCCACAAAAATTAGCAACTATATATTTGTATAAGTCTTCTTTTTTTTTCATTAATCAGGAGATTTCAAAACTTTTAAAATGCTGTTTGAAAATAATTTTGCCTTGTGTTGAGTACCCAAAAAAGATAGCCTTATGATCAACGTGGGTGTGTGTCATCTAAAACACATTACTGCATTTATAAGGACAAATGAAATGAATTAGAAAAGAAGGTAGGCTGGTGACATGTGATATTAATTGTGATCATGGGCGTAGTTGGGGCAAATGATCGCGAAATTAACCATCACACATGTCACATGGAACGTGGTTCGAAAAGGGAGAATAGTTTTGCTTTCATGTGCCTAGGCCATAATCATATCATAGGTCTGGAACACCTTCATCACAAAATACTTCATGCAAGTTGAAGTTCCGTTTGGTACGTCGGATATATATATATATAGAAAAGGATAATTATCTCATCCGGCTTTAATAAGATCTGTAGTGCATAGGGAATATTCCTACCCATATCTTTATCCATTAAACAAATAATTATTCATCCATTATTGATCAGTTTTGTATATTAACCATTGCCAAACCACATGAAAGGCAGTCCAATAAAAGCAGAGTAAGTTATTTCCATTGGCTCTCCCACTTCATGTCACACATCAGTACTAAGACAGGTAGAAATTAAAATAGGGGAGGAGATTAGAACTAGAAGGAGTCATCTAATGGAATCAAAATGACAAATAATAAAACGAGAGAGAACAAAGTTTGAGATCTTTTAGAAAAATTCTGTGATATTGTTATAATACAAGTGGAGAGAAAAAGAAGAGGAGGAGGATGAAGGAGGAAGTAATCCCATTTCTTGTTAGAAAACATAGGTAAGAGAAGAGCTAGTAATTATTTTTCTTGTAAGGGACCAATTATAAAGATGAAAATATACATATTCAAAAATCTATATATTAAATTTAACTAATAAGTAAAAGATCCATCATATATGATTAATGAGACATGGTCCAATGACTGTGTTAAACTTAATAAATAACATTTTATCAATACAATTATCGAATTTAAACTTCTTATAAAATAGATCAAATTTTATAAAATTTCATATAATTATGTAAAATTTTATACACATGAACATCATGTTAATATTACTTATATAATAGTTATTTAATTTAGCTATCCCATTGCTATACTACACTCCGCACCCAAACTCAATTTTGGTGAAATAATTTAGTTTTCAACGAGATTTCAGAGAATTAGCTGAGACAGTACTCTTATAGTTATGACAGAAGCTTTTGATGGGAACAAACATGATATTAAAAAATAATTAGAGGAATAAATCAAATAAAAATAGAAAATTAAACTAAAACCTAAGATAAAATTAGAAGAATGAAATACTAATATGCTTCAAAATTTAAAAGTATTTTTTTTTCTTTTGAAAAAACACAAACAATTTTAGCGGGCTCATAATTAAGAAGAAAATCAAGTTTGTTTATAATAAAAAGATTTTATTTTGTATGCCTAAATAAGACTCGTTCACGGCAAGATTGAATATGGTACAACTATCAGTTATAAAGTTCTAGCATAATTAAGACGTACATTTTATAATTAAACTTTGTCTTCATAAAAATGTTTTTAAAGAGGAAATTATTACATCATAATATAAAATTCTTGTTGACAAGTTTTAGTTAAATAATTAATCATATTGTGAATTGGTAAGTAGAATATGGTAAATTGATTTGTTTTGTACTCCAAATGGCAAATAGAGTAGCCATCTATAATTTCGTAACTTGGGGATTCAACTTCATTAATTAATTTCACTTTTGACTCAGCATGGAAAGGAACTCTGGCTCTTTCTTCTTGTACTCTAAATCTAATAACCCACAAATATGCTCATTTATTGGAAGCTTGGGATTGAGATGACAACGATATCCCATTGATGAAAAAGCTATGACCAAGCTTGTTGGTTTAACTGAGAAATCAATTATGATTCAGTTATATGCTTGGTCTATTTAATTCGCATAACCAGATTAATATAACAAAATAGTAAAAAAACTATACAAGTTGGTTCAAAATAAGTGAAAATCAATAGAAAATAGTTAAACTGATTTGAATTTTTTTTTTTAAAACAAATATGCGTTTCTATTGTTAAACCTAAAGATATCATATTACTTGAGCATAAACGCATATTACTTTATTGATGTCTTTATCAATTTAGACATTTTTAAAAAAAAATTATAACATATGCAGAGTTGAGCTTGTTAATAATTGGCCATGTGATTAGGAAAGACAAATGACAAAGAATCACACATGTCATAATTGCGCTTGAAATGATGGATGACATTAATCTTCTTCGGCTGTCTGTAGTCTTGAAAGTGTTCATAATTCTCATGTAGAAGATTTTGTTGTTATTGTTGTTTAAAATGATGCTAGGTGTGTAGGATGTGCATGAATATAGGCCCAGTAAAGATGAGAAGCTTAGCTAAAGAGGTCTCGAAAGAAAATGCGTAAAAGATTAAGGGAATCGAAAACTAGACAGGAAGACCTAATTCATCCATAGGTTTTGGATTCTTTGAAGTGGTCATTCCACATCAAATTTTAGAATTCTTTTATTTCTTTCCAAAAGATTGTGGAGTGGAGGTATGATTAGAACTGTTCATTTATTGGAAATCTTGGAAGATCAAAATTCACTAAGTGTTGCTATCACGGAATATTTATCCGCTAACATTCAAACATATATTTCTTCTACAATTTAATCCCAATATAATCTGAAAGATAAAATCACAAGTGGTAATGTTGAAGGATTGAAGCATTTATTTTGGGACACATTTAGTTGGAGAAGTATATGTCATAAAACTGCGTTTTATTTGAGGCAAGAAGTTATATTAATTAGCAAGTATATGCATAATGTCATTGATTTATGATATTAATGAGACATAATTTAAAAAAATAATAATAATACTTACACATAGATTCAGTACAAAACAAGAGAGGAAGACAGAATATCTATTCTATATTTTTTTATCTTAAATTTGATTTTTTATTATTTATATCAATCAAATAAAGGGAGCCTAAATTATAGGTTTAGTTCTACAACTATTGAATATAAAAAATAGGAACCTATCCTCACACACTAACTATATAATCTTAAACGTGGATAACAGAAAATAAAATAATGAAATTGAGAAAATAAAATTTTAAACTAAAATACTTTAATTCAATCGACAATAAATATTGATGTTGTGATAATGCAAACATCTACGGTTTGTTTCAATAAATAAGTGCATATATATATATATATATATTTGATTTAATTACTTCTGACAATTTAAGGTTATGATCCAAGATGCACTATATTATCCAAAATATAAATGATTTTTTTTAATTAATTAGCTAAAATACAAAAATTTCAATCTGTGTTTGAGGACATTTCTTTTCTGGAATCATACAATTAAAGTGAAAAAATTATATACAGAAGTGTTAAAATGATCTGAAATTATGAGTGGCCCCATGTTGTTATCGTGAAAGCTACAGTTCACTGCTTCCCAATTAACGCAGAAATACATGTCCAACATGCGTGACCAAATTGCAGACCCAGCCAAAAGTTAATAAAGAAAAATGGGATTTAGTCATGTATTCTAAAAATAAATTAACAATAAAATTCAGTATGACATCTTTAATTCAATACAAAAATTACTTTAAATTATTTCAACTTAAAATTAATTATGAATCCAAAATCCATTTTTTAACTAAAACTAAATAAACATATTAATGTGATTCTGAATAATTAAACACACCACTTATTAGTTCGGAGCCAATCAATTTTGGCTTCAGTTTATTGAATTCTAATTTTCATCCTACCCAACAAATTGGTTGTTAAAGAAGGTAGGAAGATAAAAGGTTCATTTAAGTAAATTTGGCCAAAATAGATATCTTACAAATAAAGAATAATAATAGTATTATGAGTGCATTAAAGAAATTGGGTTTGGGACCCGAATGGATGAATCGGTGTCTCGGTGATATCCAGTCGTCAAAGCCCAATTTTATCTGAATCCAACGGCCATGTTCATTCCCTCTTGACCATAAATAAATTCGATAGATCAACCCTGACCAACTTCTTTTAACAAGAATCCTACGCAACTTCGAAATATCAAATGAATGCATTTTCTACCATGTTAGAGGATCTTTACCACAGCTGCATCTGGTTGAACTATTGGTTTGTATTGTTTTTTCTTAATGAAATTGAGATGCATTTCTTTAATTGCTTTTATACTAATTTACAATCAAAATTGGAAAATAAAAACATCAGAAACACAAAAAAAACTGCATATACGTATTTCTTTTATTCGTGGTGGACAAGATTGATTTGCACTTTGGAATTTTCGTTTCGCTGGCTTTTACGGGCTTCTGCTTGTGTTGGGCTGTTGTTTTTACCTCTGGGCCTCTTCCCATCGACAAAAAACAAGGCTATCTCGAGTCCAACGGAATAACGCTTTTCCTAGAGATATAAATATAAATATAAGAAAACTAAGTTCTCTGATTATCATTAGCAATTCCTTTTGTAAATATGTCTATATTCAAATTATCAAGACAATATTTATTTTGATGAAATACTAACGGTATCAATAGTATAACTGTATTTAAATTTGCAGCACAAAAGTTTATAGTGAAGAAAGGAACGTGGCAGGAGCGCAACGACCTAGCCCAAACCTACTTGGTCTGAAGGAAGAAGAAAGTGGACCTTGTAGAGAAGCGGATAGGAGAGGTAGCCTATAGACTCAAGCGATCAGCTCGGTTAACTTCGATTAGACCAGACCGACCCAGAGAGGAACGTGCCCAGCCCACAAGGGCACCACCATGGGCTAGCCCATACACCCACTGCACGAGTAGAATACTACTTAGTCAAGTCCTGAAACAGACGACCAAGTAAGAGACTACTGGCCCACTCATCAATCACGGTGTTCAGCTGACTTGCACTATTGTATTGGAATTAAGCGCCCATCTTTTTACTGTTGTCAACTAATCTCTTCCATGTTCGATTCTACTCTATTTTAGAACATTTCTGTGAATGCTATTCTGATCTAAGTGTCCCGTGTTAGGAAGCATTATTCCTCTTTTCATTCCAAATTCAAGAATACGACCGATACGATTGATTGGTTTGTGTGCCTCTCTTATTACTTTTTTGTATTCCCCTGTTCCTCGGATACAATTCGATCCTTCTACGGCCAAATCTCAATTTGTGGAAAGCCTTCGATGGCTTCCTTATTTGAATTTGGGTATAGACGGTCTCTCTTTTTTCTTGGTGATATTGAGCACATTTCTGATCCCTATTTGTATTTTGTATTTTATGGGAAAGAGTATATTACAGCATATCTAATTCGTGAATTTCTAATGATCGCGAGCATCTTCTATTCGCTGGGATAAAGCTTTTCCTCCGCCTACTCGGGACTTGTATGGATATGCACGAAGCTGTGATTCTTATCCAAAAAATGGTGAAAGTGCCTCCAGCAAAAGCGCTCTTGTTATTCAATTCCTCAACCTACCAAGGGCTTCACCACACTCCCCACACTATCTCCTTCATCTTAACCCAACTCTTTTCCTCTGGCATGCTATCCCAAGCTCAATCTCTCATCCTGCGCCTTATCTCTGGTCGATTCTCCTCACCCTCCTCCTTAATGCTTCAAATAACACAAACCCATTTCACCTCTTGTTCAACCTATACTCCTCTCTACGAAGCAATTGTTAATGCCTATGTTCATTCTCACTCACCCGACCAAGCCCTCTCTTTTCTACACCAGATGATTCACAAGGGTCATTTTCCTAGACCAAGCACGTTCAATAATCTTCTGTGCTTGCTCGTTAGGTCAAATTGTTTCGATAGAGCGTGGTGGGTTTTCAATGAGTTGAAGAGTAAAGTTGGTCTCGATGCCTACAGTTTTGGGATTATGATCAAGGGTTCTTGTGAAGCTGCTGACTTGATGAAAGGATTTCGGCTTTTGGCCATGTTGGAGGACTTTGGTTTGTCTCCTAATGTTGTTATATACACTACGTTGATTGATGGGTGTTGCAAGAATGGGGATGTTCTGCTGGCAAAGAAGTTGTTTTGCAAGATGGATAGGTTGGGTTTGGTTGCCAATCAGCATACTTATAGTGTGTTAATGAACGGGTTTTTCAAGCAAGGACTTCAAACGGAAGGGTTTCAGATGTATGAAAACATGAAGCGAAGCGGAATTGTGCCTAATGTTTATGCTTATAATTGTGTGATTGGTGAATATTGTAATGGTGGGATGGTAGGTAATGCCTTTAAGGTGTTTGATGAAATGCGTGAGAAAGGTATTGCACATGGGGTTATGACATACAACATTTTAATCGGTGGGCTTTGTCGAGTGAAGAAGCTTGGGGAAGCAGTGAAGTTAGTGCATCAAGTCAACAAAGTTGGCCTTAGTCCTAATATTGTTACATACAACATACTGATCAATGGGTTATGTGATGTTGGAAAAATGAACACTGCTGTTAGATTATTCAATCAATTGAAGTCAAATGGACTGTCGCCAACGTTAGTGACCTATAATACTTTGATTGCGGGGTATTCTAAGGTTGGGAATTTAGCAGGAGCTCTTAACTTGGTCAAGGAAATGGAAGAAAGATACGTTGCTCCTTCCAAAGTGACATATACAATTCTGATTGATGCTTTTGCACGACTAAATTATATGGAAAAAGCATGTGAGATGCATTCTTTAATGGCGAAGTCTGGTTTGGTTCCAGATGTTTACACATACAGTGTCCTAATACATGGGTTATGTATGAATGGTAACATGAAGGAAGCGTCAAAGCTGTTCAAATCGTTGGGTGAGGTGCACCTCGAACCAAACAGTGTCATATACAATACCATGATTCATGGTTACTGCAAAGAAGGAAGCTCTTATAGGGCTCTTAGGCTACTCAATGAAATGGTTCAAAATGGAATGGTTCCAAATGTGGCCAGTTTTTGTTCAACCGTAGGGCTTCTTTGCAGAGATGGAAAGTGGAAGGAAGCTGAACTTCTCTTAGGACAGATGATAAACTCAGGACTAAAGCCAACAGTCTCTTTGTACAATATGGTTTACAAAGTCAAGAGCGAAGTTTAGAATGTTGAACTCGGAATTAAAATATTTTATTTCTCTTGATTCTATTTCTTATCAATATAGCATTATAATCATTAACCAAGCTCGTTCAAGAATTATGCTGATTTTTTGTCTCTCTCAGTTCAATCTATATCCTAAATGCATAATAATTGATGCATTATGGATACAAAGGAATGCTTGATTTGTATGGACAATTTGCTCTGCTTGCGTCCTTGGGACTCAAGTCAGGTGGTGCAACATGGACATTGTTCTGCGTGCATATTTATATTAATGGATCAACACAAAGAGCCTGAAGAAATGTATAGGCTCTGCTTCTATTGTAGAGGGGCTCCCCGAACGGCCTATTCTTTGACTGGGCCATGGACCAAGCCCAACAATTAATGACGTGATGTTGTCTAGTCTATTCTCTCTTTTGATAGCATGTCAGCCTTAGCCAATGCGAGGGACCATGCACATTTGATGAGACACAGCTGGGTAGGTTGAGTTGTTACCAAAGAAAAGGCTTAACTCGTTGAGCAATTATTATACCACTTGGGGAATTTTAATTTCTTATCGGGATTTTCGGCCAAGAGACCTTTACCACGCGTAGCAGAGGGGCCATGATCCAGCTAGTACCACTTCTAGCATGTTTTTGTTTGGAAAGCCTCGCATCATGATTTGGATAAAAGTTATACACATTTGGTTTTTATGAGGGCACGGATACATGCCCCGCTACACGCATTTGGTGGATGATAAACCATAAACGTGCCCCCTTATTATTATTTTGATAAGCCTAACCAAATGAGGCAATCGGCAATCCTTTTTGACGAAAAAGTGTGGTCAAAGAGTCATAAATATGGCCATTAAGATTATATCTACACATTGCAAATACTACACAATAATAAGAAGAAAACTGAACTGCAGAGAGCAATCCATTAGCTTATCTTGACAATGGCTTCTTCATCTTCTTTTGCTGCTGCCGCCATCCTCCTCTCAATAACCCTTTTATCAGTTTCCTGTTTACCATTACCTCATGAACCGACCTCCAAATCAAAACCCTTCATCCTGCCCCTTAAGAAAGACCCAGCAACCAACATGTTCTACACCACAGTTGGCATAGGCACTCCCCAACACAACATGGATCTAGTCATTCATCTTGGCGGAGAAAATCTCTGGCACGACTGCAGCAGAGGCTACAGCTCATCATCCAAACGTAAGGTCGATTGTAAGTCAAACAAATGCCCCAAAGGCGCTGCATGCACTGCCACTGGCTGCATTGGCCCTTATAAACCAGGCTGCGCAATCAACGACTGCGATATCACAATAACCAACCCATTGGCTCAATTCACGACCAGCGATTCAATGACCGAGGATGTCATATTCTTGTCTCACACATCCGTGCCTGGCTTTCTTTCTGGTTGTGTTGACTTGGATGATGGCATCTCTGGCCATGCTTTGCAAGGTTTACCCATAAGCTCTAAAGGGATCATAGGCTTTTCGCATTCAAAACTTGCATTGCCAACACAACTCGTTTTGGCAAAGAATATTCTTCCCATTTTTTCTCTCTGCTTCCCTTCTTCAAATAACTTGAAAGGATTTGGCAACATCTTTGTTGGAGCTGGTATTGGTACTGGTGGCCATCCTCAAGTTGAGTCCAAGTTTCTCCAAACCACTCCACTTGTTGTCAACCCCGTTGCCACTAGTGAAGTGTCTATATACGGTGCTCCCTCTATCGAATACTTCATTGATGTGAGATCAATTAAGATTGATGGTCACGTCGTGAACTTAAACCCTTCTCTGTTGTCTATTGACAAGAAGGGAAATGGGGGTACTAAAATTAGTACCTTGACTCCATGGACTGAATTGCATAGCTCGCTCTACAAACCCTTTATTCAAGATTTTGTCAAAAAGGCAGCAGAAAAAAGAATGAAGAGAGTGGCATCAGTGCGACCTTTTGATGCATGCTTCGATTCAAGCACAGTTGGAAATTCTGCCACTGGCTTAGCTGTGCCAACTATTGATCTGGTTCTGTCCGGGGGAGTGCAGTGGAGTATTTACGGAGCCAATTCGATGGTGATGACAAGGAAAAATGTGGCATGTCTTGCATTTGTTGATGGAGGGACCAAGCCCAAAGTGTCTTCTGTTGAAGCCTCTATTGTTATTGGGGGGCATCAGTTGGAGGACAATCTTTTGGTCATTGATCTGGCTTCCTCAAAATTAAGCTTTAGCTCCTCCCTTTTGTTCCGGAACGCAACGTGTTCCCACGCTTACGCTTGAATCTTTTATAAGCTCCTCAACCATATGAATTACCTTACCTTACCCCTGTTCAATAATGAACCTTCTATCTTTCAACCCCCTTACATCTCGTCTTCAATAACAAATGACTCGTGTAGTGTGACTTGCAAATTCAATCATACTTATCATTTGTAAACCAATTCATGTCTTTTTATGTGCCAAATATTCGTGTACTTTTCTAATAATAAATGTATAATTACAATTTCAAATGTTTAAATTAAGAACAATACTATAATTCAAAAAGAAATTATAAATCATTTTCATAAAAAAATACATTAGTTCTTATACTTCCATGTCTAGTTGATCAATAAATAGCTTCTAATAGATACATTTATGTCTCATATTTAGCTGTATCAATTTTTCATAATTTGTTTTTACAAAAAAAAAAACAAAAAATTCAGATATTTCATAATTACCTACAGGTCAACTAAAGGATGAAATTGTCTATTTTGATATATAAAAAATAATTGATTTGAAAATGTCATAAAAAATAAAAATTTAGATTTTTTTCATATATGTCAAAGTGATGGAAAAGAAAAAAAAAATATTTTAAGTATCCACCAAATTTATCAACTTTTCATAAAAGGATGAAAACAAAAAATTATCTCTTTATAAGAGATACAATTTTTCATTATGAATTATCTAATTATTGGAACTATACTAATAAAAAATAAATAAAAATTAAACAATTTTTAAATGGAACAAAAGTTATAAATAAGAAATTTCTTTTCGTGTTCATACATGAAATAACTGATAATTATATATCTAATATAGTAAAAAATTTGATCTTCAAGTGTATATTAAAATACATATATTAAAAAAAATCGATTTCTCAAATAAATTTTTATATCTTGAAAAGTTAGTCTGACTTTAATATATGTAGCCCAAAAAACTTAACATCAATTTTAGAATTCCATAGATACCCATTAATGTCATGCCGGTGGAGAATAAATTTGAAAAAGGTACTTTCGAAATTTTAATTTGAAAATATCTAAGCTAAATAATTTCAGCATTATTCCATTGCTAACGTGCAATTCATTGGACACTTGACACTCATTACCCTTAGCCAAGCCCAATCACAATTGTATCATCCTTATATTATAAATTTGAGATTTTAGAAGTTATTTTAATTTCTATTGATTTTTTCTTTTAAATACAATTTTTTAATTTAATTTTAATTTTCAATCTTGATACATATTATTAAATTGAAGATATTATTCTTTTTTAAATGAACTAAAATTTAATATTATTGTAATCCTAATTTTAATAATTTATTTACGTAATTTATTTCTCAACTTAAAAAGTCTTATAATTTCAATTTTGTAATTTATTCTTGTTTGATATATTACTGGTAATTAATTACAGCTGTGATTTTTCGATTTTGTACTTAACTTTATATAAGGCACCCTTGTAGATACTCTGATATACAATAAAATTTCTTCTTTCTCTCTTGATGGTTTCAATATGGTATCAGTAGAGAATTTTCTTCACCTTTCGCTTGAGATTCTTGCACGACGATCACTCTGATGGACCTGGTTTGGTCCTTGTTTCTCAACTTATCATAGGCTCTAATATGTTGGTTGTTTTATCCATGAAGAACAAGCTACGTTTTATCGATGGTTCCATTCCCAAACCCTACAAAACTGATCCCTTTTTAGCGCTTGGGTTCACAACAACAATGTCGTCATATGTTGTTTCCAAAGACATAGTTGTCAGCATCATGTATTCTGAATTAGTTTTTGATATTTTACTTAAAACTTAAAGAACTTGTAAGAAAGGTGGGCATGTGCTTTGTTGAAAATGTATATATAGAAAAGGAAACGTGGGCTTGTACCCGCAAGTTTGGGTCATTGAATTTTCTTACATGCACCGTCTCTGTCGCCTTTGTAATGTCCAACTACCCACTGTTTTTTCTTTTTAGGCCCATGACACTTTCGTTTTCTATTTTTTGGTTAAAGCATCACCCTACAACTAACACCTAATTTACAGATGAAAAACTAGGCCACCCTATCAAAAAGCATGTCCCAAATTTTGCTATGGGCTCAACCTTAGTTACTCTTTGCAGTTGAACGGTAACTTTCGACCAAAAAATAATAAACAGTAACTAAAATTATTAGTTTAATACCATAAGAGACATAATTATAATTTGAAAAAAAATTTAAGTTAAAAATAAATATTCAATATAATTTTTTTTTTGGATTTTCATCCTCTATCCTCTAAAACATAAAATCACTACAATAGTGTTTATATTAATTTTAAATATATAAATATTTTTTAAAATGTATGACATCTTAATACGGTAACAGAAATACTTTCAATTGTCATTTATAATTATTTTTAAACATAAATAGTTAACAAATGTCATATAATAATAATTATTTAATATTTTTAAGATGTAGAAATATTTTTTTATAAAAATTTAGTTATTTAAAAAAAGTAAAAACGAAAAACATTTTCTGTTCAAAATGATTGAATTTATTGTGGGTGTTGTTGAAGGCTGAGTAGTAGACAAAAGGGAAGACAGGCTGGGGCTAAGCCCACAAGTGGAAGAAGTCTTCCATGACCTAACAAAGAAAAAGTCTATACAGTAACTGTCAAACATTACATCGATTAAGACTTCCTTAAGAAAAAATATATATATGAAAGGCGGTGGAATGATCTGGGACGCGGCTGCTTGTAACTTTAAAAGATTAGATGTGTACTTGTACTGTAATTTGTGGATCATATTCCATTTGTAAGTAAGAACACACCTCTAATATAAAAGATTCCAAAATATCCTTTTTGTTTATAAAAATAATACATTTTCATAAGATATTATTATATATTTATATTAATACAAAAATATCTCCTTATATTGTAAATTATGTACCTTCCTTTATATAAAGTAATTGATTTTATTTTTAATTCCTCCCAAGTATTATTATTTAAATTAAAATTTGAATTTAGACATAACATATTAAATTAGAGATAATTTTTAAGATCAACAAAATTTTAATAGATCATATTAAATTAATAAACAAAAAGTCTTAATTTAAATAATTTTTTCTATAAATTCATTCCCAATTTTGACAGTCTTGTTAAATATTTATTATTAGCATTGAAGCTCCTATTATATTTTCTCATTCTTTAAAATGCATGACTTCACTATATTTAATAAGAATAACTTTTTCTTATATATTTTTATCTTTTTCAAATTTTACTTAAACGTAAAAACTTTCCCTACCGTGCACAGATAACTTGTTAGTTCTATATAAATTTACGAATGACGTAAGAATACTTTTGATTTATACTGGTATAAATTTATTCCAACCGGCCATTCTATCAATAAATTATAAAATAAGGATACGGTTAAGTTTTTAAAAGTTACAAACTAATATTAAAAAAAAACTAATAAATATATTTGTAAAATAAAAACAAATTGTGTTTTGGGTTCCTTAATTTGATGTGAAAATAAGTCTTAACTCATGTTTTAAAAATGGTAATTTTATTCTTATATTTTTATAATGGATAAATTTCGTCTTTTTTTTTTATAAAACTTAAGATATTAAGATGAGAGATGAATTTTACCAATTATGAATTTTAAATATATAAATTATATTTAAAATTTGAAATAAATGAATTTTAATATATAAATACTTTAAATATTGATATTTTAAAAATATTAAGAAAATTCTAAAAATAATATTTGAATATATGTAAAGATAGAATAACTTTACTCTCTAGTAATGGCCCGCACCAAAAAGGAACCTAACGCTTACAAGGCAACATAGATAGAGATAGAAGATTGTTGAAAGAGTATCTAGAGTGAGCAAGAACCAAGACGCAATTCCATTCTTCAGCTGCAAAGTGCCAACCTCCCAATAATTAATTATTCTCTTCTTCCATGGCTTCCTTTCCTCTTTCACAATAGATTATATTTAACCTAAATATTGTATATAAAATATTAAAAATATACTTTAACCGATAAATTTGGTGGAAGAGGAGAATATTTACTTGTTCCTTAACTGCTTGCTTGTAACTATAAAAGATTAGATATGTATACTTCTACTCCGATTTCTGAATCATATTTCACCCAAAAGATGGTAAAAGAACACAAGTCCATTATAAAAGTATCAAAAATATCTATAACGGATAGGGATTTCTTACTGAGTGGAAGCTGCACAATGAAACCACACGTGCAGACATTAAGAGTTTTTTTTTTTTTTTTTTATACCATTCAATCAACTTTTATTAAATAATTATTTAACTGTTCATAGAAAAATGTTATTATATAAATTATATTTATTCAATTTTAAATCGATTTATAACTATTAATATTTCATTAATCTAGGTTAACATTAAAGTTACATCTATTTAAAATATATAAACAGGTTTTAATCATATTTTTATATTTTTATAATTTAATAATTATATATTAAAAAAAACATGTCCCTCTATATATTACAAATCACGTATCTTCCTTTATATAAACTAATTGATTTTATTTTGTGATTTTAAATTTAAATATAATTTTTATATTTTAAAGTTTGACACATCATATTAAATTTATAAATCTAATAGTTTTGATTTTAATAATTTATTTTTATAATTTTATTCTCAATTTTAACATTCTTAATTTTTAATTTATTTTTCTACAATTAAACAAATATTCATTATTAATATGTAATGTTGTAAACCCTCTTATAACATTTCAATTCCTATCCATAAAAAATACACTAAAATTACTTAGTAAACTTGTATGGATATAAAATGAATAATTAAATAGATACTTGTTTATTAATAAATTAAGGACAAATATCAAGATATTCATATACGTGGGTATTCATATTTTAAAATTATTTAAATATTTTTAATTATATAAAAAATAAATTATTTTGATTTATTTTTAGTATAAATATATTTAAAATTATTTATTTTCGATATAAGTTATTTTTTAAATTATTTTTTAGTATAAATATATTTTAAAAATATTTTTTTTTATTTTTTGTTTTAAATTTTATATTTTAATAAATATCTATAGATATCGTGAATATATGTAGATATATATAAAATTTGTAAATACTTATTTAACGAGTAGTCGAATACCCTTATATATACAAAAAGGACATGAAATTAAAGAACTCATACATATACAGAATTCTCAACTGGTTCTCATTCTTAATTATTAGCTTTGAAGCTCATATTCTGTTGTGTTCTTCTTTAAAATACATTATTTCACTTTATTTAATAACATCACATGATCGGTCCTCTTTAATAAAAAAACAAAAAGCGCACAAATCGTGCTCTTCTTATAAATAAAGAGCAAGAAGATAAAAGAACTAGAAAAATTATACATGATGTGAACTAATACCTCCAATATATAATATAATATAATAGATAATAAATCAACTATCTGACCACTAAATCCATGTCTCAAATTTTCTAACAAAATTTCAACCCGATATAATTATTAACAGATGTAATTTTACGACAACTGCTTTATAAAAACTCTTTTTCTTATATTCTCTCGAAGATTATTGTTGTTCGCTCTTCTAATTAACTTCTCTTTTGATATCTTAATCTGACATCTTTATACTTAATCAAGGAAAGCACATAATAAACTTTTATTTCATCCCTTTCTTCACATAAGTAGAGAGTAGATACTCAACAGTTACTTGCATATAAATTTATGAATGCCCGTAAGATATAATGAGATTTTTTTATTTTTCTATTAAATTTAATTATTATTTAAATTAGTAGTTAAATTTTAGTTAATTAATTATTAATTAATTAAAACATTAGTTTTCTTAACTATATTTAAATTATATTTATTTATATTTTTTATTGCTATAAATTAAATAAAAAATAATTATAAAATTTTAAATTTTACTACAAATTAATTAAGATTATTTTTTTAACTAATTTATTACTTATTTCATACTACTATCAATATTATTTTTTTAACTAATTTATTACTTATTTCATACTACTATCAATATTATAATAATTTTGTACCTAATTATTTTTATTAGAAATTAGTTACAAAATAACTATTAATTTTAAAATTAATTATAAAATTATTTTGTAGCAAATTAATACTTTGAATATTTTAAAACTAATTAATATATTTTAAAAATGCTATAAAGCGTGATGTTTTTATATTCTACTTTTTTTAGAAAAAAACTTACCTAAACATTTTCTAAAAATAAATTGTTTAAGAAAAAAGTGACTTTAAAAAAATAATTAAACGAGTACAGTATAAATGAATATATTTACCAATGCAAAATTAGTTTTATTTTAGAATATAAATTTGAGATATGTTTTTTATATACCGACAAATTTTTATTATTAAGTAAATTTCATATCTTGTAAAAATACTGGAGACATATTTTGTAACAAGACTGGCATAAAATTTGTCATCTCATAAAAGCATATTTGAAAAGGCGTAAGCCGTTGATTTACTACCGCGTGCATACCGGCGAAACAGCAATAATGACAGCCGTTCCCAAACAAAAATAAAAAAAATAGCTTTACTTGTGGGAATGGCCCGCCACAAAAAGAAACGTGACGTGTCCACAGAGACACAGTGGAAGATAGAAGATAAGGACACAAGCACAAAATGTGGAGAATAAGCAACAGAAAGAAGCAATTTGAGTCCTGACTCCTCACTACTGGTGTGCAAAGAATTAAGAATTCTGAATTCTCCATGGCTTCCTTACCTCTCTTCCTATCAATTCTCTTTGTGATCGGGAAAGTCTCGGACGCTGAGTCTCCAGTTTCGTTCTTAATCCCAGTGACGAAAGAAGGTTCCACCCTGCAATACTTAACGAGCCTGTCGTACGGCACCCCTCTGGTCCCCACCAAAGTCGTCCTGGATCTCGGAGGCCCTTTCCTTTGGCTTCACTGCGCCTCACGAAACATCCCTTCGTCTTCTTCCCTCACTACTCCTCACCGTTCCCTTCAATGCCTCACAGCCAAAACCCACAAACATAAATCTGATGAATCCACTAATTCCTTTCTCTCTAGCCCCGTCGAAGAAGATCAGTACCAGCCGTGCCAGGTGTTCCCAGAAAACAGCATCACTGGAACAGTGGCCACCGAAGGAGAACTCGTGGAAGACCTCATGGCCCTTCAATCTGCCGAAGCAAAAAACATCGACCAATACCAGGTTCGCTTCACGTGTTCCCCCACCACTCTCTTAAACGGTTTGGCCAAGGGTGCTCGAGGCATGGTTGGTCTCGGTAGGTCCCGCAGTTCGCTTCCCTCGCAGGTTTTCGACTCCTTCAGCACCCAGAGGAAACTCACTCTCTGCCTCTCCTCCTCCAAAGGGGTTGTCCTGTTGGGCAACGTCGCCTACGAGTCCGAGATTCTCAAATCTCTAACTTTCACTCCCCTTGTCACCAGTTTCCCCTCTCACGAATATTTCATCAACGTTAACTCCGTCAAAATCAACGGCAAGAGGCTGTCGTTGGACACGTCATCAACGGAGTCGGAGCAGGAGGGAAGTGTAGGGGCTTTAACTCTCTTGAGCTCAATTGTGCCATACACCACCATGCACACTTCCATCTTTCGTTCTTTCAAGTCAGCTTTTGAGGACGCTGCTGCAGCCATGAACATGACCAAATTACCCTCGGTGGCACCCTTTGAGCTTTGTTTTAGTTCCCGAGTGGGGCCCAGTGTGCCGGTTATTGAACTCGTGCTGCAGAGTGAGATGGTGAAGTGGACCATACATGGAAGAAACTCCATGGTGCCAGTGAGCGATGAGGTACTTTGCCTGGGGTTCTTGGATGGAGGTGTGAACCCAAGGAATTCCATTGTCATTGGGGGCCATCAATTGGAGGATGTCATAGTGCAGTTTGATTTATCCACTTCCATGGTGGGATTTAGTTCTTCCCTTCTTACCAAAAACACCAAGTGTTCCGATTTTAAATTTGGTTCCATGTCTGCAAAGTCAATTTGAATATTGACCTTCGCTTCAGGATGGGGTTATTACTTATTAGTACTAAGTACTAAGTTTTCCTGTTCAGTTTCATGTTTCTGAAGCTTCTCAATTTTGTAAGAACTTGATTTTTGGCTAGTTTTTTTTTCTTTTTTTTTTTTTTCCTGCACTATTGGTTTTGTATTATTTTAAAGATCGTGAAGAGATATTATGATCTTGTGATTTGATGGCACTTTTGCCCCACTGTATTTTTTATATTGGAATGGAATACTTATCCTATATTTAGACTTTTTATTAAATTGCAATATCGAAAAAATATCGTCGTTAGATTCGTTTTATACTTAGATGCCCCCCGTTCGATAAAAAGGGCGTCTGATTGTGGAATTTGGACAGTAGCGAAAGGATATCATTCATTTGTACGGCAAAAGAAAAAGATATGGTTCACATAAATTCTCTTCTTTTTCTTTTTCTTTTTTATTACAAAAGCATGAAGTTACTTCAATGGCCGAAAAACAAAGTACGGGAAGGAAGGGCTATAATTATAAGAATAAACCATTAATTTCGTAAAGTAATATTTATACTTTATGAAGAATGAACTTAATAAATGTTCAAATTATGGCACATTATTATGACTTAAAATATTTACGTTTGCTGTCAAATTGTTTTATTTTCATTTTAAGGTTGGATTGCTGTTTGGGTTCAATAGATGTTCAATTTTGCTTATCATGTTGCTAATGAAAAATATTGTTGCATTTTTTTTTTGTCTCAATTGATGTTCAATTTCACTGTTCCTATTTTTGGTTAGCTTCCCTGTAAATTTATTCGATAAGAATAAGGAATGGTCGCTTGTCTAAGGAACAATGTTCCAGTTCGGTTCTACTGAAGCTAAGAACCCTGTAAGCAGCTGTCATTGAAGTTTCTCTTGTGGAAGTTGTTACCTTGTGTATTGCAGGCTTGCAGCTTTATAGTTTTCTTTGGAATGCACGCGCATAAGCAACTAGACCTGGGTATATGCAAAACTGTCTAAGCGTTAGTTCATTTAACTTGCTGTTAATACGAGCCTGAACTTGACAAATATTGTGTTTAGAGCTGTGTTGAATACCCACATCTACCAAGTAAATTCACCTCAAAGAATAAAGAAAAAAATACAGAAACAACAAATAGTTTTTTTTCTCACTCAATCCATGTCTATCTAATAAAATGCGTAACTAAACTTGACGTTAAATACGGGCTTATACATATTAGCCTGTTTAGTTTACTTGTTAAATCAATGAGTCTGGGACTAATCCGTTCAACCCGCATAAATATTTTTATTGTAAAATAATACATTGATTAACGTGTTTGATGTATTTCCAGGAGTAAATGTCTCACTAAGATTCCAAAGTTATCAGATAATATTGTTTTAGTTCCAAAATGTAATTAAATAAAAAACTAAGTTTTAAATATGTGAAAAGTCTTTTAAGTTAGTCATTTGATTAAATGATTTTTGTTAAATTTAATGGTTAAATCCACCTTACATAAAATTTGAACAAACATGTCAGCAGAGACTAGAGTAAAATAGAAAGGTACCAAATTAAAAGTAGCATTACAATCATAAACTTACATTCTATCTTCTCAAATTTTTCCAACCAAAAGGGATCTTCTTTACTCTCTTTAGATACTTTCTCTGTTATCCAATCCGGCAATCTCATCCTTCCCTTATTGTTCTTACTTCCCACTTCTTCGTCTCCATGTGAATTTTATATTCTCTTACTTCCTTTTCCCTTCAAAGTAAATATTGTAGTATATAGTTGAAAGTTAAAAATTAAAATATTAAAAATTAGAAGAATCATTATCGAGAGGACATGAGATGCGAAGGAAGATGAAAAAGAAACAAGTAAGAGTAAGAAGCGAAAGATGGGGTCATTGGATTAGGATAAAAAAAAAGATTCATTGGTAGTGAAGATGGTCTAGAAGAAGAATATTGTGTTTCCTTAAAAGGATTTGATAGAGTGAAATGTGAGTCTGTAATTATAATGACATTTTTAATTTGATCATTTTCTATATTGCTTTGGTAATTGTCTAGGTATTAGTTCAAACTTAGTGTTATATATCACATGTAGTCTTAACGATTAAGTTTAACAAAAAGTCGTTTAATTGAATCATTAAGTTGAAATATCATTTACACATTAAAAGACTAGTTTTTTAGTTTAATTACATTCACATACTAGAATTATCATACTCGTCAATTGTCATATTTATATATTTAATTGGTGATCTACTGGTATTTAAATATTAGATATTTATTGCTCAGTTATATAAAGTGTTTTAATATTTGTTGTTTATTAATGTAAAAAAATATTAACTATTAAGTCTTTGATTTTTCATTGAATATTTAGATAATGGAAAGGACTCACAAATACGAGATTATAAACTAAATAAAAAATGGCATGCTTGTATATAAAATGAATATGAAATTAAAAAGTTAAGCAACTCTATTAAATAATACTAATAATATTTTAAAAATATTTTTGGTTAAAATTTCATTTAACCTTTGCAGCAAATAAAGCGTGGTACACCTTCTTTAATAAAGTATGAGATTTATAAAAAAATATTAATTATTAATTAGCCAGCCCTTCCTTAATTTTAAGAATTAGTTTTCATCTTCAATTTTCATTTTCTTTTAATCTAGTGAATTAAGTTACTTTAAGAGTAATTATAAAAAAAATAGTCCATAAAATAAAAGGGAAAGCATACTACCATCCATGAAAAATTATATAGAAAATTATTAAATACTCGTAAGACTATTTAAAAGAGTCACATGACCTTGTAATTTAATTCAAATCATTCATGAATGATTATATGGTATAGATTTTTCCTCACCCTCTCACTTGATTTTTTTTTTCTCTGTGTGTATATATATGACTTATGAGGAAACATTTGGTTATATTAAAAATGCAAAAACAAATAATATTAATCATTAGATTAAAATTAAAAATATAAATGATTAATATTAAAATTCAATTATAAACACCTATTATGAGACCATCAATATAGTCGTTGTCATCATTCTTCATCCCACAACTACCAAGCGTCGATGAAGGTAGTGGTAAAAGTGATGATAACGAAATTGGTGATTTTATAAAAAGGTATTTATAATTAGATTTTAATATTAATGGACTATTACTTTTAATCATTAACTAATCGTTGTTATTGTTTGTTCTCATGTTCTTGTATAACAAAGTATTCTCACATGAGTGTTAATGGTTCGATTTGGATCAAATTTGAGCCCAAATATTATATAATTTAAAGACTAAAACAATGAGTGATTCAGTTTGATTTGAATTGTTTTCTTAAAATTTTTTATCCAATTCCATAAAATAGAGTTTGGATTGGATTTGTTGATTTATTTTTATCAGACATCCTAGTCATTATTTTTATTTGCTATTACTAAAAGTCTTTAATTCAAATATTGAACATTATTTTTAAAATAAGTTAATTATTTTAAAGTGTAAGTGTTTTTTTGGATATGATTAAATATAAGTATTCCAATAATTTATTTTAAAATAAATAATACAAAAGATGACAAAAACATGTTAACTAGTAGATTAATTACACACAACAACAATTTCTAATTTAATTTTTAATTGATTAATTTTAACTTTTCAATAATTTGAGCATCTAGGTTTTATTAAAAGATTGAAGAGACCTCCATCATTTCCTAAATTTGTGGTGATGAAAATATTTATTCCTAAATTAAAAGACATGAAAATATGAAAATAAATACTAAAATTAATATTAAAGCTAAGAAGAGTAAATCTGTCATACTAAATTATTAAAATTTGTTATATTTTTATAGAGATGTACTAATATAGCTAATATAGGGTGATTAGGTGATATAATATAAACAACATTTAAACTAAAGTCAATATATGTTTTATCATTGTTGCATGTCTTATTTTATGTCTTAAAATTGAAATTTTCTTCCATGATTATGAATGTACAAAACATGTAATAACTCAAACAAAATCAGTATGCTCTTGAGACTTAAGTTCTTTATTTATTTTTATTATTCTTGTCACCTTATATTTGATTTTTCTCAAGTAAAAATGTTCTCATTATATTTATACGCTCACTATAATTTTGTAATTTTTGTTTAAAAAACAAATGTTTAATAACCACCAATTATCTCTTTTATGTTTGTTTCACTCAATAATTAATAATAGTTTATTCTTTTTGCTACTTAGTTGTTTTGCACTATCAAAAATAAAAAAATAATAAATTAAAATTAATTAATTAAAAATTTAGTGGCAGAGAAGAATAAAATAAGAAAGTAAGAATTCTAAATATTAAAACTTTGATAAAGGGTCATATATATATATATATATATATATGAATTTTGAAGGATATTAGAAATCAATAATCATACTTACCGGTTTAAAACTTTTCAATGTAAAATAAAAAAATTTAATTAAAAAATTTATTTATTTTAGAATAAATTTATAGTATTTAATTGAAATTTACATTTTTATTAAAAGTTATTTAACATTTTTATTTTATTAAACTGAATTTAATCATGTTATAAGAATAAGAAATAATTGTTTTAAACTTTAGATGAATGAAAATAAAAAGAAAATATTTTACAGATATCAAAATAAAATTCTAAATTTTATATGAACTTAAATCATATTTAGATATTTTTAATTAATTAAGTCATTTGCATATTTATTTTCTTAACTTCTTAAAGGACATAATTTGTTGCGTGAAGTTTACAAATTTCAATGCTTTTGGACTCTAATTTTATAGCATTTTTAATTTTGTATTTTACTAATCATTCAACTGTGATGAGCAAGTTATTTTTTAATTTTTATTATATAATAAAAAATTGATGATTATTTATTGTTGTTATAAGAATTCATTGATTATCTTTTTATATCTATTTATTTTTAAAATAAGAAAGGATATTGAGATAAGATGAAAGAAAATATAATTTAAGTTTCTATTTAAAAAAAATAACATGATCTTATATTTCCTAATGTTTTTTTTTTGTGTTAACGAGTTTTCATATCAAAATGTTTGAAGAAATCACATTTTAGGATAATTTATATGTTTTATTTTCTATATAAAAAACAACAATTTTATAAATATAAAAAATACTTTTGTTGACAATATGTGATAACATAAAAGTAAATTAAATAAGAATTGTGATATATCATATTGAGATTTGTTAAAGAGAAAATAGATAATGTATTAATAGTGTAGAATAATTTTATATCACTATTTCATCACAAATCACCTTGTATGATAAGTTGGATAATAGTGTAATGAGATTTCTTAAAAATGTAATATGCTGTCTTGATATTTATATATTAAAATTGTGATATTTTAGATGAATTTTTATTTTAATATTAGATTTGTTTAAACTATGTTCAAACTATAAAATTTGTTAAAAATACGATACATACACTTGTATTTAAGAAAGTTTTATTTACCACTCATAAAATATTAAGACCAACCTTATTTGCTCTACCAATCCCATTAGTAAATTATCCATCTAGTCAAGGAAGGAGTAAATACTCTCCTGTTTTGCCAAAATTATGGGTTAAAGTACATTTTCAATGAGTAAATATTCTCCTGTTTCGTCAAAATTATGGGTTAAAGTACATTTTCAAATTTTTTTTCTGCAACAACATATACTTTTATTTTAATCTTTATAAAGAACAATTCAATCATTGCATATAACACTTAGTCTTTGTTGTATTTAATCTAATAGTTATAAACTAGATAACATATATTGAGAATTATGGATGTCAAATAGGTTGATCAAACTCAACCTACCCTTAATCTGTAAAAGAATATGTTGGATTGAATTGGATTGCAACTATTTTAAGATTGTGTTGAAAATTTTACCTCAACCTAACTCGTGATAGCCTAGTGAGTTGGAAATTAAGTTGAGCTAACCTAGTAACATTAAAAAAAATAATGAAAAAAATAAAAATATGATTCAAAAGTTGACATACTAGATAAATAATTTAAACATGATGTCATAATTGTGTGAATATTATATTATTAATTTTTTTTAGTTTAAATACTTTTTATAAACCACCATCTTAGTATATATACAAATAAGAAAGTCTCTTTAGCATATTTTTTCTACATAAACTAAGGTTAAAAGTGTAATTATATTGATTAATAATCTTTTATAGGATAAATAAGATATTTTACAATGTTAAATTTGATAGGGATTATTTTATTTTTTCTAATATTATTGTAATTTCAAACTTTAAATAACATTAAAAAATTACTTTGAAACAATAGATTTAATTTTTAAACAAGTTTCTAAAAATTCCTACCATTTCAAATAATAATATATGATGTTTTCATTTCCAATATTTGATGTTTTCATTTCCAATATTATCATAATTTTAAAACTTTAAACAGCATAAAAAAACTGCTATGAAACGATAGTTTTTTTTTTTAAAATGAGTTCTTAAAGGTTCGTACTATTTTAAATAGTAATACACGGGATTTTCATTTTCAACATTACTATAATTTTCAAATGTTAAATAACATTAAAAGACTATTATAAAATTGTAGTTTTTATTTTTAAATGACTTCCTAAAAACCTGCACCATTTCAAATAATAATAATGTGTTTTCATTTTCAATATTATTATAATTTTTAAAATTTAAATAACATAAAAAGATGAGTTTGAAATTATAATTTTTATTTTTAAATAAATTCCTATTACCTCAATAGGAAGACTTTTTCTCATACCTTTCACAAAATAAGGGTACAAGTTTTTTTGTTTTAATTTTTTCTTCCAATGTCACGGTGTAACTAATGTTTGGTGACATTTTTCTATAAGTTATCTTTTGGGTTTTGTAGTTACAAAGTGAATAATGTTTATGTTATTAATAAATTCAACTTTCAATCATGTTTTAGACTTATAAGCAATATACACAAATATGCAGGCTTTTACATAAATTTTTTTTTCATTTTGTTTATGTCATTTGGTTTATAATGTCTTTTTAATTTACTTGCAACAAGTTTAAACACGAAGCTAGAAGAATTTACAAGCAATTATGATTAATATATTTCCCATTCTTTTTTATGTTGGTTGTTTTCTATTTTTCAACATTATTTTTATTTTTACTTTGTCGGTAACAATATATTGTTTCTGTCTTTATATGTATATTAGTAACATTCTTTAAAATATTTTTTAATATTAATTTCTGATTTGCTTATAACAAAAATATTAAATTGTTGTAATTTTTATATTGTTTCTTCCATTTACTTATTTTTAATTTACGAGAAAGATGACTTAAAGTCATCTTTTATGTTTGTGGTTGTTAAATTAATAAACTATGAAACAATAGTTTTAATAGAATAATATGTGAGTTTTTTATCTTATTTTTTATTCAACTTTTGTTATATGATATTTAATTTATTTAATATTTTTTGATCTCAATAATGTTACATTATCAAATTCACATTTATTTTTAAGAATGATGTTTTATATTATTATGTTTACTTTCCGAAGATCTTATTTTATAAAATACACACAAATTAAAATATAACAATAATGTCATTATATATATATATTAAAAATATTTTCTTTACTATAAAGCTTTTATTTTCACAATATTTTTATCTCAAAACATGTTGTATACTTTTTTGTTTATATCATTTATTTTTATCAAATATAAAATTTATTCGTTTTGACTATTATGATCTTTATCAACATAAGAAATATACAAATTCTCATGCATTGCACTGGTCCACGCTCTAGTTATGAATTAAATAAATGTAAAGTAATAAAATAACATAAATTTTATAATACTTCAAAAATTATATCTAATAAAATAATATTTGACTTAATATTTTATTAGAATAAAAACAACAATTAGATGAGTTTATTCAATCCAACTTGTTTTTTGATCCGTTGGGTTGGTGGGTTATGCAGATTGACTCGAATTATTTAACTCAACCCAACTCGTTTTATCTGGTAAAGTGGGTGAACTAGTCAGGTTTAACTCATTTTGACATTTCTATTGGGAATTTATAAAACCAAAGAAAGACTACAAAAATCATGACAAATTCTATTACATATGATTTGAGCAGACATGATAGTAGAGATGTACTATTTACACGAATGTGTTAATAATTTTGTAATAATTTTTTTTTTTTAGAAATGATACATATGGTGTTATCGTCATGTCTGTTAAGGGATAGTACTTGCCACACACTTTCTACGTACGCACTCGAGGATTACAACATATGTCTTGGGCTCATGAGCCTTGAGTTTGTGGATTTTATTGCCCTTTATTGGACTATATGCTTTGTTAATCCATGGTCATCATGGTTTTTTTTGCCTATAACTTGTTAAGTATATCATTCTTTATATAAGATTTGACTTATGTTCTACATCATTTAGTTAACATCTAGTTTAGTTTGGTTGAACAATTTATAATTTTTCAAGTGTGGAACCTAAAAAGAAGGAACTTTTATGATTTTTACCTTACTTGTCTATTCAAAATATAAATATGTCACAGTAAATTAAAAATTATTTTTAGCTTACTTATCTATTCAAAATATAAATGTGTCACAATAAATTAAGGATGAGAAGAATTTAGATTGATGGTCATTTTTATTCATTAATAAATTTTGTTTGACTTAGGTTTTTTATTAATAATTAAAAAACCACTTTTTTATATTTTGTATAATTTATTACTGTTATTACTTATATATATTTTTATAAAAATTAAAAATAAATTTAAGATAATGCAATAATTTTATAATTATTAATAAAAATATATTCTAAGATCAGAGAAATTTTCTATTCTTGAAACATTAATTTTCAACACAAACTTTGTTTTTTAATTATTTTTGATGAAAAAGAAAGGTAAAACAGCGATGTTACTGAACCAACTAGGCAAGTTGTTCTCGAATGCTACGTTCTCAGATTACGATAGTCCAAATTTAAACAAAATTTAGATGTAATCGTTGAATACATCAGATATACATATACCACTTGTCTATTTAAAAGAAATGTTTTTTTATTGCTTTTCCTCCACTTGGATTTTGACTTTTTGTTGATACATTTTTTAATTATATTATTAATATTTTTAAATGCTCAAAGTTATTATTAACTGTATTTATTTTTACCTTTCCTTAGACGATTCTTAAAGTTGATTTTTTCTTTATTTTTTACTACATTACCCAACATTCTAAAACAATTAAAAACATTTTGCGTGTACTGTTTTCTAATTATATCTTTAATCATTTACAACAATTATAAACATTTTACGTGACGGTTTGCCTTGAATTGCTTTTTTCAATAAGCAATGGTTCTTCCAAGAGTGTGTTGACAGTTAACATGTAACATACAGTTAGTTTTGCAAGTTATGGTTGCATTTGCATAAAACACAAAGTGAGCCAAAGTAGTACAAAATTTGTACATTGCAAAACAATATTGGAAGATCCTTGAAGCACAAAAGGCAAAAGAAATTAGATTAAGAGTTAAAATATCACCAATGAATCAGAAATTAAAGTAAAAAAACTGTTCTAATGGAAGCAAGTGGAAAAGGAGAGCACCACTTATCGATCGACAGGCACTATGAGTTTCAAACCACCTTCAATGTTACAACCCAATCACAATGCAATTTTGCCCCATGCCCATCAGATCCATTAAGGGTATAACACAATTAAAATTTCATAATATAAAAAATAAGAGCAGCTGAACTTAATTTATTCACATAATATAATAATTTTAATATTATTATATATAATTAAATCATAATATTAAGAATATATAATTATTATATATAAAATTTACATCATTATTACATAATTACTTAACAAAAATTAAAAAAATATAGAACATTACATCAAATTAAGATGACCTAAAGTATAATTAATTTAAAATTTAATTATTTTAAATTATAATTAAGAAAAATTAAGATGTTTTACAGACATAAGAAGAAATGAGAGAGATAGGAGTATAAAAGAATTTGTCTGAGATGAAATATAGGAAAGAGGTGGGAGTAAAAAGCAGGAGTAAAGGAGTGTAATTAGAGAAGAAAAAAAGTTTTCATAAATTATAATTAAATGATAAAATTGAATAAAATATTAAAATTTCCTATATATCACTAGAACTGAGTCATTGGAAGATTTTGGTGCCATTACAAACTTCCTACTATTGCTATCTTTCTAGCATTGGAAGATTTTGTTACCATTATATTAACGTCAAAATTTTGTTTACATATATTCCTTCATTGTAATAATTATGTTGTTGTCATTGAAATCTTAATTTTTTTTTTTCATATTCCTCAAATTCTTAACTCTGAAATTTGACTATTTTTTTTGCCAGATATATCTCAAAGAGTTTAGTATTAATTTTTTCATTTCACGTGGAATTGTCAATTTCGCACATTTAAATTCTCAGATCTTCTCTTTCCCCTTTCAAATTTATAAAGTAAACCAAATACTAGCAAATTTCAATTTACTATCATGTTATTCTATTTCAATTTCCTACGTTTTAAATACCACCAACTAGTTAATCTCATCATGTTTTTACAAAACTCTAATAGGTAGTACTGTGCAATCCACTAATAGAGAACCTCAAACATCAATTGAGTTGACGTTTGAGTCTCACATTCCATCATTTTTCACCCGAGTCAATTTGAAAAATATTACGCCCAACGAATGAAAATGATATGCTGCTTATAAAAAAATCTATAACAAGATCTACAATAAAAAAAAAAAGTCAAACATAAATTCTTCAGTCAAATAATAAAAGACGGAGACGGTAGAGCAAAAGCCGCCCCACTTTACCTGGTTGCGAAGCTTGCATATGCTATGGGGATCGACAAGAAGTGGACTGTAGGAAAGAAATTTGGAAGCATCATGAGGAGGCAAATAATAAGGCCCACCACCAACAAAAAGATCCCCAAGTTTTTTATCTTTTGAAGTTGAAGGTAAACATTTAAATGCGACTTGTGTTGGTAATGAGGCCCAACACTCCTTTCTTGCCCTGGGCCAAGCCTCGGAGAAAGCCCTGAACTCCAAATTTATCCGGGTACGTGCATAGTGTTGAGTGCCGCGCGTGTTGTTTATGCAGGTAGTGCAACCCGTGCCCGTGCCGCCACAACGGACAGGGTGGTAGGTGGAGGAGTTGTAGTGGCTGCCACAGGAAATGTTCTCTGATGTGAATAGCTAGATCTAATGTGACCCTAGCCATTGTGAAAATCTATGAATGATTGTTTTGAGTCACTGACCTTTGGGGTCTCCCTGTAATATACTCAAAAGCCACCTCATGCGCGTAATCTGAGTCCGGTCCCGCGCATTTTAAGTAAGGCAACGCTTAATGGCTACAAGAACAACATCACAGGTAGTGAGAGACAATCCCTAAGTATGATAAAATGTGGACAAAATCTCTCTTCCAATATTTGATACTATATAATGTATACTTAAATTTAAACACAAAATTATTTATTAAATTAGAATAATCATATGTTAATTGATACGTATGTTTGGTAGTAATTTAATTAAAATATACATCTATAATAATATATAAGGAGATATTCTGTCATTACACAGGACTATTTTTTTTTTCTTTTCCATTTTTTCATTAAATGCCCTCATAATTTTTGGTGAATTTTATAAGGTTTTTTTGTTTTCATGAATGGATACCCTTATTGTGAGTATTGTATACACTTTCCAACTTTTACTTGGTGGCCCATGTTCGAACTTTCTAATGTAATTAATTAAGATCCTGCGATTTAGGAGATAAGAGAATGCATACAATTCAATATAAGTTGTGACCGCTAAGATTATTATTTGTTTTGGTTAAATAATTTTATGAATTTGGTTGTTACCAATTGAGAGTTCTGTTAAATTAAATGTCGAGTTGTTTACTATAATCATTTTTTTGAATTTGCGAATGATCTAATTCCAATTAAATAACATATAACATATAGTTAATTAAATTTAATAATAATTATTATGATAAATTCTAATATTATATTATAACTTGAGTTTGTATTTAATTTAATCTTATAAAATTAATTTGTAAAATAAAAATTATTTTTTATTAATATATTTTATTTTGATCATATGTCAAATCATTATCATTTTAATAATATTTTATATTCACTAATTAGAGAAGTAATTAAATATATCTTTAATGACTCACTAGTTTTTTAAATTTCTCTTGTATCACTACTTAAATATATCATTTATCCCTCATTGCAGATGATATTTATCATCTTCATCACCATGCACTTTGATTATAAGGCTTCCACTCATTACTCATGACAATGGTCTTTTCTAACATATTTATCAATAAAGATAACATTTTCACAAACAGTATACTATGACTATAACTTTTTTTAATAAGTTTTTTGCTCTTTGAGGTGTTTACCCAACTAAACTTGCTTTTAATTATTGTCCTAATTGATGTTTTACAAGTTAAATTTATAACTTAATTTTTGTCTCACGTGATTAAAAAAAAGTTTACGCATAACTAAAAAAGTTATAAGTTAATTAAAATACTTGTTATATATATATATATTAATAATTTTTTATTTTTTTAGTTAATTTTTAAATATGAATTGAATAATTATCTTATAATCAAGTAAATGTATTGACAAATAGAGATTGTTTTAATTTGATGAGTAATTTCGAACTACATTAAATATTTGGAAAGAGAAAATTTTATATGTTTTGAGAAGAGGAGACATATATAATAGAGAAGTTTAAAAAACAAATTTGTTAATAAAAGGTTAATTTGTCCGTTCTAGTCCAAGCTGATGAGTCCAAATTTGGCTGAGGCCAGTTGAGCCCATCTTGCTCATGCAGCCCAAAACATTTATATTTAGGCCGAAATATTTGGATTTTGAAGACGAAGAAATATTTTTTTGAAAACAATCGGTTTCTGACTTTCTGTTTCACACTGCAGTCGAATTCCACGCTTCGTCGGTGAGTTCTTCTTCCCCTTGCTAAGCTTTAATTATATCGCATTCTTCCGCTGTAATCGTAATCGCCTTTTTTTCATGCCAATTTTTTATTCTGCTTTGCGATCGATTTTCATTGCTTATTTATCGATGATCAGCGTTCGTATAAGTATTTAATTCGCGTTTATTGTTCGAAAGGGGAATCAAGAATGACCACCTCATCGGTTATGGAAGAATTTGACGAATGCATGAAGAAACAAGTAGAAACAATTGCACGGGTTATGCATTTAATTCAATCCTGCAAAAAGGATAATATTCCGTGCAAAATCGCCGAGGTACAATTCTAACCTTGATTCTTCAGTGCATTCTGTTTGTCTTAAGGCTGCTATTGCTTTGCATTATGCAGGGTCTCTATTTGGGTCCGATTGCCACTGCAGCTAACAAGGTTGCTTTGAAAAACTCTAATATTACTCACATTTTGACTGTGGCTGGTAGAATACCACCTGCACATCCTGCGGATTTTGTCTATAAAATTATTGATGGTATGGTCATTTTCACTAAATCAAACTGTGCTTTGCATTTCATATCGATCTATAGTTTCATCCTATGTGTGTGATTTATGATCAATGAACGGGTTTTGACGTTGATGTAGAATTACCCTGATTGGGTTTGGGGGACTTTCTAATTTGTTAGCAATCAAAGGGGCTTCATGACTTGCAATTGAATTCACTATAAATGGGATTAAATTCCTGGCTGGAATTGAAGCATTTACTTTGTGCTCTTTAGGATAACAATTGTGTTTGCAATTCTGAAAGTGCATGCTCTGGTCTTAATAGTTTCGCATGCAGTTGCTGTCAAAATATTTAGGGTTCTGGACTTCAGGGGACACCAATTTGTTCCTTGTATCTTAGAAATTGTGTTTTATCGAGCCAGATAGCTTTATTATAGATGTCATCATCTCAGAATTTCAATTGTCTTTTAAATATATATTTCACTCAAACTACTGAATGGTGCTTGTCGTCCTTGAGCATCTAGTACTGCGTCCATACTAAAGATATGATTTTGTTGGAAAATTGAGGCAGTTGTTGACAAAGATAACGAAGACTTGAAACAATACTTCAATGAGTGTTTTGATTTTATCGACGAAGCCAAAAGACACGGTGGAGGTGTTTTGGTTCACTGTTTTGCTGGAAAATCAAGGAGGTAACTTGTATTCCTTTCTCTCTTGTTTACATAGGATCAGCTCTTGTTCTTCATAATTTCATGCATTTTTGTGTTCTGGTTTAAATTATCTGGAATATTGTTTCTCGAGAAAAAAAAAAAAAAAAACTGAAGCAGCATGTAGTTCATTATCCAACAGCCTTTTGGATGCTGGCTCCTATACCAGTAATATAAGGCGGCCAAATGCACAAGGCCTCTACCAGTGAGGTCTTTGAAGGGTGGGGGAGAGGGTAGATGCACACAGCCTTACATCTCATAAGTGGAGAAACTATTTCTAGGATTTGAGCCCATGATTTCTAGGCCATAAGGCAGCAATCTTACTGTACGGTTGCTCCAAGGCTCACCCTTTTTCCTATACTGGTAATAACATAGAAAATGGCATGCACATGAGTTAAAGCAACAAGTTTTACTTGAAAAGTCTGGTAAAAATATGTGAACCTTATAATTTTGTAACAAAAATTTTACTGGGCATTACACTAATGTTCATTTTGCTTGTAAAATATCTTTTCATATTTAGTTATATGACAATATTTCTTGAAACCTATTTTAATGGAGTTTTCATTAAGTGTTGTTATCATGTATGATTGATGCTATGTGGAACTTAAGTATATGACTGTTATGCTAAATGTGAAATTGTTTTCATATTGAAATCTGTAAATTTTGTTGTATCCTTGAAAGTTATAGGTATCATTTAGTTGTTTTCTCTGCTTCATTATTCCTTTCTTTTTCCTGGAATCTGCTTTTGTGGATCTTTACAGTTTCATGTATTGAAAATTTGAAAGAATAATAGAAGTGTATGCTTCAAGGTTAATAATAGGTTATTGACTATCTTCCCCGTGAAATAGAAGTTCAAAACTCCATATAGCATGAGTTGAATCAAATCATTATTTTTCTGGCTTCCATTTGTGAAATGCTATCAAATTCTTAAACTGTTAAGAAGCTAAGTTAGACCTCAAGTTTGTTAACATATGTAAAATAGAGAATTAAGGACGTAGCTTGAATTTGAAGACTGATGAATTATCTCCTTTACTTTGTTCCCGTAACTTCAGTTTTGCATGAAACTCATGCCAGCATTTTTATTGCTCTTTTGTTTATTTGACTTATTTCCCTTTTCATATAATGAACTGTGCAAAATTGGTCCTAATAATATTACACCTTTCAGTGTGACTATAGTTGTGGCATATCTGATGAAGACTCTTGGAATGAGCTTTTTTGAAGCTCTGCAACATGTAAGGAGCAAACGATCAGCAGCAAGTCCCAATCAGGGTTTCATTCGTCAGCTGGAGAACTTTGAAAAGTCTCTTCAAGGTGCCTCTAAATTGTATTAGTCCTATTTACAATTGCAACCTAACTTGCTGCATTATTTATAAACGCATGTTATAAATCCTCTACACACAAAATGGTACATCTACCTCTTAAATATTTTTTGAATTGATACACCTTGGAAACCGTCAAGATACATTTACAACTGTACAATAACAGATGAAAGATCTTTTATGTAAGGAAGTGAAATTTGTAATGATAGCTTAAACTAAAAGAATTTACTTGTACACTTGTAGAATGCGCATGATAAAGAAAGTAAAGGGCTTTTTTTTTTTTTTTTTTTTTTTTTTTCCAATTATTAACTAAACATTATTCTAACTATCAAACAATTTTCGCATGCAAGAACATAATCACATATACTTTAATTAAAGATGAGTCGATGATGCATGATAAAGAAAGTAAAGGGCTTTTTTTTTTTTTTTTTTCCAATTATTAACTAAACATTATTCTAACTATCAAACAATTTTCGCATGCAAGAACATAATCACATATACTTTAATTAAAGATGAGTCGATGATACCTCATAATACGTTTACGTAAATCTTCATCTTCTGGGAAACTTTGATTTCACCGCATTGTCTTCCTATTTTGAAATATAAATATTATTACACGAAATTACGAAGATGAAAAATAGGTGGCTTTTGGAATAAAAAATCTTTTATTTCCAACTAAATTATTTATTTTTGGGATTGAGATTATTAAGATTTAAGAATATGATTCCTGAAAAAAATTTAAAATATGTTTTGTTATTATTCAACTATTTTAGGAATAATATGTTTATTGTTAATTATTATGAGAGAGTTTAATAATTTTATAATCAACTATTTATGGGAAATTTTTATTTATTCACAAATTAAGTTTTTTAGTAATCTTTTATATCTGAAAAATATTTTTGTTCTCTTTTATTAAACATGAGAATTTTTTATTTCCATGTTACTTTACTAATGGCTCCCATGACTTGGGTAATGTGACTCGACTTAATGAGTTTCTTTTCTCTTTAAAAGGATAAGTCAACAATTTTAAGAAAAAGAACCTTTAAAAATAGTTTTATAGTGAAAAAATTCAAAGAAAAGACTTAAAAAATTAATTTTAAAACTTCTGACTTTTATTTTTCTCTCTCTTTTTTCTTCAAATTTTATAATCTAAGGCACGAAATTAACTTCAAATAATTTTTTAACTTAAAAAATTATAAAGTTATCTAGTAGTTTAAATTTAAAATTATATTTTTTAACTTATAAAGTAGATTTTAAGCTTTAAAAGATTTAAATAAAACACTACTTTTAGTGTATCATATGTGCATATGTAAGGACAGTTTGCTTGTCTAAAGAATATTTTTAAGCTATGTTTCACCTAATTTTTTTAAGCTTAAATGTTACTTGAAAGTTTAATGCTAGGATGGTAGGAGATGAATAGAGGGGAAGGTAAATATCATTGTTTGGATTTTGTAAATTAGGTAGAGCTCATTAAAATGAAATGAGATCCATTCTATTTTATTATTTACAATTACTTTCCCCCTTTCTAATTTGGGAGGAATACATTAGAACTGTTCTAAATATTTTGTCATTTATTAACTTTTTTTAATCTTATTAGTTCATGCTTAGTTCATTCTCAAACATTATTCTTCTACATATTTGTTCACGCTTATACATTATTTTTCTACTTATTAGTTCATGCTTCTCTCCCATCCGTCCCATATCCGCACATATATATAATAATTTAATTAAAATATTTTTTATATATCATTATATATTTTATTAATTATTATTTTAGTTACTAAAAATGTAAAATAGAATATTAAACCTTAATAAATTTAGGTTAAATAATTAAGTTATTATATTTAAGAATGATTATGGTAGATAATAATATTTATAATATTGTTTGGTTATATATGACTTATGTGTGAATGATTAATGATTATGTTTGAATGTTTTTAATGTTATGTTTGGATTATTTAAGATTATATTTAAATTATTTATGACTGAATTTTTAATTTAGTTGTATCAAAATTTTAATTAATATTTTTTTATTAATTTATTAATTTTATACATACACAAAGTGCGTGTAGTGGGTGCAGGTATGAGTAAATAAGTATTTAGCAAGTACAATGATGAAATTAAAATTGTTATCTGCTTAGATATGTGAATGAGCATTATAGCATCCTACTTAGACCATTTCCTACCCATTGTCACCTACCCATTGTCACCCCATTGTCACCCCTATTCGGACCTCTCTCTCTTTGTTTGCCTGGTGCATCTAATATTTCATAATAATGACAATAATTACCTGGATTATGATAAAAAGAACGTGTCTAACATGTTATGAAATATTTTAAAATTAGTATTTAGTAGTACATTACAGAAGATAAATATTTATTTGTCTATAATTATAATTCATAAATAATTTAAATTATAATATAAAATTATTTTTAAATTAAAAATAAGTTTATGACAAAATCACATGTCTAACATGTTATGATGTATTTTAAAATTAGTATTTAGTTGTGCATTATATAAAATATTTATTTATATATAATTATAACTATATATTTTAATTATGATATAAAATTATTTCTAAATTAAAAATAATTTTTTAAAAAAATCAAGTATACAAATAGAGATAAAAGAAAAGTAATTTAATATTACCACTAAATTTATTTATTTTTCTAATTGAAGAGTTAACCTGTAAAATGTACTTCTCAACGAGAATAAAAGTGCGTTGAGCATATCTAATTAAAAGAATAAGGAGAATGAGAAATTTATTGTTAAGTTAAATATTTTAATTTATAATATGAGAATAAATTACTTTTAAAAATAATAAAAAATGAACACATTACACGGATCTTTTATTAAGTTATTTTTATGGTATCATTTCATTCAATGGTTCTAACAAAATAATGTATATGTATATAAATAAATTAAATATAAAGTATTTTTAAAATAAGAGTAATATGAGAATTAAAAAATTATTACTCATTTTATTTTGTCTTTCTTTTAAAGGATATAATAGAATCTTTGTTTTATTCCATTATAAAAATAATCTAAAATAAAACTTTTAAAAATAAATTAATAGTTGTTAGACCTTTTATATTTCTTTTAGTTTAAAAGAGATTACATAAGATAAAGCATGAAAAGAGTGGGAGAGAGAATAGAGGCATTTATTTCAAAAGCTCCTTTACTTAGATTATTTTTATAAAGCTATTTCTTTTCCTCTATTTTTATATAAAAATTAAGTTTCTTTTATTTTTCTAAGAGTTTTTCAAAAAAATATGTTTGTCTCGGTTTCTCATTTTCAGGAGAAGAAAAAGCAGGGGCAAAAACTACTTTAATACGATACACGAGCTATTCACATATATAAAAATGTTAAATTATTTTTTTTTGGTTCCACATTTATTTATAAATTATTTTCTATATTAAAAAAATCTTAATTTTTTGTTCCTGTTTAAAATTAATATTTCATTTTCATTCTTGTCATTTAGATGTTTTAAGAGTGTTAATCATTGTTTTTAATCTTACATCTAAAGTGAATTTTAAGATTTAAAAAAATTAAATTAAACACTAATTTAGTATGGTCATGTGTGCATAGGCAAGGATAATACTTGCATAAAGAATACTTTTTGAGTTATATAAAACACAACTTTTTTTTGGTTTTAAAAGTTGCTTTAAAATTAAAATTTTAAATAAGAATTTTAAGAATAAAATAGATGTTTACAAGTTTTTATTTATTTGTTTGGCTTTAAAAAATTAAGAATGCCAACGACAACACTAAAGTTTTATTCTACTAGATGAGATCGGCTATAAAAAATAATTACTTTTTTTATAAAACTAAAAATCACGCAATCTATTTTTCTTATTGGTATACACATTTTGTACAGATTAGACTTTTTTTTGAGTTAAATAATAATAATAATAATAATAATAATAATAATAATAATAATAATAATAATAATAATAATAATAATAATAATAATAATAATAATAATAATAATAATAATAATAATAATAATAATAATAATAATAATAATAATAATAATTACAAATAGACAAAAACATGATGTATAAGAACTTGTTAATTTAGTTAAATAAATAAATAAAACCTTCTTGATACAACACATATGGGTAATAAATTTTTATTTATTAATTTCAAACTTTACTTCATTTCTCCATGTTAATTAATCTTCAACATTGTAGTTATGTAGGGTAAGTAGTAAACACCATATAACAAGAGGGTTAATTTCCTATAGACTAAAATGTGATGTAGATTTCATTTAGAGATTAAAATATAATGTCAATTTCATGGAGAACTAAAAATACGATTTGTTCGATGACCCATAAGCCACACCAGACTTCTATTATGATAGTTAAGGTCTGTTTAACGTTGTTATAACATACTAAACGGTAGGAACGGAAATATCATATTAATTTCGTATAGGGCTAAAATAACATTCATAAATAAGTATTAAGTATATAGATGAAATAATTAATTTAACTTTATTATGAATGTTTTTAAAATCATTCTGATCATTAGATTGATCAAGGTATTAATTCAAAATTCAATCGTAATCAAACGAGTAATAATAATAAATCATAATAATAATATATAAATAATATTAAAATTTTTCATAATTTTATAATATTAAAAATTAAAAATAAATTACTACTTCATAAAATCTTTAACATTAAAAGTACATACAAAAATTAACATTAAATATTATAATGAAGTTTAAGTTTCAACCATATACAACAACATTTATTAACAATAACGAGTTCACATTTAGAATAAAATGAAAATTACAAGTATTTTAGATTTTTTTTAATTTTTTTAAAGAAAATAAGAAATATATTGTATTAAGTATTTTTTATTAACCAACTGTGAATTTTTTTAATGATTTTTATCAATTTTTTTAATGTTTATACTGTACTTGTTGTTGGTGCCGTGTTCATGCCCCAGAACATCCATTAATGGGATTATAATTGATTGACAGAAATGTTGAACCTCTCCTGGGTTGACCAAGTTATCCTCTGCTTTACTCGATCCTTAGTGTAATCACTTCGCCCTATAATGAGGTGTGATGAGGAATATTTAATTTTACTATTCAAAATAGTGAAACTAAACAACCATAATGAGGTGTGCCAAATGAATATTTCTTTACGAAATTTGCACTATATCATGAGAAAGTCCGAACTTTTTCTTTTTTATGTACAAATATGCACGTCTTATTATAATATAGGCTTCTAGTTTATGGGAAAAGAAAAATATAAAAATGAATTTGTCCATAAAATAAACATGTAAAACTTGATTTAATTTAAATTATGTTATAATTTTAACTCATTAAAAATTAAAAATAGATATTCCTCACTTGTGTCTTTCAGATAATGATTTTCCTTTATTTATATGTACAACACAACTATTTCGATTACATCACCAACGTGTAAGTGCGACATTCAAGTTGGAACATATTGGCCCAAACTTTGTTGTATACCTCTAAAATCATTCGAAGAAGACGCGCTACTTCCTATTTCTCTTTAGGTCAAATCAAAGCCCATTTGATTGAACCCATTGCTTCCTTTTTGGTTTTATTCCCCTTTGATTTATCATGAAATGAAATGTCTCCATCCTCAAAATATCACGGGTGATAATATAACTCATTTAATCTTGATTTTTAAGCATAATTTTTTATGTTAAGAAGTGACGTTAGACCTTCACTAATCTGAATCAAGTCAATTGAACCTATTTAAGGGGAAAAGTTTTACTTAAAGAAAACTGAATTCCTTAGACTTGGACATTTGGGCATTGATAATTTTCCCAAAAAAAATGTCATACAATTAATCTTCCAAAGATTTTGCATGATACTAAATTAATCTGTAAAGATTTTCTTTTATCACTACTTAAGATGAATACAGTGATATAGTATATTTTTAGACAACCAAATTAATGACATAATTTAGAAGATTAATTTAGTATTATTTTAAAATTTTTAAAACCATTTTGCTAGTTAAAATTTTAATAAGATTAATGCAATTAAGCGCGAAATTTTGTAAGGCAAAATTGAGGATCTTTTTCAAGATTTTTTAAAACCAAAAAATGTAAAATAAGTGATGTATAAAATATCTTGCTTCCGTTATGCATAAGATTTTACCAACCATGGTGGAAATTATTTCATCTTGATCATTTCTCTTTGCTGTTGTAATTTGTTTTATTTGATAAGGAAAATGTGAAAATAGAGTGAATTACTATTTTAGGTTAAATTGGTTTATAAAATTAATAAAAAAAATAAAATAATCTTCTTAAATTATATATTAATATTTAATTTAGTGTCTAAAATTCTAATTAATAGTTAAATTGATATCTAAAATTGTCATTATCTATCGTATTGATAAGTTAAATTAATCATAAAATTAAAAATGATTAATTGTATTTTATCTTAAATAAGTAAAATTAGTCTTTAAAATTTATTTTTCTTATATAAAATTCATACAATTAAAAATTTAGGAGTTAAATGTGTAAAAAAGAAATTACAAATAAAATTTATAAAGTTTTAAAATTTATAAAATAATATATATAATTTATCAATTTTAATTTTAGAAACCAATTTGATTGATAATTATATTTTTAAAAATTAAATCAATAAATCATTATAATTTTAAAGACTATTTTGATATTTTATTTATTTTAGGGGTTAATTCAATTTCCTATTACAATTTTAAGAAATAAATTGAATAATAATATATAATTTAAAAATTTATTTTATTATTTTATTAATTTTAAGAATTAATTTAATAAATTATAAGAATTTAAAAAATTAAATTCGCGATTCCCTGGTAAAAAAATTGTTCACGACTCTTTGAGGAAAAAGTTAAAAGACTCTAAAATGCCATTTATTGCATTGATATATTTAATAAAATTGATAGTCGATAAAGAACAAAAAGTGGAGCCGAAAGTCAAATCTAGTTTCCCTTTTCCTGTTTACATAATGAAAGAAACTGTTGGGTAGCACTCTCACATATCATATCATTTTCCATCTTCTTCTTGGCACCTGCTATCATTCTTCACAGCCTTCTTTAAATTATTACTCACTATGGACCCATATGCCTGGAAAAGGACATGGATTACCTACATTTTCCTTTCACATACTTTATCCTCTGGTCATAATTTAATCTCTCCTTTTTTTTCTTTATATTTTATTAAAACTTAAATATATTAATTGTTTATTTTAATTATATCTTCAAAATAATTAATTCTAATCTTTATTTTATGTAATAAATAAAGTACAAGTAACTATTTATTACGTATATAATAAAAAATTTAAAAATATTTAAAAAGTTTAAAATTAATAATAATTGTTTATTATATAAGATAGGAAACTAAAATTATCTATTAAAAGTTTTTTAAAATTAAAGAGATAAAAAGGAAAATTGATCTAAATTTAAAGAATAAAAATATATTGAAGTATTTTATTAATTTTATAAAAGTTGAAAAATAAAACTAAAGGTTGAGATTGAAGTTTACTTCTCCTTGGTGGCAGGGAATTCTCATGAGATTTACTGTATGTTTAGAACGCTACAATATAGGTTGTGGAGAAATGAAAAAGAGCAACTTTATTTTTCTTTACACAGTTTGGTGCATTTTAAAAAGTGAAAGAATGATTTTATTTTATTTTATTTTTATAAAATTTAGAAAATTACTTGTGTGGATTTTAATGTATATTTGTGAATTTCAATGCATAAAATAAAAAGAAGAATTTGTTCCTTGAGAGTATAACTATTTTTAAGAATTAAGATTAAATCTCCTAAACAAGATTTAATGTATACTTAACTTTCTTTTCATTTATACTAAACCATCTCTAAAATTATCCTTTTTTACTCTCTTTTTTCTTTTTTTTTTTCCTCGACCAAACATATTCATCCTCCTAAACCCCCTCTTAGTTGAAAGAAAAAGAAGATAATCAAAAAAATATGAATAATGAAAATTTTAATTTAGTTGTAGAAAAAATAAAGTAAATAGAGAGATAATTAATTTATATTTTTATTTTATTTTCAATTCATATTTCAATATTTTCTTCATTTTCTTTTCTTTTATTTTAAACAAATAGAACTGAATGCTGAGCACAATGCAGTCACGGACTTTTTTTTTTTTAGCAGTCCATTCTTTCCCCATATGCTTACACGTGATTTAGTATTAATTAATTATTATGCGTAATCATTGAATTGGGTTTCTGAGACATGGGTTCATGTGAAAGAACTTGGTCTTATAAAAAAATAAAAATCTTTAAAATGGGTCAACAGAGGGTCTCAGAGATAAAGATATGGGGCAACGGTGATTTCCAAATCCTCTTTCAAAAATAAATTTACTAGAGAACTGCTCAATTTTACGGTGCACAATAACTAATGGAATTTTATATAAATAAACGAACTTTCAAATTTGTTTGTCACTTATCGGTCATTAAAAAAATTGCAACAGTAAATAGCATCATTCAAGAAACACTTTATCATTTTAAAAATTATCTATACTTAAGAATCTTTGTTCGTTAGACTTAAATCATAGTTGAGTTTATCCACATTCTGTTTGGAAATGATATGACGTGAAAAAGTATAATCGATTCAACATACGTGTAAGATCATTTAAAATTTAGTAACATTGGTTTTAACCAAATTAATTGACACTTCTAATTATTTTTTTTTCTTATTACAAGAGTGTCGGGTGGTTATGCGTCTTTTAATCACGTTTATACCAAAATTTACGTCAAATATCTATATATAAAAAAGTGAATGTTAATTATTATTACTTTTGATATAATATTAGGATAATTGACTATTATTGGGCAACTTCCAACGACCAACTAATCACCGTCGTTTATATTTCAACAACAACTGATACTTGATAAAATTAGTATGGGACACGCGTAAATGTAGTATCAAAGACAAAGGAATGTCAACATATAACTATGTAACCATCTAAAACAATAGAAGTTGTTTCTCTTGTGTTATGTTGGACTCCACAGTATAATAGTAGACATAAACAAAGTTTAGCATCCAACTACATCAATATGGGTATGCGTCGTAAGTGTTAGGAGACATATCCATTCAAATATCTCACATTTATAATTATATATATTACATTATAGATATATGAATAAATTTATGTATATTAGGATTAACTTATAAGTTAATTTATAAATATCTCTTCGTAATAATTTATTTAAAAATTAAATTTTAAATTATAATTTTTTTTTTTTTTTATAAATATTTATCGAGTAATTTATCAAAATAGATCTATTATCGCTTATTATATTTATTTATTTATTTGAAACTATTAAATAACATGGCGTGTGAATGCATTGAAAGGAAAATTTTAGCATTCAAAATCTCAATGACTTAACCTGCGACCTTATTATGGGACCCGCAAAAAATGGTTAAGAAACAATTGGGTTGTGAGTTGAATTTGAATAAAATAGTACGGTTTAGTGTTTACTTGATTAAGCACATGCGAACTGGTGGCCTTTCCATAGCTATAATTAGTAGGATTAGGACCATTAGTTGCCACCCTTTTTCTATTCCCACAAGTACTTGTATATTTACTAATTGCCACTAGGCACTGCTCTTATGGGACCAAATAAAAATTTAAGCATTTATTTTTATTTTTATTGTTATCTTACATTCAAAAAACTGAAATAAATGACATTACATAAAGTTCAGAATTAAGTTAAAAATTATAATGACTTGTAGTTTCGTGAATAATATAAATAAATAAAAGAGGATCAGTCATGATGACAAATTAGGTCAAATCAAAGAGATTTGATTTTTCAAACAGTCATTTGAGTCATTCAACTCAATTTATTGGACTAATTAAGTCAAATAGTCAGATTATTTTTCTTCTAATTACCATTTAAAGAGCCTAATTTGTCTCTAATTATGAGATGTTTGGATGAGCCTACAAGGCCAGCCTCATGTCGGCTCAAGTAACTATATCTGGTAACAATTCTCACCAGATATAAAAAGATTTACATTTTTTAGGTTGCTATTATGAATTCAACAATGTTAATTATACAAATTATGTTTTATTAAGAGTTTGTAAATTTGATTTTATAAGTAAAGTGTTATTATTATTTTTATAATTATATCATAAGTATAAAATATCTAATAATTTTATAATTACTATTTGTTTTTTGAAAAACTTGTTTAATCACGTTTAATAAAAATTCTCTTTTCAACTATTTTTTTTTTCATTCATAATACTTGAAATCGAAACCTTAAAATTTAAGTCCAGTAAGATTTAAACTAATGCAAAGTTGATAAAATATTCTTATTTTAAAAGTAAGTTAGCAGTAAAAAAATTTTAAAATTTTTATTCAATACAAAAATTACTTAAAATTACTTCCAGTCAAAATTTATTTTAAATATAAAATCAATTTTTTTAACGTGAAATCAAATATATAAATATTTATTTTTAAAATTATATTGTCAATAATTTTTGTTCTCGGTAAACATAATTATTAAATCTAAAGATAAATAATTAACGTTCGTTTATAATGCTAAGCGCAAACATAAATAATTAACATTAATTCTGTTTTTGTGTAAACATACATCTACACTCAGTAATATAGATAATACAGTGTTTTTTTTTCAGGTTTAATTGTATTTATTCTCTTAGTTTAGTATATGAATAATTTTTGTTATTGATTTTAATTGGTTGATTTTGATTTATATATTTAAAAAATAAATGTTTTAATCATTATAATTTTAATTATTTAATTTTGATTTTTATATTTAAAAAATATTAATTTTAATTTATTTATTAAATAATTTAATTTATAAAATATTAAATAATTAATATTATATAAAAATATTTATGTATCATAAATTATCTATCTAAAAAAATTAATTAACTTTATCACGTCAGTATATTTATTAAAAATTGAATAATAAACTAAGAATAATACTAAAATTATTCATTTTTAAATGTGTAAAATAAAATTAAGTAATTAAAATTATAATGATTAAAAAATTATTTATTTTTTAAATATAGAAACTAATTAAAATAACCAAAAATGTAATTAACCTATTAAATTCATCAAATAATTAACGTTTATTTGAACCGAAAAAAGAAATACATTACTAAATTTGACTTTAGAGGCGATGTGAAATTTAAAACTTGCGCATATTTTGGTCGACAAAAGAATATAGTGAAGAAAAACAGAAAAAAAAAAATATATATATAAAAGTAAACATGATGTATTGTTTGAACAGATAAAATGAAAAAGAAAAAATATTTTTTTTCTTTTATTGAAATGGTTAAAAAAGTGAATAGAAAACGGAAAAAATATAAATAAAGAAATATTTACGGACTTACCTGTATATAAATAAATTAGAGAAATGATGTATTTTATTTATAAATAACGCATAACGAGGGAAAGAAATGAGAAAAATCTCTCCCTCATCCTACAAGAAAAAAAATCCTCGTTTATTATTAGTGTTGTACCAAACAAATAAAATTACGCATATCTATCTAATATTTATTTTCATTTTTTTCTATAAAAATTGACGTACACTCCTCTTACATATAAGACAAGATATTTCTAGGTGAAATAGCAGAAGACAAGAAATTTGTTCAACATTTTAAAAATATATTTTGGCCACATTTCTATCCACTGTACACATCATAACAAATAATAAATAGCATAAAGAATTATATTATTTATATTTTTATATTATACCTCTCTTTTCATTACAACAATGATTTTATTATATACTTTTCTTCTTCTATTTATCTTTACATCCATTTAAATTTATTTTACGAATACAATTTTTCTTCATGCTATAGCAAAATTTGTCAATTATAAAGAGAACTGAATACTACATGATTACCGACAAATTTCTATACACTCCAAGGATTCTAATTAATTGATTTTCTATATATATATAGCCTTTTACAAATTACTCTCGTTGATTCTCATAATACTTAATAAATAAAATATCAAACAATGTTTAAATAAAATTATATTTTAATTTTTTAAAATAATACTCTTATTCCATATAATTAATAAAAATTAGCAAAAAATTAAAATCATTAAAAAGAGAAGGAGAAGTGAAGAAAAATACTACAGAAATAACAAGCGATAAGACATAATGTTAAGAGGCAAAAAAAAGCTTACCTCAGCCACGGTCATTTCTGACATAAAACGACTTGACACTTGCTAAGCACAGCAAAGCACACCGTCGTTTCCGCGCGTGAGGCCGAGAGCCCTATCGCAATCAGAAAAGCAAGTACGATAGGGAAGGGAGACCCCGAGCATGGTGCCACGTGTACGCAAAAAAAACGACGAACACGTTCTCTTTTCATGGACCTCCCGTACAGCAACTCTTTTTTTGCTGGGAGTAATAATTATGACTACCACGTGGGATCCACTTATGGCATCTCCAACACAGTAACTTACATGGATTTTTTAAATTTTAAGATACATTGCTTAACAAATTTTATGACTGGACCAACTGAGTTGATGTTCCTTGCACAAGGTTTGTTAAAAATATAAAATAATAGTTTTAGGCTCAGAAGGAGGAGAATTAACCATCTATTTAGAACAAAATCAAAACTAAACAAATTCCATAATTATATGTTTAGTATTTTTATTATGGATTTTTTTATTGGGTAATAATTTAATAAATATTTTTCTCATAAAAATTATGATAGAACATATTAAAATCATTATAAAAATATATTGATAATGTTTTAATAATTTTTTATCTTATTCATTATGTTCTATTTTATTATTTAATAATGTATATATTATTAATTTTATTAAATAAATTTATATTACAAAATTAAAAATAGAATAAAATATTTTCATACTAATGATTTTTATAAATTAATTTTTTAAACACATCTGTTTTGGTGAATTTTAAACATAGTTTTAATTTTCTATTAAACGATCTTCACTGCATAAAAAATAAAATGTAAAAGTTTTAAGAATTAAAAAATACTTATTAAATTTTTTAATATTACTTATTATCATTTTTAATTATAATAGTAAAATTTTAGAGTTCTAATTTTTTTTACTTTATCAATAAATATATATAACTTATTTGTGGAGTGCACAACATATTTATTAGTTTTTACTTTTTTTGTCCTAATTTTGCCTCCAATAGGACAACATGATACATGATAAATTATACTTTTCCCTTAAAAGATAAAATGCACTGTACTTTTATTCATTTTTAAAAACTTCTGAAAAGTAGTTCACAATAATGAAAGAGCCACACAAAAACACTTTGACCTTATTTATAATTTTTAGTATTACTAACAATTAATTTAAAATATTTATTATTAATTTTTGAACTTGATAAGATAAATTAAAGTTTTTAAATATTCCTACTTTATATCAATTTTGAAACATTGTCCAGAATCATTATTCATTCTTCTAAAGCCGTAAGATTATTTGGAGAGGTTCAAAAATAGTTATCCATGATGTTAAAAATTATTAGAGAAAAAATATTGCTAAAAATATTGTTACATTATAATCTATTATATCACAAGTAATATAATTTTAAAATTAGAAAGGAAGGCTAACATATTTACACTATTTTAATAAAATAATATTTTACTCTAAAATTTACAAATAATGGACCACTCAAGACACAAAAAATTATTAGTATCTGGTTTGGATTATTATAAGTATCATTGATATAATTGACGACATTTTTGCCTTGAAAAGGTAATATTCTTGCTTAGTTTTGTTTTACTTTCTTGATTTTTATTATTTGGCCATTCTTGACTTTGGTATCCAATGTTCCAAAAAGATAAACAGAAAATCTCACAGTTTTGTTCGAATCATTTATATTATTTCCTCTTATAAAAAGAAAAGGCTTTACTCAGCATATTAACTTCACTTGGATCGATGGAAAAAGGATGAGATAGAGCGAAATACGATGAAATGGTATTAATTACCCTTGATTTGATTATTTAAATTACGATGAAAGTAATAAAACTTAATCAAATATATTTTATTTTATTTATTTTATATTTTTATTTTTTCCCTTCTAAATTTGAAGGGAATAGAATAAAATCATTCATATCTTTTTATTGAACTAATTAGAAAATGATTTTTTTTATAAATTACACTATTAAAAATAAAAACTTCTTAAATCGGTATATTTAAAAGAAGGGAAATACAAAAATAATAAAATTATAAAATATATTATCATATAATGCAAAGGTTATTTTATTTCATAATAAAACATCTAAAACAAAAAATAATATTTTTTCTTCGTTATATTCCATTTTATTTTATCTCGTTTTATTTTATTCTGTTCACTGTTAAATATTGATCAAATATAATTATAAAGGGGAAATTGAAAAAAAAACATAAAAGTAGAAAATAGTCTTAAAAATATAAAAACTAAAAGAAAACAAAAATCTTATATTATTAAAAGTTAGATCTAGAAAAAGAATAAATATATACATAAAATTAAAAAATAAGTGAACTTATATTTTGGCTTAAATATATTTTGAACCACTGGTTATAGCTTAATAGTTTAACGGTGAGAAGTTTGGATAGTAAGAAAAATATTTAAGTTTAAGTTCTCCTACCATTATTATATTTTCTTGCTTTATAAAAAAAACTTAAATATATTATATGTTTTTATAAATATGATTTTATCTGATTTTAATATTTAAAAATATTATTTATGAATCTTAACATTTTTTATTTTTTTTTAATTTTTATCATTAATTCTAGTTAATTTAGATGTTTAATATTAATATAGTTAAAAAATTAAAGAATATTAATAAAGATAATAGATTTTATTTTAAACTAAAATAATTAAATTATGTTTAGTTCTGTAATTCAACTAAGTAACTTATTTATTATTTTATATAAATTAATTAACTATATATGATTTATTTTTAATTTTTAATATATTTTAAATAATAATTTTTACTACTCTTATTATTGTTCTTATTTTTTTAATTCATAAATTTAATTTTTACATTGTACATTTAAAAAATTATAGTTTATTTAAATCCTTATAATTTACTTTTATTATGTTACTTTTAATTTTATTTTATTATTTTAATTTATTAATTTGAATTAATTGTAATATAATTTATTTTTAATATATTAAATTTCAACTTTATTTTTATTAGCGACAAAATCATTAATTATGATATATTAAAAATAAAACATATTATAATCAATCAAAATTAAAAAATTAAAATATAAAAATAACATAAAATATAATATATTAAAAGTAATTTATAAGAATCTAAGTAAATTATAATTAAAAAAAATACAATGTTAAAAACAATTTAGTAAATTGAAAAAGTAATAGAAATAATTGTTTATAACATATTCATAATTATAAATAATTTATAAACTAAATTATGTAATTATTTTAAATATATTACTTAATTAAATTATACACTTAAAAATAATATAATTATCTTACTTATTTTAATTAATATTTTTTATATTTTTTATATTTTTTAACCATTTTAACACAAAACTGATTTGAACTAGTAGTAAGGATACTAAAAAATAATTGTCAGGAATTTAAAAATAAATAAATAATTTACAATAATTAAAATCATACATAATTATATTTATATAGATTTAAAATATATTTAAGTTTATATTTTAATACGTCAGGCTAGCGTAAAGTTTTAAAATTAATTATCGACTCAGTTGTTTTATGATAATATTTTTTTTCAAATCAATTCGACTTGTAAAACTAACCTAAAATTTCTAGCTCAGGTTAAATTAGATGGGTTGGATCGATTTATCCAAATAATATTATAAGTAAAGACTTCCTTTTTTTTATTATTATATATACTCTTTGAAGAATTGGTTTTTAATTATTATTTGGACAACACCTTTAGCTTTAAAAACAGTAAGAGTTTAATTTTTAAGTAGGTCAATATAAATATATTTTATATTATTAGTTAATTAAAAATTATTATTAGTATAATTTTTAAAACAATTTTTAAAAAGTAATAAACAAATATATGATATATGATAATTTGTAATTAAATAAAATATAAAATAAATAAATTTTGGTATAAAATTCTTAAAGAGGACAATAACATAATGACTTCATTTATTTTCAGGTGAGCCATAATTAATTTCAATAAAATTATTTTTAAATTATTAAGCATATTAAGATATTATTTAAACTAACATCAGTTATATCTTAATAATTTTTTATTTATTTTTGCTTACCATGAGGGTTTTTTTTTTTAAGTTTAGAGGCTAAAAACTAATATATTTTACGGATTTGCAATTGTTGGCTTGGAATAATTTTTTATCAAATACAAATATCTTTATTAGATAAATAATTCTCAATCGTATTAACCTAATAATAATTCAAGTCATTATATGATATGATCGAGTTTATAAATTTTATATTTAAATATATATTATTGTATTCTATGTCAATATCCAGGAATGCCTAAAAACGTTAAAACACGTCGACCCATAACCTAATAATAGACTTGCGAAAATTAAATCAGAACTGCAAAATATAAAGTAATGATTCCCAGAAATCATGAAAGGTGGAAAAGGAGTGCATCAATTCATTGCAAACAAAAATGGCACGAGATCATTAAATATATATAGTATAAATCAAATATATATTATAACAGGAGTAAGGAACGAGATCATCAAATATAAATCAACCTCCAATTTTTTCACCTCTTAATTTCTTTTCATATTTATTTGAACTTTTGAAATCATTAAAGTGATATTACCCTCACTGGAGTTTGAGGACAAGTCATATTACCCTCAGGAATAGCAACCCAAACATTCAAATTCCTTGAACTGGTGCACTACATATTTTATATTTTAAATGAATATCACAGCTAAAGGACTTAATTTCACAGTTTTTCAAGCCGACACTATGATGAGTTAAACAGGAGTTTTTGTATTGTTTTAAATTTTAAACAACGAGTTAATGATGTTTTTAATTTTCATAAATTTTCAAACTTTTAATTATTGTTTATGAATTTTGAAACATTAATTTTAATTTTATATTATCTCTAATTTCATATATAAAAAATAAATATCTAATTTATCAATATTAATAAAAGTAATTAAATTAATTAATTTTAATTAATAATGTCATAAATTTAAATTTTATTTTTAAAAATATTCAATAAAAGCATTTAGTTTAGTGAAAAACAAGTAAATGATTTAGTAATAAAATTTACAATAAATAAACGGTATAAAAAACTAATAATTAATATATTAACCAGTTCTGTTTCTTATAGTTAAGATAAAACAAAATTAATTTATTTTTTATATATAAAATCAAAGATATTATTTTTTTGAAGTCTCAAACGTTAGTCCTTAGAAAAATATTAATTTTAGAGTCTAAAGTTGAAGTATTTTTAAAAATACAATAGTAAACTATTGATCAAGTTAGAAACAAGAACTAAAAATAAAAAAAAAACACATTAATCCCTTCTATGGAAAACGACATAGATAGTAGTAGTATTATTAATTTATTTTACAGAAAGATGATGAAGAATTAGAAATTGTGGGTTGCATTATTTATTGCATGTGTTTGAGTTGGAGCCTTTAATTGCGGAACATGTCTTTAAAATGGAAGGGAATTTAGTGGGAGTTGGCAGAGAGCACAGGAGAGGGGGGCAGTTAATTTGGTCCATATTTGAATGAATGAATGAATGAATAAAGATAAAAGAGGAAGACGGCATACACCTTAAATTCCTACTCTCTGTTCCCAACTTGCAAGTCCAGTTAACCAAAACCATAAGGGATTATTAATTCAATATTATAGTGAGAAACATAGTCTTAAATAAATAATATTAATCCGTGTCACTATCCCTAGCTAGCACTACTTCTTAGAAGAATCGTATATATCTTTATAAAATCTCTTACAGTTTGTGCCACATAGGGTCAAGTGTCTTTATGTACTCACTTACTAGCTGCTTGGATATGCCTCAATTAATTATGTTTCATCATTTTTTAGATATTTTTACGTCAATTTTGAGAAAATGATGCATAAGCTAATATTAGCCATTTTCTACGTCGACGTGAATCAATTTTTCCATACGAGAAACTATAGACACTGTTCACAAAAGATAAATTTGTTCACCCGGGAGAGTTATGATTTTTAGGAATTATAAATATAATGAATTATGATTCTTACAGATAACTAAAAATTTGTTTGTCGTGAATTATGATTATTATAAATAATTAAATTTGTTTGATTAGTCATAAATATTTATTGAAATATTTATGTCTGTTTTATATTAATTAAATTTTTATGTTTAAATTTAATAGAGTTTTTTAGATAAATAACTGATTTTTTTAAAAATATCTTTTTAAATAAATAACTTTATTAAATAGACTTATGTAAAAATTTATCATAAAATAATTTGCAAATAGTTTGAATAAGTTTTGTTGTAAAAATATTTTTTATAAAATTTAAAATGATAAATATGTTAATGTAATTTTTTTATATTTTTATTTAACTTAACGTGACAATTTTTTTCATTATTTTTAATTTAATTTTTTTTATAATTTCTACTAAAACATTTCTTAAAATTTTGCAGTAATAATATTTTTTTAACAATTTGTTAACTAATACCTTGAAAATTTTAAATAATTAAAAAATAAAAAATATTTAAAATTTTAAAATTATATAATATTTATTAGTATATATTATTTTAAAATACAATTATTTACTATAATTAATAAGAGATTGCTTTTAAATTTATAATTGTATTAAATGAGTTAATAAAAATAATGTGATATTTTTATATTATTAAAACTTTTTTCCAATTTGAAAAAATTAGATTCTTACTTTCTGTTATAATATTTTTGTAAAAAAAATAGGTAAAAGCTATTCTTGAAAAATAATATTTCTTAAGAATATTTTTTTTAAGATTGTATACCAAACAAAAAAAAATTAACATTTCTACCTTCAGATTCTAGTAAAACTAAAAAAACCTCCATCCACGATATGCAGGAGAAAACTTAAATACAACATTAAGGTTGTTGTGTTATTCTTTGGTTAAAAATAAAATTTCACCTTGATAATACATATAATATTAATGAATAATTTCATTAAATGTCAACATATATCATTAAGATGAAACATAAAATTCTAATTAGATAATAGTACCACCAACACCTATAATAGTGCATCTAAATTTTGTTCTAGAAACTAAACAACACCCTTTAGTCATTTATTACATATATTTTAACAAATAAAATGTGAAATAAAATATTTAATTAGTAAATTCACTTTCAATGAGATTTTAACAATATTACAAATACGCTTCTAAATACATTTTTAGATCTTATTATGAATATGTTGGAATTCGATTTAGTCTCTTAAATTTAAAATATATTGTATTTGTTTTTCAATTTTAGAAATGTATCACATGTGGTTTATTTTGTTAATACCATTAATTGAGTGAACCTAAATGACATGTCAGCTAGTATCATATGAGAGTGTTATGTGGATTCTAACATGACCTAAGAGTTGCACATTTTATGTTGGAGGAAATTTGAAATCAGACTTTTAGATATTTAAATGAATTAAAAGTAAAATATATTTTTTACATATTTAGAGAATAAAAGTATTTTTTATCAAATTAATGTTTGACACTGACAAAATAAAACTTGTTGAATCATTTGACATTGTCATCGAGAGAAATTGGTAAATTTGGTCCACGATGTATTCAGAAAACAATGTAGTAAATTAACTTTGAACAGTAATATGTTTCATTAAGTGCATAAATGTTAGTATTTATTAGTATCCAATTTTGCTTTCATCATATGTTTGCTTTCATCATATGTTGCATCGACTATGCATGAATCATTCTCTATGCAAAATTAGAAAATTTTGGAGTTGAATTCCATTTTACCTATTACGTAATGTGACAAAAAGATCAAAAAATTATGGACCACTATTAAATGATCATAAATAAATTTTGTACATTTGTTCTCTTCTTTGATCTAATGTCAATATTGGCACTGGTCTGTATACCTTGGTCCTTAAATTATTTAGGTAGATCATAAAATATACACTATTTTAAGTATGTATGATTGAGTAGAGTATAAAAAATATTAATTTCTACTATAAATATACTAAAAATATATATACTAACGGTTAATTATTGAATTAATTTACTTCCGTTAGTATAAGTTTATTCTAATAATAATTAAATTGATAATATAAATATAATAAGTATCATAAATATATATAATTAATCATTAATAGTATAAAATACATAATTATAATTTAATGGCTGGATTATTAAAAGTCATATTATAAATGGTATAGTTAAACATTATATAAAGGTGTAAATCAATCTCTGACACATAATTATAATTAAAAAGTAATATAAAATTTTTATATTTGTAAAAATTAATCACTTCTTGTATATATATGTGTTTTTTTTTACCAAAATATTGGTAGAGTTTCTATTGACTCAATTATCCTCTATAAAAAATTTTGACTAATCATATTTAATGGATTCTTTTTTTCAAATCATATTTTTTCTATTCGAACCAAGACCTTTTTTTTAAAGGATCTAACTATGTTTTATTGAAGTATTCTTAAACCGATCAAATCTAATAAAAACTAAAAATGATAAAAAAAAAACTGAATAAATAAAAAATTGAAAAGTTTTATTGGATTTGATTAGATTTCTTATGATTTTGAAAACTAATTCAATTAAATTTAGAAGTAAAAATATTAAAAATTATAAATAGAAAGAGACAAGAGGTTATATATACGGGGATACACATATCATACCACTTGTATTTATATATCTTTTATATATATGTATAAAATTAATACTCACTTATAAAAAATATATTTAATTAAAGACAAATTTTTTATAACTAATTAAGTAAATATATATAAATGTAATTTTCAAGTTGTGTAGATTTTTTTAATAGTCTTTATTTAATGAGATATATTATTACTAGTTATATAATGACTTATAGATAAAATATTTGATATTTTAAATTATTTTTTTTATTATATTTGTTATATATCTTACCATTTATTTAACAAATACTTTATTAAAAAAAAAAAGTAAAATAATAATAAAATTAAAAATTGACCCAATCCAAATCAAATTAAAATTTTAAATAAAATCATGGATTGAAAAATTAAAATAATAAATTTTGTTTCAAATTCGTTAAAATCTAATTGGCGAATATGGTCTGTACATTAGCACGCTCATATACGTGACATAATGAGATTAAATTACATATGGATCTATCATTTACCAAGTCGTTAATATAGAGTGGAGCAGACATTAGTACCCCACATCTTATTAGAAAAAGATGATGCCATAATTTAAATGTCATTAGTTTGTGATAGAAAACGATCTGTTTTGACTTTGAAACGTAGAGGTAAAGAATTTGACCTTGCATGTATCACTGTATGAGAAAAGCACTAAAGATCAAAAGATGAATTGTGCGCCTTTTACTTTTATCTTCCTTTTTTGTCTCTATTGTTAACATTTTCTGAACTCCCAGCGACAATATCAATTCGTTTCTTTTCTGATCAGTGGAATGGAATATGTAACTGTTTCTTTTTAGCTTTTACTATTTTTCTAAACATGTATTTCCAATACGAGTTTTTGGGTTCACTTTATCGACCCAATCTGTTGAACAAAACATGTATAACAGTGTCTGCTTCACAAGTCGTCAAATGAATAGATCTTGCGATGCTATCACACCAGAATTTTCTTGTTGGAACTTAAATCACCCAATACGACAATTCATAACATAAGTAATCAATAACACGGCTGCGCCACTCTTCTTTCTTTTTATTCAAGTATCAACATATCTACTTTGTTGTTTTTGATGCATGATTTGATTCAGTGCCAAAGCACTTTTGATGGTTTGCATTTGAAGATAGGTTAATACTTCACTAATGCCTATAAATATGATTATCCCTATATATGTATTCTTTTTCATATATATTATTATTACCAGTGCTTTTAGAATTACTATTTTTATATAAACTTGACTCGACTTTTTATTTAAAAAATTAAAATTAAAAATAAAACCTTAAAATTTAAATTTGTATGATGATTTTATAATTTGTTTAGTTTAAATTTTCATAACCATTTTCCAACTAAAGCTATTAATCAGTCGCCATCGCAAATCTCACAGAATTTGATAGTCAATAATTGTGCATGAACCAAATCCAGCATACCTAGTCTCGAAATGGAAATCATTGCCCGCGAACGCTATTGAAGACAAGCAACATGATTAATCCCCATTACTGAACCACCCATGATATCATGAACATTTCACACCCTTTATCTCATCAAACCAGTCAAGCCACTCCACACTAATTATGTGCTATCGTAGACCTAAGTCAACACCAAAGTGGGTTGCGAATGACATCGTGTGACTCGTTGTTCCATTCACAAGTTGTGTTTGTACACGAGACATAATAGAGATAACAAGTTAGGTAGTTCCTTCAACTAAATTTTATAGAAACTCTTCTTTTTCTTCTATAAAGAAAGTTCATTTTATCTTTTAGAACTTCTATCAGCTTATATAATTGGAGTGACTTTTTAAGAGAAAATAGGTATAAAAAATCAAACTTAAAAGTTAAATAACTTTTACATTTTAAATACAATAAATATTTTTTAAAAAGTTTTTACATTTTTTAAATAATAACTAGCAGGTCAATATGTCACATCTTACTTTTCACCCGACTTAAATAGAAAAGTTGATACTACAAGAAAAAGAAAAATCTTAATCAGTGTCGGCCAAAAAATTGATACTAATTGATCAAAATTAATACTAAATACAATGTTAATATCAGTTTTAGGTCAACATCAAAACTGACACAAATTTGGTTGAAACTAATTTTTAGCCTCAACTTTTTGTTGGTCAATAATAAGTAGAGTTGGTTTGGTTGACATAGAAGGGAGTTAAGAAAAATTAAAAAGATTTAATTACACTAACATTTGCATCCATTTGGTCAAGACTAAATTAATTAAAAGATCAATACTAAAATAGATGTCAAAATCTTAGCATTCACTTAGCCGTAGTTAGCCTTATGTTTTTAAATTAATTTATTTTTTAATACTAATATATTACTTGCATGTTTAATTTGGTTTGGTGGTGAAATCATGGTAAACTATATATGATGAGTTTATTCAAAATTTAGTTTGACTTGAATCTAAGATGTTTGGCTGCCAAATTAAATGACTTTTAATTGAAAAAAATCGTTAGAGTTGAAGCAATAAGGATTTGCTTTTGCTTGATTTAAAATAGCTAATATTGTACTCAAAGTTGTATTACACTTTATATTAGTTTCTTGTTTGTACTTTAGACACCTCTGTGTTTGATGCTTATACTAATTTAATATTTTTATTATCTATTTCATCCAATTTTAATATTTTTTTAATAAATATTGCAGCCTATTTATTTTTAATTTTTAATGTATATATCAAAATAGCTAATATAATATAAAGAAGTATACATCTACATCAAAACCTATTTTAATAATTACATGTTCGAAATTAATTTTGACTCTAAATATATCCAAATAACATTTTTTCATACAAAAATAACTTTTCTAATATATTTTATATATCTAAACAAAAATTACATTAACTATAACTTACATCCAAACCCTAAATTATTAAATCAAAGTATTACAACAATAGACATTTTACATTTACATCGAAGGAAGTCTATCTTAAAAATCACTATCAAGTTACTTTTTAGTGAATTACTTTTATCTATCATAAAAATCACATACCTTAATATCACACATCCTTATTAACTTAGGAAACTTTCTTCCTATGCACAACAAAGGAATTCTACATTTTCTTACAAAATAAGAAACCAAGAAGTTGTAAATTTCTCTCAAAATAAAGATATCACAGATTGAAACACTTTACTTAATCTCAATAATAAAAAAAATGCTGAAGAGAGTATAATGATAATCCAAATTCTTGTCCCTCGCTTGATGATTTTAGGTTTTCATGGACTTTAATGATAAACCCATAATAAGTTCGAAATCCCTTTTAGATTTAATTTAGTGAAAAATACATCAAATTCAATTTCCAAACCGAATCTTCTTCAGCTTCCTAAAAATATTAAATTTCTTTGTTGTTGTAGGAGCGCAATGACGCATGTCAATTCGTATACTCGAGGAGCTATTCCCTATATGAAGCATTAATTCTTGTAAATTGTTCCATATTTGTTTAGCAGAATCAACATTTGTCGCTATGTTTTGAAGCTTGTGCGCAATGCATTAGTGAGCCATGCTTGGGTTGTGACATTGAGCTGCGAGTACAACTTAATTAAAATTTAGTGAGGGAGCATCTGGTTTCTTGATCGACCTATTCATAAAATTACTTGCTTTGTTTTTTCAACTTTAGTACATTGAAGGTTTTCCTCTAGGTGAAATAGTTTTGAGTTTTCACCATTCTCATCTAAAAGGTACGTAGGCCATGGATGGTCGGAAATGTGCATGTACACAGTATATGGGGTCGGTGTTGACAGCAGAAGTAGGATTGGCATTGGCTATCTTGCTTTGTGTGACCCCAATTATGCCTTTTCTTCATCTCCATTCATGATTTTGCTAATGGGGTTGCAACATCACTGTGACCAGCTTTGATACCATAAAGGGATAAATTGGCTTTGATTAGAATGAGTTCTATTGACGCACTCATACAAAACTTATACAATAGTTGAGTCTATTAACTACTATGAGAAATCAAGAGAAAAAGTAAAGAAAATAACTACAAATATTACTATAATGATGTTGTGATTGATTACAATTCACAACCCTCATGCTATCAATAGTTATGTTAATATAACTTGTATATAAAACTTTATGAGATATATTTTTGTTTGATATACAACAAAAAAGATAAAAACTATATACATAAGTTTGAATTCAATTTGAATGTACTGATAATTTAAAAATCTTTTACACTACATGCAATTTGTTATGGTTTATAAGATTATTAGTTTTTATAATAATTATTTTAAAAATTGTATTTAAGATAATTTCTAATTAATAATATAAAATTATTTATATTTTGATAGTGGATAAAAATTAAACTATATCTTTAAGGATAAAACAATGATACTTTTCATTCCATGAACTTCACGAATTTGATTATTTTTCTAATCATATACATATTATCAGGCAGAGCAAAACTTTCAAATCTATCAATTGAATTAATTTTTACCATCAAGTTAGGGTGTGTTTTGAAACACTAGTTGGTCAAGGACGGATCTAGCTTAGAGGGTTATGGTGTATTTTTCATTGAAGATTTTTTTAAATAATAATTATTCCTAAAAATATTATTATCCAAAATACTTATTATAATTTTTATATATAAAAATTATTCTCATAATTTGAAATATAGTTAAAATAATAAACTATAATATGAATATTTTCTTCAATAATTTGTATGTGAATATTGGCTGTATTTGATGACGCTCAGTGTGAATCTAGTGTGAAAGAAAGATTGGCATTGAAAATGCATTAGAAAGTGAAAATAGATTTCAACAAACAAATTCTTTAATCATGCTTTTTAAGTTCTAGCGGGTCTGGTTCTGACATTAAAGAAAAAGAAAAATAAAGAGAACACGGAAAACGTGATATAACTCAAAAGGTGAAGTTAGATATTATGTGTGAACGGGAAGTAACTAGCAAGAAAAATAAAATGCAATTTGTTGTTAGGTTTTATGTAACTTTGAGCAGTTCGCATACATCCAAACAGTGGCGAGCATAGGTTGTGTCCTCGTGTGGGAGGTAGTGAAAGCCAAACGGGAAGAAGAATAAGATTAAACGAAACATGGATGATGGTAATGTTGTAAGCAAACAAAAATATTGGATCCCGAGCAGAGAGAGGTGACCCACATTAAATGGTGTCTCTGGCAGCAGCACTGGTCTGTAGCGCTAGTTGGCGTAAGCACACCAAACAAACACCGAGATCCTATATATCTAACGGAACACGCTATATCAGTGAAAGTAAGATAAGATTAGCCTTAGCCCCAGAAATGCAGAAGATGCATATGCACCCCCCCCATCCATTTCACATTCCTTCAACCCTCACCCACCCAACAAAACAAAATGGTAACTATGTGAGTGGAACCCATCCACATCAACGGATGGATGGGATGACCCCATCATCATCATCATCATCATCAGATATTCAATGGGAGTGGGACCTTCACTCACCCTTCTCTTCTCTTCTCTTCTGTGGTGAAAAGAAAAGATTAAACGCTTCCCAAAAGTGTCAACGCCGTTAGATATTCGAAATATAAAGTAGTTAACTTGTCTCTGTCAAGAAAGCCTCCTACGGCTACGGCTACCGCTACGTCCGGATAAAATACACAGACGACACAACACATCAAATGCTCTCCCGTATACCTTGTTCCGGCCTCTTTTCTCTGACTCTACACCCTAAATTAATAAATATACATCCGCGCTACGCAGGTGATTTAGTGAAAGAAATATTCCACTTGCTGAGAAACACGTGATATGAGCTCAACACAGTCAACCCAACTCACATTTTATTTGCTCTGCTCTGCACCTAAGTCAAATAATTCAGGGTATGGTATGGTATGTTATGTAATACCAAATTATTTTAATAACAAAGTTTGTTTCACGAGATGAATTTCAATTTATATTTGTGGGCATGTACGAACGAGTGAGTGGGCCACCCACTCCACTCCACTTGATAGATTAGAAAACAAAACACTGTGCCGGTGTGGGTCCAACCCAGAATGCTTAATCGCCTAACTCGCACCGCACAAACATCTATGATTTCCTCAGCATTATTACAAAACCAAGAGTAAAAGTTAAATCTTTGACGGTCAGCTGATCATCATGCCACAAAAGAAACGATAAATAAATAGGGCTTCCGGAGAGAACAAATGGGAATTGCGTTCACACTTCACATCCCATTCTCTATATTTTTTCTACTATTCTGAAATTTTTATTTCCGTTTGCAACATATATATATATTATATAAACACATATAGACATTACCTTATCACAGTACTACTTACTAGTCAAAATCTTATAATAATAATAATAATAATAATGATATTATACCTATGGTGAACTAATATAACTTGGAGGATTAAAAGGGATGAAAGGAAAAAAGGAAAATGATACTAGAATTAAAAAAACTCATTTGCATTGGTATAATATAGGTAGGCATGAAATCAGAAGCGAAGCAGCAGAGCAGCGGAACCATTGGTGATTAGACTCACATAACATTGCAGCTGGAAGTGTTCTCGTCGCTGAAAAAGTGGGTGTAAGGGTCTGGAGGAGGGTAGGGGTAAGGAGGGTACATGTAATTAACGGCAGGAGGTGGCCGAGCGTACATCATTGGCTGGAACCTGTCGTTTCCCATGGCGCGTTGCTGGTTCATCATGGCAGCCATGTACTGTTGCTGCTGTTGTTGTTGCTGCTGCTGTAACTGTTGATGGTGGTGGAAAGGGTTTCCCGGCATGACATCGGGACCGGCGCCTTGGAAGTAGGCAGCGCCGTTGGCAGGGCCGGCCGGGAGACCTTGAACGGCGGGGATGTTGGGCATCGGCATGGTCATGTTCGCCATTGGCCCCACATTCGGGCCACGAGGGGGACCACCCATGTTTTGGAATCCTGTGTTCATCATAGGTTGAACTTGAACACCCATTGGATTACCTTTTTTACCTCCATTGTTATTGATGTTGTTATTCCCTCCATTGTTACCATTCTTGTTTGCGCCACCTCCATTTTTGCCACCATTTTTGTTACCTCCACCACCCTGGTTCTGATTATTTCCACCACCACCACCACCACCACCACCACCACCGCCGCCTTTCTTTCCTCCTCCATTGGCGTTTCCACCGGGCATGCCATGCACTTGAACTTGAACAGGAACAGGAACAGGTCCAGCGCCTTTTTTTCCGTTATTATTGGGAGCATTCATCATCATGGGGGGTTTCATTTTGTTGGGAGGAAGATCGTCCATTTCATCATCAAACTCGTCATCGAACTCATCATCATCCTCATCAAAATCGTCCAATTCGTCGTCGCTGAAGTCCTCATCTTCCTCGGGGATATCGAATTTAACGGCTTTGGCGTTGGGGTTCTGAGGAGGAAGCTTTAATTGAGGGAGATTCAGATCTTGGAACCCTTTCATCTGCTGCAGTTGCTGCTGAAGCCGTTGCTGCTGCTGGAGCTGAAGCTGAAGTTGTTGTTGTTGTTGCTGGAGCTGGAACTGTTGGGGATTTGGGCCTTGTTGACCACCACCACCACCACCACCACCACCACCACCACCACCACCACCACCTTTGGGTTGGCTAACACCCTTCTGATTCTGACCCTTGTTGTTATGGTTTCCCCCAGCTTTGGTGTGGTCAATTTGCATGTTCTTAAACTGGTTGGCAAGGAGGTTCTGGTTATTATTATTATTGTTGTTGGGTTTAGGTGCAGGTGCAGCACCCCAGAGTTCTGCATGTTTCCCTGATTTTGCAAGCTTCTTGATCAGAACGTTGGGGTCCACATTCCCTGAAACCGTCACCTTACCTTGCTCAGCATCTATGTCTGTGGTAAACACACCTGCAAGCAACCAAACACACCGCGTATTCAACATCAGATCGAGATCAGATTTTGTTTAATAAATGAAACCCACTCTCTTAAACAAAAAACAGCAAAGGGACTATTGTGTTATTTGCTATACCATCAATTTTCTGCAAGATTTTCTTCACCTTCTGCTTGCACCCGTCACAGTGTATGTTCACTTTAAGAACACATTTCTGCATGCACAAGCAATCCCACAATCGGAAACAGAATAAACACAAGTTGAACGAAAAAGAAACTGAAACTTGACAAGACTCGTTACTTTATCGCAAATGTCCAAAACAAGAAGGCAAATAATAAATTAATAAACCACACCAATTACATGGATTGATTACCTGTATCTTCAAGAATTCTTCTTTACTCATGTCTCACACCACCGACGGAACAAAAGGTTGTGACTTGTAACAGATCTGAGCAGCAAAGAACAAATGGCAGAGAGGGAAATAGAGGTTCTTTCTTTTCGAAGGAAACAGAGAGGCAATGACAGAAAAAAGAAATGGTCTCGGAGAAGAGACAGAGACAGAGAGAGAAAGAGCCTAACGAGCAAAAGCTAAGGCCTGGAAAGAGAGAGAGAGTAGTGAGTAGTCATTGGGAGAAAATAGGGGCAAGGCAGAGAAGAGAAGAAGAAGAAGAAAATGAGAGATTAGCACAACACAGAGAAAAAGGGTGAATGGTGCTCCAAGCGTTTCATCTTTGTTCGGTGCCTTTATTTATTGGTATTTTGCTACCATGTAATTTGTAAGAGTAAGAATAAGAGGGTAACTCCACAATTTGGCTTGCCTGAGACTCTACCTTTAACCGCACTTGGGTTTTCTCTCTCTCTCTCTCTTGGCTCGAAGACTGAGGTAGGACTTAAAAAAATCATAAATGGCAAATGAAGAGAGAAGAGAGAGGAGAGAGAATGCGCCAGTGAGTGAGTACTCAGTGGAGTATATCTCATGTGACATTTTTGTTTTTTTGTTTTCTTTAAGTCTCTTGTAATAATTATCACCAAATATTATTCAAATTTGTCAGATTTTTAAGCCCAATTTGGGTCATACAATTAATTTAATCACATTAATTGGGGAGTGGCTACCTGGTAAATTACCCTTTTCTAGAACTGCTTCTGTTACATTTGCACCACTCCTTGCTGAATTTCCTACTCTATTCTTGCTAATTAGTTCACCCTTCTCAAGAAATTTTAGTTCAATCTACTCATAAAAATCCCAACTACATCCCATGGTTCATTGGTTCAGAGTAAAATGTAACCCCTATGCTTTCAATATAATAATTCTAATAGTTTAATGATACAAATATTTTATATTATTATTTAATTACACATTATTATTATTATTTTAATATAATTATTATTAACATATTTATTATACGTAATAATTTTTAATTAAACAATTGTGTATTTTACATTCACAATTCATAGTTTATTTTATCTAATTCTAAAGTCTTTAAAATTGTTTTTTTTTCATTTTCCAAAAAACTCGTTTTTTATTAGTTAATATATAAATACATTTTTTGAATAATGATTCTTTTCGGCTAAACACCAACATCAGAAAATTCAATATTCCAAATTTTATCTTTTTTCAATCTCCATTATCCCGTCTAACATTTCTTTAAAAGTCTTATTAATTTGCATTTAAGTATATTAATTAAGAAATTAATAATTATTTTTCTTATTAAATATTAGATTGGTAATGCATGTTTTAATATAAAAAATTATTTTTAATTTCTTAATTGTTTGTTTATTTTAAAATGTTTTAAAAAAATAATTGTCTTTAAATAATTCTTCATACTTTTTGGGAACAAATTTAAAATTAAGTTAAAATAAACTTGTAATAATAACTAATTTAAATAAATAAATTGATTAATCATTTTTCAATAAATTCTTTTATCATATTATTAAAATAAACCCATGTCATACATACACTTAAATTCGACAAATTTATAAAAATAAAATGAAATAAGTTTAAAAATTATAAGAAGCTTATGTGATTTTATGAATCTAAATAGATTGAGTAAAAACTCTTTAAGTTTCCAAATTTGTTCAATCCAAAAGAAAACAATATTCTATGTAGGTATCATAAAATGTATATTTATTGGTTCGGTTAGATAGTATATCTATTTATTGTTTGGTGAATCTCATTATTCAATTGGGCATAGCAAACAATGGGAATACATTATAACATTATAGAGAATGAGGGAGGAGCTGCTCATCCTATCTTATCTTATCTGAAACAATATCACACTCAACTAGAAATAGTAGTATGTACTACTTTTTTTTTTCTTTTTTTTTTGGGGGGTGGGGGGAGATTTAAAGTTGTTTAGTGTTAGATGTCAATAATTGTAATGCAGGTGAACGTGTAGAAAATATTTATAATTATTATTATACTTAAATATATTTTTAGTTTAGGAAGAACCAATTAATTTTGATTTTGATTTTTATATAAAATTTTATTTGATTTTTATTTTTTAAAATTTAAAAATAATTTTTTTATTTTATAAAATAATTTTATTTTTAATATTTATGATAGATGGCTAACATTTATTTTAAGTATATTTATACACATTCCGTTTAGTATATAAATAGTTAATAAATATCATTTAATAATAAAAATAATAAATAATAAATTAAAATTTTGACATGATTGATATCAATATAAAAATTTATAAATAATAAAATTAAAACTCACTTATGATACTAAAATATATATTTAAGTCTTATTATAATAAAAAATATAAAAAAAATTAGTATCATTATCAAATAGGTAAACACTGAACAAAATAATATATTACCTTCATATAATACTATATTAAAAAGGTTTATATTTTCAAGTGTCATGCAATATATCACCATGGTGTTTATTATGTCCCCTCGAAGTACATGACATTTATGTACGTTTTTATCATAATAATAAGTCAATATTTAATTTCCCTTTAAAAATTTAACTAAACTATACCTCTATTTTTGCATTCACTGATTCCATTCTATTGGTTATGAGTAAAATTTCTCTAACAAAAAAATTTATTGAACAAAAGAAATCAAATATAATAATTAGCACTAACTAATTTGATAAAATAAAATAAAAATCATAATGATTAAATGTAATTAATCAATTCGTCAAAAAGCTATTAAATCGCAAAACCTCGTGTCCATTTTCTTAATTAAAAGAGTTGCAGTGATTAAAATTAGCTTAGCTTAATATGCATCACCTTGATTAAAAGGGCATAAATGAATGCTATGCTAGTAAAATCCAAGCTGAAAAAATTAGGTGAAGGTTGAAAAGTTAATTAATAGTTAAAATATTTTAATTAAAAATGATTAATTAATGTATTAAATTATAAATATTTGGTAAAATTATTTATTTAAATATTTAATAAATATAAAATAATATAAATGAATATGTTTATAAGATATTTTTACATAAATTATAATTATATTTTATTGATAAAATTATATTTTTACATAAATTATAATTATATTTTATAATTATAATTATAAATGTATTTTTAAATTAATTTTCAACTCTTATATTTTTTATTTAAAGATCAGTTATTTTAATTACATTTTCAGTTATAATTATTTAATATTTTTATATTGTGTACTCAATTATTAATCTTATATTATATCTTAAAATAGTTTTAATTAATTTTAAAATAAAATAAAAATATTATATACTTGAGTATACATTATACTTTTATTATATTGATTAACATGATAACATCATGGTATACTTTTAAATATTATTGCATATTAGTATTATCATATTAATGTATTATCAATATATCAAAATAATAAAATAAGATGTAAATAATGTAATAATAATTAAAATAAATAATATAAATATAAAATATAAGAAACTAAAAATTAAAATAATCTTTCACAAAACACTTCATGCTAATATAAAAAAAAACTTATATATATTAAATATTATTAATTATTAATATGATAAAAAAAATCATCTAGCTAAAAACTAAAGCTCGTTTAAAGTGCAGGTCCACATACTAAAATTATCACCGAAAAAAATCAACCGTCATTAAAATTATGTAATCAATTAAAACAATGTTTCGGAAAACGCGTTCCTTGCTTTTAGTTTGACATTAGTTTACATATCAACTCATTCACAAAAAAAAAAAATGTAATTTAACCAATCTAGTACAACAATTTATAAATTAATTAAATTTATTTTGTAATTTGATTTCGAAAATAAAGAATGGTTCACTAATAAAATATGTTTAATGTTACGGATTAATTGGCAATGTCAAATTACAGAAATAATTTCTAAATTAATTAATATCAAAGTAATAATTTTATTCTCTCTTATATAAACTAACTTTAATCTCCATGTTCTTTTTTTAAAAATGGGAAGTGTTCTGTGTTTTATAAATCAGTTTATTATATGTTGACAGTTTCAGGAATTCCTTTTTTAATAAGCTAAATTAGAATTCGTGCTAATAATAATTATTTTTTCCATATCTTATATCCTTGATATCTAAAAGTTAAAATAAATGTTGAGCAATTCATGTAGAGTTAATTAAACACTAAAATTGGATAAAAATCATACAGTACTTATTTGTGGAGAAAATTAAGCTTTTTATCACGTAAATTAGTACGTGCAAGTAATTAAAAATACCCTAAATATTTCGACTCAATTGGTAATGTCAAATTACGGAAACAATTTGAATTATAATTAATATCAAAGCAATCAATTCCTTTCATCGTTTATAAAACCATTAACATAAATAACTAAATTTCATAACACAGAAACATTCTATTTTAGGTAACGTGCATTGCAATTTTTTTATAGTTAATATTTTTTAAAAAACATATACATCCATTAATAGTTTCTCGTAATTATCCTACGCAACATTCGTCGGATCAACATACATATCTACGTAGCTGTTTTTTTAAAAACCAAATTTTTACCTTCTCTTATAAATTATTGGTTTGGTACTAGAATCCCTTTTCATTGTTGCTAAATAGGATTTGACACTTCCGTTCTGAAATTCATCATAAATAATCGTTTGTACTTATTAACATCATTATCAAACACTAGTAGACACTTATACTCAATTCTCTTTGAAATAACATTAAATACTTAGGTCATGGTAGTTCTACATTTACTAACATCATTATCGAACAGTATATAATTTTTTCTACCACCCATTAACTGCGTTTTTGTCTATACTTTAGGCTTTAACTAGTTCTTCTACCCTTATTCCGAAATCTACGCCTTCGATTAGGTATTCTCTTTTTATCCTTAAACACCTTATAGAAAGCGATTTATTTTATCTAGTGGGTTGAGTAATGCTTTTAAATACGTAAATATCTTTTGTTATATATAAAAAAAGACTTATATATTAGTACTTGCTTTTAAAAAATTATGACAGGAAAATAATAATAATTTATGTAAAATAAAATGAGTTAACTAAAATATGTAGTTAATTTATTGTGAGGAAAAGCATGCAACTGCGTGTTGTCGTAAGCAAAAGAAAAGAAGGTTTAAATGTTTAAACATGGAGTGTCCATGGTTGGTACTTAGTTATGAACGAATGAAGAAAATATTCCGTGTGAATTGATATTTGGTATGTTTTATCAGAAGGGGGTCTAATGGTAATGGAAGACAGTTATGTATGTTATTCCGGAAAGAGAAAAATGAAATACACACATTATGAATATGAATGTTATAATTTATTTGTTTGGCAGAAAAAGTAAAAACCGCCGCATATGGAATACTGTGGGACTGCCCGAATTTATGGGTCCTTTTCCTTTGTGTTGGTGCCAAACTTGTGAGAAATGAAAACGGAGTCGTAGCTGGTCACGTTTTTATGGGCTTTCAAAAAGCAATATAGACACATAGGTCATGTTTGCAACTAATAATAAAGCTAAGTTGATTAAATCATGCAAGCCTTACTTTAACAGCAAATTAGGTGAAAGAAAGCAACCAAAAACTAGCTAGTAGTCCTCGATGAATCACGTTCCAGGTTTTTTGTTTTTTTCTTCATTTTGTTCCCTTGATTTTTTTCCCTAGCAAATTATTGTTGCCATTCTTAAAAGCCTAAATCGTGATCAAGTCCTTGTGCCTTTTCCCCTTTATCTCTTTGAACATCTCACTTTACCCTTCAAAGAGTATTTGAACGGTGGTTATAGCAAATTGGTTTTCCTCACCCTTGGTTTAATGAAAGAGACACGATAATTAATTAATTAATTAATTAATTATTTTCTTTTATAACAAGGCATGGGCCTTTTTACGAGTGCCAGTTGTGCATAGTTTTTTTTAAGTCAGTAGAAGGATAAAATGCTAAGGCTAGCTTGGGTTTGATATATGGTCATGGTGGATCTATTGTGGACTTCTCCTGACCTCAAACACCACCAAATCCATCCCAAAATAATAAATAAAAAAAATGAAAAAGAAGTTACGTATGTATATATGATTGTGACTGGCACAAGTATGAGATCATAACTTTTATATAAGTGAAGGAATGATGGGTAAATTTTTGGGAGTTTAATAGGGGTATCTATATTTGGAATGTGATTTTTACGGATTCTGTGAGGAAGGGTTCCATTGGGGAATGACTTGGGCAGCCATGCAAAGGCATTACTATTTATGTCGAAGGCTTCACATGATCCACCACATGGTCTTTGGACAGTGATTGATAAGAGAGAATATGAATTTGCACAACGAGAGGAAGTGGGTCGAGTAGGGATATTTATTGAGCCTCACCTAGAAGAGTACAATTGCAGTTGCAGTTGCATCTCACACATGGCCTCTTTTTCTATAGCTTTAGATTTTAGTATGCTAAGGGAAATTAATAATGGAGTCTAGGTGTTGAGAAGCTTTGACCGCAAGGGAAAGTTTTGATTCTTGTACTATTCAACCCTTTACATTTTAGTTGGAAGAGATCATGCATACACTTTAATTATTACCATTATTCCAAACAATTAGACATTACAAGAAAGCAAATGCTAAAGGGCAGGCAAACAAATTCAAGGACACATGAATATCTACATGCCTCCGTTTTCCTTGGTCTGTATATTCAGGCATTTTGTGAGGTTAACTTTCTGCTTCTTTCTTCGTAAAAGATTGCAAAAGATACCGAAATATATTGAGTCGGTGTCTTCAAATTGTAGGCAAGTTTTCATCAACTTTGGAGGGTATGGTGGTACCTTACCCTGCTTCTTGCTCTTTTAACTTTTCTCTTTTGCTGGACCATAGCTCTGAAAAGGTCAATTAACTCGTATATGTAAAGTGTTGCTCCCCCTGCCTTGTCCCCATTGGGAACTAATAGCATGTACTAGGACAGCATGTGTTTTACAAAGAAAAAGCTCTTACGTTTAGCAATAATATCCAAGGAATATTTCACATAAAACTTATCTGGGTCCAAGTGAAAATTGTTCTCTGAAACAAAAGAAAAATAAAGGATTGGTACAGGAAGGTTGCAATGTTATTACTCAAGAGAATATTGGACTTCGTTTATACATTAATCTCAAATAGTTTGCTACTCCTGATTATAGAGAAATTGATGATTAGAGACAAACTTGTGTCTTGTGGTGTACTGCAAGAAAGGCCCTTTACCACGCAATAATGAGTATTGTGGGCATGCAACATGATTATGATGCCCACAACCACAAGTTTCTTGAAACGCTCAAATCTTCACTTGTTATCATTTTCTAAACTGAATGTACATGCATAGGAATTTTGAAACAAAAGATTTTTTGCTCAGAAACTTTCTTCCTAACTTATTCCCAGCTTCCTCGTTCGCAGGTTTAACAGTTGAATGAATTATAATGATTAAAGCTTATAATATACATCTAGGCGGGTTATGAATTATGATCCTCTGCAGTTGAAATAGACTATCTCAAGTGTACAAAAAATTTATTTCATACAAAAATAAAATTTATAAACACATTGAAAATTATGAGCCATACAATTTATACGCTCTTCGCAGTTTCTTTTCTACCTGACCCTCCGCAGGATATCTCCGTTCATTCTAGTTATCCACTTATTTGTGACGCAAATTTTGAGTATGAAGTTGTGAGTCTAATCTTCATCTGCAAAAGTAAAAAAATTCAATTTTATTCGTTTGATTTGACTCCCTCCTTGTCAATTTCCCATTTCAACAATCACAGCCTAAAATCTGTAGCTCAGAAGTTTTTGTTTTTTTTTTTTTTTACATGGAATGCCTCTGTTACCACTTAATTACCGATTCTAGTTTTATCTCTTTTATGTAAAGGTATATGAAAAATAAGCAATTGGTTTGTGCTACTTAACTATAATACCAGGTAATGTAATGCAATTGTGAATCTGTTCTTTTGAGGAATAAATATTTGCTACACCTCAGCAGTTGCGAACTGGAACAGTGAAAGCCGAAAAGAAAACCCATTTGAAATAAAGTTCAAATAAAATGACTTGCTACATCGTTTTTACTTGTACATCTTCACTTGTTCAAAAGTTCGTGTCTGAAAACCTCTCCAAGCTTCAAAGATTCTGATTTTGCACCTACATAAACGGTACCTTATATGGCAATTTAGTTGACCCTTTTCTTCTTGTTCGTGAAAAGAAGAACAAGAATCCAACACCTAGAATCTTTACTTTTTCTTTATACTCCATACGTCACACTCAGGAGATAAACCAACTAATTCAGCAAAGGAACGTGGTATCAGAAGTTGTAACTTTTTAAACCCCCGAAAGATGAAGAGCATAAAGGAAGAGCAAGAACGTTGAACACTATAACTTTAGATGATTAAATTTAACCTTTGATAATTTTCAAACATAATCCATTAGAGGAGGAACCTTTACCCTCAAGATACACAACAGAGGTTTTCCGGCTAACTAAACCAGGCCTACAAATGACCCTCTCTTAAATATCACTCGCACTAAAAATTGAAAAATAATCATCTACAGATTCTGTACAATATTGATGACTAAAGAGTAACATTCAATAACAGTAAAACCACATATGATATATTTTTTTCTTTTTGATCATATTACATATGAACTATAAACAGATTATTGACTGCAATTTACAAAAGAAAAAAAAAACCCATGCAATTCAGCTTCGCATCAAGCAAAAATGTGTCACTGCTCGCCATTGTTTATCTTGATCTCTATAAGTTCCTCAATTGATTGACGGCATATAGGGCATTAATCTGATTGAACCCGCAAAGCTTTGGCACGCTCACCGCACATACACTGGAAAATACAACAGATGATCTGAGAATAATCAAAGTAGTAAAATGAATATAATGCAGCATAATACACATATGATGTGAAATATCAACTCTCTATAAGGATCTCTAGTGAACAATTATTATATTCCTGCTAACCAGAAGAAAGAGAAGCACTAGACATCAAATTCTCCCATGGCATATAGTGCTGACAAATAACATTGCATTCTACAATTTTAAAGAATACATGAATGATCAGATAACAACTAGGGAGATCAGAACTTTGAAACCATATTGAAGGAGAACGGCCTTTATTTTCTACATGCAAACCGTTTTCAGATACAGAATGATGGTAAGATTGTGTGCATGAATCATCACTAATACATCATACTACGAGTTTAAGATGTATTTATTGCTTGAAACTGAGTAACAACATTATTAAACAACACATAGAAGTTGGTTTGACAAGATATCATACCATATGTCGGCAGGGTAAGACAGGAGTGTCCTTGGGTTCAGTCATGCATATTACACACTCCTTCCCAGGATCATTATCATCAAAATCTGCTGCTGTTGAACTTCCTATTCCATATAACTCTCTAAGCTCATAACGAACATCATCAATCCACAGAATCTGCCTAAGGACTTTTACCTGGAAAGGACCAATGCCATTGCTTTTCTCTAAGACAGCTTGAGTTATTTGCATGTGAGGGGATGCATCTGGCACGGAATTACTACTAGTTTCATCTGCCAAAGGAGTTCTTAAACTTGTTTCAGCACATATGACAAGGGGAAACACATCTTCTCCGGGTGAGGGCCGAGAAAGATTATCTAACTCAAAGAAACCTAGGTCAATGCCCGTTCCTGAAGGCTGACAAAATTTATGGCCAGTTCCTTTTTAAAGGGAATGTGATTGGCTCAAACATATCTGGAAATAGGGGAATAAACCTACATTTTTCTTCTTCTTTGGCTAAGTAGAAGATTGTAATGCTGCCCGTTACAAAAGAAAGGAGTATAAAAGTTAGGCAAGCAGAAAAGCTTACATCATACACATTTGATATTCATTCCATCTTCAAACATTATCTTTTCAGAACAATCAATTAAAAATAAACAATCAATCAATCAATGTTTGCAACTCTACCCCATAGAATGAATAAGAGTGGAAGTTGGGGTCAAAAGAAGATCTAAAATAGTTGTTGAAAAAGAGAGAGAAGTGGGATAACCTGCCATCATAAAGGGCATCGAAATGAAAGGAAATCAAGTGGTGATCTGGGTTGTTAGGATCGAGGTGGAGAACTGTTTTTATGCAAATTGACATCGTTCCTTATCTTCTTAGCGCTTTGATGATCAACATAGGGTGGTGGCGAAGCACGAGTTCCACTTCCACCCTCATTTGGGTAAATACTGAAGAGTGGTGGTAGAAGCACAAGGGTTAATTGAAGTAATAAAGTAACCTTGCGGCAGAGGTGGAGGGTGAAAGTAAGCGTTTCTTCTTCTTCTTTTCTTCTTCTTCTTCTTCTGTTTATGTTTATGTTTCTGTTTCTGTTAGTATTAATGTTACTCCATGAAATTCCCATCCCAAAGAAATAATAGCTGTCAGGTGCAGCTGCAGATCCGATGACTCTTTGAAACAGCCATTGCTACCAATCACCATTTTTTAATACTTTACTTTCCCTTCTTTACTTCTCCGCCTATCAATTACCTAACAATTACTAAGTATTTATTGTTTTTGCTTTCAATTTTTTTAAATAAAACCAATTTTTAATTTTAATTTTTGGTATTTCCAATTTTCAAATACAAATATCAAATCTTAAATCTAAATTATATAAATTATTTGTTACTTCTTCTTATAATGATAATTATTATTTGTAACAATAGTAATAATAATAATAAAATTGATTAGGTTAAAGATTAATAGTTACCGTAATCATAGATCTTTTAAAATAGATAAAATAAAATTTGAATATTTTTTTTATAATTAAAAATAAATTTTTTTTTTTTCAAATTAAGTTAAAAGTATTTTAAAATTAAATTAAAATTCAATTCAAGTTCATATGGCATGATTTAAGGAGGATGAAGCGCAATTAAAAGGATATTCAACCAAAGTTTCCTTTAGTACAAGAAGTCAACCCCTACCCTTGCATATATGAGGTTCCAAGTCCATTATCTAGCATACCAAGTTTCCTTTAGTACAAGAAGTCAAGAATTATAGATCAATCTACTTAGTGATTAAGAAAATTAACTACGCTGTTTCACTTAATAATTGCCAAAATACCTTCCGTAAATACATTGGTGTTCATTAGAAAAATTCAAGACATCCTTCTTCGATCGAATTGGGTAGTCCATCTTCATCACACCTTACGTAAAGGAAACTTTTGTGAAAAACTCCCAAGTTAACAAGGTTGTTTCACATGAATCTGAATTTTGTTTATTGGACCTCTCCCACACCACACATTCTTCTCATCCTCTGAGCTAATGCTATGGATGTTCTTTTTATTCCTAATTACTTGTGCTTTGTTATTTCATCATGCTGTACCCAAAAAAATCTGCTTAGTGATTGAGCACCACCTCTTTAACGTCTGTCTCTTGATACATGGTTTTTTTTTTTAACTCTAAATTTTATTTAACAAGTCAATTTTAATAATTGCAATTTTTGGTGATCACACATTCACACACGGTGCTTGGCGGGATCCCAAAATTTGGGAATGTTGTCATACCTGGTTTACATGACAAAAATACCAAACTCAAAATTTAACATTATAATATAAATTATTATTTGGGCTGGTTATTGTATAACCGCCTCTAACTTTATCCAATACGCAGATATTTCTTGATTACTACAATATCTTAAATTTTCACAGGTACATTTAAATTTACATATACCCTATCTCTATTTTGTTTTTATTTGGACGAAACAAAATTTACAAAAGAAAGTGATTAGAAAATCCCAAGTCAAAATTTGTATACAGCTAGATACAAGTGTCATTTACTAACAAGTCAATCTCTTATTTCTGCATACAATACAAAGACATGGGCAGAATAAATGAGTTAAGATTTCAGTTTCAGCAATTATCAATGCTTCTTGTCTATCAAATCGGCTTCTTTTATTCTATAACATCCTCCCATTGACTAACAACAAAACAGAAAAAAGAACTACGTTATAACAAAAACCACATCAGTGTGATCAGGAAGTTCACTCTTATGTTACCAATACACTAATTAAAAATGTAATCACGAACCATTGTAGCACACATCATGGGAAAGGGGGTGGAAGAAACCCAAAATGAAATAAAAATGAAAAAATGTAACTTCTAACACATGACAAAACAAACTTGAAAAATAAGCTTAAGAGTGAAATTCAAACTCTAGCAGAAATCTGGCCTTGTTCTCTTACGAACTGATATAGAACCTCTCTGATGGTCCCAGAAGATTTTGATCTCAGAAGAATCCCTGAGATCCTCGAGGCTAATATACTGCTGCTTAGCCATCCTTAAGGAATGACACCCTGTGTCATGAATCCAAATATAAGGGTGGCAAGTTTCATCATAGTAATACAATAAGTTCTTCAAGCTCCCACCAACAGTAGTGCCACTCCTTCCAGGCATATATGCCTTATATATGGTTTTACATTTGAGTCTTTTAGAAGACCCTGGCTTCAACGTGTGAATCTTCTTCAGTATTGATCCCACCCTTATTTGCAGCTCCACTGGTCGATCACTGAGGTTCCATATCCTTGTCCCATATCCAGAGCCTTGAGTGTGGTCACGACAGCTATCAAAGCAGCCACCAAAAGATAGAAGGTTAAAACCTTGCACTTTCCCCATGAGGGGCTTGAACTGCTTCTTGTTTTGATCACCAACTTAAACAAGCAATATATGTTTTTGCGTTATAGAGACTTCACTATGTGTATATAACCAACACATAAATGATTCTTTATGTGATAAAGTATAGTTACTTTGCAAACTAAGGGGTCTCTCAATTCTGAGGCTATGGAATGGAATGGAATGTGTAACCCTCACAATGACAGAATATTGTTTGGCCCTTGCATCAAGGAAGTGATAGGGTCCTTAGACGCCAAGATTCAACAAGAAGACAGTAGAAAAGTTTATTGGCACTGACAAAATTATATAAAATTGCTACAATAGCTTCTCTTTTTTCTTTTTCCTTTGTTTCTTTGGGAACGAAAAAGATGCTATTGGAAACAGTACTACGCATTCAAAGATTCATGATGAGGTCTCATATGATGTTGCCCCACCTTTATCGCGAGGGTGGGTTGCTTTTGATTTAATCCAAGTTGAATAAATAAACATTAGCTGCGCAAGAAATGCTTTTCTTTTCTCTTACCTGTGCTTTGAGCTCTTAACTTTACACTTTCCTGGCTGAAGATTTTGACTATTTTTTGTTACCCTTGGCAATGAACCTGGTAACGAGTATGACCTGAGTCTGTTGGTGTTGGTTGGAACAAACTTATAGATATATAGGGTAGTTAATGTTAGTTGCTACCAGTCATATTCTGTCAGATTTTGTACAAAAATATTAATTCTGCCAGTCATACTACTTTGCTTCACAAATGTAAAATAAACAACAACAACCCAAGTCTTTTCCCACCAGATAGACTTGACTATACGAATCAAACGAGTCATAATATTTTATTGAAAATTATAAACAAATTATTGACGTCTAAGTTCTTGGTTGTTTCTTATTCTCCCATCCATGTACCTCTAACGACTAGATTACCCTACATTTTATCTATTTTCCTTATTGAGATTTCTCTGTTTTCTCTATACAAGCTTAAACCACCCAAAACCAAGATTCTCCACACATAAATGTATGGTAATAAAAAAAAAAAAACTAGGGAGGTTAAATATACATAAATAATAGTAACAATTTTCACTATTCTTTGCTTTACGAGATATAGCTATGAAAACACTAATCAATATTTACTAAATTAAAGCTTTGCATATATAAAATGTTGGATGTATAAAACAGGCAAAAGTACAATGGTTGGAGATATGTATTACACAAGACAACTACTTTTATTTCAGCATAAGCAACAAATCTTAATGATTAGATTTGATATTTTAATAACTTCTAATCTTAATCATTTATATATAAGTATATTCTCACTCAAATAAAACTAACACTCGCTTTATTTATTCACTCAACATCTTGCCTTCAAAGACACGTTGGCTGACGGGAACTGTTCTGGAATCTGGTCTAGACATATCATATTCCCATATCTACAGTGATTAAGGTCTAACTAACTTGCCATTATTATCCTAAGATCCTTGGAAGATACGAGTCGTGATTTTATCCTTCTAAGGGAATGAACATTCTATTTATTGCGGTCAATCTCATTACTCCTTTATTAATATTTACTTACTTAAGCATTGAAGTACGCCACCTCTTTGCCATCCTAGAAGTGTCGCAATAATAGCAATATCAATAGGACTGGTTCAAGTCAGAGCAATGGAGAATATTGGTTCACCAGGCATCCAACCTATTGGATTCCAACTAAGAACACAATAAAATAGGATGACTTAGTAATGTTTGTGAATGCAAGGTTGAAAGAGTATAGACATCAGAGCACCAACTTCAAGTCACAATCCAGAGTAAAAAAGTAAAAAACATGGATAAAATTAGGAATGGTTCATATGATGAACTTTTCTGCCGCTAGACATATTTAATAACCTCATCTTAATGGAATGATTAACCATTTATGTCACAAGCTACATTTCTAATGCCAAAGCAGCCAAACTGTACAAGTAAGCAGAAGCTAGCAGCTCGTGCTAAAAAAAAAAAAAAAAAAGAATAGCCTTTAAAAGGTGGGGGTGGGGAAAGAATTTACACACTGGATTTTACTTTTCATGATTGTCTTGACCCTGATCTGTCTTATTTATGAGAGGCTGATTGAGATCTTCTGAAGGTTCAATGACAATAGGTAGGTCTGGTGAAGATGCAGTGCCATCCATATCTTCACTTTCAGTCAAGGCTTTATCTAAAGCGGACTTGGCAACCTTAGTAACCCATATCATTAGAACCACTGCACATAGCCAAAAATAATATTTCAGCCAGGTTAATCAAAGAAAATAGTGGACTCTAGGTCTTAAACCATTTTTCCAAGCTCAAAAATCTCAACTTCCATTATGGTCTATAACCAACCATAGAATCTCCAATCTAATATTTCTGTAATTATCACCACGTGAAACACATACACAATAAAATGCTAATAAAGGAACTAATCTATGTGAAAATCTTGACTCCTAACACAACTCACCACATTCCCAAATACGACAACAACCAAACCTTTTCTCACTACACCACACTCCCAAATATTGTTGAAAGTCCAAAGCAATATAAGCATAAACCAACAAAGAATAGAGGCAATGACTAGACATATTTATGTAATATGACATAAATGAATGGTGTGTTATCCCTCGTTTGCTTAAAATTAAGTCATTTTCTTTCTGTCTGCCAATCCAGTTAAAAATTAACAAGCAGCAACATAAACCCCAAAATTAGAGCCGCTGGACAGAGTATGCAAGTCTTAAGCTCTCAGCCACTCATCTGCAGCTCAGCTATTGCAGCACTGAGCTGGTGGCACACAAAGCTACAAAACCTCACATGCAAAGAAAAAAGGAGCAAGACATGCAGGAGATAGAGATAGAGAGAACAATTTCTGGATAGAGCATATTATCTATGTGGGGAAACAACATAACTTACCAGATATCAACAGGCCAGAAATGATCCAAGGCTGCATTCAAAAGAGAAATAAATATATGTTACATATGAGATAAAGCTCTCCTATTTGATCCAATCAAGAAGATCAAAAGATTGCACTCTCCAAGGCCTTTTAGATGTTCCTCAGAAAAAGATGAAGGCAAAGCTTAAAAAGACCTTAAAAGGCTCATTAATATAAGGAATAAAGGATAACATCTCTTTACCAAATGAGTCTTTGAGAACTCGCCCCAACCACATGTCACATCTGAGAGATCCTTGAGCGTAGTTCCAACATATACAAGTGCCAGTGTTATTGGCTACAACAGTAACAATATTGAAGGTATTAAGATACTGCTGTATCTGGAACTCCATCTAGTGGGCTATAATAACACACAAACCTTAGTTTATGGTGCAAACTACACAGTTTCTACAATAAATCAGAAAGAGAAACAGGTATAATTGCATATTTTGTTAAACAAAACTTGTTCAATCAATGATGACAACATGGGTCTTGTAATATAGGGGTTATTTGACGAAGAGAAGTTGAATTACATGATTATATACCAAATATACTTCCCAAGACATAATTTCAAAATCAGAACTGATGTACATAGTGATATACTAATACTCAACAGACATCAAACTTAAAGTTCCTTTTCTTAATAGCTTAATTAAATATACTATCTTCCTATTACATAAGTAACTAGCATATAATAGGTTGACTACTTGTGGAACGCATTTTTTGATCCATTCCTTTTAAATCAATTGATCTCATATTTTCAATATGTTTACACAAATCATTTTAAAGTTTAATGATATCCATATCCACTTCCATGGACGTGCTTTCAATGTGGCACACTGGCACTACAAAAAATCAAAAGGAACAACTTAGATAACTCCACAGTTGTCATGTTTTTCCATTAATCATATGCTTATGTTAATCTTAATTGAAAACAATTTAGAAAACCTTTTTTCTAATAAATAGTATGCAAGAAGTGACTACCACAAAGAAATCCAATTAACTCTTAACAATTTTGAATTTTGTAAAGAATGAAAACAGAAATTCATAGTTAAGAGTAAAGTCCCCTAGAGATAATTGATTAGAGATGAAGAAGATACCATCATTCCTAACCAGGAAGCCAGCGTGTATTCCCCTAAGGGAACAGGAGTCACAGAAAGGAGGTAATTTAAGATGCTAAATGGTACAAATGGAGCAAGCCGAAGGAGTAACGAGATCTGAAAAGACAGAGAGAAATTAAAACAGTCAGATATTCAGTTGGGAAAAAAGAAAAAAGGAACACAATATTATGAAAATAGGACTAAGCAAAGATCTAGTCTAGCACAATAATATCCTTCCTGTGCAATGATTAGTAATTGTCAAGAAATAAGTCATTAACTGAGTGACAGATATATTATAAACACTTGAGGGTAGACAGTGTCATATGACAAAGACTGGTTCATTCAGATGGATATTACTCTCCCTTTTTACTGATAGTCTGTTGTCATAGTTCTGCAAAATATTTATTGTAACTATTAGAAGAGTCATTTTTGTTCAAAGGCCCCATAGGATGGGCAGGTGGAGCTAAGCAAATTATCCACTGCATGTGGGCTACCGCTACCAAAGAAGAGACATCCACACTACTGATAGTGATGATTTCTGATTTGGTGTAACTCGTTAATAATGATCAATATAAACATGGATTTCAATCCAAAAGTATATTTCTTGATTATTTTAACAAGCAATCGAACTTATGCATCACAATTGCAGTCATTTTAAAGTATACATAATTGAATTTGATTTACATGCACTGTCTGTAAAACATTTTTACATAGACATCCAAGAGGATTTGTTCATTTTACCACATCATCCTATTCATTAAAATGATGTGGTATTAGGGTAAATTCCTATTGGATGTTTGAGTAAAAATATTTTATACCGACAATGCATATAAATTAAAATTAAACTCTACATAATTTCATGACCCACTTGCTCTACCTTGACCCAGATCAGAAACAAGAATTCCAAAAAGAACAAGATAAAAACAAGTGGAACATTAGAAAATAAACATCAAAAGACAAATCTTAAAAAATATTATTACTTAATGTTCGAGATGTAATAAAATCATTCATTTTCCTTCACCTAACAGCTTAAGCTATTGGGAGAGAGTTGGTCCATTACAACTATTATTGAGTCTACAAACCTTAAAGCCAGATCTCTGAATTGCAATTGTTACTAATCTAAACTGTGGGTAATCCTTCAACCTAGAAACAACGAGTGATTTCCCAATCTGCATAAATAGAGAAATATATAAATATGTAACCTCAGAAAAAACATATAACCATATCACAACACAAAAGAAGTGGACCAATAAGCAGCTCAATAATGAGAAAGTTTAAAGAAAAACGCAAAAGAAGAAAGAGCAACGAATAAAATGTGTGTTGTACTAATTAAGAAAATCTTAAATTCATAATTTATTCAATAGCAACTAGGAAACTAACTCTTTACTTTCTTTAACTTCAACTACTAATGAATTTGAAACTTGAAAAACTTACTGTTCTACCAAGAAGAAATGCAGCTACAGAACCAACAGTTGCACCAACAGAGTCAGCAACGAAGCCAATTGGAAGCCCAAATAGATAACCACCACCAAGCTGAACAAGAAGTATCAGGTAAGGTGACTCAACAAATATTTCTGCCTTTGCTTTATCAATTTTACTTCTTCATCAGTTATATTGCAAAGGAGATGTAATGTAATGAGTTAACTGTTTATAATGCACAAACTTTATTATATAGTATATACACTAGAAACTATAACTGAATCATTGAAGAAATGATGGAGGTGTTTGGAACTTACGTCAAACTATGGACAGACAAATATATTATAGTAAAAATAATAGTATAAAGCAACAATGTCATCTAGTTTATAAAATTTAAACAGGTAAATGATGACCATGACAAATTCAATTTAAAAATTTACAAGTTCTTAAATATGGAAATCACAAATTACAAACAATTATTTTAAAGAACAAATCTAAGCAACAATGCAGACGGGTCACAGGTGTAACACAAGTAGTTGAGAAATCCATTACTTTACAAGTTCAAAAAGGTGTGAAGTATGCCAGGGTATCAAAGATTCTTACAGTAAGTACAGAGGCAGGAATTGCCAAGATAGTCAAAGGAATGTAAGCAACTATCCTGAAAATCACTGAACAAACATGAGTTCACAAATTCATGTATTTAACTCAATTGTTATCTTGATATTTTAATATGCCCTTCTGTATATAAATAAATATATAATATTCTTTTCCATAATACCATTAACATAACTTCGCAGATCATGAAAGCACATGACAATCTACTTTAAAGATTACCTTTAAAAATTGCAGCCTAAACTAGAGCAATTACATGAATAGAAACAAGTACCACGATATGAGATTGTAAAAATGCAACAGGAGATAGTTATCAGGTTGAAATTTTAGTGGTCAATGATTAAAATTGACTTACAGAGCAAGTGGACCCCATGGCCCAAAATTTCTATCAATCCATTCCAGTAAGTCCTTCAGAATCTGTCGAGCAAAAAAAGGGTAAAAAATTCAAAATCTCCACGCAACCAGAATGGTTAGAAATGAAAATCCACATGTGGTTGTAATGAAGAAGACTATAAGAGTGGCATTGTGACTTGGATGCATGAACAATGGAGAGGGGATTCCCATACGTAAACAAGCTCGCTATGTTATAACTGACAAGATGCTATCTTCTATTATTTTCCGATAATTAACAATTTGAAACCAAACTCAAACAAAATCTTCATTTTCCAATGATACTTACTACTCCTATTCTAAAAATTGTACAAGGAGCTACTTATATTATCCATTGGCTGAAATTTCTATATGCAAAAACGACTTGAAAAATTTCCTGGCTCGTGTGAGCAACGAGACAATTACCATCAAACCCCATTTCATGAAAGAAGGCGCAGATAGAAAACGATTCTAAGCGCGTGTCTAGGAAATGAGTCAATTGAACAAAAATGCACGAGCCCCATTTCAAGTTTCAACCAAAAGAACTAAACGAACCACCCATGTATAAAAAAGTAGAGGAGTAAAGGAATGCATAAATGAAATTGAAAAAAGAAGGAACCTTGTCAAGTGGGAGAGTTACAGAAGCAAGAAGAATAGCGGCAAGAAGGAGAATCAGAAGAGTGATGTTGAGAGCAGAGGAGCAAGTGAAAGACATGGTGCTTCGTTCATTCAAACAGAAAAAAGAGAGGGTTCAATGATGATGTTCGTGTCATGGATGAGTGAGTTCTTCGTTCTTATCTCTCACTTTCAGTTTCAATATACTCCGTAATAAAATTCGGAAACAACACACTGTGCCACTTGCTTGCCTCTCTTATGTAACAACTTACTGCGCTTCTTAATTTCGTTTTGGATTTTAAATATTCAATGCCAGCATCACATACCCTGTTTTTAGCCATCTGTTATCGGCCACGATTACTTTAATTGCATTTTTTATTTTTTATTTCTTCATATCATTTTCATCTTTTTTTCGATTTTAATTCACATATTTAAAAAATAAATAATTTAAATTTTATAGTTTTAATTATTGGATTTTAGTTCTTATGATCGAATAAATAAATTTTATAAAAGATTAAATAATTAATATTATATAAGATACTTTTATATATAATTTTTAAAAAATAAATAATAAAATTGTTTATTTTAAATGAATTGTGAATCAATATTAAATAATTAAAATTGTTTTTTAAAATATAAAAAGTTAAAATACATCAACTAAAACTACAAAATATGAAAGTGTGAGATATAAGGACTATTTTTTTAAATCTAAAGTAAAAAAAAAAAGTGTGTTTGGTATTTATTTATGGGAAAAAATTAAAGTAAAAAATAAAAATTAAATTTTACTGGTTAAAATCAGAAAGAGCTTTTAAATTAAACAATAATAAATATACTCGCATTTATTTAATTTAAACAACAATAAAAAGAACTTTAATCTTTTTAACTATAGTTTATATTAGTTTTTTTTTATATATACTAGTCCTTTTCAAGGAGTATAAATATCGTTTAAAGTTATTGTTTAAGAAATATTTAATTTTATTAAATATTTATATTTACTTAAATAATAAATATTAAATTTTATATTTTAAGATAATGAATATTTTCTAATTTAAATAATAAATATTAATCTTTTATATTTTAAGATAATAAATAATTTTGTTTATTTAATATTTTTTACCCGCATTCCACTCAATAATGCCTCACTATTTAGATCTGATTTGGTTTTATATTTTTTTAGAAATAAAAAATAGTTGAAAATGTGTTTAATTCAAATTTAAAAATATTTTTTAAAAAAATATTTTTCCAGATGGGTCAAAATTATAAAACAAAAAATTATTATTTTTCTACTATAAATATACAGTGTAACATGTGTTGTTACAAAAATCTTAGAGTAATTAAAAAAAAGTTATACCACTCTTTAGGTAGTTACAGAAAAATATTCAATCACTTTTCTGAAATTATTTTAATAAAATAAAAATAGTTGAAAATGTGTGTAATTCAAATTTAAGAAAATATTTTTAAAGAAAATATTTTGTAGATGGGTCAAAATTATAAAACAACAAATTATTATTTTCTCTACTACAAATATACAAGGGAACATTTTCTCGTTACAAAAATCTTAAAGTGATTAAAAAAATCTTATACCACTCTTTAAAGTAGTTAAAAATAATATTCAATCACTTTTCTGAAACTATTTTAATAAAATAAAAATAGTTGAAAATTTGTATAATTCAAATTTAAAAAATATTTTTAAATAAAATATTTTCTAGATGGGTCAAAATTATAAACAAAAAATTATTATTTTTTCTATGTTACATGTGTAGTGTAACACTAGGTGGTTACAAAAATCTTAAAGTGATTACAAAAAATCTTATACCACTCTTTAGAGTAGTTAAAAAAAGAATCAATCACCTGAAACTATTTTAATACAATGAAAATTAAAACTTATACTAAACATATTTTTTATTCTTAAAAACTAAAAATAAAAATTACTTTTAAAAAATAAAAATAAAAATGAAAAATGAAAATTTTTTGAATCAAACAACCCTCTTATTTTTACATGTCATTTACACGTCTTTCATGTCATTCATGGTCTTGTTTAAAAATAATGATTAAAATTTATAATATAATTTTGAAATATACAAAACTAAACTAAACATCCAAGCTAATCGATTTGTTTTAAAAAGTAAGTATATCCATATCATTAAAGTGTGAGCTATTCTTTTGTATATTATGTGGATATTTTTAATTAAATAAATTTACAAATAGAGATAAATTAAACAGAATAATAGGTATATTTATTATTATTAATAAAATACTTTAATTTATTAAATATGAATAAACTAAATAGATGGAAAATTTAAAATTAAAAAAGAAACTTCAAAAATAAATTACCTGAATCAAGATACGCTACTCTTATTAATATAATGTTTTAAATTTGGAATTTAATTTAAAAATTAAATTCTAATTAAGATTAATTAGGATTATAATAATTTTAAATTTTAATTTATCAAATTTTTTATTTTTGATATAGTTTACTAAAATTTAAATCAATTTAAAAACATTCTCATTTAAAAACAAAAACTCAAATTTATAATATAAAAACTAACGATATCTATCTTTCAGCCAAGAAAATCCATGGTCTTAAAGTTTACAATGAATCTATATTACACAAGGTCAATTCGATCGCAAGAAAGAGAAATTGATTATTGGACATATGTTCAAATAAATCCAATTAAGAAATAGGTGAATAATACGCCGCAACATTCATAAAGAATTTCGTAAAGATTCCTTATTGATATATATATATATAAAATTGCTCATTGTAAAATATAGGTAAATTATAAAATCTACATTCTAAAATTACCTCAACATGTTTTTATATTTTGAATGTTTAATAAGATAAAAAGGAGAGAATTGGTGAGAAATTGAAGATGTTTAGCAAGAAGTGGAGGAAGTAGAAAAGAAAGAAGAGGGTGGAGAAGTATCTTAATAGAAGTCCAGAGCAGAGAGATGTTACACAAGAGTCTTCTTTTACTTTTTTACGCATCTTTTGTTACATAAAGTGTTAAGTAGTGTAATATAAGTTTCTAAAATTAAAAAATATTAAATAAATTTTTTATTCAAGTTTTTAAATTTAATAGTATGTTGTCTTTTTTACATTCTTAACGCTAGTTAAAATTATTACTTAAGTCACGCATGTTAGATCATTATGATTGATGAAATTTAGTTTTTTTTTTTTTTTAATTCCTTACATATAAAAAGAAAAAGAGGTAAACATCCTAATTATATAACTCTACAAAATTTTATTCTTCTTCACTTTCACCATCATTTAAATATATAATTATCCGTAGGTAGTTTATTACCCTCTCCGCATCTCACCTCCATTCAAACATACATTATATTAATTGAAAATCTAATATAAAGAAATTTCATACAAAACTAACCTTTTATCTTTATTTCTCATAATATTTAACTTTATGTTATTATTATCAATGTTTCAAATTTTTTTTTAAAAAATTTATGTTTTTTATCTTACCTTATTCTTTCATCTTATGTTTTCTGTCTTTTTTCTTTTTCTTTCTTTTCAAATTATACCATTTCTAATTTTTTTGAAAATAGATTATTTTCATCTCTTTTCAAATTTTAAATGGTAGATAATAATTTTATGACCCTTTTGATTGTCTATAAAAATAAGATAGTGAAAATTTTCTCATATATTTTGTTTCTTTTATATAGATAGTTACTTTGATATGAATTTTCTTTTTCATAATTTAGTTTTTTTAATTAATTATGAGATTGTAATTTGAAAGATGAAGTGTTGTTCCTTATCTAAATTTTCTAGTAATTTTTTATAAAAATTTTGTTGAGAGACTTTTTTTCTATTATAAAAAATGAGATATATGAAATATTTCAATTTGAAAATTTATATATTTTTTTACATTACATTCTTTTTAAATTGATTTTTTTTATTAAATAGACAATACATGACATTTTATTAAGTTGTTTTGAAATTTTACTTATTATTATTTTTATTTGATATGTATTAATGTTGAATTAAATTTTTTATATTAGTTTTATATTTCTCCTACGCGTGCAATGTGATTTTATATTTCAAAATTGTTAAATTAGGTGTCTATATCAAATTGTTAAAAAATCCACGGGTGTCTATTTGGCAAATCCGTAACACACGTATCAATATAAAATTTATGGTAGAAATTAATTTAACACATTAAAATTACATTTAAATATTTAAAATTAACTCTATTTTAAATCAACTCTACTTAACTTTAAAATAAACGAACCTAAAAAACGCATATATATATATATATATATATATATATATATATATATATATATATATATATATGCTTCTTTCTACCTATGCTCTAACATATAGTAACATTATCAATCCCTAATTGTCTTATATACTCTCACTAGTTTATCAGTTTTTATTTGGTATTGACTTTTAAGCTTTAATAAATAATAGTTCCGTTTTCATTAAAAAAAAACTGTAATAATCGGATATCAACATTTGCTAATTTAAGTAGTAAAGAACTTAATTTCTTCTTAAATAAACTCTCGATTTTTGTTGTTTTAAGTTTGCACTTTGCACAATCTCCATTTGTTTGTAATTGTTGTAACTATATGAGTGTAAAGGAAACTTGTAGAATTTTGTTCCTTATTTGGATGTTTGTCTCTTACACAAACACAAAAAGAAATGGATAGTATAAAGAAGATGGACCAATCATATAAGGAATCGATTATTAAAGCGGAATCATAAATTAATGGACTAATGCCAGTGTTTAGCGACACCGGTCATTAAACCTGTTTGTTTTAATCTTAAAAACTGATTTTGTAAAGAAATTGTATAAAAATTGGTTACACACATCCAAAACCAGACAAACCAGTCAAATACTTATTTAAATTAGTTTGTTTGAGAATTATTTTATATTTTTATTAAAAAAAAACTTAATATTATAATGATTGATATGATTTTAATTCAATGTTATGATGATAGATAATTATTTTAATTATATTAATTGTAATTGCTAATATATATTATTTTGTGCTATTGAACTTAAAAATGTTATAACACATTTATGTTTAATTTTAAATATTGTATATTATAAATTATGGACTTACATTAATAAATAAAATTTTATTTTTAATATTATAAAATTATGAATATTATATTATTTTTAATATATTATATAAAATAATATTATTTAATTATTATATATTTTTAATGTATTGAATCTTAAATTATTTACCTTGACTAATGGAGAAAGGATATTAAGAGAAAGCCAGAAACAGAAAGAAGATGATCAGATCCGAACCATAAATAAAAGAATATTCTTAGACACTCAAAAGTTATTACACTTTAAAAGACACAAAAAGAAAAAAAAAACATATATAAGTAATTTAATTGAATAATTAGTAATGTAACGTGCCAAAACATATAAGTCTTTGATATAATTAATAATGTAAATGATAGAATGAGAGACAAAGAAAAAATTGAAAAATAGATAGGCGTTTGTGATTTATGGGTTTCTAAATATCATGACCCCATAAATAAAATGGTTGATGAAGTTGGACAATCCATGTTCCATGGCAGGCATGACAGAGAAAAAAGCCGAAAAGAAAAAGAGGTGCATGTGTTAAAGATATGCCATTAGTCTATTACTGAGTGCTAAGAAGTTTAGTAAGTTTGCTGCAACATAATTAATTGTAAGTTGTAACCGTCCAGTTGCATACAAGAAAGCCATAATTGCACAAAAGCCAGCAATTCCACGTAAGTAACTAACTAACCACCAGCCTATATAGATGGCTACAAGTCATAGTAGTAATTAATTACTGCTTAGATTTTAAGCCTATGGGTACTCGAGTCACGAAAGAGATATCCAAGCAAAGAATAGGCTTTGAATAATATTGATGATCGATAGTAAAATGTGTTTTGAGGAGTTAAAATCCCCTACTTACCTACAAGTTGAACAATCTCATGTATACATAACTCACACTAACAAAAATTATATGAGCAAGAAAGAATGACAAACCTAACTTTATAGAAACAACAAAGTCCAATCATAGTGGAGACTAGCTGAATAGTCTTAAACGAAGCAAAAGGTGAGCATTATTATTGTATAGGGTGTGGAAACACAGACTTTCTTCAAATGCTATCTTGCACTTACACACAGTGCATTGAGAAGAACATGAGCCAACATAAGGTCCACAAAGTATTGATGTCCAATTTGACCATCTCTCCACTTCATTTTTGCTGGAGCTCTTCCGTAGTGAACTCCATCATTACAACGGTTATCAAAATGCCATGGAAATGTGATATCAAAGTTATCAATCACACCGGACACAACTCCTGCTTGCTTCAGTTTCTCTAACAATACAGCATTGAAGACCTCCATCTTGTTAGGATTGAATGCCAGTGATCTTGCATATCCACCAGTTGCAACTGTGGTCCGGTAAAACACTCTTGGCCATGCCAACCCCCTTTGCTTCACTGTCTCCATAATATCTCCCCAAAAGGATGCTGCATAGTCTGCTCCAACAGAGAATGCTCTTATGTTGTGCCAGTGGACGCCATCGTGCAAGCCAGAGTTCATGATCACGGTGTCTGGAATCGTGTCTTCTGAGAAATACTTCTTTAGCAAACTTTGAAACCCTTTATCTCGTAGAGAATCCAACCCCAGATAGTTCTGTGTCTCATTCCAATGCCCGTTGAAGATGCTTGTAATCCTAACTTTTTGAGAAGGGTCTCTTGGGTTGGAAAAGTTCATGTCAAATCTTCTGGGGACAGAATGTATCTCAGGCAAGTCTAGAACAAAATTGAGCATATTTCTAATTGTGTCAACATGGTTTGAATCACCCCAGAAGAAAATCCATCTGTTCTTCAAGCAATTCCAAGCAGACTCAGCTGAATACAACTTGAATGAGCAATGAGTTGAGTATACCCAACCATTACTCTCCAGAATTCCCAAGGAACCATCACACCAAGGAAAATTGCAAGGAAAATCCGGCGCTAAGCACCGGTACCTACCATCATTTCCTATGGAGCAGTCATCATTCTTGCCATGCCTTGTCCACCTTCCACTCCACACATCCCTTCCAAAATCAGAAGCCTTGCAAGCCTGCAGTTCTGGTAGCTGAACACTGCTTTTGTAGAATCTGATTGCAACATTTCGGAGCATTCGGTCATAAGAAAACCTCCATGGGGTGAACTTCAGACCTTCAAAGTGTCTATAGAGCAGGATTATGGTGAGATTATAAACCCCTTCAAAATCTGGATGAACCTGGAGTGAAATTGAGTAAGATCCATTGCTGAAATCTTTCAACAAAGGCCTAGATTTCCATGATTCCCCCGAGAGATCAACCTCAAAGTAGTCCCCACCTAAACAACGAGGCTTCCCTGAATCATCAAGTGCTTGGAAACCAAATTCATGGACATCTCCAGCTGAAAGCTCTATGACTTCCCCACCATCCAACCCAGGAATTGCAATCTCCACAGCCTTGGAATCTTTACAAGGCTCACCTCCACGAGCTGACCATTGAGCTATGAGATTTGAAGTAAAGTTGGGTTCTAACTCACTTGAAACCCAACTTGAATGCCCCTCAACTAGAAGGGACTTTTTGCCTAGTTTTTCATACACGGTGAAGTTTTTCACAGGACTGGAATGGTTTTTTTGAGGAATATATGGAGAGACAAAAGTTAAATTCTGATGGAGAAGAGTGAAATTATTAGGAGTGTGAGACCTTACAGCAAGATAATCTTGTTGATACCTCCAAGCTTCAATGATGTTCTTCACTGTGCACCCATCAATGCTCCAAACCACAACCATTCCAACCAAAACCAAAGCAGTGAGTAACCCAACACGCCAATGAAGCATTGGTATGGACCACAGAGCCCATTGGGGCGAAATCACAACCTTCTCAGGCATGGCATCAGAAAACGCCACACCCCGGAACAGCTACCGACAAGCCCACCGTCCAATACCGCAAAAGTTGCAATCTTTTGACGACAACACGCCAAACCACAAGAGTGTCTTCGAAGCACAAGTGTCGATTTTCCCAATGAAAGTAAAGAAACAAAACTTGATGAGTGAAAGAAAGGGAAAAACAAATCGTGGGATACTCACAAGTTACAAGGTATGGATTTCTAATTTCAATGTAATGTGAGAGATGGAACTGCGGCTAATGGGTCGGTGTGAGTTCGAGAGGAAAGAGAAGGTCTTTCACATTGTACTCCATGAAAGTAACTTAGCAGATTTCAGAAATATGTGTCCAAAGAAGAGATCAACCTCAAACTTTATTTATGATTTTTTTTCATTTTTATTTGCTGTTTACATACAGCTGTGGATTTTTTTCTTTTCCCTGTTTCTAATCAAAGTTGTCTTTTGCTTTATTATTATTCTTAATTCTTAATTACTCCCGGCCACTACAGTGTGGATGTGGTTTTCAAGGTGGTTTCGGTCTTAAATTCCTGTACTCGTGGAATTGGATTTAACATAAAATTCGTTATGCAACATTAAATGCACAATCTAATCTCAACTCTAGAGGATTCACTGTCGTTTCTTATAATTTTTTTTATTAATCTTCTTAACATATTAAAAATATGATTTTTTAAAACTTTTTTCTATTTAACAAATAATAAATAAATGAATCTTATAAAAAATTAGAATTATTCAACTTAAAAAAAAAAGTTTACCTTCATTTGTTATTTAGAGTGTGTCCCGTTTCGTATAAAAAAAAATCATTTTGAGTCTACCAGTGGCCAATTTTTTTTTATCAACTTTGATATTCCATTAAAGGCTTGAATGATTAAAATTTGAGTATGTTTTAAGTTATTATTCGAGATTTCAGGTTGATTATTAAATATTTTAAATAATGTATATGTGGAATAATTTTATTTTACAAGTTATTTTTTAAAATTTACTTAAATCTAAATCTACATTCTTAATATGATATTAAATTTTATCATAATAATAATAATTATTTAATACTCACTATTAAATTATTATCAAATTATATAATCACGTTAGATATAAATATTAAAAATTTCATATCAGCTAATAAAATAATTTTAAATAATATATATAAGTATTGATAATCTCACATGAACCAATAAAATGATCTCAATAATTATACAAATTAAATTAATTCCTACTTAACAAGTTGATAAGGTTTTGATCTTTTAATATGTTAAGGTTTTGATCTTTTAATATTAATATTAAGTTAAGTTCAAACATTTTTTTTATTATAACTTTTGCATTCATTTTAACTTTAAGTCAATAATTTTATTTTATATACATTCCTTATCATTAGTTTTTGCCTTTTATATCCGCTTGTACTGCTCCATATATGTAAAATTTATTTTGATAATTCAAAATTCATTTTAATGACATGTTTTCAAACAATATTTTGTGTCAAAATTAATTTCCTAATATATGTTATCCAAGCAAAAACCATATTACTTTAAACTCACATTTACATAAAATTAACTGGTGGGCTAAATAATTAAATTTGATAAAAAAACTATCATTTCTCTCGTGTTTACTAAATAATGTAAGAGATTTCAAATCCAAAAATATATTGAATAGTTATCCACAACTTTAGCATTAATCTAGCAATTATTGTTGTACTTTTAATTTTACAATTCAAAATTATTGATTTAAGAAATATGTGTCTAAAAACTTCTTTTTAAAAAAATAAAACACTCGTATAATAATAATATAAAATTTTCCTTTTATTTTTTTTTAAATATTATTTTTATCTAACTAAATTATCATCGTGACTTTTTTAATCACAATTATTAAAATTGGATTAAATCAGTTGGACAAGTTAGATTGAGAATAAGTAACTAATTTCAATAGTCGTTAAATTTGGCCATTTAAAAAATCGATTAAGAACCAACCTAATCCAAATATAACAAGTAGCTAAACAAAACTTGATTCTTTATATAAAAGTAGCTAACGTTTTTTTTTTTTTTTTTCACTTATCTTGACTTCTTAGAGTTTCTCTTAAAATCATGAAAGCTCTCCCTCTCTCTATATGTAAAATATTGAATATTAATAATGATTGTCTTGCATTTATTTGTTAAGTGTGAGATAAGTATTGGAAAAAAAAAGAAAAAAAAGGAAGAGAGAGAGGTTAATAATTTTTTGATAAGATAGTAAAAATGAGATGAAATGGGAAAAAATATGTAAAGAAATTGAATTAATAAAAAAAATATATTGAGAATATACGGAATTTTGTTTTCCGGTGAATAAGAATATATGAACTTAAGGATTCATTCATTTTAGTATTGGATAAAATTCATTTTAAATGATTAAAATGTTAAATACTTTTAATTGTAAATTTTACATTAAAATTAGATCACGTTAAGGAAAATTTATTTTAGCATTTTGTCCATGGCCACTAAACTTATAATATACTTTGTTTCATTACCTTTTGTCTTCCGTGAAATTGTAAAATAATTTTTGGTCTATTTTAGTAATGAGTCTTCTTTCATAAAAATTAAAATAATTAAAATATAATATGAAATATTCATAAAAAAATAATAACTAATTTTTATAAAAATCGTAAACTTAAGACACGGAAAGAATTAAAAAAATGATTGATGCTTATAACATATTAACGGTACGACAATTATGCTTTGATATTGACGAAAGTAAGGAATCCTAAGGCGGTAGTGACGGGAGTGTTTTAAAGAAAATGGAAATTCCATTAAATTATAATTAAAGTGATTAAATATATTTTCAGTGTTACCAAAATTATATTATTAGTTCATAATATATTAGCGCATTTTGTGTTAAAAAAAATATATTATGTTGACAAATTTGTTGAATAATATGATATGATTGATATTGTGTATTTATGCTAATATTTTTTATGGTGAGAATCCATCAAATTTAAACCAAATAATTATTGAGTTATTTAATCAATTCTTTCCCAATTAATCTAAGAAAAAATAGTTTTATTTTCATAAATAATTATGCAAACATTATGTGATATTTTTAATTTCATAAATTTATACAAAAATCAGTAAAATATATAAGATTTTGTTGTTTCAATATTTTGTAAAGTCTTTGAAAAACGGTGCATTTGCAATCAAAATTATTTGTGAAAATAGGAATTAAAAATAGAAATACTTTTTTAAAACCAAACATGAGACCGGTTATTGGTTAATAAATGTCTTAAGTAAAACAGTAATGAGCATATTTTATTAATATAGTTTTAGAATATATATTAAATTAATTTGTATTTTATATATTAAATATTTGAGTTAAATAGACATATATTGTTAATATATTTTTTTACACTGTCAATTAATAAAAAATATTTTTAATTTTATTTATATAATTTTTTAATAAATACTTATAAGACAAAATAAAAAAATTACATTAACTAAAATTTTCTCATAAGACAAAATCAAATTATAACTTTAACTTTTTGAAGAACTTAAGTAAAATAATTTTATAAAAAAATTAAAATGTATAAAATGATTTTAAATTACGAGAGATATTCAATTTATTTTACTTTGTTATTTTTTCTTATAAATATTTATAAATACAATTTATTTAAATAAGATTTTAGTATGACTTTTGAAGTACTATTATTAAAATTAATAAATTTATTATTTATTCTTAATATTATTTTTTTAAGAAAAAAATGTGCATTTGACTAATATCCTGTATTTAAAAAGAACAAATAATGAATACATTAATAGTATAAAGTTTTTTAAATTTTATAAATAGTCATGTATAATAAGTTTATTAAATTTTATAATAATAATTTTTAAAATTAAAATTTAATGTTTATATGGTCAATATAAAATATTTTGCATTATTAACTAATTATAAATTATTATCATGTAATTTTTAGGATAACTATTATAAAAATTAATAAATTTATAATATATGTCAATTATAATAAAATGAAGTTTTACACGGTTACTATGTGTATTATTTATTCTGAAAAGATACTAAAAATATTTTTTAATTAATTAATAATATAAAAACTTTGATTCTAACCATATATATAGAAAAAGTTGAGGAACGAGATAGCGGTGTTGAGTCTAGTCTGCACCGACACATGCTACTGTTGGAACTCATGGGGGGCATTTATGTCATTCCAATTATTATAATTGAAATATGAAGCATCGTGGATTTTTTCTTCGTACCGTCCATTTGTCCCACTCAGAACCACAAATGTTTTTTTTTTATTATTTTTATTTTTTATCTTCGCACAAAAAATACAATAATACAGCACTTGTGTCGATTCCTGCCAGAAAATCACTGAGAGAAACTTATATGGTGGGAGTGGCGGCTTATTGAAATTTGCACCATTTCATCAGTTTTTGGAAATTCCAGTGAAAATAAAACGAAAAATAAGCAATGCTTTCTTATTATATCATTCGATCATAAAATATTATGTCTTATAAATTTATTAATTTTTATATATTTTTTAAAAATTATATTAATAATTATTTGAAATTATTTATATATTTATTATCGATTTGTGCATAGTATTAACTTAAAATAAAATACACGGTATTTGCTACTCTTAATATGCATAACAATTCGCATTTCTAATAATTAATTCTATGTCAAAACTAAAAAGTTATTAGCTACTGGTCTCTAACATTTTAAGAGTGTGATGACACATTAAAGAAAACTCAATGATCAACTAGTTAGAAAATAATTTCTATTAATTGTTTAGATATAATATTTTAATATAATTATATAAGTTAATTATTTATTTAATGATTAGAATATAAAAAATATAATTTAAGTGATATTTTAGATTTTAAAAAATTGTTATATGAGATTAATGAGTGCAACTTATGTTAACCTATTAAGAGAAAATAAAAATTTTACATAAACTAACACATAATGAATGATTAGGAACTCTAACATACTAAATAAAAAATAATTTATGCTCTTTTTATCATGAAAAAAATGAATGTTCCTTGAAAAATAATTTGATTGATGAATACTATGATATTATTAAAATTTTCGCTATATTTTTCATAATCTCGTAGATTCATAAATTTTATTGAATTTGGAAGCCTTGATTATATGACATAATATAATAATTTTTTTTAGAATTTATAAAGATAGAAAATTCTAACACGATTATAATTTTTTTTAATCATACAATAAATATATAAAATGTTAATTCTATCTCTAAAAAATATAAATAACTTTTTTTTAATATATTATCATCTATTAACATAAAAGAATAATACAGTATAATATTCATATAAAAAAAAAAGTGTAACTATAAAAACGATCGGTAACATAGGAGGAATTTATATTGTGAGTGGGTATAAGTTTGTGTGAAGGTAATTTCTTGTAAAAATAAATAAAGATAACGGTGGGTCTAAGTACTTTTTTTGATAATTTCATTACATGGGTGTAAGTAATTTATTACCCACTGTTTCGTACCTACATGTAACTAAGTTGAATACTTAAATATTTAAGTTTTATTTATGAAAACAAATATTAAAACCTGACTTGTTTATTCTAACAGTTAAATTTAAAATTGAAGAGGGCTAGTAATGTTCTCAAAGATACTTTTTATTGTTAATAAATATTTACTAAAATTATAAATAAGATTTATAAGATAAAAAATGAGATTTATAAAAATTATAATTTTTAATAAATTTTAATCAATAATAAATTATATATTTAAAAGAGTACGTTGAAACATTTTTCTTTAAAATTTAAACTTTAGTTAAAAATTATAAAATTTGGATATAAATCATAAAAAAAAGACTATGCAAGGTGTAAAATGATTTTATATTGTCATTTAGTTACAAATAATTATATATAATAAATTTATTAATTTTTATAATTAATAACTTAAAAATTATACAAATAATAATTTATAATTAAATGAATGTGAAAAAAATATTTTATACCATAAATATATAATTATTAAACTGATAAATCATTTATGGATTCACTAATTTACCCCCTCTACCCGTGGTCCCCGTATACATAATGTAACATATTAAATTTAAAATAAGAAAACAAATATTTTACTTGTATAAACAAGTTGATAAATTTGATACTTCTCATTGAAAACATCAAGTCCTATTTGAAGTATCATTACTCAATAATGAATTCAGAAAATATGCAAGGGATAGCTAAAATTGCCTAAACTTTGATATTTGTAGATGTATTATAAAAAAATAAAGACTACAATTTTTAATTAAAAAAAGCAATATTTGTATATATTTTAAAAAATAAAGGAGGAAAGGGTTAGGGCACATCTTTATCCCTGCTTCCATCCGTCCCTGTTCTTAGTCAGAGGTCTCTCTACAGTTCACATCAGTTAAAGACACCCCATCTTTGTTCAATACCAATTAGCGTAATAGCTAGAGATAAATTTATTTTGTAATTAATCAATTTATTATGTTGAACTTGAATTTAACTACACTATTCTATTTTTTATGTTATATAATAATGATTACTTTTTTTAATTGAGTGAAATGTATTTTTTAATTAATAATATTTATTTTATTGATTTCCATTGTTATTTTCATTAATAAACTAAACCCTATTAGAGCCTACACTAATAGGTCTTATTTTTAAAATGTAAATATGAAAACTAATACTCTAATACCATATCATTGTCATTCCAAAAATTGGCAGTTTAAAAAGGATTGTTTAACGTATTTTTGATAAGGTGAGAGAGTGAGTTATTATCTCATGGGAATAATATATGTGTTGATTTTATAATAAAAATATGAATAAATGGAGAAGTAAAAGGAATAATAAGTTGGTAGTGTGATGAGAATAAAATAATGAGTTATATTATTAATCATAATAATAGTATAAATAATTCAAAAAAAATAAATAAAAAGGAAGTCACGTAAACTAGATTTTAGCAAAACAGAACTAACTTGTTTTTAAAGTTTAGGAACCATTTATTGACTATGATGCTTATCCGTACAAAAATATATTTTTAACATTCCTTGTTTTAGGAACTATAAACTCAAATTATTTACCTTAAAAGTTTAAATTTGTTAACAGGTAGTAACTTTGTAAACATGTCAGCTAATTGATTTTCTGACTTGTAGTAAACTAAGTTTCCTTCTCCACTTGGTTGCATTTCTCTTAAGTAAAGTTTGATGTTGAAATGTTTAGTCTTCCCATGACACACCAGATTGTTTGTAATTATAATTGTTGTTTGGTTGTCAACAAAAATTTCATTTTTATTTTTCTGCTGCATATGTAGATCACATAAAATCTTCTTCAACCATAAAGTCTGATATATAGCTGTTGTTGCTGCTATGAATTCAGCCTCTGTAGTGGAAAGTGCTACACTCTCTTGCTTTTTTGTGTACTAAGAAAACTCCATAGCCTAGGCTAAAATAGTATCCTGAAGTACTTTTCATGTCATAAATGGATCCAACCCAATCACTATCAGAGAATCCATAAAAACCTGAATTCTTGACATTTATCAAATTTGACATCATAATCGACAGTACCTTTAACATACCTTAATATTCTTTTTGCTACTCTTAAATGCATTTCACTGGCACAATGCATAAACCAAGACAAGAGACTTACAACAAATAGAATGTCCAACCTTGTTGTTGTGAGATAAATTAGACATCCAATCAAGCTTTTATAATATCCTTCATCAATTTTATCAGAGCCATCTTCCTTGCTCAACTTCTCCTTTTGATTCATTGGTGTGCTAACAGATTTGCATTCTTCCATTTGAAATTTCTTCAAAATTTCTTTTGCATATTTTCTTTGATGGATAAACATTTCATTCTCATTTTGTTTGATCTCAATTCCTAGAAAATAAGTCATGAGACCAAGATTTGTCATTTCAAAAACTTGCATCATTTCTTGCTTGAACTTCTCAACTAACCTTTTGTTATCTCCAGTCATTAAAAGATCATCAACATAGAAGAAAACTATAAGAATGTTATTTCCCTTATGTTTCACATAAAGAGTGGACTCCAACAAGTTTTTTGCAAAGCCTATACTTAATAGGTGATCATTTATCCGGCTGTACCAAGCCCTTGGCGCTTGTTTTAGGCCATAGAGAGCCTCTTTGAGAAGGATAGACTTTATCTTCTTCACCTTATTTCATGAGTCCTTCTGGGTACTCCATATATATTTCTTCTTGTAGTTCTCCGTTTAAAAAAACTGATTTAACATCTAATTGGAAAATTTTCCAATCTTTTTGTACAGCTATTGTTAGCACCAATCTAATTGTATCTAATATAGAAACAGGAGCAAAAGTGTTAGAGTAATCAACACCGAAAATTTGTGCATATCCTTTAACTACGAGTCTGACCTTGTACTTGTTGATTGAGCAATATGCATTAAACTTTGTTTTGAAAACTCATTTAACTCCAATGACTTTTATATCTTTAGGCTTGTCAACCAACTCTCATGTCTTGTTTTTTTGTATCATGGACATCTCTTCCATTGCAATTTTCTATTTTTGGATCTTTTAGTGCTTCCTCACAGCTAACAGGTTCACAAATTGCTACATTACATCTTTGATAAATGTCAGACAACAGTCTTTTGTCTTTGATTGGAGGTTCATCTTCTAATTCATTATGTAATAACTATGTTGTTTGCTTTCTAGGATAATTATCTCCAATGTTGTGAAAGGACTTAATTGTTTTTTGTGAGTCCTTCCAATCCCATTGTTGACCTTCATTGAAGTACACATATCTAGTGATTGTCATTTTTTTTGGTTTGAGGATGATATACTTTGTAGGCTTTTGAAACTGAACTGTAACCCATAAAAATGTCCGAAATTGCCTTCTTGTCAAGTTTGTCACACTTAACCTGTGTAACATGTGTAAAGCAAACATAACCAAATACTTTAAGAAAATTTAGTCAATGTTTATACCTATACCAAGCCTCAAATGGAGTTTTGTCTTTCAAGGCCTTGGTTAGAAGCCAATTTTGCAAGAAAACTATTGTATTAGCCGCCTCTGCCCAAAAATGTTTTAGGTAGCTCCTTTTTGTGCAACATGCATCTAGTCATCTCCATCATCAATCTGTTTCTCTTCTCACTAAGTCCATTTTCCAGAGTATATAGAGCTGGTAGTTGATGTTCAATCCCAGCTTCTTCACAAAATTGATTAAATTGTGTTGATGTATACTCCTTCCCATTGTCCAATCTTAGAAATTGAACTTTACAGCCACTTTGAGTTTCCACCATTTTCTTGAACTTCATAAATACTCTATCCACTTCATGCTTGGATTTCAAGAAAAAAAAATCCAGCACATTCTTGTAAAATCATCTATGAAAAAAATAAAGTAGAGACTACCTTGCAATGATGGTGTTCTTTGAGGTCCTGCCACATTAGTATGAATTAGCTACAATTTTTTAGAGGCTCTCCAAGCTTATTTAGGGAATGGCTTTTTGATTTGTTTACCAAATTGACAAGTATTACAATTTGAAAAATTATTCTAAAGTATTGATAAACCTCTTGACATGTCTTTCTTCTTCATATTCAGCATTCTTTCAAGATGGTAATAACCAAGTCTCTTGTGCCAGAGTTTTATGGGACTGACTTGAGCGTAATAGGCTATCAGCTCCTTTTGTGTTGGATCAAATGAGAAGCTTTTATCTTCTATTTTTACCTTTAGAACCTCTCAGCCAACAATGTCATAAATAAGACAGTGTTGATGTTCAAAGGACACTTTAAATCCCTTTTTAATTAACTGACCTATACTTAGCAAGTTTTGGTCAATGTTAGGTACATAAAGAACATCTGATATTATTTTTGTACCTAAATTTGTAGAAATTTTTATTTTTCCTTTTCTTTTGCAGAAATATGGCCACCATTTCCTATTTTGACCTTTGAGACATTAGTGAGCTTCAAGTCCTTGAATAGAGACATGTCGTATGTCATGTGGTTTGTACAACCACTATTAATCAACCAGCATTATGAATTACTTCCTATAGAAAAACATGTTGCAACAAACATATGATCTTCTTCGTTTTGCTCCATAACTTAGGCATTGGCTTCATGTTGCTAAAATTTGCTTCTACAAATTACAACTTCGTGTCCAAAATGATTGCACTTACTACACTTTGCTTCTGGTCTTTTTCAACATTTGAACGATGGGTGACCCCTATTTTTGCAATGCTAACAAGGTGGGTAATTTTTTCTTTGACCCTTACCTTTGTTTTGGTTGTTTGCACTATTTTCGCCATTTACTGGCTGGTTCTTCTTAAATTATTTATTTTTATTGGTTCTAATATTATGATGCTTGGCTGGTAAAGCACCTTCAACAACACAATCTTCTCTCATCAACCTTCACTGCTCTTGTACTTACAAGGCATGTAGGACTTCTGCCAAAGTGATCTTAGACAGATCCTTTGTGTTCTCCAACGAGGTTATAGATGTTTCATACCTCTTAGGCCTGGTTATCATAATTTTTTTAACTATTCGAGAATCAGTAAAATCACTTCCCTATGCCTTATCTTGTTGGAAATACCCAACAATTTATCCAAATATTCTTTTATTGTCTCAAATTCTTTCATCCTCTGCAACTCAAATTCCCTCATTAAATTAAGCACATGCATGCTTCATATTCTTTCATCTCCAGCATATTCCTTCCTCAGATAATCCCAAATTGCTTTCGCTGATTTGAGAATCATGATTTTTGTGAAGATGGTTTGAGAGACACCAGCAAATAGACATGTCTTTGCCTTTGCCTTTCTTTCTTTTTCTTTGTGACTTCTGATCTAGGCCATGATTTGATTATCTGGCAGAGGAAGAACGTCTTGATCCTTTTCTATAGCTTCCCAAAGATCCAAAGTCTCAAGGGAAGCTTCCATTTTGACAACCCAGAGATTATAGTTTTCCCTATCAAAGACTGGGAGAACAACTTGGGAAAAGTTTGTTTCAGAATCCATGGTAATTTAAAACACACATAGGTCCCTTAAGAAGAGAGCATTGATACCAATTGTTGGTTTTATAGCAAAAATATGAATAAACAAAGAAGTAAAGAGAGTAATATGTTGGTAGTGTGATGAGAAGAAAATAATGAGTTATATCATTAATCAGAGCAATAGTATAAATAATTAAAAAAAAAACACAAAAGAAGTCATGTAAACTAGATTTCAGCAAAACAAAATTGACTTGCTCTTAAAGTCCATGAACCACTTATTGTCTAGGATGCTTATCTAATAAACTAAAACAATAAAAAAAAAACTTACAGTTAGAAAAGCATATTTTTAACAATATGTTCTAATGTGGGAACAAAATGTGTGATATTATCATCTAATAGGAGAAATCTATTTTATTGAACATATCTACATCTAAGTTGAGATATAGATACCTCCATTTGGGATGGAGAAAAAAATAAGATATCAATGCATAAGTATGAACTCATAGATCTTAGTGAATTTTGAGACTCATATTGGTTATAGGAATAAAAAAGATAAGTGAATTTGAGATTTCTAATTAGTTTAAGACTTATACTTGCATTTAGAACCAAAGGAAAAGTGAATTTGTGATTTACAATGAGTTTGAGATTCACACTGATTCTAAGAATAAAAAAGATAAGTGAATCTAAGATTTATATAAGTTCTAGAAACCAAAGAATCAATTCGAGTGGTTTTGTGAATCACAATGTTGCTTTTAATTGATGTAGTGATATAATATTGGAGATGAGCATGTTATTGTATTTTTATTTATTTGTATATTCAAAAGTCTTATTTGTAGTTATTATAATATTATAGAATGTTGATAATACGTTATTATTTAATTTATACACGATCGTATCATAAGAAAATTTTATTTAAAATTATACCATAATTAGATTTTTGATTATCGCATTAGTAGAATGTTATCTTAATATTATATTTTATCTTATTAAAATCATAGTTTTGTAAGTGTTTTTTTTATCTTTATCATGGGTGGCTATTATAAGGCGTTGCATTTTTTTTATCAGATCCTGATTTTTACTTCAACTAAAGATCAAAGTGCTTAAGAAACTTCATCCACGGAAGTTATTAGATCTATAGATTCAGAACATTGCTTCGGGTGAATGCCATACATGTGAATGACTGAATGAGGTGTGCGTACTTTCTTCAATACGACAAACTCAAGTTGCTCACCTCTACAACGGTATATTAGTGGAACAACATACCTGGAATGCAACATAACCCTATAAAAATACTATTCATTTTGGAATTATATTTTCTCACTTTCGGTCATTAGCATCCGCACATGCACGGCGCTTCTCCTTGTGACATTTGTCGCATTTACGTTGATTTTCAGTTCTTTCTGTCTCTCTCTCTATATATATATAAGCCTTTCAGTCTGTTTCCCAAGAAAGTTCCTTTCTACAAATAAACATCTCACCACTTTCCATTCGCGAACAGCTGGTTCCACATCTCTTGACCTTTGCTATGGCACCTAAGTCATTGAATATTTCATTTATTTATTTGGACAGAAAAAGCCATGGAACATTTTATCGTGATATATATAAATTCGATGTGTATGATTTCGACGATATAACTAATCATTTTGACATACATTTTTTTTTATTGTTGCGGATTAAGTAATGTACATTCAACTATACAGGCGGGAGAAAAGTTTTACCCAGTAAAACAGCGAACAAACTTTTATTAAAGTGATGGATACGAAGAAAAGTGGAAGTTGCAGCCTCTCAACACAACCCACAAACGCACTCAACCTCTCAGCTTTTTGCATTAGACGCGTTACGATGCTGTGATGAGTTTAAATGTCGCTATACATTCATGGAATCAGACAGGTTCAGCTAAGCCACGAGTTGATAGTGCTATGAAAGATTGCTAAAAAACACAAATATATGGGGACGCTCTAGCATTCTGAGATTGATCCCACCAATTCAGGTAGTAGAACATAAGACACGATACAGAAACATACATACATTAATTGAAGGATTGACAGTACTAATGCACATTTATGTAGAAACAGCTGGAGCCAAACCAAAGGAGGAGATAAACCGGGACAGGACAACACAACGATATTGTCAAGTGCATGCACTCTTTCAAGCTAAAATATTCACAGAAAGACATTGTTTTACGATCATCAAGGTTGGTTTCTATGTTAATAGCCGTCTTGTAAGATTATTAGGCTAGCTGCTCAGTCGTTACCAACTCCACCACAAATCATTTTGGATTTTAGATACTCACGGTAAGTACTTTAAACACATCACTGTAATCTACAGTTTTTTTTTTTTTTTTTCAATTACAATAATCTACAAGTTAACGTTATGCAGAGAAAGAAGCAAATGTAAAAAGTACATATCCAATTAGGTTTGGCAGCACGGGGGTGGACGGAGATGGGTTTGGCTCTGCATGTTCATGTAAAAAGCAAAAACGGGAGGGGGGTGGGTTGTCAAAGATTCCTATGAAATTGTCAGAACCTCACGAGTGTCAAGCATACAAAATGTGAACCTAATTATATATTTTCACAAGGAATTAATTAATTCTCATGCCGATCTTGTAGTTGAGAAATTATTTATTTCTGCAGGAAAACTAGTAGTAACTAAAAAACTCGGGCTTTTATTCCACTGCATGTCTCCAATACAACGAAATTGACTAAAAAAGTAGCAACATTTCCTTGGGTTAAAATTAATTAATTCAAAAAACAGATACACTATTTTTCTCAAAACAATAAATATTAACATCTATTATATCAACAAAAACTAAGGCTGCAAATAACAACCCCAACAAATTCAAACCCCTCCACCCAAAAAAAAATATATGGGAGAAAAATGAAAGATTAACAAAAAGGAATCAAAACTATAACAACAAAAGGCATTAACTCCATGGGTCGTCCCAGCCCTTGGGTCCCTCTCTTCTTAAGAAATCAATAATAGCATCAACAGCTTCTTCAACTCTGTTAGAGAGGGAGTGATTTCCATATTCGACCTCTACTTTCTCTGCTCCTCCCATCGCTCTGCATAACCTGCATGTATTCGAAAGGTACCCCGTGACCATAGGAACAGTAATCATATATCTCAATCCTTTTAAATTCTGCTTATTGCATAACAAAAAAATGACACCAGATAGAAGTAGAGATTTTACCGCTCAACCAGAGCTTTCTTATCAACATAGTCTGGCACATATTCATCAGCCATTGAAAATATAACCTGCCAAAAGACCAAGGCACTTGCTTAGCACCATTCAGGCAAATATTGAGAGCTACCATTGATAATTTGACAGTGGAGAAATTTAAGCCTTCTGTTTTCAATAATCGAGGATCACTACTAGCATGATATAAACTTAGTTATAACCTCTACTCAGCTTTCCAATCACCTTAGCCAACCGAGGTGCTCTGTAGACTTGAATATAAGCAAAAAAAAAAAAAAAAAAAACATAAAAACTCATGTATGAAATCTAAAATATAAACAAATCTTAACTAGTTTTCCCCTAAAATCATCATCAAAACAGTCTTTATTTAATTCATATTTTATTTCCAATAACTCCTTTGATTTTCGTGATACCAACATGCCCTTCAAAATGGAGAAAGAGTCTTCTCATTTGAAATTGAAACAAGTTCACATAAAATTGAAGTCTTTCAACAATTAGTGTGAAGGGTAGTTTAGGGAATGAAGTTCATTTTTTAAAGACGAGTAAGAAAATTAAATGAAGCTAACTAATATTCTTAATTAGCATAAATTAGTTTTTTTTTTGTTTATATTCAAGTCCGGCATAACATTTTAGCTTTTAATTTATGCCTCCTGAAATTGTCTACATTTCAAAAGAAAAATGTCATGTACCTTCTACGTAAATGAAAAAGAAGAAAGGAAACTGCTCCTAAGACTAGTATAGTGAAGCAAAATAACTTCAGCTGTTAAGAGCATACAGCATAGCATATCAGTTAGCTAGCTGTCAGTTTTGACAACTGTATTTTGTTATGGGTTGGTTAAATAAACTGTTAGTAAGGGATTCTAACCGACTCTGTAGCCTATAAATAGGCATCTCTGCTTCAGTCAGCGTTCCTCTCAATATCTCTATCTATCGATTCTTAGCATCAGCCAATCTTTTATTTTGCCCAAAGGTTGTATAGAAAAAGAGAACCAAAAATTATGTTTTAACAGATATATGCCTACCTGACAATGTGTGCTAGACATATGCCCGAGTCTCATCCTCAATTGATCGTCACTCAGGTCAGAACTGAACAAGTCATCATCGCCATTATATGAACAAAGGGAGTGATACCTGCAAAATTAACTGCTATTTAGGAAGAGAACAATAGCATAAGACAACAGAGATCTTTTTGAAGTAAACATTTCTCATGCATCAACATGTAGTGCATGTGGTATTGCTACATTAAGGAGAGGAAGGTAATTATGGAGGGAGAAGGAGAAATACATAAGTAAATAATGTATTTGAAAAGAGTTTAATTAATAGGTGACAAGTTGTCTTTTTGACATCTAATATATAGCCTAGCTCAAAATCAATACCAAACAACTTAAAACCTTTTACATACAGTAGTAGAGGAATCTCAGTGTCATGTCATGGCCTTTTGCAATTGAGGGGGGGAGGGGGGGTTGCCCATGTCTTACAAGGAATACGTTAGCCATATTTCTTAGTTGATGTGGGGAATCTCAACACACACACCTCATGCCTACAGCGACCAAACATCATGATCGGATAGGCTTTCATACAGTATTAGAAATGAATTGATCTCAATTCAATTTCAAAAGCTAACTCACATCATGATTGGATAGGCTTTGATACAGTAATAGAAATGAATTGACCCAATTCAATTTCAAAAGTTAACTCAGGCGAAGGATTGCAAGTCTTATAAGAAGTACTTTGGTCATATTCTAGTTTATGTGGGACATCTTAACAGTGCTGAAAAATATTCTCCTTCAAATACAAAAATCCATTTTTCTTTTCCCAAAGACCCTCTCTACTAGATTTTGAGGTTGAATTAGACTCTATCCATTCTAATAAGAAAAAAAAACCCACTACGACCAATAGAGGGACATCAGGCCACAGCCCAATTTGCAAAGTGAAATTCCAACTTGGATCTTCCTAAGGGGCATAAACTTTTAACTTTGATAAATGCATGGGTGAAAAGGGTCTAGTATGGAATGCAGAAGTTGCTGACCTTAGAAGTGGTGTTAAGAGTTGAGGCTGGGGATATTGGCAACTAGTGGCATAAAAGGGTGGACAACTATTAGAATTTGGGTTTAGAGTCTAACTCAACCTCCACAAAACCGACTTGTAAGGCGAGAATTGCCCAAGCTTTACAAGGTTTATTTAAGCTATATTTCTAGTGGATGTGAGACTAAACCACCACCTTTAAGACCACAACTAAGGTGGGCTAGGGGTGATTGCAATTAAAGCGACTTTCCAACACTCCCCCTCACACCCAGGCTGCTAGCCTGAAGCTAAGCAAATGTAGGTAAATGGGTCTAGAATAGACTCTAATACTATCTTAGAATTTAGTCTTAGGGTTTAATTAAACCCTATAAAATCTGCTTAAAAAGTGAGGACTGTTCAAACTTTATAAACTCTATTTAAACCATATTTTTAGTTGATGTAGGACTAAATCACCATCTGAGGCTGCAATTAAGGCAGTTCCTGAAGATGCCACAACTAAGGCAGGCTAGGGGTTACTAGCTTTCCAACAATAACCACGAAAGCGAAGGTGGATCAAGGGATGAATCTACCATGACTGGCTGGCCTAAGCTTTGACTACAGTAGCTTGTGGCCACCAGAGCAGGCCACTTGGAGTTTAGACATGCAGACTATCAGCACTCAATTTCACATTCCAAAATTGAGGATAAGGTTGAACTTCTAAGGGATGGGATTGACGGGGCCATAGAGTAGTTAGTTAGAATAGCTAGGCATCTAAAGTTGTAGAAGTAATGAATTAGCTTAGACAAGAGGAGAGGGTAGAAAGTGACATTCTGACTTGTTAGTATTTGGGAACTGAGCATTAGCTTTGTTGTAGAAAAGGGCGACCCTTTTGTTTGTGAAGGGAAGCCATCGAAGGGAGAATTCTCTATTCTTTGCTTGTAATTTAACAAACACTGCAATAGTATTTTTTCTCTTTTCCTTTCTCTGATTAACTCTTTTCTCTTTCTGAAAAACTCAGTCTCCATTTCTTGGTTCCTAACAAATATGCACACAACAATATCATTCCTTGAAGGGATCAACTGACAAAAGTATATTAGGTTTGTTTATGTTAGGAGCTCCAACATGGGTAAGTGCAAAAAAGGATTTACACATGTTGTAACGAACATGCATATGTGGCAAGAAGTGTGGGCAGCATAGAGGTAAAGTTAGAGGCTGAGTGGGGATATAATGGACAAGGGAGGAAATGAGAGGTATTTGGTAGATTTTAGTGGCTCCTGCCATAGGGCAGACGAGTTTATCTCTCCTCTGATTTCTTTATTCTCATCTCTCTATCTACTGCATTTTCCCAGCAGTGGAATTGTCCCTATTAATTCCATGGTAAATTCAGTTCCTATCAGAATATTATATAATTCAGTGTCATGAATAAAGAAAAGGAATTATACTAATGGAATAAGAGGCATTTTAAAAATTGAAATGTATGTACTAAAGGTTGTGAGGGCATTTCTTTACACATTTAAAATAATGATTAAAATGCTCAAAAGATTATGTGGTAACCATGCCAATCTAAGAATTACTCTATACTCAATCACTTGGGACTGATAATTGATGAGCAAAGGAAGATTATTTATCAATTGAATAACATCCTAGTTTCCAAACAATATATCTTTGGAATCAATGCAATAATTGATTGATATCCAGGCTTGTCTCAGTATTTAAGGTACTCCAACAATATTTCTGTACACTCACCTATAGGCAGTTATTGGGGCACCCGGATCTGCTTCCCTTGGCATTAACTCTAAACCTCGGCCTTCACTTATCATCTTAGCAGCCAAGTCAATCATAGAAGCTGTATGAGGGAGTGTAGCTTGATATTCCCTATCACTGACTGGAGCCTGAACAATTAAATAGACATAGAAAATTAAGCATTCGGTGAGACATTAGATATTGATATTGATCAGACAAAACGTGCACTTTTTTCTTTTGGCTTGGGCAACATCAAAATCCAACATTTAAATCCTCAGAATTCAAAATTTAAAATCATAGATGCCATATAAAACTGCAGTATGTACATTAATAGGGGCAAACGAACCACACATACATGCAAGGTTCTGAAAACCAGAGTGGTTCTTATATTTATGAAGGAACTAATTCTCACTATAATGGTATAACCACGGTCAAATCAATACACACACCACACCTTTTTATCTCAATATCATTAGTCTTCATAAATATAAACTTAACACAAAAAAAAAAAAGATTATTCAATAAATATTAGAAATTCTACAAGGTAATATATCATGACAAACAAATTGTTCAATTAAAATAATAAACTAAAACAAAAGAATTGTTAAAACAAATCAGCATGTAATTAATAAAATTTATTATATAGTCATTACCAGTTTTAAGAATCATGCCTTCATGCATATGAATGAGAAAGCCGACAGCATCATACACATATATGCTATAATGCATCACTTATATTTCTAGAGATGGATCTTAACATTCTAATTATTAGTGCTAGACTAATCAGGTTTTTTCTTTCAGAACCATGCAGGTCCATGCTTAAATGCAAATGAATGAGAAAGTTGGTAGCGTCATACGTCTATGTGCTAGAATACATCATATATAGTGCAAATTGAGGGGGGGGATGAAGTTATCAACAAACAGGTGAATGGTAAGAGTTTGGTAACGCAACAGCATTTAGCTGAAGGGAATAAACATGAAATGTTTGTGACTGTTTATATTGGTTTCTTAGTAATAATTTAATATAGATTTTCCTATCACTGAAGCAGCCATTTATATTCAAATTCATATAACTAACTATATACTTTAACATATTATGCACTTTCCTTTTTATGTTTCAGGTTTTAGCTATATTATGTCTGTCATACCATGTTAAAACTTAAAAATTGTGTATGCTTCACAACAATCCACTTGCATTTGTTACTTTAAGCAAATAGGATTTCAGGTGTCTATGGAAAAATTCTGTTAGTATGAAAACAATTTAAAAAATATTATTCATTTTTTAAAAAACATGTGATTCATCTTATATAAATATCTAAACTCTAAAGACTTTAGAAGAAAAAGGAAAGTTACTTCAAGGGAAGGCAATGTCACCCAGCCATATTGTAGGCTCAAAATACTGTCAAATGACTCACCCATTTTAAAATATCCTTATGGTCTTATAGATTATGCAAAAACAGGACTATTACAAGAATAAGACCCCTAATTGTAAAAGGCTGTTCATCTAAGAGGCATAATTACAATGCATTAAACTAGGGCTACCATTTTACAGAAGACATGCAGATGAAAGAAATTTTTGGAAGAAGAAAGTTCATAACTGATCCACTATCAATGTGTACCTGAAAGATGGCAGCACGAACAGCTCGGGAGCAAGCATAATTTGTACGCATGTAATGCACAATATCCTAGATAAAATGTCCAAAAAAGGAGAAAAACTTATTTAATTTCCACAACAAATGACAGTAGCAAAAAGAGACATGGAAGTAAAGCATGGCTCAGGATTTAAATGAAATAACATATAACCTGACAACCAGTACTATGCCCAAGTAATGCCACACCTTCAGAATCTTCTTTGTTAATTAAATAATTAATCAGCTGGTCCAGCTCCTTAGCATCCTTCAACATGAATTCAACAAGCAATCGCAAACTTAAGGATCATGTTAATTATCCTTATCAATCAGATAGAAATATTAGCATTGCACCTTTCAGTAAAGCATAAGAATAACACATTAAATCTTGAGAATGGCCAAAATATTGAGGTAGAATATTTCAAATATATGTTTGCTTGAGGTTGTAGTCTCTAGTTTAATGGTCCCAGACTCTTGGGAATTATGATGCTTGGTTTACCATATTTAACAAAACAACTAGATGAAGACATTATTGGTTGAGGTAATGACAAAGGTCATACTAATTTAACAGTATAATAGATTACTTCCAAATATCTGATAAAAAGTCCATGATGTGTCTTTTATTCTTATGGTTTACTAAATAAACAACAGACTTCTCTACCACAAGAAACCTAAGGTAAGCACTAAGCACCAAGACCAACATTTGATTTATATTGCTCACTGTAAGGAGATGCTCTTGCAAACACTAAGCTCACTATATCAAAGGAAAAGGCATTTCACTGCTAAATAAAAATAATTTCTTCTCTAGTGTGTTAGTGGCATTGTATGTATGGTGGCTTACTCTCAATCTTTTCAAGATAAGTTAGATAAAGTAAATTCAGAATTCTGAGCTCATTATGTAAAATTATTAAGCATAAATCTGTTCAATAGAATGTGTAATATAACACTTCATAGCAACCTGGAACAGCAACATGAGTGGGAATTAAAATTTAATTGTTTACTTGTTGCAAGCTGGAGGTGCCATATCCACTATAAGAAGATGACATAAGAAATTGAACTAATGACCAATTCTCACGGTCCAGAGCAATTGCCAGAGGTTCCAAGTATCTACAAGAAGATGAAGAAAACAGATGTCAAATAGAAACTATTCTAAGGTTCGCATCATGAGGTGGAGCTTAAAAAAATGTGTAGGACCAGGGACCAGTATAGATGTTCTATTATTAATAAACTTGTAACAATACCAACTTCTAGCAAATTTATCTTCAAATAAAAAATGAAAATCATACATCAATTTAAAAATAAGTTGCTGCCATCTATGGAATAGGACTTTGTTGTCATCTAAAATTAATCTGTCCCTACTCCCTACAAAAGTTATACTAAATTTAGAAATTCACAAAGATTTATATTTACTTAAAGTGTTGCACTTTGTTCTTTTAAGATGCCGACCTCACCTAGTGGGATAAGGCTTTTGTTGTTGTTGTTGTTGTTGTAATGTCACACAAACTAGATTTACAAAAGAATCCTTGCGTACAAATTACTTAATTTTTATTATAAAACTTCATTAAATTAGGTAGAGAAAAATAGAAATATAAACTAATTAACTTGTGGGTATCTATCAAATTGCTACTTCTGAAGTTACTATAGTGAGAGGAAACTAACTAAGAAATGGCAAAAGGGTAATAATAAATAAGATGTTTTGCAGGCACTTCTTTTGCATGCCTTAAAACCAGCATTTTAATTTATTCAACCACTTTATATCTTATATTTAGGGGGAAACTGGAAGAGCATATTTGAGCTTATGAAAGTAGCTTATCACCTTCATATAAGCTTTTTTTAGCTTATTTGAATAAGTTTCACAGCCAAACTTATGAATAAGCTCTCATTTTATAGGAGCTTATTGCCCAAACACACCCTTAACTCAATTATGTCAGTCATAAAAAACTTAGAAACCCTAGATAGGCTTTTAAGCAAAAGAAAGCCAAAGCAATCACTAAACTCTTATATAAGTACATTAGATATTATCTTTCAACCCTAAGAAGAGAGGAATTTGGTTTTGAAGACATTGGATATGAGAAGACGGGATAGTATTCTGCTTCCAAAGAAAACCAAACTGAAGTTGAGATTGAAAGAGCGATCAAATGAAACAATTTGAAGGCATTGGAGGGCTGGGAAGCAGGCCTCAATCATATAGACCAACATAGACAAGAACCTTTTTCTTAACAATTCTACTCAAAAGCTTGTAATATTCTGTGACATGACTCATGCACCAAATATATTGGAGTGGCTAACTTTGTAGTTCGTCTAATATTTGGAAGCATAATATTTGTTTTATAACTATATATGCACATGCTTGAAAATGTTTTGAAGGGTTTCCACGTTTTATTTTCTTTGTATTCTAATAAAACTCAATAGGCTTGAAAAATTCAATGTTGCTCCTGTTCACATCTATGGCATATAGTAAAAGCAAAATTATTTTATACTACATTTAACTAAAGAAATTATCAGTATAGTCAGAAGTTCTAAACTCATTCTCATCCAAAAGATGAAAGGCATATTGCTTGTACGAAATTCTGCAGTATCAAACGTACGAAGTAGCAAGAAAACCATCGGTCAATCCACCAATGAAAATGACTTGCCGCTTGAAATCACCAGTCTTAAATGCAACCTGCAAATAAAAAAATCCATGACAAGGCACTCCGATGAAAATCAGAAAGCTTGAAAAAGATTTGAGAAAATAAAGAGACAACAATAGAGACTAAGTTGTGGCAACACAGGCACGACGAGATTCACAAAAGAAATAACACAATAGAGAAAAAGCACAATGACATTAACGCTTACGCAGCACAGTCACTGAATAATCCTTATTTAAAAATTAGAGATCTCGATTTTGGAAGGTCGAAGACAATGTAGAAGAGTGGGTGCATTATTAATTACTACTACTGAATAGAAAACGATTTCGAAATGAGAATCATCCACAATTAAATTAGATTTACATATAAAAAAAGCAACAAGGTAACGGACCTGAATAGGATTGGGACCGTACTTGAAAAGAACCCTCGAAAAATTATTTTTGCGGACGACGGGGCCGGTGGTGTCGGCGGAGGATGGGACGGGGGAGTTAGTGGACATTTTCAAACTGTTAGAACGACCGACTCGAACGATTCCGGAGAACCAGGACGAGGAAGAAGACGGAGACGAAGACGATACGGTTGAAGAAGTGATAGAAGGATTCATTGCCTCGTGAGCGAGTCTAGATTATAGCCATGGTGAGGTCACAGAGCGTGCAGTGTCGGGCTCGAGATTCGAGAACGAAGACCCTTCCACGTCACAAAGTAGGTTACCGGTTACCGCTGCAGAGCGATGGATCAGAACCGTCACTGCAGAGCGTGGCTCTCACGCGCGTGCAAAAAAATCTTGCGGAACTCGTTACTTTTCCGCGGTGGGTGAACTGTCTTCTTACAAAATCATAAATAAATTTTAATAATAATAAAGGCCCGGGATTTAAATGGGCATGGGCTCCATTAGGCTTCCACTTGGTATGGACTAATTTCTCTTCAGAACCAACCAGCCTCCAGGGTGTGGGCTGTTACATCCAAAATATTTGTTTCTTACATTTCTTTCGAGCCCAAATTTTCAATCCAGTTGTTTGATTAATGATTTCAAGTTGTCTGATTAATGGTCGAAAAAAGGGGATTTATCAACACCATAATAAACTTCATAATAAAAATATAAAAAAAATTAATAATTAATATATTGAAAAAATAAGTTTATTTTTTATAATTAGGATAAAAATATTATTCTCATTTATTTCTTATATATATAACCAGAAATATTTGTTAATTAATTAGTTTGGTTAATGTTTCAACTAGTTACTAAATCTGTTGCGAATAGGACGAATAAAATATAATCACTAAATTTAGCGTTTTTTTTAGTGAATTTCTATGGCTATGATCTTGATTAATGTAATATTTTTTACTCCCCACCTTTTTATAACTAATTTTATTTTATATGTATATTAATTATTAGCCCTTTTTTGGTTCGAGAACTTAGGAGTGTCTAAAAAACCTAAACTTCTATAGATGAACTAAACTATTTAAAAAAAATTGAATTATTTTGAAAAAAAAATAGAACCACATCATTTTAAAAAACAATTCGATTAACTAAATTATTTAAAAAAAAATAGTCTTGTTTAATTTGATTCGACTTTTGAAAAAAAAAAATTGAACTGGAATTAATGTAACATTTTTTACTCCCCACCTTTTTACAATTAATTTTGTTTTATATGTATATTAATTATTAGCCCTTTTTTGGTTCGAGAACTTAGGAGTGTCTAAAAAACCTAAACTTCTATAGATGAACTAAACTATTTAAAAAAAATTGAATTATTTTGAAAAAATAATAGAACCACATCATTTTAAAAAACAATTCGATTAACTAAATTATTTAAAAAAAAATAGTCTTGTTTAATTTGATTCGACTTTTGAAAAAAAAAATTGAACTGGAGTGAAAAATGAAAAACCAAACCAATTCAAACTTATAAAAACTATTGAATTGTTTGTTTATTTTTAAAACAAACTAAACCATCATTTGATAATGGTTTGATTTTTAAAAAAAAAAATCGATTAATTGAACTATTTTTATAAAAACAATTTGATTCAGTTTAGACTAATTTAAAAAAAAAAAACTAATTTTTATACACCCTTACAAGAAAGCTAGGAACAAATTATACAAAATATCACGCGCAAAAATAATTTCTCTTCATTCTGGTTGTTTGAAAACTAGAAATAATTAATAATGATACACATAGAATGTTATATTATTATCTTTACCTTAATTTTTTTTCTCTTTTATAAATCCTATCAGGCGATCTAGAATCTGTTTATGTACATATTTCCAAAATTCCTTAGAGAAAAATTATTTAAATATGTTCTCTTGCAAGTGTTTAATTATAAAAAAAATATCATATCATTATTATATTTTCTTGTGTTTAGAATAGCGTTAGACTGTAAAAACATAAATTAGCATTGAAAGTACATTAAAAAAAAGAGTAAAAGAAAAATGGTCTTAATCAAGAAAATTAGGAGAACCAAACAAGCAACAACACTGTCCCCTCATAACCGAGAAGAAGTTTTGTTTGCCGGAAAAATTAGCTACGCCCGGCCTGCAACTCCTGATTAGAGGGAAAAAGACCCAACGTGTTGTGTTCACAGCCACGTAGAAGCCTATTTTTGAATTTCGATATCTGAGGGTGTTGATAAACATACCCAAATATAATTCTTGACTTTAACAAAAAAATAATAAAGATCATTCTTGCCATGTATATGTGGCTATTTTAAAATGAAGGAAATATGGTTAAGACCTGCCATTTACTTTACTTCAATGCTTATTGTCTACCCACGGCCACGAATGAGAGCGTAAAGTCTCAAACCTGCATTCTGAAAATTCGTATCCCTAAACCCAAAAAACGATCAAATCATATTCATGATATAAAGATAGGAAGTCAAACATTCTTACACTCAAATTTGTTTCCTACCACTTCCCTTTTTACCTACCTCATTACAGTTGAATATTCAACGTTCAAGTAAATAGTTAGGCCGGTAACAGTACACGAGGTTGTCATGAATAACATTTTGATTTTAGTGTGTTTAGTTTACTTTAAAGAAATAATTATTTACTTTTTATTAACTTTCTAAAAAGACTTCTAATTTGAAAATTAATTGTTACAAACACACAATCTATATATGTATTTTTTTTATACATTCTATATATATATATCTTTTTTATATGACGGATTTAATTCAATATTGTATACTCTAACATAACATATATAAAGAAAGAAAAGACGGACTGAGCTATTTTAACATTATCTCTTTTTTTAATCTAATAGATAACTATGAGATATTAGTAAGAATAATTAAATTAAAAAATTAAAAATAAGAATAAAAATAGAGAATAACTGTTAATATATATACATTATAATCCTTTTCAAATTATGTTTTTATTTTTATCATTATTCATTCAAAATGTTATTATTTTTACCATCTTTTCATATTGCGCATCCATATTATGACTATTTTCTCATATAGATTATAATTTCAAAAATTATAACTGATAACTTATTGTCATATATAATACTTTAATTCATATATATGAATTTTTATTTATTACATTATTTTTAGTATATATTTTAACATTAATAGTGTTAACAGTAACAACTTTTTTTATATAACTAAAATATTCTGTTGATAAATTAAATCATTATAATATTTTTTAATAGAAAAGCTTATTCGGATTATTTTTTATATTTTTAAATTATATGCAATACAACTCTGTTCCTTACAAAAGTCACCATATTAATTAGTTTTAAAGGGATGATTTTTTATTTATAATATTCAAAAAATAATTTACACAACTCATTACTGCTGCATTGTTTGACCTTCTCTTTACTAAACTTTCCCACAACTTGTGCTAGCTTTGATTCTCAATTTAATAATATATATTTTTTTGGTTTATTAAAAAAATTACCGTTGCATTGATTTTGGAGAATTATTTGACTTAAAATGTATTTAATTCATCTTATTTTAAAGAAGTAATCACTTAGGTTTATTATTTCTTGAAAAAAAATTAAAAAATAATAAAAAATTATTTTTCACGAATAACTTAAAAATAATTTTTTTTTCAGAAAATATATGAAATAACTTTATAAAATAATGTATATACAAACTAATTTTAATTTATAAAAAAGATAATTTTATTTTTGCTTTTTTATAAATATTTATAAAATAAAAGTTGATGATACAAATATATACAGAGACATTTGCAGATGTGAGCAGTTGAAGGTTCCAAACTTGTTCAACAAGAAGTTTAATTGCGGAAAGTGAGTTGGGGACAAGTCTTCCTCAAACTCAGATAATGATGAAGCTTAAAGCTAACCCTATCCTACCCTACTTAGAGGTTAATTTTATAACAAGAGAAGGTTCGAGAAGCTGGCAAAATACACTAGACAAATTTAAACGTAAAATGCGATTATCTTTTGTTGATTTGATGCGCACTTAGGAATGCCTAGCTAGACGGTTATCATTATGATTGTCCTCGTTAACATTGAATTTTAATTTTATGGGTCGTGGCCTTAATATATATTAGAGAATAAAGATCTAAATAAAAGGTCGACACACTTGGTGGTGGTGGTGGAAGGTACTTCTTTGGCCGCTCCCTTAAAATTGATATCATGCATATGCGTATACATTATTCATAAGTTGGTCAAAATATGTTTATAAGGTGCCACCAATGCTTTTGGGACGCGCGCACACCCAATTCATCTTATTATATCCATTGCCAATTTAAGAAAACACCACAGACAGACAGAGAGACAGAGACCTACCTTATTTCAGTGTATAATGTCTATAATTAAGGTAAGACTGAAAATTATACCTTTTTTTAGGAAAGATTGAAAGGATTAATCCTTTCTCATTGACTGTCTACGTGTAAAAGAACATTCCGAGGTTACAATTTGATCATTATATATAAAGCAAGTCCTTCAACAAATATATACATATAATATATAAAAAGCAAGCGCCAAGCATATAGGACCACGTCAAGTGCTAGGATGAGTCTAGACTAGTTAGCTAGCTAGTACTCCTTTTCAGTAGAAATGACCTACCCCTACCCCTGCCATGCGTAAGGATGGTCTTCCTGAGCTAATTAATGATGACATATTATTATATTATTATTCACAAAAGAAACGCAAGTGGAAAGTTGATATGATGTATCAATAGTATATATAAATAAAAATTATTTTTTATTTATAAGATAATTTTTAAGTTGAATAACGTCAAAATTTAAAAATTAGTGTTTACCTTGATGCTTGATATTAAATCTGTCCAATAATTTGTTATTGGATTATTATAGAAATATCTACGTATGTCTAATTTTATAAATCTCAAGTACAAGGTATTAGATCATTAGTATTAATGAATATATTAAAGATTTCATATTAACTATTTATATAACCAAAGTATAAAATATAATCGAAATTTAGGTCTATTATTATATATCAAAGTTGTGTATAGAAAATGAAACGAATGCTAAGTACATGTTAAATTTGTCCAGATCCATTGCTCATCCCTACACTTCCATAAAGAGATCGAAGAAGTAATATTTACAATTTGAGCAACCAATGATCTTCCTCTCAAATAAAAAAACTCCTCCAATAATTCATATCCAAACTCACTCTTCTCCATTCCACCTCTACCCGGCCATCTATGAATAAAGTGACAAATTTATCATATCTCTTTTAAACTAATATGCATTTCTTATCTTCATAGATATTCCTTCATAGAACCATTGAGAATACATAGAGGAATCGTAATCTTTAGAGCACACATTTCTCCATGAACAAGATGAATTCTTAACATGACCACATGTCTTTGCTCCCATATGAAGACAAGTCACCGTTTCTATAATTCAAAACGAAGTACCACGTAGCCTCATTATCACAGGGAAACCTCCATCTCCATTCTTCACTATATATAGGAAAGTCTTATAAGATCATATGTTTGTCAAGTAATTTTTTTATTTTAGAGTTATAAATAATTGTATTAGAGATAAGTTACGTTGTCGAGAGTTTACAACTTTATCCTCAAAAATTGCATTGACAGTAGTCAAAAAGACTTGCAACTTTATTCATGTAGAAGTTAAAGTGAGAATGTTTGCATCTTTATTCTGTTCCAAACTTATATTTTCTCACCTAATTCCCATTACTTATGTGAGCACACATGTGAAAAAGGATAATGAACAAGAGGTATAACTGTGATTTAGGGAGTTTTGTGATGATACACTATCCTTGTGAGTGGGAGCTATCATCTATGGTCAATATATAGTCAAACTAGTGTAGGTCGGGTGGCATTTCTCATTATGGTGGCGATACAAACGTGTGTTGAAAGACTTTTTAATAAAAAAGTCAATTTGTTACTTATAATGGTAATATAAGCATGAATAATTAATTTGAAGATTTGTACGATGATTTTGATTTTGATTTGAAAGATGGTGGAGAGTATAAATTTGAAGATTTGAAGAATGTTTATGGTTGATAGAATGCAAACATTCAAAGTGGAAATAATTGGGTTTGACCCTAATCTTTATTGTAATATTGTTACCCATACATAGTTTTCTATTTTATTAATGACTAGATACATATATTTTCTAATTAACATCGACAAATATCTCATACATTGCATAAATATTTATAAATATAATAGTGAAATTTAAAATATAAACCTAAAAAAATTAATTGATATAAAGAAAGTTATTTATTAATAATATTTTAAAATATAAAATACAGGTATTTGAAACCTTTATTTTTAGAAAAAAAAACGCTTAAAATTTTTAGTTAGTAGAATATTATTTTTTAGTTAATAGAATATTATTTTTATAACAATCTACAAATAAAGAAGACACGAAGAGAAATTGAATAAATATTATATATTTTCAAAATAATAATTCACAATTTATCATACCAAGGTAAATTAGTTATGTGAAACGTACATAACAAATATGAGAGATATGGAAGAGAAATTTATTTTTAATAAGAAACTGGAAAAGCTTCAATAAATGTATTTGGGTAGTTTCTTGTCAAGTATATGAGTTTTTTTTTTTTTTTAAAAGCATAGGTCAAATGAGTTAGATGATGTTGGTTTTTTTTTTTAAGACCAATATATTGATAAGATGGAGCACAAGGTGTACCCTAAATCCAATTACATCAAGTAAAATTTAAGGAAATACTATGAGAGGACATATAAGAAGTATGATTTGTCCACCACTCATGATAACAAACAAGCAAATTCTAACTTAGCATTAATAACAACCAACTTCTGAACTTAATTATGTCAATTATCTTATCAAAATTCAAAATATATTTGATTTTTTTTAACCAACAAAGTTACGAAATATGTCAACACTTTGTGTATTTTTTTTTCATTTGTCCATCTTAGATTAAAAAAAAATGATAAAATTGAGAGTAATATTATGAATTATTTGTTTGTAGAGTTGGGTATATGAAAAGTTCATGGATAAGATTCTATAGTTCGTGGTGGCCATGGGTCTTGTGAAAATTTAAATATGGTTCATTTAAAAAAAGGTGAGTTTTTTTTAGCCTATTGTATATAAGTAATAACCTACAAAGATTAGTTCGTCGGTTAAGTAGTTGATTCGCTTGTTGCTGTATTATCTATGTAATAAATGAAAACTGAGAATTGGGTGAATGGATGAGAAAGGGACTATTGTTAATTTATTCTCTTTTCTATTAAATATTACGCGTGTATTTGAATTTTATACTTGATAGTTAAGATATTATAAGATTTTTACAATTAATTAGTGTATTTAGATAATTAACTAAAAAATGTCTCATGTTTTGTTGGGACTTTTAATATTTGAGTGATGCATTAGAAGTATTTAGTGGGATTAGTTATTGATAAATGATAATGAAATATTTATCCTCATGTCTTGTTTTAGTTATTAAGATATTAAGATATTTTATTAATGATTTAATTTGTGTTATTAAAATATTTATTGTATTATTAAATTTAACAAATTATTAATAAGTAATAATTCAATAAGAAAATAAAAAAAAATTCAGATTTTTAATTAACTTAATGTAGTACATTGAACCTGATAAATGTTTATTTTATATAATTGAAATTTATAATATTTAAATATTTTATAATATATAATTATATTATAATTAAAATTCATAATAAATAACTATGAATTGATTAAATAAATCATATTTTAACTATACAATAAATATTTAAAATTATGATATGAAGTTATTTTAATTATTGATAATTTTTTTAACATTGTTAAAATTTAACTTAGAAATAAAAATATAAAAATTGTAGTTCAAAGAGTTATTCGATTAAGAAAATCAAATAAATAGATAAAAAATAGCAAAATTTTAAGATGGTTAAAAGATATCTTCTTTTACTAATTGTATGAAATGCATAACGGAAAAAGAAAATGAGAACTTTACTTTTTAAGTTCCGTATTGTATTTTATAATATAAATACAATTTATTATTTTGTTACCTTTGGTTCATAGGCCAACCTATTGGTTACTTGAGAGAGAGTATAAAAAATATACCGTATTTATAATACGAATCAGGTAGACCTAACCCAGGTTTGAAACGAGATGGAGTGGAGACCGTTGCAAGTTGCCATTACATCCACAAAAGTTACATTATAATATTGGAATTTGCAACTTTGCGCGCAAAAGTTTTTAATTCATGAGAGAGAGTGGATTTTAACAAATATAGCATGAGCTCGAAGATATTTTTTTTAAGTTGTATATTTGTATTAAAATGTTTTTAATTATAATACAGTTAAAAATTATATTTATTTATTTTAACGCAGAGTTCAAAAGTTATATATATGTAAATTGAAATATATTCACAAACACAAGTTAAACAATCGAATCACATATTTTTAAATGAACTTAAGATAATTTTTCGTCTAAAAGTTAGAAATTAATTTCTCAAAATATTTATCCTTTGTTTAGATAAGAAAATAAATAAGAAGGAAAGAAATAGAATTTTTTTTTAAGAGAATAGAAATAAAGATGAATTTTAAGTTGAAAATTATATCATTTGTATTGGTAGAATTAAGAAATTTGATTGAATGGAAGAATAAAAGAAAAAAATAGATAAATTGATAAAAGACATTTTACTTTTATAATGTAATATTAATTTCAAAGCATTATTTGTTGACCAAATAATAAAATAAATCTAAGAATAAACTTTCTATGTTTTTTATATATTGAAAATTAAGTACTTAGAAATGGAGAAGACAAAATCAAAATGTTTATAAAGTATGATATAAAAAATGTGAAAGATAAACAGTGTTAAGCAAGGAGTATTTTATGAGAGTTTTAAAAAATATGTAACAACTAGAGGAGGGTAAACATGAAAGATGTAGCACAAAAAATATATTTGTAAAACAATTTATTTTATTCATCATATCTCTTTTGAAAAGAACCACATTTTAAGAGTCCAAGAAAATGTTCTTCTTTTTCTTCCTTATTTTACTACAATCAAACCATGGATGGAGCTTCCCTCCTCCCTCCTTCCCTCTACTCTATTTCACCCCATACAAAAATATGTTAATACGAGTATGAATAGGACTGTATGCCTATACCTCAACTTAATTTAAATTTTTTTTATGGACAATTACTTATATCAAGACTAAAATTCATTTAATAGATACATGTCATATTAATTATAAGTAATTGTTATAAGTCTACGTTGAGTTTTGGATTTAATTGTCATTAACATATACATACATAAATGATGTATTTAAAAATTACTTGGTTCACCTCCTAATCGCGTAATTAGGTGACTATTTGGCTTCATAATAAATATGATATTCTATTATAGAAAAAAAATATCATCACCAAACTTTAATAAACACCGAGATAATATATATAAAAATAAATAAAAGATGTGATAAAAAAAACTATAAATGTTGATGGGAGTGTATTTTACTGAGAGCATCGCTGTATTTTTATTTAATTCGTTGAAGAAGAAAAATTGTGGCTGATACCGCAGCAGCACCATTTTGGCAAGCTTCATCTGCATATAAGCCATTCAACGATTCTAACAAATTTATATGAATAATACCTATTCCTTAACACATGATCAAGGCGTTGACAAACGACATAAATATAAATATACACATCGAACCGGAAGATTCGTTTAAATTATTAGAAATAGTGTTGCAAGATTATTTATATAGCAGTACTGAAAATATACATGTATACTTTAATTGCAGCACAAAACCGGAATTGCTCCTATTGGCACGCTGAAATGGCTTTCAAGCACAAATATCCTGTGTTCCGCTGAGTTATGCGATATATTGTATAAGGTTAAACCAGGTTCTGCTACTATATATGTTGAATTAGTAGCATATAACTATATATATATGTATGAGTATTTTATATAGAAACATAAACAGACACGCATATGGTAGCTGCTAATTAAAATGGAACTCTAGCTAGGACGAATGCACTGAACAATTGTGGGGTCGTTGGGAATCAAAACTCGAAAGAAAGTGCCACAAATATCAAGAAACAACACTTGAATAACATATTCATTAATGTGTTTATGCCCTCTTAAAAGTCTTTCATTATTATATCATATTTATAATGGGTTTTCGCACGGGTTGATACTTTGTGGTTATCATATCAACTAAATTTTAACTAGATTTGTGAAATCCCATATAATTGACTTTATGATTGCCCATGATTGCCTTTCAACACTAGTTTGCCTTTGCGCCGAGGATATAGTGATCCCCAGACCCCAAGCATATACTATATTTATATTTTATACACACACACACAAGAGTAACTAAACATCAAAAGTTCGCAAGTCCAAGTGACTATATATAATGCTTCTTGATTTGATAGATGTGAATTAGTGAAAATACTAGACATGCGTAATGCTATTTACAAGATTAATCATTGCAAACACAATTGCATATAACTATATTTAGCATGACTCACTTTCTTTTTCTTTCAGTTCAAACGAAGTTGCATTGATAGATATATTTGTAAAAACTAACATTATGCAAATAATAATTGTCCATTAGTTGGTGTTTTTTTCATGGAAACTATACACGTCTCTCTCCCTGGGCACGTGTGCACTATATATGTTTAGGGACGGATCTTCCTTAAGGGGTTTGGGAGCAGCTACCCCTACAAGATTTTTAATTTTTTTAATATTATATATATGTATAGTTATAATTTGAAATGTAGTTAAAAAATAATTTATAATATAAAAATTGTTGGTATTGTTTTTACAATTTAAGATTTTTAGATGCACCCTTTCAAAATTGTAAATCAACCATCTTGAAAGAAAGCATCTAACTGAGATTGCTAATGTAATATTTATATTTCACGCTCCCTAATAAAGTTTAGAGATTAATGATTAGTTTTTGGCATTGATGGGTATTTGAATATTCACGGCAATAATCGGGTTCTTCGTGAATCCTTGAGAGATGTTAAATTCATAGTGTGCTTTTTATCGCTTCTCACTATATTAGTGCGACTACCATTTTGAATTTGAAATACAGGAAAGCAACTTTTGATTCAACACACAAAACCCCACCATCAATCATAGTCATGAGAAAAACAAACAACTCTTTTTTATATAGGGTAATATTAAGTGGACAAATAGTATATAAACAAAAGCATTTTTTGTTTAAATTTTATGTTGATCAATACTTATAAATTTATGTATACAACAATTTATATAATAATATTTTTGTCTTTATACTTTTTATCATATTATTTATTATATTTTATAATTTTTTTTTTTCAAAATTTATTATACAAATAACATTTTTTTAAAATAAACAACAATTTGATTCTCTAAAAATTCAAAAATAAATATGACACAAGTAATATTTTTTTGTGGTTCTTTTATTATTCTTTTATGAAAGGCACAACTTTCTACTCTCAAGTCTTTGGCACAATCTCTAGAATAAAGCTTGCAACAAGTTGGTACCCGCAGATAATGTAAATTATTCTTCTTCTCATGATTATTATGGTATCATGACCAATTCACTTGAGTGCTTTAGACTCGTGATTTTACAACATGATGTTGATTTTTCTGAATTGTTTAAGCCAAGTAATGGAGATTAATTGCTGACAAGTGTAATAAGAAAAGATACAGTCTTTAGTGTTTGTCGCTTTGTTTTTATCATTTAATTACTAGAGTATAATTAAATAGAATTTTAACTCTGTCCTTAGGCTTAAGTGCTCCATTAAGTTGCAAAAGGAATTCATGCAATTTGTCAATATCAGCTGGCACATCTATATATTTAAAACTATGCAACTACATATATAATTACCCTTAATTTTTAATTACAAAGATATACTAATAAAAACTTTTTAATTACATTCACCGTCAATTAAAGATCGGTCAAACTGATTAAGACCAACTACAAGAAGTGGTCTAAATGTCATATTTGATATCATAAACTCAAGCAAGTGACACTAGCCGTAATTATAATCAAAGATAATATATAATATATGAACAAAAGGTCAAAGCAAAGTTTCAAACAACCAAGTAATGACGATACTGTATATCTATCACCAAATCAGCAAATACAAATACGATGCCATATAAAGTATCGAAAAACAAATTTTACGTAAATTTGTAAGGGACTTGTAAAAGTAATGCTATATAATTTTGTATACATTGGAGGAGACTAGCTAGGTCCCAGAAAAATAGTAATAAATTGTCACAATCCGGTTTGTGCAGGACTATTTGCATGAGGCAAATACTAACAACATATTATTTATCATAGTCTTTTTAATATATATTTTTATTAATTAAAGTTTATTACAAATTATAAGAATATGTGAAACTTATTTTATATTTACTGAATCTTATTTATCATTTAATAGTTATCTTTAAAATACTATTTGTTTATTAAAGATATGTTTCAAATAATTATATTTTATTCTTAATATCAAGTTTCAATAAATATTAGTTTAAAAAAATATTTATTATTAAATGAGATTGATATAATTAAATGATCCTTATCTAATTTTCTTAATTAATATAAATCAATTTTTTTCTTGCATACGACGTCACAGAGTACTAAATTATGACTTATTTATCTTCCAATGGTAAAATCAACTTAAAACATTGATTTTAAACATTTATAACTTATAATTATTAAAAAAATTATTACTAATAGAATATAACTCAATTAGTTAAACATGATGTATGAGTGTTATAAATTTTTTGATACTATGTTTGATTTCTATAGATAAAAAAATATATAAAAATATAATAAGTATTTTAAAAAATATTATATGTTTAAAATTAAATTTATAAAATAAATTTATATATTTCTTTTTCTAATGAAGTTTTTGCCAATTTATTATCATCATACCGTAATCTAATGATATGAACTTTTTCCTTCATTTTGCTTTTTTGAATTTAAAATATATACACTTCATATTTTTATACATTGTTAAAAAATTGTTGAGACAATTTTCTCTATGAAAGAGAGAATTGAATTTCATGTATAGTTATACACTTTTATACACGGTTAAAATTTTGATTTCATATTTTATATATTTTATTATTTTATTTAGAGATTTTATTATTTTTTATTTATTTAAAAGATTTATTAATCTATCAATTTATTTTTAAAACAAATTTACATTGTCCAATTGTCCAATATTACCTATGGGAGGAAAAATAATTTTAATTTGATAGGAAAAAGATTAAAATAAAAAGTTAACTATGGTGATGGATAATCTTGTTATTTGAATGAAGTAAAATTATAGAAATAATGATGATTTTTAAAATTTATTGAATATAGAAATTACTTTATTATTATTGTTATTTTTAATATATATTTAATGTTTATTATCTAGTACTTAAGAGTACTAGTTAACAAGATTATTCATAGTGGAGTCGTCATCTATTGCAACCTAGATCACGATAGGGAGGATGAAAACTTTGCTTTAGAAATTTGAGTCATTTTTGAGAAGGAACAAAACATTTTTATGGAAAACGTCAAGAAACCTATGATGGATAAGGTTGGTTTGGAATCAAAGTGTAAGTTCAGGAGTGGGTTACATGTTGGGATCACTAATATCCCATCACGTCTATCCAATAATAATTAGCCTAATTAAATGAATGAAATGAGATATGACTTCTACTTACAATTTATGTCTTTTTAAGAATGGGAAATGTTTACAAAAGATAAGCGGGGGATGTTATTGGATTTTTTGGATGAACTTGACAAGAGTCGCCTCTTACTCTTACGTATCTCCTACTGCAATGGAGAAGTTAAAGTTTAAGTAGTTTTAAGGCATGAATGGTTAGAAAATGGAAAGGGACTGAGATCGTCTCAACCAAGTCAGAGTGCTGACTAGGTGTTAGCAGGGCTAGCGTGTCAAGTGACATTCGGTGAGTGTGTGACTCGAGTGTGGAGTTCAAGTCAGATCGAGGAGCGTCAACTCTCGGCCAGTCTCAGCTTTGGTTACATGGGGTCAATTCGAAATCGGCTCGTAGACGATAGTATGTTGCTGGGCTAAACAAGGAAGTATGTTGGCTTAGAGCTTAGGGTCACTAAATGGATGTGCACAAAGGATATTTGAAGGTCTTGTCTTATATCCAGGAGTCGTGCTTGAGTTACTTACTGAAAGGTGGATGAAAGCCTTCCTTTCTTCGGGTTCCTTTTTCTACAGACTCCTTTCAATATTCACAAACACTCTCCCTCTTAAAATTTTCAACCTCCCCTACTTTTGTTCTTTGGGCCTTTTATAGACTCCCCCCTCACTCTGAGGTCACCTTCCCCAGATCTTCAAGGATATCATCTATCATTAATGTGGAGACTCCTTCCCCAAGCTCGTTAATGTTGAGGTACCAAGGGGTTTCCCTCTATTGATGTAGTGACCTTTGCATTTAATGTGGTGGTGACTGCTCCTTCTTTAGCTTTGACTATCTCGACGGAAAGTTGCTTTCGCGTCTCTGCTCGCCTGCAAGATGACAGTCTTGAGGTGGCTCCCCCAAACGCCACCTTACACTTCTAACCTGCTTTTTTGTTTTTTTTTTCTTTTTAAGAAAGACATTCAACTTATACTTTTCTCTCTCCTTTTTATCTCTTTCTTCTTTCGATTTTGCCTCTACTATACCTTTTTTTTTCTGTATTGGATAGAAAAAGGATACTAAAATATGTGTTGACATTATTTTCTAATCAGAAGTGAAATTTCACTTTGAAAATCTACATTGATATTTAATAAAATACTTTATTATATAGTATACCAAAATAAAATTGTAATTGATGAAAAATACCAATAACTATTATATAACTGCATGTAAGTTTTGTCCGATGATGTCACTTTAGCTTTTTGTGAAGGACCTCGTAATTGTATTGTTTATATATTCCAAAGAAAAAAAAAACTTGAAATCTTACTTTAATTATTCTTAAATACATAATTTTTTAAAGCATAGCTAAATGCTTTGTTTTTGTCAATACATAATTTTTGCATTACAATTTTAGTACAAATATTTAGGATTGAATTTGTTGCCCGACTAAAAAATTCTGAGAAAGGTTTGAAACATATTTTTTAACGTATTTTTTTATTGTTGGCAAAAATTTATTAAAAATTATAATTTTTTAAATTTTACTTTTTATTTATTTAATGAGTCCCTTAATTTAATTTTTTTTAATAAATTTCAACTAATAATGTACGTTAGATCATATATGGCTAGCATTTCAAAATATTTGTCAGCTATTTTCTCTAAAATATAAGAAAAAAAGCATGTATAATGGAATAAAATATAAGCAAATTTTAACTAACTTCACCTAACTTAATTTATTCATATCCAAAATACTTTTCATTTAACTAAAGTTATATTTTTCCAATAATTTTTTATATTCTCAGTATGAAGTTCCATTAAAAAAATATTTTAGGAAAATAAATTATTTTTTAAATAAGATTAATACAATTAAATGATATTAAATATTTTTTAATTAACCTAGATCAATTTTTTTTACTTATATTTGTCGGAGGAATATATAATTAAATTTTGAATTAATTATATAGTTTTGTTTTGGACACTGAATGTATAGTTATATACCGATACATATATTACATTTTTACTACTACCGAAAACGAACTCAACATTATAAAGGAGCCGAACTCAATAATAACCATGCTTCTATTTTAACTTGGATAATCTACCTCTTAAAGGCATTAAATCGGTTAAACCTTGTAGCAGAACAAGGTTAAAAAAATGATACATTATTGCAATTTATTAACTAGTCACCAATTAAATTACAACATTGAAACTGTAAAAAAAAAAAGTCAATGTAACACCCTCATAATTTATATCTTACAATCTTGTAAATATATACTATGGAGTAGTTACACCAAGATTAATAAATACTATACGTATAATAAAATAATAAACATAACTTCAACACATGATTTTGGTTCAAAAAGCATGGGAAGCAAAATTGGATTTGTGAGGAAGCAATAAATGAACAAATTACAAATGAATAAAAAATAAATATTTATGTGAATAGTAAAAGTGCCCCATAACACTTTCTGAATTGTAGAAGTTATATATAGATAGATATGGTCCAGTTTGAGAGGGTGGGAAGAGGCTCGTAATGGTAAGCCTAACGTGCCCCCAAAACATAGGGATCTCTATTCATGCAAATTTAGAGCCAAAACTAACGAAACCTTCATTGACCTCACTCTCTTCTACCATAGGACAGCATAGATAGATGCACGGAGCAACACGTGGAAACTTCTTAATTATTTCATATTAAAATAAATAATTAATTTTAGTAATATACTCCTTTATTGCTCTATTATTTTTATTTTAAAACAACTTAATTATTAATTATTAATCATATTTTTATTTTTATTTTTTACATTTATTTCTCTCACATTATATATATATATATATATATATATATATATATATATATATATATATATATATATAATTTATTTATTTATTTTTCATCGTATCATTTATTATATTTTCATTTTTTTTCTTCATTTTGTCTCTCGTCTTTCTCTCTCACACTTCATTGCGGAGTATAAGACAATCATTATTGAATCTTAATGATGTAAATAACATACTTCATTGCCAAATAATTTTATACTTATTCCATTATTTTATATTTTCATATTTTATATAAGAATTAAAACGAAAGCGACTTTAGTACACTCAACTATAAAAATAAATAATGCATGTATACACCCACTGTGTAAATAGTTCTTTATCTTAAATCATTATATATTATCAGTTTATTATTATAATAACTATAAATTAAATTTGGACAATACATCGTAAAGTGGATATTACTTTAAATAGCAAAATGAAAAACTATAATTGTTAACTAAACGAATTATATAAGAGAAATATGGGTAATACAATTTTTAACACATTTTTTTACTATTGTTTAAAATCTATTAAAAATTACGTACAAAAAATTATGCGTCACTTCTTCCTTAACGAGTATTATTTATAATTTTATAATTTATAATAAACTATAATCAATAATAAATAGTGTGTTATTCTTACTCTTAAAAAAAGTTAAATCCTTACAAAAATCTAAGAAATTAATTATGATTACAAAGAAAAAAAAAAAGTTAATAGGGGTCTTTGACCAATATAAAAAGAAAAAAATTTCAAAAAAAAAAAATATCAAACAAGCATCTTTTTGACTCTAGGGAAGGGTGGGGCTGAAATAGGTAGGAGTCATGAGGCTAGCTTACAACTAGTGTGTGTGAAACACATTAATGAACAATACCAAGTGAAAAGGAGATAGACCAATGTAAGACATGAGAGAAGATAAATAAATTAACATAAAATATGAAAGAAGAGAGATAAATCATTAATGGAAAGGAGGGAGAAATCAATATCAAAAATACATGGGAGAGAAATCATTGCTAAAGAAGAGAGAGAAATCATTAACAAAAATCAAAGAAAAACTAGTTTAAGAGATCATGACAAGAAGAGAGAAATCAACGTTGAGAGATTAGAAGAATAGAGAGAAATCATTAAAAATAAGAGAGAAATGATTTTTTTATTTTTTAAAAATATTAAATATTATGATATCCTTAAATTAAATTTATTGAAACAAAAGAATGGTTAAGTTTTTTGTCCAAAAGTTTTTGTGTAGGTTTACTCCAACTAGTATACATTAGTCATCCCTTTAAACTTAACCATTATTTGTCTTCAATAAATTTAGTTTAATGAGATCATGATAATTTAATATTTTAAAAAAAATAAATAATTCATTTCTCTCTTACTTTTTAATGATTTATCTATGTTTTTTAATCTTTTAATATTATTTTCTCTCTTTTTTTCATCATCTCTTAAACTGATTTATATATCCTCTCCATTAATGATTTTTCTCTCTTCTCTCATATTCAATGTTGATTTCTTCATCACTCTCATATTTTATTTCATATCCCTCGTCTCCATAGATATTGTTCATTAATGTATCTTATACACACAAATTATACAAACTCATATCTCCTTTAATACAAATGTACACACAAGATATTAGCTTATTTGATGCTTCTTTAATACACACCCATTAGATATGAATTAGCCTTGTTTCTGGTAGTTAGATATGAGTTAGTATATATATATTTTTTTTATAATGGTCAAACACCTTACAATCCATATTGGTAGGAGCGGAAGTTGATTATAATGCATTGTACTATACGATCTTGTGATTTTGTAAAAGCAGCGTGAAAAGGTAAGAAAAATAGTCTAAATTACATTGATAGTCTTTCTTTGATTTTGAAGCTAATAATTGGAGTGAAAGAAATTGAAATTGCATTTTTATTTCCCTTTTTCAATGGACAGATGGAAACTTAATTGAGACTTGTTTTTATTCGACTTTGCTGTCAATAACATTGCATCTCTAATGAAGGTAACTTCGGATATATGCTATAGCTGGTACATGAATTCAATCATGAGTAGGTCACGTCTTAAGATATATTCCTCAACAAAAAGGACACCAATTCAAAACAGTAACACTACAAACTGCAAAGGGTAGGGTACGACAGTGATTCACCTTTTCGTCCTTTGGTAAGTTCGAGGAGTTCGGAATGAGAGTATAGTACACTAATTGCAATTCACCTTGGTACGGACGTACGAGGTTGGTTTCATGTAGACACACACGCGTGCAGATATGTATTAGATAATTATTATATTTCCCCCCTTTACAACATCCTGAAGTTTTAATTCAGTCCCATTAATTTAATTAGGCATTTAAAAGGAATAAAATTATTCTAATCTCTGTTTATTTTATTCGCAAGACTTTAATTTAAGATTTAATTTAAAGAAAATAAAATGACGTCTGTGGATAAATTATAATCAAAGTATTAAAGTTTATGCCATTTGTAATATTAATTTTAATTCGTTGCACATTTTTTAAAATTTTAACGAAAGTGAATTTTTGATAAATTTGATTAATTTTAACATGTAGGAAAAAAAAGGAATAGTCAAACTCACATCCTTAATTGCAACTGAATGATAAAAAATCGTAACTTAACATATTAAAAATATAACTAAATTATTTATCGAAATCCTACTTTTAAGCATATAAATACATTGCATTATTTTATTTTCTCTTCATTTTTAGGAAATTTCTCCCAATTATCTATCATTTCCATAGACTGAAAAAAACAAAAATATATCTTAAAAATATTTGAAAAAAAAAAACATGAAACCTAATAAATTTAATATAATACAATTGTTTGTGCATGAAACCTAATAAATATTTTTTATTTTCTAAATATAATTTTTTTATATTGAAGAATTAAATTTAAATAATAACCCTTTTAAAAAAATTTCAATACTTGTCATACAAACTTATTTTCTTTAAAACATTTTTATTATACTTGTTTCATTTCATAATATTAGTCTTTCTGATTAAAAAAAACTTTCTGTTTATTTAAAAAACTAAAAACAATAACTACTTTTAAATTTTATTTATAATTACATTTATTATGTAGACAAAAATGTATCACCAGACTAAAAAAAATAATTGAACGATGTTGTATTTTCTAAAATTTAAAATTTTTTGTGACATTTTTAATCCTTACAAAAGATGAGAGTGAAGGAGAAATTTAAAGAATATATTGTTAATAATTTTGAAAAAATTCTAACAATACACAATTTATATTTGATGAATTAAATTAAATAGAAAATGAGTCCATATTATTTAATAAGATGTATGTAAAATCTACCTAATATTTTTTTTGTATATTAAGGATATATCTTAATAAACAATTAAGCGAGGTTTGTTTTAAGTTATAATATTGTTTTTTTTATTAATTTCATTTTTAAAAATATTATTATTAAGAATGGTATTCTTGAGTAAATTAAAAAATATGTTTGGATAGATTTAATATTTTTAGGAATGTTTTTTTAAAAATCAAAATAATCAGAATTAATAAAAGTAAAAGTATAAATGAAAATTATAATTGCGTTAAAAATAATGTTTATATTTTATAAAAATATAACATTTTCAACTTTCGTCGTAAAAATAAAAGTTAAATAAAAGCGTGGGTAACTTTTTCAAATTCAAATTTTCAATAGTGAAATCTAAATTTCGAAAGAGTAAACGGAATGAACAGAGGTTAAGTCTAGTGTAATAGTCGAATTAAGATTCAAATTTTTTTATGAGAAAAACATTTACAGACCGTCGCTTAAACATTCTAAAAATAACATGTGAAAAAAAAAAAAAGAGGTACTTAAGGTGGGGCCACTGAAGTTCTAGTTTCTATAAATACATGCATCTGCCATACCATAAAGTCATAAACTCCAATCCTCCATTTCTTCAATTCAAGTTCCTTTACTTTCTCTATCATATCACCAACAACTCATATTGACCAAAAAATCATCACACATACTGTTTCCCCCAAATCGTTCCACCCCTCCTCTTGTCGAATTAATTAATCTCGAGTCTCATACTTGTGTAAGTGAGCAAATTAACAAAGCATAACTAGCTAGCAAGCCATAGCCACAGGCAAATATTCCACATCTCGCCGCGTGTTTTGCATTCGAGGTACGTTCATATATATGAATAAACAAGCTGCTCCATGGAATTCTTTCTTGTGTTTTTGTTGGATAAAGGGAATTCTAAAATTTTAATCCTTGTGAGTATGCATAATTTACATGGACAAAAAACATAGATATGCTTGTCCCCTGCTTCAAAATGTATGCGTTGAGTTGAAGGAAATGAAACTGTGGAGAGTACATGGCATTGCTTACCGATTGTTTTATTTTGATCGATTTCCCCGGTTGCTAGATTCTTTGGAGTTTTGCAATTGTGATTGGGTGCAATAAATAAATAAATAAATAAATTAATCCGTATATGAGCTGGTTGTGGTAGTGCAAAAAGATAAGAGGAATGAAATATAAAAAAAAAGTATGTTGGTCAACTTGGCAGGTTAAGAAAAGAAAAAAATGAAGATGGTGCTTTCGGTATCAGCGTTGTCGAAGCCCGTAGCGAGTTTGAACCCGGCACTGACGATGGTGTCGATGTCCCTGTTCCGGCACCGCAAGAAGGAAAAGGTAGTAGTAATCATGGGGGCAACGGGGACAGGGAAGACGAAATTAGCAATAGACCTGGCCACGCATTTCCCACCAGCAGAGATAGTCAACGCGGACAAAATGCAAGTGTACGAGGGTCTGGACATCACCACGAACAAAGTGACTGAAAAAGAGTGCCGTGGGGTCCCACACCATCTTCTGGGCACGCTGGATCCTAACATGAATTTCAGTGCCAACGACTTTTGCGAGCAGGCTACTGTGGCCGTTGGTTCTATCTTGGGCCGTGACGGGCTACCCATAATTGCGGGTGGGTCCAACTCGTTCCTGGACGCGTTGGTCAACCATCATACCGAGTTTCGGTTACGCTACGAGTGTTGCTTCCTCTGGGTGGACCTGTTGCCCCCCGTGCTCCACTCCTCTCTGTCCGCACGTGTTGATCGCATGATCCGTGCTGGCCAGGTCGACGAGGTTCGTCCATTTTACCAACCAAATCAGGACTACACTATAGGTATACGAAGGGCCATTGGCGTCCCTGAGTTTCATCGCTTTTTCAAAGCCGAAGCCGATGAAGCCGATCAGAGGACTAAGAAGCGTCTCCTCCATGCTGCCATTGCCGCCATCAAGATCAACAACTGTAACCTCGCCAACCGACAGCGCCACAAGATTCATCGCCTTCACTCCATTTGGAAGCGGAACATGCACCGCCTCGACGCCACTGAGGTCTTTCTCAAGAGTACTCTCAAGGAGTCTGAGGACGCTTGGGAGAATCACGTTCTCTCCAAAACCCGAATTATTCTCCACAACTTCCTCTACGAGGATTCTCATCTTCCCTCCTCTATTTCCTCCGTTATCCCTTCTTCGCCGCCGCCCATGGCCGCCGCCGCCTCAACTCACTATACATATATATAGAGAACATTACTAATATAGAGAACATCAAACGTCTCCACTGACATGACACAACTACTACAAGCCATTCCACATCCTTATTTATTTTGTTTGGATCATGTCATTGGTATCGTAAAAACCTTTACTTACTTATGTTTAATCTTTTGTTACTACATATGTAATGTTTTACAATCACCCAAATTAATACAGTACTACTTAACAGTCATTCGTCAGTTAATTAATGAAGCTCAGCTTATACTTATGCCTACATTGCTCGTTAGATTTGTTTTTCTATGTGGAATCTAAGGTACAGTAGTTCAAGAATTAAAAGAAAGTACTGCTAGGATAAATTGATTATTGAACCAAGAGAGTAGTTAAGTTACGAGGAAAAATATTCAGTATGTACTCATTTTTACTTCAACCATACTTGATCTTATTTTTTTTATCTTGTTTCGATCCAAATATATATATATATATAGAGGTGAATGGTGATACCAAATTGGGAGCGGTGCTGCACGAGTGGGGCAGATGGGTTCTTTCTTTCCTGTGATCCTTGAGGAAGTTTTTGACTCCCGTCTATCTTATCATATTCAATTTGACATTAATTTATTTAATCACAATTAAATTTCCTACAGTAATGTGTATGATTATTTATTTATATAGATTAATGCATAATTTACTACATCAAATACTGTATAATTTTATCATAGAATGGTCAAAATTTTCGAGAAATAAGAATAGAACAATATTATTCAAATTCGTTAGAAAATTATGAAAATTTACGCTGTGAATTTTATTAAATAAATAAAATAAAATTTATAGTATTTCAAAATATTTTAACTAATAATAAAAGGGCTAAAAAAAATTTGGATCCTTTTCAAGTGTTTTTATTAAATAAAATTTGTTATTTTGTCAATTTTTTTATACTAATAAAATTAATTTTGACTAATAAAACAAATGCCTACATAAAATAACATCCATTAGAATTTGTCACATTCTACTAAATTGATCAAGTTATTGTGATAAACTAAAAAAAAAAATCAATTTGACTAATAAAGATATTTTAAAAAAAGTTTGTTAGAAAATAATTTTTGAATACTTGAGAATTAAGATTCTTATCATATTAAATCACGAAAATCATTATATTTAGAAGTGACTAAAATTTATTTGATTAAGTATAAATATTTTTAAAAATATTTATATATGTTTTTTTAAATTAAAATTTTTTATGTTTTGTTTTAATAAGATTTTTTATTATATATATATATATATATAAAAGTGATTTTTCAAAAATATTATTTTAGAAAAATAATTTCATTAAATAGACTTCTGTAAAATTTTATTGTTTAAAATTTTTAATATTTTATCCTACTAGGTCAGCCTAGTTGCTCGTTGTGCTAGGTTGAGATGAACTCTAAAATTCAAGGTTCAAAAAGAATTGAGTTAATTTAGTCAACTAAGCCTATAAATTTGTTGCCAAAATAATATTGAGCATCATTTAGTCCTTAATTTATTTTATTATTTTATTTTTTACTTTATAAACTATATAAAAATACAAAAAAAATGTAGGCTAATTTATCTTAGCAGGACAAACCAATAAGTTAAGATGAATTAGGTAGTCTATTTTGTCAACTATAATCAACAACTTTGTAAAAATTTTAATGAAATAATAATTAAATTATCATAATTTTATGTAAATTATTTAATATCATTTTTTTATCAAAATAATTTATTAAAATGATATGTGTATTCAAAAAATTAGTGAAAATTCTTGAATTCATATCGATTATAACATTAATTGAGAAAACACATCAAACAAATAAATATTAATTAATAGGATAATAGTTATAATAAAAAAAAATTAATAGAGAGTAAATATTGATGTCAATAATATATATTAATTGAAAGACCACTATAAAAAAAAAAAGAAAAAAAATATACTAAAATAAAGAAAGATTGACTTGAACGTCTAATACTAAATGTTGGAATTGGATAATAACAATATGTAAAAAATTATACAAATAATAACATTTATAAATGATCTATTATAATATTTTATTGTATGTAAATTAAAATAAATTTAAAAAATAATTTGATAAAATAATATTTATTATTATTTTATTTTTAATATAATTATTTATCATATCTAATAAAAATTATTTCAAATTTTATAATTATATTAAAACAACAAACGAAAATATTTTAATTTTTTTATATATTAAAATTTCTCTAGCTCACAAAGGCTAGATTCCTTCCTGTTTGTAGGAATATTTTTATTGAAAATATAGGTAAAAATTATTTTAGAAAAACAAAAATTTTTAAAAATATTTTTTTAAATAACATATCAAATATGATAAACTAAACTTCTCAATTTTAAATTTTATAGGAAACTAAAAATTTCTTCTACTAAATGCTTCTTAAGAAACCAAAGAAGTAGAAAAAGAAAATTTAAATTTTCTCAAATATTATTATCTCACCATTTATTATTTTAAATCTCAATTTTAAAATAAAATATATTTATTGACAAAAATAAAAAATAGACAGAAAATTTTGCAGTGACAATTGTCACGGTAGAAAATTAATTCCCGAACCAAAATACACTTTTTAAATTTAAGGGATAAAATCAAAATATAACTTCAAATAAGAAATCAAAATTCTATTTTAACTGAATAAAAAGTGTATTTAGAATACTGTATTGAAAATAGTAAAATAAGCAAAGCCTTTTTTTGTTATTCTCTTTAGAGGTAGTTCGGCGCCTGCTCTGTTCCCTTTCTGAATCTTCCGTACCGATAGGGTGCGGTGCACCTGCATTAAAAATGATAATGTTGTCTCTTCATGGGGTCCCAATCCATTGTTGTTGATTGATCCTCAGTAAATTTATGATGGGCCAAATGGCCTCTTATTGTGATGTAGCAACACACTGGTCAATCTTTATAACTTGTGCCATGTTTCTAAATTATAATATTGGACAACGATCAAATATATTTTTGTTTGTTTTCTTTTCTAAAAATGGATATTAGACGAGTGGATGAGAGGAGCCAAAGCTACATTAATATGTACTCCATAGTTACGTAAGATATTGAGATTGGAAATGGAATATAATCTAAATGGGCGTCCGTTTCATGAACTTGTGCAATCTTATTAATCACCGTCCATTCAATTGCTAGTAGAACCTATTGTTTTGATGAAATTTAATGTACATAATCTCAATATATAGTTCAGAAGGGGTATGATCAAATCCAACACTTTGTATGCTAAAACTGTCACGTAAAATTTCTGTTAAAGAATATTACGCATCGCATGTAGCCTTAGTTTCTCTAAATTTGACAAGTGATTCTACATGTTAAATCAATTCAATTAATTATTTTTGCAGGTACATTGATTGTGTGGGTAACTAAACTAATTACTCGATATATTCTTATGCCAAGTGTTTATGGGGAATCTTGAAAAAGAGACAAAAGGTTAAGAAATGGTGGTGGCAATGGTCTCTTTGTCTTCATCCCGTATGATTCCAACCAATATATAAGTAACACAGTTTGCCTTTATACTCCCACTCACCACATCATTTTTAAAAGGTTAAATTAAGTGGAACCGTATTGGAAGGAAAAATCCTTCTTTAGAGCTTTTGTTTTAATTTCTCAACCTCCCTTCTAAAATTTTATTCCTCCCCCCTCCCCTTTTAAAATGCTTATAATTAGCCTTTTTATAAAAATTTTGTTTGCAGGAATTCCTTTTTGACAATGTATTGCTGCAAATTTGATAAAGGAAATGTCACATTTATGAATAAGCAAGTGCAAGTATGGTCAAAATCACCTTTAGCAAAGGCGCATAGTCTCTCGACTCCGCATAACCGCATCCCATTTTTATTTTTTTTAAATAAAGGAAAAGGTAAAAGGAGTAATAATTTTATTACAATATTGCTGCCTGATGAGCATCTTGGTCCACATCAAATTACATGCATAGAATATATCTGCTTAGTAAAAAAAAAAAAAGTAGTATATATCTGTTCTTATATATTAATTCAGTAAGTGTATGAAAGTGATTCATTCGCATATCAGCCTTTCGCTAGTGTTCTCTATTAATTAAATATATCATCATCAATGTATGTACAAGGTTATTAGCTCCTTTTGGACGACATAAAATAATAGATTACACTGTATTACTCTTAAAGCGTGTATATATATAAAGTATCTATTTATTTTAAAAGTAACTTTTAAAAAAAATATTTTTCATATTCATCTTTATTTTTTATTTTTTTTATTCTAATAATCAAATATCAATTATCTATTAAAATAATAAGATTAAAAAAAAATAATAACTTTTTTATAATTGATTTTGAATTACAATTAAAACAAAATTGTTTCAAATTAAAACCTAATTAAACATCTTTTAAGAAATTATAATTATTACTACCATTATTACCCCTAGTTAATATTATTATTGTTATTACTATTCTCACTGTCACTGTTTTCATAATCATAAATATTACCTATAAATATTATAGTCTTCATTGTGATAGGGATGATAACAATAATGAAGATTAGGGCGATGATGATAGTGAGGATGACAAAATAATCTCATAAGACGTGTTTAATTAAGTTTTAAAATTAGTTGCATTTTTTAATTATAATTAATAACTATAATTGAAAGTTCTCGTTTAGAATATCATATATATATATATATATATATATATATATATAAAATGTATCATATAAAAATGACTTTTTTAAATAAGAATGAAAGTGATAAATCTTAACTCTTAGATTTAAACATAAAATTTTACTATTATTACTATTAATATAGTTACCATTACTGTCATTATTAATATCTGTAACAATAGTGACACTTAATTATATTCTTGTTGATTATGGAATCAAATTTACAAGAAATATTAATTTTTTGTATACAAAACAATTTGTGTGAGAATATGAAAAAGTGTTTGGTAGATTTTTCAATTAATTTAAAAAATAAGAATATCTTAAAATTAAAATAAAAATTGCTTAAAATTTTGTAGAAAAAATGTACAAAATTCATAGAAAAATCTGCATAAAAAATATATATAAAAAATAACAAGTTGAAGTTGTATTGTATATACTAAAATGAGATATACAAGTCATAAAAAATAGGTTTAAAAAATAGAAAAAATAATTTTTTATTTAAAAGATAATAAATTTATGAAATAGTCAATACATTAAACTTATTATTAAAGGAATCATAAGATATAATATTATTAAAATTAATACAGTCTCGAGTGAGGGCTAAGCTGATAATGCAGGAGTGTGCGGTTCTTTTCCCAGTCGCGGCGGATAAGGAAATTAAGGTGTAGCAATTCATTGGAGAACAAGAACAATGGCGTAAGGGGCACGCAATATGTGTCCATAATAGACAAGCTGAGAAAGTTTCTAGTTGAGATTGTTGACTGTAACACGTTTGACCGGAATTGATGGAAAGTGATTGGGGAAGAACTTCCAAGAATATGCACTCAGGCTTCACTACTTCTCCAATCTGTTTAAGTTTAGTTCATCTTTCTTTTTATTTAACCTAAAATTTTGATTTTTTTTTAATTTAAACTCAACTCTATCAAAATTAAAAAATAAATAAAATAAGATTGAGTAAACTTCATTCTTGAATATAATGTAATATTTTTTACATTATATATAGATAATTCATAGAATAAATGAAATATAAATCTTAAATTAAATATATTTTAAAATAAATATTATTATTATCATACTAAATATAATAATATATTATATAAAATAATATCCAGTAAATAAAAATAATTATTATTAATATATAATTATTAAATATTTATATTTTTTTAAGATAATATAAAATATCATTTTAACTTGAGTTGATTTAAAACATAATTTAAATTTGTCATCAAAATACATTAGATTTAATTTTAAAATCTAAACTCGTTCAAATCAATTTATCCCTAAAAGTAGTTATCATAGACTATTGAGATAATCTATATTGAATGATTTAACTTAAAAAAATGTATTTTAATAATTTTAAAATAAAAGATCAAATTAATTTTTAAAATTATCCTTAATTATCATTTTAATCCTTAAATTTATCAAAATTTCAATAAAATTTCTAAAATTTTAGTTAATTTTATATAAATATCTAAATTTAAATACTTACTATTATTTTTTTCTCCTAATCATATGTTAATATTGTTACTTATATCATATGGTGGAATAATATGAGTGATAAATTACAATTTTATATATATATATATATATATATATATATATATATATATATATATATATATATATATTTTAAAATATAAAGAAATTAATGCAACAACATCTGCTAACTTCAAAGATGAAAGTAACATTTTACTCATATTTTTTTTTTCAACATTTAGCCAAATAAACATCGATAATACGTTTAGATGAAAAGTACATATTTTTATTTTATTAAAAAGAAAAATCATCTTTTAAATATAAAATAGATTTTTTATTAATTTAAATTATATATTTTTCTTTCTCTTTATCTATAATATTACAAGAAGGAAGTGCTAGAAGAAAAAAAAATACTATTCATAATAAAAATTAATATTTTATCTATAACTTTACAACTAAAGAATAGCAAGAAGACAATTTTTCACTATTTTATTGAGCATTGTAGTTCCGCATTAGTCTTTTTACTGTGTGGTGGCTGTTATGTTGGATCCTCAAATTGGTCATTATGTTATTTGCTTGAATAAAAGTCTATTAATATGAGGATACATAAGTTAATATACCATATAAAGATAGACATTAATATTTACGTAAAAATCTATTACTATCAATATAGTATATTAATATTTATATAAAAACCTATCAATATTTAAATTACATAATACAAATATAAAGTTATCTTAAACCGGACCTCTCAATAGTTAGAAAGTAAATATTGTATAACTAATTTAAATAATTTATCACTAATTTAAATAATTCATTTTTTATTCCTCTAAATAGTCTTGAAACTAAATACGGGTGAAACCAAATTTTAGAAGATGATAAAATTTTGAATACAAAAATTCGTCTAATTGTATTTTAGCCATAATGTAAATCAAATTACATGAAAACTATTTAAGTATAGAAATATTACTAATTAAATAGTTTTTTTTATCATATCCATTAAAAAAAAAAGTAATATGTTGAACAAAAGACATATAAAAAAGAGACTTTACATGAGAAAACAAAAAAAAATCGTAAAAAAGAATCTATTCAATAAGTAAAAAGAAAACATGAATTATGTTCATACACTTGCATATAAATAGACAATATGTTATAAAATTACAACATAGTTTAAGTATACGGACCATGATTTTTTTTTACTTGATTTTGTTTAATTTGATTTTTAAAATTTTCAACCTATTACTATTTTTTTATATAAATTTTTATGAATTTTAATTTATGGATGTAATTTTAAAATTTTTGAATTAATTTAGAAACAAATTAAAAATAATCTTAATAAGAGAATTTTTATTGAGTTAAATCTAAAATATTATTATCAAAATTTTAAAAATAAAATAACTTGATACTATATAATCATTTTCTAAATATATAATTTTATTATGAATTAAAATATTTCACTTTAAAATTTTATTTTATTTTATATTAATTTTTCATATAATCTAAAAATATAAAGACAAAAAATTCCGAGCATCGCGGAGCAGGATACTAGTTTTCATACACACCGTTAGTTATCAAACTAATTTTATACTTTCTCATCCAAAGTGTCGGTCATGATTAATGAATACGAAATGGTACACAAGTACAAAACGATAGCCACACAATGGACAAGATATAATTTCTCTTCTTTATGTTGTTTATAACATTTATTAAACAAACACAAATTACACTAACATCCTATTTAGTTTTTTTAAAAAAAAATTTATACCACATTTTTCTGTTTTTTCAACTTTTATAGTAACTTTTCTTTATAGAGATATACGGTATAATATATTTTTAGATAATAAAAGTATGTGGTATAATATATTCCATACAATTAAGAAAATTATTTTAAATGTTAAAAAGAAAAAAAAATATCGTGTGAAAATTCAACAAACTATAAGGTTGTCAAAGTATTTTCCTTATTAAATAACTTTAGATATAAAAATACTATATATTTAATTATATTATATTTTATTGAAATACTTAAAAGCTTCTGTCTTTTTATTTAAATTAACAAAAAAAGATTAACATTTAAAGAATAGATTTAAAAACTATTTTTTAAAATAAGAAATATTTAAGAAAGTAATATGCATTATGAGAAAAAGAAAGATGGAGACGACGCACTTGCCCTCCATTTTCATGAGTTGTTGTTCTTAAAATGATCAACGAATTGGTGGTCAATACAACCAAATAAATATTGTTATATATGTGATAGATGACAAAAAAAAAGCATCAAAGAGTCTTTAATTTAATTTGCTGATAACAGTATAGAGATGAAAGTATTCCATCAATCCTGTCTCAATGTGGTCAACATATTGTGCTAGGTGTACTAAGTGACAATATACTGTTCATTCGAGTCATATTATTAAGAAGGAAAATATTAAGTGTGTTGTATATCTCTTTTTTAAGTGTAGATGACAGAAAAAGGATCAGAGTCTTTCTAATAATAATACAGAGACGAAATTAAGTGTCCTACTCCTATCTGTGTGGTCAACATTGGAAATGCTAATTGCTAAGTGACCATATACAGTGACGGAAATAATTTTATCTAATTGAGAAGGAAAATGACCCGTGTACCATCCATTTTTAAGTGTAGGGGTTATAAGGAAATAAGAGATTCAAAAAGATACGGGATAAGTCATATATAAAATATACGACTTCTTTTAGGTTAAATTTTACATTATCTTCTTATTCCTTAGAATTCATTACATTCATCTTTTTATAATTTTTTTTAATGTTTCATTATCTTTCCTAAATTTTACCTAAACATCTTTTTCATACCATCATTCTTTTAAAGATGTAAATATTATACTGTCTTTTCTTTAAAATATATATATTTTTCTTTTTTAACTAATACAAATATATTTATTTTTTTATATAATTAAAAATTAGTTTATAAAAATATTTTTATTGAATTCTAAAGAAATTATATACATATATATAATAAATTATCTCAATTTAATATTTTAATTATTATTTAAAAGTTATAATAAATTATGCTAAATTTAATTATATATTTAAAAATATTTATTTTTTTAATAATTATTATTTTCATAATTTTTAAATAATTAAATTAAAGATTATATATATTTAAGTAAAATAAAATTAAACACGAATATTAAGGTAGTATTTGATTGATGTTATTAATATAATATTTTGTATAAATATTTAAATAAATTAGTATTTTAGGTATATATTATTGATTAAATTTAATATATAATTAGTTTCAGTAATATTATTAAATATTATATATATTAAATTTAATAAATGTAAAACTAATATATGTATATTAAAGATAAAAATGTTTAAATGAATCTAATCATACTAAAAATATATTATTAAATAAAATATAATTATTAAAAATTTAATACTTTATACATATATTTAAAATATAACTGAGTTTTTATTATTTTAATACTTTTATAAAAATTATCTTATAACATATATATTTAAATACAAAAATTAAAATGTATATTATTATAATATATATAAATTGATATATAAATATATACACATAATTTATCTCATAAGTTTTGTTTTTAATTATTATTTTAATAAAATAAATAATTATTTTAAATTAAATTATATTATTTTAATAATAATTGAATGATAATTTAATAAATTAAAAAGATTTTAGTATATATTTTAAAATTTTATGATGAATATTTTTTATTAATTTTAAGTTAAATAGACTAAATTATATTTTTAAAATAAGGGAAGAGTACCAATGTAATACTTATATTTCTTGAAGAAGAAAAATATAATTTATTTTACATTTTAACATAAAAGCATAATAATATAATACTTGTTTATCAAACGAGAGAAATGTAATTTATTTTAATGTGTTAAGTCAAGTAAACTAAATTATATATTTTAATATAATAAGAAGAATAATGAAATAATCACATTTATAATTTATAATGAGAATGCAGTGTAATTTATTCTAAATATAATATGTCATGTGATATGAAATAATAAAAATAATGAGATAAAAATAAAAAATTATATAAATTTATATCTACCATTGTTAAATTGACATACACAACTTTATTATATGCCGATTTAATATTTGAAACGAAGTTATAATTATAAATCTGAATTCACTCTGCAATAAAATGTTTAATTAGTTATCTGAATTCAAACACAAGCTTTTTATTATTAATTAAATTTTACATTATTTTTATTAAATATCACGAGTATATATTTGTTTAATTAATCTTACCTAAGTTTTAACTAATATTAAATATATGTAAATAATATATTAATTAAGAAATTTTAAACTTTAGCTAAGAGAAGAGCTGATCTCCTCTCTCATCAGATTGAAATAGTCTACATTTTTAAAATTGTATATGATCTTATCTTCTATTTTTTTTTTAATTATAGAATACAATAAACTTATTATAAATGAATGATGAAATATACAATTGTACAGTATAATTTCCCACTTTTACAGAACTCGAATAAAAGATAAGATTATTTTCTTAAGAATTTAATTTATATATACCGTAATTATAATTTTGTTTCACATACATCTAATACGCACAACAACAACAATTAATTTAGAATTTATGCAGTAATTGTTTTCAAAAAATATTTTTAATTATCACTTATTTTTAACCTCAATAAATAATAAATAATAAATGAAATACATTAAAATTTTTTAGAGTTTAACTTTATCTTATAAAAAAATTATTTTAATTTTTAAGAATCTTAATGTGATTATTCACTTATATGATCAAATAATTAAAACAATAAATATATTAATAACCAGATAGACTAAAAGAATTAAAATTAATAAAAAATTACAAAAAATAAAAATATATCTCATTAATATTAAAAATTATTTTAAAATATATATAAATTTAGGAAAAATTTTATACAACTACCTACCTAAATTAAAATTTTAAAGATGAATTAGCTAAGTAGTTCTTATAAAAATATTGAAAAAAAAACTAAAAAAAAAATTTGGAAATATAAAATCCATAAAACCACAAAAAAAAAACAAATAAAAAAGCAATAATACAAATCCGAATAAAATATAAAAAATAAGAGAAATGATTTTCTCTTCAAATAATCCTCTAAATTATCTTTCAATTGTACCAAAACAATCTCTCACACTAAATTATACAGTGTACAATTGTTGAAAAATTATACATTATTTATCTCAATTATTGAAATATAATTTATATGTTTGTTGAACAATCTCATTTATCATTAATTGATTTTAAATCAATCTCATATGATCATTTTAATTAATCGTGTTTTCTAGTAATTATTATTGCGTGTTAGACAGACATAATGGTATTAGAAAAATTGGGCCCGAGGATATAGCTAAAAAGGTACATACATACTACTTGTCGATGAAGAACTGTTACAACTTACAATTGAGCCGTTGCAATTGCAACTTGGAGAACGCAACGAGGACTACGCACCAGGCCGAAAAAGATTTACAAAATATTTGGTTGTATTTTTTAAGATAAAATTAAATAATGAAGTGATTTTACTCTCTTGTTTTCTGTTATGTTTTTTCAATAAAGATGATTAATCAGTTTTTTTGACGAATATTAGTTTGTTGATAATTCGTTCTACCTATTTTATTTATAAAAGTATACTAAACAAAAATATTGGTGGTATATATGTTTCTATCCCGTTTAATAATGTACCCGAAACACCAATTAAATATGGATGGTGAAAACTGGAGGACGGTGCCGGCATTTTGTAGCGTCGGGTCGGGACAATGAATATAACTAGAAGCAATATCAATGTGCACGTGTGTGGCCAAGACAAAGAAAAGTGTGGTAGGAGCTGCCAATTTTGGGGTCGTGATCAGCTCTTTTCTTTATATCTTGATTCCCACTTTGATACCCTTCACTCGTACCTTCCAGGAAATTATTTATTTATTTTGCTTTGGCCCTTCTTCACTTTGTCTGTTCCCAGCTCCTACTTTGTTTTCTGGCCAAGTTTATTTCTAGCATGCTTGCTCGTTGTTCTACATTACGTAACATACGTCCTTAACAGGAGTGGGTCATTGTCCTACACGGTCCACGTTAATTAGCTGCTTTACAACTAAGAAACGCGTACCTAGCTAGCTACACACGTTTTTGGGGGTTGCCCATTCAATGGAATCTTCAGCCAATATCAAACCACTATTTTTTATATGCTTAGAGTTAGATTTTATACTATATTTGTTAGGTCTATTTTTCACTATAAAATTTAAATATTTCTTATGTTATGTTAGGTAGATCTAATGCCATTCCTATGTATATCTTTCGCTTAGATTTTTTTTCTGATCTTTTTGGATTGGAGATTGGATTTCATTGCAAATCTTCCCGGGTCTGCAGTCATAGTCATCGTATCTCTAAAGTCCAAACAAAGTTATCTTAGATTTGCATGCTTTTGTATATATATATATATATATTATTGATAATTGAAACGTGATAACAATGAAGGTGCAAACTATATATATTGTTCAAGTCTTTTCACTTATTAGCCTGCTGTGTTTTTCATACTCTAAATAATCTGTATCTACTCAAGACAAGATAAGAATCTTAGAAGCCTTCAAAACTAGACACATGCGCATTATGACATTCCTTTTACACTTATCAGATTGAATTGTGGGATTAGTGAATCTTTGTCATACAAACTACCTTTTAGTGTTAAGATATATATATATGATTGGAGAAAGATTTTATGGTTTCATTAATTCTGCTATGATCATGTTTTGCCGTCTAGACGTACGCATGCGCTTGTGAATGGGATTAATTAAACACTTGAATAAAATTAAAATAATAAACCTAGTATATATAATAAATTTGAGTTATTGTTCTAAAAACTGATATAACCTATCAATCCTTATTCTCACATTTGCTTTTTTTTTTTCTTTTCTTTTCTGTAACACATATTTTAAAATTTTTACATCAAATCAAATCAAATCAATTTCTTCAATTTGTAAAATTAAAAGTTTCAAATTCAATTAATTGTAAAACAATATTTTATTGTTTAAATTAAATTTCTTATAAAAATATTTTTTCACATTTTCCTTATATTTACAATATATAAGATATTTACTAGTAAAGTTTAAAATGATAGATTATTTCTTTGTATTTCAAAGTAGGTGTGTATATATTACAAGAAAATCTATCCTTACAAAATAAAATGGAATCCTCATCTTTTTAAATGGAATAATTTTTATTTTTAATTTTTTCCATGTAGTTATATGCCTTTTTTTTTATTATTATAGCATGTCTATTTGAATTTTATATAAAAATAAAATCAATATCTTTTCCTCCTTAATTAGTTATTTTTTTTAGGATATTATTCTTTTTTATTTTCTATTTTAATTATTGTATATTTAATTTCCTTCACAAATATTAAAAAATGACATAAAATATAATAAAAAAATAGCCCAAACAACGTTTAGAAATACTTATAGAGTGAAACAATTGTAAGAGATTATTTCCTTATTCCTAAATTTAATCTTCACTATCTCATTGTGGAATAGACTGGCTTGAGCATTTCCGTTTTCCTGTTAGAGGAATAAAAACTGGATGAAATTGTTAATACTTGGTTGGAAATTAAGAAAGAAAACAAAAAAGAGAAAATGGATAAAAATTTTATGAGTAGTACTTAGTCTCTCTGGGCCGGCCCATGATATATTCAGATTGGCCTAAACCCAAAGAATAGACATAGTCACCTACATGGGCCATGTCCATAAGCCATTAGTAGGGGTTCGGATATCTTTTCTGTGATGAGCACATTCACAAGAAGAACGTAAAGAAGTTGTTAGTTTGGAAGATGTCACAAGTACTCACCACATGTGCACCACCTCAATATGTATCGCTTCGCCGGGTCGGAATTTCGAAGCCATCGAAGTGGGTCACAAAATGTGCTACCATTTCTTCACTATCGATTTCTGCCTCTGCTCCTCTTCGCAACGCGTCGTTTTGCTGCACCTCTTCTGTCCAATGCAATTTGCCTTCTTCACCCAAAATCTTCGTCAAAGGTAACGTTTCTCTGTCTATCTAACGCCCTTCGATTCAATAATAGGCCTTCTTTAATTTTCTCGAAATGGTCCCTCTATTAGCTTGCTCTTCCATTTAGGTCGTTTTCGTTTGTTGAGAAGCTAAGCACAATTGCCTACTGAAATTAATTACACGTTTGAATACCGAAAAGATAACTCCTTGGATGAAATGGGAAAATAATTGCTGAAACATTAATAGGTATAATATTTTTAAAAAAATGTAGATTAATGAGATTAATGCATGGGAAGCGTGATTTTCAATCAATGATAACAAATTAGGGAGCTAGCTTATTTGCAATTGGACTTCAATTCTTCAAATAAAAAATGGTATTATGGTAGCATGGTCCAAAGGCTGGCCAGAAGAAGTTAACCTAGCCCACACATTTCATTGGGCATGACCTATTTTTTCAGCTTTATTAGGAATGCAAAGCTAGATGCTGGAATTTCACAAGTTTTTTTGAGAGTAGAGGCTATCCCCATTCCCGCAGTGTCCTTTAGTTCAATTCTAAGTATTTAACTGTTGCTAAAGGTTTTTTGTAGATGTCACCAATCGTGTAATAAATGATCTTTACGACTGAGTAGAAATCATTGGAATCATTCCACTCTTGTATCATAATCACAAAAAGTCTGTTGTATTGCATATGGACTATGGTAACATGTCGTATTGACATTGATTGATCCACTACCTGCAATTTTAGTCGTAATAATAAGTTCTCCATTTCCATTTGCTGTGATAAATCATTATACTGAAGTCTTCATGGTGGGCCAATTCAGGGCTTCCTCTCTCAACCTCTGAAGGACGTTTGGTGAAGGTGTTTTCAGAATTTGGTGAAGTTACTCTAGGTAATAATGAATCCTTTTTGGGTTGTTGGCATGCTTTTCAGGCAGGCTATCTTTTGATTTAACCTTTATTTCAGGGGGATACTTGCTGGAAAATTTATGTTTGCCATAAATGGAATTTCATTTTTTAAAAGTCTCGAGTCTATTAAGGACCTTTAGTTTCAATTGTTTTTATCTTATGGCAGTCCAGCTTCCAATAGATAAAGAATCTGGGCAGTCTTTAGGATTTGCATATATTTGGTTTGTCAAGGAAGAGTCTGCCCAATTGGCTGTGCAGGAGATGAATGGAAAGGTGTGCATTACTTTTGACTTTTGAGAGTTTCCAATTTTAAGAGATATCCTATCCATATACCAAAATGTTATTGACCTGGGAGCTGGTTTTGTGATGCAGTTTTTTGATGGCAGGTTTATTTATGTTACAATTGCAAAGCCTGGATCATCAAAAAGTTCGAAGACAACAACAGCCTACAAATTTTAGTCATATGAGCAGTTGCCAATAGCATCTTTTCATTCCCAAATAAACAAAGAAAAGCTATTCTAGCAATTTGATATAATCTTGTTATAGTGCCAACTGCCAATGAACTTTTCCACTGTCTTCTTGTTGAATCTTGTTGTTTGAGGACCCTATCATTCCTTGATGGAAGGGCTAAACAATATTCTGTCATTGTGAGGTGTCTAAAGTGCAATGCTACACATTCTATTCCATACCCTCAGAATTGAGAGACCCCTTGGTTTGCAAAGTACTAAACTTTTTCACAAAGAGCGTCATTTATGCACGGGTTGTATACATGCAGTAGCTCAAGTCCCTCATGGGGAAAGTGCAAGGCTTTAGCCTTCTATGTTTTGGTGGCTGCTTTGATAGCTGTCCTGACCACACTCAAGGCTCTGGATATGGGACAAGGATATGGAACCTCAGGGATTGGCTAGTGGAGCTACAAATAAGGGTGGGATCAGTACTGAAGAAGATTTGTATGTTGAAGCTGGGGTCTTTCAAAAGACTGAAATGTAAAAGCATATATGCCTGGAAGGAGTGGCAGTTGGTGGGAGCTTGAAGAGCTTATTGTATTACTATGATGAATATTTGGGTTCATGACGCAGGTTGTCATTCCTTAAGGATGGTTAAGCAGCAGTATATTAGACTCGAGGATCTGAGGGATTCTTCTGAGATGAAAATCTTCTGGGATCATCAGAGAGGATGCAACTGCTAAATATTTTTTTGTAGAATGTCACCACCGAATGTCTAATAAATGATATTTACGACTGATTAGAAATCATTGGACCCATTCTTCTCTTTTATCATCATCACAAAAAATCTGTTATATTGCATATGGACTACGGTGATATGTTGAGCTATTATTGATTGATCCACTACCTGCAATGTTAGTCTTAATAAGTTTTTCATTTTCATTTACAGTGATAAATCATGGTGGGCCAATAATGCAGGGCTTCCTCTCTCAAGCTCTGAAGGGCGTTTGATTATAAGGTGTTTTCAGAGTTTGGTAAAGTAACTCTAGGTAATAATAAAATCCTTTATAGATTGTTGGCATGCTTTTCAGGCAGGCTATCTTTGGATTTAACCTTTATTTCACTAGTTGGTATAATACAAGCATATGTTACCTTGATCTCAAGTATTGGAGGACGCTGATGCAGTACCAAGGATTGGTCATGTTACGTACAACTACGAAGTGTATTACGGTTGGCAATCCATTTGAGCGCCAAATAACAAAACCCGGACTCGAAATTTCACCTTTTATCCTGTCATTTTTTGCCACATTAGATTCTGTTTGTCTCTACTTGCGCATTATAGCTGCCTGATCCATTAAGAGCGCAGCCTTTTGCCAATTTAGGTGATTTGCATCATATATATTACCTACTTTTAATATCTTAACTCAAAAGGATAACAATCTAGAGACTAGAGTAGAGGCAAACTAGACTCTGAAGCTTCTGTTAATTTTGGATAGGAAGAGCTCATACGAAAACCTTCCGTGTTTACTCAGAATTAGAGCAGTAACTGTTCACTCACCGTATGCTGACTTCAAAGATGAACTATTAAATTTGGGTAGCTAAACGTGAATGCTTAATGTTTGATGATGTTATTTTTTATAATAATTATTTTAAAAATTATATAAACAATGCTTTATGATTATATCATAATGTAAAATTGTTTTATATTTTTCTAATATTTATCATTTCTCTATACACATTATATTACTTATTATATTTATATTCTTCCCTCTTTTGTTTTCCTCTCTTTTCAGTGTCAATTAACATGATGGTATCATACATAATTTTTTTATTAAATTTGGTGCATTGAATTGGAAAAATCTGAAAAATAAAAAGAAAAATATATAAAAAAATAGAAAAAGCTCAAAATATGTAAAAAAAAAAAAACAAATAGAGAAATAAAAAACATGTAAAAAAAACATTATTAACTAATAGTTAAATAAAACAAAAAGTTAAAAAATCATAAATTGACATGTGTCATCGTTGATTGATTCTACTTTAACTTACAAGTTAGGTGAGCCGATATTAGAAAAAAAAACTTAATTTCTCCTTTTTTTTTTCTCATATTTCACAATTTTATAAATTGTTACCGAACTATTTTGTCTACACAATGTTACCCACACAAGTTGACCACTGATATAACAGATAGTGCTGGATAACAATAATAAATTAACAATATTTATAATACTAATTTAAAAAAAAAAGGTGACAAAGGAGGTCACAGAATTACATGGATTATGAAGAAACAAGTAGAGAAAATAACTAACCCAATACTCAAGTTCAACAGGTGTTCACGTCACCATCATTTGGAGTGCATCGTTGAGCTCCAATGTTCCATACAAATCTCACACTGTAGAAGAAGATCACGAGTTTATGTTTGAGAAGCACGAGGGATCATTGGTGAGGTCTTGGTCATTTGAGGCAGAGGTATGATGGTTTGTTGGGTGCATGGGCAGTGTTGATGATGGTGTTAATGGTGATCTGCAATGTGGGTGCAAGTCGGAGATGATGGCTTTTGGGTTGTGTCTTGGTTCTCTGGTTGAAGGAATTATATGAGGGGTAGCTTGCATGCTGCTAAGGTGTGGTGGTGAGTGGATTTATTCGGTGAATATAAGAGGTTGGCTCGTAGGTGTTTGTGCCATTGACTTGGTGCGAGAGAGAAAGAACATTGGGGGGGGGGTGGGGTGTATATGAAAGGGTGTGTGATCGATGTATTCTTAAGGACGATGAGATATAAATATTTTCATTGATGTCCGCCCCCTCTCATTGCAAGAGTGATGGCCTCTTTTATGGAGAGAGTGATGAAAACTGTGTATCTGTGACTGTCACTCTGCATGCTCCGTTAAGAGAATGTGATAAAAGAGTGAATGTTGTAGATTGTGTATTCTGTGTATGCATATTTGTTTCTTTCAATATGATTATGTCTCTTCCTATTTGATTAATGACAAGTGTGCATGAGCATTCAAAACGACGTGTGTGATTATGAACTATACGAGGTTTGGTTAAAATAAAATATTTTCTTAAGTAAAACAAAACCATTTTATTTTATTTTATTTATTCTTTTTATCAAATATTTCTTGTGAAATTGTTTTTACTATGTGTATTTTGTAGTCTACTTTTTATTATTTTGTTATAAATGTAAAATATTTAATTATAATATACAAGTGATATGTGTGAAAATTTTAAAATTGAGACAAAATGTGTCAAAAAAGTATAAAATATTAAAAGTAAAAAACAAAAAAATTCAATATAATTTTACCACACATCAAGAGTTACGTGCACTGTCATGTCACAATTAACACATCATGTTATTTGTATATATCATCCTATTAACAGTTAACTTATTATGTTATTAGTGAACTAAATCGTTCTATTAACATCATGGCAAAATATGAATATATTTTAAAAATTGAGTGACAAAATATGTAAATAAAATAATTAGGTGACAATTTATAAAAATTAGGAAACATTGTGAGTTATTTTGTAAACTAACTCACATCGGATAAAATAAGCTATGTGAGTCATTCTAATATATATAGACATGTAAATAAACATATTTATAAAATAAGTAGTTTGTGTTTGTCCCTCATTAGTTTGTAAGTTGATAATTTAACTTGCTAACCTAATTTTTTTAAAAAAACTTAAAATATTCAAAAAATTGAAAATTACACATATATATATATATATATATATATATATATATATATATATATATATATATATATATATATATATATATATATATATATATATATATATATATATATATATATATATATATATATATATTTTTTATCAAGTAATGACAAAATCTTTAAAACAAAACATATTTCATAATCTAAACATAAATAAAATATTAAAGATTCATTTACATCAATCAATAATAAATATTCAAATATTTTATATAAATAATCAAATACCTTAATCACATTAATTTTTTTTAAATTTTGTAAATAATCTATTTATTTTTTAAAACAATATATGCAAGTTAAACGGATTGTTACATAAACTAAATGAGTTAACATACCATGTTAAAATGAACTAATTTTAATTGTAGACAAACGGGTCAAGTTATATACAAAAATTCATATACATATGTCTACCACTCAATTAAATTAGCTCACATGAAGGGACTTATCTATGTATACTTATTCAAAACAAATACAGGATTTTTAAATTATTTTTTTGTTGTGCATTACCAATTAATTTAATTCCAACCAAACCTACATTAACTATTTCTTAAAAAGTTTTCTTTTTAATAAATTATGATTATAACTACTTGTATGATTTTAGTTAGAACCTGATAGAATATTTATTTTGATAGAGGGAGAGGGAATTGCTGCTTGGTCCTTGTCATTTTTCAGTAAAGAAGGATTGTTATATACTTGCAAGATTTATACCTCAATGAATGAAAGATAAAGGAAAGAGAAGAGAAAATGTAATAAATAATTTGGTACGAAAAATTAGGTAGAAATAAAAAATAATATATATAATGGTAATGTAAAATAAATTCTATTATTATTTATCATAAATCATTATGCATATAAATTTATTAGTTTTTTAAATAGTTATTTAAAAAATTATATTGAAATGATTTTTGTTAATTGGTAAATAAAATATTACTAATACATCTATTAAATTGAAAAAAAAAAGAGTTTGAACAACTATATATTTATTTACTAATTTTCTTTGAAGAACATAAGTATTAAACTATTTGTGTGAATAATATTTAATAAAATTTATATATTTTAAACTAAAAAAATGTGGTAAGTTAGGTTTGTAAATAAATATATAAGTTGGATAAATTAGAGCAGTACAGGTGAGGTGTGGGCGTAGGTAGTAATTATAGCAGTGAATATATGACAATATTTTTGTGTTAACAGCGGGTATTGCTGAGTTGTCAACACATGCGATATGTATTAATGTTGATAAATAACTGAATTGTTGATTGTTTGAAAGGGAAGAATGGTGTAGGAAGGTTGATGCGTATGATTGGTCGTCGACACCTGACACCATACCCTCTATTCTTGATCGAGTGGCCCAGCCCAGCCCAGCCCAACAACTGGGAATCGGAATCGGAATTGGAATCGTAATCGTAATCGTAATCAGAATCAGAGAGATTGATTGAGAAGATGAAGGCGGTTAGCGCGTTAGTGGTGGCTCGGATGTTGACGCGGGATTACTCGCTCCCCGTCCTTGGCAACGAAAGCATACCCTTCGGATCCGCCTGGTGGTTCGTCTACGCCGGCATCTCCTGTTTCCTCGTCCTCTTCGCCGGCATCATGTCCGGTCTCACCCTCGGTCTCATGTCTCTCGGCCTCGTCGACCTTGAGATTCTCGAGCGCAGCGGTTCTCCTTCCGAGAAAACGCAAGCCGGTATGTCCTTCTTTCCTTCCCAATTTTCATTCATTCTTTCATTCATTCATTCATTTATCTTTATTTATATGCAGCGATCATACTTCCTGTCGTTAAAAAACAACACCAGCTTCTCGTCACTCTTCTTCTCTGTAATGCTGTTGCCATGGAGGTAATGTAATTTCGATTACAACATTCAAATTACTTTATTCTCTCTTATCATTATCTATGCTATACTTCATACTGAAACCCTGCCTAACTTTTTTCAGCCATTGGCTTTCAAACTTGCATTCTGCAGGCTCTGCCGTTGTACCTAGATAAACTATTCAACCAATTTGTTGCTATCATTCTCTCTGTAACTTTCGTTCTCTTTTTCGGAGAGGTATGTCTCTCATTTTTCTATCTTTGTGTTTTCGCTGCTTTAGCCTCAATATTTATTCAAAACTCGTCTCTTTTATTTTTCAGGTTATTCCACAAGCAATTTGTAGCAGATACGGTCTTGCTGTTGGTGCCAACTTTGCATGGCTTGTGCGCATTTTAATGATTATCTGTTACCCAGTTTCTTATCCAGTTGGAAAGGTACCTTCTCCTACAGACCTTGTTCCTTAGCATTCTTTTCATAACCGATATAATATAATTGAGAACACAACAAACAAATGGAAATTATAGCATATATTATTTCTAGATATTTCCATGAGTCATCATTATGCAATGTTATGTTGATTATCATGTGGGTACGAACTATGGTCTTTTTAAAGTTGTTCGTGGAGACAGTTATATTTGTCTTTCCTAGTTTAAAAGAATGCTATAGCATGTTAACAATTGGAAATGAGAAATATTATTAGCATGTGTTTAGGGCTGAAACCCCCGTCAATTCCATAACTAGTTTAGCTCTTCACACCTCAAAGCAGAGGGCACCGGTTTTTCTCATGTATAGATGATTGATTTTATTTTAATAATGATGCCCACAAGAGTTTCTTTTCCTCAACAATTTTTCTTCCAGGTTCTGGATCACCTATTGGGGCATAATGAGGCTTTATTTAGGCGAGCTCAGTTAAAAGCTCTTGTCTCCATTCATGGCCAGGAGGTATAAATTAGTAATTATTTTTCAATAAACAGAATAAGTCATGCCAAGGTTGGTGAAGCTACTCATCTGTCCTGCCTAGGTGTTTGATTCATGTATGTTGAATTTGCTTGTTTTTAGGCCGGGAAAGGTGGTGAGCTTACGCATGATGAAACAACAATTATCAGTGGAGCACTCGATTTGACTGAAAAGGTAAGTGCTGCAGTTCCCCTGCCATATTGAATGTCAACCTATTCATTAGTGTTCCATTTCATGTTATTCCAATACACTTTTCAATTTATTATGATGTTCAATGCAGCAGAATATGAACTTTCTTACCTTTGTTTGAGTTTTAATATACATCGACGATGGTAGAAAGTTGAGACATGTAAAGGTTACTTCATGTATCTGGTAACTTGTAACTAGCGTCTTCTGTTTGGGGATGCTAGGAAGTGTCAATACTCAATGGTGTGTGGAACATGGAATAGGAAACTATGTTTTATTAAATATTATCAACATACCACTCCATGTTGATGCAAACTTGGCCATCCACTTCCAGTAATCTTGTTCTATAACATTCTCATGCATACTTGAGTTTTCTTTATGTTTCAATTCATTATTAACTCAACTATCATGCTTTATGCTGTTCACTAAGGCACATTTAATGCATTCTTTTCCAGCTTGTTTTACAAATTGCCTTTTCTGTGTCTTTGAGCAGACTGCCGAGGAGGCTATGACTCCTATTGAATCGACATTTTCTTTGGATGTTAATTCAAAATTGGATTGGTAAGTTTTCTTATTTCTTGCTCAATATTCTTTAGCAGGTTGCAAATAGGTGATTGAATTTGTTTTGGAAATGACTTCCCTTTTTGATGATGAATTTAATTTGTGTTCGAAATGACTTCACATTTTGTTGCTGAAGATTTCTTTTCACTGCACCAATTACTAGAACATGCGGAAAATATTTCTCAAGTTATTTCCCCCAAAACTAGTGGGACCTAACTTTGCTTGCATGTTGAGTGTAGAATTTTTGATTAGAAGATACGAAGCATATGTAAAGAGTAGAATCATTCTTGTTTTTCACGCCTCTTATTTTTTCCTTACTACTTTTTTGATGTTGCCAATCTTAAATCAGGGAAGCAATGGGAAAAGTTCTTGCTCGTGGGCACAGTCGAGTTCCTGTCTATTCTGGGAATCCAAGGAATATTATTGGGCTTCTACTGGTGTGTGTTTTCCACATTTTGACTATATTTTTCCATTTTATTATTTTTTAGGTTCTTTCTTCACATTATTTCTATTTAAATTAGGTCAAAAGTCTTCTTACTGTACGACCAGAAACAGAGACCCCTGTTAGTGCTGTCTCCATCCGGAGAATTCCACGGTGTGTTTGTCTTTATTAATTTATTCTCATGTTTTCTTCCAAACTAATTGTCAAATATCCTTAGTTTGTGCACTGGACACTGGTTTATATGTACAGGGTTCCATCTGATATGCCTCTCTATGATATACTAAATGAGTTCCAAAAGGGTAGTAGTCATTTGGCTGCTGTTGTTAAGGCTAGGGGAAAAAGCAAAGAAACTCCACAAATCATTGATGAAGAGAAAAATGAAGATAACCAAAGTATCAGTGGGGATTCACAGTTGACCACTCCATTGCTACAGAAGCAGGATGCAAAATCAGGAAGTGTCTTTGTTGATATTGACAAGCCTTCAAAGCCTTCCAGCATTAATAAGCTAACTGGTTTGCAACGTAGTGATGGCGCAATAAATGGTCCCTCTTCAGAAAATATTGAAGATGGTGAAGTAATTGGAATTATCACTTTGGAAGATGTTTTTGAAGAGCTTCTGCAAGTAAAATTCTGTCTTCTGAGACATACCCGTCTGTCCAGTGTTTTATCTTTTTCCAATTCTTATAACTGATTGTAATTTTGCTTCTTCAATACAGGAAGAAATTGTTGATGAGACAGATGAATATGTTGATGTTCATAAGAGGTAATAGAGAGTACATACTTTCAAAAATTAGGTTGCAGAGAAGGATGAAACTGCTGCAAATCTGAATTTTGTTACATAAATTTTATTTTGCAGAATACGTGTTGCTGCAGCTGCAGCTGCTTCCTCAGTTGCCCGAGCTCCATCAGTACGAAGGTTGACTAACCAAAAGACAGCAGTAAGTGATTTATTATTTCACATTTTTCATTCTTTTAATATTTGTTTCTTGTCTTCCATAGTTGCTAAACAAAATCATTCTTTTTCTTTCTTCTTGAGCAAAAAAAAAGTGTTCCTTTTAGGGGTTTGGTCCCTGAGTTTTCATGTTTCTCTGCATGGTCTATGATCCTGTAATTCTAGATGAGTTACATGGCATTGTATGAGTTTAAGGAACGTGGATTGAAGGGATTTACATCTTAGTCTAAGTAGTATCTCTCTTTCCGCTAAAAGCATTAAGTTTAAATTAGGACAGAACATTTTTTGAGAATTTGATAGTGTATGGGGATTCTAGGATGAGATAATAGGAATTCAGAACTTTTGTGATAACTTCAACTTTGTGTTCCAGAAAGCCATTGCTTGTCTCATGGTCATATGCCATTTAACAAATTTATTCAAGATTTACCTCTTAATCATATCTATTTCTCATTGATCAAGTGGATAATAATATTATTAGTGATCATGCCTCAATATCTTTGGGACTGGCTCTATTTATTCTAATTTTATTGCGAAAAAGATGTATTAATTCTTGGTATTCATTATATTATCAAAGTGTCAAGGTCTAGTAAATTGTTTGGGATATGTTTCTTTGTTCTGATAAAATGCATAGAAATAGTTAATCTTTCTTTTGTATTTCTTATTGTTTCTGAAGTGTTCTTTTTTGTTTTCACTTTGAATTTAGTTATTAACCACCTTTATTCAATGTAACTCCTAGTATGGTTTCTCCTGCTTTCCAAGGAGAAAGGTTAATTGGATATTTATAACATAGTTCCATTCTTGTTTGGTGGATGAGTGCTTCCTGGCCAATGAAAATAAACATTTATTATTATTTATTATATTATTGACAATTGAAACAAGCACTATGGAAGTGAAAATTGTACTCGTATGTAGGGAAATGGTCCTTACTTGTCATGAAACTAGATTCCATAATTTTTAGTCCAAGTAAATATGCTTACACATGGTTTTAATCATCTAAAATTTTTTTAGTTGATTTTGATCTTCATAAATTTCAAATCTTTTTAAAATAGCACTACCATCGTTTAGTGATGACATGACATGTATTTAATCGTATTATGTCATTAATTATTTTGAATTGACATCTGACCTGACATGTTTAGATAGATTCATATACTCTAACAAGATGCATAATATATCACCAACAAATAATGATAAACACTATTTTAAATAAATTCAAATTTATGAGAATTAAAACTAACATAAAATTTTGGAGGATAAAACTATATCTAGTTATATTTACGAGTAATAAAAATATATTTTATCCAAATATTTGGGCCATTGAATGACATTGATTTGACTCGTCAAGAGATGTAGTGGCTCCTATAGAGGGGTATGTCCTATTTTATATCGCTTATGGATGGCTACGTGAGTAGCATTAATTTTAAGAATTTAAAATCAAAGGATATGGAAAGAGTTATGGATATCTCAATGCAAGTTTCAAAATTTCTTAGCCAGAAAATTTATTGGGTTCAAGAATGATTTTACTTTTGTTGCTTAAAGGCTGTTATCCTGTTACCGTATATCCAGCATGGGTGCTCATTCTTTGCTTTCTGGTCTATTTTTTTTAACCATACAGGGAGGCCAAAATAAGCCAGGGCAATCTCCAAGGAAATTTGCACAAGAAAATGGAATGACTTCTACAAAGCAATGAGGAAATTCGTGTTAGCCTGTCAGGATAATGAATCATTAATACTGAGGAATTGTTTTCGTGTCAGCGATATGATGAAAAAGAAGCCGGGGAGAGTTCTTAGTCATTTGATCTTATGATGTATCAAATTAATAACTTTCCTTTTTGGAAGGGCTTATGTATTGTTATTTATATAGTAGAAGGTTATTAAATATTAAGCTGGTGCTGCATGCATATCTGCTGCAATTTTACGTTGGATTCAAAATGTCATTTATTGTTTTTACCAAAAAGAAAAGTGTGTTTGTTTAGAGTAGAAAACGCTTTAGAAATTCTAGTTGAATGTAGGACAAAATATTTTGCTTTGAGAAAAATTGTCTTGAGATGACAAATAACATAAATATTTAGAGTGCGTTGGTCTAAATGTTTTAGGATCTATACTAATAAAAAAAAAAAAATCAAATACACGAGCATGTTTGTTTTATGCTATTTCCACTTCCGGATGCACGTTCAATGGGAAACAAAGAATTCACATTTGATGGAAGGAAATGGAAATTCAAACACGCCACAAGTGTTTGATTTAACTTTTTTTTACTCTTAAAAAAAATTAGTAAATGCATTATCTGAATTCTTTTTAAAAATTAAGCACTTTAATTTTTATAAAAAAAATGAAATGAAGTATTTTTTTTAAATCGAGTAAATAAACTAAAAAAAAATGTTATCTCTCTTTCTTTCTTTGTTCTCTACCTTTCCCCTCTTTGCTTTCTCCTCTCGCTCTTTCCTCTTTTTCTTGCATATTTTAGTTTTACCTTTTAAACTAAATAAATGAAATCTGTCAAATAAATTTTATTTTTTTATATTTACCTTTAAAAATAATTTTTAAGAAAAAAAGGATTTTACCGTTAAGGAAATATAAGTAACTTTCAAAATAGGTATAAGAAATAGAACCTAGCGTACCTATTTTTTCTTCTTCTTCTTCTTGCAGAACTTGAAGAGTACTGGTTATGTGTGGATTGAAGGGTGTTATGTTATAACTAGTTTTCAAAATAGGTATAAGTAACATATCTATCTGTGGTCAATATGATACAGTACATGATAACTTATATCTCAATGTAACATCTAAACTTTTGTCTTCCTATTCGTGTTGTGTCCTGTGTTAATTTTTGGGGAGAGCAGTAAAACTAGTGTGCCAACTGCTAATTCCTTCAACAAACTCCACTCTTCCCTCGAATTATGTCAATGAAAAGTTTTGGCATTTTATATCTTAATTTCCTTTCATCTGGTGAGAAACTGTTCTTTCTTCGCTTGGATTTTAAAACTAAATTAATCTTGAATTAAATTCAATTGTCCTTGTCAGGAAATCCGTTGCGTAAAGAACATTAGTGGCTTATTCTTCGCCTACGCTTGTGTAATAGAAAGAGAGAAGAGTAAGTAAAACATGGTTCAAGCGCTTTTGTAATTAAGTATAATAAACTTGTGAATTTTTTTGGGACAAAGGTTATATAGCCCAACGAATAAACTAAGAAACTTTAGAAAGGATGGAGATTATAGGAAGCACAAAAATAATAAAGAGATTTTGTTACAGACATGTTGACAATGATCTATTGATCTTGCATAAGTTTTTCTCGCCCATGAAAAGAAAACTTAGAATAGTAGGCCAAGAGAGTAAAACAAAATCCAGTAATTATACACATGTTTATCAACAGCTGAAGCTTTCATTCTCCACAGTTAATTAAGCTGACACTTGGCCTTTGCAGGCAAAGTAGCACTCCATAAGCACTTGATGGAGCAAATCTTGTGGCAGAGACTACATATTGAAGCCTTGCAGCCACTCTGCGTGTACACAAGATAATAATAAAAAAAGCTCACCATATTCCAAAACTATGTTCTTCCCCCTAATTGTCGTCAAAATCTATCCTCACACCGCATAAGAAACACTGTGCACCTCCATATGATGTAAAATCTAGTTTTCTGCTCCCGGAAGTGCCTTGAACACCGTTGCATTAACCGAGACTTTGGAATTCTCATTGACAAGGATTGTCCTGCCATGGTACAAAACAAAGGTTAAGTTCTTTGGAACTAAATATAGTACTTTGATTTTGTAGTGCTTTGGTTTTGTAGCCCTTATAGAAGTAGAAGTCGTTATTGCTATATATATATATATGAATGAGAGCGCGTAGCAGGTGACATGGGTGGTCCCTGAAAAGAATTGAAGATGACAAAGGGGTCTCTGTCACATTGTCTCCTAAGAAAGAGGGACTTAATAGAACTCATCGTCTCATCCTAACAGTAGTGGCCAACCCTGTCTCTACTACCCTATATTTTATCTACCTTTGTAACTGCACACATAGTATATTCCCAAAGCAACCGCATTTCTGCCTGAATTTCAGCTTGTGTTGTATGGATTCTCCTCGATACTATCAATAATAATGAACCCAAATATTTTACTTTATCATAAAGTTAGCAATCACGTAGTCCAGCTAGGATTTTCACCTTGTGATAGAGAAGCAATCTTTAGCTTGTTTTAATTAGCACCTCATATGTTGCATGATACTGGTGGAAAGTAACATGATGTCTTTCACTCAACAGAATGTCGTCATGATATTTATCAGCTTTTTAACTGATCATGTAATATAGCCTGCCTGTATGGGTGAAAATTGAAAATCATTTCTTTTGTTACATAACCAAAATAAGTATTTTATGTTTGAGGTTCTAATCGTACAAGGAAAAGCTTTAAGAAGGACATTCATTACTATTAACCGTTAACAATCCAATCCAATTAGTAATGAGTTTATTTTCAAACACGTATTTCGAGTAAAAAAAAAAAAAGAATTACACTAACCAGTTACTTTGACAATATATATGTATATACTTTCTAAAGTAACTACAGACATAAAAACAAAGTTGGCCTTGGGGGTGAGAGAGATTTTACATTACTCAGAAAATTTTCAGCCCCAAATTACATTCCATAGATGTTAACTACACTATTTCACTAAATGCTAATGTATAACGGTCAAAGACGTTGAGCTAGATGATGACACCTCAAAGCTGGTGGAAAAAAACACACAAAAAAGGGTGTTTGTGGGCTAAGAGTACTTGTGCCAATTTAGAAGCATAGAGATGCACACCCTCATAATATAAAACTTCCCTCTTTGTTGCCTCACCATTCTCCTCAACTTGGAAAATCTCCTACCCATGTTTCCCATTTTGAAGCTCAAATTGAAGTAGTTGATTGAGCATGTAGCTGGAATGCAGGCAGAATTTATTGAAGATAAAATCCGAGGTGGCAATGTAGTGATTGGATCCACGTGTTGGAGTTGCACGCGCTGAAGTTAAGGCTCCACTTGTACTTGAATTTCACATCAAAGTCACGTGCCTTCTCTTTGGAAATTCAACTGAGACGCTAAGTTTTTAGTTAAATCATGCCGGCCATTAGTGATTGTCGCTTCCCCGAAAGCGATTAGCAAGTACAAAAACACCAGCCTTATCTTAAATAGTGTAGCTAAAGGCTAACACCTTATCCTCTCTTCTTTTAACTTTGTTGATCATGAAGCAGTTCAAATGAGAGACACAAGTGAGGGCATGAAGAACTTCAACATCACCTCCCTCTTTGGTCCACTACTCCTACTTCCCAAGAGCCTTCACTTGTTCTACTTAAAACGGGTTGAGCATGTGACTTACAAGCTTGTCAAATAATGTCTCACTGTTTACCAAAAAGGATTGCCACTACATCTTATCTTTAAGCATAAGGTGTCGAAGATAAGATCCTTAGCATGTATAACTAATCTTGTGTGGACCTTTGGGATTAGTCTAAAGATATCCAGCTATAATGGGTCCTAGTAAAATTGGCAAGATGAAATTTGAGTCACATAGAGGTTTGGCTACACCAATGAGGGTGACACAGATGGAAGCCACTAGTGGAAGCTAAGGGTGAAGTTCCAACTGGGGACATGTTATTTCCAAGTGTTGGGGTTTTGTTCTGTTTTTAGTCAGAAAATGTGAGAAAAGAAAGTTCCAGCCTGGTGGGGAGTCCTGCTATCTGTTGTGTCTTTTAAACAACAGTGATGGACAAAGTTAGGTGATCTGTGTAGTTCAGGATGTGACTAACTGAGACTACACAGGACCAGTGTGCCAACATTCCCTTTTAGGGAAACACTAGGAAAGCCGGTGGAGGATATACTAGAGAGAAATTAATGTTTAGCTCATTCTTATTATGAGGTCCATTTGAAATTGGAACAAGTAGAAGCTGAATAATTCAGCATCAATAAGTAGGGAGACCATAAGTTGTGTTGTATTGGCTAGCGTTTGAGACAAAGCAACAATAGCTTTTAAACTCCACCATTCCTATTTCTCACTGAATATTGCTAAAGGAAGAAAAAAATGGATTCCTGATATTAATTCTATGAAGCTCATGTGATTAGGAAACTGGATTTTGAGATTTCATGTTCTCTCTTTTTATTTTTCTCCCAATCAGATTGACAAAAATACCTGGGATTGTATAATGGAAATTTGAGGAATTGTAAAAACGGACCAAATTTGACAGCTCTGTCATGGGCCAATGCATGAATTAGGGAGTAAGGCCAGCACATGAAAATCATGCAATGTATTTTGTGAGAGGCTAGATTTTGTTGCCATCAGTGCTGGGGGGGATGAGCGTAGAATGGTTCAATTTTCAACACACTTTTTGAAGCTTTGAAAATTTTGGGGGACACAAGTTTGAAAGTTTAGTAATTGATTACTTTCCATCCATGTAGCCACATGCACACATTCATTTTTAATGGAAAATTTTAATAATAATTGGAGTGCAAAAGCTGGTGAACGGAAGCTTCTTGTGTCTCAGCAGCTGCAGTGACAGTGTAGGATGTGCTAAATTATGACTTGTTACTTTCACTTTTTATCATATCTGCTTAGTTGAAAAATCTTGTACAGGATTGAAGTGTTTTTTTTTTTTTTTCAAAGTCCTGAATGAGAAGTGATAAATTCCTGCTTATACAATTTAAGAAACTCGGACTACTATTTAAGAAAATGATTTTTTAACATAAAAAATTGCTACTCGTATTCTCTTTTTAACGTTCTTCCTGCTGTTAGCTATAATTTATTAAAAATTATGAATTTTAGTGAAATTTACTTTTCATATTTAATGAATCATTATATTGGTTTAGAAAAAAAAACGTATTAAAATTTATAATTTTTAATAAAATTGTAGTCAATAATAAAGAAAATGTTAAAAAGAATTTTGCTAGCTCTTCTCTTTATATATAATTTTTATGAAATATTTTATTTTGTTATTGCTTGATATTAGAAATATGTTAGATATGACTTGAAATTAGCAAGACTTTTTTTTCTGATATGTTTCGGTACTATAAAAAGCAAGGAATGTAGTGAATAAATATAATTTTTCTGATTCAAAATTTATTTATTTTCTTGATTTGTTTCACTGTTTTAATTCTGATGTAGTACCAACAAAGTTGATCCCTTCCTAAGAATACCTGTGAATTGAAACAAAAAGACCAACATAAAAACCTATAACCTTTGCAAGTAGACATTCTCTTCCTATCTATTGACTCGAAATACATAGTATTTTTCTAATCCAAATTACTTGATTTATTGTATCATTTGATGCACTTTAGCAAGTAGATCGTATCCTGCTTAGAAGTTACCATATCATATTATCTCAAAGACAAAAATACTTGCAAATATACACATGAAGCAAAATGAGCCTGCACAAACTTATGTAGATAATTAAAGATGCAATTCAAATGATCGTATTTCTCATGGCGAGAATAAGCATTTCAAGAAGATTAAGTTGTATAACTTAATTGAGAAGAACAAAACTCCTTTATTGCACGACCAAGGATCAAATTATAGATATTTTAACCAAGACTCTATCAGAAGCTAAATTTGAAGTCTTAAGAAATAAGTTAGGACTCTCAACCTACCAAGGCAAGGAAAAGTAAGAGAGCGTTGGAAACGTGTCTTAAGATTGTTAAGAAAGATTGGTAAACAATTAATCAGTAGACAAATTTTTTAAGAAATATATTGTTTTGTTATTAGGTCCTGAGAATAGAAATTCAGCCCACGTTTACTCCTTTAAATAGACAATTGTTATTTACACTTTTTTTTTTTTACTAAATGCATCCCTCTTTCTATTCTTTGCAAACAAAATTTCCAAAATATTCTCTCCGGAAATTTGATTTCTAGAGACCAATCTCAACGTAGCATTCACATACAAAAGTTCATGGTTTGTAGAATTCTAGAACTGATTAACAAAAATTGCTCAGCGAAATTTCTACATCTCGTGTGTTTATGTGTCGTCGACACTAACTTTTTACTGAGACCTGATCGAATTTGAAAGTTACACCAATCAGATGGCTATGCTCACAATCATGCATTTTGATGGCGGTGATATTTTTGGATAGTTTCTGTTTTTCAGAATTTGTTTAGTTGGTTTTAAGAAGTATGTTTAAACATAGTCAATTCCAAAAAAGAGGATATTTCTGAAGAAAATATTGCAAAGTAGAAAGGGTGCATTTAGTAAAAAAAATATATAAATAGCTGTTATCTTATAAATATTAGTAACCCTAAAAATCAACACCACATCCTCGTTAATTATTTGTCTTTTTTAACTAACTAAGATAAGAGGTAAATGTTCCGAGGAAAATATTTATCAATTCTCACGATTTTCGATAAAAACTAATAATTACTTTTGATAATAAATATTTTACACTTGGATAAAAATAATATTATTTTCGTAAAGATATCAATTAAAACAAGTATTACAAACAGAGCTCTCCCATTGGGTGTGGGTTTGTGGATTTTGGATCAGTGCTCGAATCCATATATTTATTATTTAGTCTTTTATTTTTACCAACAAAATTAAATTCAAAGATATCTTCTATTATATTATTATTTTTAAATTGGAATTAAAATTATAATATGAAGGCTCCAAAGAGTTTATTAGCCCTCTGTTTGAATGGAAAGAAAATTAAATTTGAATTATTTTAAAAATAAAAGGAGAGAAATTTTAAAAAATTGTATCTAAAAATTAACCCTCTTTTTTTTTTTTTTCCAACCAAATCAAAGAAAATCTACCTTACGTACTCGTATTTTTTCTTTCTTTTTATTTTTCCTTTACCAATTAGGGTAGTATAAGGGTTGAGTTTTTCTACAAGGACATGGCCTATTTGTAAATACCATCTTCCTACATGTTCCATATACCCAAGAACGGGATTGAAGTTGACGGTGACAATTCGTGTAGGAAATTGTATATTATACGCTGAAAAGTTTAACCAATGATCATCGAGTACTTTGAAAATGAGTTTTGCTTGATAATTTTTTTTATAAAAATATGAAATAATTTTTTTTATAAATTAAAATTAGTGTCTTTAAAAAATTAATTTTAAAAATTCATGTTAATTTTAATTAGTTTATAAAAAATATTTATTTATTTATTTTTATTCTCTTATCTTATAAATTTTTATTGATAATCTTATCAGAACGTAACCTTGATATAATAACATATGTATGAGAAAGGTTACTTTTAGGAAATGATTATTTATTTTTTAAAGTGATAAAAAATAATTAGTTTTACGAAATAATGTCTAGTATGGTATGAAAAAGAAAAGCAATTGTAGGTACAGATAAAGTGGAATGTATTTGGGGTGGGGACAGTGAAAAGGAAGGTTCATGGCTGGAAAGGTATCAAATTAAGTGGGAGCATGGATGCAGAGATGGAGGAGGTAATTGCAGCTTGTTTTTGCTTGTAAGATTAGCTATGGCCTTTATCTTTTAGGGCTACGTATGTATATTGTGTGTACTTGATGATCAACATAAAGTCGATGAGGATTTTTCATAAGACAGCTTTATTCATAGTGACAATTAAATTTCCTTATGTTTATTGGTTTCATAGTTTTAATTTTGGCTTTATTTAATGATAGAGTGGATTCTTTAGCTAATCATGCCAAACATTTGTTGAAGCGTCAGACTCATTAAATAAAAATAAACAAGTGGGAGTAATATATATAAGCCGTAGGGACTGGAGGAGTGTTTGTTACTCTACGTTTTTACTTTTTAGTTAAATTGTAGTATATGTATATGTTCTCACTTCGATTAGGGTGTTTCCTCTGGCTGTTGACGTTTTTGCTTAATATAATTATCGCTTATCCAAAACAAAACTGTTATATTTTTGTGTACCTAGGATGTTTCCTTAGCATCCTTTTTTTTGTATTCTTAATAATCTGTGTGTATTTTACTTAATTAAATTCTAAATATAATAATTTTTTAAAAATAAATATTGATATAAATATGAGTATTAATTAATCTTATATATAAATTAAGAAAATGTGTTTTAGAAATTCAAAATCAAATGTCATAAATTTCTAGTGCAATCAAATAAAGAACTCATATATATAAATGAAAGTTAGTTAATATTATTTAATTTATTAATTTTATTTAAAAAATATTTTTAACTTGAATATCAAGAATAATTTTGTTTATTATGTTGTTCGTCTATGCCTTTGGACGTAAAAGCAAAAGGTTGACTCCTTTCCTTTTTTCTTTAAGTTGTCATGTGTTTCTTGTTAGTCCATGTCTTTGGACAAGACAACCTTGAGTATTTTTTTTTTCCTTTTTGCTATCATTTGTTTCTATGTTGTTCATCTATGCCTATGGACTGGGTTCTTTGGATGTCCCTTAGGCAATCCACTCCATCACGTAATTTTTTGCACCTCTCAGCCTTGCATTTGGACACATAAGCTCTTTGGATGTCTTGTATTTGAATGCATAGGTTCTTTCGGACGTAGAAGCTAACGAGTGGTTCCTGCTCCTTTCTTTTATCTGTTATTTGTTCTTTTTCTTGGGAAGCAAGAGCCAACAATTGACTCCTGCTCCTCCTTGTTGTCTGTTCTTGTCTTTTCTTTTGGATGTAGAAGTCAACTAGTGACTCTTTGATGTTTTCTATAAACTATGTCTAGGCCTTTAGACATAGTGAGCCAACTAGTGGCTCTTTGCTATTTTATGTAAACTGCGTTTAGGCCTTTGGAAGTAGTGAGCTAATTAGTGACTTTTTTTTTGTTTTTTATTAAATTGGGTCCAAGCCTTTAGACGCAGTAAGCCAACTAGTGACTCTTTACTGTTTTCTCTTAATTGCATCCAGGCCTTTGGACATAGTGAGCCAGTTAGTGACTCTTTTTCTGTTTTCTATAAATTGCATCCAAAGGCTTGGATGCAGTGAGGCAACTAGTCGCTCTTTTCTATTTTCCGTAAACTGCATCCAAACCTTTGGACATAATGGGCCAACTAGTCACTCTTTGTTATTTTCTGTAAACTGTGTTTAGACCTTTGGACACAGTGGACCAACTAGTGGCTCTTTGCTTTTTTTTTGTAAACTACGTCAGGCCTTTGGACGTAGTAAGCCAATTAGTGGCTCTTTTATGCTTTTAGTAAACTACGCCCATGCCTTTGGATGCAATGAGCCAATTAATGACTCTTTTTTGTTTTTTGTAAACTACGACTAGACCTTTGGACGCAGTGATCCAACTAGTGGCTCTTTGCTGTTTTCTATTAACTATGTTCAGGCCTTTGGATGCAGCAAACCAATTAGTGACTCTCTTCTACTTTATGTAAAATACGTTCATGCCTTTGGATGCAATGAGTCAATTAGTGGCTCTTTTCTGTTTTCTGTCAACTACGTTCGTGCTTTTGGACGTAGTGAGCCAGTTAGTGATTCTTTTCTGTTTTCTGTAAACTGCATTCATGCCTTTGGACATAGTGAGTCAATTAGTATCTTTTCTATTTTTTGTCAACTACGTCCATGCCTTTGGACGCAGCGAGCCGGTTAGTGGCTCTTTTCTGTTTTTTGTCGTTTACATCCATGCTTTTGGATGCAGTGAGTCAATTAGTAGCTATTTTTTTGTTTTTTTTAGATTGTGTCTAAGCCTTTAGACCTAGTGAGCCTACTAGTAGTTCTTTGTTGTTTTCTGTAAATTGCGTTCAAGTCTTTGGACGTAGTGAGCCAATTAGTGGCTCTTTTCTATTTTCTATTAAATTGTATCTAGACCTTTGGACAGAGTGAGCCAACTAATGGCTCTTTGCTATTTTCTGTTAACTACGTCCAAGCCTTTGGACATAGTAAACCAATTAGTAGCTCTTTTTTGTTTTCTATAAATTGCATTCATGCCTTTGGACATAATGAGTCAACCAGTGGTTCTTTTATGTTTTATGTCAATTGCATCTAGACCTTTGGATGTAGTGAGCCAACTAGTGGTTCTTTGCTGTTTTCTGTCATCTGCGTCCAAAAATTTAGATACAATGAGCCAAATAGTTACTCTTTCTTGTACTATTATCCATACCCATTGAACGTAGAGTCTTGGATAGCTTTTTTGTCCATTCCTATTACCATTTCCCATCGTTATAATTCACTACTTGTCCATACCTGTTGAACGTATAGCCTTGAATGACCCTTTGTTTTTCATTACTATTATCTATTGCTATTGTCTATGTCTCCTCAAGAATTCTAGCCATACACTGGACCAAGTGGCTCTTTTGATACCATTTGTTCATAATAGTCCTGCTTTGGACACAGAGGCCTTTGGACGATACCCTTTTTGGACGTTCCTTTTGGACAAAGGAACCTTTGGCAGATTCTCAAATTCTTTGGGGGAATTCCCAAACCAACAAGCCTAAAGTCCTCTTTCAATAAAAACTAAACAATAATTTGGTTTAGGAGTATACCTATGTCAATCTTGAGATGTATGAATTATGACAGTTCGAAGTCCCAAAAATCCAGCAAAATAAAAATCACTACACAAACATTTCCTACTAGTAAGAACTATGTGACTCTAATTTCTCCATTGCACTCAAGAGATACGTAGGAGCGGGAGACTATTCCTATCGAGCTCAAAATCCTAAAAATAACAAACCTTTTTCATCAATAATAAAAATCCAATGTTGTACAGTAATTTCATTATTTCTTTAGTGAGATAAATGCTTTAAAGAATCTCAAATGACTTGTTTAATTAATTAAGGTACCGTTTATAATAGATGTTGTAGGTGCTAATACCTTCCTTATACATAAGAGACTCCTGGACCCAAAAATATGAGCTCGTAAATCATCATTTCCCATCCAAGCTTTTTCCAATATTTTTCTTAATAAATATTGATAGTAACTTCGTTTCATATCTCCATTCCAATCCTCTGTTAAACTTATTTTCCTTTTTTTACCATCTTCATCGCAATCTTGGTTGTGACACTTATCATGTAAAATAATTTTATACTATTATTTAATTGTAAATCACTATTGACATGACTTTTAAAATAATAATTATAAAAGATATCATAATTATCATACATGACAATTTATAATTAGATAAAAATATAAAATTACTTTCCATCTTCAATATATAGTCTTTTTTTCTCGATATATCGTCAATGTAAAATTATAAAAGGTATCATAATTTTTTTTTAATATTTAAGCTCAAAGGCTGTGGGGGTGTAATGTTTTTCTTGGTATCTAATACGTAAGTGCATGATAACAAATATAGTAGTAACCTTGCGTGTATATTTGACGTAAGATGAATGTGCGTTACCATGTATATCAGACTCTGTATGCCTCTAAATTAGTGTCGTTATCAAGCTCTAGTTTATTTGAAAAAGAAAATCGCTCATTAGTGGCAAGAAAAGAACCAAAAATACCATCGAGCCTAATTAAATCTTAATGTTGTATGTTGTACACAGTTTCACGAGTAGCAGGTCATCATGATATTCCTACTCATATCCACACAAAATACTAATGATGGATAGGATAAGAGCATGTTTAGCCTAATTTTTTATTTAAAAATTATTTTTAAATTAAAGTTAAAAATACAAACTTAAAAAAATAAATAAAAGTTTTTTTAAATTTTTTTCAATTTAAAGCTCTTTTTAAATTAAAAGTTGGTTGATATTTTTTTTAAATATTTAGTTTTCTTTAAAATTATTTATCCCATCTAATAATATATATATATATATATATACACATTTATAAAATAAAAAATATTGTGTAAGATTAATTTAATTTACATATAATTATTTTAACAATAATAGAAATACATATATTTAAAACAAATTTTTAAAATATAAAAAATTTAAATTATATACATATAAAGAGAAAACGGGTCATGTACTCACAATGTAAAATAGTTTTATACTGTCATATCATTATAACTTACCCGAATGATAAATTTATTGACTTTTTTATAATAGGTTTAAAAATCATACAAACAATTATTTATGATTAAATGATAATATAAAACTGTTTTATAATTTACACTCATATATATGAGTATGAAAATTAAACTCATATAAATGAAAATAGCATTTCACATAAAGTTTTGAAGAAAAAAATCATGCAAAAACTTTAAAAAGTTAACTGTTAGGATTTGAATGATGTTTCTCTTTAATAAGTTTAGCAAAAACTTGCTAGAAGCTAGTGTGGAGAGTTTTTTTTTTCATTGTTAAAAATAAGTTATTTTTTTAAGAACTTTTGTAAAAAATGTTTGAACTAACTTCTTAAATAGAAAAAAGAGACTAAAAAAAAATTAGGTGAAACACTACTTAAAAGTTTAATGAATATGGGTTTAGATAATTTTTTTTTACCTAAAATATTTATTAAAAATAGCATGAGTATGAATATTATAGTACTAATCTTGTCGATACATATACACATACTTATATGTATAATTATTTAATTAATTTTTTAAATCAATTGTAGTAATTATTTCAATTAATATTTTTTTATTAATATATTAATTTTATACTTAAAGTATATATATAAATATCCAAGAGTATAAATATAAAGATTAAAGTTATTATGGATAAAAAAAACTTAAGTACAAGTATGTTTTTTTAAAACGTGGGTTGCGTATATGCTACTGAAACTATCGATTTCATCCTAGTTGATAGAGAGAAATTATTGGAGATGTCTGCATGGAATGTAGAAGTAGAAGTAGAAGTAGATGACATTGAAAAGCACGTTATAAGTGTCACCAAATTAGAACAATATTAGCAAACAACTCTTGCTCCAACAATAAAATAAAATAAAATAAATTCCCCATAAAAACCACCCACACTGACATAATTCTTTTAGCCAACGACATTGTTGATATGCTGACTTAATATAATTCCTAATTAAAAGAGAGCTGTATGTACACCCAACCGTTAATCACAAATGAATACACATCAATTCACTCTCTATATCTCTACCTCTCCAATTCCATTTCATTTTGAGAAAAGACTTTGCCCACGTGAATAAAGCTTTTACTCTTGTCAAACGAGCCGTTCTTTTGGGACTCAACGTCGTCGTTTGACTCTTCATCCTCGTTCCCCAACGAAAAATACTGCACCTTCTCTCCATAAACTTTGACCATAACCAAGTAGAAAGAAACCGCAAAAACGGTGACACCGACAATGAACCAACTGAATTCGATGTTGACAAGTGAATTAGCGCGGTGAAGGGCTTCGTGAGAAGAGCATCTAACCACCATGTGACCATCCTCGTCGTTCATGTAACAACCTTTGGGTATGAGAGAAGGAGTCCAAAGCATGAAGCCCATCACAATAAGCCACAGACCTTGGAAGAAGATACTGAGGGACCGAACAAAGTTCACCATGAAACTCTTGGGGTGCCCAATTCCAATGAGGGTGGTGGACAGCGAAACAAAGACCAAAATCTGCAACAAAAGATGGTATTGGCCTTCTGGGCCCATGTGGTCCGCTGAATGGAGGTGGAAGAGAAGAAGCTGTTGAGCAAAGGCTACGGCCCCAAGCAACTGGGTCAGTTCGTGTTGGGCCTGAACGTGGGCTCGGTCCAAGACGATGGCACAGGCTGCGTAGAGGAAGAAGGTCATGGAGATGGAAGAGTGTTCGAAATTGTGGAGATGGTTGGAGGGAATGGTTCCATCTGGGTCCAGAGGCTGGTGCTTATCCGGGCCTATGAAGAGTTCCATGGCTACGGAGGCTGTGGAGCCAGCCATGATGAGCACTAGCTCTAGGTATCTGAATTTGGTACTTGGGAACCATGATGGACCCTTGTAGGACTTGGGATTAAGGGCATGGAGCTTGATGTGGTTGAAGAGGTGCCACAAACCAATCAACAAGAACCCTAAACCTGGAGCTACATGTCCAACTAGAGTGCCCATGATTAATTATGAAATATTTGGGAGGGAAAATATGTTGATGTTGTGATGAGGCAGAAAGAGGTGCTTTTTAAGAGGGAAAGTTGATGTTGTGTGAGTGGGTTGGCTTAATTTAATGTACAGCTTTGGTGTCTTCCCTTCTCGAATAAGTTTTTAATTTCAACTCTCAATTCCTTGTGCTGGCGCTGCCTTTCTGGAACAACACACCACCAATTCCTCGTGCTCTCTTAATGCGTTTAATTATTAGTAAACGCAATAAAATATGAGATAACCAAGTAATTAAATAAATGAAGTTTTTCACGATTTCTCATTCTCCCTCAAGTTTTTTAACAAGGCAAATGCTCGTTTTCCTTTTCAAAAGTACCTTTAGTTTTCTTTATTAATTTTAATTGCCACATACAGGTCAGTGCTTGCGATGCTTTGACAAAAATAAAGTCTTACAAGTTAAAAAGATAATGGTTAATTATATTATTGTAATTTAAAGGTATTGTTCTTTCTTACTGGGCATCCATCATTAGCATCACGTTCGTTTAATATTTTAATTGACTATTTATATAATGGTCACGTTTTACTCTACTAAGCATTCATCATTAGTAACATGGGTGCCAAAGTAATAAATTTTTATCTATTTCTATGTAGTCTACTAATCAAGTATATATGTAATATGTATATCCGTTCACATCAGCGTTGTAATTTACGTTGCATGTCATATGTGCCAATGTGATCATTAAATATGTTGTTACTTGTAGTGTTTTTCACCAATTTAACACCTTACAGAAATCATAAAAGCAAATTGATTTTTCTATAATTTTATTAACTCGAAATTGAAAGCAGTGTTTATTATCTTGAGTAAGTAGTTTTTTTTTTCCTTAATTTATGCTCTGTAGATAAGCCACGTATGTACCTCATCTATTATCGTAGCTGTTTAATATTCTGTCATATAATCTTGATATGTCACGGAAAGATAGTGCCGTAGTTGACGAAGAAAAGAAATCTGAATCGTACACGCTGGCTGCTCATGGAAACTTAAAAGGAAGACTACTAAAATGTCCACGTCATACACATTACATTTTTCGTATTTTTGTTTGGATTTTTTTTACGAAACTGCGAGATGCTGATTTCCGAAGGACTGTGTACTTAACAATTTGAAACTGCGAAGAAAATTCGAGGTGTTGGTACTTTTGGTTTCCTTAGTCTTTTCTTTCCAAGGTTACTTAACAATTCTGACTTTTGTTTGTTTCTGTATTTGCTTAATTTTCTCATTACTATGCAATTTGAATTCCTACTTTGAACACACACAAACATGTTTAGAATGATTATATTAGAATGCCATATCCTTCATCATCAGCGACGTAATATAACATCACCCATGCACTGCATTGTTATCTAAATCCTTTGTTTATTACATTACTCCTTGATCGTGACGTAGATGGGGTAGAAATTTTAGAGAAGTAATCATAAGTGTGAAAAGGAGAGAAATTACTATACCTTGATTTTACGTATTTAATAAGTTATTCTAGAAGCTTGTAAATTATTTTAATTAATTTATAAATTAATTTGATCAAAATAAATTTATTTATACATAAATTTATTTTATTAATTTTTAATTTTTTTTATAATTTCTTTTAATTATTTTTTATTTTTATTTTCACAAATTTTCTTCAAATCCCTTTTTATCTTTTTTTATTTTATTTTAAAAACTATTTTGTCTACCTTATTAATTACTTTCGTAATCTCACATTTTAGCTCACGTTTCTGCTCTCACATACACATAATAGTGACGTACATCCCCAATGGCACTGCAAGACGTCATTAAACAAAAGTTGATAAAAGTTTTGCTCACTAATTAATTAATTATTGTATTTTATAATTATAATTATAATTAAAATATTTGGTCAGCAAAATAAAGTTGATAAAAATTCAAAATTATAAAATAAAATAATTATTCTTTTTTTAAATAATATTATTAAAAATTTTATTCAATTATTAAAAATTTGATTTCAAACAATATAAGTTCACTTAATTAGATTATATTATTTTGTAAAGAAAAAAGAAACACATAAAAAATATAAATACAAATTTTAAAACTAATAGATAGTTATATTTGAGGAGGAAAATTACTAAATTTTCACTGCTTTTTGATAATAAAATTTAAAATTATTGACCTAATTTTTAAGATAATAAGTTATTATAAATAAATTCAAATATGGAAAGTATTATATATACATTCAAATGTTGAAATTTATTAGAAATAAATCCATTAGAAAAATCTTCAATACTTCTTTCGAATTATGATCCACTCGTTCATAAAAATAATAAATTTGATAACACTAGTATCCATTTATTTTATTTTATTTAATTATCTTTCATCCAATTAAGTGCTTTTTCCGACTTAACAAGATCTCAAATAATACTTTTTTTTTATCTTCCAATTTTAAAATTTTAATATACAAATTTAAGAACAACATACACAAAATTAATTTTATGGGAAAAAAAAAAGGATACCGGTCACTATTACAATTAAAACTTATCTCTGGAAACTTCGTTTTTGACGGGAAGTGAGAAGCCAATCATTTTGACTTTTTATCCATTGTTATTATGTGAAAGGAATAATTCGTTGACTGCATACTTCTCAAATTTCTGACGAGAATGAAGTCCTAATCTGAAAAATTAAATTAAATTAAATTAATATACTTAAAGAGAATGGTAGCAAAGACGAACTATCTATCTAATTAAAAATTAGGTAAAATTGGTTCTAATAAAATTTATTTTAAAAATTGGTAAATTTAATTTCAATAAAATTATTAAATATAATATATATATATATATTTAAAAAATAATTTTGACTACAATTTTTGCGTTAGAACATATATATAAGAAGCAATGATTTCGAAAGGAAAGTAAACATGTCCTAAAATTCTTACCATGTATGGTTCCAATCGTGCCTCCCTTTCATTAGATACCTTTATGTTGCAGATGTTTAGGCTTTCACTTTAGAGCATCGGCGTTAGGCACTGAGAACTTTTAAGGATGTTGAGTTCACAAGTTCTATTTCTTCTTTTTGGTACATAATGAAATTAAAAAGAACAAAACAGAAACGAAAGTCCCAGAGCAAGGCTTCGGCTGCAAATTAAGAAAGTTCACAAGTTTGTTGTTCTCGTGCACTAATTACAAATTAGTAGGTCACTAAGCTGATTTAAGATTTGTTTTGGTATATAACATTTGAGTGAGAAATGATAATATGACAAAGAGAACAATATATATAGAATGAAGACCAATAATAACCATGCCAAAATCATTATCTATACTAATCGAAAAACATAGTTTGGTTTGACAGTACAAGAATTTTTTTTTTCCTGTACACCAATTACAAATTATTTTCACTATGCTTAAGATGTTTGGTATATATAACAATTTAGAAGGAGATGATAATTATGCTAAGAAGGCATTTGTATTAATTTGAAAAATATAGTTGAGTTAGAGGTAAAATATCTTTATGAACTCAACATATAAATAAAATAACATTAGTAAGAACTTTTAAGGATATTAAATACATAAATTTATTTCTGTGTACAGAGTATAATTATTAATTAAATTCACTATGTTTATTTAATTGTTTGGTATATCATGTTTAACAAACAAATGGTAATCTTATTTTGATTTAAATTTAAAGTATCTTTTACAAAAAATAATTTTGTTTAAATCAAGAATATTTATAATATAATAGGAAAAGCTCTTCATGGAAGGATATTTTTCAATTTTCATGCACAGAAACCAAGATCAGAAATTAAATATGTATTATTTGAACCAATCACTCGTAATTGACAAATAGTACTCTGAAAAAAATGGCATTATATAAAAAACATAACTAATAACAATCCTGTAAAAAAATATCTATTGAAATATATAATTTAGAGATAAAATATTTTTATTAACCTGAGATTATAATAGAATTGTATTGGTAACAACTTTTAAAAATAATCATTTAGCCTTGTATATTAATTACAATGTTATCTTTAGTCTTACATAAATACACAATTACTGTGAAATTATTATTCAGGGTTGCTATTCCATCAAAGGGCAAAACAATGTAACTTCTCTACACTGAAGGATACCCCTTCAAAGAAAGCATCCAAAATAATTCCGTCCCAATGCCCTAGTAATGCAAAAAAAAAAAATGTTATTTATTGAGGAAATAACCAAAAATATCCTTAAGAGTTATACTTTTTAATATCAATCTATTTTTCAAAACTATTCCAAACACACACTTGCATAGCACAGTTAGAAACCAAAAGACATGGACATTTGGTCGATTTTTTTTTTTTTGAAATAATATTAATATTTAACGATTTTGCATGCTAAAACATATCGCATCAAATACAATTTAGTTACAATTCTATATATTTGTGCGAGTATTCCAGTATATCTACTTGGATAATGATAGTCTTACAGAGGCATGTTTATGTATAGAATCACCATTTACAAATTATCAAATAATTTAAATTTTGAATTTTGATAAGCAAAAAAGAAATGTGTATAACATATTAGCAGAAACAGAGTGATCAATGGACCATTAACCTGCATCTGAGTCAAGTTTGTGGCACCACCTTCAATTATTCATGTCAGAATATTATTCCATCAATTCATTTTTTCTCCAAGAAATCGAGGGCTAATGATATCTCACTCCTTTTTCAAGAAATATGAGATATAGAAATTATATAGTATACACATTTGTGGCTCCGTATTATCGGAGTATTTTTAAGATAGAACGAAATATTACATTGCACTGAAGAATAGAACGAAACATATTATACAAGTGACCTGAGTGAAGATAGATACTAGCTAGGAACTAGTTACGCGTGTAGACTAGACATGTCACTGACAAAAATAGTAAACAAAAAATTAAGCCCAATTCAACATCCCTGGAATAATTGAAGCTGTAACAGATCAATGATAATTAGAAGTCTTCATCAAGCTTGAAAACAAAGTTTTTGCCAGCATCTTGGAGGCTTGACATCACAGATGCTTTCTGATAATCACCCACCCTTCTCTCGAAAAAGTTAGCCTTTCCTCTGCTCAATCATTAGTTATACTAAGATCAACATCTCAAATTAAGTTACAAGGGATAAGGCATGCATTTATATAACACATTGGTGAAAAAACCATATCTATAAAATACTCACTGCAAAGAAATAAACTCCATCCAATCAAAGGGATTTTCCACATTGTACTTTCTTTGATACCCCAAGGCAACCTGAAGGGTAAAAAGAAAAGCAGTTAACCAACCTAAGGAGAAGCATAAAAGGAAGGAGAGAATCAACTTCCCTTGTCATACCAATAGCCTGTCAGCAACAAATTTGATGTACTGGCTCATTAGTGTTGAGTTCATGCCAATCAACGCACAGGGCAGGGCCTCACATACAAACTCAGTTTCAATTTCAACAGCTTCGTGTATAAGCTTATGAACCCGATCAGAACTCAGCGGCTTCCGTAACAAACTGCAGGCAATAACAGTGCATTTAGTTGACTAATCATTTTCCTCCCCCAAATCATATCAATCCTCCAAAACAAATACGAGAACATGTTCCAGTGCATCCACACATTTTCATTCTATTTACAATAATGAATGAAGAAGTCAACACTACCTGTACAGAAGACAAGCAAAATCACAGTGGAGACCCTCATCTCTAGAGATTAGCTCATTTGAGAATGTCAAACCTGGCATCAGTCCTCTCTTTTTAAGCCAGAATATGGCACAGAAGCTGAAAGCAAACCCCAATTGAAGTTACACCGAAAGTAGGACATCATAACTCACATTAAGAAACATGGAAAGGCCTATAAGGTGTTCTTTCTTGAGACAATTACCTTCCTGAGAAAAATATCCCCTCAACACATGCAAAAGCAACAAGTCTCTCCGCAAATGAAGTGGAACTGTAGCCCATGCATTACAAGAAGTTATTAGAAAGCAATTGCTGTTTCCTTTGGAAGATATGAAGCAAAACAAGGTTAAAGTAATATAATAAGAAAGACCACATAACTGCAAAACAAAATCTATGTAGGTTTATGATCACAATTCACAAAAAAATGAAGTAAATAGATATTACCCATCGAAAAGCTAAAATGTTTTTCACAAGATGGTGTGTATTTCCGGTAAATACTTAATCAAATGGATCCACATAAAAGCCACCATCCAGAAGTTTATAATGAAAATTACAACCTCATAAGACACTGGATGGATCCTAACCCACAAATATAAACCACAAACTTTAAATGTTCTTTTAAGTAACAGTGAGGTAACTCCATAAATTTGCTCATACACATGTATTAATTCTGTGCTTAATTTCTAAACAAGTAAATGACTAAAAGACTACATAAATAATATGAATCGAAAATACCCACGACTCGAATACAATTAATTGCATTTGCATTTTTAATAATTCTTTTTACAGACAAGTTTTAAGTTTGAACCAGTGGTCTCACTCTGATTATTAATGAGAAAGTACATTTCTTGATTTAATAAACCCAACGGTCATTGGCAGTACATTTCTCAAATATCCATATTCCAGAATATGAATTCTTGATTTACAAATGACTTTTATGTTGCTTACACTTTACAAACCCAAATTTCATAACAGAAAGCAACCCTGCACAACAAATGCTATTTCTTTCGTTTCCCTTTTCTTTTGGTTTCTTTTTAACTTGTTTTTTTGGTAGTAGGAAAACAAATAGCAGAATAATTGACCAAATAAAAGAATAATATGACAGCTCAAAACTGCAATATCCCATCCTTTTCTTGAGCTGGGTCCCAATTGTGCCAGCCTGACAAAAGGAAAAAAGATAAATGCTTTCATTCTTTTAATATCCTATATTCCTATCCTCTCCAACAATTGCTTTTCCAATATATTTTGGCCTAGCAGGCTAGCCCATTAGGCCAGTCAATTAATTTTAACAGACCTGTTTAACAGGTTATTCAGAGTGCAAGTAGAATTATTTGATACCTATGAATCCAACTCAATGCCCATTCAGCCTTCCTTGCAACACAAGGCAAATTTTCAATTGCATTGAATAATCTATGTTTCTCTGTTGAATCTTTAATATATGTCTCCAGCAGCAAGCTGTACATCTCTGACAAAAATAAAACCTCAAATCAGGCAGCAAACGGATATTGTGCTAAGGAAGAGAAGAAGACCAACTACAAAGCTATACCAGAATGAATATTCTCCATTGCTATCTGAAACCCATAAAATGCCCGAGCCTGCCAATAATTATAGCCGGATGGTTAAATGCTAAACTATAAGAAAACAGATGAAATATAGGCAACAAGTGAATAAATATGTAGATTAAAGTGTAGAGAAGCAGATTCCAAATATAAAAAGTACTTGATAACTTGAAGGCAGAGTTAATGCAACATAAGCAAAACCCAGGCTTAAACATTACCTCAGGAATTTGCACGTCATTCAGAAACCTTGCAGCCAAATTCTCCAAGACAATTCCATCAGAAGCAGCGAAAAAAGCTAGGACGTGTGTTATGAAGTGCTTCTCAGAGATAGACAAGGTCTCCCAATGTTGTACATCACAGGAGAGATCAACCTCTTCAGCTGCAACCAACTTCCAAGTTATCAAAATTGAATGATCAAATTGCCTAATCCAATCAACCACGTGGAAACAATATGACTCAATTACAGCTTCCAAAAGTGGCTGGCCTTTGCCCCCCAAAAAAATGACCATAAACTTCAAACGAGGTATCACTAGAATCTTAGATCATGTAAGCAGAATAACCATCTTCCATTGCTATTTCTATGTTATAAAACATAAACCGAATGTTAAGTATTATTTCAAGGTGTTCAGCGGGTGAGATCCAATACTGTTTCAGTATTGGTGTTATATGCATCTTGATAAACTCTATTCTCATTTTAAGCATCTGATGTATGAGTTAATTACAAATAGATATTAAAATATTCAAATTAAATTAATGGTTGGAAATTCTGTATAATCCGTATACAGTTTAAAAGTCCTGACACAAATCAGGAAATTAAAATTTCTCCCTACCAACTGCAAGGAGGCTATCATTAAACTTGTACATGAAACTATTTGTGTCAGTCAAACCAAGCAACATACTTTGGCAATAATAATTAGTTAATTAGTGACATGAAAATAATATGGTTACATCTCAGGAAGTTAATTGGGGGATATTAGCAGTCCTCATGAATAATTTTTCATTGGCTGTGCCCCAGTCTCTTCTCCACTCTCCCAAAAATTGAAGAAAAAGAAAATCTCACAAAATTTTGTAATAACATCAAAGCCTGCAAAAATGAAAAATTATTTCCAAATGTCACACGTGCGTGTGGTAATTCATTGCGAATCAAATTAATTGGCTGTATACTGCCTACCCTCGTCTCGTTCAAATTCCAAACGACGCTGGATAAAAAAACTGACTCAAGAAATGCACCAAAAACAGGATCATAAAAGAAAAGAAAGAGATAATGCGAATCAAAAAGAGAGGTTGGAAAAAAAATGCAAATAAAATCCTATATTTAAAAGATAGGACGTGCAACACGTGTGATGTAAAAAGTACTCAGGCAACGGACAAAAAAAAAATACAATTTTTTGAATGGAACAGTAATTTATAATATCCCCACTCACACTTCCCCAGGTACTCAGATTAAGAAGCCCTGGGAATGGATTACTCAGATTTCCAATAACATGCGTACTGTGTTGAATTCCCATGCATATATAGGAGTCAAACGTTACTAAAAGAGAGTAGAGTTTGGAACGGAAGGAATCAAGTTTGAATTTGGAAAAGCAATGATTACCAGTCCAGAAACTGGCTTCAGCCTTCTTGTACATCTCCCAAATTTGCTTGTAGCGAATGGGGAACATGCAAAACCTCTGGCTTTGCTCCATTAGTATGGGTTCTTCTTCTTCATCTCTTGCTTTCTGTGCTCTATTTTCCAAAGACCCCATTGTTTTTGTTTTTGGATGAAAACACAAAAGTAGAATGAAGAGTAAACCCTGCAAAAACCCCTTATCAGGAAGCACGCTGATCCAAGTTGTTGCTGACCCCCAAAATGATTCGGATTTTCAGTTTTGTTTGTTTTCCCTATGTTTCCTTTTGTTTCAACCGTCCAAGGATTCTTTCCTTATGTTTCACCGCCTATTGTTTTTTCTTTATATAAAAACATCTTTTTCAATTAAATTAAATATAAATTTTTACCCTGTTATTCGGTAATAATTAATTTGAAACAACTTATTTGATCTATGGACAATGTATCTATAATAATATATATAAAAATATCTCTCATTCAACTATTCTATCTTTTAATTATTTTAAAAATTACTCACTATTTTATTTTTTTATTTTTTATTCAATACTTACTTTTCATTTTAACTTTAAAAAAATATAGCCAGGGATGAAGTGTCTCCTTTTTCCTAGTTGTATTATTAATGTTTTCTATTTATTAGTTTGGTAAAATTGGTCCAACTTGTATGTATCATTTCTTTTCTCATATGAGATTTTTTTAATTTATCAATTTGTTTTAAGTGAATATAGGCTATATAATAATATAAAATACTTTTATCTCATAATTTAATATTTTAAAATCTTAATTGATATGAAGACACCAAAGTGATGTAGTCACCCTCCAAATTGAGAATTTGAGTATTTTTTTGTTGTGTGACCTATGCTCAAATCAAGCAAGGTAAACTTAAATCAAGGAAACTAAAGTGCATGTTTTTGGTGTACTCTTAAGGTACGAAAGTCTTCAAATTACAATGCATAAGAAAGGAACTATGATTTTGATTAGTAAGGATGTAGTGTTCAAAGAGTCATAAAAGGAGGACTCAAGTTAGCAACATGATGAGTTGGCTGGTGATGAGAAAATTCCATTGGAGGTGGAGCCATCATAAGAATCGACAATTTAGAATACGAAGTTAAGATAGATTATGAAAAGCATATTGAAGAACCTAATAAACAAGCCAAATAAGATTACTTCTAGCCAAGGACAAGATTGGGAGAATCATTAGGCCAACAGACATATTTAGCTATGCTGATATGGTTGTTTTTTCCCTTGTTACAACAAAAAAGGTAAAAGAGAAGAAGCTTATGAACTATGTTGAAGTTGAGAAAAATAAGCAATCTTAACTAAATTGCAACCATGAACAATGAATTGAATTCTTTGTACAAGAATGGTACTATGGTGCTGGTTTTTAAACCTAAAGGCAAGAAGTTTGTTCCTTGTAAAAGGATTTCCAAGCTTAAATAGGAAACTCTAGGAGTAAAGAAGACCATATTCAAAGTTAGAGTAGCTTGACGTGAAGACAACATTCTTGCATGGTGCGTTTGAAAACCAAATTTATATAATTCAGCTTTAAAATGGTGGGTTTATCAATAAGGTTGAAGAAACACAATGGTATAAAAGATTTGACACTTTCATGATAAAAATGAATTTAATAGGTGTAACTATGATGATTGTGTTTATTGGAAAAAAAAACTGTGTGAAGTTATTGTCTACATACTCCTTTATGTAAATTATACGTTGGTTGCTAGTAGGATCAAGGAAGATATTGAGATTGAGATTGAGAAGGTGAAAATGCTCGAGAATGAAATTGGTATGAAAAATATGTGAGTTGCTAGTCAGATTCTGGATACGTAGATATTGAGGGACAAAACAAAGGAAACTTTGCTCATCACTCAAAGGGACTATATAGTAAAGGCGTTGAAGAGACTTAGCATGGATCGATCTAAAGCAATTTTAACTCCCATGGCTAAACATTTTAGGCTCTCACAACATAATTCACTAAAGACTATGTGAGAAGTGTCTTATATGAAAAATGTTCATATGTCAATGAAGTAGGAAGTCTCATCCATGTAATGATTTGTAATAGTGCAATTTTGGAGTATTTTCAATTCTATGAGGACACTTTTGTGAGGCTATATGTTACTTTAAATAAATAAATAAAGAGAAAGGTATTCAATTGCTTTCAATATTTCATTTAATCCTATTAAAACAAAATCCCAAATCTAGGCGAATCGTATTCATTGACATCAGGGCTAGCGTAAATTTCAAGCTACTGATAATATTTTGTCGAGTAATAAATATATAATTTATTATTCTATTTTTAAAATTTTGCATTTATAAGATTCTATTTGTCAAATAAATTTATACTTTCAAAAAATAATTTATGTAAATGAAATATTTGAAGATAGAAATAATAAAAATAGGAAAATATTAACATCATTCTTTAATATTAATTAAAATATGTACAAAATTAGATATTTATTATATTTTATACTTTTAATACAATAATTTGTTATTAAAATATTATGTTTAAATGTTTAAAGTTAATATTTAAGATTTAATGTTAATAATATCTATAAAACAATAGAATAAATAATTTATGTATTTACAATATAATTTTTTATATTTTTATTCAATTATAAATTATTATTATGTATAATAAATTTGTTAAATTTTATAATTATTATTCAAAAATTTATATTTAAAATAATTTATTATTAATAAATAATATAAAAAATTTACATGATTAATATATATAAATTTAGAGTTTAATTTTTATATATTTATCAACCAATTAAAAATTATTATTGATATATTTTCTATTATAATTATTGAAAAAATAATAAATCTAACATATATAATTAAATAATAATGTAGGTGTAAGATGTTCAAAATATTTACCCATAAATTAAACTAAAAAAAAAAAAATCTGAGCATATTATATGTTTGCTTATCTTTCCGTGGGCCAGGACCGAATCTGTTGTTTTCTTTTGGGGAAGGTTTCTCGCGCGTTGGGAGAAAGATTCCAAAAGTCTCGTCGTTTTTGTCTCGTTTTTTTTTTTTATTGTTTTTTAAATGCCAGGACAACATTAAATATTTCCCTAACACATTAGTATAAGATGAGTTGCAGTTGAATTTTACTAAACAAAATATGAATTTAGACTGGTTAGATAGGTTGAATAAGAGAAAATAGATAATCACATTTTTATATTATCAATTAATAAAAAATATTATTATTATAATTTTGACATAATTATATGTATTGTTAGTGTATTTTTTTAATTTCTTTTTTGTTTTTATCTATTATTAATATAAAATTACTTGTCCTATTAATGAATTGAAAATTGTCTTATATATAATTTTAAAAATAATTACTGTAAGAGTTTACAATATTATTATTAATAATGTAAAAAATGTTATACCTTAAGAAGTATTAAAAGAAAAGTTTATCGATGAGGGTGTTTGTGACCTATAAGTTATAAATAGCATAGTGCATAAAGTAGCAGCAGAAAGTGAAGAGAAAGAAAATATGTCGGGGCACGAGTGCTGTTCAAACCCACCAACCCTGAACCCCACCGGAGGAATTGGCCACGTTGACAAAGTGGGTGCTGTTCATTCCTATTTCACAGGCTCTTCTCACTCTAAACTCGCCGTTCTTTTGATCTCCGATGTTTTTGGTATTTTATCTTATTCTTTGCCATTTCTTTCTCTTCTTTCTTTTATCTTTTTTTTTCTTCTTTTAAATTAACCCCTATATAAATGAATTTCTCCTTATATTATATTTCCACTTATTTAATACCTTACTTTGATTTGGAAAAAGAAATTTGGTCAATACTTCTTGATTATGAAAATATTCTTGCTATTTTGTTTGAGGTTTCTCTTTAGATTAAGTACTTTTACTTTTGAAATTCTTATTTCCTATCGCTAGAAAGAATTTATATGATACTGTGCATGGAAATTTACAGGACACCTCTCGGTCATATCATAATATAACTTGTAAAATTAACATAAAGCATAAATCTTAAAGCAAAGGAGAGAATCAGTGTTTTCAAGTGAGAATGAATCATTATAAGCATAATAAAACATTATAATTTATCTAGTTATTTAAATGATATCATTTGTATTGGTATAAGTGTTTAATAAAATACAATTAAATTGGATTAGAGTTGTTTCTAATCAGTGTCCCGAGTAAGACTCTGAGTATGCTTTAGGAGAATAGTCTAACTCTATACCAAAATTGTCTATGAAGTATCCAACATGAATACATGTCTGAAACAGGCATGAGTGCATGACTACTATTTTGAAGAGTCTTTGCTTCCTTGATCTATTATCATCACTCAAAGAACTTCTTTGTATCATACAAGGCATTGAACTGACTGTAGACCCCATCTTATTTTGGGAAGGTGGGGAGATGAATTGCCTATCGGCACTTTGCAGTATATCATATTGCTTTGATATTCTGGATTTTTTTATGCTTTGTGTGGATATGAATTTCTGGCAAGTGCTGTGTCTCTTAAATATTTATATTATTATTTCTTGCCCATCTGAAAACTGCAAAAATCAGTATTTTGATGGGCTGTGGTTTATATACTGAATTAATAATGTTGAATTTATACAGATAATCAACTCTTCTTTCAACCTCACATGCTCTTTTATTTTTTATTTGCAGGATATGAGGCACCAAATTTAAGGTATGGTTATTTTCATGTCTGTTTTCTATGTCTAATTTACTAATTTTTATAGTCCAGTTAACGAGCAAGTGTGTGATATAATTATTTGGTTCATTGGGATATCTACCTTTTCAGTTCAATTTTTCTCAAGGTTTTGGTAAATTATATTGTCAATACAATTTGGGTGGTTCATTTTTGCTCTCTTTGCCCATTCCCTGTCTCAGTCTCTGTCATTCTCAGTATGATGCCAAATGTAATGTGTTTCTCCAGCAAATGATAATGTTCTGTTTTGTGAAGGAAGCTTGCTGACAAAGTTGCAGCTGCTGGGTATTATGTGGTTGTTCCTGACCTCTTGGATGGTGAACCATTGGATACTCAGAATTCTAACAGGCCCTATCCTGCTTGGATAAAAGATCATTCACCGGTTAGTTCTTATATTGAGCCTCTTTGAATTAAATACTCTGCCAATCACAAGGTCCAAGGCATGAAATGAGGAAGGAGAAGTTTTCTCCTATCCATTTCAAGGCCTTGAGAATCTAAAACAAAATAGATTCCTAATTATACTTGGTTGTTTATGTTTATAAATAAAAAACACAATTCTATGTTTTTACTGGAATCCAATTTTTGTATCCTTTCAACACTCTGATTTTGGAAGATGTATGACTGAATTTAGATGTCTGATTTATGTAATGTTATTGTCACTTTAGCCACTGGCCTGCCACCTTTATAGGCAGTTTTGATTTGTAGATCAGTCATTACGAATTGTCTCCAATTAGATGTTACAAAATGGTGACATTCTGTGATACTTACCTATTATATTAATAGGACAAAGGTTTTGAAGCTGCAAAACCCATAATTGAAGCCTTAAAAAGTAAAGGTGTTTCAGCTATCGCATCTGTTGGTTTTTGTTGGGGTGGTGAGTGCCTCTCATTCTACTTATTTTCTGTGCATCCTCCCTCCCTTTGTGTTGAAAGCAGATTCAGATCCTCTTAGGTGTACTTATTGGTTTGATTTAAAGTTTTAAATGCAACTAAGTTAATAACTCAACTCACAGAATTACTACATTATCTTCTTTCTCTCAGCTAAGGTTGTGGTTGAACTTGCAAAATCCAAACTTATCCAAACTGCTGTGCTAATCCATCCATCATCTGTTTCTCTGGATGACATCAAGGGTATGGATTTTCTATATGTTGATTCCTTTTTTCCTTAATTTACATATGCTTTGTTTATGGAATGTCTCTTAGCATCTCCTAAGGGAAAAAGGATACTAAAATTATGTTGCAATTTCTTGTTCAAAAGAAAAAACAATACAAAAGCTTATGAATTGTTATTACCATCACTTTAAGCATGTTTTCGAGTAAGAGGTCTATTGTTACATATTTGTCTTCATGCTGATGAGAGGTATATTTATACACTTCTTATTTGAGCAAATATATTTTTGTATTACTAATATGTTCTTTACCAGCTATTGTAATTGTATAATTAACTATAAAGGGACGAATTGCCTTTCCCATTCTCATTCTCATTCTCTTTTTTTTTTTTTCAAAATACTAAAATTATATTGACATCTACTGTTATATAATAATCATAATAATTTCTACTGTTATATAATAATCATAATAATTACATTTATTGTATGCTTGGGTTAACTAATTTTGTCTTCATAAAATCATATTGAAAATCTGAGGAGATGTTTTGCCTATTCTTGTATAAAAATTTAGTAAAACCAAAAAATGTTTATTTAATTGGATCATTAAATTTTTTGTCTGACAGATGAGCAATCCCTTCAATGACAATGGAATGTGTTTTAAAGGCCACTTTATATTCACACTCAACAAGCTCATGATTAATTATTTTTATTTATATGTTATGCACTTGTATTAATATACAAATGATTATACATTGGTGCAAAAAATTAGGATCAAATGTTTGTGGACTCTATACATACAAGATATGAGATGTAGTTTTTTATGGACTATATATGAATGCAATCCATGCTCTAGAAGAGGCCATATGGATTTTTTTTTTCACTTTTCCCGTTGCCCTTTGCATCTGGATCTATTTTAATTCGGAGCCTCTTCCATACAAATTCATTCACTTGTCTTTTTTCAATGATTGAACAAAGACAAAGAAAAAGAAGAATCCGAAGTGGATTTCTTAAAGCAGCGACTGAGATGTTCATATACTAGCAATTACTACTGGTTTAACTTTCAGGTGTTGATATTCCAATTGCCATAATTGGAGCTGAGATTGACCAAATTTCTCCTCCGGAGCTTGTGAAACAATTTGAACAAGTCCTAGCTGCTAGATCTGGGGTAAGATGGTTTTTTCTTTCTTTTGTGGTTATCTTCCATCCTTGACAATTTCATAATGTTATTTTATTAAAGTTCTTTAATTTGCACATCTCCCATTTGTTTAGATATCACTCACGAGTCTTGAATGTGTGTGAAGGTTGCGAGTTTTGTTAAAATATTTCCAAAGGTGTCACATGGTTGGGCTTTGAGATACGACAGCGAAGATGCAGAAGCTGTGAAGGTTGCAGAGGAGGCCCACCGAGACATGTTGGACTGGCTGGCTAAACATCATAACTGAAAAATCTTGTTCTGTTAAAGATTGATTGCACAAAGGAGTGAGTACTAGGGTGGACGATGTAAAATGCTACTACTGAATCCAGTTTGAAAGAAAATAAATGTTGTATTGTTACCTTTTGGACATGGATCTTATTGCTAGATAATCATCGTAATAATGTTGCTTTTGGTGATTTGGGTTTGTTGGACAATTGTGATTTGAGATCTTAATAAATCATATTATAAGATCTTTATGTAAAATGTCTTGTGTATGTTCTTTATCTTACGCTGGATACTTTGAAAGGAAATTTTTTTCTTTCACACGGAGTATTTTGTTTCACTAAGATCGAGAATGGGTAAGCATTGTTGTTGAGACCAACTTCATCAAACTGTTGTATGTGACTTAGGTCATGGAAGGCTTTTGTTTGAAATTGTTGATGGCTAGGCCTATGATAATAAATAAAGAAAAGCGATAGTAATGTATTTATTATTATTAGTTGAAATTTATTGATAATTATAAAATTATCGTAGTTTTGTATTTTTTAATATATTTTCTTCATAATTTAATAAATTTTAATTAATAATAATAGGTGATGGTTTAAAGAGTATTCTTAACAATCTTAAAAAAATGTTTGAGACTTTCATTTGTATGTTTATATAATTATTTATTTTTACGTAGAAATAATATTGAATGATCCTCCCCAAACATGCAACTAATTTTACTTGGGATGAACCAATTTTTCTTAGGATTCTGAACACATAGATTACCGCTAAAATAAGCGATGAGTTTGACTTTTCCTTTGCTTGTCCAGAAATCAGTTTAAACGTCAGTGCTTACGCATGTTGGGATATTAGCATTATTTTAATCCTTTGCTTGGGCAGCAATCAGTTTAAACATTGACATGCATTCATTTTTACAATGCAAACTGAAAAAAAGACACCAAGACGAAAAGTTGGAACATTACAAATATTCATAAAAAAATATAGTATTGCATAGAAGAAGACTGCAACGGAGATTTATGATACTCTCGTCAAACTATATGAAGTCAAGTTACTTTATGCCAGAATTTTCTTAGAAGAAGAAACTCTACACTTATCAATGAGTTGTTGTTTATAGTAAAAGATTTGAGCTTAAGCATTAAATGTATAACAAAAATTTATATCATTCAATTAATTTTTACAAGCTTAATATACATAGAGGTAGATTTTCTACATTTCCTTTTTTACTTCAATGTCATAAAAATAATTTTTCAATTTCACACTCTCTCACTTAAGTAGCTTTGAGTGAAAGATTGTGTAATTATATAACGATCTTTGTGATATAGAAGTCAAAAAGGACATATAAAAAAAAATTCCTTTTTTACTTACTAGACTTGTTAAAATTGATTGAATGATAAAAAAAAAAGTGTTATACATTTCATGTTTAAGCTCAAATCTTTGACTATAAATAATAATTTATTTGACTAATTTCATCATCTCGGAGTCAAACTGGGTGTATATAATCTAATCATTATAAGACAACTCTTTCTTTGTTTTAGAGGTTTTAAAGAATGATTTTCGAATCCGATTGAATCTAAAACACAAATAGTTGGTTTACAATATAGAAGAAACTCATGTATATGTGATATTATATATGAATTGAATATTCAATTACTAAAGAAACCTATGTATATGTGATATTATATATGAACTAACCATATATTTTAAATAACTAATATTTTATATCTAAAATTACCATGTTACTATCCTAAATTTCTATAGGGATTAAAAAAAATAAAGTCCCTCTCTTCCATCTCTAATTATGAATTGAATATTCAATGACTAAAAAAATAAAAAAAAACGAAGAATTCAAAGAATGGTTCCAAATTTAAGGTAAAATAAGAACAAAGGTTATATAATAGAAAATTTTATAAATATACTATAAGTATTTATCTTATTTTATAAAAAAAGGTGTATTTTACTGTCATAAGAAAAGTATAATTATTTTCTTCTATTTAAAGAGAGGTCATAATTATTAATTCTTTCATTTAATGAAAATATTTTTCTAATTTTATCTATAATTTTTTTTATCAATTAAGAAAATTTCACGTTAAGATATCACGTGAATTTCAATTTTCTCAACTTTAATTTCAACTGTGTTTTATAACATGAGAACCTATATTGGTTCTTATGTGGGCTGTGTAAACTAAATGGAGAACATATAATTGTTTAATTAGTTGGGTGCTTTGGATTTTGTAGATGTAGAGACTTTCAGATGAAAGAGATTGTTGAACCACCGTGCATGGATCTTGGTGTTATCTTTTGGTTGTTTATCAAGCGCTGACGTATTAAGCCAACGGTGAGGACACTGACTCGGCAAAACCATGTGGGGAAAATTTTTCTGAAATTGAAAGAAACATTTATTGTTTAAATTTTATTTCTTTAAAATGAAAAGTGATTGATAAGTGAGCAATTCAACCGGTTGTATTCGAATTTTTGTTTTGTCATTGATTGTATTCGATTTTTTTTTTTTTGGTATTGATTGTATTCGATTTGATTTTCTCCTCTTAATTATATTCAAATTAAACATTTATTTTATTTTAAAAAATCACTATATATTTTTTAAAATTATTTTTTTATGAATAAAAATTTATTCTTTTCATTTTAAAAAATTTACATTTTCATATTTAAATTTAATTATTCATAATTTTTTAATTACAAAAATACATGTACGTGATATACTTATTGGCTTCTTTACAAAAAGTTTCATTATTTAATTATAAAAAAATTGATTTTGTATATAATATTATATAAAATTATTTTTATCTCTTATTTTTATTAAATATATTTTCTAAAATTATTATAATACAATGATAATATAAAAAAATTATACTTCCATTCAATCAAAAGTTATTATGTATAATAAATTTATTAGTTTTTATTATAATACTTATTTTAAAAAGAGAAAATCATATTTCAAATAATTTTCATTAATTAATAGTATAAAAATTTCATATTGATTATGCATAAAAGTTAACTTTTAAAATTAAAATAAATATTTTTTGAGGGAGAGAAAATAAAAAAAACTAATAAATGATTGAATTTTTATTTTATTTTTTGTATACAATTTTTTTATATATAAAAAATAGTATTAATAATGAATATTTAAGGAAAATCATAAATGAATGATAACTATTTCCTTCCTAACATAATTTCTTTTATATCCAAAATTAGTTGAGTTAAGATTGATCAAGAAGTGCAAGATAAGCCCCTAAAGTTAAATTAATTAATTTACAAATGATATGATTTAAAAAGAGAGAAATAGAGATGTAAAATAATATAAAATAAAATGGAAAGGAGTGATATGGAAAGGAGCAAAAAGAGTGAATGATAACGCAAGAATGTCAGGACCTGAATGCTGCTCTAAACCACCAATTCTGAACCCCACTGCTGGAGCTGGTCACGTTGATTTACTCGCCGGTCTCAATTCCTATCTCACTGGCTCTCCTAATTCCAATCTTGCCCTTCTTCTTGTCTCCGACATTTATGGTACTTACTTCTCTTCCTTTCTTTCTTCTTCTTCTCCATGAATAACTAAGTGCTTATAATATCTTATATTGTTTTCCAGGATATGAAGCACCAAATTTAAGGTATGGGCTAATTCTCAAATCCTTCTAAGTTATAACTTATGGCAATTTATCTTAGCTTCATTCTCGCCAATTTTCTCTCGATGGTTTGTTTTGATGTTAAGGAAACTTGCCGACAAGGTCGCAGCTGCCGGGTATTATGTGATTGTTCCTGACTTCTTCCATGCTGATCCCTATAATCCTCAGAATGCTAACAGGCCCTTACCTCTTTGGTTAAAGGATCATGGCACGGTTGGTTCTCATAATTGTTTATCTTAAAATTAATTTTTTTTTTTTTTTTTTTTATTCTTATTGTACAAGATTACAGCTGGATTCGGATGTTTTTTTATTTGATTTTTTAACACCATAGTTGGCCAGCCTTATGTATCCTGTATATGTTGTTTGGATTTGTAGATCAAATGTATCAAAAAATTTTACTTATTTCTAAATTGTAATGCATCATTCTGATGCTTTCATATTATATTATTAGGACAAAGGATCTGAAGCTGCAAAATCCGTAATTGAAGCTTTGAAAAGTAAAGGTGTGACGGCTATTGGGGCTGCTGGATTCTGTTGGGGGGGTAAGTACTTCGTTCCAATTATTTGGAGTGCTTATTTTCCCCCTCCTTTTGTGTAATATACTAATATACTATATAGCACTTTCAGCTCCTCTTAGGCATAATTATTGGTTTGGTTTGAAGTTTTAATTAAACATGATTAAGTCAGTAATCGAACTCACCGAATGTACCCTTTTCTTCATTCCTGCAGCTAAAGTCGTGGTTGAACTTGCAAAATCCAGACTAATCCAAGCCTCTGTGCTATTACATCCATCATTTGTCTCTCTGGATGATATCAAGGGTTTGAATTTTCAATATTTAGATTATTTCTTAATTTGCATATTTGTTCAGGGAAGATTACTCTGCATCTTATAACTTATAAGGAAGAATGACAATCAAAGTTATGTTGGAGAATCTTGTCATACCATCAATTTCAGCATGTTTATGTGATTGAGGCCTTGCATCACTTCCAGAATAATCATATTTGTCTTCACGATGACTTGCAGTGCATTTTACATATTGCTGATGTGATCAAATATATTTTCGTAAAGTTATAATATGTTCTCGATTAGTGTCACTGTGCATCAACTATTATGGAACTAGTTGGCTTTCTCATTCTTTTCCTTTTTTTGTAAGATTATATTGGAATCTACTGGTATGAAAGTATCATAGTCATTACATTTAATTGTAGCATAGAAATGGATTGGTGAATATTTTATGGGTTAAGTTAATTTGATTGCCCCTGAATTATTTCAAATTTTTCAAATAGGTCCCTATCCTATGAAGAGAAGGGAAATCGGGAGGAAAGAAACCTTTTGAAATTTGAAATTTTCTCAAAGATGTGAGAAAAGTTGAGTTTAAGAAACAAAAAAATTTAAATTTTCCTCCCCAATTCAAATTTCAAATTTCCCTACCCTTCCTCATTTTCTTTCCACTCGTTCAAGCATGGTGAAAAAGTTTGTAATTAGGTTCTTGAGATTATAATTCTTTTTTAATTGGTTAGGGCACCGTCAAAGTAAAAAAAAAAAAAAAAACTTTGTAAAAATTCTCAAATTGGCCGGACCTACCGATAATTAACTAGCGACCTGGTCCCTAGACTATTTAAAACTTTTCAAATAGGTCTATGTACTTTGACAGAATCCTATTGGAACCCTAGCTAGGGACCCAATCACAAACTTTTAAAGTACAGGGACCTATTTAAAATTTTCAAATAGTTCAATGACTAATAGATTAATTTAACCTTATTTTATAGTAGGCCATAGATGATTCTTTGTCTGAAAGGTGAACAAAACCTAAAACAGCCATGCGTGTATATGTTATATTATACAAGAAATATATATTGGTGAAAAAATTAGGAATTAAAATTTTTGTGAAGAAAAGCAGGAAAGAAATATAAAATGCAGTTTCTATGGCCTATGCTTGCAGTCGATGTTTCTAATTTCTTAAGGCCCACAGTTTTCTACTTAAGGGTTATATAATTTACTTCTTTATTTGAAAAAAAATATCTTCCCCTGTTGTCTTTGATTGATTTACAACAGTGTCTTAACCTTTTGTTGGTTTAATTGATTATGCATTGGTTCTATTTTATTGAAGTTTGGTCCACACCAACTCATTCACTTGTCATTTCTGAATCATTCAAAATAGTGAAAGAAGGAGGAGCAATGATTAGCAGACTTCTTCAAGGCTGTGACAAAGATTTTTATATTCTAACTGTCAATTATTGGTCTTACTTTAGGTGTTGATATTCCAATTGCTGTGCTTGGAGCTGAGATTGACAAAACGTCTCCCCCAGAGCTTGTGAAACAGTTTGAACAAGTCCTAACTGCTAAACCGGGGGTCGGATTTTCCTTCTTTCTTTTGTGGTTCTACCATCATTTTATATTACCTTTATGCTTTGCTAATGATATGATATTGTGGTTACTATCTTTGATTCTTTTTTCTTTTACAATTACAAGATGTTGTCTTCTTTCTTTCTCCTTTTCTGTTTTGCTTTTGATGGGTGTGGACAAGTCGGAATTGATTCATCTATCTGTGGCTTAGCTTTGTTCAAAAATTCATTTTTAGCATTCCATTTTCAACTCGTTTGTATTTTATTTCTGAGAGGGTGTACACTTGATCCATAACTGTTCATTCATGTTTAGAATAACCAATATGGTTTTTGAATTGAGGAGAAAGTTGTGTACTTTGTAATGAGCTTGCTTAACATTCATGCACTAAAAATTGAAAGCAGGGTGTGTTTAAGATAACACTGATGAGTGGATATTTGTTTGTAGCAGGTTGATTGTTATGTTAAAATATTTCCTAAAGTCTCTCATGGTTGGAGCGTGAGGTACAACAACGAAGATGCAGAAGCTGTGAAGGCTGCAGAGGAGGCCCATCAGGACTTGCTGGACTGGTTTGCTAAACATCTTAAGTGAGAAACCTTGTTATGCTAAGAACATGTACGTGTTTGGACAACATAATAAAACAGCATTGAACTTCTATGTGGATTATCGTCATTTTCTGCAGTGAAGGTTGTAAAACTTCTAATCAGATTGTATTTTTGCTTGTTGGACATGCGAGTACCTGTCAAGTTTTATTGTTCTGTCATACCTCAAGTTATATTTTATGGTAATTAATGTTGGATTTTAAAGGTACGACAAGAGCAAAAGAAGAAATGAGAATATTAAGGTGGATGCTTGTGGTGGTAACATAAGAAATGACAAGTTACTAGTGTGTATATAAGAGATATTGGTGAAACACTTATTGAAGAAAAGATAATAGAAAATTGGTTAATATGATCTGCACATACGCAAAGAAAACAACTGGAAGTACTAGTAAAGAAAGTATATTTATGATTTTTAATTTTGTAAAGAGAGAAAGTGGAGAATCAAGAAAAATATTGAAAGAAATTGTTAAGAAAAATCTCTTGTTGGAACATCTTGTAATTCAAAAGATAGCTTCTATTTACCCTAAATTTTCATGCAATTAAATTAATATAAGTAGGAAAATATAATTAGCAATTTAGCATATAATTAAAATGCTATCCATGGCAATAGAAATTAAGATAATAAATTCAATATTATCCTCCAATCGATTCATCCCAATATTATGTGAATTAGATATTTCCCTCATGATATTTTTTGTAACTTTAAAAAAATGTTAAATTACAAATTACTTACTTTGTTTTTTTTTTTTTTTTGGAAATCATCTCTTAAGTATTGATTTTAACAATTTCTTCATTTAAACTTTAAACATTTAGTAGTTTACTATTTTTCTTTTTCTTTTTCCATAACACTGAAGACAATAAATATTTTACTATTATATGTTTTTTACCGTCCAAGATACTATTTACGTAAGGGGAAGTATATAAAAATGCCTATAACATGTGCGTTGAGAATTGACATCTCTCGGATAATAACACACTTAAATAAACAAAAAAAAAAAACTTTAAAGTAAAAATGTACACAATATATTATCGTACTACCGAATGCGTAAATAAACTTTACGAGTTATTTTCACTTGATTAGTGATCTTGATTCCAAAATCTATAAAAGCAGTTATGTTAAATACAGGCAATCTCCTGTAAAAGAAAATAGACACCATATTTATTACTGAAAAATGTTTTAAAAAATTCAAATAATAATATTTTTAAGATTTTTTTATTCGAATATTAGTTGATTCGTATAGCTTTTATGTAAACGAATATAATAAAACAAATTTTATGTTTTGAATAAATTAAAAAAATAATTCAAAATCATATTTTAAAATTGAAAATAATTTTTTTAAAAATAATAGAGTTAAATTTAAAAATTAAAGGATCAAAATAAATTTTTTAAAAAATAAATGATCAAAATGAATTTTTATTATAAAATAAAAGGGAAACCTTGTAACATTAATTTAATATAAATTTTATAATTTAATTTAATTTAAATACACATCTTAATCATATTTTAAGTTAATCCTTTAAATTAGAATAATTACTTATACTATAGCAGTTTTAGTGGTCAATTTTCAGTTATAGTATTCTTAATTGTTCTTTTTTTAACAAGAATGTTTTTAGGATTATTTTTTTAAATTTATTTCTTTCAATCTATTATTTTCAACATCTTTAATTCTAAATTAAATTTTAATATTTTAAAAATATTAATAATAATTAAAAATAATATTATATCACAATATAAATTATTTATTATAAATTTAAAATATAATCTACATATTAAAATATTTATTTATTACAAAATTAAATTCTAATATTATTTATATATTAAAAACATATTTACTCTGAACATGTTAAATGACTACTTTCATCAAATTTGAAAATAAACCAAGAGTGTAGGTTTAGGTGAAGTAACAACTTGAACTGTGGAACTAGGTAACTAGGTTTGTGAGATAGGTGGAGTGTGCGGATAGAATTCATACAACAGGGCTATGGCTTAACTGGTTCGGCACTAACTTCAATTACAAACACAATAAGTATTTTATTTTTTTTAAAGAGAAAATAAATATTTACAGAAAATGTAATAATTTTACATATTATTCTATCATAATAATTATTCATAAATTTATTAATTATTATAATAAATATCTTAAAAATTATATTAACATTCATTTTAGCATGGAATAAGAAATTAAGAATAGGAGAGAAAGAAAAATGTTGGGAAGAGAATGCTACACGAATCCTGAATTGGTCAAGTGGTGCTGGCTATGTTACCAATATTGGTGGTCTTAATTCCTATAGAGCATACTACATCCATCATTCATCCACATAAAATAGTTCACATCTTCAACAAAACCATGTTGCAGAGTCTTCTCATACCGTCAATTTAAGCAGTGAGGCCTTGCATCACTTCCAGAATAAACATATTTAAGACTATTCGCAGTCTGCTTTGGATTTATTTTATCTCAAAAAATCATTCTATCCAAAAATTACAATATTATGTAATTTTATTAGGTTTCGATCACTTTTCTAAAAAATTCGATTTATTTTGATTCAATAAAATACAATTTTAATTAAATTTAAAATTTTAATTTTCATCATACATCTTCATCAATATTATAGTTTTGTATTACTAAAAATATTTTATTCAAATATTGAATATTATTTTTAAAATAAAAAAATATTTTTAAATATAAATATATTAATAATTTATTTAAAAATAAAAATATAAAAGATAAAAAAAAAACGTTAATTAATTATTTAATTATCTTATAATGTAATTTCTTTTTCCTAAAGAGATGAAAATATATATATCAAAATAAAAATAATGAAAACAAAGTAAAATTTTATTATATTGATTGTATATATAAAAGTATAATAAAAATATCAACAAAATATAATATATATATTAAATATGAAGGACATACTAATTTATACATATTTAAAAGATATTGGTTCAATTTTTGGATTGGTTTACAAACTTTATTCAAAATAATCAAAACACGTTTAACTTTTTAATTTTTAATTTTTTTAAATTGATTTACGATTTTATTTTAAATTAAATTAAATATGAATAAACCAATCATATTTATCTTCTCGATTATCGTCACTGTGCATCAACTATTATGAAAGTATCGTAATCATTACATTTAACATTTAATTGTAGCATAGAAATGGATTGGTGAATATTTTATAGGTTAAATTAATTTTATTTCCCCTGAATTATTTCAGAATTTTTAAATAGGTCCGGAAGGAAAAAAAACTTCTGAAATTTGAAAATTTCTCGTTTAGTTGAAGAGAAAAATATGAGTTTAAGAAAAAAAATTATAATTCAAAATTTCTCTCTCCTTCCTCATTTTCTTGTTAGGCTAGTATTTAAATTAATTAAATTTAAAAAAAATTAAGAAGTATATCTGAAAAATAGAAAATAATAATTAAAATTAAATGTTGAATATATAAGACTAGAATAAAATATATAATTTAATGAGAGTTATAGTAACTTTTAAAAATATTGTCATAAAATCACTCGTTAAAAAATAATTCTTTAAAATATTTTTATTCGAGATGAAAATTTCATTTATAATATAAGAGTAAATTATAAATAATAATAATAAAATATTTAAAATAAATAAAACTAGTCGTAGAAATAAATGTAACTATCACTGTTAATATATATATATATATATATAAACATGCATAACATGTGCTACCCTAGCTAATTTGTTATTGTTGTGTAAAATAATCTACACTTGTCAACACCTACATTTTAATTTTGAAGGCTCACAATTGGATGAGAATATTTTTTATAAATTATTTTTATCCTCGTGGAGTCACATATCTCATCTAAATCTTATATATTAAGAATTTAATTTAATTTTTAATTTTTATTTATTTGAAATATATTTCTTAATTTTGATTTCAAATTTAAATTGATTTAATTAGTTCAAAATATATCTTTCTCAGCCACCTCAAATCATTCTCATCTTATATTTATCTGTATATTTAATTTTTTTAATTGCTTAGTTTTTTTCAATTCATAATTTATATTTTATTTTTAAATTAAATTTTAATAATTTTTCAAAAAATTATTAATAATTTTATATCACAATATACATTATTTATTGTAAGTTTTCAAAATATAACTTGTATATTTAAAAAATAATTTATTATGAAGTTTAATTATAATATAATTTATATATTCAATATTTATTTATTATAAATTTTAATTATATAAAAATAAATATTTATCTAAAGAACTATACAATCTAAAATACGTTGTGTGCAACTCAAATTGGCTTACTTTCACCTTATGAATTCCTTGTAAATAAACCATTTATAAGCTGACAATAATTTCTATATAAAATTAATTTGTTTGACTATGTCTGACACTTATATACTACTTTAACAAACAATTTTTTTAAACACTACCTTCTTTTTTATGGAAAAACAATTTATTAAATTATTTTTATCCTTAATTATTTTTATTCTTTTTTATATGAGATAAGATTTTATTATACTCATAAAGTAATGACACAATTAGTAGCTGATTGCAATTAATTATCACTCTTAGCAATAAACTTCTTACCCTATCCCATAGTATAAAAGAAAGAATGGAAGGTAATATTATTTTTACCTTTTTTTACATAATTAAAGTATAATTTTTTATTTTTATCCTTTTATTATATAAAGTATTGATAATGATAAATAATAAAATTTTATTATTATTCTATTTTTATCCTTTTATTATATAAAATATCAGTAACGATAAATAGTAAGTTATTTATTATTATTATTTAGGATTTTTATTATTAACCTTTTATTATATAAAGTATTGACAACGATAAATAATAAGTTATTTATTATTATTATTGTTTAGAATTTTTTTATTATCTTATTTTTATCCTTTTATTATATAAAATATTGGTAATGATAAATAATAAATTGTTTGTAATTGTTGTTGTTCTTGTTGTTATTCTTGTTTTTATTCTTGTTGTTCTTGTTTTTATTGTTATTGTTTTTATTCTTGTTCTTGTTCTTATTATTATTTATATTTTAAAAATTATATTATTTATTCTATTATTTTTAACATTATATTTCAATATATTTGAACCATTTCACTAATTAACATAATATGAAAATTACAATAACTTAACTAAAAATTAATTAAAATAATTGATCTATAAATTAAAAATTACAAGAGTTCTAAAATTAATTAAAAAATTAAAATCATAAATATTTCAAAATATATTTTTATTAATAAAATAAAATTAAAATTTATAAAAAAAATACTATATAAACATGTCAATTTCTACTATTTTTATATTTATTAGTTATTTCAATAAATTATTTATGAAATATTTTTAATTCAAAAACCTACTTTAACAAGTGATCAGCTTTAAGGTATTACCATACCAGCTAATTTTTCAATTCCTTTTGTCAAACATAATCGTTCTCTATATTTTGAAATCGTGAAGTTATACGTAAACCATTAATTTAGTTCATTGCTAACCCTAAGGGTCCCTCATTAGTAAATATTTTTTAATCTTTCAATAATTATCAATTAATATTGTTGAAATTGGAGGTTGGTCTATATCTTGAAAGCAAATATCTTGTAGTCATCCTAAATTTTCATGCAATTAAAAATGAATATATGCAGGAAATTATTAATTAGCAATTTAGCATATAATTAAAACGCTATTCATGGCGATAGAAATTAAGATAATAAACTCAATATTTTCCCCAGTTAATTCATCCGAATGTTATGTGAATTAGATAACAAAATGTATTTAGACTTCTCTATGGGTTCTAAACACTGAACGCATTGTTTAGTCAATTTTTGATTATATTTTTTGTAACTTAGGAAAAGGTTAAATTACAAGTTATTTGCTTTAATTTTTTATTTTTTTTTGCCTGTGGAAATCATCTCTTAAAATATTGATTGTAACAATTTCTTCATTTAAACTTTAAACATTTAGTAGTTCACTATTTTTCTTATTTTTTCATAACATTGAAGACAATAAATATTTTACTATTATATGTTTTTACAGTACAAAATACTATTTGCGTAAGAAGGAGGAAAAAATATAAAAATGCCTGTACATGTGTTGACGATTGACATCTCTCGAATCATAACACACTTAAATAAATTTTTTTAAAATAAAATAATACACGTCAGCGTCTAGATCAATTACATATTGTTTTTAATTCAACTTCTTTATAGGTAGTTGCGTTAAATATTTGTATTATAAAAAAAGAATTCACACCATTTTTGTTATTGACAAATGTTTTTAAAAAATTAAAACAGTATTTTTACTTAAACAGAGTAATCAATTCCTTATACATTATACTAGATAATTATTGAACGAAGCTGGCATGCATTCTAATAAGTAATAACAGAAACCATCTCAATTCTCTTATTGAATTTGACATGTGACGGGTTCAAGTATGATAATATCTTTGTATTATCCTCTAAAATTTAAATTTTGGCAATTTAACAAGTTTAATTTTAAATACACCAACAAATTTTAAGATTTTATTTGTACAAAAATTAATTTGGAAAAAATATTATAAGTATGTTTTACCTTAAAAGATAAATAATGTAAGATAGAAAGAATTTTCAAAATTAAATGCTATTTTATTTAAAAAATGATAATTAACACCTATTGGCCCATGTAATAATTAAAGACTAAGAATCTCGAGCAGGGGTAATTATAACTCAACCCAATCCTTTCATACTATCTGATCTGAAGTTGATTTATATATTTTAAAATGTAATTTTTTAATAATTATGTATTAATAATATTTATTTATTTATTTAATAAATATTATTTTCACAATATAATAGTATACTTATAATAATATTATTTATTTTAAAATATATATTATAAAATATTTTTTATTTAAATTTTATACTTATTTTATTTTACAATTTAATTATTCTTAGTATTAAAATTGGTATATTGTATTATGAAGCCAAGTTCACAGTTTTGTCTCATTTTTTGGATTTTAATCAGTCAAGTTTGATTTGAATGATGATTCAATCAAATTTTCGATTAATCAAATTTTCGATTCGAATAAGGATAAAAATAAATCTAACTCAATTCGTATATTGCTCACTACTTATCATATTTTAAATGAAAAATTATAATATCATATTATTCAATATGATTTTTTATTAGTTTTCATAATAGCTTATTAAAAGTATTCAATAAAAATTAAATAAATTTAATATCTAAAAAATATTTAATATTTAATGTATTTAATAAGCAAGATAATTAATAAAAAAATACAATAAGAGGATTCAAAATTATTTATAAAAAGAAGACACCAAAAAAACTTTATCCCTCTAAGTATGTACAACTAAATTAACTTAAATTTAAGGATAGCTAATTCTAAGGACAGAGAAGGTAATTGAATGTACTAATTTGAAATTTTGATGGTCTTAAAATACTTTAATATTAAATTATTTAATGAATAAAAGGAGGTAATCTTCTTGTTGAAAAAAATATATCGAGTAGTACAGATAAGACCCCAGCATAGATGATGAAATAGATTTTTAACAAAAATAAAATAAAATAATGGTCGACCAAAAAATAATAATCAAAACAGAAATAATATTGCATTTCGGATAGGTAAGATGATCTATTAAAATCTATTATTTGACTTATATGTAGTTTAGTTTGGCAAGCACTACTTCCATTCCTAAAACTAAGCTAGTCATGTACCTCATTATTCTTATTTTATTTCTCTGAGGTCACACCGTAATGCTGCCTGTGCCTTCCTTTTTTATTTTCTATTCAGTTTATGATATAATTATTTAATGCAAGTTTTAATACCATATTTAATATTACTACTTTTCACATGCGAGTTAATTTTCGTTTGTATATGAGTAAAAATTGATTTTGTTCAACGTAAAAAAAAAAATTGTTGTCATTAATTAAACGTTCCTCACAAATAGTTTTTGGTAACAATTTGGACCATTACTTTTTTGTAACTTTGCCTGCATTCTGCCAACTAGTTTTCCAACCAGACAGTACTTAAAAGAAAAACCCTTTGTTTTAAAGTTAAGAAATTTGGTTTTAATAAAATTAGTTTGAAATCATCAAATGTAATTATAATTTAAAAATTAATTACAATAACGAAATCTATATTAGTACGTGTTTTGTTTATCTCCTGTTATATTAAACTGTATTTTTTTATCATTCACAAAATAGGAAGAGATAATTATATTCGAGGAAGATACAACAAAGCTCATACCATAGGTTTAATATAAAATTTATAATTAAATTTAATTTAAATACACTTAAAGTTAATAAGTTGAAGTGTGGAGTACGGTAACTAACTAGGTTTGTGACGTAGGTAAATTGATACTGCCAAATGCCCGCAGTGGCACGTCTAGTCGTCCATTCCAAGTTGAGAGTTGAGTCCAGTTTACAATAACTTCAATTAAAAATATAATTAAATGCTACTACTGTCAATATTAAAATTGATTAATTTTAAGAATTTTAAACTCTTCAACTTTTATTATAAGAATGCATTTATTATATTTTTATATTTTCAATATATATGTTTAAATATATTTTTAGTTAATTTGATGAGTTTGCACAATATTTAAACACTGTTATTTTCACACCATTAGGATAATTTATATAAAGAAGCATTTGTATTTAATCTTTGATTTTTTTTTATGATTTTGAATTCCACACAAAACTAGATAAATCATTGTATATTTTTTTCTTTTATATTGCAAATTAGCCTCAGTAAGCAATTATGAAAGGTACAATTGTAAAGTCCAATCAAATCTATGGAATTATACATTTGTTTTAAGTGGACAATTTTTTTTAATTAGCAACAAGCGTAAATATGTAAAATAAAATGTTAGCAAAAGTTATATATTTTTTAAATTAGTCTTATTTGTACCATTTTAAATAGTAAATATTGAAAAAAGAACTTTAAAAATCTAAATATATTGATATTTAGCATTAAACGCATAGCTAAATTAATGTAGGAATTGTTGTAGCTTAACATGTAATTTTAAATTTAAATCTTAATAAGTAGTTATATTAAATATTCATAAAAAAATTATAGTTCATATAAATAAATAAATAAAATTAATATTTTTATTATACGTCCGAATAGAACTGACATTGAAAATATTTCATTAAAAATAATTAGTTGAACAACAAAAATTATTTAAATAAAAAACTCAATAGATACTTTTCACGTGATGGTTAGAAATTTATAATTTCTTTTTAATTATGTGAGTTTTATATTTTAAATATAATTATATAGTTATTTATTTAAAGTAATTATAACTTTAAGTGAGACTTCCTGTCACAATGTGAACTTTATACGTAGGTTAACACATCAAGAAAGGTTATGGTCCGCAATACACCAAACCAAAGAACATTCTCTATTTCCTTAAAGCCCCTTTGGTTGAAAAGACTACAAATTAAGGATTCTCAATCGAATGGAAGGTAGTGAAGATTCTGCTATACATTCTTATTTACATTATAGCTTTAATATAGCTTTAATGATCCGATATAATGGTAAAAGATTGTAAAGAACCTAAGGATAGATAAAGATTTCCAACAAGTGGTATCAGAGTCACCATTAGTATTAGATCATTGGACTAAATAATAGATTGTATAAATATTGATTCTAAAAATAATTAGTTTCTATATTATAGTACTTATGAATTGCAATTTTTATTACAATTTTTCCCTAATTTTGAATGAATCCAGAGATTAAAATTGCAATTTTCTATTGCAATTTTTTCTTACATTTTAGCTGTAATTTTTTTTTCTCAACCACGGTCATTTTTTTGGAACTTGGAGCACAATTGGCACCTGGCACCGGTTGTCATTTTCCAGCAGCAGACGGATTCAATTTGGCGGTTTCACGGTTTCAGTTTCAATTGCAATTGCTGAATTCCGATTTCAATTTCGGCTTCAATTTGGAAAATTTGGAGGCTGATTCAATTTTGCCTTTGCGGTTTCTAGTTACGGCACTTTCAGTTTCAATTTGGATTTTAATTGAATCGGTTACTTTTCAAGAAGTTGGATTTTTCGGTTTCAATTTGGATTAATTGAATCGGTTGTAGTTTCAAATCGGTTTCACTTTCGGTTTTTCAGTTACTGCATCGGTTTTGAATCTGTGCTTCGGTTTTGAAGCGGTTATGGAAAATGAGCATCAGTTTTCCAATTTGGAGCTGGGATTTTCCGTTTCAATTTGGAGGCTTTGGAGGCTGGATTCAAATTGGATAATTTGGATTTAATTTTTGGTTTGAATTGGATTTCTCAACTCGGTTTCGTTCCGTTCCAATTGGATTTGCCAAATTAATTTTCCGTTCCAATTGGTTTCCGTTTCCAATTGGAATGGATCCAGCAATTTTCGATTTCTTGCTGATTCAGCAAGTTTCGGTTCGATTTCGATTGGGATTTAGATTCAATTCGGTTTGGTAATTTTTAGTTACTGCATTTAATTTCGGTTTCGAAATTTAATTGATAGGCAGCATTGAATTCCATTTTTGGGTACGTTTGCATTCAGATGCATTTGGAAAGTTAAGAATTCAATTTTCGATTACTGTTTTTGGATTCAATTATTAATACCTTATAAGTAGGTAATTGAATTCCTGATTGGAGATACGTGGATATGGGCGCTGGGTTGCAATTGAATTTCTGATTTAACCGCAATTGAGTGCAATACGTGGCGAGGATATGGTTCAATTTGAATAATGGGTGAGTCTGGATTAAGGATATGTTAATTTATTTATTTTATTAACGTATATTTTTATTAGGTTATAATTATTATTATTATTTTTAGATATGATGATAATAATAATAATAAGTAAGTAAATTATGGTATAAAAGACATATAGAATACTAATGATAAATTTTGGACCTTTATAAATTTTGGTAGTCTAGTAATTTTTAAAAAATTAAATTAATTGTAACAATAAATTGCTAACGTTTGAAATTATTTATGTGAACTGTGATCGGTCCAACGCTAGGCCAAATAATATCATACATGTGATAATGTGATAATAAATATGTAACAAATATAAAGTTTTAATTTTTGATGTGAATAGGTATCTTGTTTAATTTTTCATGAGCAGTTCATTCTATCAATCTAACAATTGAGGATTAATGATGTGTTAGGTATCTTGTTTGGGTATTTAAATTTATTATAAAGATTATCTGCTCAAATTACAAATTAATAGTATCTTAACGGGACGAATTTCTAGCAATAGTACTCGGCTGTACGGATTCTGATCTAGCGCTTCGGGTAGAGAAACTTACTCTTACTCCGGAGAACCTTCGAGAGGTTAAAAATGAGAAATGGAAATGCTCTAACCGAATGTACCTTATGATCATGAAGCGTTTGATTTTAAAGCGTTTTGGGACTTTATTTTTGAAAGTCAAAGGTAAAGAAAATACAAGAGAGGACATAATAGAGATGTCTAATCTCGCAGCAAAATTCAAGTCACTCAAGTTAGAGTCTGGTGAAGATTTGATTGTGCACTTGGTTTTGATATCACTTTTTACACACTTTAGGTAATTCAAAATGAGGTATAATACCCAGAAAGGGTAAATGGTCTTTGAGTGAATTTATATCACTATGTACAAGAGGAAGAGAGATTGCAAAGAGTTAAGACTGAAAATACTCATTTTGCTTTGACATATCAAAATAAGAAAAGAAGAACATTAAGGATGTTGCGAAAGGGTCTTCTCAATAAAAGAAAATTAGGTGTCAAAAAAGCTAAGGATGTTTTAGAACTAATACATACAAATATTTGTGGTCCTTTCCCTACAACTTCATGGAATGGACAACAATACTTTATTACGTTCATAGATGATTACTCTAGATACGGTTACCTACATTAGAAGTCCCAATCCCTAGACGTTCTCAAGTCTTTTAAAACTGAAGTTGAACTTTAACTTGGAAAGAAAATTATAGCCGTTAAATCTTATCGTGGTGGTGAATACTATGGTAGATATGGCGGATCAGGAGAACAATGTCCAGGACCTTTTGCTCTTTTTCTCAAAGAGTGTGGAATTGTTCTGCAATACACCATGCCAGACAAACCTAGCATGAACGGTGTGGCAGAACGACGAAACCGGACTCTTAAGGATATGGTAAGAAGTATGATTAGTCATTCTTCTTTACCATAGTCACTGGGGAGAAGCTTTAAAGAATGCATTTCACATCCTTAATAGGGTGCCGACTAAAGCAGTTAACAAAATTCCTTATGAAGTTTGGACTGTCAAAAAGCCAAGCATAAATTATTTTCACATTTGGGGTTGTCTAGCTAAAGCATGACCATATAGGCCGGATGAAAGAAAATTGGATTCAAGACATTTGGGGTTGTCTAGCTGAAGCATGACCATATAGGCTGCATGAAAGAAAATTGGATTCAAGAACAGTTAGCTGTTATTTTGTTGGCTATGCTGAACGCTCTCGGGGCTATAAGTTTTACAATCCCACTTCAAGATCCTTTTTTTGAAATAGGAAATGCGAGAATTCTTGAGGAAGTTGAGTTTGGGAAGGAAGAGAACATAAAGATTGTTGTCTTTGAGGAAGAATCTATCAATGATATTGGTCAAGTCCTTATGCCTATTACTGTTCAAGAAACAACTCTAGTAATAGGAGACAATGTTTAAACTATTGTTCCTGACATTGTTCCAGAACAAGACTGTGATGAGGCTCTTCCTCAACCACCAATAGAGCAACCTCAACAACTTCAACAAGTGTCGTTAAGGAGATCCATTAGAGAGAGGAGACATGCAATTCCAGATGACTACATTGTCTTTCTCCAAGAACATGAGGATGACATTGGTTTAACAGAAGATGATCCAATCAACTTCTGTCAAGCTATGCAAAGTTCTAACTCTCAAAAATGGATTGATGCCATGAAAGATGAGTTGAAGTCCATGCAAGACAATGACGTTTGGGATCTCGTCGAATTACCTGAAGGTATGAAACCTATTTGTTGCAAATGGATATTTAAAACCAAAAAAGATTCCAAAGGTAATATCGAAAGATATAAGGCTCGTCTAGTTGCTAAAGGCTTTACTCAGAAGGAAGACATTAACTACAAAGAAATCTTTTCTCCGGTATCTTCAAAGATTCTTTTAGAACCGTAATGACACTAGTAGCTCATTTTGATTTAGAGTTACATCAGATGGATGTTAAGACTGCGTTTCTAAATGGCGACATTGACGAAACAATTTATATGATGCAACCTGAAAACTTTGTTTCAAACGAATCTAAGTCTATGGTATGCAAACTAAAGAAATCCATCTATGGCCTAAAATAGGCTTCTCGTCAATGGTATCACAAGTTCCATCAAGTCATTACCTCATATGATTTTGACGTAAATGTAGTTGATGATTGTGTATATCACAAGTTCAGTGGGAGTAAATACATATTTCTGGTACTATATGTCGATGAAATACTACTTACTAGTAGTGATACAGACTTGTTGCATGAAACCAAGAGATTTCTGACAAAGAATTTCGAGATGAAAGATCTTGGGGAAGCTTCTTTTGTGTTAGACATTCAAATACTAAGAAATCGTTCTCAAGGTATCCTAAGGTTGTCACAAGAGAACTATATCAGCAAAATCTTAGAGAGATTCGGCATGAAAGATAGTAAATCAGGAGACACACCGATAGCTAAAGGAGATAAATTTAGTCTAAAATAGTGCCCCAACAATGACCTTGAAAGAGATGCAAAAGATTCCATATGCCTCAGCAGTAGGAAGTCTAATGTACGCTCATGTTTGTACTCATCCCGGTTTTGCTTTTGTGGTGAGAGTTTTGGGCAGATATTTAAGTAATCCTGGAATGCAGCATTGGAAGACAGTGAAATGTGTGATGCATTACTTAAGAAGAACAAAAAGATACATACTTACTTATCGGAAGTCTGAAGGTTTGGAGATCAATGTAATCTGACTCCGGTTTTGCTGGATGTCAAGATAGCAAACACTCCACATCTAGATACATCTACATGTTGGCTGGAGGAGCTATCTCTTAGAAGTTTGTTAAACAGACTCTTATAGCCTCTTTGACCATAGCTATAGAGTTTGTGACTTGTTTCGAGACATCCAACAAGAGTTCAAAATAGACAAATTTTAATAAAACATATAGAAAAAAGTTTTATGCTAACTGATCCATTGACTAAAGGGCTAATACCTAAGGTTCTTTGAGGAGCACACGGCTCGTATGAGTATTATTCCTTAGGGTACTTTAGTTCAATGAGAGCCTATATGTTTTATGTTTCAATTTGAACAATTTTATTGTTGTTTATTTTCTGCAGAAATAAAGTTGATGATTTAAATTTATATTTTGAACTCGCTTATGCTTTCTTGTATATAGTAATTATGTTACAAGAATTTGGATTGATCTCTATAAAGATTAAATATCAGTATCAATTGAAAATAGACATGTTTGAGATCACATTGCATATAATTTTCATGTCCCTCATATTTGATCTATGTCATTGAGTATATTAACATGGTGATCATCGTTATTTAGTCATGCTTGAATAGTGATTAAAAATGCAATGGTTTCATTGTTATCGTACGAGATGGACTAGATTGTATCAAGAGGAAGTCTAAAATAAATAACATACTGGCGCGCCTAAGGAATTGAGTAATATAATTGTTTCAAGAAAATATGAAGCTTAAGTACGAGATCGTTAGAAATTTATAATTTCTTTTTAATCATGGACTTTATATTTTAAATACAATTATATAGCTATTTATTTAAAATGATTATAATATTAAGTGATTCAATTGCATAATAAAAAAAACTTCCTAAAATGTTTAATATGGACTTAATGAGTAGATACCGAACCTAAAAATAGATAAAGACTTCCACCCGGACAGCTTTGCCTGTAAATATAAAAGGCAAATGAAGCAGGAATGTCAGCATAGCATAAGAAATTAAGAATAGAGAGAGAAAAATGTTGGGAAGAGAATGCTACTCAAACTCGCCAATCCTGAATTCCTCGAGCGGTGCTGGCCATGTTACCAACATTGGTGGTCTTAATTCCTATGTCACTGGTTCTCATCTCTCCGTCCTCGTCATTCTTCTCATCTCCGATATTTTTGGTATTGTTTCATTTTAAACTTTTTTTAAATACATTCATGCGTAGATAGATTAAGCACTTACATCGGCATTCAGTTATAAACCATAAAAATTAATAAATTTATCATGAAATGTGAAATGTAATTTTTAAAATATTTTTATTTTATTTTAAATGATTAAGAAAATGAAAAAATAATGTTAGAAACTGAAAACACTTTAACTTGACTGAGTTCTGTTTCTCCTTTGTTGCTGCTACTTGTTAGTTGGGTCATCTTTAATGGTTATTCTTGTGATTGATTCCTTGTATGGTTCTGTGCTTTATTTATAAACAGAAACAAGAAAAGAGGATGATACTTGAGTCTGTGTTTAATTAGTTCAGTTTGGTGTTATCTGTGGTTTCCTTTGGGTTTTGCTGTCACTTATCACTTGCACTAATCGAAATTTCTATTTTGCTTTGAGGATCCCTATGAGAAGCTAGGGTTTTTGGACTCTAGAGCATCTATTGCTTCTTTTAACAGTTATTACCTATAACCAATATCTTCTTTTAACTTCAAATGCTCAATTTGTCTTGTAGGAATTGATGCACCACTTTTCAGGTATGGTTAATACTCATGTTTGCTTTCTATGCCTAATTTACTAAATTTTAATCTTTTGTTTATCTGCTCGAGCAAATCCATGTTTCCTTGGATCCTATTGTTCATTCATATTCATATATAGGCTTATGAGAATTTAAAAGTTGGTCAAAAAGAATATTCTGCATTGTATTCTAATTGAACCAATGTGTCCTTTGTAAATCATCAGCTCACACGTGCTTCAGCTAGCTGTGGTAGATTTTTAATTTTGGGAGAAGAATGATCGAAAGCTATAGAATGTTAGATCGTAGCTAGATTTTTAATCTCAAAAGATGGTGCATTTTTTTTTATGTAATTACTTTTTCTATCGGGATGTCTCTATTTCTCTTAAAATGTTATTTATGTTTTCGTATGTTATAGATCCAGAGAATTGGATGCATCATTGCTGATATGCTCTATGATACTAAATGTAATGTGCTCCCCTGATAAGTAATACTATGTTGTTATATATTGTGAAGGAAGCTTGCAGACAAGCTTGCAGTTAAAGGAGGGTATCGTGTCGTCTGTCCTGACTTATTCAATGGGGACCCCTTCGATCCTGAAAATGAGAACAGGCCTATGCCTGTTTGGTTAGAAGATCATCCACCGGTTATTTCTTACTTAATGATACTTGGTTGTTTATGATTTTTTTAGCAAGAAAATATTATTATTTTTCTTTAAATACAATTTTGGTGTCCTTATTTGAGATTTCATAACTGGTTTTGAAAGAGGATTCAAATGCTTGGCTACTGTAATGATAGTATCATTTTTGCGATTGGCTCGCCACCAGTTTAGGTGGTTTCCGTTTCGTAAATTCAATATTATGATTTGTTTTAATTCAGATGTATAAAAATTTTAACTTGTTTGTAAATTGTAATATATTCTGATGCTTACACATCATATTTGTAGGAAAAAGGTTTTGAAATTGTAAAACCTGTTATTGAAGCCTTAAAAAAGGAAGGTGCTTCGGCTATTGGAGCTGCTGGTTTTTGTTGGGGCGGTGAGTGCCTTCCAATTATTTGGTGTTCTTTATTTCCCTCCTTTGTGTATCTTGCAATTTCAGCTCACCTTAGTATAAACTCGTGGAATGTAATATGTTTTCTTCTTTCTCTCAGCTAAGCCTGTGGCTGACCTTGCGAAATCCAAATGTATCGAAGTTTCTGAGCTATTACATCCAGCATTTGTCGAAGTGAATGACATCGATGGTATGAATTTTCAATGTTTAGATTATTTCTTAATTTACATATTCTTTGTTTAGGGTTCCCATAGTATCTTCTAAGCAATTTTTTTTTTACTATAATTATGTCATAGCTTCTAATTGTCAATTGTCATGCATCAATTTAAACATGTTTTAATGTGAGAGGTTTATTCCTTCCCAAATACTCGTATTTGTCTTCATGCTTACTAATACCTACTGCTTCTGAGGACAAATCTATTTTAATCACTAAGTTATAAATAATATTCTGTCAGTTATTGTATCTATATATTATCTATTAAGTGACTGGTTCCCTTTCTCTTTCTCTTTTCTTATTAGAGATTAAGTTGATATCTACTGTTATATCGTAATCATTACAATTAGTAGATGTTTGTATTAACTTATAATCAAAATTCCATGGGGAACTTGTGGCTGATAAATTGTTTTCCTCTGAAAATTAGGCAAAAAGAAACATTTTCCCGACATTTGGTTTCAATATAGAAATAGATTTGGTAAAGCATATGGATTAGACCATCAATCTCCTTGTCCCCAATTGTCAGATCCCACTTTTATAGATGGTTTAAAAGTTTCAAAGTCATTAATGATATTTTTGTTAGAAAGATGACATGAGCAAAACTTGTAGCGACAATAGTGTGTCTAGATTTTTTTAAAAAAATCTCCTTTCCCGTTGTCTTTGATTCCTATGCAATGAATATATTTTAGTGGGAGCTTTTTGAGATTCACTCTCTTTCACTTATCTTTTTTGAGTGGTTGAATAAAGATAAAGAAGAAGCCATCAAAAGCGGATTTCTTAAAGCAGTGACTGAGATCCATGTTTGTATTCTAACAGTTATTTATTGATCTTACTTCCAGAGGTTAAGATTCCAATTGCTATACTTGGAGGTCAGAATGATACAATTTCTCCTCCAGAGCTTATAAAACAATTTAAGCAAGTCCTAGATGCCAAACATGAGGTCAGATGAATCTTATTTTCTTTTGTGGTTATGTACTGTGATTTTATATTACCTTTGATTTGCTTATGATATCATTTTGTTGTAATTGGTAACGACACACACAGTTAATTACAAGATGTTGTGTTACTCTTCTTTTTTAATTTAGGTGGTGGGGATAAGTTGGTAACTACACACAGAATTGACAATTAATTTAACAATTTTTTGTTATCACATGCTATATTTGTCAAAGTAATTTCTTTTATGGTCATTAATGGGCATATTTTCTCAATCTCTCTTGTACTTTATCACTAATTTTTGTTTTGTGTAGGTTCCTAGTTTGGTAAAAATATTTCCTAACGCCCCGCACGGTTGGACTGTGAGGTACGACCCTAAAGATCCAAAAGCTGTGAAGGCTGCAGAGAAGGCTCATCAAATCATGTTAGATTGGTTTGATAAGCATCTAAAGTGAGAAATCTTGTTATGTACCATTATGTCCTCGAGTGGAGGATGGAAAATGCTACTTATTCCACGTAATTGTATTATGAAAAAATAAATTGTCACGACCAATCCTAAGGCCGTGACTGGTGTACAAGTCTAATAATAAGATTTAATTAAAGACATAATATAAACTTAATTATAGACATATATATATATTTGCACTATAATTTGTACTCTATTTTCTCAGCCACTCCATTCAGATTTTGTGGATTTTACATCTTGCCTACTAGGTCAAAAGTTCCATGTACCATTTTTAAAAATATTTACAATGCCATCCTCTGACGTCTTCCATATACCACGTCCAGAACATGAAGTGGAAAGTAGCATGCCTTTGGATAGTCTTTAATTATCACAATGCATCCACTGAATGCCTCTTCAGTTACATAATGCTCGTGTTCACTCTTCAGATCACAACCCAATTTCACCTATGAAAGCAAGCCAAATAATATGTTAAATACAAACAAATTGGAAGCACCTTACGAATAAAATAAAGCTTATACAACAATGACAATCAATAATTCCCTAATCCTTATCCATCATAGATGTTAAGCTATGCATCTATGAATTGACGACATATTGAACCATTACAGATTGTAGACTACCATGGAGAAATGACATCTGAAGTCAATCAATGAAAGAAAGAAGTTCCAAAGTGAACTCTTCATGAACATGAAGTTCTAATAACCATAGTGAATCACGAGCAATGAAAAAAGTTTAACTATAACTAGCACAAAGTGGTGCAGATCAAGGCCAACTCAAAGATAAAATCATTGAAACTCAAGTTTTAAACTCATCAATAAAAAAATATTTACTATGTATTTTTATAAAACAAAAAGATCAAGTGTATTAATAAAAATCCTAACATATAGTTTTTTTTTATTTAAAATAAAAAAAATGTAAAGTTTATTTTAACTTTTATTCACCACTTAGTTGACCCTAATGCATATAAGCAAAACTTGAGTCAAATCAACAAAGGTGAAAATGGAATTGGCGGGTATTCACTGCTTTGAATGGAATCTATGGGTTAGAATGTAACTACCATTCCCAATCCTCGGTAGCTTTCATAATAAATTGCTTGATCGAGACTTTTAATATTAGTGCATAAATCAACGCAAAATAAATCAATTTTGATATTCTAAATGTTGAGAATATATATATTGTTAAAAAAAACTAAGGTTGACTTTTCTCATGAATAATGTTGTTAAAAAAAGATCAAAAAATTGTTTTATTAGTTGATTAAAAAATATCAATGCATTTCTTATCATATAACCCCTACTGCCATGTAATAATTAAAGAGTACGAATCTCGAGAATGAAAAAAATTATATTGTTCAATAATGTCCTTTTATTAATTTTCATAATATTTTATTAAAAATATTCAATGAAAAATTAAATAATTTTAGTATCTAAAAATTATTTAATATTTTATTTATTTAATAAGCAAGACAATTAATAAAAAAAATACAATAAGAGGATTCAAAATTATTTATAAAAAGAAGACACCAAAAGATCTTTAACCCTTTAAGTATGTTAATCTAAATTAACTTAAATTAGTTGTAGTTTAAAATAACTTTAAATATGTTCAGCTAAGTTAACTTAAGTTTAAGGATACCTAATATTAAAGACAGAGAAGATAATTGGATGTACTAATTTGAAATTTTGATGCAGTCTTAAAATATTTTTAATGATAAATTATTTAATGGATAAAAGGAGGTAATCTTCTAGTTGAAAAAGAAATGAAAATGTTAATTCTCATTAACTAGAAAAAAAATCAAATAAGAAGGGAATAGTAATGTAGATCAGGCAGGTAAGATGATATATTAAAATCTATGATTTATTTATAGTTTAGTTTGGCAAGCTGTACCACTGCTTTCATTCCTAAAATTAAGGTAGTTCTGTACCTCATTTAATTATTTGTTATTTTTCCGAGGTCGTCAGCCATGCGGTCCATGCCTTCCTTTTTTTTTATTTAATTTTATGATATAATTATTTTTATTTATTATAATTATATATTTTTTGGTGCAGAACTAACGCGAGAGCTAATGCAAGTTTTAATACGAATTAATAGTGATTGGATCGAGGTGAGATCCAAAATTAGGGTAACATCATGAAAAATTGAAAACGATTTTGTGTAATTGATTTTGACATAAGGGAAGACAAACTTTATGAATGACAAAATTCCTATCATACATTAATATAAATTTTATAATTTAACTTAATTTAAATACACATCTTAATTTAAAGTTAATTTTATTAAATTTTGAAAATAAAGAGAAACCTAGACAGAGTGAAGTAATTACTTGGTTTGAAGGATAAGATGGTCGAGCTGGTGTCTGCGAAATGCCGGCAGTGTCACGTTCAATCGTCCATTACAAGTTGAGAATTGGGTCCAGTGTACATTAAAGATTGATTTTAAGAATTTCAAAAGTCATAACTTTTATTATAAAAATATATTTATTATATTTTCAATATAATGTATGTACACATAATTTAATTAAAATATTGATATTACAAATAATTTTTATATGATTATTGTTTAACATAAATTTGTTGATTTTTATAATAATTATATTAAAATTTATTTTAATAATAATTTTTATTAGGTAATAATATAAAATTTTTATACACTTATTATTATGTCATAAATACTAATCTATAATAAATAAATATTTTAAATATATAAAATTTGTAAATAAAATTCATAAAAATAAATATTTTTATATGTATAAATAATATTTAAAAGTTATGATAAAAAATTTATATCATTACTTTGTATTATTAATACAAAAATTAATTTACAAATTAAAAATGAAAATTTTAAAATTCTAAATACATTCTTATTTAGAAAATAAAAACACTTTAATTAAAATTGCTAAAAAAATTCTAATTCAAAAAAGATATTTTAACTTTTACAAATATAAAAAAACATTCTAATAAAAATATTTAGTATATAAATTTAATAGTCACATTTATTATAATTTATGGTTTAATATATATATTATTTTTTCACTTTATTTATTTAATAGAAGTGTTGTTCAAATCACAACCATGCGTGATTTATATGTAAAGTGAGTTAAACATGACTTCTATTAAATGAATAAATATGTAAAGCGAAAAGATTTATTATATATATATAAAGTTAACTACATATGTGAAACATATCGTACTCATAATGTATGTAATATTATATTGGCGTATGATATTTTTGAAAATTTTCTAAAATTTTAAAATAAATATCATTTATTTAACTTAATATAAAAATAATAATTTAAAATTTTTGAAAAATAATAAAATGCATACTACTTATTTTATAAAAATAAATGTTTTAAATTTTAAAAAGATAAAAAATTTAAAATCATCCATTTTATATTTGTTGAAAATATATTTAACTACAAAATTAAAAAAAATCTTACTATAATTTCTAATCCAGTACTATCGTAATTTAGTCATTTATTTACTTCTTAACTAATACTTTTAGAGTACTTGTTAGCAAAAACTTATATATGTTTTAAAAAAACAAACTTAATTGTAGCATTTAAAATATTAAAATTTGAAAAAGCATTAAGATTCCATGGTCAGCAAGGCGAGAAGCTGATGGAGCGACGAGGACGGTGACGGTGAAGATAACGGCGGTGATGAGGGAAAGAGAAAAGAAGAGAGTTGGAAGGGCCAGGCTTGGAGGAAGAGAAATAAATAAAATAAAAAATGGCAACCATTAATTTTAAAACTGAAAAGTCTCCACCGTTGCCTTGTCCCTAAAACAGGGGAGTTTCGGTAATTCAGAGTTACAACTTTGATTATAAATATAAAACTGGAATGGAGTAGGAATGAATGTTATCATAGAATAAAAAAATTAGAAATAGGAGAGAAAGAAAACATGGTAGGAACTGAATGCTTCTCAACCCCAACAGTCATGAATTCCACCTGTGGTGCTGGCAATGTTACCAATATTGCTGGTCTTAATTCCTATGTCACTGGCTCCCCTCTCTCCGCCCTCGTCATTCTTTTCATGTCCGATGTTTTTGGTATTCTTTCTTCTTTTTTTTATTTTTTTATTTATTACCTTCAAATATTTTTCCAATAACCTTATTATGTCTTTAATATTTTAAAAATCATTTAAATATAAAACATTGAACTTTTTGCTTGTTTTATTTTAAATGATTAAGAAAGTGAAAAGAAACAGAAAATGCTTTAAATTCACTGATACATTATTCTGTGTTTAATTAATTCAGTTGGTGTATCTGTGGTTTCCTTTGGGTTTTGCTCTCACTTATCACTTATCACTTGCACTAATAGAAATTGCTATTTTACTTTGTGACTTCTATGGGAAAGGTTTTTTTTGAAAGCATGATTTGTCCGCTTAACCAATATCTTCTTTTAACTTCACATGCTCAATTTGTCTTGCAGGAATTAATGCACCACTTTTCAGGTATGGTTAATTCTCATTTTTGCTTTCTATGCCTAATTTACTAATTTTTTATCTTTTGTTTAACAGCTCGAGCAAATCCAAGTTTCCTTGGATCCTGTTGTTCATTCATATATAAGCTTATGAGAAGTAAAAAAGAATATTTCGTATTATATTCTAATTGAAGCAATTTGTTCTCCGTGAACCATCAGCCCATGTGATTTAGCTAGCAGTGATAGATCTTTAATTTTAGGAGGAGAATGATCAAAAGCCACATGTAAGCGTAGTTAATTGAGTCGTGGTTTATGAAAAAGAAATGTCATACACTGTATGTAGAAGAAGGTTAGATTGTAGCTAGATTTTTAATCTCCAAAGATGGTCCATATTTTTATGTAATTAGTTTTTCTATCAGCTCTTATAATTTATTTATGTTTTGGTAGTTGTAGATCTAGAGAATTGGCTACTAATATGCTCTCTCTCTCTCTATGTTGTTACATATTGTGAAGGAAGCTTGCCGACAAGGTTGCAGCTAAAGGAGGGTATCGTGTCGTCTGTCCCGACGTATTCAATGGGGATCCCTTTGATCGTAATAATACCACCAGGCCTGTAGCTGTTTGGTTAAAAGATCATGCACCGGTTAATTCTTATTTAATCATACTTGCTTGTTTATGATTTGTTTTCAATTCAGATGTATAAAAATTGTGACTTGTTTGTAATACATTCTGATGCTTACATATTATATTTGTAGGAAAAAGGTTTTGAAACTGTAAAACCTGTTATTGAAGCCTTAAAAAAGGAAGGTGCTACAGCTATCGGAGCTGCTGGTTTTTGTTGGGGTGGTGAGTGCCTTCCAATTATTTGCTGTTCTTTATTTCCCTCCTTTGTGTATCTTGCAATTTCAGCTACCTTTGGTATAAACTGTTTTCTTCTTTCTCTCAGCTAGGACTGTGACCGACCTTGGGAAGGCCAAAAGTATCCAAGTTTCTGTGCTTTTACATCCAACATATGTCAAAGTGGATGACGTCCGTGGTATGAATTTTCAATGTTTGCATTATTTCTTAATTTACATATTCTTTGTTTAGGGTTCCCATAGTATCCTGTAAATTTTTTTTTTTACTATAATTATGTCATTAGCTTCTAATTGTCAATTGTCATGCATCAATTTAAACATGTTTTAATGTGAGAGGTTTATTCCTTCCCAAATACTCGTATTTGTCTTCATGCTTACTAATACCTACTGCTTCTGAGGACAAATCTATTTTCATCACTAAGTTATAAATAATATTCTGTCAGTTATTGTATCTATATATTATCTATTCAGTGACTGGTTCCCTTTCTCTTTCTCTTTTCTTATTAGAGATTAAGTTGATAACTACTGTTATATCCTAATCATTACAATTAGTAGATGTTTGTATTAACTTATTTTGTGTTTGGAAAAGCTTATAATCAAAATTCCATGCGGAACTTGTGGCTGATAAATTGTTTTCCTCTGAAAATTAAGCAAAAGGAAACATTTTCCCAACATTTGGTTTCAATATAGAAACAGATTTGGTAAAACATTTGGATTAGACCATCAATCTCCTTGTTCCCAACTGTCACATCCCACTTTATGGATGATTTAGAAGTTTCAAAATCATTAGTGATATTTTTGTTAGAAAGATGAAATGAGCAAAACTTGTAACGACAATAGTGTGTAGATTTTTTTTAAAAAAAATCTCCTTTCCCGTTGTCTTTGATTCCTTTGCAATGAATATATTTTATTGGGAGCTTTTTGAGATACACACTCTTTCACTTATCTTTTTTGAATGGTTGAATAAAGATGAAGAAGGAGCAATCAAAAGCGGATTTCTTAAAGCAGTGACCGAGATCCATGTTTGTATTCTAAGAGTTATTTATTGATCTTACTTCCAGGTGTTAAGGTTCCAATAGCTCTACTTGTAGGTCAGAATGATTCAGTTACTCCTCCAAAGCTTATGGAACAATTTAAGCAAGTCCTAGATGCTAAACCTGAGGTAGGATGAACCTTATTTTCCTTTTGTGGTTATGTACTGTCATTTTATTACCATGATGATTTGCTTATGATATCATTTTGTTGCAATTGATAACCACATACACGGTTAATTGCAGGATGTTGTGTTACTCTTCTTTTTTAATTTAGATGGTGGGGATGAGTTGGAACTGATCCATCCATCTATCACTTAACTGGAATTTCATATTTATCATCTCGATTTTTTATACCAAAATACGTTAGTTATCACCTTTTTCTTGTTCTTTTCACACCAAAAAAATAAAAAGTATTTGATGAAATAATACATTTCATACATTGGAAATTTGAAAAGTTTAGGGCCGTTTACTTTGAAAAATTATTTTTTGTTTTTATTTACAAGAAACAGTTAAAATAAAAAAATTGTTATCATTATTTACAAATATTCAAAAACAGGAAACAAATTAAAAACAAGATGGTAATTTTGTAAATAAAAGTAAAAATTAAAATAAAATAATGAAAACAGAAGTAAATGGGCCCTTAGGGGCTGTTTGGTTTACTTATTTTCTGTTTGTATTTTCAATGAAAATTGAAAATATGCTTGTTTTATTTTTAGAATCCATAACAAGTTTTTAGCACTTGTTGTACTTATATTCCGGGCTTTAAAACCTGACTCATAACTTATTGTTTTAATTTTGGCTTAGAATAACAAATATGGCTTTTGAAGTGAAGAGAAAAGTGTGTCTATTTGCTAATGAGCTTTGTATTGGATGCAGTGTTTTTAAACCATATAAAGCAAAGTTCCACAAACATTGGCTTATGCCTATGGAGTGGCGGGAAATACAAAAGTTAAATAGGGAACTCAAGCCCTTTCTTTCATTTGAGATAGCAATGTACACTGCACCAACTAACCATTTTAACCCTATCGCAAAAATAAATATATATATATATATATATATATATATATATATATATTAATTTTACCTATTTGAATCAATTTATATGATATAATTAGTGACTTTCTAATTCAATGATCGAGTTTTAAAATGCTGATCCGATGCGTAAACTACGGAATAATGAATTTAATACTGCCATGATCAAAGTTTTGAAATTTGAAGAAAATTATATCCATACCCACACAAAATCATGTATTGAATAACACAACTTCATCTCTAAACATGCATATGAATTGGAAATAATTCAAGATCAAAACGAGTTATCCTGTGTACTGCTGTGTAGTTGTTGCCACTTTGATTTGTCATTTCACTAAGGCACTAATTGTAGGTATGATAAATTGGTTTTAAGCCTATTTTTACATTCCATTCTGGTAGGACCAATCAAAATTCACAATTTATTTAACAATTTTTAGTTATCTCCATGCTGTATTTGTCAAAGTAGTTTCTTTTTATGGTCATTAATTTAACAATTGGGCATAGGACGTATTTATCACTAACTTTTGTTTTATGCAGATTGATAGTCTTATAAAAGTATTTCCTAACGTGGGACACGGTTGGACTGTGAAGTACGACCCTAAAGATCCAATAGCTGTGAAGGCTGCAGAGGAGGCTCATCAAGTCATGTTAGATTGGTTTGATAAACATCTCAAGTGACAAGTCTTATTATTTAATGTTTGATTGTATCATTGTGTACGTCCTCGTGTGGAAGATGAAAAGTGCTACTCATCTCCCGCACTTCTATTTATGAAAAAAAAAAAAAACCTTAAATATGATTTTAGTAGATGTAAAATAAGTTATTTTTAAATTTAGTTCTTATAAAAAAAATTTGATCAATTTTTTTTAAATTTAAATAATTATTTTTATCTTTACCATTAAATAATACTATATATATATATATTCAACGAAAAGAATCAAATAATCATGATAAATTACATGTTACTCGATGTGATAGAATGGTAACTTATGATATTAAAAAAAATTAGAATCTTTTAATAAATATTATTTATATATCTTAAAATAAAAATTGAAGATTAAAATAATTATTTTAAATTTTAGAAAAATAAAATCAAATAAAAATGATTTACAAATTTCAAAATTAAAATTTGTTATTTTTTATAATAATTAAAATTAATAATTATAAATTTTAGAAAGATAAAAATTGATAAAAAAAAATTAAAAAAACTAAAATCAAAACTTTTTTATTTTACATTTACTAAAAATATATTTTTTTTAAAAATATATCTAAGGACACGATCGCGGCGCGAGGACTTTAACAAAAAGAATATATCAAGTTTTTAGAGTTAGAAGAGATAAGTTAATTATTTTATTCAGATCCAACATTTAGTTGTTCAATAAAATATAATATGATTATCTTATTTACTGTTTATCATATCATATTAGTGTAATATAATGTTTATCCTAAAGAAAAAAAAATGAGATCGAAAATAATAGAAAAGCATAATGTATGCGTGTCTCTGTATATACTAAAGTGATATATAATATATATTAATTTATATATTTATATCATATATATATATATATATATATATATATATATATATATATATATATATATATATACTATATAAGATTTGTGTTTAATATATTATCTTGTATATATTTATAAAAAAAACTATATAAAATTAAAAGATATTATTAATTTAAAAAAAAAATTAAATTATAACTGATAATTTATTTTATAGGAAAAAATTTCTTTATTATTTAAAAAATTCATTTTGATCATTTATCTTTTAAAAAATTTATTTTTGATTTTTTAACTTTTAAATTTGAGATAATATTGTCCTTTTAAAAAATGATTGTTTTCAATTTTGGAACACAATTTTAAAAAATGATTGTTTTTTATTTTGGAACATAATTTTAAATTATTTTTAATCGATTTAAGATGTAAAACTTATCCTATTAAATTTATTTATATGAAAATTATAAAAACAACTAATATTCAAACAAAAAAAGTCATAAATAAATAAAATTTGTGTAAAAAACAAGTTTTATAAACAACCAAAAAATCTCATACCAAGTTTTTTTCCAAATATTTATAATAAGACACACGATTTTTATTATATTTATTATCCTTTAAATTTAAACTTTAATTGAGATTCATAGTTTTATGAACATAAATTTAATAAAACTAATAAAACAAATTTTACATCTTGAATCAGTCAAAAAATAATTTAAAATTATGTCAAAAATTCAAAAACTATTTTTTTTAATGACAACATCCATTCAAATTTAAAAATTAAAGAATCAAAAGAATTTTTACAATATGATAAAATGCTAAAATTATAATTTACCTTTAAAAATATTAAAAGTTAAACAAATATTGCATCCTATATATAATATATATTAAATATGATATATATATATATATATATATATATATAGTGATACATATTTATTTTTATATATTTGTATATTATAAATATAAATATATATTATATAAGATGATATCTCATCAAATATGATAACATATATACTACTTAAGAGTTTATATAGTAAACCCAAACATTACATAATACAAGAGTTTATCATTAAAAAAAAACAAATAAAAAAAGCTTAACATTCTATCCGTGAGTGGGAAAAAAGGAATAATGCGAAAAATGGAGAAAAATTGCAAAGAAGAAGATGAACATATGCAGATTTTATAACTAAAATTTAAAAATTCTTAGATAATTTTTAATTTAGTTAAATGTTTTACTAGTTTTTCAAAAAAGAAATATTAAAATATTTCATTTAACTAAAATATTAATAATGAGTTTGGGAAATAATCATTATACAGACTCAAACACTTTAGAGCCTTCTCTAAAATTTACCCATTGTCATTCTTAGTTTTGTTAATTTCAGTTCATTATAATGAGACTCTGATTAACAAGAATCGTATTTTAAGGCTTTGTCTTTATTCAATGATTGAAAAATGATAAGTGAATGAGTTTGTATGGAAGAAGCTCTGAATCAAAATAGAACCATCATACTGATGCAGAAGGAGAATAGACAACCGGAAAAGCGAAAAAATATCAATGTAAATTACCCCTATGGCCTCCAGAGCATGGATTGTATGCATAGTCCATAAAAAACTGCCTCTTATATCTTATTTAAAGTCCACAAACAATTAAATTCCTATTTTTTTGCACTAATGTATAATCGTTTTATATTAATACAAGTACGTAACATTCTGAGTTAAGTTAATAACTTTAGTTGTGTTTAAAACTTAAAATCCAATAAAAAAGTACGGCAAAGAGGATATGAATCTGCCTTCATCTTCAACACAAGAGGGGGATGCACCAGAAAAAAAGTAGAATGAGACAATTATATCTGAAGCACCCCCAACAAAAACCAACAGATGTTATATCTGAAGCACCTTTACTTTCTAAGGCTTCAATTATGAGTTTTGCAGCTTCAAAACCTTTGTCCATTAATATAATTGGTAAGTATCAGAGAATGTCACCATTTTGTGCATAATTTGAGACAATTCGTAATGTTTGATCTACCAATCAAAACTGCTTATAAAGGTGTGGCAGGCCAGTGGCTAAAGTGATGATGACATTACATAAACTAGACATCTAAATCCAGTCATACATCTTCCAAAATCAGAGTGTTCAAAGTTTCACTCAGGACACAAAAATTGATGCTAACAATGCCATACATTCACTATTAAGCTAACCAGAACACCTGTGAGAGAGTGAAAGGAAATAAATTGCAAACAATAACACGGTAATAACATCTTGATGAAATAACCATAAAAGAGAACATAATGATAGAAACACTGCCTATTACATTTCCATGCTTTATTATACCAGAAGAATTCATAAATCATAACACAAAATGAGTGTCAAGAAAATAGTAAAGGTACTATTAGAAAATATTTGACAACCTCATTCTTCCTGTTTGCTATTGTTAGTTATCTTCCTCAGCTTTCTCACTGTCAAATGGGAGTGAAAGTAGAGACTCTGTATAGACAGCCACGTGGAATGCAATTTGACCACTACAATAGGATCGATGCTCTTGCAGCTGTCCCTTGTCATCACATTTCACCAATCCAGTTCTGCCATCTGTCCCAACAATATCACCACTTTTTGTAAAGCAAATTAGGGAGAAGAATGGAATAGGAATGTCATCAACGGACACAACAATCGACTTAGTCCAAGATGACTGCACTTTGTATTCTTCCATCACCCATATTTCTGCGGGAGAGGAGTAACACCCCATAAGACACAGACTAAGAAACTCTCCAATTACCCTCAAATCACAAAATTCAAACTGGCACTCAAAATCAAGTGGCAGTGGTATCTCGGAAAAACTCCTTTCGGTTAAATCAAAGGCAAGAATAACATTCATTGATACATCAGAGCGAAAAGCCAACCAATGAATAGCACCTTTGAAAAACAATCCGAGTTTGATATCATCACAGCAGTTCATATAGGATAAATGCATACCCTGAATTTCTTTCCACGCATTAGCTCTGAGTGAGAAAAACTCCACGCGGGTTGGATCTAGCACCAAGTGGTCATCTGTTGATGGATCATAGGACGCTTGAAGCACCAAGTAGTCATCTGTTGATGGATCATACCCAAAACCATAGAGAAATGTGAAATAAATGGCATCCAAATGGGACGCAATAGGTGACAAAGGTACTTGCTTGTGGACACCTGTGGATGGATTCCACACGCAGAGAGTATCATTCAACTCCAAAAGTAAAAAACCCCTACAGGAACCTAGAATTTGAATGTAATAAGATTCGGGGGGCAAAAAGTTGAGGTTTAATGAAGCAGAAGCAGAATAATCATGAAGGGATGCATTGAAATCTATGGATAGAAATTCACCAGCAGAAGGCTCTAAGAGCACAAGTCTATGACTGCGTTCGGCAGCTAATTCAAAATGAGATATAGTAAAGTGTGGATCAGAGATTAAAGAAAGCCACCATTTACACACACATTTGAAACGGACAAGAGATTTCACTGGCAACCTCAACAGAATTTTAATTATCAATTCCCGTGGCAGAAGCACGGTCTTCTTCCTTCTCCTTACTCCCATCTTATTGCCTTGATGCTTCGTTATTGTATAGCATAACTCATATATATACAAGATAAAACGCGTTCAAAATTCATTCTTCCTTCTCTGCTACTCTTCCCACGCTTCTTCATTCTTAAGTACTCTTCCTCTCAATGGTTGAATGGTCAACCTAATCATGCCTACTTAATTCTTTATATTGTTCAATAATTTTAAAACAAGTTCTCTATCCAATAATGCTAATATTTTGGTTAACAATTCTTTTATTATAAATCTTTGCCTTTATTTTTATATTTTTTTAATATGATTTTTTTTTTATATTTTCCTTTATTTTCTTATATTAAGAATTTACTTTTTAATTTATTTTTTACTTCTTTCAAATATTATTTCTTAAATAATTTTTTAATTCTAATTTGATTTAAATTTTAAGTCCTAATACATTACACCAAATTTAATTATTATGAGTGGAAGCATAGTGAATAAATAACCAATTTCGCTGTAATGAATAAAATTATTTAAGTAATTTTTAAATATTTTGAATTTTTTTAATTATGAGATAAATATGAAAAATATATTCTAGAATGACTAATTTTTGTTAGATATCATGAATTTTCTTTCAACATGATTTTTTTCTATGAAGGATTTGAATTTCTGGCAAATTTATTACTTCAGTTTTTAAAATGATAAATTTCAGTAAATTTCATCAATTAATTAAAAAGGTTTTCTAATATTTTAAAAAATAATTGACATAATTTCTAATGCTTCTAAAATTAATTACTAATTATTTCTTCTTTTTTTTTACTTTATCAGAGAATAATAATTTAATGATGAAATTGGTGTCATCACAATTATTCCTTCGTTTGTACTCTTTCCATGCTTCTTCATTGTCTAGTACTCTTCGGTGAGACATTAATCTTTGGAGTATCAACAACAAAAAATTGTTGAAAGGGAAACTAAATCGTGCATATTTATGTTTTAAAATATTTTTAAAAATCTTGCAAATTAATTATCTATTTTTATATTATATATATTAGTCTTTCTTTTTTTAATAAAAGCATTTTTAATAATTATTCACATTCTAATTAAATCTAATAAGTATTTTTAATAATATATATTGAACAGGATAATGATAAATATTAGCTTCATCCGTAAAACAAATGATTTTTTTTAACAAATCTTGATTGTTGACTTCCCATGTTAAGAAATATTCAGTATTCAACCAACTCACTATTGGTTGAATGAAAATTTCAAGCAACTAGAAAATTCCGAATTAAGATGAAACACGCGAACGTGAATGAAAAGGTGGTCCACTTTCTTGGATTGGGAATTGGACTTTCCGTATCGATAAAAATAAAATTATAATGTATGCTTTTCAATTTTTAAATCATGATACTTTTAGATTTTTTATATAAATATTAAAATTTTTATTAATTATTTTTAAATGATACGATTACTTGTAAGTATTACGTCCTCGTCTATGAAAAGAATGAAGATAAAATTAATCAAATGCAAGGAAAATGAAAAAAAAAAAAAAAAAAACTTCTTTCTGTTTTCTGGACGAAGAATTAGTGATGAGTGATGACAAAGCCGAAGCTAAGAAAAGGCAAATAGCCCAAACGCAAATATAAGAAGGCCTACGAGTTGACTCAACACAAAACAGCAAGCAATACTCAACGGATGCAACCATAGAAACTAATAATTACAATTAACTTAATGTGTTTAAGAAATCGTATAATCAAAATTCTATGGGGAATTTTGGGTTGATAAACTGATTTTCTATATAAAAAAATTATGAAAAAGAAAACATTTTCCTGATATTTGATTTTAATATAGAAATAGATTTGGTAAAAATTTTGGATTGGACCATGAAGCTTTAAATTGGAAAGAAATAGTGAGAGGAGAACCAACACATGCATAACCTCCCTATTGGTGCCATTGATATCAACCCACATAATATGCTTTCCCTAAGCCTAAAGACACACAATCTGAATAGAAATAGAAAATGCATATTCTTTAATAAATTTGTCATTACAAAAGGCAAAAGACTTAACTACTTTAATTTTATCAGAAAGTATTTAATGTAGCATTCAGCCTGCTAAAATAGGTAGAGTAATCCTGCCTCTGGTGCACTGCTTGGCTACTTCAAATTCATGCCAATACTAGCAATACATGGTGTGAAAGAGTATTTTTAGATTGATAAAATATGACTTCATCAAAGTAATGGTAATTTATCAAGACACAAATATAAAATAAACACCTCTATTTGGCATGGAAACCAAGATTGATGACATTGACTTCACAAAATGTTGTCATGTAGCTTAGACCAAGTTAGACATCATCATTAATGGTAGGTTGGTAACAATGAATCCAGTTCATATCAATAGTGTTATCAGCTATCAACTTATTGTCCCAACTTAAAATTTGGCTACGGATCATGCTAGCAATGCAATGAATTCACAATTAAGGCTAAGCTAAAACGCCTGTGAAAGAGTGGAAAGATATAAATTGCAAACAAAAACATGGCAATAGCATCATGGAGGAATAATCATAAAACAGAACTGAAAGATGAAATAGCAGCCTCCATCATTTTACCTATTACTTTATCATGGTTTAATATACGAGGAGAATTCATAAATCATAATACAAGATGTGTAACAAGATTAAGTAAAGGTATCAGAAAACATTTCACAACCTAATTCTTCTTGTTTGCTATTGTTAGTCATGTTCTTCAGCTGCCTTGCTTGCTGTCATAAGGGAGTGAAAGTAGAGTCTCTTCATACACAGTCACTGCATAGTTAGTTGGAGTACTAAAATAGGACCGATGTTGTTGCAGCTGTCCCTTGTCATTACATTTCACCAATCCAGTTGCGAGATCTATTCAAAAAGATCACCCAGTTTTTGTAGAGCATATGGGGTAAAAGCACCGAGTAGGAACATTTTCAACAGACACGACAATAGTCTTAGTCCAAGATGATTGCACTTTGTATTTTTCCATGAGCCATATTTCTACTGAAACACCCCGCTTCACAGCACATAGACTGAACAATCCTCTAAGTACCCTCAAATGACAACATGAAAGGTTGCCAAGAACAAAATTAAGCGGCAGAGAGATATATCTGAAGCACTCCTTTGTGTTAAATCAAAGGCAACAATAACATTGATTAATACATCATAACGGAAAGCCAACCAATGAAGAACACCATTAAAGAGGCAGCCAACTTGGTTATCCCGATAATTAGAGAATTGCCTGTAACAGAGAAGGTTAGGCTCAAGTTCTTTCCACTTGTTAGCTCGGAGTGAGAAATACTCCACGCGGGCAACGCGCTCATGTTGCGGCTGAGATGTGTCATAGGACCCTATAACCACCAAGTAGTCATCTATTGATGGGTCATACCCAAAACCACGAAGAAATGTGTTAAAGTTCCGATACGTCTCGGACAACACAATAGGTGACCATTCTATAATGGCACGCAAACCTGTACATGGATTCCACAAGTATAGAGATTGACGACAGATCAAAAGCAGAAAACCCCTACAGGAACCTAGGATTTCATAGAGAAAAGATTTTGGGGGCCGAAAGCAGAGGTGTAATGCAGCAAAAGCAGAATTGCTGTGAAGGGATTCATTGAAGTCAATGGATAGGTATTGACGAGCACGAGGCGCTAAGTACATAAGTTTCTCTGTGCTTGCGACACCTAGTTCATAATGAGATATTGCAAATCGGGGATCGGAGATTAGAGAAAGCCATGACTTACATACACTTTTGAATCGGAGAAGAGACTTCACCGGCAACCGCAACAGGATTTCATTTATCAATTCCTCTGCCAAAGACTCCTTCTGCTTCGCTCCTCTCCTTACTCGTCCGCCACGGCCTCTCTTCATTTTTATTTTCACTATTCTCTCTCTCTATTATATATATATACATATAGAAGAAATAAGAAACGTTAATATATATTCTTTTTTACAATATTACGAAAGAAACGCAAGTAGTAATAATAATAAATGATAACACAATTAAAAAATAAATCAGAAACGTAAATCACAACTATTCCTTCACTGCTACTTTTCTCGTGCTTCTTCATTATTTACCTTACCAGATCTAATATCCTTTATATGTAAATGAGAAGAAAAAAATAGTTAAGCACGGGTTTAATTATGTAAATATGAAAATAAAAATATAGTTTAAAATATAAAAATTTGTTAAGAAATTAATTTTATTAATTATAAGTAATGTTTTTAAGTATGTTATGTGTATGTATAATTAAAATTAATAATACAAATTGTCAATATTTTTAGTGAGATTATCATTAAAAGTACTTGTATTGAGATAGTCCATTAAATATATTAATGCAATTATTTTTCTTACTTGATAATAAAAATCTTCAGGCATATAAGTATTAATTAATTTATAAGTGGGTTTGATTCGAGTATTTATATCGAAAAACGTTATATAATTTGAATTATCAACATCAAAAAGCCCTCTTAACATTGCTTTAAAAATTAATTAATATTTTATAATTATTTTTAAATGATTTGATCGATCTTTCAACTATATTTTTCTGTGTTCGTGGTATTTTTTTATTTTTTATTTTTTATTTTTACAAAATTTAGAATAGTTATTTTTATTTCTATTATTATATATTTATATATTTAACAAAACCTCAATTAAACATACTAAATAGTTTTTACTAATGTATGTGATACTTTTAAATTTTTTAAAATTTTTAAAATAAATATTATTTATATATTTTTATATAAATATTAAAAAAAAATTAAATTTTGTTTGAGATGAAAATAAAATAAAAAAATTCAAAAGTCGTAACCACATTCATTCATTTTACGGGGAGCAAAGATAATAATTTCAATTTTATAAGTATAAAAAATAAACAATAAAAATTACAAGAATCAATATTGTAATTTAGTGATCTTATTAATTATACTAGACAAAATAACATTATCACGAGTTTTGTCAATATGATTTGAGAATTTGTTTTAGTGATATTTCAATTAAATCAATATTGTAATTATTGATCCTATGTTTTTTTTTAGTAAAATAGAAAATAGAATGATAGTAACAAGGTGTGCGCATAAGATTTATGAATAATATCATTTATAAAGGAGTGAATATTAATTCTTCTTTCTTTTGTATAATTTTTATCTCACATTTAACGTTGAAATTTTGGATAAATCATAAATAAATTGTTTGAGCAAAATATTTTTTCAATTCAATAAATATTAACTATGTATTTTTATTTATGTTGAATTTTTTTATTTTTCTTTTTTCTGTTATATATTTTTTTAGAGTTTAATAACTATGGATTATTAGTATAATTTTTTTATATGATTATATAATAAAAAAATCATCATTTGTATGACTTACAAGATAATTATAAAAGTTAACAATCATCTTACATAATAATTTGTGATTAAATGATAATATAAAATTATTTTTCTATGAAAACATAATTTTTTCTCTAATTTTTTATCTCACATCTCAAGTTAAATTTTTTGATATATGATATAAACAAATTGTTTGAGCAAAAATAATTCAATTAAGTAGATATTAACTTTGTAATTTTATTTACGTTGTTGAAATATTTTCTCTTTATTTTTCTAATACTAATTGTAGAAACTACTTGTAGAATTTCTGTGACAAAGAATTTCAAAGATGTTACGCTGATAGTTCTCACGTGTCAATTTTTTTTTTTTTGTTATTTTGTTTACATACCTTAGCCAATATTGTGTTTATCTTAAAACAAATTTTGATCCAATAAAATAAGAGTGTGTGCATGAGGGGGAGCAATTATATATAGTTTTGGATCACAGGTTAATGGATTCAACACAATTCTTGTATGTTACTGTATGACTATAAGCGTTTAGTATAGTGTGTGAGAGAAGAGAGGAAGAAAAGATAATGTAAGAGTCTATAACATCAAACAAGTAAATAGATAGATGACGAAGACATTTAAAATTCAAGTTGTACCTTATAGAAATATGGAAGGTTATATTGCGGATGTGTTTCAAAATATCTTTCAAAAGAACCTTGGGAAGCTGCATGCATTAAGCAAAACATAGAGATTAGCAATCATGATCCAAAGTGAATTAAAGGCAGATATATTATGCCTACATGTTGTGAGTTATATGACATAAACATTGTTTCAAACCTTAGATTCATGAACAATAATGGGAAGATTCAAACAGATAACGACCAATGAATAGCAGCACTGAAGAAAGTCCAGACTGGACAAAATTAGAGCATATCTTGTAGACAAATGAGGAGGCTCAATTTCTTTATCACATTAGCTCCGTTGGACTAACATGAAGATCTAGGTTGAGGAACGCTTGAACCACCAACAAGTCATGGGTCATACCCAAAACCATAGAAAAATATGCAAAGCTGGAGGAAAATAGGTCCGGTAGAAAGGGTAGCAATTCCATGCTATGCCTTTTGTTTTTCTTTTAAATTTAAGTTTCAACTGCAGGAAGCTTCTTTCAGTCTGTTACATCTAATGGACCTTATCTTTTATTTGGTTTATGCATGCTTTCCGCGTGTCTGCATTTAGATGATCCAGCTTTGCTATATTTTGCCATTCTCTTGTACCACTTCGATCCCATGAAATAATACCACTTGGACCAAAAGTTGCTTTTAAAATTTTTACTTGAACGTTTAGATTATTGTATGGTTTACTTCTTTTTTTTTTTTGTATGGAAGTCGTAAATTCAATCACAGAATTTTACAATTTTTTAACGAACTCGGAAAAAAAAATACAATATTTTTATTTTATTTTATTATTTTGAAGTGGAAAATAATAAGCCCGACTTCAATTTTTAATATTTAATTTTTTTTTTATAGAAGTCGTATACTTCATCATGACTTCACTATATTTTTTTATTAATACTATTATATGACATGCAATTTCTAATTCACGTGTGCACCAAACACAACGAAAAAAATATACTTATACATCCAATATGCTATAAAACACCTACTGAGAAAGAAGAAAAAGAGAAAAGGTAGGTATAATAAGTAATATAATATTATAGAAAGAGAGATAAAATGAAGTAAAAAGTGTTGGTAGGGTATTGTAAAAAAATTAAGTATTAAATATCGTTCGGGTTTAGTATCTCGTTTAGAATCTTTATTAAGTATAGAATTATGTGAATCTCAACAACAAAAAAAAGACTATCAATTGCGTTAAAGATCTGCTAATTATGTCTAATGTATTTCCAACCACTGCCCAAACCCAAACCTTTGTCATCATTGCAAGTAATTTTTCTGTCAAAGAATTTTCACACACATACTAAGAGAATACCAGTCTTGCTTTTTACTCTCATACGCAACGCACCCACTGGACACACCACTCTTGCTCATAGCACGAAACTCCCACTTACACAATACTTCTTCACCCATTTCACGCACGCTAAGCACCTTCCCCACTCTTTCAAGCCCATTTTCCCTTCTTTTCTTATTTGGTGGCAACGTAGTGACGTACAGCACACAATACGATCACTTTTTGTGTTTTTCAATATACAGACACTCATTTTATTCCGTAGACTCTTCACAGAATGACAAGCACAACAACAAACAGAGGCTCACCATTCACCACTCTTTTATCACTCAACCCTCTCCAGCTTAGTTATTAGCAAGAACTAAAGCTGCTGTAACACTAACATGTTAATAGCCGATTCTAAGTTAGGACCAATTTGACACCCTACTACAATGTCCATGGAACTAACGGAAGAAAACTGAGTTCGCAAATTCGTTAGCTTTAAATATAAAAGGGTGAGAGAAGAATCATCTCCGATGTAAAGACACATTCACATTCTTTAACCAAGCCTAAAGACACATTCACATTCTTTAATAATTTAGTCATTAAAAAAGGAAAAAGATTAATTACTTCTATTTTATTAGTAAGTATTCAGTGTAGCATTTCAGCCTGCTAAAATAGGTAGAGTAATTCCTGCCTCTCTAGTTCAGTGCTTGACTACTCCATATTCATGCCAATGCATGGAGTAAAAGAGCAATTTAATATAGATAAAATACGTCTTCATCATGGTGATTTATGTGTTAATAAAGACATGAATATATAAATAAACAAATTTGGCATGGAAGCCAAGATTGATAATATTGACTTCAATAAATTTTGTCACGTAGCTTAGGCTAAATTAGACATCACCATTAATGGTAACATATCCAGTTCATATGAACAGTGTCATCACCTATAAACTGATTGTGCCAGCTTAGAATTTGGCTAAATATCATGCTACCAACACAATAAATTCACTACTAAAGCTAAGCTAAAATTTGCTCTTCGAACTAGTCTAAAGATTTTCATCATCTTACTAATTAATGAAGTTTCTAAATACCAATACTTGGGCTATCATAATTCATGCCAAAGGCAAAGGCAAGTAAAACAAACTGAAATTGCCATGGCATCTTGCACCGTTCCAGTCACCCTAATGGGGAAAGGGATAAAACTTTAGTATAACTATCACTGGAAAGAAGGTCAATCATTGCTAATAGTAGTCATCGAAACTCTATTAGTTTTGGAGCAACTGAGAGAATAGCACCAGTTTGTTCAATAATTCTTTGTCAGTGTCAGACCCACTTCCTGTCCATAGGAGAAATTAGCCCAAAAGGAAGGGCGGTCTCGCTATCGCCGTTGGGGGCCTGGGCGAAAGGAAATTGTTGCCGGCCCAACAAGGTCCAAAATATATCACACCGAAACCCGGTCTCACACCACGTCAAAAGTATCCGACGTGGAACAGAAATAGATTTGCATTGGTAGTAGCAAACAAAGTCAAACGTAAAGCTGAAAACAGGGGACAAGACAGAATCTGATGGAAAGAATAAAGCGAGCTGGGCCTCTCTAAAAAATGGAAAAAGAGAAAAGGACAAGGAAGTAAGAAAAATGAGCGAAGACAGTACCGGTATGGATAAAAGCGCTATCACACAATAGATGAAAAACTGGGAAAAAGCGCTTGACAAGGCGATAAGACAAGGCGACAATTGTTCGTCTCGGAGGCAAAACCTCAGATCGCCACCGTATTTAATGCTAGGATGCCTCGGAAAGAGGTTTGAGCGGGAAGAAAAAACCCTTGCCGCATTAAAGGATTATGGGAACCTGCCTCTACATTTATGAGGAAGATTTCCCCAGATATGGGGAGTGTGTCGAATTCACCTATAAAAGGGACCTCAAAGATTATAAGGGGACTTTTTGGGAGGAGAGGAAGCTGCAAGCATTCAGAAAGGAAGAAGCTGACAAGCAAGAGCATTCGGAAGGGAGGAAGCAGCAAGAGCATTGAGAAAGGAAGAAGCAACCAAGAGCATTGAAGGGAAGAAAAGCCACGAGCATTCAGAAGAGGAGACAAGCGGCGAGTAAAGGAGATCATTTTGAGAAGGACCTAAGTATTCGGAGCAGATCACAGGTAAGTCACTTCCCCCCTCACATCATCATCATCTTGGCCTCCCCCTCACGATTCGTGGAGTCCTTTGTAAATCAAAAAACTCCAAAGTACACGCCCCAGAGGTACTCCTCACCCATCATACTGTTTTACCCCTCCATGTAAGACTACGCTCCGGAAAATCCCCGGATCAAGTCGGTAGCCGAGATGATGTATCGGTCCGACACGGTGCCGGACTCGGCGATCCCATAATCCGGTCTACACGTAACTACGTGGACTTTGACTTCTCGGGGAAGATACGTAGGCATGGAGGAGGCCCCTTCATCAAGTCCATTCACACACACACATACCCCCGGCATATTGTAAGGACCGGCCGTGTGCACCTGCCATGCTTTCGTCCCGGCTGATATAGCCCCAGTAGTGGTACTCCACCCGACGTATCCTTTTTTCAAACAAGCCTGCGAGCAGTGAGTGTTGTAAACGAAGTTCCTCTTAGGGTAACCATCAAGTGATGGATGTGGTGGGGAACGCACCCCTCATGTAAGTGACCCCGAACCTTCTTCTTTGGTCCGGGACCTAGCCTGTCTGGTTCCACCTTTCTATTCCAGGTTTACCTGACGTTCCTAAACAAAAAAACGCCAGTGGCGACTCCCTTCACCCATTGACCTTCCCTGGCAGGGGAGGTCGCGAGCCATCGCGACAGATGGCGACTCCACTGGGGATATCTTGCGGGTCGAGCCCAAAAAAACAAATAGAGGAAACACTAAAACACTTACTCGTGATTTTATGCCTCCCATATTTACATCTGTCTTCTTCTTCTTCTCCTTTTTGTTTCTTGTTTGTTCTGTCGAGAAAAATATAAGGGGAAGGGTCTTGGGGAAATGTAAAGACATCACACCCACGCTTGAGTGACAGGGAGTGGGAGCGTGTAGTGCGGGTCACTTTGAGGGGTTACCCTTATTTGACGTGCACGATAGTTCCAACCAGAGTATGGTTTATCAAGTAGAGAGCCTGCATCCTGGGGATGATTCCCCGCCTGCAGTGCAATCCAATGATGAACTCGTAGCTTTGGTAAGGAGAAAAAAAGGAGAGGTAAGGATAGAGTAACAACCACCCGGGGAAACCCTCTCGAAACGTAAAACGACATGCATCATATAGGATTAGCCACATGACATAAGGGACCCATGAGGACCTACATCTTTATGCATATGCATAATTTCTAACCACAGGAACTTACAGAAAAGATGGAACAAGTGCAATACCAGGCCAAGAATTGGATGCCCATCACCATCAGGGTCCCAAACCTGCAAACCTTGAGGCAGACGGCCAAGCAGATCCGAGGCCCATGGCGAAGGGTCCTAGAAGAGAAATATGGAAAGATATTGGGGCTGCTGGAAGTAGAAGTCCAACCTCATGCTCTGGCTGTAATGGCACAATTCTACGATGTGCCCCTTAGGTGTTTCCTATTCCGGGATTTCCAACTGGCTCCGACGCTGGAGGAATACGAGCGCATCCTGGGAATGCCTATCAAGGAACCAGCAGTGTATTTTCCCAGGGGGTACCTCCCCTCTTGGGGAGCCGTGGCTGGCTTAATCAGAAGGCCAGAGGCCGAAGTCCGTCAGGCCAAAAGGGCGAGGAACGGAGTGGAAGGTTTGCCTCGGGAGTACCTGGAAGATGTACTTGCCCAGCAAAGAGAAGCCAAGGATTGGCAGGCCGCGATCGACACGCTGGCCTTAATAATATATGGGATAATCTTGTTCCCCCGATTGGAGGACTATGTGGATTTGGCCGCAGTGGACGTGCTTCTAGCGGTCAAAGAGAAGAATGAGAACCCCGTGCCGGCCCTTCTAGCCGACACCTACCACACTCTCAACTCCTGCTCCGGAAGCCAAGGAAGAAACTTGAGGTGCTGCATACATGCACTGTTCCTATGGATGACGGCGCACTGCTGCCCAGGAAGATGCAAGACCGGATGCCCTGTCGAAGACTACAAATGGGGGTGTGTCCGAATGATGCCAGGGGAAGAGTGGATTCACCTTTTTATGGGGTTGACTGAGAGTGCCATTGAATGGTACCCCAAATGGAATGAACGGGAGACATTCATCGCCAGGTGCGGTAAATTTCCGAACGTCCCCCTCTGGGGAACACAGGGATGCTCCAACTACAACCCTGTGTTAGCGTTGCGCCAGAATGGATACCCCATGCTAGCACCCCCGGCGGAGGAGTCTCTCACGTTCCTGGAGGGGCCCAGTAGAGACGTGCAGAATGCCGCATGCTTCAGAAGAATAAGGCAAGCATGGAGGCAAGTAGTCAGGGGCAGGACGGAAGGGGGACCAAGAAGCTGTGAGCCTCATCAAGCTATAGAAGGTGGCTCCAGCAGCAGGTAGAAATCAAGGGACTCCCCTTTGAAAGGGTGCAAGATCCTAGAACCAGGCTCCCCTTTGAGGCACCAGAATCTTCGATGATGAGGGAACAGGAAGAGGCGCTGGACCACGCAAATACAGAGATAAGATCTCTAAAGAGGAAGTTGACTCAAGCGACTTCTCTGCAGCTAGAAACCCAGGAACAAGTCCTCAAAGAGCGACGGCTAGGAGAGCACGCTAAAGAGGAAGCAGAAAGGGAAAAGGAACTTCGGCGGAAGCTCGGCGACTGCTTGAAAGCAGCGGATCAGGAGATGTGCCTTCGCAGAAAGGAAAAGGACCAAGCGGCGGCAGAAAGGGAAGCATTGAAGGAAGCCCTCCAGGACGCTCGAAGAAAAGAGGAAGAATTAAAAGAACAGTTATGCAAACTGCGGGAGGAGCTGGAAAAACAACAGGAAGAATTGCTGCATGAACGTTCACTAAAGGAAGAGGCCGAAACAAGGGAACACCAGGCTATCGAGAAGCTAGCGGCCGAGCGGCAGGTGGAGGCAAGTAAAAAGGCAAGAATCTGGTCGTCATGGCAGAAATACGGGACAAAACGGCCTGTAGGGAGAAAGAACACCTGGAAACGATTGAGCAGACCAAACAGAAGGCAGAAGAGGCCAAAGAAAAGGCGGAATATTGGGAGGACCGTCACAACAAGGTCGTATGGATAGCCAATCGAAGCTTAGGTCACCTGCCGCAAAGTCTCCGATCAGCCGAAGAAGCCATTTGCCCTTTTTCCACACCATCCGGAATCTTTGATTTTGTACAAGAATGCCGGATGGTGTATAATGAGTTAGCCAAGGCCGTCGCCCCTTGAGGACTTTGTACTTGTTCCATCTTTTACTGAAATGAATAATAAAAAAAAACACATGCATTTTCATCTCGTCCATACATCTCATGCATTTACTCTCCCTCGCCTTTTTCGTCTTTTAACGTGTGCACAGGATCACAGAATAACCACCATCGCTTCGCATCGTTACGGGACTCGGGCCCAAACTAGGAAGATGGAAGAAGCAATGGAGGCGTTAGAGCAGAGGAACGAGGAGTTACGAAGCGAGTTAACCCAGATTAAAGAACAGATGGCGAAAGTATTAGAATACTTAGCACGGGAGCCCCCACAAGTACAAAACACTCCGAATTACCCCCCAGGGTACACTCCCCCACCTCCTTGGAATGCGCAGGAAGAACAGCCTCCGCCCAATGACGGTCCTAATGGACCGACCCCGGGGGCAGGGTCCCAAGGACCTAATAGGACAGCCCAAACTCAGAGGGACACGCCGGAGGCAGAAGAGAAGTGGCGTTTTCTAGAAGAAAGACTGAGGATTGTAGAAGGGATAGACAAATATGGACTCGACGCCGCGGACTTATGCTTGGTCCCGGATGTTGTTCTCCCAACTGACTTTAAGGCACCAGATTTCGACAAGTATAGGGGCAGCTCCTGCCCCAGAACACACCTGGCCATGTACTGTCGGAAAATGGCGGCTTACGTGCAGGATGATAAAATCCTGGTGCATTGCTTTCAGGACAGCCTGTCAGGGGCCGCTTTAAGTTGGTATGTGAATCTAGAGAGAGGGCGTATCAAGACCTGGAAAGATCTGGCTGAAGCCTTTCTGAAACAATACAGATATAACGAAGATATGGCCCCGGATAGATCCTGCTTACAAAATATGGCCAAGAAAGAACACGAAGGGTTCAAGGAATACGCTCAAAAGTGGCGAGAGATAGCTGCCCAAGTCCAGCCACCCTTGGCTGAGAAAGAAATGGTATCTACCTTTATTGACACTCTGCCGGCACCCTACTATGAAATCATAGTGGGAAGTGTATCATCAAATTTCGCAGACTTAGTGATCATAGGTGAAAGGGTAGAAGCGGGACTAAAAAGAGGGAAGTTCGCTTCTATGATAGGCCAAGCTGGCTACACCAAAAGGGTTACCCAGGAAAAAAGGAAGGCAGAAGCCAATGTCGTCATTGCTAATACTGACGGTAGGATCTGGACAGCAAAACCCTTGCACATTCAGGTTAAGGAAAAAATGGGGGACGAATTCACCAACCCCGTTATATCTCTCGGCCCGACACCACGGAACCAACCGCCAGCACAACCAAGGCGCCTATTCGGAGAAATACTCCTAGAACCACGGATCCAGTTCCATCCCTTATCCAGGAACTGCTCAAGTCCTTTCGAAAAGAAGTTAATCACCATTGTCCCTCTTAAACCAATAGAGCCCCTACTCCAAGAACTATGACCCCCAACGCCACATGTGAATACCACGGAGGGGTAATAGGCACGCCACGGAAAGATGTTGGGGACTCAAGCACAAAGTACAAGACCTCATAGATGAGGATGGCTAGTATTTCAAAAGAAGGGACCCAATGTCACTACCAACCCTCTGCCCGAACACGGAACAGTTAATTTCATAGAATATGGTCCTGAAATCCTAGGAACAGTAACTCGACCCTTTGGAAGACACCGGAGGAAGAAACCCATCGAGCCGAAACTCACCAACGCAGTCAACACCATCGGGGAAGAAAAGGGTCCCGAGCGACAACCTCTTGTCATCTGTTACGATGAAGGCACAAGAGGTAGAACACCTTTGGTTATCCCGATACCTGGCCCCGAGTACACTAACACTCATGCTATCCCTTGGAAATACTCGGAAGAAAAAGACGAATCGCGATTTAAAATCACCAACATAGCGAGGGGTAAGCGGGATAACCGGGAGGCGGACGGCAGTATCGCCACCGGAGGAGTTGTGGAAGAAAGACAATCCCATTTGTAGGAAGGATAGGATCGAAGAAGTACCTAAGCCCCCTTGAAGAGACGAAGTCGATGAATTCCTCAAATTCATCCGCCACAGTGAGTATGAGATGATGGATCAGTTGAATAAGACCCCGGCAAAAATATCACTCCTAGCCCTGTTGGCAAAATCGGAGGGCCACCGACAGTTGCTATTAAAGACGCTCCAAGAAGCTCATGTGGCCAAGGACATATCATTAGAGAAATTCGGAGGAGTTGTGGGGAACCTCACGATGGCCAACCACATATCTTTCTCTGACGAGGAACTCCCAAAAGAGGGTGGAAGTCACAATCTACCCCTGCATGTGGCGGTAAAATGCGGGGAATACATGGTAGCTAAGGTCCTGATAGATAATGGGTCTTCTCTGAATGTTATGCCCAAAAATACCCTCTCCAAACTTTGTTCAACAGGAGCGCCCCTCAGGCCAAGTCCCATAATTGTAAGGGCTTTCGACGGATCTAAACGAGAGGTCATGGGGGAAATCACGCTCCCCATACGGATTGGTCCGACTGTATTCCAAGTGGATTTTCAGGTAATGGATATCAACCCCGCGTACAGCTGCTTGTTGGGAAGGCCTTGGATTCATAAAGCTAGGGCAATCCCCTCCTCCTTACATCAAAAAGTAAAATTCATATCAGACCATCGACTAATCAGCGTCAAAGGAGAGGAGGACTTGGTAATAAGCACCACAGTACCGGCCGAATATATAGAAGGGGGCGAGGATGCGTTGGAAACTTCGTTCCAATCTCTGGAAATAGCCGAAACCGGTCATGAACAGGAGAAGAGGGAATTCTCATCCGTGGCTCTCAGCATCTTAAAGAAGGGGGTACCGGTAGGAAAGGGACTAGGAAAGTTGCTCGGGGGTGTCCGAACCCATCGTCCTACCCGAGAATCCGGGGACGGGCAGGCCTAGGATTCTTCAAACAAACACGATCCGAACCAGGAGAATAGTTAAAAAAAGTACTTGACCAGCTATATCGAGAGGTTCATCGATTGGGGAACAATATTAGGATCAAATAACCATGATAAGTGATCAAGACCCAAGCAAGGCAGAATGGATACACTTTTTCCTGGAGAACTGACCAATTGGGAATCTAACATGTTCCCTGCTCCCTGCTCCACAAATGTAATCCAAATTTAGATAAAAGTAGAAGTAACTGTAATCCGACTCATCGCTCTCTAGATTTCTATTTTTTTCTTTTTTAGCATGTTCAGTATATTCCATTTAATATCAATGCATGATTTCTTTCTTTGTCCCATTCGCTGCATTATTATAACAACTATTCTTTTTCCATGTCAAAATTGCATAATAAAAAAAAAAAAAACAGAACGCCGCTTGCAAATGATAATATGACCCTAGAGACCGATGAACAGGCCCCCCCTGATCATTCAGAGTCAAACTTGCATGACGAAACCTCTGCATTAAGAGAGTTAAAAGGGGAGGCAGAAATGCACGATCGGGTCCAGGCCCTAGAAGGCCGCACGGAGGTCATAAACATAGGCATGGGGGAGGTCAAAGAAGTCAGAGTAGGAAAAGATCTGCGTCCCGACATGCGAAAGCAAATGGTAAGGTTATTGGAGGAATACCATGATGTGTTCGCCTGGTCATACCAAGACATGCCAGGATTGGATGCCAATATAGTAGAGCATAGACTACCAATAAAACCGGGGGCGACCCCAGTCCGACAGCAGCTCAGGAGAATGAAACCGGAGGTAGCGCTAAAAATTAAGGAAGAAGTAGAGAAACAATGGAAAGCAGGCTTCCTGGCGGTGTCAAAATACCCCCAATGGGTGGCGAACATAGTGCCGGTACCAAAGAAGGATGGGGAAGGTACGAATGTGTGTTGACTAGAGATTTAAATAGGGCCAGCCCAAAGATAACTTCCCTTTACCCCACATAGACACTTTAGTGGATAACACAGCCTGTCACCAAGTCTTCTCTTTCATGGACGGTTTCTCTGGGTATAATCAAATCCGGATGGCCCCAGAGGATCGCGAGAAGACCACTTTCACAACGGCATGGGGCACATTCGCTACCAGGTCATGCCGTTCGGATTAAAGAATGCAGAGCCACTTACCAAAGAGCCATGGTAACATTGTTTCACGACATGATGCATCGGGGAATTAGAGGTATACGTGAGGCGACATGATTGCCAAGTCAAAGGTCCCAGAGTATCATGAAGGATCTCGAAACTATTCGATAGATTACGCAAATTCCGGTTAAAGCTCAATCCCGCCAAGTGCGTATTTGGAGTAAGTGAAGGGAAGGTACTAGGCTTCATAGTAAATAAGCAAGGCATACAAGTAGACCCCGATAAAGTCAAAGCCATCCGGGAGATGCCTGTACCTGAAACCGAATCGAAATCGGGGGCTTCTTAGGACGTCTCAACTACATAGCGAGATTTATATCTCTACCACCGCCACCTGTGCACCCATCTTTAAACTCTTGAGGAAAAACCAGGAAAAGGAATGGAAATTGTCAGAAAGCCTTTGAAGAGGTAAAAAGGTATTTAGAAAACCCTCCGGTACTGGTACCGGCAATACCGGGAAAACCTCTGATCCTCTACCTAACGGTGCTGGAAGAATCGATGGGGAGTGTCCTCGGACAGCAGGACGAGACAGGAAGAAAAGAACAGGCCATATACTACCTCAGCAAGAAGTTCACAGAATGTGAGCAGAGGTATTCGGCACTGGAAAGAACTTGCTGCGCCTTGGTATGGGCAACCAAAGGTTAAGACAATTACATGCTAGCACATACCACATGGCTGGTAACCAAGACGGACCCCATCAAATATATCTTAGAAAAACCAGCCCTCACGGGGAGGATAGCTCGCTGGCAAATGACCCTTGCGGAATTTGACATAACCTTCGTCACCCAAAAGGCCATAAAAGGAAGAGCAGTGGCGGATCATTTAGCATACCATCCTCTATCGGATTACCAGCCCCTGATGGATGAGTTCCTAGATGAGAGCATCATGAATGTCGCCGAAGCAGAAACTCCACCGGACGAATGGCGGATGTGGTTCGACGGAGCATCCAATATGCTAGGGAATGGCATAGGAGCAGTGCTGGCATCCCCGACGGATCAGTATTTCCCCTTTTCGGCAAGACTGGATTTTTGCTGTACCAACAACATGGCCGAATACGAAGCCTGCACCATGGGGATTATAATGGCCGCTGAAAGGCAAATAAGAAAACTCCGAGTATTTGGGGACTCCGCATTGGTCATATACCAACTCAGGGGAGAGTGGGAAACCCGGGACCCGAAACTGGTCTCGTACCATGAATACATCACGGAATTACTCGAAAGCTTTGAGTCTGTTACTTTCCAATATGTGCCTCGCGAAGAAAACCAGATGGCCGACGCATTAGCAACACTAGCCGCCATGATACAAATAAACGAAGGACAGGATTTGGTCATACGAGTACAGCACCAGGGAAGAATGGCCCATTGTCACTACATCGACACCAAAGCAGGGGCCGCGGAAAGTAGACCATGGTTTCAAGACATAAAGACCTATTTAAGCCAAGGAACCTATCCCCAGAGCTAAAAGAAAACATAAGAGGACTTTAAGCAGGTGGCATCGGTTTTTTTTTTTCTTAGATGGGGAAATACTGTATAAAAGGAATACCGACGCGCTCAACATCTTGCGATGTGTGAATGAGGAGGAGGCCCAGGAGATTTTGAAGGAAATACATGAGGGGATGTTCGGGACTCACGTGAACGGTCATACGTTAGCACGAAAGATTCTAAGGGCAGGGTATTATTGGACAACAATGGAATCCGACTGCTGTCGGCATGTGAAAAGATGCGTGAAATGTCAAATATACGCAGATCACATAAAAGCTGCCCCGACAGCGCTCCAAAGCTTGACCTCGCCATGGCCATTTTCAATGTGGGGAATAGATATGATCGGACCCATAGAACCCAAAGCTTCGAATGGGCACCGATTTATACTGGTAGCCCTCGATTACTTCACCAAATGGATAGAAGCGGAATCCTACGCCAGCGTATCCCGCAACGTGGTGGCCAAGTTTATTAAAAGAAACTTGATATGCCGATATGGGATCCCGGCTGATATAATCACTGACAACGGTACCAACCTCAACAACAAGGTTATGTCTGAACTGTGCGAAGAATTCAAAATCAAGCACCACAACTCGACGCCGTACCGACCCCAGATGAATGGAGCGGTAGAAGCCGCCAATAAGAACATAAAAAAGATCATACAAAAGATGGTGGTGACATATAAAGATTGGCACGACATGCTACCGTATGCTCTGTATGGATACCGTTCCACGGCTAGGACAAGCACCGGCGCAACCCCCTACACACTGGTGTATGGCATGGAAGCCGTACTCCCCGTAGAGGTAGAAATCCCCTCTTTGAGGGTGATAGCCGAAGCCGATGTAGAAGAAGCCGAATGGGCACTAAGACCGCTTCGATCAGCCTGAACTTAATCACGAGAAGAGATTAAGGGCCATTTGCCATGGGCAATTGTACCAAAGAAGGATCAAGCAGGCCTTTGACAAAAGGATCCGACCAAGGGTATTTAAAGAAGGGGATCTGGTACTAAGAAAAATCCTCTCCACCACCAAGGACCAGAGAGGGAAGTGGACACCAAAATATGAAGGACCTTATGTGGTCCGACAGGCTTTCTCAGGAGGAGCATTGATCCTCACAGATCAAGAAGGCCGGGACCTCAAAAATCCTGTTAATGCCGACTCGGTGAAGCTATTTTATCCCTAAGGACGACAAAGCAAAAAAGGGGGAAGTCAGAAGGGGGGTCCACAGATCGATCGTAGGATAGGATGCATGGCTAACTTTCTTTTTATCATGTAGTTTGCCATTTATTTGCTTTTATGAATAAATAAATGATCTCTATGATTTCGCCCTTGTCGGATTACTGTTACATTCGTTTATCTAAAAAAATGGGACCTAAGAAAAAAAAGAGAGAAAAGTAGGAGATCTCGTCAGCACTCAACGCAAAGGCATGAAAAGGAGGGGGAGAGTAGGAAGACATAACTCTTTTGCATGCATAACATGTAGAATCTAGTTTTCCATTTCATAGCGTAATAAATAAGTAATAAAATAATAATAATACAAAAGGGAAACAGAATAAACTAAGTAAAACCGCCTGCAAGGCCTTGGCAAGCGATTCTTCCGGCAAGGCCAAGCTCGACAAGAGGGCATCAACACGGGCTTGAGCCGACATATCCAGCTCCGCGATGGTTGCCCTGCGCCAGCTTCATTTGCGATCCTCGTTGGCTTGGGCCAACGCCTCAAAGAGCTTGGCCGAATAGGCCCTCTCACCGCCAAATCCCCTCCCGATAAGCAAGGGATGACTTAAGGCCATCCTGTCGGCGGACCAAATCCAACTCCTGTTGAAGAAAGGTACTACGGGCAGCTGCGGAAGAAATCTCGGAACGAAGGGAGGCCAGGGAAATGTTAGTGTCCCGAAGCTCCTGGGTTAGGCGGGCAATCTCTTCGGAATACTGGGCCTGGCGGGACTGAAGACTGCCCCAATCCGAGACCTCCGATTTCCAAGCATGAAGGGTGGCAAAAGACTGTACATGCTGATTTATCATCATATCCAAAGAAGCCGCCAGCCCCATCGAAGATAAGAAGTTCCTAGGTCCTCGGCGCCAAGAAAATCCGGAGCAATAAAGGGAAGGCTATTCGCACCAGCCGCCACTTGGCCGACACCACAAGCGGAAGGGTCAGGGGACGTGGAGGAAGGCAAGGCGCGAAACAACGAGGCCGCGAAAGCAGGATCGGGAGGAAGGTCCCTCCAACAGCTCTGCATAAACGGATACGGGGCTATTCAGAACGGGAAGATCGATCAAAAACACTGGTCCACTCGTGGAAGAGCTTCATTCCTTAGTAGGCGTCGGCCCTTGACGCATCAAGATTTCGCTTGGGTCAAAACAGACGGAAATTAAAGTTTTGATCCCGAAGATAGTCTGCAAACAACGATTAAGAGGATGTTAGATACAAAGAGGAGACGAAGAGCAGTGAGTCGAAATATCACCTTTGAAGTGGGAAGAGCATCCGGACGAAGAGCCATCTCCACAAGAGCTTTGCAATCCATTCCTCTCGGGGAAGGGCTTCAAGAAAGGGAACCAGTGTCTGGTCTTAGGAGACAAGACAGTACCTTACTTTACATTAGGACTAACTGCCAATACAGCGGAAACTTTCGTGCAGTGGCAGCAAAGGAACGTCTTTCAGCAAGCATAGACCTTGAAGAACCAAGGACCGGAAAGTCAAGAGGAGATTTGGTATTCCGGAAAATAAATCCCGACCAGTCCGAGGCACAAGGCGAACCCATGAGGCCGGGATAGGGACATCTGAATAATAAAAAGAAGAGCAACACGCCGCCGTGGGGATCACCCCATAAAAACGGCACACCAAACGAAAAGGCTTGGATAACCGCCCAACCGCTAGGATGAAGTTGAAGGAGCTAAACCTAGGGCCCAAAGTACTTCAAGCTTCAAAAAATGCTGGAAAGGAAGAGTTACCCCTAATAAACGAAATACTGGTTCATACACGTAAATAAAATCCCGTTCTCCATGGAAAGAGGGATGACATACTCTGTCAATAGGATGACAAGCAACCGCTTGGAAATGACTCGCATACGCTGTCGCACACCAGGTCTTCTCACTAATATAATGAGAAACCAACGGAGAAAGATAAAAGACGCTTGAGCCAGACCTCCTCATCAACCCATTGCCCGAGATCTGCAGGCTTGATTCAGCGTTCGGAGGAGAGGAAAGAAAAGGGAAATCGCTTACTTCTAGGGAAGAAGAAGAAGAAGGAGCAGACATGATCGATGTACGAAGAAGGAAAAGAGGAAGAGACGCGCTAAAATAAAAAAGAGAAGGGGAAAAGGGAACGTTGGACCTCTTTCAAAGGGAGCGTTGGATCTTTAAAAGGCCAAATTTGAAGGCCCATACATAAAAAAAAAAAAAAAAAAAAAAAAAAAAAAAATTGGTAATAATAGTAAATTTTTCTTTATGGAATAAAAGAAGCATAAAATTAAACCGAGTTTTATTCATCATCTACAAAGGAGGGGGGGTTGTAAGTTTGCCATCTAGTACAATCAGTTCTACGTTACAACTACTCAAATCTAGGTCTGGTGACAGTAAACCCACTTGCCCCAGCGCGTTATCAAAGCCACCCTGATACGCTGCCAAGGCAGTGTCCTCCAACTCCGACACCTGTTGGATTAATGCTCCTTTCGTTTCTTCAACGGCCGAAAGAGACTTTCGCAAAGTGCCCATCTCGGTCTCGGCGGCTTTTAAGCGCTCCTCTGCCGACAAGGCCCTGTCAACTTCAAGCTTACGCGATTCCTCCAAGGACGATATCGCGTTGGCCGCCGCCTCTTTCTCTTGTTGCAGTTTTGCTTGCAGAAGCGGCAACCTCGCGTTCTTCGACTCAGTGCGATATCGCGTTGGCCCGCCGCCTCCTTCTCTTGTTGCGTTTTGCTTGCAGAATGGCGACCTCCGCGTCCCTCGACTCCAGGTGCGCTTGAGCGGCGGAAAGCGAAGTTTGAAGCTCGTGCTGGATAGACCGAAGGCGATCCGCATCGGCAGTAAGCTTCTGATGTTCTTCCTTCAGCCTCTTCAAAGCCTCCGGATCCATGTCAGACAGAGTCTGCCTCCAGAAGGAAAGGGCCGCCAGGGAGCGAAGATGATATAAACCCAAAGTATCAAAGGTCTTTTGGATGTCGCGGGGAACGGGGAGCTGTTGGTGAAAAGATCGAATGGTCTCGACGGGCAGCAAGTCCAGTGAGCGGTTCACCGACCCATAAAGAAGGGACCAAGGTGCTTTGGGAGGGAGATCGAGTGGAAGACACAAGATTCTGAGCATCCGCGCCGGGCCGGGCTTGACTTTGTTTTTCTTGGCTACCCCTCAAAGAGCAGAATCCGCAACCTCTTCGCACCTTTGTCGGGAGGCCCAATACGTCCGAATGGAGTATTGGAAATCCGAATAGAGGAGGGTTGAGAGTGTCGGGCAGAAGGACCTTCACCCCCTCCGGTCGATGAAACCGGAAGATTTCCCGCCGATTCCTTCTTCTTGGCACGAACACCCTGAAGGTAGGAGTGAATCTTGGCATTCTGAGACTTCACGATAACTGCAAAAAAGGGAAAGGGAGACAAAATCAGAACATTCGGCGCCAGGCCGAATCAAGATCAAGAGAAGGAAAAGGCAAATACTCACCAGCAAAAAGGGCTGAAGAACCATTTTCGAAGACCAAGGGTACTATATTCTTACAATCCATGTTCCTGCGGTAGGCCTTCCAAATAACGGAGGTCAACTCGCTCAGAGGGGGTGAGATCAGAAGCAGTGAAGCCTCGCAGTTTAACTGGAAATTTCAAAGATAGCGGAAAGGATTCGGTGGAGAAGGGAGCCCCACCAACCGAAATGACCTTTAAGAAACGATTCTTAAAACCCTTATAAGAGTCGGTGTAGGGGGCAAACAAACCTCCCTTCGGGGCAGTTGCGATGGGGGTCAGAGAAACCCAGCCCACTTCTTTGGTCAAGCGGGAAGAATAAAAACAAAGGAAAAGAGGAGCAGAAGGGATGATGGAAAGGGCTTTGCAGGCCACCCTAAAAGCTTGGATGGCCGCCCAACCATTAGGATGAAGCCGGGTAGGGGCAAGACCTAAAATCCTAAGCACCTTTAAGCGAAAGAATCGAAAGGAAGGGTAACACCTAAATCTACCAGGACAGTTTCATACATATAGACGAAGTCTTCTTGACCTTCGGCGGCAGCGTAGCATACCCTCTCGTAAGGGGTACACTGTTCCATTTTGAAGTAGTGGCGATGAGCGGCGGTGCACCACCCACCGTCTTTGGCCATAGATTTCACAACGGAGGTGGGAGTTTAGACTCCTCTTCCTCACATCTTCGCTAACCCAATCGTAGCGCTCTTGAGCGCGATAGGGGGCGGGATTTTTGGCAGAAGAAGAAGGTTTGTGGGAGGTACCTGACATTGCAGCTAAGATTAAGAAAGAAGGAAGAGTCGCGGGAAACTTTCTTTAGAACGGGCTCAGAACGATGAGGAAGAACGACTCCTGGTTTCTACAAGGAAAAGGTATAGCAGCAGGGAGAAGGCAATAAATGCACCCCATCATTGCGCCATCGAATAAAGAGATGGGGCGAAAGCTGAACAAATCGAAACGCCTGTCTCAAATGCGATCGAAGCGCCCAAATTCGAACGAATTCAAAAAAGAAAAAAAAGAGGCCTCAGGGCCAACTTATTCAAAAAGGCCACTGGGCCTACTTATTCAAAAGGCCACTGAGCCAACTTATTCAAAAGGCCTCAGGGCCAACCTATTCAAAAAAGGCCTCAGGGCCGACCTATTCAAAAAGGCCACTGGGCCTACTTATTCAAAAGGCCACTGAGCCAACTTATTCAAAAGGCCTCAGGGCCAACCTATTCGAAAAAGGCCTCAGGGCCGACCTATTCAAAAAGGCCACTGGGCCAACTTATTCAAAAGGCCACTGGGCCAACTTATTCAAAAGGCCACTGGGCCTACTTATTCAAAAAGCCACCAACTTATTCAAAAGGCCTCAGGGCCAACCTATTCAAAAAAGGCCTCAGGGCCGACCTATTCAAAAAGGCCTCAGGGCCAACTTATTCAAAAGGCCTCAGGGCCAACCTGTTCAAGAATGGCCCCGAGGCTAGTCAATCCAAAGATAGCTTCAGAGCCCACCAGTCCGAAAGATCTAGCATCATCGAATCCAACCCCTTCGGAGACCCCGGGTCATCCATTGCACGCTGAACCATTTCCGAATCCGAAGCTAAGTCTTTATTCCGCATCTGGATCAATCATCCAGATGCAAATAAAGAGGGGGCAACTGTCAGGCCCACTTCCTGTCCATAGGAGAAATTAGCCCAAAAGGAAGGGCGGTCTCGCTATCGCCGTTGGGGGCCTGGGCGAAAGGAAATTGTTGCCGGCCCAACAAGGTCCAAAATATATCACACCGAAACCCGGTCTCACACCACGTCAAAAGTATCCGACGTGGAACAGAAATAGATTTGCATTGGTAGTAGCAAACAAAGTCAAATTAAAAAGCTGAAAAACAGGGGACAAGACAGAATCTGATGGAAAGAATAAAGCTTAGCCGGGCCTCTCTAAAAAAATGGAAAAAGAGAAAAGGACAAGGAAGTAAGAAAATGAGCGAAGACAGAGTACCAGATGGATAAAAGCGCTATCACACAATAGATGAAAACTGGGAAAAAGCGCTTGACAAGGCGATAAGACAAGACGACAATTGTTCGTCTCTGGAGGCAAAACCTCAGATCGCCACCGTATTTAATGCTAGGATGCCTCAGAAAGAGGTTTGAACGGGAAGAAAAAACCCTTGCCGCATTAAAGGATTATAGGGAACCTGCCTCTACATTTATGAGGGAAGATTTCCCCAGATATGGGGAGTGTGTCGAATTCACCTATAAAAGGGGACCTCCAAAGATTATAAGGGGGACTTTTTTGGGAGGAGAGGAAGCAGCAAGAGCATTCAGAAAGGAAGAAGCAGCAAGAGCATTCAGAAGGGAGGAAGCAGCAAGAGCATTCAGAAAGGAAGAAGCAGCAAGAGCATTCAGAAGGGAAGAAGCAGCACGAGCATTCAGAAGAGGAGACAAGCGGCGAGTAAAGAGGAGATCATTTTTGAGAAGGACCTAAGTATTCGGAGCAGATCACAGGTAAGTCACTTCCCCCCTCACATCATCATCATCTTGGCCTCCCCCTCACGATTCGTGGAGTCCTTTGTAAATCAAAAAACTCCAAAGTACACGCCCCAGAGGTACTCCTCACCCATCATACTGTTTTACCCCTCCATGTAAGACTACGCTCCGGAAAATCCCCGGATCAAGTCGGTAGCCGAGATGATGTATCGGTCCGACACGGTGTCGGACTCGACGATCCCATAATCCGTCCTACACAGAACTACGTGGACTTTGACTTCTCAGGAAGATACGTAGGCATGGAGGGGAGGCCCCTTCATCAAGTCCATTCACACACACACATACCCCTAAGATATTGTAAGGACCCCCGTGTGCACCTGCCATGCTTTCGTCCCGGCCTGATATAGCCCCAAGAAGGGTACTCCACCCGACGTATCCTTTTTCAAACAAGCCTGCGAACAGTGAGTGTTGTAAACGAGTTCCTCTTAGGGTAACCATCAAGTGATGGATGTGGTGGGGGTAACGCACCCCCTCATGTAAGTGACCCCCGAACCTTCTTCTTTGGTCCGGGACCTAGCCTGTCTGGTTCCACCTTTCTATTCCAGGTTTACCTGACGTTCCTAAACAAAAAAACGCCAGTGGCGACTCCCTTCACCCATTGACCTTCCCTGGCAGGGGAGGTCGCGAGCCATCGCGACAGTCAGAAACACAAAACTTTGTTTGCACAGGGTCATTAGCAATTTTTTTTAAGTTACAACCAAAGGCACCACCTGCTCAAACATTTGTCTTCAAGAATGCTGAAATAACTCTCGGATCTTAATAACTCGGGAGATACTTAAGAAATGTACATAAAAGACACACAAAAAGAAAGGTTTAAATTTAGGGTTTATTATATTGCACCTTCAACTTAACCACCAGAGGGAGGAGAGTACAGAGTCAAGGAAGAGATAAAAACAACAACTATTTGTTGACAACTATATAACTAATTCAAGGAAATGATCTGCATTCTGAGGTAAACACACAATTACCAACATAACAAGCTTAGTACACACCAATTTCTTAAAATGCATTAGTAAGAACCACACAGAGAAAAGCCATAAACAAGATATAATGCTGAACCAGAAACCTAGTAAATAAGAATCAATCTGCTGTAACACATTAATAACCAATTCTTTTAAAAGATGGACCTTTCTGTATCAAATGCTCCAACTTCAATACCTAAGCTAGGACCAACTTGGGCTAGCTTACTCGCTGGCACAAGGGAGTGAAAGTAGAGACTCTGCATACACGGTCCCCACATATCCATTTGGTTTTGGACCATTTAAAATAGGACCGATGTTCTTGCAGCTGTCCCTTGTCATTACATTTCACCAATCCATTTCCGAGATCTGCTCCAACAATATCACCACTTTTTGTATAGCATAGCGGGAAAAAGTACCTATCAATGGGAATGTTTTCAGCAGACACTACAATAGTCTTAGTCCAAGATGACTGCACTTGGTATTGTTTCATGACCCATATTTCTACCGAATGGTCCTGCCCCACGGTACATAGACTGAGCACTCCTCCAAGTACCCTCAAAAGACAAGCTTTAAAGTTGTTGTACACAAAATCAACCGGCAAAGATATATCTAAAACACTCCTCTCCGTTAATTCAAAGGCAAGAATAACATACATTGATACATGATAACGGAAAGCCAACTGTCGCGACCATCGCGCGACCTCACTAAGGAGGATAGAAGTTGCCACTAGCGTGAGGAAATGCTAGGAAACCACAAAATGGAAGGTGTATGGATAAGGCTTAAGTCTGGACTAAAGAGATAGAATTCGAGAATCGGTTACGTGAGAAATACACTATATCCCTCATGCCTATCACTTGATAGGTACCCTAACTATATGCATGAAACTGATAGAACTCTCATTGCATGCCTATTTTATTTGTGTGAAAGTATAATAGGATGATGTTTGATATGGACAGATGAGAAGATGGGAGGGGCGGAATAAACTTGACAGGGGAGATTCCCGTGCTCCTACATACCTCCTTTTGCACAGAGAAGTCAAAGTTTACGTAGTTTTGTGATGGTGATTTGATGTGATAGTAGGAAAATATGAACCAGAACCAATTTGGCTCACAGCTGGTGCCGACTATGTATCGACATGGCTAAGAGGCCAAGAAGGTCTCGTTTCAAGTGTGGTTGACATGGTCCAAATCCAGATCCTTACGAGGAGTCGGTTTATCTTAGTAGACCGGATCACCGAATGGGGGTTTACGCTTATGCATGGGTGAGGATATCGGATTTCGACTAGACTTACCTAATATCCAGCAGGGATGTTGTTACTGTGTGATACGTATATTCGGCACTACTGGTTCTTTTATTCGTAGGGACTCTTCCTTCCTTACTCTTCTTTCCTTTTGAACTTTCTCACTCTCTTTCTCCTTCTTCTCTTCTTCGAAATTTTCTCTCTCCCTTTTTCTCCAATTCTTCCTCTTCCTCTACCAAAAGTCTCCCTCTTTCTTCTACCTTGGACCTTTTTATAGGCTCCTTCTCCTCTCAGGTCCTTATCCTAGGTATCTTCAGTTGATCTCTTCTCATTAATATGGTTGCGTTTTTTTCATGTTCATTTAATATCGCGACGTGTCTTCAGGCTCCTTTAAATGCTTTTTATTTAATGTGATGGTGATGAGTCATTGCCTGGTTTCTAACGGGACAGTCCTATTTATATATTCTATTTAAGACACCACATGTCCTTATACATTATTTTTAACAAAATGCTGAAATAATTTTGGAAAACAGAGAGATATTTAAGAAATGTATAAAAAAAAACATAAAAGGAAAGGTTGTAATTTAGGGTGTATTATGTTCCACCTTTAACTCACCACCAGTAGAAGATGAAAGAGGCAGGAAGAGTACACATTCAAGCAAATAGTACACGTTCATAGGTAAACACACATAATTAACAACGTATCAAGCTTAATAGAAACCAACTTCTTAAAAAGCACATAACCAGAAGACAAAGGGAGTATCAAGAAAATATTTGACGGCCTATTTTTCCTTGGTCGCTATTATTAGGCATCTTCTTCAGCTTGCTCACTGTGACGAGGGAGTGAAAATAGAGATTCTGTATAGACAGCCACCCGGGATGTATGTGGATCATTACCATAGTATCGACGCTGTTGCAACTTTCCCTTGTCATTGCATTTCATCAATACAGTTATGATATCTGTTCCAACAATATCACCATTTTTTGTGGAGCACATTGGAAAGAAGTAGCGAGTAGGAAAGTCATGATAAGACACAACAATAGTCTTGGTCCAAGATGACTGCACTTTATATTCTTTCATAGCCCATATTTCCACCGAATGGTTCTGGTGCACAGTGCATAGACTGAGCAATTCTGCAAGTTCCGTCAAAAGACAAAATTTAAAGGTGTGGAGCTCAAAATCAAGTGGTAGAGCTATGTCTGAAAAAGTCTTGTCCACTAAATCAAAGGCAAGAATAACATGTATTGATAGGTCAAAACGAAAGGCCAACCAATGAATAGCAGCATTGAAGAAAGTCCCGGCTTGGTTATGATCGATAAAATTAGTGCATTCCTTGTAACACAAATGAGGAGGCTCAATTTCTTTACTCGCGTTAGCTCTGAGCGAAAAATACTCCGCTCGGCCAACATGATCATCTAAGTTGAGGAAAACTTGAACCACGAACAAGTCATCCGTTGATGGGTCATACGCAAAACCATAGAGAAATATGCAAAGCTCGAAAAGCATTTCAAATGTTGCAATGGGTGACACTTTTACAAATTGGTGGATACCCGTGGATGGATTCCACACGCAGAGAATATCATTCAACTCAAAAAGTAAAAACCCTCTACAGGAACCTATGATTTCAACATACTCACAAGGTTTCATGAACTCGCAATTCAAAACAGCAGAAGCAGAATCGTGGTCAAGCGGTGCATCGTAGTCTATGGATAGAACTTTAGGTGCAAGAGGCTCTATGAACACAATTCTGTCTGTGCGTGCTGCAGCTAGTTCAAAATGTGTTAGTGCAAAGTGTGAACTAGAGATTAGAGAGAACCATGACTTACTCGCACTTTTGAATCGAACAAGAGACTTCACCGGCAACCTCAATAGGATTTCATTTATCAATTCCCAAGGCACATGCACCGTTTTCTCATTCTGGCCTCTCATTACTGCTCCACTACTGTCCCTCTTGCATAAGTTGGGTATATATAGACCAGATAAGAAACCTGGTGACCGCCAATAACAGCTTTTGGAAAGTTATTACTTTAATATTTATTTGCTAATAGACTACTGTCGTGTAGATTTAGTCCGAGGAATGCTTGCCTTTACCCAGGTTTCAGAACACCTTCCTCGACCACATATTTATATCATGTCTATAAAACGTGATCAAACGCGCACTGCATCCCTCCCTGTTCTGCTTTTCAAAACAAGACAAGAAAGCACACTAACCACTAACGCCTTTTCCCTACGTTTTTCTTTTAGATTCAAGTTTCCAACTGCAGGAAGCTACTTTCAGTTTGTTACACCTTTTCTGTTATTTGGTTTATGTATGCTTGCTGCGTGTCTGCATTTAGAATCCAGCTTTACCCGCAGAATCAGTAATACCACTTCAATCTTAGGAAATAATACCACTTGGACCAAAAGTTGTATTTAAAATTTTCACCTGAAAGCAACAAGTGTTAATTGAGGTCACTTTTGCGTATATAATTTAAAATACACCTAACAAAGCTGGATATGTATCACAACAACAGATATATCATAACATAAATTAGTAGGCTGCTTAAAAAGATATTTGATTGACCATTGTTTCATGTTGATATTTTTCTAGTGTTCTCAAAAGCACAAAATAACAGATATTTGTTGTGTGAATGAATGCCTATGAGTGAGGAAATCTACGGAATAAAATGAGTGTGTGTATTTGAAAGAAAAACGTAAACGTATTATGTGTGGTGTACGTCACTACGGAAAATTAAGAAGGAAAAGTAGGCTTGAAAGAGTGGGAAGGTGCTTAGTTTGCGTGAAATGGGTGAAGTATTGTGTAAATGTGAGAGTTTCGTGCTGTGGGGCGAGAGTGGTGTGACCGGAAGGTGAGTTGCGTGCGTACCCGAGTAAAAAAGTGGGAGAGCTATTATTCTACCCTTTGTTTGCGTTTACAAATTTAAGGTAGAAAATTTTAAATAAAGTGATTTAAGAGGGAAACATAGTACTTCTATAGTTTGGAAATGCAATATGGAAAGAAAAAGAAAAGTCACTCAATCAATTTCAATTGTTCGGATGGAAGGAGAGAGTGTCTTTTATCTTAATGTTTCAAAAATTAAATTATTATTTTATAATTTAAAAATATTTTTTTAAACCAGAGGTATACGAGACTTATCAAAATAATTATTAATACAAGTAGTTTAATACTTGTATTTCTTAATCAAAGTTTAGGATTCGATCTCAGTTTGGATATGAAGTCGCAACTTGAAGTTACCACTTGTCTAAATATTATTTTCTTTTCATTTCTATCCATTTAAATAATACATAATTTTTTTTTATTTCTCATTTATTTATATTCATTATATTTCATCTTATAATCCAAACAAAGAATAAGTGAATATTTGGTCAATTCTTTCTTTTTTACTTAAAATTTATTTTCAAATTAAAGTTAAAAACAAGAATTTGAAAAATAAATAAATATTATCTATCAATTTTTTTTATTTAGTTTAAAAAACTCTTCTTAAATTAAAAGTTATTTGATAAAAAATTAAAATCTTTAATTTTATTTACAATTATTATTCTTTTAATAAAAAAAAATATTTAAACTTATAAATAAAAACATTATATAAAATTAATTTAATTTACATAAAAATACTTTGATTGATAAAATTCATTTTAGTAGTAATTTTTATTAATAATAAAATGTAAAAATAATAAAATCCAGTATGAAAACAAGTGATGAAGAATCAAACAATATTTTTTACGATAAAATATAAAAATATGTTTAAATTTTTAATTTTTAAATTAGTTATTTGTCTAATGAAAAATTATATTTATATAATATAAAATATTGTCTAAAAATAATTTAATTGACATAAAAATATTTTAATGATAATAAAAATATTAAAATAAATATACTAAAACTTTTAAAATAAATATATTTATTTTTTTATTTTAAATGTCAAAAACCAGTTTAATTAATAAAAAAGGTTTTAATATATATATATATATATATAAAACACCCAACGCAAACTCATGTAGGATAACAACTTGAAAAAGCATTGGCATTAAAAAAAAACACAACTACTGATTTAAATGGGGATAGTTTGCTCATGCTGAAGAAAAGTTCCTCCAAAGAACTCTTTTAAAAGCTTCTTTAGGATTTCTTTATAAAAATAAGCTACTTATATTTTTAAAAAATTTTATTAAAAAATTTTTAAGAAAAAATATCATAAAATATTGGACAAAATACTACTTTAATATGTGTGAAAATTCTTAACAAAAATTACTTGCATGACAAAAGGTTTGTGTGGTGCGTATGTAAATTGGAAGTTGCATATCATATAATAATATAATAATAACAATATAAAAATATAGTGAAGTCAGAGTATAGAACTTCTATAAAAAATATTAAAAATTAAAGTTGTATTTACTTTTACTAATTCAATTAATAAAATAAAATAAACAAAAATCGTATAAAAAAAAAAGTGAAAATCGTGATTTGGTTTATGACTATTATTAAAAAATAAAAAGTGTCTAAAGCCCAAAAAGAGAATATAACTTCTCCCTAGAAGTTGTATTTTTCAAACAAGACTTGAGCCACATTGGATCATTTTTTAAAATCTACTCATTTTGGTCTCTAGAGTAGAAAAGGCCCATTTTTTTTTTATAAAAGTCATATATATATATAGTCAAACACACATTTGCCACTCCTTCCAGATTTTGTGGATTTTACATCTTGCCTCCTAGGCCAAAAGTTCCTGCTGCTACTTTTACTTTGACAGCTATTTTGAAAAATATTTACAATACCGTCGTCATCTAGTGTCTTCCATATGCCATGGGGAAAGTAGTAGCATGCCTTTGGATTGTCTCTTGATTATCACAGGGCATCCACTGAATGCCTCTTCAGTTATATAACGCTTATTATGTTCACTCTGCATATCACAACCCCATTTCACCTACGAATGCAAGCACAATAATATGTCAAAACCTAACAAATTGGAAGCACCTTACAAATACAGTCATTTTACCTTAGAAAAATAAAGCTTATACAACAACAACGACGTTGGGAATAATAATTTTAGCAGATAACAGACTCTGAATGAAATGCAAGATACAATTGGACAGGGAATGTGCAAAAGAAAAGTTACAAGACATCCTCTTGATCTCTCCAACCAAGCAAACACACATAAGAGCATTCTCAGGTAAAACACACAATTAAACAATAACCAACTTCTTAAAATGCACATAAGAAGCACACACAAACCTAAGCCATAAACAAGATATAATGCTGAACCAGAAACCTATCAAGAACCAAGCTGCTGTAACATGTTAATAACCTAAGCTAGGACCAATTTGACACCAAATGTCCATGGAACCGACGAAAGAAATAGCAAGAAAACAGAGTTCACAAATTCGCAAGCTTTAGATATAAAAGGGTGAGAAAAGAATCATCCCAGGTATAACTTCCGTATTGATTCCAAGCCTAAAAACACATTGACATTCTTTAATAATTTAGTCATTAAGAAAGGCAAAAAGATTAACTACTTTAATTTTATTAGTAAGTATTTAGGGTCGCATTTCAGCCTGCTAAAATAGGTTGAGTAATTCCTGCTTCTCTAGTTCACTGCCTGACTACATGGAGTAAAAAGAGTAATTTTATATAGATAAAACATATGTCTTCATCAAAGTAATGGTAATTTATGCGTCAATAAAGACACGAGACTAAAAGAAAGGTTTAAATTTAGGGTTTATTATGTTGAACCTTTGACTTAACCACCAGAGGAAGGAGAGGAAAGAGTAAAGGAAGGAATAATGTTGACAACTATCTGTCGGCACAGCAGCTAGTTCAAATGAAAGATTGCAAATTGGAGATCAGATATGAGAGAAAAACATGACATACACACATTCAAATCTTTGTTGTTTTAAGTGTGTAAGTCATGGCTTTCTCTCAGATCTGATGCCGTTGCATATACACTGTCTTCTTCTGCCTACCGCCTCTCTTTATTTTAGGGCACTAACTTGTTATGCAACAACAACTCCTTTGCATATATATATAAGAGACTCAAAATCACAATTCACCAAGAAAAAGCTAAGAAAAGGAACAGGCCCAAACGCAATTTGGCCCAACCCAAAACAGCAAGCACTACTCATCCCATGTAAATAAAATAACACTTTGCGAATCCCTTTTCACCTGGACATTTTGTCTGCAGAAACTGCGCTGATCCTTTCATTGATCTAGCCCGTTATGTGTTAAGATAATAAGAATTTTGCAGAAATAGAAGCGTTAATTGTTTCGGCCTGTTATGTTTTAAATTTGAGACTTATAAATTAATAAAATAAATTTATTTTTTTTATAAATAATAAATGTTATAAACAATACTCACACACATTAATGAATTAACTAAAATATAATTAGGTACAAAAAATTTGTCCAGTTTCAATAATTTTATAATTATATATTATTTTTTGTTTATATTCAATCCTGAAAAATTAATTATATAAAAAGTGAAACGACGAGTTATATTTAATTTAAAAAATTTAAAAATAAAAATTGCTTTATATTATATTTTATTTTTGACTTTGTAAGGCCCAAATCAGTACAAGAGGGCCGACGATGGCCCAACCGAAAACAGCAAGCAGGACTCAACGGATGGAAGAATGAAAAGGGCTTAAAAGTAAAGTAATGTTTGAGCCCAAAACAGGTCCAAACGTAGTACAAGAAGGCCTACAAGATGGCCCAACAGAAAACACCAAGTAGTACTCAACGGATACAAGCATATAAAGGGCTTAAAAGTAAACTATAAGTTGAAGCCCAAAAAGGGCCCAATAAGAGGTTGTGCAGCTCCTAAACCCTAAATACAGAGTCCCGGGTCTTCTTATTTGAGTGTTTTCATCATTTGTGATTCAGTTCTGGACGGAAAAGCACCAGCGCAGCTTCCCTGAGGCTTCTCTCTCTGTTGGTAAGATTCTTCTCTCGCTTCTTAGAAAATGGTTCCATTCGAGTGTGATTTAGTTTACGCCGTTATAGTTTAATTGATTCTTGTTGAAATTTGCGTGTCAGTGAGTATGGTTAGGGTTAGTGTGTTGAACGATGCTCTGAAGAGCATGTACAATGCTGAGAAAAGGGGGAAGCGCCAAGTCATGATTAGGCCATCCTCCAAAGTCATTATCAAATTCCTTTTGGTGATGCAGAAGCACGGTATGGTATCTCTCAATAATCGAAGTTTTTGTTTTTTATGTTTAATTATTGAGTTTGTTGTGTTCCGGTGCTTTATCGTGTAGGATACATTGGAGAGTTTGAGTATGTTGATGACCACAGGGCTGGTAAAATCGTGGTTGAATTGAACGGTAGACTGAACAAGTGTGGGGTTATTAGTCCCCGTTTTGATGTGGGCGTCAAAGAGATAGAAGGTTGGACTGCTAGGCTTCTCCCCTCAAGACAGGTCAGTTAAAATGCCTTTTTTCCTTCTCTTTCATACCCTTCTCTGTAGTATTGTGATCAATTGCATGTTTCTATCAACTTCAAACACACCATGAGGTCTTATATCTGTGTACTACCATGGAATAAGAGCATATTTCTGTATTTTCTTGTGTTACCATTTTGTCAATATCAGTAGATTAATTATGGTCCTTCATATAAAATGGTTGAGTCTTCCTTTTGCTGATTAGTGATTATATTACTTTTATGTTTGAAAATTTTATGTAAAGATCCCGTGACATTAACTCACTGACTATATATATGTGATTTGTTACACTTTTTTTTTGAAAAATGGTTCCTCCACTTATCCCTAATCTTTTAATTTATACTAATTATATGCAGTTTGGGTATATTGTATTGACTACCTCTGCTGGCATCATGGATCATGAAGAGGCTAGGAGAAAGAATGTTGGTGGTAAGGTACTGGGCTTCTTCTACTAGGTTATTTTGGATTGGGGATAGCAGTGTTTTCAATTTTGAGATTCACCGATTGTAATTGGAAGATATGCTAGTCCCCTAGTGGCCTAGTAATATTAAGCATGGAAGGAGCTTTTTTTTTTTTTTAAGTTTTTTATTATTTGCAGAACCAAGTTGGTAACTATAACTTTTTTGTTTTCTTTATTTTTTGTTATACCAAAATGTACTGGCCAAGTTGTTTTAACCGGTAAGAACTTTGATTACAAAGTGGGAGCACGGTGATGTTTGAGATGGTGTAGGCGAGTTAGAGTTTGATATTTGCATTGAAATAGATTGAATTTTGAAATTAGTGGTTTTTGGTTTTCAGAAAAATGTCATGTTCAACTAGTTAAAATTATCCGGATTCAAATTTGATATTAAAAGGATTTTTACAAGCCATTTTCGTTCTTTTGATCTAGTCTCTTTAGTTCTATGAACCCTATTATTTTTTGGATAATTAAATACACGCTGAATTAAATTGAATTTCTGAACGACAAGCATTTAACTATTAAATAGACACTCCCGGAAAGCATTCACAGTGGAAAACTATCAATTAGTTTGTGAAAAGTGCCATCACTTTATATCTTTGTTATTATAATTACGGCTTAGCCAGAAGCGATTTCTAGCCATAAGAATGTACATCTCTTGTAAAGGGTCGTGGATGAACAGCATGTTTAGATACGCTCTTTCAAAGGCATAGTTGAGGTGAATTTTTTCATCACACCAGAACCTGCTAGTTCTAACTTAAAGCATATTTTAGCCATTGGATACGATAAATTACCCTTTTGTTCATAGTTTTAGTCTAATTTGCGTTCAACTTTTTTTGCTTTCCGTATTTTTTTTTCCATTCTTTATGTAAGTTATCTGAGGAATCTGAGTTCCAATTGACTGTGTTCTAACTAGAAATAAAGTAAATAGAGAAGAGTGAGGCGAAGATGAAAATAAAAAATTTATATTGTTTGAGAGGGGAATTGAGACCAAAAATAGTTGGGGGGTATTTATGGGATGATTTGGCTTGGCTTTTATGAAATTTGTTATTCAAACCTATCAAAATAGTTTGTTAAACTGGATTTGCGTAATCTTTTTATCAAATTTGAATCAATCTCACCTCGATTAATATTGGTTTGCCTTGAATTGGATTTATGTGCGTAGAAGTTTTAAATTTTATTTAATTTTAAATAAATGTATATTTTTTAATGATATAAATTTAAATAGCTGTTATATATAAAATTTGAATCAACCACCTCATTGAATATTGGTTTGGGTTGGTTTATAGGTGTAGAAATTTTAAATTTTATTTAATTTAAAAAAACATTTTTTAATGATATGAATTTAAATAGTTGTGTTATATATATATATATATATATATATATATATATAATAGTTATATCGTATATTATTTTTATTTTTATTAACGTATATAAATAATAAAATAAAATTTAAAGTAGATCATGGCAATATATTTTAACATTAAAATTTTGATACTTAACCAATAACTTGTGTTAGATTGGATTCTATATGAACACTTCAAAAAATCCAACCAAAGCATGAGTCTTGTGCCAATTTTTGTTCATGGGTAGAAAAATTGATGTTTAGTTTTATAAATATCTTTTATTTTTATTTTCTAAAAAATTAATTTTAGTTTTAAAAATATCTTTTATTTTTATTTTCTAAAAAAATAATTTTAGTTTTAAAATTTTTTAAAACATGTTTAATAATAATTTCTAATTTTTATTTTCTTAAACTAGCTAAAATAGTAAAAGATTTTTTTTATAGTCGTGTATTCATAGAAAATATAGAATATAATAATTTTTATTTTTATTTGCATGTATTTTCATAAACATTTTTTAAAAAATATTTTTTAAATTTAAACTAAACACATTTTCGATCTTTTTTCTAATTTTTAAAAAATAAAAAACGGAAAACGAGGAGATGATACCGACCCTAAGTTTCCCGTGACTTGCTAAACGCAGTTTTAAAGACTAGACCAGGATTTTAAGAAACTGGCTTATTTCACAACCAATGAGGATTGGTAAAGAATTGGTTAAATCAGTTTAATTTTTATCTTTTTATAATATTTTAAATTTTCATCTTTTTTAATTTTAATTAAATCTAAAATATTTTGAATGTAAATAAAAACACATTTAAAAAATTATTATTTTTATTTTATAAAACATATAACTTAATTATTTATATTTATCTATAACTTTTTATCTTGATTTTTTTTATAATTTTAGATTCATTTATTACGTAAAAATAACAAATTTAATTACTATTGGTTTGATCATAACTATGTTTGAATAAGTATTTTCACCAATTTAATAGTAGGAAATTGTATGGTTTTTTATTGTTTTACTTTTACATTTCTTAATTTTAAATAAACATTTATATAATTAAAAATGATTAATGTTGTGTTAAGAAAAAAATAATAAATTGGACTGAAATATAAAACGAATGATTCAAACTAATTAAAAAATTAGTTAATATTATTTTACTTTACTAGATTTTATTTTAATTTTTTTAAACTTATCTTTATTAGAACTTGTTATAAGAATAAAAAAAAATATTGAAAATTGAATCTCAATACTAAATAAGATAAAATTAGTTAAAATTTATTTATACTTTAATTTATAAACGAGATTTTTTTTTGTTTATATTTAAAGTCAGTGAGAGTACTTGTTCAATTTTTTTTTTTTTAAGTTGTTATCTTTTATATTTTTTAATTTAACTTAAAACATCTTAAAGATAAATATAATATTTAAGGATTATGCTTACATAAGCATTATTTTTTTTAATTTTTATTAATTTTTATTTTATAAAACATAATTGAATCATTTATATTAATTTGTAATTTTCTGTATCTTAATTTTTATATTTTATATTAACTTACTAATACAAATTATATACTATTAAAAATATAAATTTAATTATTACGTATTCGATCATAATAGTTCAACATTGAATAAGTACTTTTATCAATTCAAATATTTATTTGATTTTTAAATATGATAGAGAAAATGGGAGAATTATATGCAAACTTTTTTTTTGGCTCGTGTTGGAGAAATGTATAAAAGGATAACTAATAACATATAAATCTTAGGAGATGAGAATACAAACTTTTCTATAAGAATAAGATTACATCAAAACTATGGTCTTAAGTCCTTATTGTTTAATGTTATCATGAATGTGCTTTCTAGTGACATATAAAATGTTATATCTTATCGTAAGTTTTTTGTGAATATAGATTTTGTTAAGGAATCAATGAAAGCAATTAATTCTCAACTTAAATTTTGGAGACAAATTACATGTGACAGTCTAAAAAACAATTTTCAAATTATTTTACCAAGGATAACTTCCCTAAAATAAAAAAAAAAATTTAATAAAATCACTAAATGTGTTTATAAATTTTAATGACAGATAAAATCATAAAAAATAGAAAATAGGATAATCAACTTTTTTTTTTTTCAAAACTAATCAAATTCTATCTCTAAACACTCGAAATTCACAGAGTGCGTATGTTTCATGTTTTTTTCTTCTGTTTATAATATATTGTTCTCATATTTTGTTAGAAAACAATGAAAAAATATTTCAAATATCTTTTATTTTCATGTTAATATTCTAAGTCGTTTTTATTCTGAAGGATAAAAATATAATATTTTTCATAGAAATGTGAGGAGTTATTTTCTATTAAAGTTAATTTTATTTAAATTATTTTGAATTTAAAAAATATTCTTAAGCAATAAATATATTAAATATATAACAAAAAAAATTAAATATTACCAAAAAAAACAATATTAGTTATAATATTCCTAAAATTATGATTCATGAAAGAAACGAAGTTGGCGTTATTGTATGAAAGACGGAATAATTGTGAGTGCTTGTTATGTCGTGGATACATGTCTGAGTTCTGATACGTAATAATCAAATGCCCTAAAATGAAGAGATATAGTCGCAGAGAATCAAAAAGAACGCAAAATAGGGTGCATCTGCCAGAGGATTTGATAATTGAAATCCTATTGAGGTTGCCAGTGAAGTATCTTCTCCGTTTCAAAAGTGTATGTAAGTCATGGCTTTCTCTAATCTCCGATCCTCACTTTGCAATATTACATTTTGAACTTGCTGCTGCAAGCACAGAGAGACTTGCATTTTCAGAGCCTTTTGTACCTGAAATCCGATCCATAGATTTCAATGCATCCCTTCACGATGATTCTGCTTCTGCTCTATTGAAGCTCAACTTTCTGCCCCAAAAACCTTTTTATGTTCGAATCCAAGGTTCCTGTCGGGGCTTTTTACTTTTGAACTATAATAGAAGTCTCTGCGTGTGGAATCCATCTACAGGTATTTATAGATTTATAGATCGGTCACCTATTTTCAACAAGGGTTATGTGTTTATCCGTGGTTTTGGTTATGACCCATCAACCGATGACTACTTGGTGGTTCAATCAGTCTACAACCCACATGGCCGTGTTACCCGTGTCGAGTATTTCTCACTCAGAGCTAATACCTGGAAAGAAATTGAGGCTATCCATTTCTCTTACAAGCAAACCTCTAATCATTTGGTTATAGATACCGGCTTGTTCCTCTACGGTGCCATTCATTGGTTGTCTTTTTGTTATGACATATCAATACATGTTATTGTCGCCTTTGATTTAAAGGACAGGACTTTTTCAGAGATACCTCTACCAATTGATTTTGTGTACGGCAGCTTTAAATTGTGTCTTTTGAGGGTACTTGGAGAATTGCTCAATCTATGTGCTGTGAGGAGTAACCATTCAGCAGAAATATGGACGATGAAAGAATACAAAGTGCAGTCATCTTGGACTAAGACTATTGTTGTGTCTGTTTGTGACTTTCCTACTAAATACTTCTTTCCAATGTGCACTACAAAAAGTGGTGATATTGTTGGAAGAGATGTCATATCTGTATTGGTGAAATGTAATGACAAGGGACAGCTACAGGAGCATCGATACTATGGTAATGGTCCTTGTACATCTCAGGTGGTTGTGTACACCGAGTCTCTACTTTCACTCCCTTGTGACAGTGAGCGAGCAAGCTGAAGAAGATGACTAACAATATCGAATAATAAAAATTAGGTTGTGAAATATTTTCTTGATATTCACGTTGGATTATGATTTATGAATTCTTCTGATATTATAAAGCATGAAAAAGTGATAGGCAGAATGATGAAACTGCTATTTCATCGTTATGTTCTGTTTTAAGTTTTTCTTCATCATGATGTTATTACCATGTTATTATTTGCAATTTATATCCTCCTACCCTTTCACAGGGTGTTTAGCTTAGCCTTTATAGTGAATTTATTGCATTGCTAGCATGATATGTAGCCAAATTTTAAGTTGGGACAATCAATTGATAGCAGACGACCCTATTGATATGAACTGGATACAACGTTACCATTATGGCGATGCCTAATTTAGTCTAAGCTACATGACAACATGTTGTGAAGTCAATAATATCAACCTTGGCTTCCATGCCAAATTGAAGGTGTTTATTTCTACATTCGAATCATGATTAATAATTAAATTACCATTACTTTGATAAAGACATACTTTATCAATATAAAGTTACACTTTTACTCCATGTATTGGCATGAACATGAAGTAGCCGAGCAATGAACCAGAGAGGCAGGTATTACTCTACCTATTTTAGTAGGCTGAAATGCTACACTAAATACTTACTAATAAATTTAAAGTGATTAATCTTTTATCTTTCATAATGACTACTTTATTGAAGAATATGAATTTTCTGGTCTGATTGTGTGTCTTTGGGCTTATGGAAAACGTATTATGTGGGTTCTAATATCACATTAATGTCAATGGAACCAATGGGGAGGTTTTGCCTCGGATGGTTCTTCTCTCACCCTTTATTTTCTACTTAAAGCTTACAAATTTGTAAACCCAGTTTTCCTGCTATTTCTACCATGAATATTGCAATGGATGTGTCAAAATTGGTCCTAGCTTAGGTATTGAAGTTGATGATCATGTATCCTTTAGGTAATTCATTTACTTGGTTTTGGTTTACCCATTTAGCTTTGGAGCATGTGATACAGAGAGGACTATCTTTTAAAAGAACCGGTTATTTACGTGTTACAGCAGCTTAGTAGTTAGTTCTTGATAGGTTTCTGGTTGGCATTATATCTTGTTTATGGCTTAGGCTTTTGTGTGGTTCTTATTGTGTGCTTTTTAAGAAGTTGTTTGTACTAAGGTTGATATGTTGTTAAATGTGTGTTTACCTGAAAATGTGCGCCATTTGCTTGAAGTAGGAATGTAATTGACAACAAATAGTTGTTATCTGTATCTCTTCCCTGACTCTTTCCTCTTCTTCCACTGGTGATTTAGTTAAAGGTGGAACATAATGCAGCCTAAATTAAAATCTTTCTTTTTGTGTCTTCTTTATGCATTTCTTAATTAACTCTTAGTATTAAGATCCAAAAGTTATTTCAGCATTCTTTAAAACAAATGAATGAGCAGGTGGTGCCTTTGGTTGTAACTTAAAATTTGCTAACGATCTTGTGTAAACAAAGTTGTGTTTTGTTGCTTGCCCAACTCTGCATCTTCTGAGTAAGCTTGTAATGTTTTCTTGTATTCTGACTGAGCATCACTTAATAGGCTGGTACTATTTTCTCAGTTGATCCAAAACCAATGGAGGTACAATGACTACTATCATAATGCAATGATTGGCTTTCTTTTCAACGATAGTTATACTAGTTTTATCATGTTCCCCTTTAGGGTGATTGGAATGGTGCAAGATGACCCATCAAATTTAGTCTTTTTTACTCGCCTTTGGCATGATTCATGATAGCCGGAGTCTTAGTAACTTAATTAATTATTAAGTTGATGAGCAATCATCTGGCTTTAGTAGAAAGAGCAAATGAACCATCATCAGCTTGTATCTTATTTTCTTTTCATGAACCTCGTCTCAATTAACTATATTTGTAGCTTTTGATCACTCTCCTCCCAAAATTAAAAATATATCGCCATTAGCTGAAGCACATGAGCTAATGGTTTACGGAGGATAAATTGGTTCAATTAGAATACATTGGAGAACATCCTTTTTGACAAACTTTTAAATTCTCATAAGCCTATATATAAATGAACAATAGGATCCAAGGAAACATGGATTTGCTTAAGCTATGGAGCAGATAAGTGAACGATTAAAATTTAGTAAATTAGGCATAAAAAGCAAAAATGAGAATTAGCCATACCTTAAAAGTGGTGCTTCATATCCTGCAAGACAGAATGAGCATGTGAAGTTAAAAGAAGATATTGGTTGAAGGGTAATAACTTTTCAAAAACCCTAGCTTCTCATAGTGATCGTCAAAGCAAAATAGCAATTTCGATGAGAAGTTAACCACAGATACACCAAAGTGAATTAATTAAACAAAAAGAGTAAAGTATCATCCTCTTTTATTGTTTCTATTTATAAATAGAACACAAGCATACATGGAATCAATCACAAGAATAACCATTGATTTGACAATGAGCCAAATCACAGGTTACAGCAGCAAAGGAGAAACAAAACTGTGTGGAAAAATAAAGAAAAAGTTCAATGTTTGGAAAAACAAAAAGTGTACCCTTTTATTTAAATCATTTTAAAATATTAAATATACATACATATAGTAAAATGATATAAGTTTATTCCAAAAAAAAAATTAATGTTTTCAAGGTAATTAATTAAAAAAAGTCCAAAAAAAAGTCAAATTACTCTTTTGAACTCTCTTTTATTTATATTATTTAATTATTTAATTTGATCTTTGTTTCTAAAATAATCAATTTGATCTTTTTTTTAAAATGTTCAATATCGGCATTCTATCTAATTTTAGTAATTCTGTTAGTCTCAATTTTGACAGAAGGACAATATTGATTTTTTTTTTAAATTAGAACATCAAATTGAAAATTTTAAAATTAGAGAGATCAAATTGAGTATTTTAAATAACAAAGGAACCAAATTGAATAATAATTAAAAAAATTAATTTATTGAACTAATTTATTGTTTTCTATTATTAAGATAAATTTGAATTTTCTTTTACCTACTCAATATTTTATTTTATTAAATAACTCATTCTTCTTCTTTTTGTGATAATTTTATTTTTATTTGTTTCTATTATGATCTTATTAAGATAATTAAGTTTTTTCTCGTTAATCTTTTTCAAAATTTTAATAATTTATTTTGAAGATTAGACTAGACCAATCAATTCAAATAATCTAACTGAAAAATGATTTGGTAATTGGTTCATTAATTTTAAAAACTTTTCTTATCTCAAAACCGGTAACAACTAGTTGAACTATTCGAAAATCGTAAAAAATATAGGGAAATAAAAAAAAATATATTTTTTTAGCTTTCTTATTGTTTTAGTCTAATTTAAAAGAATTTTAAGATAAATAAAAATATTTATTTAAAGATTGTACATAGGTATAAATTTTATCAATTATTATCCAATTTGGTCTGTATATTTTAAAATATAAATTTAATCTTTTAAATTTTTAAAAAATATTTAATGTTGTTCCTCCATTTGATTTTACTAATATTGTTAGTGTTAATTTAGACGAAAGTAACAATATTGAACACTTTAGAAGAATGGGTGAGGAAATGGACCCAATGTTAGAGGAATTGAGACAACCAATATTGATAGCGAATGTTTTAATATTTGTTCAAAATTTAATGGTTTAGCTATGTTAAACCATTGGACCAATATTAATAATAATAATAAACACAACATTATAATTTTATAATACTAAAACCAAAATAATTTTATGATGTAAATTTATCTAAAAATTATCATTAAATTGAAAATTCCTCTCAAACATATAAATCATATTTATAAAAAAATATTAATTAAAAAATATTTAATACTACATTCATATATATTAAAATTGACATTATATATTTTTAAACTATACAAACACAAATTGATTGATTACTTTCTTAGTGATCTTCACTTTTGACAAATGATCTAAACAATATATATAGTTATAACTCAATGATTGAATCAATAAAAATTATGTTTTATATAAAACTATTGATGATATAATAGTTTGTATAAATTATCGTATTATAATCTAATCTCTTTCCATAAATACTAACAATTATCATCAATGATCAAAATTAAAACACACAAGTCATGAGTTTTTTTTAAGTCACAATTCTTTTATGTTGATAATCTATGCATGATTATAATGTCCAACTTTACTCTTCTCGTTCTCAAATAAAAATGACATTCTTGCTATATATTATATATAATTTGTTAAATTTTACTTCCATAATATTATTATTAAAAAATAAATGTCTCACTATTTTATAATTTAAGGATTTATTTATTTTTTATTGAGAATTAACTTTTTATATATATTCATTTTGGTTTTTTTTTAATCTAAGTTAAATGTAGTTTTTGAAAACCTTCGAATGAGATTTTGATTTGACGCTTAAGTAAATTTAGGTCATTTGTATAAAATATTAAGGTAGAAATCATTTATGGTATGTGAAATTTTGTTACTTTTACTTTTTTTTTATAGGATTCACAAGATTAATTGAGATAATATAAGTATTTTTTTTACGATAAAATAATTATTTTTTTGCATGAGAATCAAAAATTTTGAATTATCTCCTAGTTGTAGATTTGGACCTTCAATGTTAGGCTGAGTGTTTGTGACCATTCTAGACCTATCGGGCCTAGATTGAGTCAGGTCTAGAATAATAAATCCCAAGTCCATAGTTTGTGGTCACATGAGTTTTTAACTTGTCTATGTTTATTGACATCTGATTGTGCTGGATTTGACCTAAGTCAAGTCTATAATAGTAGCACCTTAAATTGGTAACTTATGATGATAAGACATATTGATTTGTTGATATTTTATTGGAAGTTTGGGTTAGATCCAGAATTCATTTTAATATAAAATTCATGTCTAAAATTAATTTTGATATACATTTTGATTAAGTTGAACAATTGAAAATCAGTTTTATCCAAGTGTCTGACTGTGGTCAAATATTGCCCGGAATCAATGGATTTAATGGAGGAAAACCATATTGTTTGGTCTTCCGTTGAAGGCACCCAACTGAATGTTGTCTACAAGTGCACAAGAGGTAGGGATACAAAACTGTTTCCTTCTTATCTTAAAAGAAAGAATTAGAAAGTGTCACATGACAACTTGTCTCCCTGTCTATTTGAAAACTTTCTACCCCATGCTGGAGATTGGGAACATTTGGGCCTCTTTCTATCTTTTTAGTTTGACTTTTTCAAAAGAACAAACAGATGAAACAAATATTAAGGTTACAAGTTTCAACTTTGAACACATTTTTTTCCCCCTTTTTATCTTCTGGCCTTAACTAAAAGTTGGAGATATAATATCTCCCGCAAGTTGGGAACTGAAAAATGTATATAGGCTTTTCAAGGTGCACAGGACATGGATCATGGGTGTTCGGCCCAAAAAAGGATTTGTAGGGGTTTGGGTGTCATTATCGATAGCACCCTCACAATATCAACCTTGTATATATGGCATATATAACTTCAATAATGCTACTATGGTTACCTCTTATTTGGTTCCGAAGATTTTATATATAATTTTTTTAGAAATTTCAAATAGTATATAAGATTTCAGTGTTGAGTTACAATGTTTTGGCTTTTGCTGATAAATACGATATCTCTGTTTTGTTTTTTTTGAAAAAGAAAATTCATGTTAGGATATTATTATAAAGAATAATGTTAATTTGATTATCTTTTTGAGTATTATTAACTGAAATCATTAAAAATTAAAAATTACAAACGATTCAGAAAAAATTCATTAAATAAAAATAAAATTATACAAAATTATAATTTATAATAAATATTAATCAGCAATAAAAAAAATCTCATAAAAAAGAGTAAGAAATAATCTTGCTGGCCTCCTTCAATTTAAAAAAATGAGACAGGCACATAGTATTAAGAAAATACTACCGATGACTGACGGTGCAACAGTGGGGCTGATACGATAATTAACAACAAATAAATAAGATATGATAATTATGATGAGTTGTGTTTAACAATACATGAAAATAAGATAAACAAATAAATAATAAAATCTTGGAAAAAATCACATTATCGTGCTAATTTTTTTTCTTTTATTTGAGTTTGAGCTAGATAACATTATTAAAGATGGTAAAGTTTATATTAAGTTAAAACGATACTTTTAACTGATTTCTTTAGTCAGTAATAAATTTATTTGAATTAGAAATTATTAATCTAAATTTATTTATATTATATTTCATCGTTAAGTTAGAAGAGAAAATATTAAAGATTAACCGATTATATATATAAGAGAAATTAAAAAAAATCAATAACAACTAAATAATAATAGCTTGAAAAAGTTACATATTCATAATAAATTTGTATAAATTGGAAATTATAAATCTAACTCTCTTTTTTTATTATCCAAATTGCATTTGCGAGTTGTATTTTAGAAAATTTAAGATTATTTTAATTATTAATTTACAATTTAATTATGATGACTTTTATAATATATTTATATGTATTTAATATGTACTGTGTTTTTAAAATTTAATAATCAATTCAATTTAAATTGTAAAAAATATATAAAATTTAATATTGTATTTAAATTTAACCATATATTTATTTATTTAAAAATCTATGCGATTTAAATCACAGACAAAAAGTGTCTTTTAAGTCTTAACTCAAAGCGAGGCGGTGGTATGTATGAGAATGATGTGTGTGTGGAGGCACGTGTAAGACACGCAAGGCAGTGCATGTGCATTGACACCACGCGACGTCACGTGCCTACTTGATGTGGTGGCTCCAATTTTATTTTCTTGCTGGCTAAATTCTCTCTGTCAATGATACAAAGCGCGTGTAATATTATTTTCAAAATATTAAATAATATTTTTTATCTTACAAATAATATAACATTAGTTCAATTACTAATTTTATATTTTATTTTACGATTTAGTCTATGTAACTAAAAATTATATATTTTAATTTTTATATATGTATTTTTATTTTTCTTTTAATTATTATTTTCAATTATTTTTTAATTCAGTTAGATAATATCATGAAAAGATTATAATAGTTAAACCAATCATTATTAAGCTTGTTGAAATTGTGTTTATTAATATTTTTTTTAATTTAATAATTACCAAGAAAAATTTAACCACTTTATATTATGGGTGTATAATTTATTTTCTTACTTTCATCTATAACAATATAATTTACCACATGAATTAAAATAAAACTAAAGTTTCATGTATAAAATACATGTAACATTTCGTATACATGAGCAATTAAACGTATCATATTTATTTCTTCCTTTTACTTCAAAATTCACGTAACAGTGTTGATTGATTACACGCTTTTTTTTTTTCTTTAGGCTTAATTACGTTACGCCCTTGAATTTCATCACGAATAGTCAAACACGAATGCCATTTTTATCTTTGAAAAATTATAACTAATACGAATACAATTTTAGGAAAGATAACTATTTTTTATATAGATTTATTCCATTAAGTACATGCTAATTCAGTTTTTTTTTAAGGAATGATAATTTATTTTTTAAATTTTATTTAAAATTTTAAAAATAAATAATTATTTCTTAAAATATATGTTGAGTAGATATACTATAAAATAATATACGAAAATACGAGAGATGTTTTTTTTGCAAAAAAAATCTTAATTTCCTTCTTAAAAAGTACTTATCCAATTAAACAATAACACATAAATACATGAAGTACGCAATTATTTTTTATTTTTTATTACATTAACCGTCGTATATCATATTTGTTTATTTTTTTATTATGTAATTTGTTATAAAAAATAAAATAAGTATAATTTCTTTTTTTATCTCTTTTTATTATGTACCTCATTTGACAATTTCAAATGAATATACCTTCATAGTAAAGGATAATGTTATTTTTTTTTATAATTTTTACTGTTTTGTGAAAAAAATTATATAAAAATAGATATGTTTAATGTTTTAGAAACTTAAAAAAAATACATATTGTAGTTTTTAAAATTATAATAAATAGTTAAAATAATTTTTAAAATTAATAAAGCAACAAAATAGTTTTTAATAATTTATACATTATCAATCAATTTTGTCATTAAAATTGTAATAATTGATTTTTGAAATCAATTTAGTCATTGAAATTATAATAACCAATTAAATTGGTCCCTAAAATTAAGACTTAATTTTAATTTTTACTTCATAAATTTTAAAATTACAATTTTATCCTTGATTTTTCTCCCCCATATTTTGATTAGAAAGATATATAATTTTGCAAAATTTCTCCCCTGATTTTAAATTTTACGCATTTACATAAAAAAAAATGTATGCATTTTGTCCCATAAAATACAATTAAGTGAATAAAAAATGATAAAAATGTTAGAATTAATACTTTTATTATGGTTGTCTTTGGCAACTACTTAAGTTACTAATCCATTTAATATATTTTTGTTAGTTATACTTTTGTTCTTTTAAGTATGTATTTATATTTGTATGAAAAATATTAAATATTAAGATAATAAATTTATTTATTAACTATTTTATTTTAATTATATAAATTTATAAACTATAAAAATTTATTTATTTTATTAATAAAATTATATACATCTTTTTCTCACTCGTTATTTGAAGGGTAGTTATTGAGAAATAAAAATATTTAACAAATAAATTTATAAGATATTGTATAATTTGAGTAATAATTATTTTTATATAGTTTAATAAATAAATCTATATATTTTATAAATTTATATAATTAAAATAAATTTATTTAAACAATACATTTAAATATTTTTTATATACTAAATATATACAGTAAAAAAAGTAAAAATATAATTAACATGTTTATATATTTAAACTAAACAAGCCAAATAAACTAATAGTTTGATGGTTATAGAGAATGAATAAATACGGGTTCAAATATCTACTCTAAAACTTTTATCGATTTTTAGAGGTATAATTATAATTGTAATCATGGATAAATTTGTAAAAATAAAAATTAAAAATAGATAATATAATTTATGAAATTATATAAATTTAGAGTAAAAATGTGTAAAAAAAATTATCGACAAATTTTATGAAAATTTAAAGTTATAAGATAAAAGTATAATATTTTTTTATTTTAAGGACTAATTTGATTAATTATTAGAATTTTAATGACTAAATTAATTAATAATTTATATTTTTAAATATTATTTTATTATTTTATTTATTTAAATAATTAATTTGATCATTATCTATCATTTAACTAAAAATAATAATTATTAATATACAATTTTAATATTTTTTTATTAATTTATTAATTTTTTGACTAACTTAACTAATTATTATAATTTTATAACTAAATTGATAATTAAAAAACTTTTATAAAAAAAAATTAAAAATCATTCTTAATAAAGGAAATTTCCTCTCCATCAGTGTCCTGAGTTTAAATGTCTAAATCACACAAGATGTTTTTCTAAAGGTTGTTTGGATTTTAGTTAAGAAACTCAAAAGTATTATTATCCTAAAGTAATATTTTTTTTATTGTGTATTGGAATTCTCAACTTAATCTAAACATTGCGAGGCAAGGAAAACTTTCAAGTTAAAGAATATTGGAAAAAATAATTATTTAAAAGATACAAATGAAGTACCAAACTACCAACTTGGTAGATGTAACACCTTAACATATTTTACTCAGTCAACTCTTTAAAATTTAGAATTTTTACATATAATCAAATAGTAAATATCAGCTTAAAATATATTATTTGTTTCCAGTCTTATTGTACAAATTAATAGTTGTCTTTTATCTTTAAAATTTTATTTTGATATTTTAATTTTAAAATTTGTGTTAATATTATTTTTTTAAACAATGATATTTTTTATTTTAAAATATAATTTTAAATAATTTTTTAACTGGTTCAATAGACAAAATTTGTCACATTAATTTTATTTATATGAAAACTATAAAACTCAATTAATATTTCAATAAAAAATGTTAAAAGATGAATATAATAGTGTAAAAAGTAACTTACATATGGAAAAAATTGATATTAGATTTTTTGGTTATTCGAAGAAATTCACTTTTAACACGATTTTCATCTTTTATGTTTTTTTTAAATACTAATTAGATTTATAGTTTCTAAATAGATAAATATAATTATAATTTTTATATTTTAAATTAATAAAAAAAGTTTAAAATCGTGAAAAAAACATAATTACTATTTTGAATGGATGACCCTACTTCAAAATTGACGGTTAAAAGATTAAAATCAATATCTTCAAAAATCAAAATTAATATTTTCAAAGATAAAAAATCAAAATATTTTTTTATAATAAAATAAAATACCAAAAATATATCATAATTTAAGTGATAGTACATGTTTTGTGAGAATGTCTTTCCTAAATTTCATTCTGAATGTATGTATGGAGTGATCTCTATAAATGATTGATGATGTTCACTCCACACAAGATGTGTTATTGCATAGACTCTGACAATTAAATTAATTTATTTAAAGATTAAGGTGATGGTATGATTAAAATAATAAATTTAAATTTTATTAGAAACTAAAAATATCAATTAATATAAAATTTTTAAATGACAAAAGGTAAATCAATATAAAATTAAAAAAAGTAATCGAAGATCAATATGTATTCACTTTAACCTCTAAATACAAGCTACACTTAAAAAGGGAAAATGAATCCTATGCATAAAAAATTACATATATGCAAATACACAATCAAAGAATTATTTTGTTTATATTGTAAATATTATACAATACATTAAATAAAGTGAAATAATTAACTATCAATTATTATTTTAAGTGTATAAAATTCGTATACTTAACTATTTTATGAAAATTTAAAATTAATATATAGATAAAAATTATGAAAAATATTATTTTATTAAATTTAATATTTAATAATTTATTTCGTCTCGTATTTGTTTGACAAAACCTAAGCTAATATATATACATATATGTGAGAAAGAGAGCGAGAAAATATAGAATAATATAATTTTATATAGTTATTTAATAATAAATTAATATATAATAAATTTATTGATTTTTATAATAATAAATTTATAAATTATATTAATAATAATTTATAATCAAATAATAAATTAAAATTATTTATTATTATTATTAATTCATAACTATTAAATTTCGTAGATATAACACTTCTCTCACCTTTTTATTATATGGAAAATAGATCTACTTGTTTTAAAAATAAGTATAATTCCTTATTCAAGAAAAATTGAAGAAACAAGTTATTATTGGAATAATCCCTTCTCATATATATATATATATATATATATAATTTATCCGGTATAAATTTCTCAATTTATTTTCGGGTCACCTTCTCGTCTGCATCCTCCATTAATTTAATCATAAATGAGTAAGTGATGTACCAATTACTATCAACTATGAATTCACCCAACCTTATCCAAGTACAGTTTCCCATGTAAAAAATTTACAATAAAAAAAAGTATATTACACTCTTATCATTTTTGAAATGTGCGTGCATCCATGCAGTTGTGCTTCGCCTTAATAAATATAAATGATCTCTATTTTTTAAAATATTTATTTATATTAAAATAAACTTAAATGAAATATAATTTAAAATGATTCATTTGATTTTTATAATTATTCTTATTTTATATGATTTTTTAGCAATTTATTATCACACGAAAATATTAATTATTTTATATCCCTAGATTTTTTTTATAATATTAGCATTAGAGATAAAACATAATTTTTATGTATGTATACTAAATATTTAAGTTTTCTTGGCATAAATATATTTTAATTATACTTTATTATTTTTATAACCTTCATTATTAATAATCAATTTTAAATATTTTATTTTTGAGTAATATTTTAAAAGTTATAATAAAGATTAAAATAATTTTATTATTGATTTTGAAATTTCATTTAAAATCTTCATTAGATCTTTTAAAATTTAATTGAAATAATTGAACGTGTAGATTTTGTTCACCATTTAATAATAGATTGTCATATAATTGAAACTTAATACTCTTTACAATAATTACTTAAAAAATTACACATAAAATAATTGTTAATTAATTGAAAGCATAAAAATATTTAATAATGTGTTAAAATTGAATTCTATCTTTCTAAGTTGATGAAATTAATTTTAAAATTCAAAGTTCCTTATCAATTATGTTGAGAACTATGGTAGATTTTTTTTATAAAGACTTATTTATATTAAAATAAACTTAAATATAACACATCTTCATTTTTAAAAGCAACATATCTTCGTCTTTGAAAGAAGAGAAAATATATTTTAAAATAAAAAATGTAATCATCTCATAAAAAAAGTGTAATTTACTTTAAAAAAAAAAAACGGTAGAATGAAAAAAAGAGTGGCAAATATGTCCTTTTGTAATACCTGTCGTTTTAAATCAGAGTCAGCTTCGAATTATAATAGCTAAAATTATTTCCCAGACAGTATTGTTTCCTTTATTATGTGTCTCTGTTTCAGAACTTATACATACACCACACCCTTCTTCAACTTGGACTACATTACATGTTCTCTCTGTCTCTGTGATTCTCTCTTTTATTGAGATCTGAAACCCTTCGTTTCTCACCCTCAATTCTCGATTCCTACATCTTCGCTTTCTGCACAAAAATAGAAAAGAAAAAAGAATCTTAGTTTGCTCTCAAATCTCCACCATTTTTATTTTTATTTTCTTTCTGTGTCTCTGCTTATTATTATTTTTTATTCATACGTACCCTTTAGCTGCGTTAGTGATCATCGCCAAAAGATTAGTTTTTTCCGCTGAGTCTGAGCTTAATTGATTAGAATAACTCATTGTCCAACGTGATCTGTAACTGGGGCATTTACAGCTACGTTTTTTTTATACTTATGCCAAATTGTCTACGTTGTTCTTGTTTCCTCTTCCGAATTCTCTGTGTCTTATACTTTGCTGTGTAGTTCACGTTCCTTTGTTACAATCGCAGTTACTATTGTAGCCGCCAAATTTTACTGGGTCTGTCTTCATATGATTTTGCCTTAAAGTTCTTTTCCCCCCCTATTTTGTCCAATTCTTTTTTTATTATTGCATTTTGATCACCCACCCTCTCGTGATCCGGGGATTCCAGTGCGATTTTAAAGTAACTGGAAGTGGGAGTTTGGTGATCTGAATTTGAGTTGCGGTTGAGGGGGTTGTTTTATGCTTAGTTTCCAAGATGCCGCATGATCAGAGAAAAAAGGTGAAGTTACCCGATCAACATCCTTACTCTTGAGATAGAGATAATCTCTTTACATTCTCTCTTTCTCCATCAAATATCCAAATACATGATATGATGGCTGCTTATTCACTGGAAATCACCTATCATTTTTTCTGCTTTAACTTTCCTTTTATGTTTAGGGTTTGGACAAGTTCTATATTGCCTATGGAGGGCCTAACACAACCCTCCTCATTTTAGCCAGATCTGGTACTAACTATGAAATTATAGGCAGAGTTTGGTTTTTGACCAAGATAAATGACATTGTGTGATCTATGGAGTTGATCTCACCTAGTGAAATAACATGTTGTTGCTATTGTTATAACTTACCTTTTATGGATAATACTCTCAGTTCACTTTGGGCTTCCCTTTTTCTCCCTCTTATCAGTTACAAATAAATCGTGCGCAAACATTTTCTATATTTGCTTAGTCAGTAATTCTCTGCCAATTTCTTATTTATCTATTTTCCCCTATTTATTTTCTTTATTAAATATCATTTTTTCATGAACAAGATTCAATGGATATTTTCTGTCAAACAACCATCAATGTATATATTTTAAATTAGAATACATATTCTTGATAGTGGCTTAATCTCTTAGTTTACTCTCTTTAAAAATGACACATGTTATGCCTAATTTCTCCCTCTCTCTGTTTTACTTTTAAATTCAAGTTTATCCGAATAAATTATGCATATCTATTTTATAAGTTTAAACATTTTTCCCTTTTAATTTAAATTTTTTAGATTTTATCTGAATGAATTATGCATATATTCTATAATTTAATAATTTTTTATTTTAATTTGTATTTTTTTAAAATTTACCTAAACTTAAGAATACCTGTGCAATATTTTGGATACTTGTTAGTACAACCAGAATAAGTGTCCTGTGTTTCGTTGTGTTGTTTTAGCTTTCTTTTTAATTTATTTTCTTTTTATCCTTATAAATTCAATTATAAATATTGGATTTAAAAGCTCTAGAAAAGAGGATTTTCTTTATTGTTAGAGGAATGAGTCTCATGTACTGTTGGTGATTTAATTAAATCTCATGTATAAATTAACTACTGTGACGTTCATTGTCTAAAAGTTTTTAGCCGGTTTTATTCTTCTCTGTTTATGGTTGGACACAAAACTTTAGATGCTGAACTTGCAACTTTCATGTATAAAATATATATGGAGCCTCATTCTTGTTTCTTCCATATCTTATGTACATGTGTTGCAGCAGCTCATTTAAATCATGACTATGGCTTTGCTTGCTATATGCACAAAGTCTAATTTGTTGTGTTTTATGCAGTCATCTGTAGATGTAGACTTCTTTACAGAATATGGCGAAGGGTGTAGATACAGAATAGAGGAAGTAATTGGTAAAGGAAGCTATGGTGTTGTTTGCTCTGCATATGATACACACACTGGAGAAAAGGTTGCAATAAAGAAAATCAATGACATATTTGAACATGTTTCTGATGCCACCCGCATTCTTCGTGAGATCAAGCTTCTTAGACTCTTACGTCATCCTGATATTGTGGAGATCAAGCATATTTTGTTACCTCCTTCTAGAAGGGAATTCAAAGATATATATGTTGTTTTTGAACTTATGGAATCTGATTTACATCAAGTCATCAAAGCAAATGATGATTTGACTCCAGAGCATTACCAGTTTTTTCTCTATCAGCTTCTTCGAGGCTTGAAATATATACACACAGGTTATGATCTTCATATTTAGCTAGTTTTTATTTCTAGATTTCCTTATGTAGCTTTTTCATAGTTAATGTTTTGTTATAAGAACTAGTTGCTAAATTGCATGATCATTGTGGCTGATTTTAAATTTTTTAATGGGCTTGTAGCAAATGTTTTTCATCGAGATCTAAAGCCAAAAAATATTTTAGCAAATGCTGACTGCAAACTGAAGATTTGTGACTTTGGTCTTGCCAGAGTGGCCTTCAATGATACGCCAACTGCTATATTCTGGACAGTAAGAATCTTTCCTCCGAAATACTCACCTTGAGCATAGCTCTCCTTGACTCCTCCGGTCATCATGTGTTGCTTATGCCCACTTGTTTCCTCACAGGATTATGTTGCAACAAGGTGGTATAGGGCTCCTGAGTTGTGTGGATCCTTTTTCTCCAAGGTTCAATATCTGTTACTACTTTTATCCTGGATCACTGCTCTCTTTATCTCATATTTATTACTGGTTGGAATCTAAAAATTTGGGCTCATTGCTTTCTTCCCCCTCCCCCTCTCTTTGTCTTTCTCGTGTCTTTCCTCAAGCAAATATGCCAGCACTCCAGGAATCTCTTTGAATTTTGTGTTTTGTATTATTTATTTATTTATTATTATTATCTGTAATGTTGATGCCACGCTATAGATCTTGGTCCTACAAAACTTGACTTCAGGATTTTATTTTTATAAAATTATCCAAGGCTATTTTTTAATTGCTGATAACAACTTATAAGGGTTAGAAGTTAAACATAAAAAAGAACCTGTGTTGAGACTATGACTTATTTTATCCCTCCAAGGACACCTATTAATGTTTGTTTCATATGCTAACATGTTCCAATTGAGTGTGTTTGATTGCACACTTACATCATTATTGGTTTTGTACTGTTCACTTTTTGGTCAAATAAAAAAAATAAGTTGCTAGTGTTTGTGAAATGAAGATGGATAATGAATGTGGTTATAAACTTTTCTCTTCTCTTTTCAGTATACCCCAGCTATAGACATATGGAGCATTGGCTGCATTTTTGCAGAACTTTTAACTGGAAAACCTCTTTTCCCAGGGAAGAATGTTGTCCATCAAATCGACCTCATGACTGATTTTCTTGGAACACCATCTCCTGAAGTCATTGCTAGGGTCTGTTGTTCAATTGCCCATCCTTTTAGCTAATTTGTGTGCTCAAGTATTTTATTACTTAATAGTTAATACAACCTTGGTAGTATATTGGCAGGTACGAAATGAGAAAGCTCGAAGATACTTGAGCAGCATGCGAAAGAAGAAGCCAGTTCCTTTCTCCCAAAAGTTTCCTAATGTAGATCCCCTTGCTCTTCGTGTGTTAGAAAGAATGTTGGCATTTGAACCCAAGGATCGACCTACTGCTGAAGAGGTTGAATTTCCATCCATCTGCTGTTAACTTTCCATACATACATCATGTTTAATTTTAATGGGAATATTGTGTATGATATAATTAGGCACTAGCAGATCCATATTTTAAAGGCTTGGCCAAGGTTGAGAGAGAGCCTTCTGCCCAGCCAGTTACCAAGATGGAATTTGAATTTGAGAGACGCAGAATAACAAAGGAAGATGTGCGAGAGCTTATATACCGAGAGATTCTGGAGTACCATCCAAAGATGTTAAAAGAACATCTAGAGGGAGAAGAGCCGACAGGATTCATGTATCCAAGGTATTATTATCCAAACCGGCACCAAAATTTTGTTTCACTTCTCATTCTTTTGCTTGAGTTCGAACACTTGCTGGGATATTTTAATTCTACATTGTTGGATATTTCTCCTGGTATTGGTTATTAAATAATAACACTTAATAAATTTGGTCAAAATTTTTGTTTTACGCTTTAACTCATTTCATAAATAGGTGTTTGAAGGATTTCTTCTTCTCTACTTCTGGTTCTGCATTTTTGCTTTCTTCTAATGAATTCCCTGTTTATCATAAGAGAGAATTTGATTGTTACTTGTGTGCCATCCAACATCTTCTGATAGAAGATTATGTTTTCTTCTCCATCTAACATCTGCTTAAGTTGCTCTGCTCTAGATCCTCAAGTATCTTAAACATTTCCTTTGGATGCTTACTTTTTTTAGTGTTGTTAATAAATACTCTTGAAAACTTGACCTGGACTTTGCATTTGTTGAAATACAAGTTTAACTGAAATTTCATGGTTTTATGGGCTTGTAAATTTGCAATCCTACTTTATTTAGCATGTTAGTTCAGCTTTTGTTTCTCCCTTCTTTTTCTAACACGTATTTTGAATAGTGCTGTGGACCACTTCAAGAAGCAATTTGCATATCTTGAGGAGCATTATGGAAAAGGTGGAACTGTTACACCACCTGAGAGGCAACATGCTTCATTACCCAGGTATCCTAATTTTTGTTAATGTTTCTGGAAAATGTGGCTTTCTTCTTTGGCTATTGCTCTTTTATCTTGTCATCACACCCATTCATCCGCTCTTGAACTGTGCCAACAGTGCTGATTTGAGACTGTAAATGCAGGCCATGTGTGTTGTATTCAGATAACTCGAGACAAAATGTGGCTGTGGTTGCAGATGATCTCTCCAAGTGTAGCATCAAAGAAGTTGAGAAGCCAGCCATAGATAGAACTGGTGGTATTCCAATGACCAGGCTTCCTTTACAAGCTCCTCAAAATATTCAAGGTGTGATGACTGATGGTACTATGTATTTTGATTCATTTCTCTTTTTCTTTTTTCCTTTCTGCTTCTCATATGTGCACAGCAGGCATTATTTTCAAAGAGTGTTGTGCTCATTGTTGAGGCTTGTTACATTTTGATTCATCCTTCTTTGAACCAATAAGAAGTAGTATGTTTCTGGTTGTTGGAACTTGTTTGTCCTTCTTCTGGCACATGATGGGAATTATGTGGGAATGACTGAAAGCAGCAGGACTTGTATTAATTACATAGAGATGTGGATTTCTTAAGATTCTTTTAATGATTTATTTTTGGTTAAATTACTCAGTTGGTCACTAAACTATTTGAGAATTTTCAAGTAGGTCCCCTAAATTATTATTTTTTATTGGGTCCCTAAAGGCTAAACTAAAAAAGTAGGTCCCTGGAGTTAGTTTCTGACGGCATGAAACCACAAGAAACTGATAATTTATGGTGGTTTTTAAAATCCTAGGAACAATTAAAAAAATAGTTTAAGGACCTACTTGAAAAATTCTTAATAATCTAGGGACCAATTGAGTAATTTAACCTTTATTTTTTGGCATAATATTCTTTGTTATAGGTCCGCATGAACACATCTAAAGGCACATCCACTAGAGAATTGTCTATAGAATGGGTTATAGAAGATGGTGATATTACAGATCTTGAATTTCATAGAGAATTCCATGTTACTATTCTGTTCTCAACTCTATACATTTTATTTTCTCCCTTACACCTCTTCTATATGCACATCTTTACATGTGAGATTTATTTCTAGATGCTTCTGTTGAGTTGATTTTAAATTTGCTTCATTTTGTTGCGGTTGATATGCTTCAGGCGTTGCTGCACGGCCCGGAAAAGTTGTAGGTTCAGTGTTGCGGTACAACAACTGTGGGGTAGCAGTGACAGCGGAGGCTGAGCAGCGGAGGATGGGCAGAAATCCATCTGTTCCAGCCAAGTATAGTGCTCCAAGCTGTTCATATCCAAGAAGAAACCCAAGCTGTAAAAGTGAGAGGGCAGAAGAGGGGATTGAAGGTGCTAATGGACTTCAGACGAAGCCTCAATATGTAGCACGAAAAGTGGCTGCTGCTGCTGCTCAAGGCGGACCTGGTGGTAGTTGGTATTGATTTTGGAAATGTTGAATTTGTGGCCTGCAACTGCTTTGTGCTAGAATATCATGGTTTCTTGTCCCATACGGAACCAGACCAATCATCTGAATTGAACAAAGATACCATTGCCAGCTATGAAATGGAGGGAGAGCTAAAGGGATTAGTATCTAAAAAAGTTCAGCTCCTAGCTGATGTTTTATTAGTCTTACAATTTGTTTCACCAATTTGAAGTTTGGAAGATTCAACAAGGTGCAATTATGATTTACTTGCTCTCTGTTCATTAATAACAGAGCGAAAGATGCCAAAGCATGAAATGATTGCAGTGCAGCTGCTGCTACATATAAGTCTCCGAAACAATGATATTGTAGTTTTCTAACCTATTGGCTTGTAGTAAAAAAATCACTTCTTTTTTTCCGTGATGTCTCTCTGAAGCTTATTTAGAAGCTAGATTTGGTCTTAAAAAAGAAGCAAACTCAGCAAATACAAATTTTATTAAGGTCTAATGGCACTGGTAAAGAAATCAATCAATCAATAAATTTTTTTTATTATAAATTATGTTGGGATGCATTGAAAATTTTGGGAGTATATTAATAATGTTATTTAATAAAATCTTTATAAATGTCTTTAGATATTGGATAAAATTTGCCATTTATTTAGGAAATTTTCTCTCATAATTCTACTTGTTTGTCTTGTCTTCTATGGAAAAAATTCAATCCAGTTCTTCCGATGTTTTTGGTACTATTTTCTAATTAGAAATGGAGTTTTACTTTAATAATTTATGTAATAAAAGTTTGTATTAAATATCAACTTAGATTACCAAGATTATGTATTTATGACACTATCAAAACTACACTCGTGAAATTGTATCCAAGTTTTTTGTCGGTTTTTTATTCGGCCTGCAATTTGTAGTTTCTTCAGGAGATCAGGTTGAGGCAGCTGGTTCTCTTCCAATCTTTACCTTTTCTTTTTAGATTTTTACTAGCCGTGGGAAGGATTTATCTTTCTTACTTTGCCATAACAAATGTATTCATTCTGGCAGTAAATATTCTTCACTCATGTTACCTTTTGTTTTGTCCGCTGTACATGTCCTTTTTTGATTCATTTCACACCACAAAGACAGAGGATGTAATTGAGATATAGGCAACAACGGTTTTGTTTTCCTCGTTGTTACAGAGAAATGCGTGAAAATATCATTTCAACTCGATTCATTGAATGACCGCATTTTATGGTGGAATGTCGAACACATTGTGCACTCAACTTCCAAAGATCACGCGTTATACTAAGCAAGTGAAAAGTGTTATATTTATTATATGGACCATTGGTCAATTTAACATTATTATATACCGAATGAAATAATACAAGTTATAAGGTAAAATGATACATCACTGTCACATTTCATATGGAATCGTTGTTATTCGTCCAAAATATTCTAAATTCTATTACCTCCTATTATGAAGTCGATGGGAAATTGTTTTTCCTTCCCTTTCCTTTTTTTTTAGTTCTAGCACTATATTATTATTGGTTTTACACCCACCTTCTATTAATGATGTCACTCCCATCGAAGTAAGAGTCATCAGTGTAAACTGAGTCCTTCATGGAATGCTCGCCAATCATAGCCGTGTAATGAAGCAATTCGATAATAACTAAGTTTGCATCACAGCTGAAAATAGTTTTGACTTAAGTTTCTTGTCCCACATTGAAAATACAAGAAAAGACTTCACCAGCGGGTAGCAATAGCTTACATTCACCAATGTAGAGCAGAAGATTTTTCTCCCCAACTCAACATGGAATAACTATTACAAGATGTGTGTGTATATTTTTATGAACAAATTTCACGAGGCATTGTAGTGCATGCACACTTTTTTAATTTCTTTCTTTTTCTTATTCATCTAAAATATCTTTTTAATTTTTGCTTATTTCTCCTTGACCAAACATACTGAAAAAATGTTGAATGTGATCATGTAGGGTCTTATCTATTTATTTTCTCCTCTTTTTACTTTCTTCTTTGCTCTCCTTTTACTTTCATTTTCTCCTTTCTTTTTTTATGCATTCTGGAACCTTGGTAAGTGAGCACCTTTTCAGAAAAGAAAATGGAAAAATTGATGAGGTGGAAATCAAAGTCAATTCAGCGATGGAGATTGAACTATCTCTATCTCCCTTTCATTCAAGGAATAAAACCTTGTTATAAATATAAACATTTTTTCTCGCCAATTATTAGACCATATGCCAGTTAGTGTGACTCATCCACTTGATTGCTTGGATATGACAACTAAAACATTGCAGTTTGTGCTTTGTATGTAGAGTTAAATGCTTAAGGCTCAATGTTAGTATGTTACAAATACAATAACATTTGGGATGAATCTTGAATGATCACAACGAATATTCCCATTTCTGGTGTACAAAATGGGTAGCAGTCATGAACAATAATGTAATAATTAGCCCCAGCGTGGACAAAACTTAAGTATTTTAAATAAAATAAAGTTTTATTTAAATATTTGACACAATTTTTTAATGTTAATCTTTATAATACACCGATGAAAATTAAATTCTAGTTTTAATGAAAAATAATATTTTGTGAAGGACTTACTGATTTTATAAATAATTAATTTTTGTTGAAATTTTGATTAGTTACTTTTAGTAAAAAAAAAATTGTCTCAATTATATTTTTATCATGTACGATCAATTATATTTTGTTATGTACAAAACTCGAAGTGAAAACTATGTATTAAAATATTTAAGCCCAGTTACACTTGAATTAACATAACACTAGTTAATTAAAATATAATACAAAAAACACTTGTAACAGGATACTTATAAATTTGGTAATTTTTATTTATAGTTGGAATCACATGAGAATGACAATATATCCATCCGTATACTCCAAGGGGCCTCGGGGCCCATGTGACAACCTGATTCTTGTAACTTGCAATACACAAATAAGAAAATTGCCACTGCTATAATTAACAAAATGCTAGTGAACGCGAATTAGATTAGGTTTCTTGAAAGGGTCAAATGCCACTTAAAGGATGATGTACGAAGGAACAAGTGTTACGATGTTTGCTGCTGGTTGGTTAATAACATAATCATGATCATAAGCTGACCAGAAACTTTTATATGTCTATAAGCTATCATGCTTTTATCCAATAAATGTTTCGTGATAAGATTATTAGGTGGCAAACTACGCATCATTTTGTCATTAATTATAGCCAACGATTTTGGATTGAGAATTGAGATATAGATGCATGGTAGGATTTCAAAGTGTAGAACACTAGAACTGAACGTAGACTAAATACAAATCGAATAAGGATAGTTTTAATCTTTTACTAGAACATCTTCTGACATATATTCTTATTTATTAAATATTATATTATTTAATATATATTTTATCTCTTAAATTGGACCATATTTATTTTTTATTTCACAAATTAAAAAGTTATTTTTTTAAGTCTTATACTTTAAAAATAATTTATTTTAATCTCTCCTAATAAAGATGTTATACTCGTTACAACCATCGCAACTTGCACTCGCATGTTTTTCCTTGCCACTTCACCCATTGCCTCTAATCCTCTAAATCCTTGACGTCGCCAATTTCTACTCTGTTGGTAGTACACAAAGAAAGTGCGAAGGATGTTTGAGGGATGTAGATCTAAATAGGATACTATGGTGTCTCTGGTTGAAAAGCCAATAAAAACGGCCACCGTTTTTATTGTCAATAAAACGATCACTGTTTTTATTGTCAATAAAACGGCCACCGTTTTTATTGTCAATAAAACGGCCACCGTTTTTATTGTCATTAAAACGGCCACCGTTTTTTTCTCTTTTTAATTCTTCTTCCGTTACGCGTTTTCTCCTTCACTTACGCGGTTTCCTTCCCTTATATAAAGGGAGCGTAGGCAGTAGGAAAGACACACCACCGAGAGAAAAATAACAAAGAGTGTCCCAGCAGTGTGGGAGAAAATTCCCAAATTGTTTCCTTGTTCTTTTGTTGTAATTACTTTATTAGTAAATTACATTCTTTGCCACTGGGTAGTGTGTTTTTCTCATCTTTTATTTTAGTTGTGTGTTCTTATGCTATTATCTGAAACCCAACATCTCTTCCTTGTACTTTTAGGGCTTTAAAAAAATTCTTCTAAATTATAAATTCAAATTTTTTGAAATTTAAAACCATCATAAATTATTATATTGTTTGTAGCATTCTTGTTAACTTCAATCTCGAGGATTCAAGTAAGGAGGATTAAAAAATTATTTTTAATTTGGAAAACTATAAAAAATTTTGACACAAATTTAAAGAACTCAATATATTTCAGCTAAAAAGATTAAAAAAACAAATTTTTATGTGGTATATAATGAGTAAGACATTGTTTGTCAGGTCAACAAATGTAACATCATTTATGTTGAAAGACTCAAGAAGACTATTTCTCTAATATAAAGACTAAAATGTTATTTTATTTGTGGAAGACAAAAAATAAACTCAAATTTTAATAAAAATATATCAAAGTTTTTTTTTCTAAAATTTTCGTCACTCATTTTTTAAAGTTACTTTCTCTTTTATAAAAATTAAGCTGCTTAATTTTTTAAAAGCATTTAAAAAGTATTTTATTCAACTTCACGAATAGAAAAGATTTGTTGTTTACATGGCAAGAATTAAGTGAATAAATTTTTTTTTTTGGTTTGAATGAGCGAAAGAAAAAGTGAGTAAAAATAAATTTTATTAATTAAAAAATTATTCTTTGGTGTTCTAATTTCAATAATATCTTGTACGTGGTTTGAATTTTTAGTTTTGTTTTTTCAAATAAATTTTTTAAAACAAAACACATTTAATTAAAATATAATTGAAATAATTTTTAACTCAATTTCAAAATATTTTACATTCACTTAAAAAAAAAATACTATCACTACTGCATTTAATAATGATTATTCTTATTTCTCACTTTTATAACACCATAAGTCAAACATACCATTAAATTAATTTTAATATGATATATAACTTTTAAAATAAATTTATTTTATAAAAATGAAATTTTAAAACTAAAAAAACTAAAATTATTTTTAAAAGCTAATTTTATATTTTGAAAATTTTAAAACTTACCGTTAAAAGTGATCGAAAAGAGCACTTAAAATTTGCAATTTTTATTCTATTGTGATTTCATTCTCTCCCAAAAATATGTAAACATAGTATAGTATAAATGGAGGAGAAGTAGAAGAAACTGAGTCAAAGAGTACCTTGACATAGCCTTCATTTTGTTTCCAATTCTAACAAGAAACCTTGAGGAAACAAAAGAAAGCAACAGGGAAGTTAACCCTTTGGACAAGTTAATCGGTGAAGCGACTTCTTCGAAATTGGCGGAAAGAGAAGCTTAACGTTACTTTTTCCCCCTCATGCCACACCATAAGCGTGCCCCCTAAGCTTGCCATTCTCATTCTTGTATAAAACTCACCTTTCTGCTCACCATTCTCTTCAACATTCCCTAGATATCCTATCATATTTATAAATACAATCACCTACTTTCAACCTTCAACAGATAATAGATACCACCATGGAAGGAGAGGGAAGCATTCATCTACAAGTAGATGAACTCCAAAGGGTGGGGCTGAGTGAAACCATTAGCATAGGCACCACCATGTTTGAGCCTCGTGGCCTTAGCAGCATAGACAAGCTAGACAGTAGCACTGTAAATTCTGTCTCTCCAACAACCTCAGCACCAGAAAAGAAGCTCACCCTTTTCGCCCTTCAGCTTGCAGTGCTTGAAAAAGCAGCAACCGGCTTGGGAACTCTCGGTTTCATTTGGGCAACTGTTGTCCTTCTCGGCGGTTTCGCCATCACCTTAGAAAAAACCGACTTCTGGTTCATCACCATCATACTTGTAGTCGAAGGAACCAGGATTTTCAGCAGGAGCCACGAACTTGAATGGCAGCACCAAGCTACATGGTCTATCACTGAGGTAGATGTAAGTTGTAACCCCTGCTACAAAGATTATGCAAGAGATTTTCAATTATCTCTTCATGAAAGTGTGTGCCTATTCATAAAAATATTTCATTGACAAACTGCTTGATTTTCGGTGTGACTATTGTAGTCTGAAGAGGATTTGTCGGTATACCTTATTACATTTAATTTGTATAGAGATTGGTGAAGGCAAATTCAACTTAAAACTAAATGCTTTACACATGTTTAATATTTTTTGTTGTTGTTGCAAGATCATTACCATTAATATTTTTCTCTTTAATATTTCTTCTTTGTTGCAGAAGTATCACCATGAATATGTTCCAAGAGATACTACCCCAAGGACACCAACTAGGATGTGGGTTAGCTCAGATGTTCCACTCCTACCATATGCTAAATGGTTTTTTCTTTCAAGGCATGTTAGTAGGCTTCTCTATTGGCTTCAGCTTCTTTCTGCAACAGCTTGTGTGGTTCTGTCGTTAATAAAGCTTGCCAAGCATGATTATGGAGAGGTGGCAAAGGGAGACACTGACAAGAGGAACCGCCAATCCGCTCTCTCCATCTTCTACGCCTTGGCTCTTGCAGAAGCCTTGTTGTTCCTGATGGAAAAGGCTTATTGGGAATGGCAAGTCAGGTGCTGCAAACTGTTGGAAGAGGTTAACAAGGAGTGTGAGTTGGGGCCATCAGGAATGGTGTCCACTAGAAGGTTCTTTTATGATGCCTATTCAAGATGTGTCAATGGAAGCATATTTGATGGCTTGAAAATGGATATGGTAAGTTTTTCTATGGACTTGTTGGCTTCTAACTCCCCTGATGAGCAGCTCATTGGAGCAAGAATTCTCAGGCAGTTTTCAATCAGTGAAAGATTTTCTGATGACACCCTTCAAAAGATTGGAATTGACATATCAATGGTGGAGAGACTAGTTGAGATGTTGAATTGGACAGATTCCAAGGAGGAAGAGATTAGGCTCTCAGCTGCTGAGATTTTGTCAAAACTAGCTGGCAAGAAGCAGAACTCTCTCCGCATAGCTGGAATACCTGGTGCCATGGAATCAATATCATCTCTTCTACAAACTAATAGGAGTGTGATTCCTGCAGCTGATGAAATTGGGGAAAAGAAACTTGTGTTTGATCATCCAAATTATGGGTTCTGGACTTTTAATCACTTGGGACTCCTCATACTGAAAAAACTTGCACGTGACCTTGACAACTGTGGAAAGATTGGAAACACAAGGGGCCTTCTTCCAAAGATCATAGACTTCACACATGCTGAAGAGTGGTTGCTGAAGAGTGAAAATGTTACTCCATCCCAAGTTCTGACACTGAAGAGATCTCTGCAACTGGTGAAGATGCTGGCTAGCACAATTGGCACCACTGGGAAACATCTTCGAAGAGAGATTTCAGAGATAGTTTTCACCATTAGCAATATTAGGAATATTTTAAGGCATGGAGAGAAGCATCCCCTTCTACAGAAACTGAGCATAGAAATTTTAACCAGTCTGGCACTGGAAGAGGATGCAACGGAAAGAATAGGGGGTACAGGTGGAGTACTTAAAGAATTGTTTAACATTTTCTTCAAACACAATATACCAGAGAACCAGAAAAACGTGACAATTGTTGCTGGTGAGGCCCTAGCAATGCTGGCTCTAGAAAGTAAGAGTAACTGCCATCGAATTTTGAAGTTGAAAGTACTAGGAGGGCTTGTAGAAGCATTGAAAGATCCATTACTTCGTGTCAATGCAGCTAGAATTCTGAGAAATTTATGCACCTATAGTGAATCAGAATGGTTCAACCAACTAAAGGAGGCAACAGCTGCAGCACACATAGTAAGTGCTACTTTTACCATTATTATTTTTAGTTACCATTGGATAAATTTCTGATAAATATTTATAATAAAATAAAATGAATCAAACTTTTTTTATAAATTAAAATTAACTTATACACGTTCGTTTTTAGAAAAATTAGATGGAAGAACTTTTATGAAAATTGAAATTCATAGGTTGATTTTATCTCAAAGTACAAGTTTTCCAAAACATACAAAACCTTGACATTTTTTGTCATTTCTCAACCCTGTAGATACTTGAGGCGATAATGTCGGAAGAAAACAAGATACAAGAAGTGATGATTGGACTAGCAGCAAATGTTTTCAGATACATGACTTCTCATGAATCAAGCATTGTATATGAAGAAGCTAGAATCACGGAAGCTGAACTTGCAAACAAATTAGTTCAGATTCTCAAGAAACACGAGTATCCCACGACTAAGGTTCCAAGGATAAGGAGGTTCGTAATAGAGCTGGCTATTTGGATGATGAAAGACAGAGCAGAAAACATAGATACCTTCAAGTGTCTGGGAATGGAAGAGGTGTTGGAAGGTGTCTTAGAGACCACATCAGAGCTTGAAAGCTTTAATGTTTTCTCTGGCACTGTTGGACTGAACCGGCACACAGTAACAACTCAGTCACTGGTTGACACGGCATTGAAATTGATGGAAGATAGGTAAACTATGGTATGGACCATAATACAAAATTAGTTATCCATGTTGGCCTCCAGACACTAATATTGCAAGTCTGTGAAATGTGGATAAACTAACCAAAAGGCAGGCATGTTTGCTGTGGCTAAAAACGAGCCAAAAAGTTTATTTGGATAAATTTATTGTAAAAGAAAAAAAATTATAAACTAAAATTAACTTCTACATAAATTAATTTAAAAAATTATGTCATATTAGCTTATTCAAAAATTATTTTTTAACTTATTTATTAACTAATTTTAGTTTTTGGAAAAGCTTGGAGATAAATATTTATGAAAAAATTTACTCTAACTCAATAATTTATTCTTTAATTTCCCAGATTCAATAAATTATTGACATCTTCCTTCAATTTCTTTTATTTAAAAAAATATAAAGTTGTAATTTTACTTTTGAAGGCTCCATTTTACGTCTACATTTGGAATGATAGAGTGGAGAGTCGATATGAAGTGATATTTACTCAAACAATGTACTAGAATTAATAAACAATACTACAAACTCAACCAAACAGAAAGAGCATGCGAATCCACACTCTGCAGTGGTAGGATTAAAGTACTAGCATAACATGTTTTAGTTAAGAAAATGCATTCGGGAAACATATCTTGTTACGCGTCATGTACAAGCTTCAGCAAAAACTGGGAACGAAGCAATGGTATAGAAATTGTTTCCCATATAAATTCATAAAAACAAAGCAAAATATGACAATTCTCACTTACAGTCAAAGAATATTGGATGGTTTGTTAGTTGAGAATCTAAACATACTAAATTTACACACGAGCAACCTATTTTTTTGGTACAAACTATGATTCTTTTTTTTAGTTACAAAAACAATATGAATGAGAATCTCTCATCTGATATTCGGTTGTGACTATTTATTTTTGAAAAAATTGAAATCCCAACGACGCATTAAGCCATCCATGACATGGCCTGCGGGATTCCTAACTACAGTTACTGTGGCTTTCGTATTATGTGATATGTCAGTCTCTGATGAACTTTGCAAACTAGCAGAACTATTGCTACGAACAGAACCGCTTGTATTGCTGGACTCTGTTACCGATGATGTGTCTGTTGGTGATGGGGGTGGTGGCTGCTGCAACTGCGCTGCTTCTAATGAAACACTTAGTTCTGGACTCGGCTCGGATACCAGATCTTGGGAATGGTTCACTGAAATGGAATTTGAATCTGTGGTGTGTTTGAGTGAGGATGATTCTGTCTCCATAGGTCTTGAAATCTTTTGAGAAGAAGCATGTTTATCTGACGGCTCTACAGCTGCTACAGACACGGTACTATCGCTACTAGTTGCTGGTTGTTCTGCGTGTGGATTTTTTACTTCCAGATCCTTCAGAGACTCCAGCACTGCTTCCATGATCATCTGAATCGCAAACAATTAAATCCAAAATGTTCATCAAATGTAAATTAGATTATGTAGAAGTCATCATGTTGACTCACTCTTTCTTCCTCTTCTGCAGTAGATGGAAAACCTGTCAGGTCATCTAGTTGATATTCAACGTACTGATCATCTTCCAATGTGGCTGGAACATGGGGACCAAAGGGATCACCATTTGTCAATTCAAAGCTTATCATTGATGATGACGATGGGGAATGATCGCCGCACTTCTCCTCCTGCTTTGCATGCAAAATGTGAGACTCTATTTCGTTTCTTGTTTGATCTTCTCTTCCCTTACTTTGATTATACTTCTTTCTTGTTTATTTATTATTTCATTACCACTGAAGGTAGACATTTGAATAAATTATATTCTTGAAGCTCAGGTACAGATACACTAGAAGTGATGGGTATTCACCATGCGTATTTTTGCAAAAGTATTCCGATATATATATAAAAACACATTCCATGCATACATTGCATGTGACCCATGTTGCAGAAAAAAATGGAGAAAATGGTTATTTCATAGTATACTCCCCTAAAACCAATCATTGATTAAATGAACAATTTAGAAAGAGTAATGCTGTAGTGACGTGAATTCATGTAGACACAAACTTTTGATACTGAAAACACACCTCTCTGTAGGCCGTTGAATCTCAGCAGTGTACCAGATCCATGGGCCTAGAGAGGGGAATGTATTTGTGTCACCGTATCATTACTTGTTTAGAAATGACAATTACTACAATTTTCACTTCAAGACAGAAAACAAAGGGATCACACTTTTTTGGGTAGTTTAGATACTGAGTTACCACCAACCAATGTTCCACTTGGTGTGTGATAGCTCACAATCTTTTCCTGGACTACAAATGTACTATAGCCATACATGTATATAGTGTACAGAAAAAGTTTACAATGCATATGAAGAATGGGAAAAAGATTTCAATACAAAAGGGGGAAAATGTGAAAAGGAGATACCTCTTGTTCATGATGTTCATCTTTTGAAGAAATATCAGATGGAACCTGAGAAAAGTCATATAGTATATTACTTCACGAAACAATAGTCATGCCAATTAAAGAATTTAAACAAAATTGAAATCTTCGTGTAACTCAATGGCCACATCTTTGCTGGCCATGCAAAAGCATTTGACAGGTATTAATACATCAGATTCGAGTAAAACACTATCCCCCAATGCTTGCAAAATGTAACATCTAAGTTTGATATTCAACACAAGTACTCTTGTGCAAAAATATTTAGGATCAGGACCCTCTAATGCTAGTAAAAGCATCATAATGTCATGTTGTGAGAGAAAGATACAAAAATAAAATTAAGCGGCCCTACATAAATAATGGTGGAACCCTACTATAATTGTTGTTTTTCTTTCTCATAACATGGCGTTGTCACGTTCTTTGCTAACATGAGAGAATCACGAATCATCATCCTATTTTTTAATGGTTAAAATATATTTTGACCTTTATACATGATACTCATTTTCAATTTGGTTCCTATACAGAAAAAAAAAATCAATTTTTTCACGACATGAACAATCATTTTCGATGATGTCACTGCCGCCTATGGTTGTTATAACACAGAATTTGTACCAAATTAAAAATGATTATGGTGCCTAGGATAAAGGATATAAATTTCTGGTGTCCTTACATAATATTCATTTTCAATTTGGTCTTTGCACTTCAGTTCATTATAACTCCAACAAATGGTATTATAACACCAACAAATGAACGTTATATTTTAACCTTTTTAAAAAAATACAGGGTACATGTCCTCAGCCAAACCTATTTGCATGCTATTCTAACAGTAAATTAAGAGCTAATAAATACATACCTCCATCCTACTCATCGGTCGCCTTGAGCGGACCTGCTTAATGGCATCTATCGTACTGCTTGTTGATGGCTCTGCATCTAACAAGGAAACAAGTGAGAGATTGGCAAAAGGAGAAGGTATGAATTGTAGATCTTCATACAAACCAATGTAGAAGAAATAGATAAGAGAAACTAAGTACTCAAGTCGTGCCTTTGTTTTTAGATGATGATTCATTGCTGTAGCCTACTTCATGCACAGAACTCCAAACATCCTGAGGAAAAACAGTCAATTTTTCAATGATGTACAAGATGGACCATTGCAATTTGATCAAACTGGAACCAATGGGATGCATTGCTGATTTTACCTTACCAAAGTAATCATTCACGTTGTCAAAAAATGATTCCCCAACCTCATCTTCTGGAGGTTGCAAAACATTGTGAAAAAAGATGTTTATGGAATCAAAGTAAAACTGAGGACGTGGAGAATTGTGATCTCCCTCGAATTTAATTATGTTTTTGTCTCCCTACAAAGCATATGGACAGCAGCGATATTAAATATCAAAATAACACGGCATGAAAATTTCCTTTAAGATAAAACAAAAAAAAAAGCAAATGCAATAGCATATATTATAGATTATAATTAGAAGATAGATGATCCCAAATGCATCCTGTCTAAACAACTTTAAACATCTGGAAGACATTTTTACAATTCCAAAAATATCAAGTATGCTCTAAATGCACATAAAATAAAACAAGGGCTTAGTGCGTATTTGGTTGAGATTAATTTTGAATAAAAAGTCACTTGTCTCTTAAAAAGTCTCTTAGGAAGCTGGCAAATAAAAAATATTTCTCAAAATAAGTTGAACCAAATACGCATTTTGCCTAACCCAAACAGAACACAAAGCTCAGTTATGTAAATCAGTTTGTAATTTAGAGGAAAAAAAATGCAGGGGGAGGGGGGAATTCTTAGACATACTTACCATGTAAGCCTCAAATATCCTATCAGAGTGATGGGGCTGTATAAAATCATCATCAATGGCATGCCCTAGTAGAGCTGGAACAAAACAAGATTTTGCCACCTGCAATGCAAACAAAAAATGAAGGAATATGATGGAGAATATAAAAATGAGTAAAACTGATAGGAATACATTTTCCCCCAAAATATTTTCAAAAAACTTTGCATTCAGCTCAGAATATCTGTTTTCTAGAGATTTCTATGCTTTTGAATGCCACACAAAGACATATATGCTACAGAGGACAACAAAACAATTGTCCACGTTATTTATTTTCTTCCAATTGTTTTGCATCATTATCTGGACAAAAATGCAAACACCTAGTGTGTATTTGGATTTCCGTTTGGAGGTTTCCAACAGAAATCCATACACACTCAAATGTTGCCTATGGCCCCATAGAGTAAGGGACACCAATGATTAGAGTCCTTACTCCTTAGCCAGTATTTAATCAACTGTACTGTGTTCCACAAGTTTAGCCATCAGCACCTAAAATTTGAAAATACACTCTTTAAGCTGATTCTGATTAAAATTCTACAAATATTGGGTTTAGCAATTACAAAGTAAGATGGACAAGCAGAAGATGTAAGACCACTCCACTTACTACCAAAACAAATCCTTCAAATTACATATTTTCTTTTAACTAGTTGAAACTTTGTACTGTTTGAAAAGCACTTCCATTTATTCACTAGCAAAAGTTTCTCCACCTATGATCATAACAATAATCAATTCAATTTACAAGAAATTTAACCTGAATTTTTTGGCAATATATTTATGAATTACTGACTAGATTATGTATAAACTTGGATATCTATACGACTGCCTGATTAATAAGTGTATGATATTGCCAGCAAAAGGAAATATTCAAGCTAAAAAACAAAACAAAACAAAACAAAACAAAAATTGTTAATTAAGCTCTGGTACTAATGAAAATTTAATTAATATTGAAAAAAAATAATGAGAAAAAACAAAGCAGTAATAGCTTATGACTTTTATTCTGTCAAATTAATCAATCATTTCATATAATCAGGCAGGTAATAGTGATTTCTCTCAATAAAAAAACTCCTATCACAGAATAAAAGTTATATAAACAATAACAACAATAATAAAAAGATTAACCTTAATGGTATTGAGGTCCGATATATCAAACTTTGCCTTCTTTTGGATTGCTCTTCGCATGTACTGGATTGCAAACTTCACCTGTAATGCAAAAGATGAAACAAAATCAGCATAACAGTAAGTGATGGCACTGAGAATTTAATCTTATGATAAGAACAAAACAAGTGATGGCATTAAATCAGGAGTTATCCAGATTGTATAAACTATTTAAAAATCATTTATTTTAAGTGTTAAAATATCCTTCATTGTGAGGAATATGGCCAAATTACTCCTTATAAGGCTTGGGCAATCCACCTTCCCCAAGCTAATTTTTGGGGTTGAGTAGGGTCTAGTTCATTACGAATAATAAGATCTAAACATAACAAATTTCAGATATTTGCCACCCACTTATAAAAATAGTAATCATTTGTGGCAGCAGCTACTGTAATAAATTGAACGTTTGTATGTCTGACTGTAATTAGGTAATGCAACCTCTCATCTACAAACTTCAAGGACCCTAGGCATGTTATGGGGCTTCTTACAAGATACCAGGAGTCCCAACATTGCATATGAGAAATTAATAGTTTTGCACAGCTTTAATAGCTTTCTGGTTTAATGGTGCATGTTCATTGCCAAGAAGTTTTATGTGGCAGAAGAATCTTTTTGGGGGGTCATGAAAGAGGAAGAAGCACTTGGAGCTTTTGCTAAAAGCAGAAATCAGCTAAATTGAATTTTTTATTTGAAGTGGTGCACACGACAACCAAGTTGTTGCACTGCTTAAAAGATATCTTATATCTAAATTGTTATCCAGTAACAAGATACACACCCAACAGTTCATTATTTTGAATACAAAATCAACTTTTACAAACAACTTTGTACCCTTTTTCATAATTTACTATTAAAAAAGTATTTTTTTGAACAACCCAAAAAAATGGATTACCTTAAAATCACTTTTCAACTACCATATTCAAACATAAAACTTATTCTATTTATTTAAAAATTATAACAATAATCAATTACAAATATAATTGAGTATTGAAATAAACCCCATTTTTTTCTTAAAACTGTTTCTCACAAAAGTACTTTTGCCAGAATCAATTTCACTGACATCAGAAGTTTCGCGGTAAGTCTAAACAGGCCTCGGCAGGTGATTTACAACTTGTCTGCACCTATGAAAAAATGGCACTTTACCACCTGTCTAATATTTTTTTTCAATTCATAATGAATCTTGTATTGTCTCAGTTAATTATCTTTTGCTTCGTTAAAAACATTTACCAATAAGAACTGTCCATTGAAGTGAAATTGCATTCCAACTGGGGTAATAAATTTGATCTTATCGTCCATTGGACATATGATAGGCCCTCAAGTACCAAGGCCTACGATAGAATTTAGGAAATGGTGGTAGAGAATCAGCACATGCAGGTAAGGACGGAATGGAGAATGCTTAACTGCACAACAGAATGTCTATGTGGCAATGACAAACAGGGGAGAGAAGGGTATTTGACTCATGGAAGTGAGATAAATGAGAGGAGCCGGGAGAGTACGAGTTAGGCAAGAAATTGTGCAAAGGTTTGGGGCCCTTTGGACAGGGAAATTGGCAGACCTTCAAAGATCTACAGCTGTTTCTATCTTTATTTTCTGTTTTTAGTGTAATTAAGAGGGATTTCCCCTATTGTAAGGAGCTATACTCCATTAATTTTTATCAGTAAAAATCAGCTCGCATCAAGGAACTAATTCAACAAAACAATTTTTTGGTCAAATCAAGTCATGAAGAAGAGCTACTAAATTTCAGACTGGATAGACATGGAAGTTCAATGGTATTAATATTTCATTTCCAATCAATTAGTTCTAATAACCTCCATGTAAAGAGCCATAAAATATTGAGACTATTAACTCAATTTTAGAATTATTTCTCTATAAAAGGTATTCTCAATTTCACCCAAAAAGAAATATAATATACTCACAGTGAATTTTGGCAGACGAACTTTATATGTATCTACAAGTTCCATCATCAAATCAACCAAATCAGAGAAGGGACTGTCTAAAACCATCCCCGCAATTGAAGGATCCTCAGCTCCATACATAAGGCTGCAAGTAATAAAATCATTAATTGCATAGAAAAAGCAATATGCATAACTAAAATGGTTAATTAGAATAGCTACATAATCAGAGTACTTAAACTGAGTACACTAACAAGGAGAAACATTCAAATCAAAGGGGAACAAACATATACATGAGCTTCTTCCCATGGGGGTTGGGGGATACATTCCACGAATCTACCCAAATACAGAACTGCCAACTACTTTCCTAGTTCAATCAAACACACATGAATATGTTATCAGATCATTCACCCTCAGGTTAAAAACAGTGTTATACACAAGCTTTATTCAAGAATGATAATGCTCATTAGTAAAATAGAGGGACTAAACAAGCTGATATGACCAAAAACTGGAGAACTAGTTAGGCCACCAGTCCGGACAATCGAGAAAAACAATGAAGAATTGGTCAAACCAGTCCAAAACTGGATTCAACCAGTTTTTTTCTATTTTTTTATTTAATAAAAAAAAAGATTGAGACAAGTATAAGGTCCATGTTAGAAGAAATGAATCAGAACAGTTCACATCAGACAAAACTTCAAAGGCTTGAAGAAAACAAGGATATAGGGGAGGAAACAAAAAATGGGTCAAATGGCTTCCGGGTTGCACAACCCAATCCACAAGCCCAGATCCTGCAGGTATGATCAGCAATTTCACACCAATCCCACAAATTCCCAATCCCACCTGTGATCCAGCACAGAGAGGCTTCCAAATCATGTAAGATCATGCATTTCTACAATCTTAATTGCAATTTTTAAAACACTGCAGCCACCATCTAACAGACAATAATCCATTCACTATATCTTCCTATAATTACTGCCATATAATAACAAAATCCTAAATGAGATAGCACTATACAAATTAGTGAAAATTTCTTAGTTGCAATTTACAGCAAGAACAGAGTAATTATGAACAAATTACAATTTCTTGCTACAGTACTACACAGCCCCTTTTCACTGGCAAACCTTTACTAAACCTCATTCCAAATGCAAGTTCAAAGCAAAAAGTACATGATAAAAACCTACCTAGTTACAGCTCCCATCGAGCGACCCCACAAGCCAATCAAAGAGACATTTCCATCATCCCGCAGATAGTTGACCACAGCCTTCAGATCGTCCTTCTGAGAATAGTCAACAGTGTCAAACAAACAATCATTTCAGAATGAAGAATGACAACAAAGGAAATAGTAATAATGTGTATGAAAACTCCCAGCAGAGGAAAAACTCAAAGCATTTTGTTCTACTGTAATAGAAGATTATTTTTCCAAGCATATGATAAGTTTCACATTTTCCACTAATGATAATTTTGGATCGAATTCACAAAAACAAAACATTATGCAAGTTTTTGAAGCTATCTTTAGACGAGCTCTACTAATGTATATTTTGTTTAATTTGCATGTAAGATCACATAAAGAAGAAAAAGAACTTTGAACTTGTCAAATATCTCTTTCACTTAATGTCCTCCTCACATTTACTCATAATGATGGAAAAAGATAGAGAAAAATTATTGCTCCCCAAAAGAGTGGATAAATGACAGAGTAAGAAGACTAAGCTATATCAATAATAAAAAACCTAAATATGATATATTTTTAAAAGGTTATTGAGAGAGCACTTACTTCATTCCAGCCTAGAGTGACATGCTCCCCTCCAGAAATTCCAGATCCCGAGAAATCCAGAGTAAAAACTGTAATATTTGAGGGAAGTAAAATTATAGCAGCTTCGCTAGCATCAGCCCTGCATCCACTGTCATACAAAATTTCACCCAGTCAGTAAAGCCCTATAAAATTGAAATCTATTAACTATGCAACACCATACATACGCTATGGTGCACAGATATGACATCTGTATAAGATAAGTATCTACTGCGGCAATACGACTATTCTTAAAATATATAGGATACAATTTGTTCAAGATACATATCTAAATATGCATGAAAATTCATAAATCATGCTAAATATATAATTGCGATTCTACAAATTCAAATTAAGAACACACTTTTGGACATCACTAAAAATAAAATCCAAATTATCAATCATTATCGTCGTAAGTCACTGCTTATTGCCTATAAACAACAATAGTATCAATCTCATAATTCCCTTATTGAGCATCATTCATAAAAAAAGACACCTTCCATTTTTGGTTCATTAAATGACAATGCTTCTATGTTTTTATCTTACACATGCTTCTACATCTCATATGACTATTAGATTTTCGTAAGTTTTGTTAAAGATTTGAATATTTCATCTATAAATATCAATGAAGTATCTGAGTATCAATATTGGATACGTATCCATAATACAAGAAGCAAATGAGAATATTGGTGCTTCATAGAACATACACCAGCAAAGAACATCATAGAAGACATTCAAATTTACAAATATCTAATTTCATAGTTAAAGTTGAAAATGTAAATTTTTGTTCAGAATTTCTATATATAACTCAGAATAAGAAATCAAAAGGGAACTATATAGACCGTATAACATTCAATTAAAACTAACAAGGCTCTACGTCTCTACCATATCAAAACCCAGATAAGTATAATTAAATGTCATATTTATCACTTTTTTTATTTTTATGATGGATTATCTATAATATCTTTTCATATGCACAAAGGAATGTAAGTGGATATATTTTGTCAGCCAAAAATTATAAAATTGCCATTGTAAGCTGAAAATACAGCAAATCCTATACAATAATCACCTTGTCAAACCTATGATCTGTATAAATCTAAACGGCTAAATGCAAGGGAAAAAAAACTGAAAATGTGGGGGCTTAATATATTATGAATGCAAGTTTAACTTCAACCATTAAGTTTTATACTAACCTAGTAGGAATATGTGAACAAATTAGCTGTTGAGATTTATCAAAGTGCAAGTACCAATCAATCAAACATAATGAATCAAACACAATGCACACATATATCAATGTTGAACCATTAAGTCATTAACAGGTAAAGTATAATATCTTGAACAGAGAGTCTAAAAATTCCAGAAGAAAACTTATACAGTTTCAGTGGAACTTTTTCAAACAACACCCTGCTTGCTAACCTAGAAAAGTTACATCCCACAATCACCTGTTTCCATGACAATATATTACACACGGCAGAGGCTTTCCTTCAGGAGTGACTATAGGCATGTAATGGCTGCATTGAAGAACATCACCCCGACTGTTTTTTATCTGCAGAATATCAAATCTTACATGACAGGCTGACCATGCAGGTTGTCAACAAAAATAGATAAAGTATGACTTAATAATAAAAAAAATTGCTTATGACGGCTGAAAAGTGAGTCAACATGAAAAGAAATTTTAGGACACCATAACATACAAGTTCCACATAAAAGATTCTACGTACAAGTTCCTTCTATGAAAATTACCTAGAAGTATTCTACATAAAAGATACAAGTTCAGTTGAAAAATAATTCTTCCAAAATAGAATTTTGATTTTGATATTTTTCTCATCCTACTGTAGTTTCACTTTTTAAATGTTAACTAACACAAGTATTCATGTTGACATTATAGGTAAGAAACACTCCTAGTGGCAGTTTTCCAGAAAAGAAATAAAAAACCTGAGGGATGACAAATTATAAAACTGTATTTCTTTCAACATAAAAGCAACAGCTTCATAATTACAGTCATGTTTAAGCATATTATTGACATGCCTTCCTAGGTATCTGTAAATATCAAATTCACCCTCAAATTTAATGGCACTACACCAATTTTATACAGGTTCATAATCCTCATTGAAGTCAATGGTGCCCCGCCTAATGGACCTCTCTTTTATCATTAATGTTGTCTATTGATGGTGATCACTAGGAATAAAAGAATTATAAAGAAGAAGACAATGAAGACAGTGATGGAGGTTCAGATTCATAAATCTGTTACTGATAAACTATGAAATAAGATAAAAACCATCTTCAAATGAATTTCCACATAGCCAATGCTGAAAACAATTTTGCTAATGCACTGAATTATACTTTTTTAAACTTACCTCTACATCCTTCCGATGATACCATTTCCCTTTCAGCATGAACTCCTGTTCCAATAAATCACTTTTGGGGTCATATTCAGCTCTGCATCCAAATAAAAGATATGATCACTATAAGTTAATTTTGAAACAAAAATAGTGCAAATAAATCAGTTAGCCATGTACATAATACAAGTCAATTCATCTTAAGGCCATAATTGCAGAGAGATGACTTAAAGTACAAGATTGTAGCTATTCTGTGACAGGCATACTGCATACAAGGGTATAACATGCGTAATGCTGTCTCAAAGCCCATAATGCAACTGGGCTTCTACTAATACCTCAAAATTTGATGGTGGTGCCTTTTCATTATAACTCTTGGGCATACATATGTGAATACATATATATATATATATATGTGTGTGTGTATATATATACAAAGCAATTTCTCCATTCATCTTCAGGAAGAACAAATTCTATAGATCTCACTTTCAGAATACAAAAATTCAAAAGCCAATAAGAAATTGAATATTAGGCATCAATAACCAGTTAACAACCAATTATCAGATGTGTGTTCAGACGGGTAATAGTTGATATGCCTATCTTATGAGTGTTTATCATTTCAGTACCATGTAAAGTTACATGACAGATGCATCCATTCATAACACCGCAAAAGGAAGGAATCCATAACAAAACAAACTAAAAGTGTTTAAATAAGACCTTATTTTTGCTGGAAGAATGAAAACCTAGCACCTGAATATCAGGTGACAGAACTTCCCCAAGATAGCTTAGAAATAGATCTCAAGTTTCCAAACAAACAAACAGCGAGCCAAATTAACATGATGCGACAACTAAAAAAAACATGCTTTTGAAAAAAGAGACTAAGGGAATGAAATTCTGAATCTACTTGCATCTGCTCTAGTTTTTCACTTTTGAAAAAAGAGCACTTGAGGAGATTCACAACGAAACTAAAATTCAATTGCGCCAACCCAGGCTGAGTTGGGGGTTTGCAAAGTCTAAAAATCAAAACTTTGAATTGAATTTCATCCTATTCCAACTGAAAACACCAAGCATAAGCAGATACCCATCAGGGAATTTTGAAAAAAGAAAAAGAGAGAGACAGAGAGAGAATATTTTGATTCAAAAAGGTGTTTCGAGAAAAAGGAGAAAAACTGATACCTTGGTGGTCGGATGATGAAGTTGACGAGCTGTTCCATAGATTCAAACGATCAAGACGATGATTCGTTTCAGCTCTTTAAGCAAATATGCCTTCAACACATGAATTATATAATATTATATGTATATTTGCAATGGAAAAAAGAAAAGAAAAAAAATAGTAGGGAGGGGAAGAGAGAGAGTGGGAAGAGGAAGAGGAAGAGGGGGTTGATGACAGTTTTATCAGACAAACAAGTAAAGAAGAGAAAACAAGAGGAGAAGGAAAGAGGCCTTTGGGTCTGTGGCTTGTGGTGGGTCTCTGTGTCTCCAACTTGTGCTTTTCTTGAAAAACTGAAAAAGTAATCTCCCACGTCACAAATAAATACTATTTTTTTTTTCATTACAAGTTTTACCCAGAATGATTCTAATTAAACTAGACATAAAATATGTTTGCAATATCTTAAAATTAAAATTTTAAAATTATTTTAGTCTTTACTAAAAAAAATAATTTTAGTTCTTATATTATAAAAATAATAGTTTTAATTTTTATATTTTTATAATGCGATAAACTTAATCTTCTCATTTTATACTTTATTTTAATCAAAAATTAAATTCATCACATTTTAAAATATATAAGAATTAAAATTAACTTAACTAAAATTTGAAGACCTAAAATATATATTATTTTTAAATTCAATTACATACAACAGTAAATTTGTTAATATAACAATTTTATTAAGAATATAATTACAATGCATTATTAATATAAAAAAAATATTATTATTAATCACATATTTTTATCTATGATTAGTTTTGTTCATTTTTATAATTATTGTTTTAAAAATATATTTCAAATATTATTTATTAATTAACTGTATAAAAAATTTCACTGACAATGAAAAATAAACTTTTTTATTAATTTTTCTTTAATAGTAGGGTTTAAGACACTAATAAATAACTAGTTTGTACATAGCACAAAATATATATTTATTTTATATAATTTAAAATTATAATTAATATATTTTTAATATAAAAATTCTATTATAATTAAAATTTATAATAAATAAATATTTTTAAATATATAAAATATATTTAAAATTTATGATTAATAATTTTATATTATAATATAATATTATTTTTAATTATTGATAATTTTGGTTAAAAAATACTATAATTGAATTTAAAATTAAAGATATTAAAAAATATATATTAAAATAAATAAGAAATTATAAAATTATAAAATTAATCTCTTTAAAAAAATAATTAAAAATATTCTCATAAAAAATATAGTTAAAAATTCTCTCGCTCAATATATTTATTTTTATTTATATATATAATAAGAGGATTTTTAAAAAAAATACAATAAAAATATATTAATGACATTAAATGTTGTAATAATTTTTTATTAATTATTTATTTAATAGAATAGTTTAAGACACTAATAAATAATTTTTAAGAAAATTACAATAAAAACATATTAATAACCTTAAATGTTGTAACCTAAAAATATTTTTAACTTTTTTTTTACATTAACTTTGATTTGTTTACATTTATTCTTAATAAAATTGATATTACCTTGTTGTTTTTTTAATTATAATTTAGAGGAGATTGATTTCATGAACTCGTCAAGATTACCACATAAGAATTTAAGTTGCATAAGTTGTCTGGAATTTGGTATAATTTAACTAAACTCAATAAAAATATAAATAGGTTTTTTTGAATTGAGATGATATTTTTTTAAACAATTCAATCTGATCTTAATTGAATTGGATTAGGTGGGGTGATTGAGTGAATTAAATAAAATAATAATATATTTTATAAATTTTCAAAATTAAAAATTAGAAAATAACATACTTAATTAGTTTAATTAATTTAAAATCAAGAGTTTAAATATGTAAAAATTAGTTAAAAAATAATTATATTTAAATAAAATAACAATGTATATTATGTAAGAAGCGTATGACTCAAATACAATATTTAACTTAAATATAATTAGAAATTAGTTATCTTATAAAAAATTAAATATATATTTAAATTAAAATACAAATTCAACTATTCAAATTCAACATTATCAATGAATAACTATAAGATAATTAGGTCTGAATTGATTAGATTTAAATTCACTAACTCAAAATTCATTTCAATTATAATCAAACTCAACCTATTAAAATGTTGTTGGATTCAAACGTAATTTATTTACATTTTTATTACGACATCTCTCAATACTTAAAAAACACTTACACAAATATATATTATTTTTCTTTTATCCATTATTTTAAAATTTAAGACAATATCAATTACAATTTTGTCTAATGTATATTCCTATTTAATGATTTTTTTTATTTTTTTTATATAATAAAATTAAATCAAGATAAATAAAAAATAATAAACAAGAAAGAAATTAATTAATAAGATAAAAGTATAATAAAAATATATATAATAAATAAAAAATAAATAAATACATCTATTATTTGTATGTTATAATCTTAAAAAGACACTTATAAAGAAATTGAATTAGTAATATATAAAAGACAAAACATGCGTAATATTTAAAATATTTTTTGTGCTATGTTGTAATTAAAATTAGAAATTTATTTTGAAAAATAATGCTAATTATGAATGTGGATTAATATTGTATGAATTATTGAAGAAGAAAAAAATTCATTTGTATACTTTAGTTAGTCTAATACATATTAACAAATGTCTTAATTCTTAAGGATATTAATTAAAATATAAAAATACAAAGTTTTTTATAAAAAAATTACTGCACACTTCCTTTATAATTTTCTATGAATATCTTGTATTTATTAACTTATTAACCATGTTTAACAATGCATATATATAATAGAATGATATAATTATTATTTGAATTTAGAATAAAATAAAGAAAACAAATGGAAAAAAGCAGGTTTGTGTTGTTGGCAAGCAAAGGAAGGCTCGTCGATGCCTGGCTGCTATGTACGAAAGTTCCAAGTGGATAGCTTGGTGGTGTTGGCCGAGTGTCGCCATCCATCTTCACTTGTGTGCACTCATTTGCACGTGAGAATCTAACTCCCTTTCATCTTTCATCATTCATCATATGACTATCACCATTCCCTTCCTTCTTCTCATTTTTCATCTTTTTACTTTAAATTTCAAGTACTACACTACATCTTCATCTTCCACAACTTACGTTATTTTATTCTAGCTACTTTCCAACAAATCCTATTCTGTCCAACTTACATTAAAGAATGAGGGGTTTTTACTTTGAACAAGGAATTAGAGAAAAATAACAATATTATTTACTTTTCTTTATTAATGGGGCCATGTTTTAAATACGTTATCCAATATCTAAAAACATTCATATTCGTTCGTGGAGAGATAACATCGAAACCAATAATTGTCACCAGGGCACTTGTTCTGAAATTGGATAGTGTTCATTTTACACACTCACCGATAGAGTTCATTGAGATTCATCCTGGTTTTGTCACTGAACACCCTTCCAGAAGGTTCTCCTGTATGTTCTATAGTATCCACCCTATAATTGTTTGCTAAAAGATCTTAGACTAATTGCCCACCACAAATTGAAGAATATCATACTCATCTATCGAACAAGATGTTTTTGCACTAGGCTTGCCTTGTGTTTGGATACAATATTTAAGAAAGTAGTTAATTTTTTTAATTAATTTAAATAGTTAATGATAAAATGTGTTATTTAGCTAAAGTGTAAAAAAAAATGAAATTTTTATAATTTATTAGAGTATTTTGATTATTTGAAATTATAAAATTTCAAATTTTAATAAAAAAAGTAAAATTTTAAATTTTAAATATTTTTACTTACTTTTTTCCCTCAATTTTATTTTATTTTTTTCTCTTCATACTATTTCCTCTCACTTTCTTTTCTCATCTTTTTATTATTATTTTTCTCTCTCCTCTTACTCTCTCTATATTCTTCTTTCTCAATCCTCTCTTTTCTCTTTTTTCTCTCTTCTTTCTCCTATTAATTTTTCCTTTTTTTTATTTTTATTTTATTAATATTAACGTAAAATCTATTTTGAATTATTAAATATTTAGAAGTATCAATATTAAATTTTAAATTTAAAAATATATATTTAAAAAATAAAGTTTGCATGTCTAAAAATTAAATTATCCTATCTAAGAATATAAAATTTAAAAATTTTGAATTAATTTATCTAAATAAAATATTTAATAAATGAAAGAAACTTAAATTAAAATAATTCAAAATTTCAAGCATTTAAATTTTTTTAATTTTAAAACTTTTCGTTGAAATACAACCTTAATAGATGATTATGGAATTATCTATGATAACAATTTTTTCACTTCAACCTTACGAAATTACAAGAAAATCATTCATCCCAAGTAACTTTTGATATCCTTATAAATACTATATAAATTTGTATTAAAGTGGTCATCTCCTAACAAAAGTACAAACAAAGATCATAACATAACCACAAACATGTCAAGTTCAATAATTTTCATACATTATCTATGATTCTGACCTAGTGTTCAAATTAAAATATGATATATATTAGGTTGTAAGTACATTTCCAGCTCACCCATTCTCAAAAACAAAATTAACATAGTAACTTTTGATGCAAAATTTGAATTAAAAATTTAAAATCATAACTTCTAAGTTAACTTAACAAATTAAATATGTATATTTTAATAAAATAATATTTTAATATTTAAGGCATAAGTCTTATATAAGAACCATAAGATAACATGTGCCAAGTTATGTTTATTCATACAACACAATCAATTGAGTTGATTTAACTAATTATACTAAAATAAAATAATATTTTAATATTGTCATGTGAATCTAAATAACTTATGCTTAATAATATTTGATGAGTTATAGTATCAAATATACAAATGTAATGAGATTTTTAAAATTGAAACTTATCATTTCACGTGCAAAAATATTGGTTGAAGATTCAAAATATTGGTTGAAGATTCAAAATTTGACTGTATTTGAACTGATGATGATAATTAAATGTGACAAGTGTTATTTATACAATAAAAATTATAATAGAAAAATAAGAGAAAAATGTGAAATATAATAAATATTAAGGTAGAAAAAAGAAAATAAAAATTATATTATATAAATTATTGTATGAATAGCACATTTTATTAAATAATATTTTTTATTTATAATATATTATTAAGTAAAATTAAAAATTAAACTTCATCATACGTGTTATAACTTATAATATATAATATTTAAAAATAAACATGAAGTGAAATTAAATATGTCACAATATTTAATTTCAATAATATCTAATAATACTCATTAACATTTACAATTAAAAATTAAATAAATATATTTCATGTAACTATCCATTTTTATAATATTATATATATTAAATTATGTCAATCATAATATTAAAAAAAATCAATTGAAAATATTTTTTCAATAAAATAGTTTAAACCCATTATACTCGAATTAAAGATTTTTGTAAGCTCCATTTTCAAGATTAAATAAAAACAATATAATGTCCAATTTCTGGTCCCATCAGCATCAGCCAACCGTTTTAATTATTTGGACAACATAGGATGCAACTCACCGCAAGTTAGCACGTGTCAGTTATTCAGTATCTGTAAAAATAAAATAAAAATTTATACTTGTAGTTGGCATTGTAACATCACATGAACAGGTATAGTACTGTAATGGGAAAAAAAATATGACAACGCCATAAGACAAAAAATATTCAGAATTAATAATTAATTCTCTTACATTCTTTCAATTATAAATTTCAAAAAATGTTCATGTTTGATGAAAGGTCAAAATAACATGTTATAAATAAATAAAAAGGTCAAAAAGACAATAGTACGCATCATTTGGATTCTTTTACATAATTACATTGATATACCTTCAATACAAGATTTAAAGTTAAGATTAATTTAAATTTATATTTTAATTATATATTTATATTTAAAATTGTTTTTTAAATAATTTTATCTAACATAAAAACAAATGGGCACATATTTAAATTTCATTTTAGCATTGCTTTCAGTCTGAAACGTATCAATTAAAAGTTGGGGTAAAGTGTTATTGTTATTATTATTAAAAGTTTAATAATAATTTTTAGATCAGTACAAAGTTATTATAAACTACAAAGGGCAAATGTCATCGTATTTAATTTTAATTGGTATTTCTCGTGTATTGTAAAGAAGAAACTTTTTTGTCATATAATTAAAATTGATAACAAATAAATATTTTTAAATGTATAAATTATATTATAGTTAAAATTTATAATAAATAATTTTTTAAAATATTATTAAATTTTATTTTAGAGATACAGGTAAAATAAAATAAAGTGAAAATGATTGAAAGTTAAAAAAATTAAATATAGATATAAAGATAAAATAGTCTAATTTGAAATAATTAATATAGAGTTTTTTTTTGCTGATTCCAAAAATAATATATAAAATATAGTTCTAAATAAGAGAAGATATATAGAATATTCTAATCTATAAATTAATTTACAGTATACAATTATAAAAATTGTATATTGTCAATAAATTACAAGTGTTTAAAAAGTAAAAAAATATTTAGTTGACATGGTACTTTATTTCCTTTTAATAATACTAGCGTGATAATCCAGGTCTCATGAGTGTCAAAGGATTTTTTTTTTTTTTTATTTCACAAAAATTTATGTTATTATGCATATATAGGTCATGGTCTATTGATACTCGTTATAAAAGTTAATCAAAATGCATATTCAATCACTTGTTTAGAATATAAATTTAATTGAACCAATTATTAAAATATTTCATATTATCTTTATGAATTGCGATGGTGTATATTAAATTTTATATAATTTAAACTTTTTTAAATATATTATTTAATAATAAATATCTATATATATTTCAAATATTATAATATATATTAAAATAAAATAATGTGATGAATTATTAAATAATTTTAAAATTTTATGAAATTTTATACATATAATTTAACTAATAGTAACATTAAATTCAACGTCGACTAAATTTGTATTTTATAAAAAATTATTGAAGAAGTAATTTGATTAATTATTAGTATTATATTTTTTCCTTCTAAATTTTTAAAAAATTAATTAATGATGACAAATATTTTAAACTACATGTTTGTAATTATTAGTTTTTCCTAAAAATTGCATTACTAGATTTTAGAAATTCATTTGCACTTATCAAGTTTTCAGACAATTTTAGTTGGAAATTTAGCATAGGTTGTATTTTGTTTCCTTCTCCATAAATTTGATTTGTCTCCTTCAACCTATAAAATAATTTATTCTAAAATAATTTATTCGCAGTATCTCTGTCCATGAGAGATAACAACATTCTTTTTTTTTCCGAAGACATAAAGATTATGTTTGACAAAATTAATTGAAAAGTTAAGTTATGTTTGGTAAACTAATTGAGAAATTAGTTGGAAGTTGAAAAAATAATCTAAAAATAAAAAGTTAATTGATAGTGGAAAGTTGTTAAACTAATTGTCCCAACCTAGGGTGTGATGGAGTCGGCGAGGAAACGAAATAGAAATTCAAATTCCTTTCGAGAAAAAAAATGAATTTGATGAAGTCGTCATCGATTTTTTAAGGGAAACGTCAAAAAACCTTGAAGGGATAAGGTTTATATACAAAAATAGATTTCAGGTTCGGGAGTCGATTACGTGTAAGAATGGTATTAGCACCATACGACATCCATCATAGGACAGTTACTTCGATCAGACGCGTGAAACTATTATGATTTTTAAATTATTATTTTTACCTTTCAAACACGATCAAAAATGAAATTTATCATTGGGAGAAATATGTATTTTTGGTTTTTTGAACTTGACAAAAGTCGTCTTTTGCTCTCATGTATCTCCCACTACAATGGAGAAGTCAAAGTTTATGTAATTTTAGCTAAGGCTATATACTAAACAGAAATGTTGACACCTAGTCACCTGCAAGGAGATGCCAACTAGATGTCAGTTGGGATGAGAAGTCGATTAGGTGCCAGTTGGGATGAGATCGAAATACCAACTATGTATCGGATAACCCAAGGTGTGCTAACTAAGTGTTGGTTGATTAAGAATGAGGTGTTGGCTAAAGAAGAGACCGATTCATGTCAATTAGCCGACTGGGGTATTGGTAGATCTTTAGCTGGGTGTTTGGCTGAGTATTTGGTAAAGTATATGGTTAAAGCAGAGTGTTGCAAGGGTAGTATACTCACAATAAAAGAATATTTTAAAATTTCACATAATTTTCAGGTGTGTCAAAGTTGTAGAAGGAACTAACTTCCCTTTTTTCTCTCGTATTCCTATCGTCTTTTCTCTCTTGCTCTCCTTCTTCTAAAAAAAAAAAACTTTCCTCGTTGCTACTACCTTCTTTTTATAAGTTAGTTTCACTTTCTCCAAAATTTTCAAGGAAATATTCTTTGTCATTATTACGGTGGCTCCCTGCAGAGTTCCATTAATGTCATGTTGTCCATATAGTGTTCATTTTAATAAATGCAACAGAACCTTCATTGAATGCGGAGGTGACCATTTGCATCTCCCCTTTGGTCATCCTGACCGAAAGTGCCTTTTGCAACCTCGATAACTTGTAGGATGTCAAGATCAGAATTACTTTTTTTGAAAAGTAAGAGAATAGTAGACAGTTGTCAGTTGCTGTTGTTCACCTGAGGTAGTTCGAGGAACATACAAGTACACAAATGGAGTGGATTGTCGGTGGGGGGAACTTCTTCACACCCTTTACTATTTTTCTTTTTCTTTTTTTTTTTTCTCTATTTTCTCTTCCTTTTGTTTTTTATGGGACAAATTTGGATATATACACTAACTTATTAAACGATAAGTATTTGGTAAAATTATATGTTGAAATAGTTGACAAGTATAAAATGACAAAATAGACATATTTTTATGATATTTTACATATTCTTTTAAATTTTATTATGTGTTAATTAATGTTATGATTAAAATATCTATATAAAAAATACATTATACTAAAAAACATGTTGAATTATGATGTTAAAATAATAAAATAAATAATGTAAATAGTTTAATGATTAAAATAAATAGTATAATATAAAAATATTTACAAAATATTAAAAAATAAAATAAGAATATAATCTATCAATATCAATATTAATATTAATATATTGAAATATAATGTTGAAATAATAAAATAAATATTATAATAATAAAATAAATAATATAATATAAAAATAAAATAAAATAAAATTATTATTTATCGTTATCAATATACTATATAATAAAAGAATAAACAAAAATTCTCTTATGTAAAAAAAATAAAAATAATAAAATCATACTTTTTTAGTAGAAGAAAAAAATAAAAAAATAAAAAAAAATTCAGTGGCATAAACAATTTTTTAATAAATATTTTAAGAAAAAAATAAATATAAAAATTAAAAATTACCATTTTAAAAACAATACTCATAGTAGCCTCTTAAAAAAATACTACTTGGAGTAATATTTTAAAAAATTATATAAGCTCGTATAAAAAAGTTGTTTTTCTTGTTAATAAAATTAAACAAACATTTTCATGAATAAAAAAAAAAACTAATTCAAATAGCATGTCAAGGTTAGTTCCACCACTGATTGAATTCTAGTAACGGGATATTAAATTTAACAATCTCCAAGCGGCTCATAATAATTATGTATATCATCAAAGACGTCTAATGAATTAGTTGACTCATTAGTATGAAAAAATAAAATAAAATTCTAACTCTCTCGTTGCCTTATGGCTAAGTTGCAAGAGATTGATTTAAAATTCACAAATGTTAACTTTGTGTAGATTTTAAAAACAAATCCTGCCTGAAAATTTGGATTCGTGTACTCACAAATCCCCCCTTGACTTTTGAAATTTCTTGAGAAAGTTATTAAGGGTTGCATGAAGGTGAGGAAGTCTTTGGTTTTTTATTTTTAAATGTAACTTTTAAAAGTAAATCCATTTGGTTAAAATGGGTTTAAAATAATTTTTAATTTAAATTTAAAAAAGTTTTACATTTATTTTTAAAATAAAAAATATTTTATAAATTTGATTTTTAATTTTAAAAAATATTTTTTATTATAACTATCATCATTGTTGCTGCTATTATTGTTATTATCAGTATCATCGTTATTATTGTTATAATTATTGTTCAAACACAAATTTAAACTAATTTTAATATGTTAGGAAATTTTTAAAATAAATTTATTTTTAAACTAAAAATTAATTTAAAAAATAAAACTAAAAATTAATTTTAAAATTTTAAAACTTTCAACTAAAAACTTAAAAAATAAAATATAAACTTAGATTCCTACATTTAAAATATACGTTCTTAGTATACCATAACAAATATTTGGTGACTCATTATTTATATCAATTTAACTCACCATCTCCATCAGATCATGAATCTAATTTGATTAACTAATATGTAAACACTCAAACCTAAGATTATTTTGACCTATCCCAGTTCCAGTTGATTTTTTTTTGGTCGAAGTAGGTTCACCTGTTGACTAGATTTATTTTATTTTTATCATATTTATTATAATTTTTCAATTAATAGATGATAAATTTTATATTATATGTATTATTAATATCTGTTTTAAGGTTAATATTTTATGTATATTAATCTATAACATATATTTATTGTTATAATTGATACACTTTATTTTATTTCTATTATTATATATTATATTTTATAATTTATAGTACAAATAACCATTTATATAATTTTATTTTAGTTTATAGTGATTAAAAAATATTTTATTAATATGTTATATACAATTAATTTATTTTAAAAAATAATTATCTATCCTATGAGTCAATCCATTTTGGCCCTGCTGAGAACTGGGTTGGATTAAAAAAATCCCAACCCAATATCAAATTAGTTTAACTCAAATTAACCTAAAATTTTATTTAATCGTGAATCCGAATTTACACCACCAATAAAGGATAAAGAATAATGCTCAAACAATTTAAGAAAAAACTCCCCCAACAAATTAATGTTAAATTTATGGAAACCACTAAAGTTATCTTTATTAGTTATGCCATATATATTGATTTAGAAGATCATGTAATTCGACTGGATGGATGCCATCATAATTATGCTAACATTGGATATTTGTACCTTCGTTTTGTCCTCAAGGAAGATGAATTAAAAAACAATTTATTTTTTTTATATTTTTAATAAATAAAATTATGTGGATGAATACATTTATTAAAAAAAACTCAAATTATATGATAACAATAGATATAATTTAAATAGAATATATAAATAAAAAATAATTTTTATCTCATAAATCAATTTAATAAATTAAATTAGATTCAAATTTAAATTATAAAAGATTAATAGAATCTTTCATATATTTATTATTGAGTCATACAAAATCTAATAATATTAGAAATGTTGGAATATATTGTTGAAAAAAAGCTAAATACTACATTGATAAAAATAATATTTAAATAAAATATATAATTAAAAAAATATCACCTTATAATTTTATAAAATTGAGCAAAGTTGAAATTTATGTTGTATGGTAGCAAATTAACTCCACAAGTAAAGAGAATACTTTTCATGTACTATAATTTATTAAATAATTAAAAATTAAAAATAAACTGCATTGCTGATTTCCATCAATCAGGAAGTAATTGATAATGACCGAAGACCTTTCTCCTTACCACACTTATGTTGATGTTTAAGTGTTGCCCACCATTCCACCATTTTTCTTGGTGCCACTATTAATACTCATATATGCCATACCATACCTACCACGACATGCTTCCACGCTTTCACTTGCGCTGGTTTTTGGCTGTGTCAGCAACATATTAAATTAACAATGGATACGGTGGTGACAAGTGCCATTCAAATATAAATTAAGAAAGTAGAAATATAAAATATATAATCCAATTAAAATGTCCGTTATATTTAAAATATAAAGTGCTTGCAGTTTAAGTTTTTAAATAATTTTAAATATTTTATATTATATATTATTTTTTAATTAATATTAATATTTCAGGACATTTGTTTACTAGTCCAACGTATTAACAGTCCCTCCCCGTTTCATAACATTATCCTCTGTCATATCACGCTAATCAATTATCATTTATCAATGTCACAACTTCAAAGTTTACAATTTCATTGTCATTTCGTTGTCTGTTGGATCAAACAATATCATAGTAATTAATTATATATCGACGTCCAAATTCTTTAGGAAAATCAATCAGTGACTTTACATAGAGAGCCAGTTTTTATGCTAGCTTTTAACGTAAAAATTAAAAAATAATGAATGGAAATATAGACTTTTATATTGTTCACATCGGGATAAAAGAAAAGAAAAAGTTATCTTTTTCATTTATTTGATTTGTTAATAAATATAGATTTTAAATTTAAATTTTGTTATTGTCAATATTTTTTTTACTTATTTAACTATTCATTTTTTTTATTTATTCAAAATACTAGATAAAACATTAAAGTATCCATATGAAGATGACATGGACCAATGATAAATGAACTTACCATGATTAAATTCTCTCACAAGAACTAAGAGATTGAGATTATTGCGATCCAACTCAAAATATTGTTATTCTATTTTACTATTAAGACTTTTTTATACTTAATGTTGTGTATAATGCTCAAAATAAATCCCATCTGATGGGCTAATCCGACATAGGTTGAGATGAAAAAATAAAATATAAAACAAAATAAACTCGCAGCCAAACTAAGCTATTTTACCTCGTCCCACCCAAGTTGAGTTAGACCAAGCTAACTTATGGTACTTCCTATAAAATTTAAACAAAAAATAAACCCCTTACCTAAAAAGAATTTTCTCTTCCAACATTATATTTGTTTTAATATTTTCTTCCCCTATGTGAAGAATTTATATTAAAAATGAAAAAAAAGTGATATTCCCATAACATCTTTTTTCTATCGGAAAAAGATTGCCATGAAATATTTATAAAAAGAATTGAAAACTAAAACTAATGAAATCATACACAAGATTAACAATATTGATTTTTTTTTCAATTAAAAAATTCTAAATGATATTAATTGTGATTTTCATACAGTTTTAGTCTAATAAACAGTTTCATATTCCCATCATATTTACACGCCGCTCAAACACAAGTTGAGAGGATAAGAAAGCACACAAGTTTGTTAGTAGCAACAGCAATTACTAATCTGTCAAGCAGCAAGTTCCTTGAGCACGTAATTAGTAGATGAGCTTGACCCATCTATATCTTTTTTCTTTTATTAGAATGAAATTTTAGCCACAGAAAAAAAGAAAGATTTATCTATTACTAAGTAATTGGCATAAAAGAGTAAAAAAAATAGTTTCGTTAGAGAGACAAAATGTTAGTGGTCGTTTCCAATTATGGGTATGGATTACAGGATCCTGCTTGAAGAAGGGTGTTACTTTCAGGCACGTAATCGTCTCTGTGGATCACCATATTCGCTGCTAGTCCCTAATGTCCAAAACATAAGTCTTCGTCACCACCAATAACCATTTGTCAAACATCGTGCAACTAATTATGTTAGCAACAAAATAAAATTTAGGTACGTGTATTGATACAAGTCGTGAAAATTCTGAAATTAATTCTAATCTTTTTGATAAATGTGGGATAGAAAATTCTCTAAAGAGAGATTTATTAGGTTCAGAGAACCGTTGAGTAACTGTTTCTGGACAAAAGTGTGTACAGTTTAAGCCTAATTTCTACCGCTTTTAATCACAAAATAAAATATACTTTTTATCACATGCTGGGAATCCCTTTTTGTGATACGGTATATCTTAATTGTGTTCGCACATGACACACACTTCCATATCTAGCTCTATGCATTAGTGTAATCTGGATGCCATCGTTTATGTAATAATGCCACCGTCTCCACAGTTCCATCGAATAGACTAAATTATTATGCCGCGCTCGGATCAGACCGATCAGAATATCAAGTTCGTTTAACTCATCGAGAATTCCTTTTTTATTTTATGGGAATATATATTTATTAATTTTATAGACTAAGAAATATTAATAAATAAATTATAAAAGTAGTTTTCCATTATTATTTAATTACAAATAATTATTAGTATGAATTTTAAAAAAATATTATAAAAATTTAAAATTTTATTATATATTATAATTTGTAATTGAATAATAAATATAAAACTATTTTATATTGTGTATAATTTATTTTTTTATAAATAATTAAAAATACCAAAATAAAAAAAATTATTTAAATTTTTTTATACATTTTTACGTAATTCTAACGGGATTTTTAATTTCAATTTCTTTTATTAATATTCTTACAATACTGATTAATAACACCATTAGATCCATGATTGAGAAAAGACAACTTCAATTAGTAATTTAGTTATCATTTACTTCTTTATTTTCCACTCAGAATAAAAAAATAATATTGAAAACGGAAACATCCAAACTCCGTTGCTATCGTTGAATATATGCCATTTGGTTAAAGAAGCGGGGGAAACTTCCTGCTGCGAGAAGTGATTAATCCATTTTCTAATTTCTATCATTCTCCAGCGACCCTCATTTTCTTCTCAATTCTACTTACGTTGACTTAGTTCACGATGCTTCAAATACTTTATCAACTAACATGGTTAATTATTAACAAGAATGTAAACTCTTTTAGGCATTTATATAATTGGGTTAATGGTGTTTCATTTTATTTCTTCGAAAGTTTTAAATTTTAATTTTTGTCTCTAACTTTTAGGGTTCGTTTTTTTAAGCGAAAAATGGAAGAAATAATTGCGAAAGGAAGGAAAACCATGGAAATTTGGATTTTTTTAATTGTTTGAAATAGTTTAATAACCGAGGGAAATGGAGCGTACAATTGAGTAACATTGAAAGTCTTTTTCTTTCAAATTGGAAATAAATGGATAGAAGGAGGTTATTTTATATACATAAATACAAATATTTGTATTTGTATTTTATTTTATTTAAGATATATATATATATATATATATATATATAGTATTAAACAACCTAAAAAATCAAATTCTTACTTAGGATTTTAATTTCGAGCATTTGAAAAAATATATCTCACTAAAAATATACTTGATTTAGGAAAGAAAGAAAAAATAAAAGTAAGATGATTTTATAGGTTGGGAAAAAAAATTAAAACTTTTATTTTTTCTTGGTTGTATTGAAAATAAGATAAAAGAAAATTTATATATATATATATATATATATATATATATATATATATATATATATATATATATAATGTGATATATATATTCTCAAAAAAAGAAATATGTAAAAATAGGAACAATTTCACCTTTGAATAAAAAAAAAAAAACCTTTCCTTTCTATTTTGCCTACTTTTGGACGAATTACAAAAACAGTGGGCTCCACATATAGTTTTATGTTATCTTCCTTGTTGATAATACATCAAACGGTGGACGAAATACTAAAGTTTGAATATTTAAAAAAAATTATCGAGACTAAAATTAATATTTTAAAATTTTGAGATTTAAAATTAAAAAAAATTATAAAGTACTAAAAACACTACTAATCCTATATATTTTGTAATCATTTTATTTGTCTACTTATTGTAAGACACAACTCAACTTTTCATCATTAATTATATGTCTTCTAATGATTAATAAACTTTTCCACCGTGAAGTCAAGTATTTGAATTTTGAAATTATAGAATGAAGCCTGCTGGCATTTTAAAAAATTTTGCATTGTGGTTACTAGTTACAGATTACATAACATGGGATATAGAATCAAGTATTAATTTACCAAGGCGGAAGGTGTAGTTATGAAGGAGAAATTGAAATATGCTACCAGGACAAGCTAAAGTAGCAATAAAATTCGGATCACTGACACACTGTGGTGATTGAGAGGAGAAATGTTGATTATATGCTACCAGGATCTAATTAAAGACAGTTTTATTATACATAAATGTTGATCAGTCTGAAAATTAACTTCTTAGTACACACAGAGCTAACTCCCTGCGGCATTACATTTAGACCTCCGATAAAATAATGGAAAAGTATAGTTAACATGGAATATTTACTCATTGTCACTAACAGAATAGAATAGGACCAGAGAGAAGTCCTTCTTAATTAGCCATGAGTTTGGCTCTCTTTTTGAGGATTTAGCAGATGGTATGAAGAGCCGAAATCCATAACTACAATCAACATGCTTTATATCAGCTACATGACTCATATACATGTTGGCCACTCCACCATATACAAGGATACATGTAGCAGCTCGTGCTTGCTTGCCGAAGCAGTTCGTAGCTAAATTAAATTCTGCAAAGAATGCGGAGGACAGAATCCTTCCTATGCTTGCTTGCAATAGCTTTCTTCATTTCTCCGCAACAATATAAACACTGGGTAGATTACTATAACCGAATAGAGGTCAACTGTTCACCCACCAAGGATAGAGAACTTATCTGTCACGAGTTCATCTACTTTGGGTCGTCCTATCCTTGCAATTACTAGTGGTTATGTGACTCCAAATCGTCAACCTCCACAATCATGTTCACAGTTTTGGTGGACCTACAGAAGACCGTATCTTCACATACACAAGGTCGGAATTGATATATGGATCGCACCCACTCTCCTTCGACACGTTCGCAATGTCACGAAGAATCTCCAATCTTAGTTATGTATTATAACTAAGCTTCATATTTTAAAGTATGTAGGTCCATAGTCCACATTTATGTAGGTATCAAAAGGATTTTGTTTCCCAACTCCACCACCTTAAAGATATGTGAGAGGCAGTCGGTCAGTGACTGCTCGGATACTAAGACCCGTGAGAGGCAGTCGGTTAGTGACTGCCCGAGATACTAAAGACACTGCTTGAGACACTAAGACCCATGAGGGACAGTCGATTAGTGACTGCCCGAGGTATTAAGACCTGTGAGAGGTAGTCGGTCAATGACTGTTCAAGATACTAAAGACTCATGAGAAACGGTCGGTTAGTAACTGTCCAAGACACTAAGACTCATGAGAGGCTGTCTGTCAAAGACTGTCTGTCAAGGATTGTCGTGGGCATTAAGACCCATGAAAGGTAGTCGATCAATAATTGTCCAAGGCACTAAGACTCTGTGAGAGGTAGTCGATCAGTGACTATCTGGAGCACTAAAATCTCATGAGAGACAATCGGTCAGTGACTGTCGAGGCACTAAGACCCATGAGAGACAGTTGGTCAGTGAAACAGTCAGTCAATGATTGCCTGAGACACTAAGATCTGTGAGAGACAATTGATTAGTGACTATCCAAAGCGACAATTGATTAGTGACTATCCGAAGCACTAAAGATTTGCGAGAGATAGTCAATTAGTGACTGCCGGAGATACTAATACCTGTGAGAGACAGTCGGTTAGTGACTGCTTGGGACACTAAGACTCGTGAGAGATAGTCAGTCAATTACTGTTCAGGACATTAAAGACCCGTGAGAGACAATCAGTTAGTGATTACCCGGGACATCAAAGACTCGAGAGGTAGTTGGTCAGTGATCGACTATCTCTCATAAGTATTAATGTCCCAAACAGTTACTGTCTTTAGTATCTTGGACAGTCATTAACCGACTACCTCTTAAAAGGCTAAACATAAACGATATATATATATAAATATTATAAATCTTGTAAAAAATATATCTTATATATAACAAATATATATATAATATAATATAGATCAATTTATATAGTATATATATAATACTATATATTATATATGGTAATCTATATAATAATATAATTTATATATAAAATAAATGTACTTACTTTTATAAAATAATTTTTATTTTTATCCTAAAATCTACTTTCTGCCTCTCAAAATATATATTTTTTCATATTTAATCTCTCAGATTTAAAAATTGTAGCGCTGATGTGAAAAAGTGGAAAAAGAAATAAAAATGTCATAAAACTTATGAGTAGAATTAAACCCATGGCTCTTGCTTAAAAAAACACTTCTTCAAACTCTAAACCATTTACAAACTTAAAACGTATGGTATACAATATATATTATATACTATTATTGTAAGAAATAGTAACGTATAAATTTATTTTTTGATTATTCTTATTTTAAAACCAATCTAGTTATTATAATATTTTATTAAATAGTATGAACTAAATTACATGTATTTTAAATTAAATAATGTTTATACAATTATAAATTAAATTAAATTGCATGTATTCAAATTATATTATACAATTTTATATCTTATGTGTTATTTTTTATTATTTTAATTTAAAAAGAATATAGTTATTATCATATTTTATTAAATAATAGAAATTAAATTATGTGTACTGTAAATTCAATTTAATAATATATATAAATTAAACTATATGTATTCTAAATTAAATTAAATGGTTTATATAATTATAAATTAAATTTATTTCTATGTATTAAAATTATATTATATATTAAATTTTTATTATTTTAAATTATAAATAATATATTTATTATAATATTTTATTAAATAATATGTTAAATTATGTGTACTTAATTAAATTTTTTATATAATTATAAATTAAAATAAAATATAAAAAAATATGAAATATAATTTTATATATTATATAAAAATTAAAAAAATAAATTTTAATATATAATATTTTTTTTGTGACTTTAATATATAAGATAAAAATTATGTAATATAATTTGAATAGATAGAATTCAATTTAATTTATAATTATATAAAAAATTTCATTGAATTTAATTTAAAGTTCACATAATTTAATTTATATTATTTAATAAAATATTATAATAATTAGATTATTTTTTAAATTAAAATAATAAAAATTAATATATAATATTAAATTTTATAATATAATTTGAATAAATGGAATTGAATTGAATTTATAATTATATGAGAAAATTAGTTTATTTAAATTTATAATACACATAATATAATTTATAATTATATAAACTATTTAATTTAATTTAATTTAATTTATAGTACACATAATTTAATTTAAATTATTTTTTAAATTAAAATAATAATGGTTAATATATAATATGAAATTATATAATAGATTTGAATGCATATAATTGAATTGAATTTATAATTACATGAACAATTTAATTTAAAATACACATAATTTAATTTATAATTATCTAAACATTTTAATTTAATTTAAAATACATATAATTTAATTTATACTATTTAGTAAATAGTATAAATTGACTTCAATTCTTTTGATGTGCTTGTTTTGTAACATTTTTTCAATACTTTTTTTCCACGTCTACATCACGCCACCATTCACATATAACCACCCATAAAAAAGTTATGTTAATAAGTAAAACATTACAAAATCAAAACATAACAGAAAATAAATTAGGATTTACTTGTTACTAAAACTATTTTATCTGCTAGAAATAGTTGAGAATTGAGAATTTAAATTTGTTTTAATTTAAATAATAGAAATAACATATATGAAAATACAATATTTTATAATAAAAATAAAGTTCATAATTATAATTGTTTTGAGTTTTGATTTAAAAATTAGATAAAGAGAGAAAAATTAATATATTTAAAATTTTATTTTTGGTTAAGTTATTGATTAGAAAATTTAATTTGTATTAATTTGTATTGTTTAATGTCCTTCATGAAAGTCATTTTAATATAATAAAAATACATATGTATCTTCGTTAATCGAAATTTGTCTCTTCATATTATTTATATAAACACTCACTATGACATTGTCATTCCTCATGAGCCACGTCGTCACTCAACATTTGCAATGAATTATCAACCACTAGCAAGATCACAATTGTGAAAATTTCAAATCTAGGAGAATAAATATGTATAAAAAAATGAGATCACTAAAAGTGCATTTTAGCTTTATATTTATAATTATATAATTATTTGAACTAAATTATACAAAAATATTATTTTATTTATGTATCTTTTATTTATAATTATAAATTTATATTTATTATTTAATTTTTTTGAAAAATATTTGTATGATAATTATTTAATTTTAATATTTTAATTAAAAATATACTTTAAATTTATATACCAAAATTATTATAAATATATATAAGATAATATTCTGAATAAAATTTATAATTTTATATATATTGTTATATTAATATACATTACTCTATATATTATATTTGTTACATAATTTGTTTGAGTATATATTCTAGTATTATAATATATATATATATATATATATATATATATATATATATATATATATATATATATATATATACTAATTTATATAATATATATGATAATATATATATTATTCTTTATATTATATTTATTTTGTTATTTTGTGTATATATTATAGTATTGTGTATACATAAATTAATATACATATATATTTGTTATATATTTATTATTTTGTATATAAATTATAATATTATAATTTGTTATGTATAATATATATTATTATTATTAGAGAAAAATATGTATTTTGTCCCTCTGTGTTTTTATAAATTAAAAATTAAATAAAAAAAGAAAAGTTACATAATAAAAGAGGAAGTTATAAATAATTTGTAAAAATTACTCTCTAAGCAATTTTTTAGCATACAAAGGAGGTAAAAATGTTTTTTTTTAAAAATAACAAATCAAAAGATCTCCTTTACATATTGTTATAAATATACATATTATATAAATTAATCTATATTACTATGTTTTATGCATACATATATTTCTCTCTCCTACCCACCCTCAATCCCTCACACTACCTCTCCCTTTTTTTTCTCACGCGCACTTTACATGAGACACTAACTAATTTAGCACACATGGCCCGAGCCTCTTACTTATGCGAGTCTCATCTAATCTATGATGTCTCCAAAGATATCAATTTAGTAAATAATTTTTTATTTTGTTTAAAAATATATATTTTTTTATTTTTTAATCTGGTAAAAAGAACCGCAAATGTTGGAGAAATAAACATTTGGTTTACAAGCCAAGTATCCATGCACAGTTTCTTGGATGATTATTCATCTCTTAGTTCAATGTGCATTTTATAGACTCATGAAAGCCCATCTGCAATGTGGGGTAAAAATTAAGCAGAAATTTATATTTATATTTATTATATTCTTATGTAAGGTACATCACCTGGTAAGTGATAAACAATATGCGTAACATTATATTGTTTTTGTTCGATTTTTTTTCCTCTTCTCTTTGCTCTCTCACATCACTCCGCCTCTCATCTTTTACAATTTTCAGGACCCAATTATGAGTAACTATTTGCTTTTTCATGCTTTGTTTGTGTGAGAGCATTAGGGCACCATTACAACTGTCAGGAAAACTTTAATTGAATAATTCTTATTAAGTTGTTTAAAATAATTTTACACCACATTATTTTATAATTTCTCACACTTTCTAATAATGTCCCATTATTTTTACTATTTTCAACTCAATCGAATTTTTACTCTAATTCAACAATTTTAAAATGTTTCTCAGATAGCACTCACAACTTACCCCACATTTTTGTATTTGTTAGATAACAAACACAAGATGCAATTAAACAACTTGTGAGGCACACCAAAAATTGAAGAAGTTGCACTTGCTCTTCCTAACACTTATTACTCTTACATGGCAAAAATAGAGTACTCTCCGATGTCATCGTGTTTTGCTCATAAAATTATTTATAAAGTTGCTAATTTAAAACAACTCCCATTATAGTGTCCCGTATTATTTGAAAGAGGAGTGGGGGACACAAATTGATGTTCACAAGAAATGAAGGATATGTTATTTATAATGTTACATAAACAGGCTTGGAGAATACATTACTTCAATAATTGGAGGGGTAATTTTATTTTACCACCACAATATTTTGTCTGTCACTTTGGCCTCTTCTGATTTCATTAGCAAACATATATGTTATGTTTTTTTTAATTAGTTATAAGAACTAAATATAATTACACAGACTCACTACAAGAATTTTTTGATTTTGCTACTAATTTTAGCTACCATTTAAATTAGTAGATAAATCCTAACTAATTAACTATTAATTAACTAGAATATTATTTTTTCTAGCTAAATTGAAGTTATATTAGTTTATACTTCTTATTACTACAAATTAGCTAGGAAATAACTACAAATTTTAAAAAATTTACTACAAATTAACTAAGATTATTTTCCTCAATTTAATTTGCTACTTATTTCATGCTACCATTTAATATTATAGTAATTTTGTAGTTAATTATTTTTACTAGAAATTAGCTACAAAATAACTATTGATTTTAAAATTAGCCACAAAATTATTTTGTAGCAAATTTTAAATTTTCTAGTAGTGACTAAAGACTTGAAGCGACCTTTACTCGTGGGTTAGTTTGCAAAACTCACCGCTTGTGTGAACGTTAATAAAAAAAATTGTGGCCCATTTAATCCAACTATTGATATGTGTTCCTTTTGATATTCATACTCTAAGTCTAATTGTCAAATAGAACATTTATTTTTGGAAAATACAAAAGAAGTCTTTAATACATATATAATAATTTATTAATAAAATTAAATAATTATATCGTGTATATAACACTTATATTTTTAAATTTAAGTAAATTTTAAAATGTACACATTAAAAAACATTTAAGAATTTCTAATACACCTCATTATTGAATTAAATAGGAATTTTATAAAGGACTAAATAATTCATATTTAATTTTAAAAATGAAATTAATAAAAAATAAATACAATAATTTTTTTTTATCTTTCTCGTATAGTATTATGGGTGTCAAATTCAACAAATTTTATTCTTGTTGTTTTAAAAAAAATGAGTACAATGATGAGTAGAGTCAAATCTACATGGTCTGATAAATCTTATTTCATTCTTTTGTGAAATTAGAAAGCCCTGCAAAATGAGTTTATACAGAGCACTCTTCAGTAGACTTCTTTTTTAAACCTTATAAAATATACAAGGAGAGAGATGTCATTCGACTCAGTTTTTACTATGTGAGAAGAGGAAGAGAGAGATACTTAACCTCACCATGAAAAAAAAAAGAATTTTGTTTTGATATTTCATAAAAAAAAAACTTTGGTTAAAGATACACTTTTTTTTATGTAAGTGTAGCTTTCTTTCATATAAACCATTAGTATGTTACAAAGATATCCCCAACCAAAAACAAATAGTTTAAAACCTCAACTTACACGGCCCAAAGGTATGACAAAATGATGAACTGAAATAGGGAAAAAACCAGCCAGCAAGTATGTGAAACATTTAATGTTGTGGATTAATTTTTATAATAATTAATATTCTTAAAATTCTCGTTTTTAAGGGTATTTTATTAATTTGATATTTTAAACTTAATATATTTATTTTTATTCTTTAACTAAAGATTTGTTTATTTACATAATGACATCTTGGATATCTTTTATTTTACAGTTTTACCCATTTCTCCATTTGTTCTCTGTGCCCTTTTATCTCTGTGCGTGTATATCCTACGGAGGAGTAAAAAAGCTCGAATATTGTATTCATTCTTGTTCATGCGGAATGCGGATCTTTTGCTTTTCTCAAAATAACTGACACTACCTTTTATCTACCTCAAAAGTTTTTATAAGTGAATTTTAGCTTAACTAACCTTACAAAATCAGCCAAATTAGGCATGTAATGAGTCTAATAGCGGGTGATTTAATAGGATTTGTTCTTAAAATATATATTTCCAACGTAGTTTAATTATTAGTTTGTAAAATAAAAATTATATATATATATATCACTAAATTATTACTTTATTTTTATATTTATTTATTTGATTCAATTTCATATCTCTTTTATTAAAAGTTTTAAGTTATTCTTTTAATTTTCAAAAACAGTTCAATGTTATAACTTTTTGTCTAAATAGTTAACTGTGCAACAAAGCTATTATGTGGCACTTCCTTTATGGCCATTTGCAAAACTCAACTCCTCAAATGTCATGTTTGATGACTTAATTCACGTCTTGAATTTCAATTGAAAATAGGACGCATTTTGCAAGTAGGAAGGCTAATTCCAGTGGTTATTCACCATCTCATAACTCTAGGTTTAATTTCTTTGTTATTGTGATTCGAATTTTTGAGATTACCATGATGTAAATGTGTGATATGTTTGATAGAAAGAGATAGCTAATAAATTAATGCGCTCTGTTTCAAAAATTTATGCATAGGAGGAAGTAGAGGAAGAGAAAGATGACAAAAATCGATATTGAAATTTGAAACGTAAATTAGGTCATCAAAAACATCGAAAAAAAATTGTGTTTTGCGGATGGTGGAAGAAGAAGTATAGTTGAGGAGGATGTTTGTGGTGTGGGTGAGATCTAGGAAACATATCTAATTTGTCGGTGAAAGAAGAAGTACCACTTAAAATAGTTTCATTTGTACTATTATCTATTTAAATGAAAAGTATAATATTATAACGCAAAAGTGAAATTTTTAATAAAAAATAAATCAAATTAAAATAAATAAATAAACACAAGTATCAAAGTAGTAATTTAATTTATATTTTATTATATAATTAGTTAATATGGGATTTTTAACAAAAGTATCATTCATGCATTCAAAATTTCAATTACTACCTTATGCTTAAGCTCAACTTAACAAGACGTATGATGAACATGGATTATCGTTACTTTTTGTTTAATCTATACTGGAAGTAGGATTAAAAAAAAGCAACACTCTGAAGATTATAAATTTATAATGATATAAAAAGACAACTATGCTGCAATATGCTCATAGGATATAATATATGAAAAATAATTCCATTCCCCTTCCCCAAGCAAACCAAATAATAATCAAAGAATACAAGCCATTACTTTGCATAGAAGAAAATTCTTTTCAATGGTGACAGCAAAGAAGAACAATATTGTTGGACAACCTTTCCCAGCAATATTCTGGTACTATAATGGGGAGACTTAGTCTTGGCTTATATAAATGTCGACCTCCAAGCTCGACAAGACAAGTAAATTAAGGTTCCACTTAAGGTTTTTGGTGTTAATTTGAAGTTCAAGGGTCATGGCTTCTGGAGGATCCAAATCCGTAGCCTCCATCCTCTTGGCACTGAATCTAGTGTTGTACTTTGTTGTGCTTGTAATTGCTTCTTGGGCAGTGAATCACGGGATTCAAAGGTCTGGAGAAACAGGTAATTGCAGTGCTTTATCAGCAGAAAAAATAAAATACAATTGTGTTCTTTCAACTTAGTTGAAAGCGTGCGTGGTTTCATATTCTAGATGACTACGTTTATCGAGAAACTTATTACCTTTCAACTTATGTTTTAGATGTGAAATTTTAAAAAATTATAACTAGTAGCGTTTAGTTGAACGTGAACAATCAAATTTGTGATCCATTTTCAGACATGCTAATAATTTTCACGTCCTAGACGTGATTTCTTGGTTTCGAGACATGGTATGAATGACATGGTTTATTGATTGGTGGACTGTGTATTTGCAGCATCTGTTTTGTCCCTTCCAGCTCGCATATTTCCAATATACTTCCCAATGGGAAACATGACAACTGGTTTCTTCGTAATTTTCTCTCTAATTGCTGGTGTTGTGGGGTTCACAACCTCACTCACTGGATTGCATAACATTTTCCAGTGGAATGCTCCCAACTTACAAGCAGCAGCCATGTCTTCATTGACTACATGGGCATTTACTCTACTAGCCATGGGGTGAGCCTTAATATAACCTATTTCGCTTTCATTTGAGTATAATGTATCAAATTTCTACCATTCCCAGTATTTTTTAACAAGAGAGAATAAATGCTTTATGGCTCTTACTTCATTTGTTGCAGATTTGCATGCAAAGAGATCGAACTTGGCTGGACAGACTCAAACCTGGTAAGCTTTGCTTCAATGCTAGAATTTCAATTCACTACAAAAAACATTTGTCATTTACCAAAGGATTAGTATTTGCATAAAGGAAATGTTTATTAATTTATCCAGCGCACCTTAGAAATCATCATGATAATTGTAAGCGCAACTCAACTGTTATGCACGGGAGTTATCCATGTTGGAGTTTCAGAAGTTATTCCGCAGAGATTGAGAGGAAGAGTATGAGTTTCAGTTTCAGCTGGTGGCATATACCAATACCCTCTTGCAGAATTATTTGTAACTCTCATAAAGTTGTTTCGTTCATCTCGTCGACTCATGCTATAAATAATTGTAACTACTTTTTAATTTCATTTGACGACACTTAAAAATATGCCTTTTTTTTTTAAAAAAAAAGGAAAAAAGAGGGGCATTCCGAGAATCGAACTCGGGACCTCTCGCACCCAAAGCGAGAATCATACCACTAGACCAAATGCCCACAACATATTTTTAGTTTAAACTACATATTTGTTGGAATATGTGTATAACCCATTCCAATATTAATTACCACATTATAACAGGATGACACGAATGTTGATAACAAGCAGTGAACAACATGCTACAATAGTTTCGATAACAATGGGGGAAAATGTGATATATACACCCAACTTATATGGATTTAAACTTATCACTATAAAAATTTTACATCATTAAATCGATTGGTCTGAAATATAAAAATAATTATTATAAAAAATAATAATTTTAATATGTACAACAATTTACAGTTAAATAATAATTAAAAACTTTTATATTATTAATATGTATTCTAATTAAATTATTTAAAATTTATTTTTTCTGTTCCTTTTTTATATGTTCACGAAAAGATAGTACACAAATTAAAAGATATAATTAACAATTTTTTTACACTAAAGTTATTTTTATAACTACTTAATATGATTTCTATTATTATTTATTTTGCAAGTATTCAAAATATTTAAAAATTGGATAAATATGATATAATTTAAAATATAATAATTAATCTTATCTTAAAAATTTGAATGGATAAATTGAAATAATTTTTTTTAAATAAACCAATAAAAATTAAAAGGAATGGAAAAATAGTCAAAAGGTCAAGTAAACAGTATTACCAACAAATTAATGATTCAATGTGAATATTCAAAATATGTGTGAACTTGTTTAGAACAACTAGACCAAAGTGGCCAAAGAAGCTATATTACCAACAGTTTTATAAAGTGTGTGGAAGATTACTATAGTGAGAATATATACTTATATGAGAATATGAGGGGTGGACAATCACTAATAGTTGTTTTTAATACACGAATGTGTGAGTGTGATGCATTTCAAGCATTTAGATATTCTTGTTTGTGTGTCATAGTTGCATGTGTTAATGTAAGCATGAATTTTTTTCAATTTTGTTGATGTCTCTTGATTAAAAATATTGTCGATACATTTTCTGCATAGTGGTTATCTATTCACAACTATGAAAATATTTTTGCTAATAGTGATCGTGATTTGTGTCAAATCAATCCATGATACGTGGTAAAAGACATCCAAAGTCAACATGCATAAGAAATGAAATAGATTAGAGGGAGTTGCAACATAGATAAAAATATGGTTATTGCAAGTGTGAAACACATAATCGATCCAATTGTCCGCATATTTTGAAAGACTATAGTCTCTTTGTTAAGTCACAAAATATATATCGTACCATTAATAAAAACATGTTTCTTTTATTATATATTATCTTCTAACATACACACACATAATATTTATGTCTGTGTCTAGTATCACGATTGGGGTTCCTTCTTGCACCATCAATATTACTAGGAGATGTTTTAGCCATAAATTCATCATTTAAGTTATGATCCATATCGGCCTACTCATTTACTTAGGATGAACTACTATTAGGAAACATCATACCACCATAAGTTGGAGAGAGAACATAGAGGCATTCTATCATACATGAAAGTCAAGGAAAGGAGCTAATGATGTTAGTGTTGTCGAATCATATGTCGTTGGGGTATAATATGAAGGGGGATCAAGAACATAACACGACCCACTTAGATTTGATGAAAACTTGGTACTTGGTGCAGTCCACTAGGTCATTAGAGACGTGGGTGACTGTGTACATTGTGAATGATACATATACTATTGGAAGACATCATAAGGTTCCACTGGAGTGACATAAAAATTCCCTTTTGAGGGTTCCACCAAGGGTAGTGGCAACTCCATTGGTTGATGTTCAATAATCATATGACGCCTTTCAAGCCCTTTTCTTTCCCTCCTCCTTGAACCAATGTTATTAGTCATACTAGCAGTGGAAAAGCTTAGGGTTTGAGTAGAAGTAGAAGTTGGAGTAGTAGCTGTGATTTGATCCATCCTCCCAAACACTTGTTGTAAATCTACTAAATCCTGTGACAAATCTCCTAAAAATTCAGCATGTTATAAAAATTCTCTAACTAATAATGACAAATTTTATATTCTATAAATACAGGCTTTGCGCTTGTCTCACTCTTACAATTCAATTTTTATCATTTCAAAATTCAAAACGTGCACATTTTGTGTTCACAATCAAAAGAGGTATTGCACATTATGATTTTTCATATTTGATTAATACCTAAAAAATATAGAAAATACATTTAATAACAACATATATAAAATATAATATAAAACAAAATTTAAAATGTATAAAAATTAATTAGTAAATTTAAAAAACAAATCACAGTACATAAATTTGAGAATAATAAAAATAAAAATTAAAAACTAAATTAAGAACATTAAAAAATCATATTACAAATTCTGCACGAAAATAAACATAATTAATAATAAATAAATTTAATTATTATTTAAAAAAAAAACTTCCTATAAACAACATGAAATTATAATATTTTACATAAAAATGACAAGTATAATAAAAAAAATAGTACATGAATTTAATAATTATAAAAAAATTATAAATTCAACTAACAACAACAAAATATTACATTACAATTTCTACTTAAAAATAAAAACAAATTACAATAAAGAAATTTAATTATTAAATTTTTTAAAACATTACTATAAACATCATAAAATTATAATATTCTACCTAAAAATGATAAATATAATAAAAAAATAGTACACGATTTGATAATAATAATAATAAAATTATAAACTAAACTAGTAACAACAAAATATTATATTACAATTTCTACCTAAAAATAAATATAAATAACATTAAAGAATTTTAATTATTTATTTTTATAAAAAAATTACTATAAACATCATGAAATTATAAAATTCTATCTAAAAGGACAAATATAATAAAAAAACAATACACAAATTTTAATAATAATAATAATAATAATAATAATAATAATAATAATAATAAAATTATGAGTTATGCGAACCAATACACAAATTTAATAATAATAACAATAAAACAATACACAAAAACATTTATTAAAAAAAATATTAACCAAAATTACTACCACTCAAAATAAGATATTGTGAGCTATTCTACTATTCAAGATATGAGATGATAAGCTATTTCTGATCAACATGACTCTCAAACAAGTTTCCTACACTTAATCACCCACATATATTTTTAATATTATATTTTTCATAAATTCTTGCACTTTCCTATGCATTCACACCTTATCCATATTCCTCTTCCCTTCAGTGGGTATCCTTTTCCTTCCAAACGCACACTATACATGAAGTGCGAGATAGTCTGGCAATTCCTACACAAGACACACATCACAAGATGCCAGTTAATGTTGTATTTTCTACACATTCACCCACATAGGAGCCGCGTCTCTTAGTACCCTCAGCTCCACCATCTCTACAGTGTTGAAAAGAATACCATTATAGTAATTTTTTTATTTCGGTCAAATGCCCAACTTTGCCATAAATTGTTCTTCCATGTTTTATTTTAAAATTTCAAATTTATTGGTTCTGAATGACATTATAAGTGATGCATTAAAAAGGTGTGAAGACAATGGTAAGCCAAATTTTATTGGGACTTGGATTATATAAAATCATTGGAGATTGCGATTATTGAAAATAAGGGTGAATAAAAGAGGTGAGCAGTAGTAAGGAGAATTAGGGAGGGCTATTAACGGAGAAGCTTGGCGTCCCTCAACTCCACTAGATGATTAATGAGAGAGGTTAAATTGTTGTAGGACGAACCCCCTTCTTGAACAGCTTGTGCAGCCTTTTCCGAAAACTCTTTTGCACGGCTTCTGATTTGCATTACTTCATCACCACCGTCCATCAAGCGCCTCACAGCCTTTTCAATGTTATCTCTGTTCACCAACTTGTCTGTCTCCCAAATCACCATGTTGCTCCACTCCTCCGCCCCCACCTCCACCCCAATCCCCCGCACCTCAGTTATGAGCTTTTCATTATAGAACTGCTCCCCAGCCATCGGCCATGTCACCATAGGAACCCCCGCGCTGACAGCTTCCACTGTGGAGTTCCACCCGCAATGCATGACGTATGCTCCGACGGCACGGTGGTTTAGGATAAGCAACTGTGGAGCCCAGCCCCTGATGATCATACCCTTCTCCGCATTCCTCTCTTCAAACCCCTTGGGCAGCCATTTCTCCTTCTCAACCTCGCTCTCATGTTCCTTCCCTTTCTTCTCGGGAACCACCCACATGAATTCGTGACCCGATGCTTCTATCCCGCATGCAATCTCATAAAGCTGCTTATCAGGGAAAAGGCAAAGACTCCCAAAGCATATATACACCACCGAGTTGGCTCGCTTCGAATCAAGCCAACTCAGGCACTCGTGCATGTCCACCGCGTTCTTCCTGCCCCTCTCAGATTTCTCTTGAGCGGTTTTGCGTGATATAAGAGTGGTGGGGCCAAGATGCCAAGCCTTGTGACCCAAGATTTTCTCGTAGTGGTGGATGTACTCTTGTCCGTCAAGTTCGGCGAAGTTGTTGAGGATGACCCCGTTGCTTTTGAGCTGTGTCTCCAGCAAGGGCTTGAGGAATGCGGTCAAGTGCTTGGGCGGTGATGCGTTCATGGTGATGGAGTGAGGGAGATTCGGAATTAGAGGAGAATCAGTGTTGGCATAGTGTATGGCGCAGATGGTGAAGAGGGAGAAGCCGTTGAAGGCAAGTCTGGGGATGCGGAGCTTGTTGGCCAAGTCATCAACCCATGTGAACAGAAAGTCGGCGATGATGCAATCAGGTTGGTGTTGCTCCATGAAGCTCGTGATGCGTCCGCTCAGCATGATGGTGGCTTTGTTGACCTTGGATATGGTCGGGAGGTCGGTGGCGGAGCAGGTGTTTTCAATGCCGTCGGGGAGGCCCACCTCTTTGTTCGGGAACTCAACGGTATGGAACCGGACCAGATTGTGGGACGGGACGGATTTGCGAATGATTTCGGCGTTCAAAGGAGTTGTGATGATCGTCACGTCGTGCCCGCGCCCAGCGAACAGTGTCGCTATTTCGCAGAGAGGGATCATGTGACCTGCTGCTAAGTAGGGAACGAAGTATAGTTTCAGTGACCCACTTTCCTCCATCGTTGCTACACACTACACTCACAACTCTCATTTCAATTTTTCTTCCTTATAGCCTTGTATATTTATAGGAAAAACATCCAAATCTATTTCACACTTCAAAAAATATATACAAACCATAATACATGTGAAATATCAATATTCGTTTATCTAAGTAGCAGTTATTAATATTTTTTAACTAAGACGATATCATCTTGTCAGCTTAGTTTTTAACGTAGATTAATCACATATTTTACTCTGTTGATTCATGGACTAATTTTTTAAAATATTATAAAAAATAAGTGGATATATATTAAGTATGTCAGGAAAAATACAGCAAGCAGTTTACAATTTTGAACATAGATACTTCCACTTATACAAAATTATCATATGACCCTCCTTTTGCAAAAATAAAATACATTATTGAAACTGTAAAGATATCATTTTAAGAAAATTACAACTCTGTTAAAGGCCACCAAACCAACACACTCTGTGGAAAGTTAACCACCACACATCCTGCCATAATAATAGTATGCCTTGAAGGTAGGTCGAACTGGATCACATAGGCAGGGAACGTGAAACACAGAAAACACGCGATATTATTTTCAAAAAAAAAAAAAAAAAGTATCAGTAAGATACTCTCGATGCACTGTATACATTTCATGTTTTAATTAATGTTTTTATAAATTTGACATGTATCTTCCATTAATTTAAGTTTAGTCTTAGTAACAATCCTCAATTTTTTTAAAAAAATTTTGTTTAACTCTCTTGTTTATATTTGATTTCAGTTAAGCTTATCTGAGAGATAGTTTGACTTTTGGAAAGTTGAGCTTGAAAATTAGAAAATTTTGAACAAAGGAAGTGAGTTTTATGAGTGGGAAATACCACCAAACGATCAGGAAGAAAATTTGAGAAAAAATAGGCAAAAATGTCTATAATCTACCTGTGTAACTTGTTATAGGAATGAGTGTTCTAGAAAAGATTGCCTACCCAGACAACAAGGTGTAACTTGTTATAGGAATGAATGTTCTAGAAAAGATTGCCTACCTAGACAACAAGGTCCAACAAACTGATTGAAGTCCACAAGGTTCAAAATGATAAAGCATATCATTTTAATATAATTATGTCTCTTTTTATTTATTTATAATATATATTTACTTTAATAAATCTTATATATAAGAAAATTTTATTTATCATTTCATCTTAAACACATAAAATATCAAGGTCGATCCTGACAACACTTGTCATGATTTTAAATATCATTGATCTCGTCGACTAGTCCTCAATGTGAATTCATTAGAGTATAACAAGAAAATAAGTTAATGTAATCAAATAGTAATATTGTCATTTTCTTTATCGGTCCTTAATTTCTTTCAAATACTTAACAGACATATTAAAATAACTCATAATGACTTATTAACCAAATATATCAAAATAACTCCCAATATTCATATTCTAAATTGAATGTATCTTTTAAAAACACCAAGTTTGAGACCTTTGGTTAAAGGATGAATAAATATGGAATCTATCTTAACATATTTTACTAATATAATATCATTTCTCACAAGATTTCTGACAGCTAAATACTTTATCTTCAAATACTTAGATTCATTTGAAATTTTTTTGTTCTTTGTATAGAACATTACAATATAAATATTTTAAAATTTATTTAAATATAATAAATATATATTTCTATGGTCAAGAAAATAAAATTATAATATCAAAATATACATATGAATATTTTTATTTTTAATTTAACTACAATCGTTTCTATATTTATATTTTTTACTCTCATAATTATTAAAAAATGTTAATGATAGAATAATAGCTTACACAAACGCATCTAAGTAATCATACAAAAGAATGACATTGTGCACCTTTGTAACGAGTAAATAATATATAATAGCACCTAGAAATTAGAAATTAGGTAAAATAAAATATGGAAGAAATTTTTATGATTTCTTAATGCATGTATTAAGAATAAAATTTGATTAGCAATTAATTTTTATGATTTCTTAATGCATGTATTAAGAATAAAATTTGATTAGCAAATCATAATTTGAAGCAAAGAGAAGTAAGAAAATTGAAATTTTATAATTGATTCATTACTTACTGTTGTAATTAAGTTTATTATTGTATCATTATAAATAATCAATTTGATTTATTCTTCAAAATAAAATTTAATTAGTTGTTTTAGTATTTGTGCAAATATTTTATATTGCTTTTTAATAGATGAAAAGATAATGTAAATACTTCACACACTTCACTAGATAGAAAATAAATAATTAAGTCATTGTAAGAAAAAAATAATTAAATAATATTAAAACAAAATGTGATTGATAAAAAAAAAATACAGGTTCCGTACTAGATTTTTTTTTTCATGTTTTTGGCAACTCACAAATCGCACATCACACACGTGATACCAAAAAAAAGGAAACTGTATACATTCAGATAGATCTAAACACGCATTAATATCCACTACAAGAAAAATGTTTTTTAGCGACCGAAATTTGCAACCGATTTTCATGGTGGTTAAAGAGAGATGAAAACGAAATTTTTTTAAAAAACAATTAGTGACCGATTTAGCAACCAAAAAGTATTAAAAAAATAAAATATATATATATTAGTGACGAAAATAGCGATCGAATTTCAGAAAAAATAAAACAATAAAAAATATATTAGCGACGGAAATGAAAAATCATAAAAAATAAAAAAGAAATTATTAGCGACCGAACATTAAACGAAAAAAAAAAAAAATTAGCGACGGAAAAACTCAAAAATTCGAAAAAAAAATTTCCCTCCTATTTTTTCCTCTCTTTTTCCTTCTCCCTCCTTTATTTAAACACACCTTCTCTCCTTCCCATTACTCCCTCCTCTCATTCCCTCCTCTCCCTAACCATTAACAATCTACCACCTCCATCTAACTATTTAAAAAAAAAATAAGAACCGGATTTAGCGACCAAATTATTTAAAATAAAAAATCAAATAGTCACTGAATTAGCGACCGAATTATTTAAAATGAAAAATCAAATAACCACCGAATAAGCAACTGAATTATTTAAAATAAAAAATCAAATAGCCACCGAATTAGCAACCGAATTATTTAAAATAAAAAATCAAATAGTCACCGAAATAGCGACAAATTTTTTAATATATAAAATAAATAAAAATAAAAAAATCACCGGATTATTTTAATAATATAAAATAGCCACCGATTTAGCGATCGAATTTTAAATATAGTTAGCCACTGATTATATTTCGGTGGCAAAAGGTTTAGCAACTTGGCTTTACGCAACGGAAACAAATCGGGCGCTAATTCCATCCTTAAACCATTTTGCGACCCAAAATTTACGCTAGCGACCGATTTTCCAGATTTAGCGACCGATTGTTTCGGTCACTAAAAATAAATTTTTTGTAGTGATTTTTAACGTTCAACCAAGTCAAAACTATTAATCTGGTATCGTAAATCATAAGCAAAAATAAATTCATATTAATTTAAAATGTTAGTCAATATTATTTAAATTTATTATTATTTTTAAAAAATAAAAAAAAAATTTAGACTATCATTCGTTGAAATTTGATATGAAAAATATAAAAATTTATTAGAAATAAAATCTTTGATGAAAATATTTTAGAAATAATTTTATTAAATTAAATAAAATTAATTGGAATTTTCTTATATAATAATTTTTTTGCTAATTTAATTAGCGTATATTAATAGAAAAATAATATATGCCAATTATAAAAAATGAGTTAACCATAATTTTAATATATCAATATCATCTTATAATAATTTTTTTCTTAAACTATCATTTATTGATCCTTGATATTAAGAATAAAAAAAATCATTAGAAACATAATTTTTAATAAATTAATAATATTTTAAAGATAAATATATTAAATATGATAAAATTAATTGATATTTACTTATATTTTATATCAACATTTATAAATTTTTTTTGTTGCAAATATATAAACCGGAAGGAGTAATGTATATGAATGACATATACGATGTTTAAACTCTAATTTCTGTAAAAAAAAATAAGATATATATATATATATATATATATGGTCAGGATATATTCACATTAAATATTAAAGTTACTCAATTTATATTTTTTAAATAAAAATATAATCAATTTAATCACTGAATATAGTGTTCTTATTTATTAAATAAAATATATCAAATTTTAAATAATTTAAACATTTTTATATATGATTTTTAATCATAAATATTTATATATATTTTAAATATTATATTATACATTAAAATAAAATGATGTGATGAATTATCAAATAATTTTATAATTATATAAAATTATATAGATATGATTTAATTAATAAAAATATTAAATTTAATTATTTAATCAGATAAATTTATATTTTATAAAAAAAATTATTGAAAATATAATTAACTAATTTTTAAGGATTAATCAACTACTCATGTCCCCTTTAACCATACGTAATTTATGCGCCTTTTAATTTGTATGTTTCAATATAACTAGCAAAGAGAAGTGCTAAAATATATGAAAGCGGTAGTTTATTGGTTTTTTAAAGGGAAAGGGTGGCAATACGAACAGTTTTCTGAGTAGGGAGATGCCATACCAAAAGTATTCTGAAGACAGTTATTGAGACACAAATAGGTACTTAGCATGATGTCTCTTCTCCACAAGCGCCTTTTTTTTTTAACCTTGGAGGGTTTTTTTTTTTTTAAATTACAAAAATGGGTAAATTTTAAAAAATTACTACTACTTTCAAATTTATTTATTTCTTTCTTTCTTTATTTTAAATAATAGAAGTCTTGCATTATGCCATGAGTTGTAAATTTCTTTTACAAGTCGTGAAATGATATAAGATTTCATAGATTATTTTTATTTTTGTTAATAAAAAAATTAAAAATTAAAATTTATTATATTTGGAAAAATATTTTAGAAGTGGTAAAATAATTTACGTTTTCATATATTTTTTATTATTACTTCAATAGAAAACAAATTAAATCTTAAAATTTATTATTTTTAAAAAATCGTAAATTCAATTACAACTTTAAATTCAATTATAATAAACATATTCTCACTTTTGTTTTTTTTACGTAGAATCGTTAATTATCGCGATTTTATTTTTTTTAATTGTTGTTTTAGTTTTGTTTATAAGAGGTTAATTTTAGTTTAAATTTTTGTTAAACATTCTAAAAAAAAGTTACGAAGCATTTTTTTATGTAAAATAATTATCGTAGAATGAAAAAAAAAGTTTAATATAATAAAATTATTAAAATTTGAAGGACAAAAAATATTTTATTAAATAATGTTAATTGATCAAATATAAATAACATAATATATTATACTAAAATAATACGAAATGAATTTTTCCTAACTTAAATAAAACAAATTAACCACAAACAAAAAATAATAAATTACTTATCTTAGATATTAACTTGCTTAAATAGACAATTATTATAATTATATCCGACACAACTTATATTTTTTATTAAATTTAAATTAATTCATTCATCTCATTATGTATATAACTGATGCTTAATATTTTCGAAGTATGTTCACGCATCAAAGAATCATACATAAAATTTGAACATGAGAATATTAAGGTCAATATTCTTCAAGTTCTATATATAAACTCAATAAATATATCGCAATCTGAACTATAACAAACACGCGATGTAATTACATGAAAATAAAAAAATCGTAATGTTTGGAATTCTCCACAGTCCCTAAACAAAGATAAAATATGAAGGAATGAAAAATTAAATATTTATATAAGTATTTTAAAGTTCCAAAATAACTACAAAAATATGAGTGAAGTCGTATATATATATATTCACTACTTCACGTAAAAAAAAAAAAGTCGTAATTAACTTTACGGTTGCTTAAAATAATAAATTTAATTTATTTTCAACGAGAAAATAAAAATTTCTAAAGTCATATATTATCTTGTAATTTTTAAAACAAATTTAAAAGTTATGAATCGTTTGATTACTCCTGTGATTTTTTTTAAATAAAAATTTGTGTAAGTCATCAAATTAATCACGATTTTAATTAGTAAAATTGTATTTATCATATACTACTTACCCATATTTAAGTAATTTTTCACTATGCAATTATACAAAGTAAGGAGGTCGTAATGCTTAGAAATTTTCAAAGTCCCCTAAACAAAGATAAAATACGAAGGAATGAAAACAAAATTAATTAAACAATAACTATATAAGTATTTTAAAGTTACAAAATAACTAAAAACATATATAAAAGTAAATATATATTCACACTTCACGTTAAAAAAAACAAACAAATTCATAATTAACTTTATGATTTCTTAAAATAATAAATTTAGTTTATTTTTGACGAGAAAAATAAAAAATTTCTAAAGTCCTATAATATTTTTTTAAAAGGTGAATCATTTTACAACTTTTAAAATTAAAAAGAAAGTATAAGTCATAAAATTAATCACAATTTTAATTAGTAAAATTGTATTTATCATATACGACTTACCATATTTAAATAATTTTTCATGATGTAATTACATGAAAATAAAATAAAGAAGTCGGTAATGCTTGAAATTCTCCACGTTTTTCTAAACAAAGATAAAATAGGAAGGAATAAAAAAATAGCGATATAATTATTTTAAAGTTACAAAATAACAATAAAATACAAAAAAAAAATATAAAATTGAAGTCATATACATATTCACGACTTCACGTTAAAAAAAACATAAGTCGTAATTAACTTTACAATTTCTTAAAATAATAAATTTAATTTATTTTTGACAAAATAAATTTCTAAAGGTGTATATTATTTTATGATTTGTAAAAAAAATTAAAAATTGTGAATCATTTTACGATTTCTACGATTTAAAAAAAAAAAAAGAAGTTCGTAAGTCATAAAATTAATCACCATTTTGATTAGTAAAATTGTATTTATCATATACAACTTACCCTTATTTAATTATTTTTTCTTCTTCAAAATCTATGCATTTTTAGTCATTTCAAAAGGGAATTAGCCGTCCGAGGTAAAAAAAAAAAAAAAAAAAAACTACACAAGGAGAATTAAAATAAGATTACGTTGATAGTAACAGTACAATCATGGACATTGCATCACTTTATAGGCTTTTTATAATTTTTAAGGAAGTGCCTAGTCTAATCATAATATATGATTACCAAAGAAAAAATTCGAATTATATTGCCAGTTTCATAAAATAAAATTCTCAATCAAATTGATATCAATAGTTAAGAGACTTCAAATGGTTAATGAAATTGGAAAGTTTTCTCTAATAAAGCAATGGAAGAGTGATCCAAGTAATCTAAAAGGAGTATTCCTATTGAACTTGGAAATTTACCTTCGATATTCTCATTGAGAGACATGTCAAGCTTTTTGAAGATTGGGTAAACAAAGTGTTATTTTCTTCATTAATACATGTCCACATGTAAAAGCATTTATAGGTATAGATAATTTTCCTTGTAATGACGTAACATTCTCACATTATATTATGAATTCTACAAAATTTTCTTAAAATCAAATAACAAAAAAAATTATAAATATAATTTTCCACACATAAAAATAATGTTTAATGAATCTCACTTGGGATCCCATTCTAATATTTTAGAAAAAAACTGTTTACATAACATACAACTCATCAACAAAATTGATGAGTTGAATTTTGGTAATGTCAAATAATCTAGTATCAGTCTTTTTTTTTTTTTTTTTTATTAAAGATATCTTTTAACTTATAGTTCAAAACTAATTTCTTCTTCACACACATAGTCACAAATTGGACTTTTAACAATTTACTAAAAAAAATTAATTATTATTTATTAACAACTTTACTTGACTTTATTGATGTTATTACATTTGATATTTAAGCCGTAAAATTGTCCTCCTTTGATAAATTAATCAGCCGTTTAAACATAAACTTTACCATTGAAATCACGTTTAAGAAGTAAGATTCTCTTACAAAGTTGTATTGCTCATTGAAGCTACCCATAGAAACTAATCTATTCTTATTTTATTTTCGTTTTTTCTGTTCGAAGTTGCCCCTACATTGTAGAAAATATCTAACAATTTGGAATCGTCTTTTGCTTCTGCACATGCCTCCTCGTCCCTCAAGCCGAATCTGATTATTCCCATTTTTATTAGAAGATCTTTATCTTGGCAAGCCTTATCTCATCAAAGGAAAAGGGTTGTGATGATATTAATTATGAAAATATTGACGTCCATCGCATAGTAAGTTATTGGAAGAATTTTAATTTGAATTCTGTTAACTTTTTATGCAACTTTGCCATAGATTCTTCTTCCACAATTTAAATTTCCAATTTATTGGTTATATAGGAAAGACATTATAAGTGACGTGTCTGAAAAGTATCAATGTTATTATAGGAAAACATCGGAGAAATTAGTTTTTTAGGAAACTTTCTATATCTTTAGTTTGTGTAAGTTCTAGAAATTCGATTATGCAATTTCTCTCAAGATATATAACATAATCAGAATTGTGATAATAGAGGAAATGCTAACGATAATTTTTTTAAGACTCTTCATATTATTGATTGAAGAGAAAAATCCGTTAAATAAAAATAAATTTTATTAAAATTTATAATTTTTAATAAATTTTAATTAATAGTAAAAAAGTCTAAAAATAATACTACAAAATTTTTCATTAAAAATAAAACTGAACAAAAGAGGTGAGCGCTCAAGACAAGAATAGGTCAGGGAAATTATTGATCGAGTTTGACAATGTTAAAAATTAAATTGATTATCATTGGAATTAACAAAGAATAGGAGAGGCGAGCGTGCGAAATAAAGAAAATAGGTAAGGACGAATATCAAGTGAGACTAACAACGTTAGGAATTAAATTGACATGCAAGACTCTAATAAGAGAAATTGACAATAACACAAATAGGAGACATTAGAGTTCTATCTGTTCGAAAAGATAAATAAATAATTACAAACATTTTTTCTACACAAATCTTTAATTTAAAATTTTAAATAAAAATAAATAAATTGAAAAGTTATGTTTGACAAAATTAATTGAAAAGTTAAGTTATGTTTGGTAAACTAATTGAGAAATTAGTTGGAAGTTGAAAAAATAACCTAAAGATAAAAAGTTAATTGACAGTGGAAAGTTATTAAACTAATTGTCCCAACCTAGGGTGTGATGGAGTTGACGAGGAAACGAAATAGAAATTCAAATTCCTTTCCGGAAAAAAAATGAATTTGATGGAGTTGCCATCGATTTTTTAAGGGAAACGTCAAAAAACCTTGAAGGGATAAGGTTTATATACAAAAATAGATTTCAGGTTCGGGAGTCGATTACGTGTAAAAAAGGTATTAGCACCATACGACGTCCATCATAGGACGATTACTTCTATCAGACGCGTGAAACTATTATGACTTTTAAATTATTATTTTTACCTTTCAAATATGATAAAAAATAAATTTTATTATTGGGAGAAATATGCATTTTTGGTTTTTTGAACCTGACAAAAATCGTCTTTTACTCTCATGTATCTCCCATTGTAATGAAGAAGTCAAAGTTTATGTAATTTTAGTTAAGGCTATATACTAAACAGAAATGTTGACACCTAGTCACCTGCAAGGAGATGCCAACTAGATGTGAGTTGGGATGAGAAGTCGATTAAGTGTAAGCTGGGATGAGATCGAAATACCAATTATGTATCAGATAACCCAAGGTGTGCTAACTAAATGTTGGTTGATTTGGAATGAGGTGTTGGCTAATGACGAGACCGATTCAATGTCAATTAGCCAACTAGGGTGTTGGTAGGTCTTTAGCTGGGTGTTTGGCTGAGTATTTGGTAAAGTATATGGTTAAAGTAGAGTGTTGTAAGGGTAGTATACTCACAATAAAAGAATATTTTAGAATTTCACATAATTTTCAGGTGTGTCAACGTTGTAGAAGGAACTAACTTTCCCTTTTTCTCTCGTATTCCTATCGCCTTTTCTCTCTTGCTCTCCTTCTTCTCAAAAAAAAAACTTTCCTCGTTGCTACTACCTCCTTTTTATAAGTCAGTTTCACTTTCTCCAAATATTTCAAGGAGATATTCTTTGTCATTATTACGGTGGCTCCCCGCGGAGTTCCATTAATGTCACGGTTCCCCTATGGTGTTCCTTTTAATAAATGCGACGGAACCTTCATTGAATGCGGAGGTAACCATTTGCATCTCCCCTTTGGTCATCCTGGCCGAAAGTGCCTTTTGCAACGTTGATAACTTGTAAGATGTCAAGATCATGATTACTTTTTTTGAAAAGTAAGGGAATAGCAGGTAGTCGTCAGTTGTTGTTGTTCACCCGAGGTAGTTCGAGAAGCATACAAGTGCACAAGTGGAATGGGTTGTCAGTGGGAGGAACTTCTTCACACCCCTTACTAATTTCCTTTTTCTATTTTTTCTCTCTATTTTCTTTTCCTTTTGTTTTTTGTTTTTTATGGGACAAATTTGGTTATATACACTAACTTATTAAATGATAAGTATTTGGTAAAATTACACGTTGAAATAATTGACAAGTATAAAATGACAAAATAGACATATTTATATGATATTTTACATTTTTTTTTAATTTTATTATGTGTTAATTAATGTTATGATTAAAATATCTATATAAAAAATACATTATACTAAAAAACATGTTGAAGTATGATGTTAAAATGATAAAATAAATAATGTAAATAGTTTAATGATTAAAATAAATAGTATAATATAAAAATATTTATAAAATATTAAAAAATAAAATAAGAATATAATTTATCAATATCAATATATTGATATTGAAATATAATGCGAAAATAATAAAATAAATATTATAATAATAAAATAAATAATATAATATAAAAATAAAATAAAATAAATTTATTATTTATCGTTATCAATATACTATATAATAAAAGAATAAACAAAAATTATTTTATGTAAAAAGGAATAAAAATAATAAAATCATACTTTTTTAGTAGAAGAAAAAAATAAAAAAATAAAAATAAAATTCAGCATCATAAACAAATTTTTAATAAATATTTTAAGAAAAAAATAAATATAAAAAGTTAAAAATTAGCATTTTAAAAACAATACTCATAGTAGCCTCTTAAAAAATACTACTTGGAGTAGTATTTTAAAAAATTATATAAGCTCGTATAAAAAAGTTGTTTTTCTTGTTAATAAAATTAAACAAACATTTTCATGAATAAAAAACACTAATTCAAATAGCATGTCAAGGTTAGTTCCACTACTGATGGAATTCTAGTAACGGGATATTAAATTTATATAAACATAATCTATTTTTATATGTTTAAAAAATGTTACTAGATATATTGTGTTCCAAATGGTTCACCAATAAATAGTTTAGGACGATGATTAGGTCCAACACAAGGAAATCTGTCGTATGCCCACATTTGTATCAACAAATAAGTGTCACTTGTTTCTTTGTGTTCAAAGTTAGTGGGTAAACATAATTCCTTATGTAAATTGGCCAATATAGCAAATCCCTAAATGTATTAACTACATTTATGTAAGTCTAAAAGAAAATATGCATATTTTAAATGTACAAAAACTCAATAATGATATGGAAAAAGAAACCCATATCAATCTTAAAATATAAGCTATTGTAAATTATAGCATTTGCAACATATTATGTGTGTTCACCAACATTGTCAAAATACTCTTAAAGCCAAGTCATTTTTAGTCTAGAACCTTTCATTTCTTCTTCAGGTGGAGATATTACAAATAATTCATTGAGTAATTGGACAATCTTTGTTTATTTTCGGACTTAATTTTCATTATAAGGTTTCTGTTTTGTGCAGATCATATCTAGAGTTACAAACATCCAAATTGAATAATCTTGGTAGCCTTGGAAAGCTAAGATAAAGATATACAACTTCTCTCTTTACAGCTCAACCCAGTTTGAACATTTGTAGTGTCAAATGTGAACGTGGAGTTACTGCATCTACACCACTCTAAGTGGACATTTCCTTGTATATTCTAGCCCAAATTATGGGGCCATGGTTGGTGGGTTTTTATGACTACTAATTCTTCTGTCCAAACTCATTTTCCTTGACATTTTCGAGCATGTAATCATTAGGAAGTTAGGACAATTGAGTTAGTTAGTTAGTTAGAAATAGTTTTGGAGACTTTTGGATTTTTGGGGAGTGGATAAGGTTTCTTGCATTGAAAGTTTTCCTCTCTTCTCCATATTTTTCTGTTGCATTTTCTTCCGCATTTTTCTTCTCTGTATTGTATTGAGTTTTCTATGACAATGACCATGGAAGACTAAGCTTCTTTGTCAATTCAAGGTTCAAGAATACAAATCGGTTTGAGTTCTTGATTATTTATCTTCTTTATGCAATTTCTACTATTTGTCTTTCCAATTCTTAATATGTTTTCATGATTGTGGTATCGCTTTAGTTTTGGATTGTGTTTTATCAAGTAATCGATTGATAACTTAAAATCAACTACTTATGATCCTGAATTCAAGCTAATTAGAGACTATGATTGTAATATCAATATGCATGGACAAATTTTAGATGATTATCTAAAGAAACTTAGGTTGATATGAAATTGCATCCTTCTTAGAACCATGATAACTGATTGCATGATTGAATCCTTGAATTGATGTTACATAATTTGTTTTAGATCAATTCTATTTTGCATAAACTATGTTCTACATAATTACTTGGACTACATAATTCAATTTCACCCAAACCCCCATTTTTGACATTCATTTTGATTTATGATCAAGAAGATTAGATATAGTATGATTGTGTCATTGTGAAAATCGACCTAAGTTAGTCCCTACACTACAAAAATCAAGAAAAATCTAGTAAATTCGATAGTGTTTCGATAATATTATCAGTCTCTGGTCTCTATCGCTCTACTAAAACTGAGATTAGTGATGATCTAGTGAAAAAAATAAAACTTACAAAACTCCTAAAAAGTCAGCTTATTATAAAAATTCTCTAACTAATGATGACAATTTTGCATCCTATAAATGTAGGCTTTGCGCTCATCTCACTCTTAGAATTCAATCTCTTTTTCCCTTTCAAATTCAAAACATGCACATTTTGTGATCGCAATAAAAAGAGGTATTGCACAATATGATTTTCCATATTTGATTAATACCTAAAAAATATAAAAATTACATTTAATAACAACATATATAAAATATAATATAGAACAAAATTTAACATGTACAAAAATTAATTAGTAAAATTAAAAAAAAGACAGTACATAAATTTGAGAATAATAAAAATAAAAATTTAAAACTAAATTAAGAACATAAAAAATCATATTACAAATTCTGCATGAAAATAAACATAAATAATAGTAAATAAATTTAATTATTATTTAAAAAAACTTACTATAAACAACATGAAATTATAATATTTTACATAAAAATGACAAGTATAATAGAAAATAGTACATGAATTTAATAATTATAAAAAAAATTATAAATTCAACTAACAACAACAAAATATTACATTACAATTTCTACCTAAAAATAAACACAAATTACAATAAAGAAATTTAATTATTAAGTTCTTTTAAAAATTACTATAAACAACATAAAATTATAATATTCTACCTAAAAATGACAAACATAATAAAAAAAATAGTACACAAATTCGATAATAATAATAATAAAAATTACAAACTAAACTAATAAAAACAAAATATTATATTACAATTTCTACCTAAAAATAAATATAAATAACATTAAAGAATTTTAATTATTATTTTTTATAAAAAAAATACTATAAACAACATGAAATTATAATATTCCACTTAAAATAACAATATAATAAAAAACAGTACACGAATTTAATAATAATAAAAATAAAAATTATCAATTAAACTAATAACAACAAAATATTATATTACAATTTTTACCTAAAAATAAATATAAATAACAATAAATAATTTTAACTAATAATTAAAAAAAACTTACTATAAATAACATGAAATTATAATTTCTACCTAAAAATATAAATAAGTACACAAATTTAATAATAATAAAAATAAAAATTATAAACTAAACTAACAACAACAAAATATTATTTTATAGTTTCTACCTACAAATAAACATAAATAATAGTAAAGAAATTTAATTATTAAATTTAAAAAAAAAAACTTACTATAAACAACAAGAAATTATAATATTATACCTGACAAATATAATAAAAAAATAACACACGAATTTAATAACAATAAAAAAATTATAATCTTAACTAAGAAAAAAAAAATTATATTACAATTTCTACCTAAAAATAAACATAAATAATAGTAAGGAAATTTGATTATTAGTTTTTTTTAAAAAAAATTACCTTAAACAACATGAAATTATAAAATCTATCTAAAAGGACAAATATAATAAAAAAATACACAAATTTAATAATACTAATAATAAAATTATGAGCTATTCTGACCAATACACAAATTTAATAATAATAAAAAAAACAATACACAAAAAAATTATTAAAAAAAAATATTAACCAAAATTACACTCTTCAAGTGTTTTGTAATTCTTACTCGGCCACTCAAAATAAGATATCCTGAGCTATTCTACTATTCAAAATATGAGATGATCATCTATTTCTCATCAACATGACTCTCAAACAAGTTTCCTACACTTAATCACCCACATTAATTTTTAATATCATATTTTTCATAAATTCTTGCACTTTCCTATGCATTCACACCTTATCTATATTCTCTTCCCTCCAGTGGGTATCCTTTTCCTTCCCAACGCACACTATACATGAAGTGCGAGATAGTCTAGCAATTCCTACACAACACACACATCACAAGATGCCAGTTAGTCTTGTATTTTCTACACAAGATGCCAATTTTTTATTTCGGTCAAATGCCCAACTTTGCCATAAATTGTTCTTCCATGTTTTATTTTAAAATTTCAAATTTATTGGTTCTGAATGACATTATAAGTGATGCATTTAAAAGGTGTGAAGACAATGGTAAGCCAAATTTTATTGGGACTTGGATTATATAAAATCCTTGGAGAGTGCGATTATTGAAAAATAAGGGTGAATAAAAGAGGTAAGCGGTGATAAACTTAACTGTAAAGTGATTGTGAGAGAGAGATTTTGAAAGGAAAAATGTTTAATATTGAATGGAAAACATCAGGCTATTAAATAGCCCATACACCGCAAAGCAAGAACAGAAAATATTATAAATAAGAAGTTACTGTTAGACCTCTAACTAACAGGAAACTAAAGTAAAAGAATCCCAACAAAAAAGGGGATTTTATTTGACTAATTCCTAACAATTCCTCCCTTAAACTAAATTCTTTAATGCAAAGAAATTAGTTTATATTGTTTTCTGTATAGACTCCAAGCATTGCACGTAGCTTTAAAAAGACATCCAGCTTGAGAGGCTTTGTCATCACATCAGCAATCTGTTCCGAAGTATTACAGTGAATCAGTTGTATCACTCCTGCCTGTACAAGCTCTCGAAGAAAGTGAGAACTAACATCTCTATGTTTGCTACGTCCATGCATTACTGGGTTTCTTGATAGTTTGATAGCAGAACTACTATCGCACTAAATAGTTATGGACTCTTGCTCAGTTTGATCAAGTGTCATGAGCAACCTCTTTAGCCAAATAGGCAGCAGGGAACATGATGCTGCTGCGATGAATTCTGCCTCTGTGGTTGACAAACTTACAATTGGTTGTTTCTTAGAACACCATGATACAGCTCAGATCCAAAAAGAAATACATTTCGGTTGTACTTTTCTATCATCCACATCCCCAGCATAGTCACTATCAGTATATGCTATGAGTTTATCACTTCCTCCCTTCTTGTAGAAAATTCCAAACTCAGTAGTTCCTTGTATGTACCTTAGTATCCTCTTTGCTAGTTGTAAATGGAGCTGAGTGGGATTCTCCATATACCTGCTCAAAAGACTTACAACAAACATCAAATCTGGACGAGTCGAAGTGAGATACATAAGACAACCCACCATTTGCAAGAAGTAAGTTTTATCCACTTGTTGTCCTCCTTCATCTTTACAAATCTTAAAACCAGGAACTATTGGAGTTTGAACTGAGTTGCTCTGATTCATCCCAAAACGTTGCAACATCTCCTCAGCATATTTCTTTTGATAGATAAAGATTCCTCCCGATGCCTGCAAGATTTCAAGACCCAAAAAATACTTCATTTTTCCAAGATCAGTCATGTCAAACTCAAGCATCATCGAGTTCTTAAATTCAGTAAACATCAACTCGTCATTTCCTGTAAACAGAAGATCATCAACATATAAGCTTACAATGAGCATGCTGCCCCTTTTGTTTTGTTTAACAAAAAGAGTATGCTCATATTCACATTTTTTAAAACCTTCCTTAATAAAATATGCTTCAATGCGGTTGTACCAAGCACACGGAGCCTATTTAAGCCCATAAAGAGCTTTCTTTAATTTGTACACTTTTTCTTCTTTGCCTTTCTGCACATAACCACGAGGTTGCTCAACAAAGACATTTTCAACTAATTCTCCATGTAAAAAGGCAGACTTCACATCTAGTTGATGTATAGCCCACCCTTTTTGTGCTGTGAATGCAATTACCAACCGCACAGTTTCCATACGAGCTACTGGAGCAAAAACTTGTGTGTAGTCTACATCGCACTGCTGTACATATCCTTTCGCTACCAGCCTTGCTTTAAACTTGTCAACTTCTCCCTTTTCATTGAGTTTAGTCTTGTAAACCCACTTTACTACAACTACTTTAGCTCCCTTTGGCCGATCAATTAATTCCCAAGTGTCATTTTTCTCAATCGCCTCAATCTCTATATCTATGGCATTTCTCCATTTTTCTATCTTCACAGCTTCTTCAAAATTGAGCGGGTCGGCACCAGCAGTATACAAAGCAAAGACTGTTGAGTAAGAGACAGCCTCTTCATCAGACAATCCTTCACCGGACACATAGTCTCTTAGCCAAGTTGATTGCTTTCTACTCCTCCCTTCCATAAGACCTTCAGAAGTCTCTTGATTAGTAGCAAGAGACTCCTTCGGTTGTGCATCAGTAACATCTTCTTCTACAGGAGATTCTTCTGAAACAACTTTGTCATCATCTTCCCATTCTAGCTCACAACTAGTAGTTGACTCATGTTTGTTCCATTCTCATGCTTCATTTTCTTCAAAAACCACATCTCTACTTACTATAATCCTTTGTGAGATAGGATCGTAAAGCTTGTATGCCTTTGATTCGTCACTAATTTCGAGTAAAACACACCTCATGTTTTTCTCATCTAGTTTAGATATCAAATTATCAGGTACATGAGCATAAGAGACACAACCAAAGACTCTAAAATGCTGGACTGATGGCTTGACTCCGCTCCAGGCTTCTTCAGGTGTTTTATCCTTCACCGCTAGCGTTGGACAGCGGTTTAGCACGTGCGCAGCCCAATTTACTGCTTTTGGCCAGAAGGTTTTAGGCACTTTCTTTTCAGATAGCATGCTGCGAACCAAATTCATGATTATTCGATTCTTCCGTTCTGCAACACCATTTTGTTGCGGTGAATATGCAGTTGTCAGTTGTCTTTGCACTCCATGCGCATGGTAGAAGTTATTGAATTCTCAAGATGTAAACTCTCCACCACGATCTGTGCGCAACCCTTTGAGTGATATGTCTGTTGCTTTCTCAATATGTAATTTGAAGCTTTTGAAAACATTAAAAGTCTCTGATTTTTCTGCCAAAAAATAAACCCAAGTTTTTCGACTGAAATCATCAATAAAAGTAAGCAAATACCTCTTTTTGCTATTTGAGGCTGGCTTAATTGGCAAATGTCGGCATGAACAAGCTGAAGAATTTGTGAAGCTCTCCAAGAACTTCTCATGGGAAATGAATCTTGATGTTGTTTCCCAACCAGACAATCATGACACAGCTTAGAAGGCGGCTTAAACAGTGGTAAACCTTCCACCATTCCTTTTTGCTGCAGAGTTTGTAAGCCTTTAAAACTTAAATGACCAAATCTGCAATACCACGGCTGCGCTACATCTTCCATAACTGTATTAAAACAAGTAGGTGCTACAGGCAAAGAGATGGCATGCAAGATAAACATTCGATTCGATGACATATTAGATTGCATAATCAAACCTTTGTCTGGATGATATATTTTGCATTTTCCCTGCTGAAATAAAATGCTCAACCCCTTCTCTTGCAGTCCCAGACTCAACAAATTGTTCTTAAATTCTGGAACATAAAAAACTTCCGAGATAATGCTAATAACTCCATTTACATCAAGTTTGATGTTGCCTTTCCCATTGACCACCATATTCGAATTATTTCCCAGCTTCACTGAATTTGAGAAGTTCTCATCAAGCTCAGAAAAATATTCCTTGTTGCCGCACATGTGATTACTGGCACCCGAGTCAAGAAACCAGACATCTGTCATTTGCTGCTCCTTTGCTTCAACATAAGCCATCAACAATATGTGTTCTTCGGCACTCTCTGCTTGATTTTCTGCAAAATGGGTCAGCCCTTGTTTACATTCCCACTGAAAGTGTCCGAGCTTGTGACAATTATAGCATTCCACCGTTGCTTTATCAATATTTTGCCTGCCTCTTCCACGACCTCTACCTCCAAAATTCCAACGCATTCTTCCTCGTCCAACAGGACCAACATATTGATTGCTCTGAGTCACCTTCAGAGCATGTTCTTCATGGACAGTATTACCCATGCGTTGTTCATGCACAAGCAAACTGCTTTGCAGCTCATCAATCGATAGTATACTTGTATCCTTGGATTCTTCAATGGAACACACAACATAATTGAACTTTGGTGTTATGGACCTTAAAATCTTTTCTACCACAACAACTTCTTTCAAATCGTCACCATTGGCTTTCATCTTGTTACTAATGACAAGAACACGAGCAAGGTACTCATTCACTGATTCTCCTTCCTTCATGTGAGCAGTTTCAAACTCCTTTCGCAAAGCTTGGAAATGAGCACGCTTTACTCGGGTTGTTCCTTCATATTTCTGCTTCATGGAGTCCCAAATACTCTTTGATGTATCTTTGTTGATTATAGTTTCCAGAATTGAACGATCTAAAGCCTGAAACAGATAGTTCTTAGCTTTAAGATCCTTCAATTTCTGCTCTTCATAAGTTTTCTTTTGTGCCTCAGAGAGAGTGACACCGTCTACTGCTGCAGAAACTTCATTTTCTACCACAACCCAATACTCCTTTGATCGTAGAAAATTCTCCATAAGCATCGTCCAATGACTGTAATGACCATCAAACCTTGACACTGCTGGTTGAACAAAAGCACCCTTTGTAGCCATTGTCGTTGCTTAAATCGAGAAGGACTGCTGCTTCTACCGAGTCCTTGTGAGGCTCTGATACCAAATGATAAATTTAACTGTAAAGTGATTATGAGAGAGAGATTTTGAAAGAAAAAATGCATCAGACTATTAAATAGCCCATACACCCCAAAGCAAAAACAGAAAATACGATAAATAAGGAGTTACTGTTAGACCTCTAACTAACGGGAAACTAAAGTAAAAGAATCCTAACAAAAAAGGGGATTTTATTTAACTAATTCCTAACCAGCGGTAGTAAGGAGAATTTAGGAGGGATATTAACGGAGAAGCTTGGCGTCCCTCAACTCCACTAGATGATTAATGAGAGCGGTTAAATTGTTGTGGGACGAACCCCCTTCTCGAACAGCTTGTGTGGCCTTTTCCGAATACTCTTTTGCATGGATTCTGATTTGCATTACTTCATCACCACCGTCCATCAAGCGCCTCACAGCCTTCTCAATGCTATCTCTGTTCACCAACTTGTCTCTCTCCCCAAGCCCCATGTTGCACCACTCCTCCGCCCCCACCTCCACCCCAAACCCCCGCACCTCAGTTACGAGCTTCTCATTATAGAACTGCTCTCCATGCACCGGCCATGTCACCATAGGAACCCCCGCGCTGACAGCTTCCACTATGGAGTTCCACCCGCAATGCGTGAGGAATGCTCCAACGGCACGGTGGTTGAGGATAAGCAACTGTGGAGCCCAGCCCCTGATGATCATACCCTTGTCCGCATTCCTCTCTTCAAACCCCTTGGGCAGCCACTTCTCTTTCTCAACCTCGCTCTCATGTTCCTTCCATTTCTTCTCGGGAACCACCCATATGAATTCGTGACCCGATGCTTCTATCCCGCATGCAATCTCATAAAGCTGCTTATCAGGGAAAAGGCAAAGACTCCCAAAGCATATGTACACCACCGAGTTGACTCGCTTCGAGTCAAGCCAACTCAGGCACTCGTGCATGCCCACCGCACTCTTCTTGCCCCTCTCAGATTTCTCTTGAGCGGTTTTGCGTGATATAAGAGTGGTGGGGCCAAGATGCCAAGCCTTGTGACCCAAGATTTTCTCGTAGTGGTGGATGTACTCTTGTCCATCAAGTTCGGCGAAGTTGTTGAGGATGACCCCGTTGCTTTTGAGCTGTGTCTCCAGCATAGGCTTGAAGAATGCGGTCAAGTGCTTGGTCGGTGATGCGTTCGTGGTGATGGAGTGAGGGAGATTCGGAATTAGAGGAGAATCTGGGTTGGAATAGTGTATGGCGCAGATGGCGAAGAGGGAGAAGCCGTTGAAGGCAAGTCTGGGGATGCGGAGCTTGTTGGCCAAGTCATCAACCCATGTGAACAGAAAGTCGGCGATGATGCAATCAGGTGGGTGTTGCTCCACGAAGCTCGTGATGCGTCCGCCCAGCATGGTGGTGGCTTTGTAGACCTTGGACATGGTCGGGAGGTCGGTGGCGGAGCAGGTGTTTTCAATGTCATCGGGGAGGCCCACCTCTTTGTTTGGGAACTCAACGGTGTGGAACCGGACCAGATAGTGGGACGGGATGGATTTGCGAATGATTTCGGCGTTCCAAGGAGTCGTGATGATCGTGACGTCGTGCCCGCGCCCAGCGAACAGTGTCGCTATTTCGCAGAGTGGGATCATGTGACCTGCTGCTAAGTAGGGAACGAAGTATAGTTTCAGTGACCCACTTTCCTCCATCGTTGCTACACACTACACTCACAACTCTCATTTCAATTTTTCTTCCTTATAGCCTTATATACTTTATAGGAAAAACATCCAAATCTATTTCACACTTCAAAAAATATATACAAACCATAATACACGTGAAATATCAATATTCGTTTATCTAAGTAGCAGTTATTAATATTTTTTTAACTAAGACGATATCATCTTGTGAGCTTAGTTTTTAACTTAGATGATTAATCACATTTTACTCTGTTGATTCATGGACTAATTTTTTAAAATATTATAAAAATAAAGTGGATATATATTAAGTATGTCAGGAAAAATACAGCAGGCAGTTTATAATTTTGAAAATAGATACTTCCACTTATACAAAATTATCATATGACAAAATAAAATACACTATTGAAACTGTAAAGATATCATTTTAAAAAAATTACAACTCTGTCAAAGGCCACTAAACCAACACACTCCGTGGAAAGTTAACCACCACACATCCTGCCATAATAATGGTATGCCATGAAGGTAGGTCGAACTGGATCACATAGGCAGTAAGGGAACGTGAAACACGCGAAACACGCGATATTATTTTCAAAAAAAAAAAAGTATCAGTAAGATACTCTCGATGCACTGTATACATTTCATGTTTTAATTAATGTTTTTTATAAATTTGACATGTATCTTCCATTAATTTAAGTTTAGTCTTATTAACAATCCTCAATTTTTTTAAAAAAAATTTGTTACGCTCTCTTGTTTATATTTGATTTCAGTTAAGCTTATTTGAGAGATAGTTTGACTTTTTGGAAATTTGAGCTTGAAAATTAGAAAATTTTGAACAAAGGAAGACAGTTTTATGAGTGGGAAATAGCACAACCGATGATCAGGAAGAAAATTTGAGAAAAAAATAGGCAAAAATGTCCATAATCTACCTGTGTAACTTGTTATAGGTATGAGTGTTCTAGAAAAAATTCCCTACCGAGACAACAAGGTCCACACTGATTGAAGTCCACAAGGTTGAAAATGATAAAACATATCATTTTAATAAAATTATGTCTCTTTTTATTTATTTATAATATATATTTACTTTAATAAATTTTATATATAAAAAAAATTATTTATCATTTCATCTTAGATACATATCATATCATAATCCTTCATAACAAAATTTGTCATGATTTCAAATATCACTCAACTTGTCAACTAATAATTAATGTGGATTCGTTAGAGTATAACAAGAAAATAACATGTTAATATGATCAAATAGTAATATTGTAATTTTCTTCATCAATCCTTAATTTCTTTCAAATACTTAGTAGACATATAAAAATAACTCATAAAAATTTATTGATCAAACTTATCAAAATAACTCACAATATTTATGTTCTCAATGTATGTTTTAAAAACACCAAGCTTGAGACCCTTGATTAAAGGATGAATAAATATGAAATCTATCTTAACATGTTTTACTAATATAATATCATTTCTCATTCATTAGAAATTTTTTTTTGTTCTTTGTATAGAATACTACAATATAAATATTTTAAAATTTATTTAAATATAATAAATATATATTTCTATGGTCAAGAAAATAAAATTATAATATCAAAATATACATATGAATATTTTTATTTTTAATTTAACTACAATCGTTTCTATATTTACATTTTTTTATTCTCATAATTATTAAAAAAATGTTAATGATAGAATAATAGCTTACAGAAACACCTCTAATTAGGTAAATAATATATAATAGCATCTAATTAGGTAAAATAAAATATGGAAGAATTTTTTATGATTTCTTAGTGCATATATTAAGAATAAAATTTGATTAGCAAATCATAATTTGAAGCAAAGAGAAGTAAGAAAATTGAAATTTTGACTTAGATATTTTTTATTGTCTCTTGTCTCAATTTCAATCACTATAAATTTTTAAACTTGTAAGAAGGTCATTTCCTCAATTACATAATTTATTATGATTATTGACAAGTCTCAAAAGCTAATTTCTACCCATTATTGAATTGTATTTTTTAAAACTAGTGCTCGGTCACAATCAATTATATATGTGACCCTTTTTAAAGTTAAAAATATATATATAAATGAAAAAATCCATATATTTAATGTCTTCGATTTTTTTTTTTTAATGTCAAGTTCACATACATAATTGATTCATAACTTATTGTTGTAATTAAGTTCAATTATTGTATCATTATAAATAGCCAATTTGATTTATTCTTCAAAATAAATTTTAATTGGTTGCGTTTTAATTAGTATTTGTGCAAATATTATATATTACTTTTTAATAGATGAAAAGATAATGTAAATACTTCACACACTTCACTAGATAGAAAATAATTAATTACGTCATTATAAGAAAAAAAATAATTAAATAATATTAAAACAAACATGTGATTGATAAAAAAAAAATGTGATAACCCGTGCATTATTAGCAAGGGTTCCGTACTAGATTTTTTTTCATGTTTTTGGCAACTCACAAATCGCACCTTACACACCTGACACCAAAAAAAAAAGGGAAATCTAAACACGCACTAATATATTTATCGTTCAAAACTATTTATGCGTCTTTTAATTTGTATGTTTTAATATAACTAGCAAAGAGAAGTGCTAAAATATATGAAAGTGGTAGTTTATTGGTTTTTTAAAGGGAAAGGGTGGCAATACGAACAATTTTCTGAGTAGGGAGATGCCATACCAAAAGTATTCTGAAGACAGTTATTGAGACACAAATAGGTACTTAGCATGATGTCTCTTCTCCAAAAGCGCCTTTTTTTTTTAACCTTGGAGGGTTTTTTTTTTTTTTAAATTACAAAAATGGGTAAATTTTAAAAAATTACTACTACTTTCAAATTTCTTTCTTTCTTTCTTTATTTATTTTAAATAATAGAAGTCTTGCATTATGCCATGAGTTGTAAATTTCTTTTACAAGTCGTGAAATGATATAAGATTTCATAGATTATTTTTATTTTTGTTAATAAAAAAATTAAAAATTAAAAATTATTATATTTGGAAAAATATTTTAGAAGTGGTAAAATAATTTACGTTTTCATATATTTTTTATTATTACTTCAATAGAAAACAAATTAAATCTTAAAATTTATTATTTTTAAAAAATCGTAAATTCAATTACAACTTTAAATTCAATTATAATAAACATATTCTCACTTTTTTTTTTACGTAGAATAATTAATTATCGCGATTTTATTTTTTTAATTGTTGTTTTAGTTTTGTTTATAAGAGGTTAATTTTAGTTTAAATTTTTGTTAAACATTCTTAAAAAAAAAAGTTACGAAGCATTTTTTTATGTAAAATAATTATCGTGGAATGAAAAAAAAAAGTTTAATATAATAAAATTATTAAAATTTGAAGGACAAAAAATATTTTACTAAATAATGTTAATTGATCAAATATAAATAACATAGTATATTATACTAAATTGATATGAGATGATTTTTTTTCTAATTTGAATAACACAAATTAACAAAAAAAATAATAATAAATTACTTATAATCTTATATATTAACTTGCTTAATAGACAATTACTATAATTATATCCTTGGACACAACTTATATTTTTTATTAAATTTAAATTAATTCATTCATCTCATTATGTATATAACTGATGCTTAATATTTTCGAAGTATGTTCACGCATCAAAGAATCATACATAAAATTTGAACATGAGAATATTAAGGTCAATATTCTTCACTTTCAAGGAGTTCTATATATAAAGTCAATAAATATATCGCAATCTGAACTATAACAAACACACCATGTAATTACATGAAAATAAAAAAATCGTAATGTTTGGAATTCTCCACAGTCCCTAAACAAAGATAAAATATGAAGGAATGAAAAAATTAAATATTTATATAAGTATTTTAAAGTTCCAAAATAACTACAAAAATATGAGTGAAGTCGTATATATATATATTCACTACTTCACGTAAAAAAAAAAAAGTCGTAATTAACTTTACGGTTGCTTAAAATAATAAATTTAATTTATTTTCAACGAGAAAATAAAAAATTTCTAAAGTCATATATTATCTTGTAATTTTTAAAACAAATTTAAAAGTTATGAATCGTTTGATTACTCCTGTGATTTTTTTTAAATAAAAATTTGTGTAAGTCATCAAATTAATCACGATTTTAATTAGTAAAATTGTATTTATCATATACTACTTACCCATATTTAAGTAATTTTTCACTATCCAATTATACAAAGTAAGGAGGTCGTAATGCTTAGAAATTTTCAAAGTCCCCTAAACAAAGATAAAATACGAAGGAATGAAAACAAAATTAATTAAACAATAACTATATAAGTATTTTAAAGTTACAAAATAACTAAAAACATATATAAAAGTAAATATATATTCACACTTCACGTTAAAAAAAACAAACAAATTCATAATTAACTTTATGATTTCTTAAAATAATAAATTTAGTTTATTTTTGACGAGAAAAATAAAAAATTTCTAAAGTCCTATAATATTTTTTTAAAAGGTGAATCATTTTACAACTTTTAAAATTAAAAAGAAAGTATAAGTCATAAAATTAATCACAATTTTAATTAGTAAAATTGTATTTATCATATACGACTTACCATATTTAAATAATTTTTCATGATGTAATTACATGAAAATAAAATAAAGAAGTCGGTAATGCTTGAAATTCTCCACGTTTTTCTAAACAAAGATAAAATAGGAAGGAATAAAAAAATAGCGATATAATTATTTTAAAGTTACAAAATAACAATAAAATACAAAAAAAAAAAATATAAAATTGAAGTCATATACATATTCACGACTTCACGTTAAAAAAAACATAAGTCGTAATTAACTTTACAATTTCTTAAAATAATAAATTTAATTTATTTTTGACAAAATAAATTTCTAAAGGTGTATATTATTTTATGATTTGTAAAAAAAATTAAAAATTGTGAATCATTTTACGATTTCTACGATTTAAAAAAAAAAAAAGAAGTTCGTAAGTCATAAAATTAATCACCATTTTGATTAGTAAAATTGTATTTATCATATACAACTTACCCTTATTTAATTATTTTTTCTTCTTCAAAATCTATGCATTTTTAGTCATTTCAAAAGGGAATTAGCCGTCCGAGGTAAAAAAAAAAAAAAAAAAAAACTACACAAGGAGAATTAAAATAAGATTACGTTGATAGTAACAGTACAATCATGGACATTGCATCACTTTATAGGCTTTTTATAATTTTTAAGGAAGTGCCTAGTCTAATCATAATATATGATTACCAAAGAAAAAATTCGAATTATATTGCCAGTTTCATAAAATAAAATTCTCAATCAAATTGATATCAATAGTTAAGAGACTTCAAATGGTTAATGAAATTGGAAAGTTTTCTCTAATAAAGCAATGGAAGAGTGATCCAAGTAATCTAAAAGGAGTATTCCTATTGAACTTGGAAATTTACCTTCGATATTCTCATTGAGAGACATGTCAAGCTTTTGAAGATTGGGTAAACAAAGTGTTATTTTCTTCATTAATACATGTCCACATGTAAAAGCATTTATAGGTATAGATAATTTTCCTTGTAATGACGTAACATTCTCACATTATATTATGAATTCTACAAAATTTTCTTAAAATCAAATAACAAAAAAAATTATAAATATAATTTTCCACACATAAAAATAATGTTTAATGAATCTCACTTGGGATCCCATTCTAATATTTTAGAAAAAAACTGTTTACATAACATACAACTCATCAACAAAATTGATGAGTTGAATTTTGGTAATGTCAAATAATCTAGTATCAGTCTTTTTTTTTTTTTTATTAAAGATATCTTTTAACTTATAGTTCAAAACTAATTTCTTCTTCACACACATAGTCACAAATTGGACTTTTAACAATTTACTAAAAAAAAATTAATTATTATTTATTAACAACTTTACTTGACTTTATTGATGTTATTACATTTGATATTTAAGCCGTAAAATTGTCCTCCTTTGATAAATTAATCAGCCGTTTAAACATAAACTTTACCATTGAAATCACGTTTAAGAAGTAAGATTCTCTTACAAAGTTGTATTGCTCATTGAAGCTACCCATAGAAACTAATCTATTCTTATTTTATTTTCGTTTTTTCTGTTCGAAGTTGCCCCTACATTGTAGAAAATATCTAACAATTTGGAATCGTCTTTTGCTTCTGCACATGCCTCCTCGTCCCTCAAGCCGAATCTGATTATTCCCATTTTTATTAGAAGATCTTTATCTTGGCAAGCCTTATCTCATCAAAGGAAAAGGGTTGTGATGATATTAATTATGAAAATATTGACGTCCATCGCATAGTAAGTTATTGGAAGAATTTTAATTTGAATTCTGTTAACTTTTTATGCAACTTTGCCATAGATTCTTCTTCCACAATTTAAATTTCCAATTTATTGGTTATATAGGAAAGACATTATAAGTGACGTGTCTGAAAAGTATCAATGTTATTATAGGAAAACATCGGAGAAATTAGTTTTTTAGGAAACTTTCTATATCTTTAGTTTGTGTAAGTTCTAGAAATTCGATTATGCAATTTCTCTCAAGATATATAACATAATCAGAATTGTGATAATAGAGGAAATGCTAACGATAATTTTTTTAAGACTCTTCATATTATTGATTGAAGAGAAAAATCCGTTAAATAAAAATAAATTTTATTAAAATTTATAATTTTTAATAAATTTTAATTAATAGTAAAAAGTCTAAAAAATAATACTACAAAATTTTTCATTAAAAATAAAACTGAACAAAAGAGGTGAGCGCTCAAGACAAGAATAGGTCAGGGAAATTATTGATCGAGTTTGACAATGTTAAAATTAAATTGATTATCATTGGAATTAACAAAGAATAGGAGAGGCGAGCGTGCGAAATAAAGAAAATAGGTAAGGACGAATATCAAGTGAGACTAACAACGTTAGGAATTAAATTGACATGCAAGACTCTAATAAGAGAAATTGACAATAACACAAATAGGAGACATTAGAGTTCTATCTGTTCGAAAAGATAAATAAATAATTACAAACATTTTTTCTACACAAATCTTTAATTTAAAATTTTAAATAAAAATAAATAAATTGAAAAGTTATGTTTGACAAAATTAATTGAAAAGTTAAGTTATGTTTGGTAAACTAATTGAGAAATTAGTTGGAAGTTGAAAAAATAACCTAAAGATAAAAAGTTAATTGACAGTGGAAAGTTATTAAACTAATTGTCCCAACCTAGGGTGTGATGGAGTTGACGAGGAAACGAAATAGAAATTCAAATTCCTTTTCGGGAAAAAAAATGAATTTGATGTAGTTGCCATCGATTTTTTAAGGGAAACGTCAAAAAACCTTGAAGGGATAAGGTTTATATACAAAAATAGATTTTAGGTTGTAGAAGGAACTAACTTTCCCTTTTTCTCTCGTATTCCTATCTCCTTTTCTCTCTTGCTCTCCTTCTTCTCCAAAAAAAAAAACTTTCCTCGTTGCTACTACCTCCTTTTTATAAGTCAGTTTCACTTTCTCCAAATATTTCAAGGAGATATTCTTTGTCATTATTACGGTGGCTCCCCGCAGAGTTCCATTAATGTCGCGGTGCCCCTATAGTGTTCCTTTTAATAAATGCGATGGAACCTTCATTGAATGCGGAGGTGACCATTTGCATCTCCCCTTTGGTCATCCTGGCCGAAAGTGCCTTTTGCAACCTTGATAACTTGTAAGATGTCAAGATCATGATTACTTTTTTTGAAAAGTAAGGGAATAGCAGGTAGTCGTCAGTTGCTTTTGTTCACCCGAGGTAGTTCGAGAAGCATACAAGTAATAAGTGGAGTGTGTTGTCAGTGGGAGGAACTTCTTCACACCCCTTACTAATTTTCTTTTTCTTTTTTTTCTCTTTATTTTCTTTTCCTTTTGTTTTTTGTTTTTTATGGGACAAATTTGGTTATATACACTAACTTATTAAATGATAAGTATTTGGTAAAATTACACGTTGAAATAATTGACAAGTATAAAATGACAAAATAGACATATTTTTATGATATTTTACATTTTTTTAAATTTTATTATGTGTTAATTAATGTTATGATTAAAATATCTATATAAAAAATACATTATACTAAAAAAACATGTTGAAGTATAATGTTAAAATGATAAAATAAATAATGTAAATAGTTTAATGATTAAAATAAATAGTATAATATAAAAATATTTATAAAATATTAAAAAATAAAATAAGAATATAATCTATCAATATCAATATATTGATATTGAAATATAATACTGAAATAATAAAATAAATATTATAATAATAAAATAAATAATATAATATAAAAATAAAATAAAATAAATTTATTATTTATCGTTTTCAATATACTATATAATAAAAGAATAAACAAAAATTATTTTATGTAAAAAAGAATAAAAATAATAAAATCATACTTTTTTAGTAGAAGGAATTAGGCATTGGAGAATTGGGCTTTGGCTTTGAATGTATAGTGGAGGATGCTGACCCATAGGGAAACCAGCCTCCTGCGTTGGATGCACAACAGAGGATCCAATCTTTTCTTTTGGACGTTTAGTAAAGAAATTGATCTTGACTTTTGCTTTGGACGCATTTGAGCTTCTGCTTTGAATGCACAACAAAAGCTACAGAAAAATTTTGAATGTCCTACTTTGGACATATAACAAGGAAGCTTGCATGTTTAAATGCCACAAATTAGGTTTTAGACGCATAATAAGAGTCTTGTTTGTCCAAAGGTTACAAACTTGATCTTGGATATCCAAAAGGATTTCTAGAACCCTACATTGGATTTCTAAAGTTACAAATTTGATTTTAGACGTCTTTGTATTTTTAGTTTTACTTTTTTATATATATATATTAGATTATCTTGAGATAAGACAAAATTAGTTATAACCTACCTTTTGTTTTGAATTCTTTTTTATATGATAGACTAGTTTTAAATAAAACAAACGTAGGTGCTCAAGAAAATAATATAATCATAATGGATGCCAAACAAGCCAATTAAGTACATTTAAATTGGATTTAAGTATTTTACAACAATGACAATGTATTTTAAATCTATAATTTTATATAAACTTTTGAAGTCATGTACTTCTATAATTTTATATAGCCTTTTTTGTTTTTTCATTTCAATATTAACAAAACATTTTGCATCGAAGGTAAAGATTTGAGATGTCCAAGTTGAACTTAGAAGTAGGAAAATATATATTATTAACAAGCAGGGGAACAAACTTACAAAGGAGACTTAGGTAACAAAGAAAAATAAGGGTTACACTTTGGTAACAAATTGTGTCATGGAGTATTTCCTTATCTAAATCGATGTATTTCTGACCATTCAAGAACCAGAAAAGAAGCTAGACACAAAATGCCAAAACTCAATATTTGAATGGCTATTAACGGAGGTGTTTGGCATCCCTGAGCCGCATTAAATCATCAATGAGGGCCGATAAATTGTTGTGGGAAGAACCCCCTTCTCGAACAGCTTGTGAGGCTTTTTTCCCAAACTCTTTTGCACGCCGTCTGATTTCCAGAGCTTCATCACCACCGTCCATCAAGCGCCTGACAGCGTTTTGAATGCTATCTCCGGTCACCAACTTGTGTCTCTCCCCAATCCCAATGGCGGTCCACTCCTCTGCGCCCACTTCCACCCCAATCCCCCGCACCTGAGTTATGAGCTTCTCGTTATAGAACTGTTCTCCGTGCACGGGCCACGTGACCATGGGAACCCCCGCACTAACAGCCTCGACGGTGGAGTTCCAGCCGCAGTGTGTGATGAACGCTCCGAGGGCACGGTGGTTGAGGATAAGCAACTGTGGAGCCCAGCCCCTGATGATCATACCCTTGTCCGCATTCCTCTCTTCAAACCCCTTGGGCAGCCACTTCTCTTTCTCAACCTCGCTCTCATGTTCCTTCCCTTTCTTCTCGGGAACCACCCATATGAATTCGTGACCCGATGCTTCTATCCCGCATGCAATCTCGTAAAGCTGCTTATCAGGGAAAAGGCAAAGACTCCCAAAGCATATGTACACTACCGAGTTGCCTCGCTTCGAGTCAAGCCAACTCAGGCACTCTTGCATTCTCACCACGCTCTTCTGGCCCCTCTCAGATTTCTCTTGAGCGGTTCTTGAAATAAGAGAGGCCGGGCCAAGATGCCAAACCTTGTGGCCCGTGGTTTTCTCGTAGTACTGGATGTACTCCTCTCCGTCAAGTTCCGCGAAGTTGTTCACAATGAGGCCATAGCTTTTGAGCTCTGTCTCAATCATCGTTTCCAGGAATTGGGTCAACTCCTTCGGCGGTGTTGCGTTGATGGTTATGGGGTGAGGGAGTGTCGGAATGAAAAGAGAAGCGGAAGAATCTGGGGTAGCGGATTGTATGGCGCAGATGGTGAAGAGGGAGAAGCCATTGAAGACGAGTCTGGGGATGCGAAGCTTGTTGGCCAAGCCATCCACCCACGGGAACAGAAAGTCGGCCACGATGCAATCAGGTGGGTGCTGCTCCACCAAGTGCTCGATGGGGGATTGGAGTTTGGTGGTGGCGTCTACCACCTTGGCAAGGTCGTCCTGGTTGGTCACGAAGGAGATGTTTTCGATGCCGTCTGGGAGGCCCACCTCTTGGGAGGGGAACTGAATTGTGTGGAAGAAGAGGAGTGGATGGTAAGGGATGGATTTGCGAATGTTTTGGGCGTTGGAGGGGGTGGTGATGATGGTCACGTTGTGGCCGCGAGAGGCGAACATGGTAGCTATGTCGCATAGAGGAATCATGTGACCAGCTGCTAGGAAATGAATAAAGTACAGTTTCAGTGGCCCTCTTTCCTCCATCATGCTATGTTACACTACACAACTCAATTGCAAGTTACTTCCTTGTGTTTTAATTTTATACTCCCGGTATCTTTGCCATCAGACTGCTCCAAACGTACTATTCTATACATAGAAATTGTCGCTTATACAAAGTTATCATATCCATATTGGTACAGGATTAGTTTATGTTTATTGTATTTTATATAATAAATAGAACTAGATGCTCTTTTGCCGCTTTTATTTTTATTAATATGAATTAAGAGTGTCTCTAAAGTTTAGTTTTGAAGAAAGAGACAAGGGGAATAAACTTTTTTTATTTTTTAATAAATATTCTTTATTTTAATAATTTTAAAATAAATTGATAATTTATTACAAGTTTAATATTTAATATTTAATATTTTTTATTTTTAATAATAGTATTACATAACGTCTTCTGTTGCAGAGTTTGTGTTCAACAATTATTATGCAATATCTCCCTTTTTGATTGCTCTTGCTCATTATATAGCAGTTGTATATGTAATGTACCGTTATACAGGTAGGAGAGGATCCGAACTCCTAAAAACATATGGAGCTCCTAGGTCATTATAGTTCTGTTATTTATAAAAAAAAAAATTTACCAATTCACCGCATGGAATTTTAAAACATCTCAGTGATCATTATTCACGTGAAGGAATATGAACGTGTAAAAATACATATTATTCTCTTCAAATTCGTTGCTGTCATTGCATCACTCCTGACTTAAGGTTATAAATTAAAAAAAAAATGTATTGAATCGGAAAATTCAAAAATACATTATCAAAGTTTCATATTGTATTGGTAGAATCCGATTGGGTAGAACCCGACTGATTAATCGGTAACCAATCGTACTTTACTCGTATTTGAGTATAGTACTTTGCGAACAACAAAATATGAGGAAATTAGGTATAAACTACATACGAGGAAAAGAAGGAAAGGCAAATCATGAAATAATATATAAAGACAGTAAATGACTATAACAATAAAAAATGAGAGTAAAATACTAAACATGACATTATTGTTTAAAAGAGATTATATGAAATCTAAACATGACATTAAGAAATTCACAGTAACTAAGAATAATAAACACTAAATAAAAAATACACTAAAATGAACTCTCTCATTTTACTCTAAAATGTCTTAATCATTTATCTAACTTGAACATGAAGTGTCACATATATATCATCTACTGCAGTAGAATAATTAAAAGATAAAAAAAATTAGTATAAAAATGCGTATGAAAATACCGTACCAATAAAAAGGAGCAAAATTTCACTAAAATCATAGCTTTAATTTTTAGACTTGCCTTATAGTCATTAGGATTTTTATTTTTTATTTTTTAATCTCTTTCCTATGTTCTTTACAACAGAAAACAAATCTAACTCCATAAAGGAAATTATTTATTTTATGAATAAAATAAATAATCTGAATTAGTAAGTAAATACACAGTGAATATATAATAAATTATAAATACATTAAATATTAATAATTAATTCTTTTTTATTAACTTTTTTATTAATAACTAAAATTAATATATATATATATATATATATATATATATATATATATATATATATATATATATATATATATATGAAACTGAAAAACAGCGTGACCTCCCTAAGATGTGAAAAAACCATCATTTTTTAAATACAAAAACTCACTATATTATAATGGTCTTGTACATAGCCTGACATCTAAGATGTGAAAAGACCATCATTTTTTAAATACAAAAACTCGCTATATTCTAATGGTCTTGTATATAGCCTGACCTCTAAGATGTGAAAATGTCATCATTTTTAAATGCAAAAACTCATTATATTCTAATGGTCTTGTACATAGTGTGACCTCTAAGATGTGAAAAGGCCATATTTTTTAAATACAAAAGTTCGTTATATTTTCTAATAAAAAAATTTATATACAACATGAATATAAAAGATAATTTTATATTATTAATTAATTAAACAACATAGCATGAGTTAAAAAATAGTTATTGACTTATGATAAAAATTAATCTTTTACATACATAGCAATAGTGTGAAAATATTTATTATCTCATTTGATTTGAAAAGTATTTTATGATGTGTTATGAGAAAATATAGAAAAAAAATATAGAGGTAGAAAATAGCCTTTTTATTTCATCTCCTTCGATGAAAAAATTTTAAAACTTTTAGTGTATTTGTTTAAATTTTAAAAACTATTTTGGTTACTGTGAAATATATATTTTTAAAAAAATGGAATAGAAAAGGTAAACAATAACTCTCTATAATAATAATAAATTATAAATATTATAAATATAATCACAAATAGAAATTTATAATTAAAAATTATTAAATATTCACGTAACATTCTCAAAAAGTCACATGCTTTTATGATATAATATAAATTATATGTGAATGATCCATACTTCTTTCATCATTTCATCATATCATCATTTTCACTTGTTACACTTATTTATATATATAAACATATCAATCAAGTGAGTGAGAAGAGTTTTTATATGAAAGAGTGTTTCTCGATCGAATAATTATAAATAGAAGATTATGATCAAAATTTATGTAATACTTATATAATTATTTAAAAATGTCATATTACATATATATATATAAAGGAGAGATCTATTTACTCAAAGTGTAAAAAAAAAATTACTTCTTATCTTCACCATTTATTTTCTTTAATTTAATAGTTTTAATAGTTAATATATCTTATTCATTATAATACAAGAAAATGAATGTTGTAAATAAAAAATAACTTCACTTCAATGATTAAAATCTGTATTACCTAAGTTATTGAATGATATAGAGAAATTGTTTAAGCCTGCTATAAAAAAAAACTAGCAGAAATAATTAGCAAGAGGATTCGAAACAGTACCCTTTGAAAAAGCTACCCAAAAGTCATAAGTTATTCGTACGAGTTTTTTTTTAAGCTAATTTTTTAATCTTTTTTATATAAAAATAAACTCCTTTCTATTTCAAGAGTTTTTGTGAAAAGTATTTGATCCGGCTTCACTTTAAAAGAAGAAAAGTTTTAAAAAATAAAAAGTTTATTCAAACACTACAATAAATGCGCTCCTTTGTTATAGATTAAGAAAACAATTTCAATCTAAAATAATTTACCGATTTTTTTAGATTTTTTTAAAAGGTAGAAATTAATTTGTTTATTTAAAATCATAAAAAAAACACTTCTAAAAAAGTATCTGATTTTTATACGAAAATTTTGAAAATAACTTCTAATTTTATATTTTCTCAGCTTCTAATTATTTTAAAAGGTTGAAATAAATACATAAAAATTTATAAAAAAATTAATTATTTTCTTAAAAAATAACCTATTATGATAAAAACTGTAACAAGCGGTCCAAGATATGTCCGATAAAGTGATTGAAAATCTTGTAGATGTTGGATATCTATAGTCTAATTAACTTATCTGAATATGGATGTTTTACTCATATTAATGGGTTGGAATATGTATAAGTATATATATTAGTGAGGTATATTTTAAAAAATAATTAATTAAATCTCATAACTAAAAATCTACCAAAATAAGACCAAATAACAGAAAATAAGTTTGTCACTATAATTATTGCTTTTTTTTTTACTAAATTAGGATAATTTTCTTTTAAAATTATCAAAGTAGTGTGGTTTTTTAAAAAAATTACTCGTATGGTGTAAGTCTATTTTGTAATTATGATTTTATTTTATTTTTTAATTTTGTGTGGTTAGTAAACGCCAAAACAATTTTCTGACGGTGAAAAACTGTAGAAATTTCTTTTAAGAAATAAAGTCTAAGTCAAGAAATTCAATTTTGATCTCATCCGAGTAAAATTTTAAAAAAGTATACTACTATAATAATTTTAAAACCAGAATACCTCGTTTTAATTATATAAAAAAAAAGTCATTATCAGTAGTATAAACCCTAACGAGGAATCGACTTGTTCAAGATATGATATTTTAGACAACTTTATACTTGGTAAAAGTAAACTCAACAACTCTTCTGTGAACTATGAACTTAACAATTAATATGATGATTTTGTTTTATTTCCGTGGATGTTACTTTCCGGCACATAACTACAGAAGAAATGTAGGGAGTATCGAACAGTAGGATGTCGCCATATGGTAGTGTCAGATAGCATTCGTGCTTATATTTTCGAGCCGCCACCATTCTTAAATTCAACAAATGATAATTGATTTTCATTAAATTTGATTTTATAAAAATTTAGATGTTTGATTATTGATAGATAAAATTGATTTTGTCTTAAAATTTAAATTTAATTAAAATTAACTTTTATAATAAGTTTAAAAAAATTATATTAAATTTTATAACATATTTATTTTCAAGATAAAACATAAAAAATTAAATTATTTTACTTAAAAACTAATTTTGTAAACGCTAATTCATCCAAACACAAAATTTAGTCAGCCAAATAAGAGTGATCCGCTTGACACCAAACATTATGTTTGATCGCGATCTATTTGAATTTTAATATTCTTTTAATAAGTTTATTATAAAAGAAGGTTTACATCATAAAATTAAAATCATTTTGATAAGTTATAGTGTAAAACTTATTAAAATAAATAGAAAAAACACTTGAATGGACGTATTGAAGCACTTATATAAATCTAAACAATGTATAACCTGTTCAAACTGAACCCTAAACACAGAATCTGATTTTGTCGTATGAAAATAGGCTTGAAAGCAAGGTGGACATGGACCAGCTTGGTCTGGTATCATTACAATTTTTATAATTACAAATGAAATTTTATTAAGAACAAAAAAATATGGAAATAATTTTATTACTAAAAGTTAAATCATTAACAAATCTGACGTCATTGTGTGGGAGATTAAGGTGCCAACGTGATGGCGAAGTAGAATATTATCAAGAATTGAGTCATTAGTAATTTAAAATTAAATTTTCAATTGTCAAAATTTACCAATAGAAAAGCTACCAATAACATGATCGTTTTTTTTTTCAAGACATTTTCCTGTTACTAATGGCTTACCCAATGATAAATGATATGAAAAATAAAAAAATAAAAAAATGTCACAAGATACTGACAATTTAATAATAATAATAATAATAATAATAATAATAATAATTTTAAGTATATTTTTTATTTTTATAAAAGAAGTATATATTTTATTTTTATAAAAGAAGCATGTTATAATTTTGATTCCTGTAAAAAAAATCATCTTTAAAAATTTTAAAATATTTATTATTATTATTAATTACTTATATATTTTAAAAAAAACAAGTAAATATATCTTGTCATTACGCAGAACTTAGTTCTTACAAAAATGTGTGGAGCTTACGCTGAGTGATAGTGATAGGCTTGTTCCTTCTTTCTTCTTAGAAGTTTTCTTTGGCAGGCGGAGGGCTCAAGTCAGTATTGGATTTGCCTATAAGTACACATTTTATATAGAAATTATACATTCATTGAAGATATTATTATCCTATTATGGGTTTGTTGCATTTTCTGTTTTTTTATTGCACTTGTTGCTATTCAATGTAGATATGGTACCCGATAATATCTTAATATAATTTCTTGACCGAGTTAATTGTGTCGATCGCCTTCATGATTGTATATTGCATGATTATTATGTTATTCTTATTTTCACGTGAAATATAATTTTTTATTTTATTTTTTAAATAAATATTATTTATATAGTTAAAAAATAATGTTAAGGACAAAAATAATTACTTAAATTTTTTTAGAGATGAAATCAAAGAAAAATAGTTTAGTATTATAACAAAAATTCATTATTTTAGAGAAGCTAAAAACTATTATTTCAAAATTTGTAGGAATAAAAAAATAAAATTTTTACAAAAAAACTTCAATAAAAATTTATTTATTTGAAAGAAACTAAAAATATATCTATACATTATTATTAATATTATTATTACAAGAAGAAGATTGACATGATTTGGGGTGATGTGGGCTCAGTAAAAAAATGGTCAAAGATAGTTCGACTAGAAAGAGGAAGAACAAAAGAAAGAAGGAAGAAATGGTCGGATCAATTACTTTTGCTAAATAAGAAAAGGTGGTGATGGTAGAACCTGAAAGAAGCTAAGGGAGGGATCTGCACACTATTCTCCTCGAACTCGTGTTAATGGCAACAATAGTGACACAAAGGAAATCCCAATAATGCCATTTGGCGAGAAAGAACAACGTGTCTCGTCTTGTTAAGTGCACAAAGCTTTTCATGAGAAAGAGTGCTTTAGCTACAATGGGAAGGGCAAAAAGAATACAGCATGGAGGTTCAGGCCATCTATCCTTATTAGAAAAAGGAAAAGGGTGGACATGCGAGCACGAGGAAAAGACGTCTACGCCCTTATATTTCGTTTGGGTCTCGGCAAAAAGAATAGATAGGGATGCCTTGGCACGCTCCAGGTCTGTTATCCTGCCGCATGGCAGAATGCCCCATCATGAGGTCAACACAAGATAAAGATGAGCGATCGTTACTACATTTAATATGAAAGAGAGAAGTAAACTCTTGAGAACACCGCATCATTTTATATATGAAGGAAAAAGCCTTTGCATCGATGTGCAAGATCTTTATCGAATTTTTTGTAATGATGACTTTGGGGTATAGTTGCCTATAAAAGATGCCAAGAAAATTAGGGGAGGGGACTAATTGGGGGGGGGAGACGAAGGATAGAGAAGGAAGAGTTGAAACTAGGAGAAGATATAGCATTAAGAAGAAGGAAGCCTTAGAAATCAAGCCTTCTAACTAAGATTGGTACCTTCGCACCATTCTTGAAGTATCAAACAGTGACATTCGTGATTGCCAAGTTGGTTGACTAGTCCTAGTTCATGCTTATACTTATGAGTCCACATAATACCATTATCCATATAATAAAAATTTGGTTGATAGAAAGTCAACATTGGACTGCACTAAATCTTCACTTCATTACCTTCGGTCAGTAGTCTGGATGACACCTCATCGATGTCTCGTTTGAGATAAGTTAGTACCGACTTTGTCTCGTCTCATTCATTCCTTGCATGCAGAACCACATAAACGTTGAATTCTCCTTGGTTCTCAAAGATATGTAGGAGTAAGAGCTGACTCTTATCAAGTTGTTTGTCCGTTAACTCCTTAATGTTCCTTACCCTTTTTATGTAAATATTCTCTGGAATAAATGTAAAGCAAATATGATATAGAAGTTCATTTACACCATACATATGACGGGGTAACTATTTTAAATATACGTATCTCATACCCTTTATGCGTAATCGACTCCCAAACTTGGACTTTTGTTCTCATATTTGTCTTGTCTTATTTGGTCTATAATTTTTTAACGTTTTTCATAAAAATGTCGGTGGCGACTCCTTTTGTTTTTATCCTTTCAAAAAATGGAGGTGAAAACTATTTTTTTCGCTGAACCCGTCGTAGTCCAGATTGCAACAAGTGGTCAACTGAAAAAAAAAATTGTAAATTTTTTATAAATTTAAACAAATTATTAATATATGTTCGGAAAATGGAGGGTTTAAAATATAAGTATAAAAACTACAAGTCACAAAAGTTAGATAGTATTTATTTGTTAGATTTTAACTAACTGGAGTCAGTGGTTAGAAGCAAAAGTCACATATTTTCTTAAGTTAGAGAGTTATATTTGATTTCAATCAAGTAATTTTTTAAATGTTTATCCTCATATTTAAAATTTGAACAATTAAAAAAAATTAACTAATTTGATTACGTCATCATATTCATTAATAACTGAATAATAAGTTAATAGTAGATTAAAATTATCTATTTTTAAATATATAGACTAAAATCAAATAATTTAAACTAAACTAAAATTATTTATTTTTAAATATGTAAAAAAATCAAACACTTAAAATTATAATAATTAAATTTACTTATGAAAAAATAAGAGGACCAAAAGTATAATTTTTTAAAAATTATTTATTGTTCTTCATTCCATTAAAATAAGATGACCTTTTTTTTAGATATTATTTATTTTAATGTATATTTTTGTAGGCTTATAAAAAAAATATAAATTGTAAAATAACTAAGTTTTTTTTTCCAATTTCTTAAAATTTTGATTTTTATTCTCTCAACTATTTTTTTTAAGGTTATTAGTCTTTGTGGTCAAAATAGCAATGGTAAATAATGATGTGACATGTACATTTTATGGCGGTTTGAAACTGACAGAAAGTGTTTGACAGGAGTGTTTAACTTCAATAAAATATTTTCGGTGGTCTAACCTCAAAAAAATGTTCCACTAAATTTTGTAACAAGTCTAAATATTATTTTTTAACTCTTTTAAACCAACAAAAATTAACAAAATAACAATTAAATAAAATAATATTATATTGAAGGATTGAATTTTTAAAATAAATAGTATAATATTAAACAAATAATAAACAATTATTAGAGAAGTATTATAATATTAATGGAATGAATTTATTAAAATAAATAGTATAATGTCAACAAAATTATAAATAGTGATTAGATAAATATTAAAATATTAAAGGAATGAATTTACTAAAATAAATAGTATAATATTAACAGAACAATAAAAATGACTACATAAATATTATAATATTAAAGTAATAAATTTAATAAAATAAATAGTATAATATTAAAATAAATAGAAATTTAATGATTAGATAAATATTATAATACTAAAGAAATAATTTTATTAAAATAAATAGTATAATTTTGAACGATTTATTAAAATGAATATTATAATATTAAATGTATGAATTTATTAAAATAAATAGTATGATATTAAAAGAATAATAAATAATGATTAGAAAATATTATAATATTAAAGGAATGAATTTATTAAAATAATTAGTATGATATTAAAAGAAATAATAAATAATGATTAGATAAATATTATAATATTAAAGGAATAAACTTATTAAAATAAATAGTATAATATTTATATAAATAATAAATAAATTTTAGATAAATATTATAATATTAAAGGAATGGATTTATTAAAATAAATAGTATATTATTAAAAGATCAATAATGATAGAAATATATTATAGTATTAAAAATAAATAAATTTATTAAAATAAATAGTATAAGTAATTTGTAACCGTCCAAGTGAAGCAATTTTAAGTATTTGTCTTTTTTATACGTCCTAATGATACTTGGGAATTGAAAAAAAAAAAATTGTTTGAACTTATTTCTAAACTGTTTAACATTTGTTTAGCTGTTTGTAACTTTCAGAGAAAAGGTTTAGATTCGTCAAATTGAGTTTTTTTTACCATTTTAAAATGCTTAAAATGGTTAAACGTTCCTACCAAGTCTTTTAAGGAGGTTTCGAATTGACACAAAAATATGTTGTTATTTGATGGCAAGCATTGAGAGACAAAAATTGATAAAAAAAATTTAAATTAAATCAAAATTTAAAATAATCGAGAGAGGAAAAATTAAATTAATTTTATATTGTAATTTGTCCGCTTGACAACAACATGACATATTTTTAAATATAACTCTATGTGGGTAAATATGTGTATTTTTATAACTAAAATTTTATAATAAATAAATATTTGTATTATATAAATTAAAATTAAAATTTGTGATAAATAATTTATATTATGATATAAAATTATTTTAATCATTAATATTTAAAAATATTAAAATTTAATTTAAAAATAAAATATAAATAAAAGAGATAAAATATAAAAAAAATTCTTAAAATATTCTTGTTAAAGAAAAAATATTTAAAAATATTTTTGTTAAAGAATAATTTATAGAAACATTTTCATTAAAAGTAATTTTCTTAATTTATTTATACTGAGAAGAATAATATTATTGAGTTTTTCAATTTTTATCTTAGAGATTTATTCTTAATTTTTAATTAAATTAATATAATTTTATTATCAAGCCCGACTATTTAACCCGGCTTGTTATAGGATATCCAAAATGTCAGAATTCATTGTATTGATTTGGCATGAAAATATCCTCACCCCATCAAACAGTATTATCAGCAAAATAACATTCAAACTAATTCCCTCTCTTCTTCTCGTTTCAACTTTTCGCATTTTCCACGTATAATTTTTTTTTTTTTATAATTAGTACGGACCTCCAAAATACTTGAGACGCCCTACATGTGGTAATTCTAATTGTAATATACCTAGAGAATAATATTAGCAGTAACAGAAATCTGTTCCAATCTTCCAATTCAAGTCAATAGTAGTAAGTGACAAATAATTCTGTTTAGTGGAAACTTCCAATCCTTGCTGAGGCAATTTTGCAGCAACCCTTGATATAAACGTTGCAACTCAAACACATGCTCGAATCCGATTCACTCAACATGTTTACAAACTGAGCTTGTGAGATCCATGTCAAATTTATGTCCAACCTTAAAACATCCTAAAATTTATTTAATTATTTTTAAAAATAAATTTTTTTATTATTATTATTAATTTTATTTTAATTATTAATTATTAAAATTATTTTATTAATTGTATTTTTAAACTGAAATGTTATTATTATTATTATTAATTATGACAGAAAATTAATTAGTATTTAAATATTTACATTTAATTTTATTTTAACAGAGGAGTTAATAGTTTTACAAACTGATGAGACATTAATCTGAATTATTTTCATTTATTAATTTAATTAATTGAATTAATGGGGCTGATGGGCATGTCAAGGTTAACCCGACTCAGTTAGAATATTAGACAGGACAAAAATTTGTGTTTTGCCCGTTAGACGACTGGACCTAGAGGAGAGAGAACGCAAATGTGCAAGAAAGAGGGGCTGGGGTGTTCAGATCGTCCTAAAGTTGCATCAGATCATCACTGTTCTTCGCATCTAAGGTACGGGGAGATGGGTTCGGCAATATGTGAATGCAAGAGTGTACAGGTAATGAGGGCAATCCCTAAGTCCCTCTAGCATCTAAATTCTCAATTTGTTTGGTTATTATGTTCTAAAAATACTTTAATCGGTAGAAAAGATTCGTCAATGTATTGTATGGTTTTGGTTGATTAAATTGATAATTTAGTCGGTTGCATTTTGTGAAAGATGTTAATCTATAATCATATCTGAAGTAGATATAATTATTGAAGTATGAAAATATGTAATTATTCGGTATGTATCGTTGTCTATCATGCGATTATGAATTGTAAATGTATGTGATGTTGTCATGATTGATTGAAGAATATTAGCTATGTGTTCTTATAAATGATTTATGATAATGATGACTAAATTGATATGATTTCAGTATGATTATGGACTGTGTGAATAATGTATGAATCGTGAGAGTGAGAATGTGGATGAGAATGCGCATAGACATGAAATGCATGAGATGCATGAGAAACCAGACGTGACTATAATATCCTGGCCATATGTGGTGTTTAACAGGGACCCTGGCCAAAAGTGATGTTTAACAGGGTGGAATAATAATGGGGGACGTTCATATGCATGGGCCACGTGTTTAACCATGCTACACGTCGGTAATAGGTGCTACACGTCGGTAATAGGTGTGGTGTTTAACGATTATGTAGAATGTCTTCACACGGGCCATAGGTGGTGTTTAACAGTGCGACACACCGACCATAAGTGGTGTTTAATGATGTAACTATCATTAGCGATAACTAAGGGAATCGAGGAGGTTCGCCCATGGTTTGGAGTTCCGAATTGAAACTCTTAGGAGTGGTGATTGGCATATCCAGTGTGTGAGCATGTGCACGTTGTAAACATGAATGAAATGTGATTGACTATGAATGTGATGGAACTTATGATTGATATATGAGTATTTGGGAACTGTTAGTAGTTGAGTACGGTAGTTGGTGGAATTTGGGGTATTATCTGCATTTATATATGATGGAATGTTATTTCTCACCATACTCTCTTGTTATCTTTCTTTAGGTAACGTTGAGGGCACTCATGGAGCTGTGTTTGAAGGGGCGGGGTCTTGCTCTGATTAGTGTGACATCGAGCTTTGAATTTATAATAGTTGTTCTATGTCTTCTATTATTTGAAAAGCTTATTTTGAAGATCATAATGACTTTATTTTTCAATTATAATATTTAGAATTAAAAACTTCTTAAAAACTTCTTAAAAACTTTGTACCTACTTGTTAATGATCATGTAAACCTTTTATTCTTAATATAAATGATATTTCTTTGATTTTAATTATTATTTTATCTTTTTTTTTATTTACATTATTATTTTAATCTAAATATTCATGGTAGAATGATATAATACAATATGCACCTTTTCTTTTGTTGCAAAGCACCTTTTCTTTTGTAGCAAAAATTTAGAAGGAGGGGTTGAATATTTTTTCCCGAGTGGGAATGTACCAAAAGAATATATAACCTGTTTGGAATACAGCGCATAATGGGTCCCCAAAAATAGTCTGCATGTTTACCTTTTGTCCCATAATTCTATTACGTAGTAACTTTCTTCCTGTCTAATAATTATAAGATGATTCATTTATTCGAAAGAAAGTTGTATATAATTTGTTTTAAAATTATCTATATTAATATCCAATAATATTACATACTTGTTATAGATAGTTACATTATATAATACTTTCTTAATATTGTACTTAAATTCTAAAGACATATTAACGATTTCTTTTATATTTTTAGTTTTTAAGTTTTAATTTTTAAATATTCACAATAAAAATCTAACTTCAATTTTTTGTCTTTTGTTCATTGCTTTCTCACACCTCTATTATTTCTAATATTTGTCATCATTTATTTATTTTCTCTATCACAACAATCTGTTGTTCGATTATTTTAATGTCTATTTTTTTATTTATGAATTGCGGTAAATTGTGCACTTGCGGATTTGAATTCAATTTGTTTTTTAATTTTGGTAAGTTGTAAATTGTCTAACCATATATATTAAATTATATTATTGAGATGAATAATTTATTAATTAAAATAATTATAATTATATTTTATATGAAATGATCTATTTGAATTAAAACTAAATTAAACTCCAACACATTCTTTAAGTTTTATCATAGTTGATTAATCTAAAATATATCATAGATAAAATTATTATTTGTGGATATATACAAATAAACATAGTTTTCCTTTTGAGTTCTAGCGTCAAACATTAGAAACCTTTAATTTGAAAATTTCAATGTAACCAAAAATTACTTACCAAAATAAAAAATAAATAAATTAAATTTAAATATAAACTTATCACATTCCATTAAAAAAACAAGAAGTATATGTTGAAATAATTTAATAACAAATCGACCATAAAAATAAAAAAAGAACAACTGATCACAAATATAGAAAATAAAAGTGTAAAAAAACAAAAAATTGAATTTAAAAATTTATGATTAATATTTTAAAAAATTAAAAAATAACACTATAAAATATAAAAAAGAAAATTGATAATAAATCTTTAAAACATAAATATAACATAAAAATATATGATTAATATTATATAACGTGACAATCTATGAGGATGTATAAATATTATTAAATATTAGGCGTAGGAATGATTAAAGATGTGGAGGATCGCAGTCAATGAAATGGCTTACAGTGTCTGGATCGCTTAAGATAATGAATCAAGGCTGTTAAATTGTTGTACGATGAACCACCCTGTCGAACAGCTTGTTTGGCTGTTTCCCCAAACAGTTTTGCACGGCGTCTGATTTGCTGGGCTTCATAACCGTCACCCATGACCCTCCTGACAGCCTTCTCTATGCGATCTCTTGTCAGCAGCTTTTCAGTCTGGAAGTATGCAGTGAGGGTCCACTCCTCTGCACCCAGTTCCACCCCAATCCCTCGCACCTGAGTTATTAGCTTCTCGTTGTAGAACTGATCGCTATGCATCGGCCATGTAATCATGGGAACCCCAGCACTTACGGCCTCCACCGTGGAGTTCCACCCACAATGCGTCATGAACGCACCAATAGCGGGGTGGCCTAAGATCAGCACCTGCGGGGCCCACCCCTTAATAATCATTCCTTTCTTCTTATTCCTCTCCTCAAACCCCTTGGGCAGCCATTTCTCCTTCTCTTCCTCGCTCTCATGCTCCTTCCCTTTCTTCTCCGGAACAACCCATATGAACTCGTTACCCGATGCTTCTATCGCGCTTGCGATCTCGTAAAGCTGCTTATCATGGAAATAGCAAATGCTCCCGAAGCATACATACAGAACCGAGTCAACTCGCTTCGAGTCGAGCCAACTCAGGCACTCGTGCATGCTCACCACGCTCTTCTTCCCCCTCTCTGCTTTCTCCTGAGCGGTTCTGCGAACGAGAACCGCCGGGCCGATGTGCCAGGCTTTGTGGCCCGTGGTTTTCTCGTAGTGGCGGAGGTACTCTTCTCCGTCAAGCTCGGCGAAGTTGTTGATGATGAAACCGTCGCTTTTGAGCGCCAGCGTGAGCAAGGGTTCCATGAATTCACGAGAGGTCTCGGGTGGGGTTGAGTTCATGGTGATGTGGTGAGGGAAATCTGGAATGACAAAAGGACCGGAGGCATCGATGCCGTGCGTTTTGACGGACTCCATGGCGCAGATGGCAAAGAGGGGGAATCCGTTGAAGACGAGCCTCGGGATGCGAACCTTGTTTGCTAACTCATCGACCCAGGGGTATAGAAAGTCCGCGACGATGCAATCCGGTGGGTCCCGCTCCACGAAATTCTCGATGGGTTCGCGGAGGAGTGTGGTGCCTATGTGGATCCTATAGGATCTATCGATGTCGGTGACCGCGGATAAGTTTTCGACGCCGTCTGGGAGGCCTACTTCTTGCGAAGGGAATTGGAAGGTGTGGACGCGGAAGTTGGTGGATTGGTGAAGGCTTTGGGCGTTGGAAGGGGTGGTGATGATGGTCACGTGGTGGCCACGTGAGGCGAATAATTGTGCTATATCGCAGAGAGGGATCATGTGACCGTCTGCTAGGTATGGAATGAAGTAAAGTTTCAGTGGCCTTTCAGCTTCCAGGACGTCCATTCTGGTCCAACACACCTTTTTCTGCCTTTCCCTGTCTTTTATAGTTTAAACGTTGTTGACAAACCTTCCTTCTGTGTGAAATTGTAACCAGCCCGGCCGTAACCACAAAAGTTTGTAAACAAGACTACAAACATGGAAGTTGTCCAATGTTGCCTTTCTTTTGGTATCAGTGGACACCACTTCTTCAATTAACTAATAATAATATTGATAAGTATATACTTTTTCTTTATATTGTTTTACACGTACCAAGTCTTGTTTTCTACGGCTCATCATAATAGTGACAAAAGAAAAAAAACCTTTTGTGGGCAAAGAAATGTCAATTAACATCGTCTAGTCATTTTCTGATATAACAAATGCGGACGGAGAAGTATTCACCTGAATTGCTGTGGGAGAATTCTTGCCAAGTTACACTCAGCTAGCATTTTCTGTTTAATGTATTGTGGTTGATTTTAGGATAAGGTTGTGTTAAACGTAGAGCACCGTCTCAGCGACCAACCATGAGTGAGGCATTTAATATAGCGGGCATTGTTCAAGTGGGTTCGTGATTGTAAAGAATGCGATCTTGTCTAGGGACTCGGGGTGCTGTCTTTAAAATTGCATTGGACTTTTATAACATTGGGTTGCTCAACTTAATTTTTAAACAACATTGACACGAGGGGCTTTAAATCCTGAATTTGGATATGAATCATATTAGAAGAGAAACTCTATTGTTAGATGAATTCATGGTTCTCCTATATATTACTCATGGACAAACTAAATTTTTAATAATTAGTTATCGCTTTTTATGGTAAAAATGTTGTACTTATTTTATTGGTATAAAAAACAATTTTTAATAAAAAGTTATTTGTGTGTGTTAAATTAATAAAAATAAAAAATTAAGTTAATGATAAAAAAGAAGAAACAGCATATATAAAAATATTTGTGTATTTGATATATAGAATAAATTATTTATAGGTATAAATTATAAATAATAATATATAATTAAAAACGAATGATCACACGTTAATATTTATAAATTTGATTAAAAACTTTAATATCAAAATATTTTGTTTTAGAGTTGTTAAATTTAATATGTGATCCACGAAAGTAAGTTAAAGAAAACTTTTAATCAGCCAAAGATGCTCTTGGCCTGTCTGTATTCCCATTAAAAGTAAAATATATATTTCTGCTCCGAGGAAACCACACGTTGAAAGGCCCTGGAAAATCATAAAATGTGATTTTGTTATCAATCCATTTCATGCTTCTATGATCTTGAAGATGAAATATAATTATTTAACAAAAAGAAAGATGAGAAGAGGAAAAAGACAGTGGCGAATGAAGATGTGACAAGCAAAGAAAGTAATACAGAGAAATAAAATGAAATGCGAGGAGAGTGTAATAGATTGGTGTGAAAAAAAAAAACTCATTAAGAATTATAAGTTTTTCGAATATTATATGAATATTTTTAAAGTTAAAAATATATAAATATTATTATTGTTAAATAATAGTAAAATTGCATGTTTTAGGGAATATTTTTAAAATAAGTAAACTTTATTTTAATAAATAAAGTTTTTGAATTAAAAAATAAGATTAAATTGATCGAATATAAAAATCTAAAAATATATTGTTTGAATCATTAAAATTTAAAATTCTATTCAAATTTAAAATGAGATTAATTAATTTAAGCAATAATATTTTTGAAAATTAAAAAATATAAATACGTAATATAAGACAAGTCACATCATTTAATAAAAAGAAAGTAAGTTTAAAAAATTATTTTTGTTAAAAAAATATTTAAATTTATCATATATTTGTGTAATGTCTAGTTTGTTCTGCTTTTTATTTAATATTTTATTATTTATTTATTGTCAACGAGACAAATGGCCGAAGGAAAAAAAAAAAGTAAATAAGTTAAACAAGAAGAGAAAAATAAAGTTATGCCAACAACATTATGAGAGTGATCGTGGAAGGATCACTCCTCCAAAATACGACAAACATAGGCGAAGAAATTAAAGCTATTACAACACCACCATAAGTCCATAAGTTGGTAACTCAAAACTGAGAATGAGACCACTGGAAGGAGTCATTCTAGCCAACACTTTAAACTGTTCAACACACCGCGATATGTGGCCAAGACTTTCAAACTAATCAAAATAGCCAGATAAACTTTTCTTACTACACGTGAATAACCAATTTTATTTGAGAATATTTTTCAATTTAATAAAAATTTAAAAATTAAGAAAATATTAGTAAGTTTTTAGTGTAAGAGTTTAACTATATTTTTAACGATTGAATTTGAAAAATTACTCAGTCAATAATAAATAGAGCAATTACAAGTATAAGATTAAAAGATCATTATTAATAATAGATAAAATTATTATTAATAGAAGATCATGTAGCAGAACTAGTCAACAATGAACAAAGTAATTATAAGTAGAAGAGATCAAAACAAATTTAACTTTTTAAACACTCACAAACACACTTTAAGAAAAAAAAAACTCAAAAATATCGGTCAAAAGTACTGTAAATTATTAGAAGAGGTATCCCTTCAAGACAACATATTTAAAGGGGAATATAATACGTGATCGTGTAGAGATTTTTCATTTTTTCTCTCAATTTTTTTTTCTAGATGTTTGTAAAGTACATGCGTGATATCATTTTATTTAAAGTACCGTATACTTTGCCTTACATCAACATAATTTTCTTTTTATGGGTATTCACCTATTATATTCATATTTTATTTCAATGAAAATTAAAATGTATACTTCGTGTATATATATAGTCTCGGGTTATTTTATTTTTGTGTTTGTTGATTGTTTTGCATTTTATATTATTTAAAGTCTATATGCCATTATTTTGTTGTTGTCTAGGTTTCAGTCTTCGTTAATTTGTTTTTGTTCTTATTCATTCAAAAACCGTATTTAAAGGTGTATTATTCGTTTTGATTTTATGGATGCTTTCAGAAGGATATAACTCACTATATAAATTTAATTATTTCAAATTTTAATTGATTGCAATTTGGAATACCAATAACAATTTGTTATCAAAAACCTTGTTGTACTTGTAGATTTTTTGTATATTTTTAATAAAATGTTTATTTAAAAAATATATAACTGAATTTATCCAGATATGCTACCAATAACTTAATTGAATAGCATTCCTATTTTTAAGGTTATTCAGATTGTAAAAGTTTAGTTATTTACTGGCACGAACCCTTATATAAGGACAAATTCCTTTAAATAAAAAATACATATAAAATATCTTTAATAGAAAAAATAATGTTTTCCAAAAAATATCGCTTTGAATTTTAAACTTTCTCCTTCTTATAATTAAAAAATATATTTTCAAGTTTTTTATATAAATATTACATTACATTAATATTTCTTTTAGAGTTAAATTTATTTTTATATATATACTAGTATTTTAATTTTGTGCATAAGATAATTTTTTAATATAATCAAAATTTACAATAAATAAATAATTTTGAATATATAAATTATACTATAACAAAATTCAAAATAAATACATATTTTGAACATATAGATTATATTTTATATTTTTGCTAAATAATTTTATTATGCTATAATATTACTTTTATCTATTGATAATTCATTTTAAATGAAATTTAATTTAAAAATAAAGAAGAAAAATATAGATTGAAAGATAGATAAATGGTTGAATAAAATTCAAAATGTAGTTACTAAAAGAAAATTCTTAAAAATACTTTCATTAAAAAATAATTTATAAAAATATTTTTATTCAAGATATATACTCTAGTTTATAGATACTTAATATTTATCAACTTATGTATTTTACATTAATATACATTTATTTTTATTTTAAAATATATTTTATTAACTATTTTTCCTAAAAAATTAATTAAATAATAAAATTGTGTCATACTATATATTAAAAAATCTATTTATTTATATATTTGGAACAATATTATATTATTAACATTGATACAAATAAATATTATTTGAAATTTTTGTCCATATTAAAATATTTCTCCTTATAATTAATGCTAGTATTTTCTATCACTAATACGTAAGAATTACTTCTTAAAATAAATATCTAAATTTTAAACAACATATGTAAAATCAATAATACAAAACAAAAAGCACAAGCATCAATTTTTTATTTTTTATAGATAACAATAGTATTAAGATTAATAGTAAATTATTGACTATTGGAATACATATATGAGTAAGAAGTTTTATGTTAAATAGAATCAAATTAAGCAACATATAAGTGAAAAAAATCCATAAATCTAATGTCTTAATGTTTTGGGTTGAGGTAATGTAAAATTTATTTACATGACTAGCTTGTAATCCATTCATGGAGCTCTCTTCAATGTTTTACCCACAATAAGTGATATCAGAGTCAATGGTGTGACTAAGTGACCTATTCAAATGAGTATTGAATAAAATAAGCGATGGACCCATAAATTAGGATTCCTTGTATAGAAAGTCTTCTTACGATATGAGGGGTCAACAACATGTCTCATTTATGTGAGCTAACAGGGGTACAAGTATGTAAAGCGTATTGTCAATAATGACTAAGCTCTCTAGACAATCATTAAATACTCATAGATGAAAAATTTACGCCTGGAAGAGAATATGTAATATGGAAGAAACTCGTACTTGAGGAGGAGATTGTTGTCGGAGCATTTTTATATATGTATCCAAAACACTCATATGTTTTAATGATAAGAAACATTATGACTAAAAGAGTGATGACCAATAGTTTTTATAAGTTTTCAGCATTTCGAGAGTACAACAAATAGTCACAACCTTTATAATAAGGAGTTTTGGTCACAAATCATAACTTGTTTATAACCAATAACGTCTAAAAGATCTTATCATCCATAGAAGGACCTCGTCCAAAAAATGACTAAGTCACATTTTTTATAAGTACAAATCATTTTATATGTTTATGGATATCTCATAACTTGTTTTTATCTTAAGCATATCTACTACCTCATATATCTTAGAATGTTGTGCCCAATAATGTTTTTAAATGTTCATATCTATCTATCTATTTGTTATGCTATGTTGTGTTTCATTTTTTAAAAAAGAAAAGTTTTCTTTATCAAGCTATGAAAAACAAGTCAACCTTGATAGAATAGCATTTTAATCAAGCTTGTACGATCTAAGGAACAAACAAAATATATTTTAGCGTATCAATCAAATGAAGCATGTTTAAGAAAAAAAGAAAAACAACTTATGTGTTGTATCTTTTTCTTCTATCCTTATAAAAGAAGACAAAAGCTCTGCAAAAGCATATATTTGGCATTTAATGCAAATAGGTTTCTCTCTTACCATACAAGACAACGATTTTCTTCTCTACACCCTTATATCTTTTCAAGAAAGAAATAACAAGAGACAACAAGTGAACATACATACAAGTTAAAAAGCTTTAATAAGATACAAGTGTTCGTATTCCTTTATACAACATATTAGAAAAGATTTGTACATGTTTTATAAGTATATAAGCTTTATTCTTATCTTTGTATTTGTTTTGCTAAGCAAAGTTAAACTTTGTTTTCTAATTGTCATATGTTCACCTAGTAAGATATTTTTTATAAGTTTTTCGTTTTCAAAATAGCATGAAGAGACTAAATAAAGAATATTTGGGTTTGCTTGTAATCAGGTAGATTGTAAGTATTGTATAACTTGAAGAGATTTTAAAAACACTTAGCTGTAAAATCAATTTGACTCAATGGATAAATCCTTCAAGTTGAAGGAATTAGATGTAGCTATTATGAAAGAGTGAATTAGGATAAAGTTTTCGTGTTGTTTTCTCTTCCTTACCCTTTATTTAGTTCTACACGTTTTGAATGATCCCCCTGGACACCATTTGTGAACTGATATTTGTCTAGCATTTTCGAAAAGTGTTTTAAAAATCACGCACACAATTCAACCCCTCATTCTTGTGCAGTTTCTTATTTTCTTTAACTGTTGGAATGCAACTATGAGTGTGAAGTCTCTTTTTGAACATAAATGAGCAAGTTGAACAACATATAAGTGATAAAGACCTGTAAACATATGTCTTAAGTTTGTTTTTGCTTGAAAGTGATATCAAGTTCACTCATACTAGTGTAGAAAAGACTTTTTACATAAGTTATGTAACTGTAGAATTAGGTAATATTAAAAGTTTGATTTTTTTAAAAATGATGTAGATCTACTCTTCCATTTTTGTATAACATATTAAAATAAACAAAAATGACAAAGATAATCAAAAGACGAAAATATTACCTTATACAAGCAAAAATGATTGAGAGAGAAAAAGACGAAGGTGTAATAATGGAGATGATGGTGTCCCGATGAAGGTATGGATGAATGTTGAAAGCAATGAAGATTTCAATTGGTAAGGTTTTGAATATGTATCATTTAAAGCAAATGAGATTTTCTAGTAAAAGAAATGAGTTTTAAATAGAAAAGACGAAGTGTTACTGCTCGGAGGAATATTTAAAACACATTTTACATCAGTTGTAAAAGCAACCAATGTAGAAACTTATTTTTACACTAGTGCTATGTAGTTGGTGCCTTGCTCAGACTCATTGGTGAAGTTCTTTCCATATTTCTCATCATTGACATTATTAAATGATTAATAAAATAATACCAAACTTAAGGATACTTCTATTTTGTTAAATATAATTAATTTTCTATTTTTGTCATTAAATGTTAGAGAAGTTGAGCCACCTATGTCGACATGTATTAATTTCAAATATTATGATGTTCTCCATTGACTTGTCTTTAGAATAGGATCTTAGTGTTGCATGTTTTTCATGGAAGTTGAACAAACGGCGATTGATTCTAATAATGGTGGATAGATCTCAAATCATTTCTTTCATTTATAATGTTTTCGTGCCTTTGTAGCTTTGATGATCATATTTGGGATGTCATAGATACGAAAGATAATGTGTAGTTGTATTAAAGCATTTGACTTTATTATCTTTTGAAAAATTTGTCATTGAATGAGGTTTACTCACCAATGTTCAATTAGTTGTTGTTGAGATCAATAACATAAAATACACGAGTTATGATATAATTGATCTCATTTACATTTCTTATTTAGCTTCCCTTTTCTTTTGACAACCACTTTAATTCGAGTGTTGTTTGACAATTTTATCTTTTGTCTAATGTTATCTATCTCAATGAATAGAGAGTGAATTTCATCTTTATTGTCACAGCTCATAACCCTTCTAAATATTAATCATGTATACTTTCATCTATCATCATCTCGAGCATTTCAAATTCCTTTCTTAAGACATGAATAGTAGATTGCTTCACCCTAATGTATCTTTCTGTAGATTCTTTTTTAAGATCGTCTAGTCTATGGCTTGAAACAGGAAGTTCTTCACTTCCAAATCTTTAGTTTGAACTCCTCCATCTGTTTTTGCCTGTTCTCTTTGGTTCTGCTAATCCTATCTCAATTATGCTCCAAAACATCAAATCCTGAAGAGATTTTTTAGCCTTTTGCACGGTGTCCGATGTTATGATCTTCATTGCCTCCACCCCATTCCCCCACACCCACAGGATGAGTAGTTGCAAATTCTATTACTCTCTCGGAATTCTTTGGGAAGCCACTTCTCTTTGTCCTCCTCCATCTCGTTTTCCTTCCCTTTTTTCTTTGGAACAAATGAATCTGATTTATTTTGGGCTAATTTTTTTAAAGCTCAGCCTGATCTTATAAACCTAGCCGATTGAACTAAACTTTTTTAGCATAATCTAGCTTAGACCCATTTGTCACATTTATTACTTATAACAATGTCAATAACTTACATTATATTAATATTTACTTATATTTTTATCTATATATTATACCTAATAATGTTTTTGAATGTACCATCAAAAACCTTAACTGCAGTGTTGTTATTAATCAATTAAGTTCAGTCCATACATAATTTAAATTAAATTAAAAAATAATTATTTTGTTTAAATAAAAATTTTCTCAAAAAAATTGGAAATATGATTACTTAAAAAATTATTATATTAAATGTATATATATTTATTTTGTTGGTAAAATTTAAGAAATAATTATATTTTATTGGTAAAGTTTAAGAAATAATTATATTCAAATTAAGTAGAATTATTATAAGTGCCAAAACTCCTTTTCAATTATTTAATATAGTTTGTATACTTAATACTTAAAGTTAATATCAATAGTTAAATTAGAATAACTTTGTATAAGTTGATCATGTGTTGAATCTTATTTAAAGATATTATTTTATAAATCTTATAATATTTATATAAATATTACATTAATATTAAATGCTATGTTAATATTACTTTTACAGTTTAATTTACTTTTTATATATATATATATATATACATATATATATATATATATATATATATATATATATATATATATATATATATATATATATATATATATATATTTCAGTGTATATAAATATAATTCACAAAATAAATGTTTATTTTATATAACTAAAATTAATAATATATAAATTATACTTTAATAAAATTCATAATAAATACATATTTTGAACATTTATATTTGTGATAAATAATTTGTATTATGATATAATCTTATTTTTAACTGTTAATAATTTATTTTAAAAATTTTTAATTTTTAATTTTAAATAAAGATAAATTGAAAATATAAATGTGAGGTTATGAAAATTTTCTAAATATGTTGTCATTCAAGAAAATTTCTTAAAAATATTGTCATAGAAGAATAACTCATAAAAAAAGTTATTATTCAAAATAAATATTCTAATTTATATACAGAAAAATTATATTAGTATATATTTTTTATTTTAAAATATGTTTATAAACTGTTTTTTATAAAATTTTAATTAAATAAAAAAATTGTATCATACTTTGTATAAAAAATCTATGTATTTATATATTTGACTACATATTATATTATTAACATTGACTTAAATAAATATTTTTAAAATTATTGTCTACATTAAAATATTACCTCCTTGTTATAATTAATGCTAGTATTTTTTTTATCACCAACATGTAAGAATTATCTTTTAAATTAGATATCTAAATTTTAAACAATACATGTAAAATGAATAATATTAAAGAGAAAGCACAACAATTGCTTCCTTATACATAACAATATTGTTGAGATCAATAATAAATTATTGACATTATTAGATGATTAACAAAATAGTGTCAAAGTTTAAAAGATATTGACAAAAATAACTAATAACAATACTTATAATTTATTATAGTTACCTATTTTTGCTATTAAAGACTATAGAAATTAAGCTATGTATACATGCATGTACTGATTTCAACCTTTGTGATGCTTTTCACTAACTTATTTTTGGAATAAGGTCTCTACTTTGCCATTCATGGAAGTTGAAAAAACAATTGTTAATTATGATAATGGTGGTAGGCTTTATATCTTTTCCTTAATTTGTAATGTTTTCAAGCCTTTGTTATTTAGATGACCATATTTATGGTGACATAAATAAGAAATATCATGTGTTCAACATTTGATTTTATTATCCTCATCTTTTATTGAAATTTACCAACCAATACAAACACTTTGTTTGTTGCCTATGTCTAAGGATCAAAGTCTTATGAGGATGATATATCATGCACATGCCTGATTGGATTAGAATTGACAAGCCTTTTTATTGTAGCTCACCAATGCTTAATGAGTTGTTCTTGAGATTAGGAATATAAAATACCTCAGTTGTGATATGATTGACCTATTCACATTCCTATTCAACTTCATATTTTCTTTGCCAAACAATTTTATTCATATGTTGTTTCACAATTTTACCTTTTGTCTAAAAGTGCCATATATATCACTGAATAGAGATGTTTTTTCTCCACATATGATTTGAGCATCCAAAGTTTAAAAACCAAACATTTTCTTCTTTTGAGTCATACTTCTCCGGAGAGCCATCAAGAGAAGTGCTTCCTCTTCATTTGTGACATAATTCACTTCCTTGTCCCAAGCTAGACATTTATATTAGTAGTAACCTAAATTTTGACATTTGAAATACTCAATTGTTGCTTGGTTAGTGTTTTCTTTGCCTTTAGAGTAACTTATTCTAGGTCTCATTTCCTCCATTTCTTTCTTCAAAACTCATCTTTAGTGTCTACTCCTTTCCATGATTTTTCTGAAATTGTTACTTATGAATTGTTAATGAGTGCTAAAGTTCATCAATGGAGAGCAAATATATGTCATTAGCTTCCTTAACTAATCAAATAATATAATTAAATTGTTTAGTTAAGGATCTAAGAACCTTTTGAACAATTGTTACTGTGTTGACTTCAAGTCTGCTACATCATTAAGGTCACTACATTTGATTTATTATCTACTTTGACTCTTGTAGGCTTTCAAAATTCTGTCCTTAAAAGGTATCTTAGTTGATCAAAGGAGAAAAATATTTATAAACTATCATTGACCTCGACTCTTAAGCAATATGAGTCTTTTTGATGTGTTGGAACAAGCCCCTTGGTTGAGGCTAAGGGACAACAACAACCTAAACCTTCATTTTAGTGCTAATATTTTGATTTCATGTTTGTTGCATCGTTAAGATCATTATATCTAAGGTATTGTGTGTTTTGGCTCTTATGGGCCTTTATAATTTTATCCTTAAAAGATGTTTTGATGAATTAAGGAAAAATGACATTTATAAACTATCATTGACCTCAACTTACAAGTCATACGATACTTTTTTATGTACGAAACAATTACATCTTGCATTTTTTCCTTGTATGTTCTCATCATTTTAGCAGCACTCATAACCCTTCCAAATATTCATATATACTTTCACCTATATTCTTTGCGAGCATCTCGAACTATTTTCTCGAGGCCTAAAGAGTATATCTCTTCACCCTAACTCTGCCTTCATATTTCTTTTTCAATGACTCTTAAATTTGTTTTGATGTATCTTTCTACAAAATTTTTTCTAAGATTGTCCAGTCTATGACTTGGAATAAGTAGTTCTTCATGTTTAAATCTTTAAGCTTCAACACATCCATTTACTTCTATTTGTTTCTTTCTTTAGTTATACAAAAAATTAAGGAGAGATTCAAGTAATTTCAAGTTAATGTGATCACACATCATAAAACTCAACCAACAAGAGATTACTACCATAAAAATACCTTATTGTATTAATATGATTGATAAAAGATAATGAATTATTACAATATACTCTTATTTATACCAGTATTACGTGTGTAACTAAAACGTGTGTAACTAAATAATTAAATCTCAACCATTGATACTTTCTAATCAATGTGAACCATTAAAAATAACAGTGATTTGTGTGATACTTGACACCAGCCACAAGCTTATAAGTGGTATACCAAAATTGTCTTGATTTAGAAACGACAAATAAGAAGAGTAACAATCCGATATGAAACTAAAAAAAAAAATAACAAACAAAAGATATATGATCCAAATAGATTGAATTCTAAACGAGCCAAAAAAGCATAGCCCAAACTTCAATAAGAGAACAATATAAGCATACTTCTTATGGACCTAGATCTTCTCCAATTAAAAACAACAGCAGTGTCCAATTTTACAATCCAACCATTCATTTGTATTTGTTTAATTTTTATATTAAATATTAAAATTAATCTAGGATTCAGATTTCATTCAATTTTTTGAAAACGTGTAAGGATTTGCTCCCTGCATGTAATCAAGTCACGAGCTTCCTCACGGGCACAATGTGTCAAAATACCCACAAAAGTGAAATCATTAGTGACCATGCCTTTTCAGCTTCTCCCACCATCTCCTCAAACGAGTCAACCCCAAGTTTACCTTTATTGCAAAACCCACGAATCGTAAAGTTCCAAACAACCCACGGTTAATCCCAAGTTTACCTTTATTGCAAAACCCACGAGTCAACCCCACACCATCTCTATCACACATTGTGCCAAACACCTTGTTTGCATCGTCCATCAACTCGTAACTCATGTAAAGCTCCAACAGTGGGGTGTTAAAATTGAAAAAATGGATTAACGGTGACCTCACCGACGTTGGCCTCTGTCTAACCATGGGTGACCTCACATTTGATATAATAAGAAAAGGGGAACAGCAAAAAAAAATGTAATATGAATGTCCAAAACATCAACAAGTGATTGATTTAATATAATATACTTCAGTTTTATATATGAAAATTCTTTCTCAAAAAACTAGCCTTAACAACATTAATTATATAAATAAATTAAAAAATCAATGTGATATAAATAGAATATAGTAGAGTTTTATATATGAAAAGTTCTTTATAAAAAAAACTAGCCTTAGTGACATTAATTATACAAGTAAATTAAAAAAAAAATGTTGCTGAGAGAACTACTCTCATTATATTGTGATGTTCCCGCTTGAAATACAATTAATTTGTATACATATGACACTTATGCAATTCAGTGGAAAAGAAACATTATTTTTTCTTTAATATTGCGTCTGTAATAATTCAAAAGCAAACTCACTATAGCACTAATAATTGGATACAAATCAATATATACAAATTTTAATTGTTCGGCATTTGCTTTGACAATCGTTGTAGTCATGTTCTTATGATTATGTACTTTTTTTAATTAAATTTAAAATATTTATCCTTTGATTCAAGAGACCGTAATTTTGAAGAAATAAAACTACTAATTATGTTTGTCTTAATATAAAAAATTAATTTTATAAACAAGTTTATTTCAAACATGGATGAAAATAAGAGCGACTTGTGCGAATGCACAAATATCTTACTAGTTTTATATGTTTTGTGATTTCACCTTTGGTTACAATTTACGTGTACATATGTATTGGCATATGTATATTGTTGGGTTGTATGTGAAGTGTAAGCATTTAATTTTTTTTTGTATTGGTCAATCAGATTTAGTCACCAACAAAAATGTTTATTTTTATCCGAATTCACCCATGTTTATACGAAAGTAAACTAAATTTTTTACTGTCTAATCTAATAACCCGTCTCTAACTGTCCATTTATCTATTCCACAAGTAGAGCTATCAAATTCAAATTGGTTCTTATTTTTGTGCCTAGTCCTACGAAGTTGTGAGTTCTCATCTAGATAGTGAGTAGGCAGCAACAAGACAGTCATAGGCTAATGTCATATCTAAAACATTTTATCAAATTCAATGTATAATTTTTAACTTATTTATTTAATATAGTTCACTTTTTAAGACTTATCATAACCTTTTTACGAGTTTAATTTGACCTTAAAACATGCTTCAAAATATACTCTAAGACCCCATTTTTAAAAATAAATTTACAAATTAATAAATTAATGAGTAAACCTAAAATTACATGTAATTAAATAATAAATTTTAAAGGTTTCACAATTGTGCAAATTTAGTCTCTCATGTTACTATTTTAATCCTTCACTCCAAAAACATCATCATTATTCCATGCTAAAATGTTGGTTGGCTATATAAAAATGATAATTATACTATATATTTAAATATATCATCTTATTAATTTTTGACTGATGTATATGAAAAAATAGTATTAAAAATTTTCTAAAAAAATAAAAATCTGAATGGCCAACTAAGGTTAGGAATATTAAAAAAAAATTTGCACCTATGAATATCCGCATATAAAACTTGTCATAGAGAAAAATGAATAGTTTTAATAGGTACATGCAAGTAATGGATATGAGTATGATATCCACATGTTTGTTAATGGGACATGATGAGTATGATCATATTCATTGATGTAGATGTTTGCTATTTATTATTAATTTTTAAATTTAAGTATTTTGATTAGTTTAATTGTATAGAGTTTTTATATAAGATATTTAAATAATTTTATTTTTATGATCTTTAAACTATTTTTTTTATTATCAAAATAATTAAATATTATAATTAAACTATTTTAAAAATATATTTTAAAATTATTTTATTTTATTAATAAAATCTACATATAATCATAAATATTAAAAAAAATTTTGCCAGTATCTACTTAATGAGTACCCTCATGAAAATGAGGCGGGTACAAAACACAGATAATTATCCAGCAGGATGAGTAATGGAAGACTACTGTCCCACTATACGTTGCACCATTAAAAAAAAAAACTAACTTATTGATTTTTTTTTAAATCAAACAAACTTAAAATTTAATTTTTTTTTGTGGGATTAAATTTTAAATTTCTGGACAAAAAAATTTTAACAAATATTTTGATCAAAATTATTTAACAAATACGCAATAGCTCAATCTACCCAAACTTTATTGTCTAAATCTAAGATAGGCCTTACAAGTGCGACAAGAGAAGCCCAATTCCAACATGATTTCAAGTCACCAAAAAAAAAAAAGAAATGTGATTGGATAGTAGTTTTACTTTGCGGTTTGCACCAAGCACATGTCTAGTATACTATACAGCATCTATACTTATTTGATGTTGAATTGACTTAAAAGAACTAATTAGGTGCATTAGTGTGAATGAAAGATGAAAAGCAGGAAATGAATAGGGGAACATAACCTAACAGTATATGTGGGTGGGTGACCTCATCCAGGACCAGGAGAAAACCTTACCTGACCTCTTCCCACTTAAGCCCACAAGAAAATAATGGTAAACCCAATCACCACCGTCCAGGTCAGGTCAGGTCAGGGCCAATGGAAGTAAGTGGGTGCGCGTAGTGAGCGCGGCGCACGTTAGCCCCTTCCCCCACCAAATCGGTGGTGCCCTCCTCGTCCTATCCTGTCCACATCTCAAAACCAGCCGCACACCACCACCCACTATGTTACCAAACGCCACCACCACCAAACCCACTTTTCCTCAACCCTTATCCCTCTCTCCTTCCTTCCTCCCACTCCTCTTCCATGGCCTCTCCCACTCCTCCCTCCGATCCCCCCTCCGCTCTCCCCCTTGCCCTCCCTGCACCTCCCTCCTCCCGCCGCCTCCCTCCGCCGTGCTGGTCTCCCGACGAAACCCTCGCCCTCATAGACGCTTACCGCGACAAGTGGTACTCCCTTGGCCGCGGCAACCTCAAGGCCACTCACTGGCAAGAGGTTGCTGACGCTGTCTCCCACCGCTGTCCCAACGCCTCCCCCCCCAAAACCCCTGTTCAGTGTCGTCACAAGATGGAGAAGCTCCGCAAGCGCTACCGCACCGAGATCCAACGCGCTCGCTCCCTCCCCGTTGCCCGATTCAACTCTTCCTGGGTTCACTTCAAGCTTATGGACTCCATGGAAAAAGGTCCCTCTCCTGTCAAACCCGAAAATGATTCCGACAGTGACGACAACGATGACGATGACGACAACGATCAAGATCTGTACCAGGAGATCAACCACAACGGTCACACCAGGAGCTTGAACAAGTTGTATCGAAATGGATTTCCGGGTTCTGGTGCCGCTGCCGCTGCCGCTGCCGGTGGGTTTAGGATTCGAATTCCTACCGGGTTGGGCGCAGTTCCACCTGGATCTGGCTCCAAGGTATTTGGAAAGGCTGGAAATCAGAAATTCAGCCCCAATTTGAATCAAAACCCTAACCCTAATTTCGGAAAGAAGAGGGAGAGAGACCCCATAGGAGAGGTGGTGGCTGCGATTAAGGTTTTGGGAGATGGATTTGTGAGAATGGAACAGATGAAGATGGAGATGGCAAGAGAGATTGAAACCATGCGAATGGAGATGGAAATGAAGCGCACTGAGATGATTCTGGAGTCACAACAGCGGATTGTCGAGGCCTTTGCCAAGGCAGTTTCCGATAAGAAAAAGAAGCCTATGACTCTGTCTTCGCCCCAACAACCTTAATGTTAAGGTCTCAGTAAGTTAGTTTTTTATTTTGTTGCTTGTTTAGATTTTGCTTTGTTGTTGCCACTTTTTTTGTAATTTTAAGGTAAGATGTGAAGCTTATCAGTTTTAATTTTTTATGCTGGATGACTCGAGAATGTATCTCTAGATATTCATCCTTTAGTCTTGATTTTTCTGCTGTCTTTTTCTTTTTTATGTTCAAATAAAAGCAGAGAACAGCATAGCAGAATGATTTGTGTACTTTAGATTTATTGTGAGTAACAAAGAGAGTTTACTGGGCATGCCTTGCCTTGTTCGGTGTGTGGCTTGAGGTTTTTTTGAGAATTATATGCAATAGCAACATTGGGTGAATCCAATCTTAAAATAAAAATATGACCAATGTGAGTCATAAAACACAGTTAGTGTGACCAGATGCATATCGTGAAGTTTTCTGGATTTGCCGGGTACTTGCGTGTTCTTCAGTGACTTTTGAGGATTCTGGTTTAGATCTCACACTTTGGCTGGTGGACTCTGGAGAAGCTGCTTTTGCTGGTGGATTAAATATGAATTTTATCCTTATTTTTTCATGATTTTTACTTTTAGCCTCTACGAAAAAAGATGTCCAGTCAATTTTTATAAAATTTTCCGAAAACGCTACTTAGTTTTTATTGGCTGGTGGCTCTATTAAGCAGTGTTTCTATTGTCAAGTGATTTCATTAAGTGATATGGAGATATACCAGGCTTGACAAGTGATTTCATTAAGTGACTATATTAATTTGCCATGGCAATTATGTGATTGTCTTGTGATAAAGTGTTGATTGGGTCATTTTAAATATATAGTTTTTACAATATTCTCAATTTTCATTTCTAACCCTCAAAATTTAAAACTTGATTTTTATCAATTCTAAATTTAGTCTTTTACTTTCACGTTAATCTCATCAACAATATCACAAAATATTTTCTTTTCTAAACAAATCGGATGACTCAAAATATCAACCACCTTTGCAAACTGCCCTAATGTCAACAGCCTCTACAAATTGTAATAATTCCTGTCATATGTTTGTTGTTAGAGCATGACTAGTTGATTTACTTTCTACTTTGTGTATTAACCCTAATGGTAATCAGTACTTTGTGATCATGTTGGAAAAATGAAATAGGAAGTATACCAAAAAGAGATTAAAAATTTTAAAAATAAATATGGACAAAAAATTAATTAAGGATAAAAAAATTGAAGTTTGAATTTATGATGAATTAAAATTGAAAGTTAGGAATTTTTTTAGGGACTAGAAATATCTTTAAAATGTTGTAGACAATATTTTATCATGTTATACCAGTAGTCAATATAATATATACTTAATGAAGTCACCTGACAGTAGAAATTATAAGGGAGGATAGAAAATTTTATAGAAACTATGATCGGTCATTATTTTGAGATTAAAAGTAAAAGACATGAAAAAAAATAAAGGATAAAATTTTCTATTTAATAATATATACATCTTTCTTCTTTATTTAATTTTTATATAGTAAAATTTTAAAAAGATAACTTTTTTTATTCAATAAACATTATTATAACCGAACTAAGGGAGTACAGGAAAGATCAAAAGCTTGCCCTTTAAGATTTATTTGAATAATTTTTTTAATAAATATATATTGGAGAAAAATAAATAAAATAAAATTCTTTTGACTAAAATATTTTTACTAAGTTAGAAATAATTTTTTAAATAAATTAATAATGTAAAAGAATTTCAGTAAATTAACTTATACATATTTTTTTCTCTCATAAGTTTTTATAAAATAAATATATCCAAATAAATATTGTGCGCAGTCATTATACAATGTACCATGCAGTCATTATACAATGTACCATTCCACCGTAAGGTTGGTCCTGCCAAGACCTGAGCAAACATATTTATCTTCAATAAACTAGTATATTAAATTGAAAATAATTAAAATTATAAGACGTTAAATTATATTTTTTAAATTTAATGAAGAAGATAACTTTATAAAAAAAATAATGAAACATGAGATAAAAATATATTTTGTTAGATTATTTTTGAGCTCCCAACTATGTAGATAAAAGTCCAATATTCTCCAGGTTTCTCTTTATAAGAAGAGAATGTATCAATTTGAGAGATTGAGAAAGAGTGGAGAGAGAAGAGAAAGAGAGAGAAGAGAAAGAGAGAGAAAGAAAGAGTTCTACTTTCATCTGCACAAATCACCACAACGTCAAAATCATGAAATCATCTTGATCGTTCGGATCTTAATTTGAAAGTCTATGATGTGAGACATTGTGCTCGTACAATAGCACGATTTTGTGAGTTATCCATTTTTTTTATTTCTCGTTTCTTACTCTCTATTTGCAAGTTTTGTTGCTTGATTGAGTTGGTTGATTATATGTACAAATTTGTGCTCTTGATTGAACACTCTTGTACTCCTATTTGATCACAGTGACTTGATTTCTTTGGTTTAGACGACCCGTAGTTTTTATCTCTCACATTGAAGGGATTTTTTCACGTTAAAAATATTGATGTATCTTGCGTGATTCTCCTCATTGTTGCTGTCATTCTTATTTGTGGTTTCTATTTAGAGATTCTTGCAAGTTAGGAGAATTTATATTCAATGCATTGTGGCATCATTGTATGTGCCTTATTGCTTTTTCCCATCATATGAGCAAATAATATATATATATATATATATATATGTCGCAACCTGAGCTGCACGGTTCAGCAAAGAAATAAAGTTTTCACCCTACGTTGGAATGATAATAACAAAAGGAATAGTCATCAACATTTTTATGGAAAACGTCAGAAAATAGTACGTCTATTTAAAATAGTTACCCAGACAGATGTATGGTGTAATTGGACTTCTATATCACAGGTGCTTTACATTTATTCGAGAGAATACTTACATAAAGAGGACAAGGATCACTAAGGAGTTGACAAACAAACAAACTTGACAAGAGTCAGCTATTGCTCTTACGTATCTTCAATAGTTAGGGAGAATTCAAAGTTTATGTAGTTCTACATACAAGGAATGAAGTGAGACAAAGTCAGTATCAACTTATCTCAAACGAGACACCGATGAGGTGTCATCCATACTACTGACCAAAGGTGAGGTAGTGGAGGTTTAGTGCAGTCTAATGTTGATCTTGTATCAATCCAACTTTTATTGTATGGATGATGATATTCTATGGACTTGTAAGTATGAGCACGAATTGGGGCTAGTCAACCAACCTAATATCTAGGAATGTCACCGCTTGATATTTCGAGAATGGCGTGAAGGTATCAAATTTTAGTTGGAAGGCTTGCCTTCTGGAGGCTTCTCTCCTCTTAATGTTGTATCTTCTCTTAGCTTCAACTCTTTCTACTCTCTTCCTCTTCTTCTTCCCATTTTTTCCGTCCCTTCCCCAGTTTTCTTGCGTCTATTATAGGCAATTCTACCCGGAAGTCATCATTGCAAAAATCTCAATACATTGAATGATGCAGTGTTTCCTAGGAGTTTACTTCTCCCGTTCGCATTAAATGGGTGGTGACCACTCGTCCTGCTCTTGAGTTGACTTCATGGTTGGGTATGCTGCCATGCAGCGAGATGACAGGCATGAACGTGTAATGATATTCACATCCATCCATTCTTTTGGTCGAGGTATAAACAAAGAGTAAGGGTGTGGAAGTCTTTTCTGCATCTTCCCATGTCGCCCTCTTTCCTTTTTCTAGTAAGGATAATCAGTCTGTGACTCTCTGTTGTATTTCCTTTGTCTTTCCCATTGCAGCTTAAGCATTCTGTCTTCGTGCTGCTCAGCTTGAGTGACCTGAAAAAGTCATGCATGTTTAGTAAGACAAGGCGTATCATCCTTGCTTGCCAGGTGGTGCTCCTGGGATTTTCTTAATGTCATTACTGTCCATATTGCCACGAGTTCAAGAGGAGTGGCAAGCAGATCATTTTTCAACTTTTTTATTATCATCACCCTTTCTTATTTGGACAAAGTAATCAACTTGGTCATTTCCCCTTTCTTTCTTCTGTTTTTCTTTTCTGGACTGGGCTATCTTTGACTCCTTTTTGTTGGGATGTACTGATACAGAATAGCCCACGTCATCCGGACAAAATGAAGTACTTTCATAAATATATATATATATATATATATATATATATATATATATATATATATATAATTGAGATAAAGTATAAGAATATTAAGAATTATAGCACAATTAAAATTTTATAATTATTAATTAATCTGGAATAAATATTTTATACCATATTTTAACATTAAAATTATAATATGAACTTAAACTCTTATTATAAATAAAATTCAAATTATTTTTATTTCTTTTATAGATAAATGTATTAATAACTCTTTATCTTTTACCAGTTAAACAAATAAAAGTACAACTTATGGAAAAAATGTTTAACTTTTTTAAGTTATTAAAATAATTCAAGAGTATGTATTTAATTTGTTTAAGTTATGTGCCAATTAAATATATAAGAGAAAGTATGGATTAAATTATATTTTATCCAAATAACCAATAGGTATTTTTCTATTTTCACGTATTCAATTATTAGTATTTTTAAAATCATGTGTGTGCACATTTAATTTTTTTAATAATTTTATCTAATTACTTTTTATAGTGTAAAATAGACACATGGTTTGCAATTTGAATAATGAAGAATGATTTTACTTCACAATTCACTTGACATGTTTGTACTTCTAAGTAATATTGTATGATTATGAATAGTTGTTTTTATAGATAAACAATTAAGTAAATTTAATAATTATGAATATATATAGATTATTTGAATTTTAATATTCAAATAATTTTTCAATAAAATCTATAATAATAATGATGTTGAAAATAATAAAATTTATAAATATTGTATTATAATAAAAAATATCGATTATTTAAGGAATGTCACAATATCTTTTAAACATCTATCATATATGTATATTTTCATTATTTAATTATTTAATTTAATATATTTTTTAAAAATATTGCTAAATATATATGCTTATTGAAAATAAAAAGGAAATATTAATATTTGTATATGACTAATATTAATTTTAATGGAAGATAAATATTTTATTAACTTATTTTTTTATCTTTTAAATATGTTCGAGTGAAGAGTAAGAAACATAATTTTTTTTCGAATATTTAATATAATTACATTTTCAAAAATCAATATCACTTGTTAAGTTAAAATAATTGTAAATATCAATTTAACTAAATACATAAAAATAAAAAAAAATTATTTCATTATTTCTCAATTTTGTCAATTCAAAAAAAAATATTAAAAAACATCATATCTTTTTCTCTCTATTTTTTTTTCTTTTTTCTTTTTAATTTCAATTATCATCTAAACAAAGTAACCGGTAAAATGATGACATCCATCGATCTTAATTTTACTAAAGGTTGGAGTCGAGAAAGTATGTTAGTTGCACTAAAAAATAACATATTTATTAAAATATTTGTCTGTAGGGTTATCTCTATTTTTAGATAAAAATTAAAATGTTAACATAAATATTATGAAACCACGTTAACAAAAAATTTGCACCAACTTTTTAAGTAATTATACAATCATTAACTCACTTTTAATTTTGATTTAATTGTTTGATACACTGATTGATATATATATATATATATATTAAATGAATGAGTAATATTATTTCTTTATGTAATTAATATACGAACTAACCCTCTTAATACTCTGTAAAGAAAAAAGTATTTGTTCTAGATAAATTATGAGCTTACTTTATCCCATCTAACTTAGGTAGGACAATGTCAATATATCATCTCAAAGGTAAGAAGCCTAATAAATAACATCATATATGACAAATAGTTCAACATCAACTCCAACTTGAGAAGGTTCTTTATGATGGACATGGATTGATATCGGCACGAAGCAATAAATATAATACTAAGAACCATTATTAACGAACATAAAAAAAATTGTAGAATTTCATACGAACGAAAACATAAAAAAAAATTGTAGAATTTCATATGACTTCGTTCGTCATGCACTCAAGCGAAGAACATCATATCATTATGGTGCTAAAGAGATTATATAAGTACAAAAGATATCATTATGGTGCTAAAGAGATTATATAAGTACAAAAGATATCAATATAGACCCCTATGACCAATTCATTCTATCATTCAGTCATATACTACTTTGATGACCATATCAAATTTGGCTTGCAAAATTCTCTCAGTTATTTTAATATCTATATCGAATATTTCTTTGAATTGATGTTGGATAATATTAAATGTAAAAATAAAAACACTTGATGTATTGAAAATATAAAAAATATTTAATACTTTCTTCTTCTAATAAGTAAGAAGATTAATAGAAAAAATATATATAAGAAAGTTTAGAATCACTTTTTTTTTTAAATTTAATAATTTATTCACATGGATAATTTTCCAAAAATCTATTAGGGCATTTGTCTTTATGGAAATCATCACCCAATAAAGCATCAGTAGATTTGTCTGTGTGTTTGGGGAATATGCCATGGTAATTGACGGCTGTAACATGAGTTTATGGATGGATATTGCAATTTTTGTCTCAAGACTTGTTGTCCTCTTGTGTAGATAGATGTTCTCCCATTTCGCCGTAACATTCCCTTTGTCGTTTTCCCAGTGCTATGATTTTCTTTGGTAATATTGTCTGCGACACTAACAACCTGGTCAAAGGGTTTACCTATGGCGATTACATCGTGGGGTACTGGGACAAGTTGTTTAAATATATTTGTAACTTTAATAGATGGTATAATAATAATAATAGATGGTGGTAACATAATAAAAATGATTACATATACAGATATTAAATTAGTTTTTATATATTTCTACCTCATTTAAATTACTCATCATTTGCAAATTCTTTTTTAATAAATTAAATCATCGGAACTAACTCCCTTGTAGACTCATTATAATTAGTAGAAGATACATATTCCTTCGTAGTGGTGACATCTGACAAGGAAAATTGTATGTTTACTGTTGGATATAAGTGTGATATATCCCTTGTGGGCATAAGGACATTGTTCTTACATTTTTCTGGTAGTTTCATGTTTTTTTGTTGAGTTATTTTCTAGTTTAATATTATACTATATTATATGGTACATAGATCAGACACCTCTGGCTTCCTTGATATTGTATGCACTATGCAGGGAATCCCTATATACAAGATTCTTGCATCCTCTTAATTTGTCTTTTTTCTTCTTTATAGTGTGAGGCGTTGAATGACGTGCTTGTGTTTTTCCTTTTTCTCTTTGCCACTAAGTGGTGCTATATATTTCATCTATCTGATTTTGCCCTGCGGCAAATATACGAATACTGTTGTTTGATATTCTGCAACTTTCGGCATTTTAATTAAAAATTTTAATAAATATCTACTTAACTAATCATTTTGTCTGACCAATGGTAAGAAACTTTAAAGAATTTTATCTTTATTTGACTTTCTTTCGCATTATTTTTTTTTTCTTTTTTGATTTATTAACGACTGAAATAAAAATAAACAATTTCGAAATCTAAATGATGAATCCAAAAATTCTACGGAATTATGAAAGATGGAAAAATCCTTTTGATCGAATCATCATATCATTCCATTATATTGACAATTTCAAAAAACTATTCCATACTATGAACGTAGTATAATGGCGGTCGGGCAAGTATGCCCCCATCGTCTAGTGGTTCAGGACATCTCTCTTTCAAGGAGGCAGCGGGGTTCTCCTTCAATAAATCCAATAATGGTGACAACCTTATTTTTTTATGGAAACAAACTTGCAGACATGAATGATATATAGTTACAATATAATAATAAATATTCGCATATTTCTTATTGGACAACAATTGATATATAAAAAAAAAGAAGAAAAAACAAGTATCCATAAGATATTACTAAAGTATATACATGTCAAATGAATTGTGGAATAAAATCATACTTATATTATTTATATTGGAAATCACTTGTGAGTATTACACTATAAAAAAACCAATTAGTTAAATTATAAAAAATAATTTTAATTACACGCATAATTTAAATACCACCAATAATTGAATATGTGAAAAGAAAACAATGTTTTAAAATATTTAGATAACTCTAATTAATCCAATCTAATATATACTTTTTTATCTTGTGTTTTTATACATAAGTTAAATAATATTAAATATACATCATTAAATAATTTTAATTACTTAAAAATTCAATGTTAAAATTTTTAAAATGTAACAAATATTTTTTAATAAATTATATATTTTTATTTATTAAACTTAGAGATTTGAAGTATAAGATAAACATTTTTAATAAAATTTTCTATAACCGAAGTAAAAAAATTTTGAATTTTATTTATAACAGAAGTTTAAAATTCAGTTATAAATTTTCATATAAAAAAATGATATAAAATATTTACTTTAAACGAATCAATATTTATAAATATTTTTATCAATAGTGTTATAATTATCAGTACTTTTACACTTTATCTTAACATTTTATATCTTATTATAAATAAATTTTATGTTATGTTTATTATAACTTGTTATACTAGTATTTTCTCCTTTAATTTAAAAATATAATTTAATACATTTATATGTTTAATTTTTTTAATTTAATTTTTATTAAACAGTACATAAGTAATATACTCATATACTAGCGTTTCTTCTCGTCTTCTGGTCACACATTTTTAACCAAACAGGAAGTTGCAAGATAACCAAAGGCAAAAGTACAATACTACAATATATGTAGTAATTTTTTTATTCTCAACCAACTATAACATATATAATGTATATATATGTTATAGTTAGATGTAAAATAAGACAAGTGAATATAAAAGGAAATTTATAATAAAAGAAATATGAAATAGAAAAGAAAGGAGAAGATACATGTACAATTCAAGCTGGCTTTTATTTCATAGTAAATAACAATGCTGAAAGAAAAGAAGATGATATGGGAAAATAAAAAATGTTATCCATATTCAAATTTACTTGCAATATTTTCTTTATTTTTTCCATTGCATAATTGGTTTCATCTTTTATTATAAAATATAAAATATGTTGTAAATTTGATACGTGTGAATAACATTTCTTTCAGATGGTGGGGAATTGCTATTGAGGAAGAGACTTACAGTCCCTGAGTAGTTTAAGATCATGAATCAGGGCAGCCAAATTGGTGTGAGAGGACCCACCTTCTTGAACAGCCTGCCCAGCCTTTTCCGCATACTCTTTTGTACGCTGTCTGATTGCCTGAGCTTCATCACCGCCGTCCATCAACCGCCTCACAGCCTTCTCAATGGAATCTCTTCCCACTAACTGTTTCCTCTTCCCAAACCCAACGACGCTCCATTCACGCGCACCCACCTCGACCCCAATCCCCCGCACCTGAGTCACGAGCTTCTCGTTGTAGAACTGCTCGTCATGCACCGGCCACGTGATCATGGGAACCCCCGCGCTAACAGCCTCCACCGTGGAGTTCCAACCGCAGTGCGTGAGGAACGCGCCAATAGCGGGGTGTCCCAGGATAACCACCTGTGGGGCCCACCCTTTAATAATCATTCCCTTTGCCTTATTCCTGTCCTCAAACCCCTTGGGCAGCCACGTCACCTTCTCTTCCTCGCTCTCACGCTCCTTCCCTCTCTTCTCCGGAACCACCCATATGAATTCGTAACCCGATGCTTCTATCCCGCATGCAATCTCGTATAGCTGTTTATCAGGGAAATGGCAAAGACTCCCAAAGCATATGTACACCACCGAGTTGACTCGCTTCGAGTTCAGCCAACTCTGACACTCGTCCGCGCCCACCACGCTCTTCTGCCCTCTCTCCGCTTTCTCTTCAACGCTTCTTCTGCAAATAAGAGAGGCTGGTCCAATATGCCAAGTCTTGTGACCCGTAGTTTTTTGGTAATGTTGGATGTACTCTTCTCCATCGAGTTCCGCGAAGTTGTTGACGATGAGGCCATAGCTTTTGAGCTCTGTTTCCAGCAGTGGTTGCATGAATGCGGTCAATATCTTCGGTGGCCTTGCGTTCAACGTCGGAATGAAACCGGCGAAGGTGTTGGAGTGTGAGTTCTCCATGGCGCAGACGGCAAAGAGAGAGAAACCGTTGAAGGCGAGTCTGGGGATGTTAAGCTTGTTGGCCACGTCATCCACCCACGGGAACAGAAAGTCGGCTACGATGCAATCCGGTGGGTGCTGCTCCACGAAGTTCTCGATGGGGCCTCGGAGGAGCGTGGTGGCTTGGTGGACCCTGGCAGTGTTTACGAGGTCGGAGACGGCGGAGAGGTTTTCGACGCCCTCCGGGAGCCCTACTGCGCGAGAGGGGAAGCGAACGGTATGAAGGCGGAGGTGGCTGTGAGAAGGGATGGATTTGTGAAGGATTTGAGCGTTGGAGGGAGTGGTGATGATGGTGACATGGTGGCCGCGAGAGGCGAAGAGTGTGGCTATGTCGCAGAGAGGGATCATATGACCAGGTGCAGGGTATGGAATGAAGTGAAGTTTCAGTGCCTCTTCTTCAACATAAATTGCACCCATGGCCTCAAATGACTCTGCCATCCCTTGCCCTCCTCGTTCAAATCCAGGTATTTATAGTTGAAACTTCAATTATTATAATCTCAAATTTTATATTCCTGTTTTATTCTCACCAAAACCAAGTACTAAAGAAGTCCATAAGTGAAGTTCAATTTTTTAAATGAATAAACTGTCAACTTTATTTCTTCAAATTTTGACAACGGATTAATTCTTAAAAAGATAAAGTTAATTTCACATTATAAATTGAACATGATTTAATGTCTTTTTACCATTTGAAAAAGACAAAAAAAAAAATTATTCGGGAGCTTGGATTTTTAAAATATAGTCCAACACTTGAGGCCAGTGGAGAAATAGGTCCAAGGATTGAATAGGAAGTTTGATGAGCGGACTTCCTCGGAGAAAATGAGGGAGCTAATAAGTGTAAAATCGAGACGACAGGGTAGTTCTTTTCTATGTAGAGTAACACGTGACATTCGTACCATAAAGCAATTTCCAAAAAGAAAAACAGAACTGGACACATATATGTTATCAACTTTTTTATAAAATATATATATATATATATATGTATATATACATGAGCGTTAGTTATCAACTTATGATAACCAGACAAAGCTCGGCTGGGTTGGCGAAGTGAGGAGAGTTTTTGGTAATTTGCATTAAGTCTTGAGTTGAACCATTATTGTCTTCATTATATACACACAAGATAAGCTGTCCGTCACTCTTCATTTTACCATTTAAGTAGTTACCTTTACATTTATTATTTTTAGCAATATTTTAGTGTGCAAATATTATTAATATTTTTTTATTTTTAATAATATTATTAATATTATTTTGTAACATAATTTAGATATAGTATTATTAAAATATTACTAACATTAATAGATAGTATATTTTAATATTTTTATAATATTTTTAAATATTTTTAAATATTTTTAAAAGTCATATCCGTTGTAGTATGGAAATTTTTTATATTTTCCTTCCTTATGTTCTTTTTTCATTCCTCCTTCAATTTCCTCCCTTGACTACCACGTTTTCTCTGAAACAAAAAAACACAAGATTATTTTTGTCGGGAGCCACAAGTAATGTCAGATCTCGAGTCTTTCATTTGTTTTAATCTTCTTAGGTTTTTGGGTGAGGTTTTTTTTTAAAAAATAAATAATTATAATGTTTGAACTTAAAACTTAATGCAAATTATCAAAACTTCTCATTAGGCCCAGTCCAGTTTTGTTTGGTTATCGTAAGTTCACAACATATATGTGTCTAGTTCTGTTTTTCTTTTTTGGAAAATCATAATGGTATGAAATCTAGCTTTCCCAAAGTGAATGAATATCACATTACACATGTTATTTTATTGGAGAATGATTTTCATTCTCTCTCCCGTTTGAATGGTTATGCGTGACGTGCACATTGGAGAATGATTTTTGTACGAAATAACATTACTCTTTTTTTTTTTTTTTGCTTTTAATGTATTTGAAGATGGAAAATGCTTTGTTTTACGAATTTGTGTTGCACGCGTCAAGTAAGATATTGTTTTTGCTATTTTTTATTTAATTTTTGTTCAATCAAGTAAAAACACGTGACGTTGGTATTCATTTGTGTGATGAAATAGCAGTTCTCGTCAAAGATTGATCATCTTGATTTTATAATCTAAGGGTTGGCCATATTTGTCTGCGGAATAGGTGCTAAGTTTTTTTATTTGGATCAGCATTCTGGTGCCTGGGTTTCTATTCTACTTGTCAAACAAAATAATGGCAATTTTGGTTCAATTGATAATTAATTAAATTGAGTGTGACTCATAGGTGATTGTATGGTTTCATTTTGGTTGAGTTGCCTGCTGAATGGGCTTCGACTTTGGAGCTGAGTCAATTTGTGTGTAATGGTTGAGGAGCCTTCTGGTTTACTCGTGAGGGGCAACTAATGTTTGTTGTGTATTCGTGCAACACAATTATCTCTGTTTCTCACCTGGTCGTTCCTGTTACCAAAATTTTAATATTAGAGAAACTTACATGTTATATATTGCTATGTCTCCCTTCTTTATCTACTATATGCAAAAATTTTCAATTTGGAACAAATGTAGGAGATTAAGCTAGGAAAAAACCATGTTATCTACTATATTTAGGGTCCGTTAGTAACTGATTAAAAAATAACAATTCTGATATAAAATAATTTAGTGATTATTTTTAAAAAAATTATAAAGGCAGAAGTTAATTTATGTTTGTTTATAGTCATAAAAATTATTTACAAATAATAAACAAGTTATTTAAAATGGTTTTTGATTTTCATCAAATTTTAAAATTTTCAGTTTTTGATTATTTTAAAAAGAAAACATAAACAAACACAACAAACTTTTAAAAATAATTATTTAAAAAAAAAAATTTTTTTATGAAAAAAGCTGTAACAAACTCACTCTTAATATTTATTGGTATAGTTTAACATCTCAATGCTTATTTTGAGGGCCTTCAGCATAGTAATGCCATTTACTCATTGATTATAGTATAGTATAATGGTAATAATACCTAATCAATATCATTTAACTCGTTTAGTATATAATAAGGTTATAATTAGTGTATATATGATTTAACTATGGTTATTTAATTGCGTTATTAGTCAATACACATAAATCCATAAATTAATTAATGACAATATCTTATAATTTCCTCATTCCATAGTTAATTATTCATTGTACTAATAATATAACATGATTAAAATGATATATAACCATAGTTCATATATTATTAATAAGGCAAAAGATCAATTGATGTTAATAACATGGGTTACACCAATAATTAACTCAATCGTTAAATTGAAAATTTTTCTAATATAAATGAAGTTCATAAAAATTTACGTAAATAAAAAATTGATTGATACTTCTCCACGCTACTTTATTCTAATAAATAATATCCTATTTAAAATATAAATAAATATTTATTATTAAATAACATGTCTAATTTATATAAAATTAAATGTAAATAATTAAAAAATAATATCAAACAATATTTGAATTGATTAATTTCTTATTCTACAAATAGCGTAATTCTAACGTTATAATTACTAGTAAAGAGATAGATATTGTCATGATTGTCTATTCACATTTTTTATTTTTTAATTCACATTTTTTTTTTAATTAAGACGTTACTTTTTTTTTTTGGGAATAAATAATTAATTTTGATATATCATAACATTGTCTCTTATTATACATAGGCAGATATGGAAAAAATAATAATTTAATAAACTAAAACTAACATATCAATGTATAATAAAAGGCATTGTTTTAATAGATCAAATTTAATATTTTTTTGCAATAGTTTCGCTTATTATACATAGATATGTATTTTAGTTTAAATTTTAATTTATTTTTTCTGAATATGTATCATTTTTTTCCATAGTTGTTTTATGATTAAATTACTCTGTTGGTTCATCTATTACTCTGTTGTTTTATGATCTACCTTTTATTAGAATATTCAATGTAGTTATTTTCATTTATTTTCTCACTAAGCCTGATCTAGTTAAAAATGGACAGATCATTTCCACTTTAATATTATTGGTAAAAAAATAGACGAAAAGAATCACGTTACATATATTTTGTATTGGCAAATATAAGATCACTCATTAAATATTTTAATAATATATTTAATAATAAGGGACCAGGCTAAAAGAATAATTTAATTTTTATTAAAAAATTTACTATATTTATACTCAACTAATTAAATTAGACTCTATTAGTATTTAATTTTTTTTTCTAAGTATGATATTTTTTACTAAAATATAACTTTGACCTCTTTTTATTTTTTGTTTTCGTTTAGTTATTTAAATTTAAAAGATTTTACTTTAGTTTTTAAAATATCTTTATTAAATAAATTTAATCATTTTGTCTATTTATCACACTAATTTTATTAAATTAGTGATATGTGAGAAACGGCCAGAGAAGTCATATTAAATAAATATTTATCACGTCAGTGAAAATTAATATTATTAAAGTAAAAAATTAACAGAATAATCATTTTGACCTAATACATTTTAAAGAATCAAAATAAAATATTTCAAGTTTAGGATATCAAATTAAAACAAAAAATTCAGATGAAAAATCAAGTAAAATCTTAATAAAAATTTGAGGATTTTACACTATGTAAAATCAGGGTTTAAAAAAGATATTTTAGGTGAAATTTATTATATTGGTTAGTGAGTTTTGAGTAAAAGAAGGTTTAACATAATTTCATTGTTTCAATTTGTGAATATTTTGAATCAAAAAGTACAAAGTTCAGGGCTTTAGGTAAAAGAAAATAAATAGACTAAATGTACTTAATTTTAAAAATAGAAAAATTTTAATTATCTAAAAAAATCAAAAGTAAAAAATGTGCATAATTTAAATTAAAAAGGACTACAGAATATAGTTAAGCCAAAAATTATTAAGTTCGAGGTTTAAAAGCGATTTAGTGTAACTTATAGTTTATTAGGTTCAAGGTTTTTAATATTTAAAATTTTGTGAATAAATAAAATAAAATATAGCAAAACAATGTTTTAAAGTAATTTTTATAAATGGTTCAGAAAAATTTAAAAAAATGATAATTAATCTCATTTAAATTCAATTATACGTAAATATACAGCACAAGAAAATGTAAGATGTAATAAGTGATAAAATGTAATAAACATATAATAATTTATAAAACATAATTTATTACATTTTAATTTTTTTAGTTATAAGATTTATTGTACATATATCGAAAAAGATGTCTTTAGAAAACACATAGAATATAGTTAAAGAAACAAACTAAATAGCCTGAGGCTTTTAACACATGGTTTCATTCTTAGTTGCGAATAGTGTATCAAAGAGGAATTTACCTGAACTAGTACTAAAAAATTAATATAATGGTTTATAGCTGTGGGATACCTTGCTTGAAGAAAAGAAAAAAAAAAAGTGTGGCAAAAATTGCAAGTGGCGTGGCGTGGGAGGAGAAAATGGTAGGCTATGAATAGGGAGAAACTGGTTAATGATCTGAGTGAGGCATTTGAATTTGATGGTGTATTTAGCACATGGAGTGATACCCCAACGCAAGGAATGTGGAGAAGGGCAGATTGGAGTGGAGCAGGGCAGTTTTAACGCCGTTCTATTTGCTGCATGGCAATGAGAAAATTCTATTATTCTCTTCTCTTTCATAATTTATATCCATCTCAACTATCCCAAACCCAAACCCAAACCCAAACCAAAACACACAACTATCTCTTTCTCACGCGATGCGAGGCCACGATTGGATCAACACCTCTCTTCCCGACGAGTTAATCGTCGAAATCCTCTCCCGCCTCCATTCCAAGTCCATCCGCGACGCCTGCTCCCTCGTCTGCCGCCGCTGGTTCCGCCTCGAGCGCCTTACCCGTACCACCCTCCGAATCGGCGCCACCCACCTCTTCCTCGACCTCCTCCCCACCCGTTTCTCCAATCTCAGAAACCTCTATATCGATGAACGCCTCTCCATTCCCCTCCACCTCGTCCGTCAATTCTTTTCATTCCACTCTTACATTTCAATTTCATTTTCATTTTCATTTTCATTTTCATTTTCATTTTCATTCTGAATTCTAATTTCATCGTTTCTTTCCCAGGGGAGAAGAAGGCCCAACAACGACGAAGAGGGCGATCTCGGTTCTCTCTGTTTATCCGATGCTGGTTTGTCCGCTCTCGGCGAAGGCTTTCCCAAGCTTCACAAATTGGGCCTAATCTGGTGTTCTAACGTCTCTAGCGATGGTTTGGAATCCCTAGCTCGGAAATGCACTTCTCTTAAAGCCTTGGACTTGCAGGTAGCGATGCCTCATATGTTTTTCTGCTAATTTCATTTCCATTTCACACCGAATCTCACACATGCTTAATTAATCATCACTGATATTTGGATACCAATGCATTGTTTGCCGTAGCATTCTCTCAATATCTACAAATCTACACGCCGTATTTGCCGTTATAATTTCTGAGATTTTCCTTTAGGGTTGTTATGCTGGGGATCAAGGTCTGGCTGCTGTTGGTCACTGTTGCAAGCAGCTTGAAGATTTGAATCTGCGGTTTTGCGAAGGCTTGACTGATTCGGGTTTGGTTGAATTAGCCTTAGGTGTGGGGAAGTCATTGAAATCTCTTGGTGTGGCGGCTTGTGCCAAAATAACTGATATCTCAATGGAGGCTGTAGGATCTCACTGCAGGTCCCTTGAGACCTTGTCGTTGGACTCTGAGTTCATCCACAATAAAGGGCTGCTTGCTGTGGCCCAAGGATGTCCAACTTTGAAGGCTCTGAAGCTGCAATGTATTAATGTTACAGATGATGCTCTGAAAGCTGTAGGCACTAACTGTCTGTCTCTGGAGTTACTGGCACTTTATAGTTTTCAGAGATTTACTGATAAGTGAGATGCTCTCCTGCAAATTCTTTCTTTTTCTGAAATTTATGTTCTTACATTATATATATTTTGAGACTTGCTGAGCTTAGTCCAAATTGAAAATCCTTGTTTGAACTGCAATCTATTTGTTGCACCCCTGAGGGCATAATCTATTTGTTAGTAATTCTTTTATAATAATGTCTTATATCCAGGGGATTGCGTGCTATTGGGAATGGATGTAAGAAGTTAAAGAATTTGACTCTAATTGATTGCTATTTCTTAAGCGACAAGGGTTTGGAAGCAATTGCTACTGGCTGCAAGGAACTTACACATCTTGAAGTCAATGGATGTCACAACATTGGAACTTTGGGGCTAGAATACATTGGGAGATCTTGCCGGTATGTTTTTCTCTGAGCTAAATTACATGCGAAAATGTTATGGATGCATTGACTTGAGTTGTGTGTATGCAATGCATCTAACCCTGCTAACAATGTTGGAACCAAGAAATTTAAATTAGTGGATGCCAAGTAATTTATCACTTATCAGGTTGATAGTTTCCCTAGAATCATATTAATAAATTTGATCTCTCTTTAAATGGTCACTCAATCAAGCATCACAGGAAGTAGAAGTTTTGTTGTGTATGGTGAATGTGCCACTGCAATTGTTTGACCATGGCACATGTTTATTGATGAACTGAGGTCTGGTTCTGCTTGTTCTGGTGGATGAATGATTGTGCTAACTGCTAACACACATGTAACTTTCCAGTAAATTTAGTGGAATAGTGATATTACACATTTATGATATAGGATTTAGGTGGGAAAGAGAAAGAAACAGAAAGACAGAGAAATAAAGAGGGGAAGAGGGAAGAAGAGAATGGAACAGAGAGGATAGAGAGATGAGAGAAACAGAGAGATCTGAGAACTGTGCACTGCACTTCTGTTATTATTGTTCCAGTCTGTCCAAAATATACAACAGTCACGCTTTATTTATAGGCAGCTAGCCAACAATCATAAAATCTTAACTAACAGTAGCTGACTAACTAACATTCCTTTCCTCCCCCTCCCCTTCCCCCTCTTCCAAATGAGGATCCTTGCCCTCAAGGGTCTTGAACTTCAAATAGAGGATGGTAAGAGGAAGATAATTTCTGTTCAATCCCCAAAGTTTTCAAGAACTCCTTCAAAAAATTACTCACAAAACAGGATCTCTATCACTAATTATCTCAACTAGTGCTCCATGTAATCTGTAGATCTGATCCATGCAGTGTTGCTGAGCAAGTATTGCTGCTGTATTTGGATGCAAACATCCACAAAACTGGCATACTTACTCATACAATCAATGATGACCCAATTTGTATCCTTGCCATAGCAGTAAAAACAAAATTTTGATCTCCGTGTTTGGCTTCTTCTGTCAAACTGCAATTAAAGTTTTCAATGATTTTGAAGAATTCTTGGTGGCAAAAGGGTCATTCTTGGCTATCCCAGTTGCTGACCTCTCTTTTAGCTGAGACTCACTTCCAACTAATACATTCTTTGGGACTTCCACTTATCTTGTGTACTTGCTACTGTATTACTGCTTCCAGGAGCCATGTAACTCATGTTCTTGCCTGATATTTTCCTCTCAGCCTGCTGTTGCAGTGCGATTTCTTGCTTTAGTGCCAAGCTGCAAGCTTCTCTCATGGTTCTTGATTTGAATAAATGGACTGGGCCAGCATATTCCTCCTTTCAGACCAGCCATATAAGCATCAAGAAGATAGTCTTCAAATAAGTGAAGTTTGCAAAAAATTGCACCAATTCATCATTAAATTCTGCCGAGGTGCTCTGCTGTTGCAGACGCATCAAACCTTCCATGGGCCTTCTGTGCAGGTCCAAAACAATCCTTCAAGGCTTCATTGTCCCAGGCTGGGTCTTCACCTTCCCATATTTGCTCATATTCTTGGTGCCATTGGAATGCTTTATCATCCAATCCCATGCTTTCCATCTTAACCCTCATGTTGTCGAGAGTTTCATCCAGGTCAAAGAATCTTTTACACTTAAGTGTCTAAGCAAGAATATCTTCCCTTTGAAATTTTGTGAATTCCATCTTTGTAAATTGGGTTGGTTGTCGATACTCTCTTCTATTAGAATTATCACATCTGCCTTGAAATTAATCTTCTTGATGGTGTGTACGATGGTGCCCCTCTCTGCAACCATGTCCAAGATTGATGGTGGTGTTGTCATTTTTGTGTATTAACCACTGAAGCAGATCAGAAATGCCCTCCACCATGTCTGATGGTGTATTGACCTTTTGTCAAGCCTATGTTCAATTTGAATGAAGCATTCTTCCATTTCATACATTGTCGCCTGTGATTGTGTTTTTGTGCTCATGGGTGGAAATCTGGTCTAGTAGCTGTGACAGCTAGGCTCTAGATACCTCTGATATAGGATTTAGGTGGGAAAGAGAAAGAGGCCGAAAGACAGAGGAAGAAAGAGAGAAAGAGGGAAGAAGAGAACAGAACAAAGACAATAGAGAGATGAGAGAAACAGAGAGATGAGAGAGCTGTGCATTGCACTTCTATCATTATTGTTCCAGTCTGTCCAAAATATACAACAGTCATGCTTTATTTATAGGCATCTACCCAGCAACCATAAAATCCTAACTAACACTGACTAACTAACTAACATTTCTTTCCTATTCATATTTACATAACAGTTTTGTAGTGTAAAAACATAAAAAGCACAAAATGTAATTTAAACAAAAAAGTGAAGACAAAGTACATACACTTGCAATTAAGCATTCCTAATGTAAAGAAAGAAGACCCCAGGTTACCACCCCCTCACTAAATATGGAAGAGAGAGAACTGCGTCTAATGACTTAGCTGTGGGTTTTGTCGGAGCTGCCAACAGGGTCACATTAAAGAAAAGCAGTAAATTCTTTGAATCACATGCTTTTGACATTGGAGTAATATGTAAAATTGTTTCAACCACCTTGCTTGAATTATTAAAATTGTCTTGAACTGGAGGATTTTGTGCATTTAACAGTTAGTCTTGTATGCACTTCACCCAATTCATCTCATAATTCATTTTTCTTTGTGGGTCATCAATTTATGGTTTTGAAGAAATTGCTAAAGCTGGTAGATGAATTCATGCTGTGGACCTGTCACATACATAGGAATGTTAGCTCCTGATATTTGGGTTATCCTTGATGGCACAAGTTGTGAAAATGTTGAATTATTTCCATTGTCTTCCAATATGATGCTAATCCAGCTTTTTAATGTGTACAGGCATCTCACTGAGTTAGCACTGCTTTACTGCCATAGAATAGGTGATGTTAGCCTTCTTGAGGTGGGACAGGGGTGCAAATTCTTGCAAGTTCTTTACTTGGTAGATTGCTCAAGCATTGGAGATGATGCCATGTGTAGTATAGCTAGTGGCTGCAGGAATTTAAAGAAACTTCATATTCGTCGTTGTTACAAGGTAACAAGTCTTCAGGATTTTGTACTTTTTATGAAGCTGGCATGAGCGGCACCATTTTTTGGGTCCCAGAACAGATAATAACCAATTTGCTGTGCAAGCTAATTAATGTACTCTTTTTGTTTGTTTGTTCTTTTGTTTTTAAATTTTTAAGGCAACATACCATCCCTTGCTATTTTGTGTCTTACCTAAGTATTTGCATGTTTTTATTTCATTATTTACTCATTCTTAACTCTGTCCCTCATCATGACTATGATGATATGATTACATTATTTACTTGCTTTTTTTTTTCCCTCCCAAGAGAAGATGTGAAATATAGGGGAAAAATATTTGAAACGGCACTACTTGAAAATGAATGTCAATGACAGATCCCTGTTATAGACTCTGATATGTAATGTAACCTACTTTTTATGGTTGATTAATTAACTTTTTAGGATAGATTTTTATATGTTTGTTTCTTCCTCTCTTTTTGTTGTTACTAGATTGGGAACAAGGGAATCATTGCTGTTGGCACACATTGTAAGTCACTAACAGATCTTAGCATTCGATTCTGCGATAGGTAAAATCTTATTCACTGCTCTTATACTTTTCTTCTCCAAAGAATATTTGTCTCCCTTAATTTCTTCTGTTGATATGGAAAGTGGGAAGTCTAGATTATTCAAAACATACTAAATATTGTTAATTGTGGAGAATGTCTACCTTAACCTCTGTTATTGAATTGTTAGGGTGGGGGACGGGGCTCTTACTGCAATAGCTGAAGGCTGTTCCCTTCATTATCTGAATGTTAGTGGTTGTCACCAAATTGGAGATGCTGGAGTGATAGCCATTGCAAGGGGATGTCCTCAACTCTGTTCTTTAGATGTGAGTGTACTGCAGGTACGTGCCCGTGTCTATCTCTTTTTTGTATACCAAAAGCACATGTAGTTTTTTAAGTTTCCATATTTTTTCTGTTTCAATAGTATGGTCATATGGTGTGGTTTCTTGATTTTGTCACAGTTGTTTCACTGTAATATTGTGCATGACAAACATTCACACGGTCAGGGACTGCATATATATTCCCATATATCATGCCACCAAATTTCTACACGGATGTTTGCTATAAACAGTTTTCAGAACTACAATAATCATGTAATATCTATATGAAAGAGCTTAATATTTCATTATACATATGAGAATTAGTTGTGGAGAATCTATAAATTGGTCAACCTGCTAATAACTATAACCTTATGAAATTTTATTACCTTTTCATTCTACTTTCCTGTTTCTTTTTATTACATTTGTCATTATAATTTCAGAATCTGGGTGATATGGCAATGGCTGAGTTGGGAGAACACTGCACATTGCTTAAAGAAATAGTGCTCTCACACTGCCGTCAAATTACTGATGTTGGCCTGACACATCTTGTGAAAAGTTGCACAATGCTGGAGTCTTGTCAAATGGTTTATTGCTCTGGTATAACTTCAGCTGGAGTGGCCACCGTTGTTTCTAGCTGTCCCAACATAAAGAAAGTCCTGGTTGAGAAGTGGAAGGTTAGCCAACGGACAAAGCGACGAGCAGGCTCTGTAATTGCCTACTTGTGCGTGGACCTTTAGACCATATACATTTATATCTGACCCCGAGCCTTTTCATTTTCATGTTTGATTGCTGAATATACAAAAAGCTGCTGGCAACTCAGTCTAATCTTAAGTGTATGAAAGATGAGGCAAAGTAAGGTGCATGGCTTTGTAGGAGTTGTAATAGGAGTATCGAGAGTGTAGAAACCAATGGTTTAGATAAATAAATGTTGTTTACAGTAGCATGGTCTTTTGCTAGATATAAAATAGTATTATGACTCTGATATTGATTCAATTTGTTAAGCAAAACTTGATTTCTATTGTTCCCGTTCCCCCTCCGCTTCCCAGTCCCAATCACTTACCCCTTCCAGACCCTGCAGTTTATCTGATGACTTACAGGAGCAAGTCAGAGTTTTCTTTGTGGTATAACGAGAAGGTCAGTACAACCTGAGCAATACTACTAAATAAAATAACTTAGTCTCTCGACTTAAAACAACTATTAATCAATTTAACCCCTGATATTAATAACAAATTGACTGATCTTCATCAAAGTTATGAATTAAATTGACAAATTATTGTTAAATTAGGAGATTCTAATGTCAAAGATTAAAATGACCGATCATTGATCATTTTAAGGTTTTTTTTTTTTATAATTTTAAAAACTAAAATGACTAATAATTATAATTTTAAGAATTGATTTAATGTTTTTATAACACATTGAAATGCTTTATTAAAAAATTCATGAATGATGTAACACTCCATTTTGATAATTATCAAGTATTCAGTAGTCAAGAGAAATTGTAACAGAGCTCACAAAATACTATTTAAAAAATGTTATAATTTTAACATGCTCAAATTATAAAAGCTTTATGATTGATATTTAACATTTCTTTACAAAACAATTTGATTATGAATTTATGGCTTCTTGACTTGTACATATAATATTTAATTACAGAATAATTTAAATTTGACTTCAGTATATTTGAGGTAGTTTTGTATATGGATAAATGTGCTTTTAATATTTATATTTTTAATCATACATGGTCAATGTTTCTATATTTTTACATTTATAAATTTAGTCTCCAAACTTAAAGGATTTAGTCTCTTTTAAAATGACAAAAAAAATATAAAGATTAAAAATATTTTTCATACTTTTTTTTAATTATGTTATAAATATAAAAAATATATATATAACCTGAGATAGATTATAATATCATTCCTAAGCTAAATAATTTTTATACTTAATGCATTAACCGCAAACATGTAGAAATATATTTTTATATATATTTAGATGACATTTTTCTTAAAATCTATGACCGTTTTATGAACTTCATTAATGACGAGTAATACATAAATTTCAACGCTTACTTTTAAAAAAAAATATTTGTAATTATTAATACCATATTATCCATGTTAACCTGTTAAGTTGAGTAAATTAAGAATATTATTAGAGTTTAATTTTAATGCACAATAAATAATCATCCTTACATTTAATGATATGTAATAACATTGTTAATCAATATTGATATTTTACTTTATTAATTTAAAATAAAAAAGAAAATAAAATATAATCATAACCCTAACATTATTACAATTTCAAAATCGGTATTTATATTTTATGACAATTTAAAATCGACAATGGTAACTATACTTTATTTTCTAAAATACAGTAGTCACTGACAAACTCTATCTATCTATATATATAAATACATTAAAGTTACATAAATTGATTAATTGAGAAATATTTAAGACTGTGAATGAGCTGTAAGCATTTAATTTGATAAAATGTTATAAAGAGAAGAGAAGTGAAGGGAGGAATGATCCAAATAGCAGCCATGCCCAGTGGATGCAGCATTAGAGCAATATGGATTCTGAACAACCTGGACGCGGTCGTTTTCTCGAGGTACCCTCCCTCTTCTCTCTTTTCCTTCCCTCAACTCATTCCTCCTAACACTCGTTATTTATTAGGAGGTTTCCGGTGGTAGAGAAGCGTTGGCGAGGTGCTTGCAACGCCCACAATGACACCGATCAACTCTTCTCTTCCTTACCCACTGACTCAGACATCGCTGATGCTTTTCTCAACCGAAAACATAGGTTTCTTTACTTTATCTTCTCTCTTCTCACATTTCGATCTCATTATTATAAGGCCAAAAATGCTATACAAATTATTCAATTAAACAAATCAATCTCACTGTATTGCCTGATGTGTTTAGGAACCTTTGTCTTTTCAATGATTTTTCGTGCCAACTTTCCTCCTTTTGTGTAGGGAGGGGTCTGCACGAGGATTTGGCATTCGCAAGAGTAATTCAACTCTGGGATCAGATTCTTGGGTGGATGATCCCATTACTCGTCATGTCATCGCTCTTTACATTAGCAAAGAAGAGGAGGACAATAAGAATCTTCTGTGGCCTTTAATCTTGCACACAAAGGGCCTTTACAGTATTCTTATTCTGCCATTTGTTGAGCCTAGGCACCTGAAGGCATATGCAAGGTTATGTAAAACACCTGATTGTGGAACTGCTCTTGGTATGGATGATGGTTTGTCTTCCCTCTTACTGGATCTTCCATCGGTAACAGGGTATGTGAGCTTACTTGCAAGAGAGCTTGTTTGCAATATTAATGGTACTGGGGTTTTACTTCGTATATGTAATATATACTTTTAATTAGAGATCCTCTGCTACTTTTGCCTTTCATTTCATAGGGCATTTATGGTAGCACATGCCATTGGTGACATAATTACTGGCGACACAGTAGAACCAGAAGTGATTGTAAGTGCAGCTCCCTCTGTTGGAGGGCTGTTTGATTCACTCACTGGTAGTATAGGCATCTCTTCCAGGGCAAAACCTGTAACTCCACCAGTTGCTTCTTCCTCCCCTTTGAGTGCAACTGTACCAGGATCAGTTACAGCAGATGCTCCAAAAATTGGGTCTAGGCCTTTGGATAAAGATGCACTCAGAACATTTATCAGTAGTTCAATGCCCTTTGGTTGGTACCTTTTATTATGGTATTTCTCATCTCATATTTTTGCAGTAGTTTTTCAAGTAAGCTGGCAGTTAACCCATTGCATGTAAATTTATTCTACTATCAATGTATATTTGTATACAGGCACACCCTTGGACCTTAATTATTCCAATATTTTTACTATAAGGGTCAACGGCTTTTCTGCAACCGATTTGCCTCCTGCAGACCAGAAGCAGCCAGCTTGGAAACCATATCTATATAAAGGAAGGCAGAGAATGCTGTTTACAATTCATGAGGTTGTTCATGCAGCTCTGTATGATAGAGATGAGATTCCAGATATTATATCAGTTTCTGGTCAAATAAATTGTCGAGCTGAGTTGGAAGGGTTGCCAGATGTGTCATTTCCCTTGGCTGGATTGAACGCAGCAAACCTTGAGGTTTTATCATATCATCCTTGTGCTCAAGTTTCGGATCAAGGTTTGGATAAGCAGGGTGTGATGTTTTCTCCACCATTAGGTAATTTTGTGTTGATGCGTTATCAGGCAACTTGTGCCCTTGGACCCCCCATAAAGGGATTCTATCAGTTGTCAATGGTTTCTGAGGATAAAGGTGCGTTTCTATTCAAGTTGCATTTAATGGAAGGATATAGGGCTCCTTTGACGATGGAGTTCTGTACTGTGACTATGCCCTTTCCTAGGAGGAGGATTGTGTCTTTAGATGGGACTCCTTCTGTGGGAACAGTTTCAACATCAGAGCACTCTGTTGAATGGAAAATTGTGACAAGTGGCCGGGGACTGACTGGGAAAAGTATTGAAGTGACTTTCCCTGGAACGGTCAAGTTTGCACCATGGAAAAACCAAAGGTTGTCTTCCTCTAGGTCATCCTTTGGAATCATTGCTGATGAGGACAGTGACAATGAGGCAGAAAATGCTAGTAACATGGTTAATGAAGAACATTTGATGGAGAAAATGAACAAGGATCTTCCTCCAGTCGATTTAGAGGAGCCATTTTGTTGGCAGGCATACAATTATGCTAAAGTATGTGCCTTACCATTTTTATTTTTTATCTTTTAGTAAGGCATCTTCTTTATCTCTATATTTCAAGTATGCATTTTTTTGTTGACTGAAATTTGCTTCATTTTTTCTTTTGGAATTTGATTAGTTATGCTTTTGGTTATATTACCATGTCATATCATCAGATTCTCAGTGCTGAAATTTAGGGATTGCATGGAGAAGAGAAAAGAAGGAATTTAGTTCACTAATAGGACTCAGAATAACTCTGTGGCTGTGATAATGGAAAACATTGACCCATATTCCTATTTCTACTAATATTGTAGGCCAGATACAAATATAGTGCGCCTAGCACAAACCCAGCTCAATTGGACCTCTAACATAACTAGACTTCTTGACCCAATACTTTTGGACAACTTTTCTAATTTCCTAAATATTCTATCTGTTGAATTTGTTACCAGATTTGTCCTGCCTTCATTATTTGAAGTTTATAATTTCTCCTATATGATCTGATCCCGGTAGGATTATTAGGCATTTAAGAATTTGGTTTCTTCTCTAATATCCCAAAGCAGATAGCTGTTGGCATATTGTATAATTCAGAGCTATCTTATGAAATAGTTTAGTCATTTATCTTTTAAGTACTTTTTAATCTGTTAAAATATTTCTTTCCTGTGTTAGCTGTTTATACCAGTCTTGGTACTCCTTGATGTGTAGAATGTCTGATAATCTTACCATGTTTATGAATTATCAATTAGTTCATGGCCCGCAGGTATGTGTGGTTGGCTTCTTTTTAGCTGGTTATACTTCTATGTAGTTTAAATTGAATGTACTCATCCTAGTTAACTATTGTTTCGGCTGATCAGAGTTAAGCTTTTCAAATAATAAATGTGCACTTGAGCATTGTTCTATCAAGCTTTTGAGAAAATTAACTTTGTTTATGCTGCTTAAACTGTCTGTGAATGGATTGAATATATATATATATATATATATATATATATATATATATATATATAATATAATATAATATAATATAATATAAAAAATTTAGTAAAATTGATGAATATGTATTTGATTAGACAACAATACTACATATCTTGATAGTATGTTAAAAGCCTCTAGTTCCATAAAGATTAGATCTTCTTATATTAGTATTTTCATTATTATAGGTATCATTCAAGGTTGCTGGGGCATCAGTATCTGGAATTGCCGTTGATCCTAAATCCGTGAGTCTACGAGTCAATTTTTGGCTAACACTTCTGTTAGATAAACAATTAAGATCCGTATAATTTAGATTCAGTATCAGAAATTTATGCTACTTTAGTATAATGGATAACTAACTTATGTTTCCATGTCTTTTTGTTGTTCCACAGCCATTTCTTATAGTTTATTTATCGTATTTGTCCCCATTACTCCATAGAATCTCTAATCTTTACTTCAAACACTATATCAAGACGAGGACTGATCGACCAGTGACCATGCTGAATTTTTTACGCTTTGAAACCTCTTCCTTTTCCTTTTGATGTCTATCTGATAATTTGCGTATTTTCTAGGTGAGCATCTATCCAGCTGTAAAAGCACCCGTGGAGTTTTCAAGTCAGGTATTTGTTTACTAGATTTGTTTGTGTAGGATCTTTAAGCGAACCTCACCGAATATGATAAATCTTCCAAAATATTCTGCTCCTTCCAGTGTCAATGATATCTGTCATGTTTTTTATTATTTATGGTTATAACCAGGTTACTTCTGGGGACTATATTTTGTGGAATACTCTTGGTAAGTGCCCACATGTTGCCACAATAAAAAGGTAAGTATGAATGGCCAACGAGGGATATCTAAATGGCGGGGACACCATCAGATATCTGATTGAAAACTCTGGAATGATGTTTTTTATTCTTTGCCAAGTATTGTGAAGATAGACAATTGAATCTTGCTCCCGAGTGGCTAACTAGAAAGTAATAAATGTTTATGGAGTTGTAATTAGGGACGGGATTCGTTCACAGGAATTTGTAAGTCTTGACAAACTTACACTGTTATTAGCATTTTATAAACAGTAAATTTTGTTAATCTAATTCACCAATTTATTTTTATTAATCTAACCTTTGCGTTGAAAGTTTTTATTAGAAAGATAAAGTTTACAAAATTTTCATACAATTCTTAAATTAATTGATATGTTGATATTATTTTAATGTACAATAGTAATATTAGTGAAAATCATTATTATTAGATTACATGCTTATGAATTTTTAACTTTTTTTTTTATATAAGATCATAAAGTAATATTATCTTATTCAATGATTAAATTGATTAAAGTTGTCATTTATGAAAAAATATTAAAAGAGTAACCATGTAAGTTTGTAAAGATATGTACATATTTCATTGAGGAAATACTAAACTTAAATTACAAATAATCATATATGGTAAATTTATTAAATTTTATAATAAAGATTTTAAATTCATATTAATAGTAATTTGTAATTAGATAACTTTGTTACTATTAAATTCTATTTTATTTGGTGTAAGCTTACTATAAAATTTTAGTATTTGTATTTGGTGTAAGTTTACTATAAAATTTTAGTATTTGTATTGAGTATGTCTAGATAAATTTTTTTTGGTAAATATTTAAGGAAGAAGAAAATAAAATAATTTTTTTATAAGATAAAATTTAAATTAAATTTTAATTTATGTATAAGATTAATAGATAAGCTTATTTTATTTTTTGATAAGTGTTTAAATATTTTAAATACTTATCATTTTTATTCCTTAACTATGATTTGTATCTAAATAGTAGTAAATGTTTTAATTATTCCACTTGAGGTATTTGTGGCTAGCATGAGAAATATGTATTGCTTATTATATTTTCCGCCCATTCGGTCGGTAGATAGAGAAATGTAATTCACGTTATGAAATTAGTTAATTTTTTTGGGACTAACGTTTTAGTAGAGTTTGTAGGTATATCTATTAGATTTTTTTTTTTCTATTTAATTGAAATTTATCATCTATCTATTACGAGTAAAACGTTGTTGAGTTATAATAATAATAATGAAATTAAAGATAAGGTTTTCGGTTGATAAAATATTTTAATTTAAATAAATGTTTAAAATAATTTTTGAGATTTTATGCGCCATTAGTTTATTTCTCATAAATTTTGGCTATAAGATTAATTTTTTAAATTAAAATATAATTAATTATTAGAAATATTAATAATTTTATATATTTTTTAAATCTTATCATATTTGTTTTTATGGAAGGTTAAAATAATGATAACCGTTTTTCATAAAAAAAAACTAATACAACGATCAATTTAATGATGCATTTTTTTTCAAAGATTATGATAATTTTATATAACATTTTAGTAACAATTAAATTTTATTAAACAATTAATTTTTTTTTAAAATAGTAATTATTTTTAAAATAAGTTAAACAAAATAGTGCTTGTTTTTTATATTTAATTTTTGAAAAGTAATTTTAAAAATGTATAAAAGAATAATTTATTTTAATTAAAAAACATTATTCTTCTATACAACTATAAAAATGTTTTTATTTTAAAATATGAAAACTTTGTTTAGTCTTATTTTTAAAAGAGCGTAAATAAATATATAATTACTAAAACTAATATTTTAAAAGAAAAATAATACTCGTACTATTTATAAGAAAAAGTTAAATTAAATCAACTCAAGTCTCAAGGGCTTCATGAATTATTCGTTTTGTTATCCAAATATACCCCGTATCCAACTTGTGCCGCACTTTAAATAAAATGATGAGAATGAGGAAAGGAGTTAATAGTCTATAATTTTTATAAGTTTATTTTATTAAACATTTAGGTGTAGTTTATTACAATAAATTAATTTAATAATTTTATAAACAAATTTAATTAAATTATTTATCTAAAAACACGGACCGAAGAAAACAAGGGCGAGAGACTAGGGCTGACGTGATGTAGGCTATTTATTTTGGTGTTCTGTGGATCTGGAAATCAACGTTGCCGAAAACAACACAAAGTTAGATCTGAAAGAGAGTGTTTATTTGTGGGAGAAGAAGAAGAAGAAGACGACGCCACAACTACGGGGAGTTGTCTTGTCCTCCTCACTTGAAATCAAATTCAAGATCGCCTTGCCTTCCTTTTCACTACACTTTTTCGAATGGAAACAGGGCTTTGCTTTTTTCATTTTTAAAATAGGCATTGGGGTTTTTCCTCTCGATTCACCCTCCCAATGCCTATTTTAAAATGAAAACTACGATGCACTCTTTTCGTTTGAAACTGTTGTAAAGGAAGATAACGCTGACGAGTTCTTCAATTTGATTTTGGCTGACGAGGATCTTTCTAAATGCTTTATTCATCCACCTCTACTCCTCAACAAGGTTTTCTCCATTTCATCTACACACTTCATCTCCATTTACTTCTAATTTTATATACATACATACATACATGTGTCAATTGATTTTCTCCTCTTTTTTATCCACCCTCCCCAATATACCTAACACTTGAGAAATGCACTATTTTTATTTACTGTTTCTTCCTCTTTCTTCTTTAACACTTGACCACTTCAATGGTTTATTTCCTTCTGAAATTATTACATTCATACCAATATACCATTTGTTGAAAATATGCTAGTTAGTTCTGAACTACCATCTTCTAATCATGGAGCAGACTGCAAGAAAAGAAACATATCACTTGTTCTAATGAGTTAGCTGCATATATACCTTTGCAGATCAAAGCAACGATATTGAAATTTCCAGCTCTCACACTCTAAACTGATATGTTTTGTTACCTTACTTACATATATGTTACTGACTATGCTGCTGGGGACGCCCTGCTAAGTCTAGCACAGAAGTCGAGAAATTTCCCAAAAAAGAAGCCTTGGTCCCTTTTGTACCCGAGGCTTTTTAAGCTGTCCTATACCATTCCTTTAGACCAATGATTCTCGAATATCTTCCTTTTTCATACGCTTTATTAACATCTATTTCTATCACATTATATTTTTCTCTCTTTTTTCGCTGGGTGTCAAATAGGTGCATAGTGAACTGTAAAATCCGCTCAGACACAACCCATACTCTGCTGTGATTTTAATTTATTATATTCTTCTTATGGCTTTAAATGTAATATAACAACAAAAGCCTCATGGAGTTTTCTAGTTTATGCAATACAACAAAATATAATATTCATGGTGAGGACAAGTTATATGTAAATTGATTTATGTCTTGTGCAGTTATAATTTGATTTTATTTCAAGTGTTTTGTTTTTCTCTTCAAAATAACTCATTCCTGAGAAACAAAGGACCTGCTTGTTTATTATTTTAATGTTTTTAAACAACGATAAAAAAACTTGTTTAATAACCATGTCCTATGATTTTTTTTTTTAAAGTATCTACTTTTCATATAAATTAATAAACCGAGTTCTTGTTTTGTTTTCTACCTTTTTCTACCCAAAACAAAGAAAAACCGGTAGAACAAAGGATGTACATCCTGGGGTTATTGGACAATCACATAACAAAAGAAAAGCATTTTGGCTACTGCTCCACGCCCTCTTCTCACTTGAAGCTGGCATCCATTACCTGCTTGTTGCCACCTTCGTTCTGCTCAATACTATGCTTCTTTGCATGTTGCAAGTGTCGGTGAGAGCTTGGTTGTGTGTGGCTGGTGGGTTGTTGGTAGTGTTGGTTTTGCAGGGTTCATGAATTTGGTGGCTGGATGTTGGTGTATGGCATTTGAACTGTAGATGAAATAATATACTATATTAGAAATCATCTATTGCGAACTGATGATAAAATATGACATCTATTTTATTGTAATTCATCACTCAGTTGCAAATGCAGTATACGTGGAGGAACAAGCAACAAGTGTGAAATTTCAGACATCTGTCGAATTTCATAGTTGCTCAGATTAATTAATTTTTTTAATCTGGTTAATATTTGTAGCGTTGGTTGGAAACAGATTATAGATGTGATTTTTTACATCAAAGTGAACGCTACTTATTCTAGTTTTTGTGTTTTTCATCACGAACAAAATTCTTTGAATGTGGAACGTGTTTCTAGACATGATAGTAGTCTTTTTGGAACAGAGGAAAATAAAGCTCCAAGCATGTGAAAACTATTAACATGACTACAATTATAATTTGATCTGTTACTGGTAGAAGATATATATTGAACAATTTCATATGCTTATGCTTTGCAAGATTAGTTTTATTATTTATTTTGTGCATTGGACACTTTCTTCAGGACAAAGCTTAAAGAAGCTTGAGAACTCGTGTATATATGTATGGAGAGAGATTCTTTGAATCGAAGACACTTTCTTCGGGACAAAGCTTAAAGAAACTTGAGAACTCTTATGTATATATATGTATAGAGAGAGATTCTTTGAATCGAATTCTGATATTATTTTCTGAATGAACATAACAATAAAAATTCCAGAATAGGATACATAGGCACAAATTGCTTGATCAGCTTGTTGATCAGACTCTTAGAGTAAACGCAAGGTTGAGGGGTTGAAGCAGGTTAGAAAATACCTTAGTATTTTTAAAATTGGATTGATAATTGAGTCGGTGAAAATATTGGTTTAGGGTTTATTGGTTCAATTGTTGTTAAAATGATAGTTAATGATATTTTATTACTATATAATATATTAAGTGATAAGATAATATAATATTATAATAGTTAATCTCAAATAATGAAGAGAAGCGATTGACTTTCAAACTGGAATATGATATATATATATATGGAGAAGATAGAAATTTATCGAAAAATGTTGAAGATGATTACTAGTGGTTGTGTAGGTGGGCTTAGGTGGTTGCATAGAAGGATGAAAGATAGTAGTACAGTAATACAAAGGAGGAGAGTTAGGTTTTCAAAAACGAAGAAAAAAAGGGAGTATCACAAAGATAGTAGTACAAACGAGGAGAGTTAAGTTTTCAGGAAAGAAGAAGGAAAGGGGGTGTCGTAGTGTTTTGAATAATTTTTCAGAACCCTAAAAATCCAAAACTACCTTCACTATCGTTTTAACTGTGAGAGTATTTTTGTTTTTTACTTTTCGACTAGCAAAAATGAAACTTCATTGTCTATTGTGATCAAGCAAAATGTGATTTTAGGATTGGGTAGCTGTGGCAATCACAACCTTAAATTGTACTGCACTATCAGTGTTGTCGCACCTCACCATTACCTCGTCCTACTCTGTTGCAATAGCGACCATTCCAATTGCATAACATTATAAGAAATTTAAATATAAATTATTGTAAATAATTAAATTATATGTTACATAGGATAAAAATTAATAATGATTAATTAAATAATTTATACTTATGTGTAATATTTAAATGTATTTTTACTTATTTTAAAAATATTATAAATTAAAAATACAATTTCTTTAAAAAATATTTAAGCAGTTCTTGGCCGATTTCTGCTGGTGCCGAGAAGAGCTGATTTTTTGGAGATTGAAGTCTGATTTTGGAAACAATGATAAATATATTCTTTTAAGTATCTTAAGATTAGCTTTACTATTTGTCTTTACTTGTTAAGGAGTTGAGCCATGAACAAGCAACAAGTGTATTTGAACCAGACGAATGCTGCGGAAATTTTATTTGAGTCTCTCTATTATTATTAAATTTTATTGACAACTAGGAAAAAATTCATTAAATGAGAATAAATTTTATCAAAATTTATTATTTCTAATACATTTAAATTAATAATAGATAGAGTTTCAAAAAGAAAGTTTGAGAAAAAAATCTTCTTAACATTCCTCTATAAATAATAATCACAACTCATCATATTTTTTTAATTTATTTTGATGATCAAGCCTATTATTGTGTTATAAAAAAAAAAACCAATTAATCTTTTTTATTACATCTATGTTGCATATTCATTCAAAAAGGAGAAAAGGCCTACGTCATAAGAAGTGTTAGGAGTGAGTTAATTTTTTTTTATGAGGACAACACTAAATTGGGCAACTCCAAAATTTATGAAACATCCTGGACAGGAGAAGAGTGATATGTCTTACTAGATAATGAGCACAATTATGTTGGAGTTGAGGAAGAGCAAAAAGAGAGTTTAAGACCTTTACTTTGTGTAAGTTTTTTTTTTTTTTTTTATCATTTCGTTGTTAATTTCAAGTTTTGAACTTGATGCTGTTTTGCTGTCATTTTATTGTTTTTTTTTTTATGATTTGATATATTTTATTGTTATTTGAAGTCTAAATTTTGTTTTTGTTAGTTTATGACGCGTGTGTATTATCCGTGATGTTTTCATACATGCCACAATGACATCCACCGTGATAACATTGTTTATCTAAAACTCTTAAGTTTTATTTTCGATATAAAATCTTAACAAATTGAATCAATTAAATTGCCTTATCAAATTAGAATATCAAATTTCACTCAAAGTTTCTCCTCTTTAAAACTCTAATCTTATATCTTATTAAATCTTTCAAGTTTTTTTACTAATTTTTTATTACTAAATTTCACAAGTCTTCAAATATTTAGATAAAAAATAATAACTTGAGAGTTTTAAATAAAATAATTACGAGAGGGACCAAATTTATTTAATTTTAAGAATAGAAGAATTTAATTATCTAAAAAAAACTTGAAGAAAGCAAAATCACACAATTTAAATTAGAGAAATTTGGTAGTTAGTTACTTGTTGGCTTGCACCAACTATAAGAGTTTCATCAATTTGCTTATTGAGTAATCCCTCTCTATATTGTTTTATAATCTTTTTTATTGTAATGTTTATTCAAAAAATAAATCCAAATTAAAATATTTTTCTTTTTCTCTCTACCTTCTCAAGCTTGAAATTTCTAGTTTATCTAAATGTTTAGAACAAAATTGTCTTATTATTGCACGATTCTAAGTATGAAATGTGTATCTCTCGTCCCATAATTGTCATGAATAAGTGCATTCAACAACTTAAATTAAATAAGAAGAGAATTAGAAAGTGAGGAAAAAAACAAGAAAATAAGAGCTAATCTTGTTCCTTGTGCATATATAAATCACTTATGATTCCACAAACTTGGATCATTTTCATAAGAAAATTAATTTGTTATTCACAAACTAACCATATATCTATGTAATTGATGTCATTTAACTATATATTCAACTTGTTGCTACCAAACAAAGAAATTCTTGTCATCAAGTTTTATTATTAATGGATGCAAAAAATCAAAGGGAAAACTCGCCATAATTTTGGCCAGAGGCTAATCAGAAACATATGTTAGATAAAACATTTGGTCGAATTAGGGGTTTAAAACTCTAAATTAATACCATTAAGAAACTTGAGAACTTTAGAAAAGAGGGATAAAGATATCTCTTTAATAAGAATTCTGGTGTTATTTTTTGAATGAACATTAAAATAGAAAAATATTATAGCACATTATATAGAGATGTATTGTTTGTTGACCAAGTTGATAAGACTCTTAAAGCCATCACAAGCCAACAATTGAAGAGTAACTTGTTAGAAATAATTTTTTAAAGGCATGCTTTATCTTGATTATGAATGATATTTAAGCATAATCTATACAATCACATAAGCATGCATATATCAAGAACAAATTATACCATAATATCTACAACATGACAGATTACTAATTATTGGGTAAATATTTGGATTCATCAATATTGATAACCTTTATTTTAGTAAGGTAAATAAGACACAAGCAAGGTAACTATTGACTTTATGATTCTTCCTCAAATGTATTTCTTGTTTGTTAATGGAACCTTAGCCCCTTTTCATATGCTAAGAAAGAAGTATAAATTTTCAATGATTTGATATATTGAGGATCATGATCTTCTTATAGTGTGTTAACCTAAAAATTTTCATTCATTATCTCCTAATAAAGGATTATATTGCTATTAACTTATTTAAGTTCATATTATTTTATTAGTAATTTAACGAACCCACTTAACTTTAAAGCTAACAAAACTAACTTAGTTTAACAAGTCAACTCAATAGCACAATGGATTAGGTTGGATTAGGCTCATAAATATATAGTCTAATAAGAATTAAGTCAATTTAACTTGACTTGATGAAACTAACAAACTCAATAAAAATATATTTTAAAAAGAGATTGAATTGGATTGGATAACTTATTTTATTAGTTATCCTTAATTTAACCACCCAAAATAAAACTCATTAATAATAGATATAAAATTTCAACTCATAGCTATTATAAGAGCAACTAATGATAAACAGGTAGTTAAACACTAATATATATATATATATATATATATATATATATATATATATATATATATATATGTTATTTTTGTATATGTATATGGATTGATATTATGATGAACTTTCTTCTTCCCGGGCATGATGCATGAACTTTTTTTTATTATAACATGATGCATGAACTTTTAATCCTATGTAACTCTTGCCGAGACATGCCATTGCTTGTGGCAATTTAATTTGAGAAACCTTGTACCTAAATTCAAACCTCTTGGGAGAGAAGCATTGCAAAACCAAATGGTTATACCATTCATTAATGATAAGCAAACTGATGATATTTGGAAAATATATGGTGAAAAACTTTATATTCGTTTGTTTCTTTCTGTAATGCTCTCACATAAATATATTTAAAGTCTGTTTGAATGAGAAATTTTAAGAGGGATTAATTTTTAGTGAATTTAAATGGTTAATGGTCAAATATCTTGTTTGATAAGAAATTTTAAAAAAATTAAAAATTTTAAAATATGTAAAAGTATTTTTTTGAACAAAAAATATCCTAAGCTTATTTATGTAAAAGTATTTTTATTATATAAAATTTTAAATTTTATATAAAAAAAATTAATTCTTCATACATATTTTTCTTTCTTGTTTTTTTTTCTTTCTATTGCCTCTCTTTTGTCATTCTCTTTCTTCTCTTCTCTCCCATCTCTCCTTAATTCCTTTCTTTCTTCTTTCCTTTTTCCTTTCTCCTTTCTATTAATTTTTATGTAAAAATGATTAATATTTACATCTTAAATTATTAAATATTTAAATTTTGTATATTAAATATTATCTAATATTAAAATTATATTTAAATTATTAAATATTTAAAAGTGGCTAACACTTATTTATGGTAAATTTTAATATTGAAATTTCACATTTTTAAACATATATTTTAAAAAATATTTTTTGTACATAGTAGAAATTAAATTCTTTTATGCAAATTAAAAATTAAAAGGTTTAAATTCATTTATCCAAATAATTTAAAAAAAATAAAAAAAAATTAAATTAAAACAATTCAAATCTTAACATTTCAAAAAATTTAAAATTTTAAAATTCATCGTCCACCGCCAAGAGAATAGTTGACAAACATATGCTTATATTTGATTGGTGCTTCAATTCCCTTGAGAATTCATTGCAAATTATTCCTGTAATAGATATTGTATGGTAAAACTTTCTGGGATGCCTTAAGTGATGCCATATAACCAAAACGAGTGAAACCATTGCTGTATATTTTCCTTCTTAAGAAAGGAGCTTTCATATTTGTGATTTGGTTGAACTTGAACCCTTTCGGATTATGTACCTGCAAGTTTGTTTTCTGTTTATATTTCTTGTGTACTGCAAAATTTTTCATGTATCAAACAAATGAGATCATTGATATGTCTATTTAATTTCCCTCCTCTTCTTTATAGTCATTTGAGGTTTCTGTCTGCTGAGAAGGGCTGCCATCTATTGTGGATAATGCAATTGAATCTGCAAATATGACTTCTGCTCTTTGTGATGTATTCATTGGAGATAGTCCTGTTTCCCCCTCCTTGAAAGCTTAGGTGGATGAAGGCATGGTAGGAAAGCAATGGAGTTCGAAAGAAAATCTTCTTGATCAGTATCACTTCATACACTACACGTGCTTCTCAGACCAAAACTACATTTACTTCGTCCTTGTCCTAGCATATTAATTCAACTTGTAACGTGGTTGATTGGATCTCGATATCTTAGCATATTCAACTTAGAACTTGGTTTATTGTAATGTGATAATGTCAAAGTGCATGTTAATTAACGTCTCTCTATCTCTGTATAATTACAAATAATTTTTTGTTGAGATTGGTAGGAACTACCTGATTGTATATTTGATTGAAGCATGCATAGCATATATACTGCTCGCGAGCTGAACCTATGTGCACTAAGAAGCAGAACCTGTCAGTATATATATATGTGCAGATAAAATCTGAATTCGAACGTAAAAAAATTTGGCAAGCTACGGCATGAGAGAATGAAATAAAAGTGAGTGGTAGATAAAAATGTAGAAATGTCATAATATATATTTACATTTTACATTTGCAAAATGTGGGAGCTGTTAGCACTTAGCACTTAGCACTAACCCAGCCAATATACAATTAATATTCTGAGTGTTCAACTAATTATCAATTTGTATATTATGGTGCTTCTACGAGGACTAATAAAAAAGAAAAGAAGAACAGCGAACCAAAGAAAGGAAAAAATGAATTTACAACTCCACTGCTTGCCTAGAAAGGAAGACGAAGTTGGAGGTGTTGGTTCCGTTCCGGTAGAGTTAGAAATTAAAGTGAATATATATGTATATATGATATGATATGGTGTTGAATGAATCCTGCACGCGACGCGATGAATGGAACTATTCTTCAAAAAAGTGTCTGGAGGAGCGATATAGATCATAAGGAGCCCATAGATGGTCGACGATGCATGGCTTACGAGAATCTAACCTCAACCAGGGTTTACCCTTGCCACTCCAATGAAGCAAACTAATGGGACCAGGGTGCAAACTCCTGCATTTACCTTCGAAGTTATCTCCACCTAAACCGTGCTGGTTCCATCTATGATCAACAGCAGTTATATTCCCGGCGAGAACCAAGAGAAAGGGAGGAAGAGAGCCCAAATGGTAGATCCTCTTGTGCTGCTTCTGCACGGCCATCCACTCCTCCACCTTCTCAGTGTACCTCTCCTTCCTCCAAGTATCCACGTCCATAACCATGACCCCCGTGTTGAAATAGCACGGATTCCTTCCCTTGAAGGTGCTGGACAGAGCCGTGTCGGACCAGAAATTGTCGGTGAAATAGAGAGTGAAATTGGCGTGGCAATATTCGGGGGCGGCCACTACTTTTCCTTCCATGTCAGCGTCCCAGAGCTTGGCTATGTCGTCAACAACAACGAGGTCGGAGTCCAAATAGATGACGCGCTTCACGTCCTCGGGAATGGTGTCAGCGAGGTATATCCTGGCGTAATTCAAGGGCTGGTCCAAGGCCTGTCGAATGGACTTGGATATCTTGCCGCGAACCCTGTTCGAGTCGAAGCGGTAGATCTCCATGTTCAGGTAAGGGAACGTGGATTTTATGCTGGAGAAGAGTTCCGGCGCGTCGGTGTGGGTGGACAGGAAGTGGAAGGCCAGGTTCTCCGGACAGGTCGAATGTTGGATCATGGAGAGTACCGCCGCCATGGTGCCGCGGAGGTAGTTGGCGTCTAGGGTCATGGCCACGTTGATGGTGTCGCCTGGGGAGGAGCCGCATTCCTCGCCGTTGCGGAACGCTGGGGCCTCCCGGAATAAAGGAAGCTCCGGGAAGGGGCGGCGGACGAGGCCCAGCCTGATTGCGGACATGAGAGGGAGCAGGAGGAAGAGGGACAGGAGGCCAATTAGGGAGGTGGAACTCCGAAAGACCATCCTGTCGTACGTACTTTGTTGTCTTTTTTTGTTTTTTTTGTTTTTTTTTTTTCTTTTGCTTGTCCTCTACACAATCAGGCTTTGGGGGAATATTATCGCATCGAGAATATAGCGCACAAAAATCTGATCAAGAGATCGACCCGCTGGGAGATGAATGAGATTGCGATCGACTCACCGCCAATTTCTGAGGATGGGAGCGACTCTCGCCTCTATCTTTGACTTCGAATCCCACTAATTTACCTCAAACTTGTCTATTAACTTGCTCTTTTCTCTCTCTCTCTTTTTTTTATTTTTTTCTTTTCTAGGAATAGTCCTTCTCCTTTTTCTGTGCCTTGCAATATTAGAAGGTCTTGGTTTGGCATCACAGTTTTTATCAACACTCCCTCCATAACGCGATTTGACCCCCATCCATCGTCTGCAGTTACTTTTTTTTTCTATTTTTATTATATTATTCCTTCTCCATCTTTTCCTTCGTATCTCTCATATATATATATATATTAATATATATATACCCTGTAAAAAAGAAATAAAAAAGGTATAAGTTAAGCTAAAATTAATTAAGAACCTTCTAAGTTATAATACCACGTATTCTCAAGTGAATTTAATTACTTCATTTCTGTGACTCGAAGAAGTGGACTATTTCATGCTTTATGGTCAACTAGTTATGCTTTCGTTGTTGCATGCATGTATTTTGTTTGTACCTTCCCGTACGTCCATGTGATTGTGTATGTACATGCATAATGTGCTCTCCGGCCCGCTACCTAAAAAGAAAGAGGAGAAATTCATGATTCTACAGCGTAGCGATCTAAACTAACTGTTTTCCTATGTTGCCGTTATTTATCTTGTTTTTATTCATATTATTGTTTAGTATTATAAATTAAAGGTTTAATATTTTTTTCGTTCTTAATTCTTTTTAGATTTTCATTCCCTAGTCCTTAAATTTTTGCTTGTCCTTTGTCATTTAATTTTTTTATTTTTTCTTGACTTGTTACGGGATAAAAAAAAAACATTAAAATAGTGTCTAAACAGTGAACAACTTAAAATTAGTTTTTTTTTTCAATAGTTAAGAGTTACTAATTTATTTGGGTTTTAATCAAGTAATTCTAACAATTTTTTACTATAAAAATAAAAATTACCACAAAATTATTTACTATTTAAAGATAATAAACCGTATGTCAAAAATTAACATAATGTAGAAAAATCAAACTTCTAACAAAAAAAATTATTGACAACATAAAATTTTTAAAACTATGACTTTCATTATATAAATTTTGATTAAAAACTAAAAATAAAAATTAAAAAAAAAAATATTTTGTGACATTGAAAACCGGCAAAGTAATAATAAATAGTTCTGGAATGAGTATGGGAAGATTCGTTTGACACAACAACATACATGCTCCATCCTTGGGCACGGAGCATGGTAATCTGTCTATTAATCCTGCTCGTGTAAAAAGATATTTTATGTTTCGAGCTAGTTATAGTTCCAACATATTCAGAGAACAAATGTTGTGATTTTGAATGAAGATGACGATAGTGAGTTTGGTTTATTCAAATAAGCAAAACCCATGAAACAAAACATGCTCTCTCATCCGGTGTTAATTGACCCTAATGCACCGACCTAGCTAGATTGAAAAAATATACTTTTCTGCTGAAAAAAAGTTAACACTGAGATGGAAAAATATAATGAAATCAAATAAAATGTTAATGAATTCTTATTCAAGTACCTACGTAAACCATGTTTTTCTATTACCATAAGAATTAAATACTATTATATTTATCACTTTTTTAATAATATTTATTTTAAAAATATTATCAATATATTTTAGTAATATATTTTTTATATTTTTAATAATATTTATTAAATATAAAATATTACTAAAGATATTTTTTAACATGGGGTTCAAATATAATATTTGTTAAAATGATACAAAAATTAGTGGATAACATTTTTTTATATTTTGATAATATTTTTAAATATTATATATGTTATAGTGTAAAATAAAAAAAAATTATTGTAACATGATGTACAAAACTGCAACAAATGTAGATGGTCATTAAGTAATAAAAATAGTGTGTTTAAATATTAATTTATTGTAATTCAATAAAATTAAACTGGAAATAGTTTTGAAATGGGCTGAGAGAAAAACAAAGTAAGAAAAAAAAACAGAGAATAAAATTATTAATAAATAAATAGCAAGGAGATCAATTAAAAAGGGAATTTAATATCAAAAGAATTTTTAAGATTGAATTTTACACAATATGAAAATAAATGAATTTATTGTTATTACCTTTATCGTCGGATCGATTAAAATTTGAATGAAGGTGAATTATGTAAAAGTAATTAGTGTTCTCTTTTAAGGTAAGAAAATTATGTTCATCATTATTTTGATGATAATTAATTTCTTTATATTTTAAAAAAAAAAAATTATCCTTTCAAGATTGAACTTATTTTCATGATTCAAATTCTATGTTCCTTTCTTATAACTAAGTCTAATATTTAGGTTTATCTTTGAATTCTTCCTTGAGATTATTCAAATAGATTGTCAATAAACTTGAATGAAGCGGGATGAGAAAAGAATCAACTAAAAAAAATTAAATTTTATATAAAAATATCAATTTATAGGTTTATTAATATCAAAGATTACACTCAATCATGGAAACAAAGAATTTACTCAAGCACTTCGTGAAAAGAAAAACAAAAAAGACGAGATAATAACATTCAAAGTAGAAACAAAGTTGCCTTTGATCCTACTTCTAGTGCAACTCTAATCTCAAAGGTTTCAAACCCTAAAACCATGGACGGATGCAAAAATATACTAAAGGGGGCCAAAATTTATTTATTTTTTGTATTGCAATTATTTAATTATTTTCTTCTAATAAATAATTACTTAATAAATAATTATTTCCATAAAAAAAAATAATTATATATATAAAGTTAAACTGTTTTTTGTTTCAAATGATAAAAACAAAGAAACACGGTACGTAAAAATGCCAAAAAAATGATAAAAAAATTAATAATTTAAAGGATATTTATTATTCAAAATAATTAAGAAAAATAATAATTATTCTAAAAAATATTGTAACGTAGTTTAATAACCATCAAGTATAAATCTACTAGATTGTTGATTACTCTATATAAATATTTTATTTACTTGTCAATTTTATTCATTATTTTTTAATCCATTGAGATAGCAAATAAAATATAAAAGATACACAAGTGTATATAATACTAGAAGAACCAAGTTACTTAGCAATTTAATTTAAAAGTATTGTTTTTTATTTTCACTCTACTTTTTTAATTTAATAATTCTAATGAATAACTAATCTTTAGTTATTAAATTAAAAAAATAAAGAATAAAAATTAAGAATATTTCTTTTAAAATTTTGGTTGAAATAACTTGATGCTTTATCTTATAATATAATATTTATATATCGTTATTATAATATTATATATATAAAGATAATTTATGTTCACTGTATAGCATAAAATAATTTTTTTATAACGAGATAAAAAATAACAGCAAGACATTAAATTCTGCTCTAAATTTGATGGTTCATAGTTTTTCACGGTAAATATGTTATTCAGTTATTACTAAATTATTGTATGCAATAGCAAGATCCACAAACTTTACCATAAAGTTATACGCTTATACTCCATACTAAACAAGAATTACATGTGTTATCATAAACGAAGCAACAAAGGAAGTCTTGATGCCCTAAAACAGACCCTAAAAGTCTTAATCAAGATAGAACTTAAAAAGGTACAAAAATTCCCCCTACGAGAATTCTGAATTCCCATTGGAGTGGGAAATTCTGCAATGTAATCCAAATAAACCGACAATTCATAAACGTGATGAAGTTACAAAGGTACGTGAGGAGATACGTATGGATTCTCGTGACTCCGCGACCGCAACTATTTTTGTACATGTATTCTAGTCTGCCACTGCCAACATTCACTAAGATTAAGAAATTTGACGAGCATGCATGACATGACATAACATGACATGACATGAAATGACAGCAACTGATATCATACATAGTAGCTGCTATCCTATCCATTTGGGATCAGATTTGCAGTCTTAACCTGCATCAAACGTGTTAAACCACTATGTTGGACTTCAAGGACGATATTTTAATCAAATAAATGTTAGCAGGATAAATGTTAATCAAATAATTCACGTTTAAACAATACTATTTAAAAAAAGTGAATTTAGATGATTTTTTTTTGCAAAATAAAATTATTTTTGAGTATAAATATGAATATATATAATTTTTTTTTATTTTACTACTAATTTTAGTTATTATTTAAATTAGTAATTAAATCTTAATTAATTAACTATAATATTATTTTTTTCTAGCTAAATTTAAGCTAGATTCATTTATTCTTCTTAATACTACAAATTAATTAGAAAATAACTATAAATTTTAAAAATTTACTACAAATTAACTAAAATTATTTTTTTAGCTAATTTGCTACTTATTTCGTACTACCATTAATATTATAGTAATTTTGTAGCTAATTATTTTTACTAGAAATGAACTACAAAATAACTATTAATTTTACAATTAGTCACAAAATTATTTGGTAGCAAATTTTAACTTTTCTAGTAGTGTTATTTTCAATATAAAATCAAATTTGTCAAAAATAAATAAAAATCACAATCACTTTAAAATTATTTTTATTTATCGTACAGATTTATAAAATTTAAGGAAATAGGGCCTTGCTCCTCCTAAATATTGAAAAACAAAAAAAATAAGAGAGAGAAAAAAATATATATTTCAATATTTATTAAATATTTAATGAAGTACAATTTTCAATCTTATATAAGAAACAAATATCTATTTACTAAAATTAACAAAAATAGTTGAGTTAATTGATTTTAATTAATAACATTATAAATTTAAATTTTATTTCAAAATTACTCAATGAATATATTTATTTTGGTGAAAAAATAGTAGATGATTCATGAATAGAATTTACAAAAATAAAGAATATAAACAAAATTAGCAAATAATACATTTGGAAGTAGTTTTTTTTTTTTTATAATTAGGAGTACAAATTTTTTTTTTCTTATATATAGAAGACAATGTAGTATTAGAGAAGCAAAACTTCAGTATTCTTGTGGCATTTTTTTTCATAATTATTTTAATTCAGTCATTTATTTTTTTTATTTAAAAATCAAAATTTTAAAAATAATTATATATAAATCACCAAATACGTAAATCAATTGATACAATATTATTTTATCTTAGTTAATAGTATTGAATTCGAGTCTTAGACATATTATATTAAATAATAATAAGTAAAATAATTTTTTGACTCATAATGATAGGGAAAAAAACTATATATACCAAGTGTTTACTTTAAAAGGGTTAAAGTACATATTAAGATAAAAAAAAAATTCACACTTAAAAGATACTTTATACATAGCAGACTCTAATTAAAGTATTTAATAAACCAGGTACCTCAATATATTAAATGCTTTTTAAGATGTTTTATTTATTTACCATCACTTTAATAAATAAAAAATGATCATTTGTCAATTTTAATACAAAGAAATATTATCTATAATAACATATTTATTATAAATTATAAATAAAAAAAGAAAGAAATTTTTATATATTTTATTTATTTAAATTATATTTTTATATTTAAATAAAGAATAAATTCAATTATATTCCCATAAAATATATTAATATTACACTACGATTCACTCTTACATTAAAAATTATACTACTTTTCCTTAAAAAATTAGAATACATGACATTTTTTTTTAATTTTCCGTTAAAGTATGTTAGCTTCCATTAAAAAAAAATTATCAAAACATTTTTTATACTATCACCCCTTCAAAATATATAAATATTATACTGCTTTCTCTTCTTGTATTAAAATACATTTTCTCCCTTACTAAATACAAATATATTTATTTTACTATATAATATATATAGATATTATATATAATATTAAACAAAAGTATTAATATAATATTTTAAATTATATTTTATATAAATTATTATTTTATATATAGTATTATTTATTAAATTTAATAAATGTAATGCTAATATATATATATATTAACATACAAATTTTTAAATAAATATATTAAAAATTTATTATTAAATAAAATGTAATTATTAAAAAACTCAATATATATTAAATATAATTAAATTTTTATTATTTTCTTAATTTTATAAAAATTAGTTTATAATATATTTTTAAATAAAAAAATTCAAATATATATTAATATGATATATGTAAATTGATATATATATATATAATTTATCTCATAAATTTTGTTTTTAATTATTATTTTAATAAAAGTAGTAATTATTTTATGAATAAGTGAATGATAATTAAATAAATTAAAAATATTTTAGGATATATTTTAAAATTTTATAATGAATATTTTTATTGTTGTTAATTTAAATAAAATAAATTATATATTTTAAAATAAAAAGAGTAACAATACTTATCTCAATAAAAAAATATAATTTTTTTTTTTAACGTAAAATGAAAAATAATATAATATTCTCATATCTTAAAAGAGGATAATATAATTTAACATAAAATGTAAATGTAATGTAATAATAGTCATTTCAATAAAAAATATAATTTATTTTATATTTTAACATAAAATAAAAGATAATATAATATTTTATATTTTAAAAAATAATAATATAATTTATTTTAATAATATTAAATTAAATAAATAACTAAATTATATATTTTAACATAAAATATATATGGATAATGTAATAACTATGTATCACAGAAAATTACGGTGTAATTTACTCTTAAATAAATTTGGATAACTCATACATATTGTATTTGCTTATTAACCACAGAACGTGCTATATAAAAACTAAACAACGTTGTTAATGTTGTACCATGTTGTCACTTCTTTCCGGCCACAACCTAGACAACATAATGGGTAAAGGCAGAATGACTTAGAAAGAATTTGATTGGCCTAAATTTAGTTAAATTTGATACATGTCGGGCCTCGGACTTGGGCCTATATTTAGTAACAACATATTTTAAACAATTATTTTGAAGGCTTACTTTATTTTTTAAGTCTCAAATACCTTGTTCGATTTTTAAATTTAACTTTTACATATTTGTAAATAAAATTACATTGTCAATTAATAAAAAATATTATTAATATAATTTTTAAAATAATATAATCATTTATTATTAGATAATAATATAAAACTCATTTACATGATTAGTATATACATTATTTATTATTAATTTTCAATATTTTGACAGTGTTAGTTTAGTTTCTTAATTTTTATTTATTTATAAGCAGATTAATTCATCCTAATTTCATTCAATATTTTAGTTAATAATTTATCATAATAGAAAAAACATTCATTGTGCTCTTTTATCAAAAAAATATTCACTCTCAAACATCGTCAACATGACAAATAATTTAACATAGTTATAATACATTTTTATGTCATTTAGTTTAAATATTGCATTTTTTTTTCACTTGCACGTTGTATTTACTTAATGTTGTGTTGTGTGTTCAGTTTATAATGTGAGTTAATTTTAGTAATTAAATAAAATTATAATGGAAGAACCTAATTGTAACGGAAAGAAAATTTAAGGGACACAATTAACAGAATTAAAACTTTAAAAATTAAAATTGCACCTTCATAATATTTAAAGACTAAAATTATAAATAAGTCATATAGCATATAATGTTATATATTTAAATATATGCGATACGTGATATCACAAATAAATAATGATAAAATAATTTTAAAAAGTTTAAATTTACAAAAATTAAAATAAAAAGTAATCATAAACATAAATTGAAACATAATTTACTAAGACAGTACATTTAACAAAAGATTAATCGCAAACCAGTCAAGCACTAACAGGAGGCATCAAGTCCATGTCGAAAAAAGCAGGAGCAAGGATTGAAGTCCCTAACATCGAATAATCTGCGGCCCCCAGCAGCTACTACTTAGTACCGAGGGGAATAACAATTGAGTAAAGTTAGTATTTTATTTTATTTTATTTAACAATTTTTAAAATTCATCGAGGGGTTTTTCTAAACCTGCATTGCAACATATATATATATAAAAAATTGTGAAATTTCTCAGGCTTAAATAAGAGATTAAAGTATGGATATCAATAACTGTTGACAACGAGAAATTGAATTGAATAGTTCTTCATGGCCTATTTTGCTTCAAACGTGAATTTTTCATATTTTAGTAATGATTGACTGAATCTCTTTGGAGTTTCTTCCAACTATTAACAGAGAATTAAACAAGTTAAAATGACCCAAATCTTTATTTCATAAAAAAGATCCAGTTTTTCCAACGATATTGAACACTGGTATGATGAAAGGACAAACGTGGTATGAAAATAAAAATTTGAGAATTAAATTGAAAAAAAAAATAGAAGATAAAACTGAAACAAATCTTAAACTTTGAAGACGAACATGTTAATTTTATCTAAAATTTATTATTAGATATTCAAGGTAAGTTGTGATTACATTCACTTAAAAAAGTTAATTAGTTGTGATTTTGTTCTTACGACTTTGAACATTATTATTGTTTATTTCGGTGGTAATTAATATTTTTAAAAAAGTACAAATCTCTTTAAAGTAGATAACAAAATCACATTTGATAAATTAATGAAAAGGTCAAAATAAAATTTAAATCGCATTTATATTTTTGGAACATTAGGTAAAGAAAAAGACAAAAAGGAAACCAAAACTAAACAACACACATAAAATGAGTTCTTATAGGATGGGAAGAATGTGAAGGGTAGGAAAGGTCCGGGAAAAAAATAAATATCCTTTCTTAATTAGGAATTCAACACAAAAATTTCCTTGACGCAGGGTATGAGCAAGATGAACACAATCCAATTAAGTCTTGAATTATTCTGATGAGGACAACATACTCTTGGTACCTGATGTTCTCATTGATTAAGGATAAAGCATATGCAATGTCCGAATATGCCATCAGTTTCCTGTAGCCGAGGTTCCAGGCTAGCTGATTGCAGCCGAGGTTCCAGGCTAGCTGATTGCAGCCCGTGTTCAATGGCTCCTGCAAATTCGTACATTCATTGGCATGCCCCGTCTCTAATAATCCCCCCATATCCTACTCAAACATCACTTACGGATTCACTCTCATCTACATTAAGAGCCATAAAGTCAAAACGCTAGTGGTGCCCAAGAGACTAATCTATAGTGTGATTATGTGGGAAAGTACGAAGAATGTCATGCACTAGTGCACAACAAGATAATACAAAGATACATCACAAATATAATTCTATAAAAGAAAAGACCAGTGACTCCTAAGTTGGACAGGGACATCTACCCTATCTATTACTATGTATTTTTGGAGGGATTTTTCTTTTAATTGGACTAGCAAACGACTGGACGTGATCTCGTGCCACATACTCACAAGTCACTTATCCTTCTTGAGCACAACAACTATGAATAAGTAGTGAGAAGAAAATTTTGATAAAAAAAGTGAGCATTTAGAAACAAGTACTGCAAAAGTATGTGTAAATGACACAAACAAAATATGACAATTGCACATGTATATAAAAAAATAGGATATATTATTTAGTTCAATAATTTCATATTAAAACATTTGACAAAGAATATAGATATCAATCAATGATTATAATGTGATGCATATTAACTTAGTACTAATGTTTGAAATTAACACTACTTCATGAAGTTAACAACTTTATACTAGATCAATTAATTAGTTGTGTTCCCTAACATAATAAAAGCAACATGATAATTTGTCACAATATAGCATGTGCTAAAACTATTCAAGGACACATTGACTAGATCATGAGTAGCATAACAATGCGTCAAGATGTTTGTGCAAAAGTTTCAAGAAAAGTTTGCTTAATCCGATAAGTTGCAAGTTTTGCCTTCTAACTTCAAGATCTCTAAACACCACAAAGATTCTATCAATTTGAACTAGGAATCAAGTCTTTGAAAGGAAAATTTGAGAGAAGTAGAAGGAAGTTGTACAAAAATCAGTAGGACATCATTTGCAAAGAAGAGATGTGAAATAACATGATCATTGTTTAAAAGCTTTACAAGATTCTAGAACTTTGAACTTTTTTGTTTATCATCAATGTTAATCTCTCCATGCAAATAACATAAAAGATAAGGTGATTGATGTGATTTGGAAAACACTTAAGGACAAGCGTATCCTATCACGATTGTAATAAGGACGTGAACTCATATATCGTATCAAAGGGACTAATGTGTTAGTTTTCAAGATTTCTTTGCTTAGTTTAGACAATTAATTTTGGAAAGGGTTTGTGTAGTGAAAAGAAGTAGCAAAAGCAGATAAAACAAAGAGTAGATGAATTGCATTTAATCTTTTTAAATTAAGGATCTTGGTTACGTTTATACTTTTTCCCTTAACCCCAATTTCATGCAACTTTCTTATGCTACTTGCGTTACTAATCTTACTTCTTAGTTCTATTGTGAGACTTTGGTCTAGTATTCCTAATATTCTTTGTCTTAGGATGATCCCTATTTGGTCATTTAGAAACACATACTTAAGCAAGCTTTAGGTACATAAAAGTTGATTAATAGTAATTGAATCAAAAGTTTAGAGAAAGAGATTGGTCATGCAATTTTCTAAACTCAATTATCTTATAATTCCACCACCTAACTAAGGTACGGTCACCACTAATGAATTGATTAAACATGCAAGGACGATCAATTCCTTACAAGGATATTAAAGCAATAAGATAATTTAAGTAGTAAAAGAAAGGAAAATAGAAAATTGCATTCAAAAGGATAATTGAGAGTTCTAATCACAAACTACACCATTATCCTTAGAAAAGGTTTAGCCACTCGTACACAATGAAAGAACGAAAAACTAAAATAGACATATAAAGAAACAAAGAAGGAAAAATTAGTAGAGGCTAGGGGTTCTGTTCATCCGTTCTATACTATGCTTTTAGCCTTACCAAACACCTTCTGGTGCATTCAGAGAGCCTCGGAATCAAAAGTAACATTGAAAGGATAGAGAAGTAGGAGAGAACGAGTTGTAGAGTGTTGGGAACAATTCCTTCTGCTCCTTGGCCGCCTGTTTTTATACTATGCGAAGTGGGCCTCTTTGGTGGGCTTGCACGAGTGTGTAGAGTTGAGCTCGACCATGCTGCCTACCTTTTATGATGATGCACGGGTGTGTAGAGTTGAGCACGTTCGCGTTGCATGTCTTTCATGTAGGTGCACGAACACGATTTTTGGAGCAAGCATGAGTGTGTTTGGAGTTGCACGACTAAGTTGCGTGACTTTTGGGAAAGCATAAATGTGCTTGGAGTTGCAATGTCATCCTAGTCTTCTATAACTTCCTCTTTTGGGGGAAAGAAACTTATTTTTATTGTATTTTTCCTTTTTCTACTTGTGAATATGAATTGCATTAATCTTAAGAGAAGTGAATTATATATGATATGTAAAAAATACTAAGAATTTTACTAAAAACAACGTAGCATTAACATACAAAATATCAATTTATCAGTGATAAAGAGTCTTCTTGTTTAAGGCTTCTCTTTATAACAAATGAGTGGAGTTTATTTCCATTCCAAAAGAAGAGTTAGACAAGAAGTTACATAAAACATAATTGAATTAATGATGTGAAGCAATAAGCCAAAGTATTTTAGACATTAAAAAAAGTTGTTGAGAACCATTTTGGATGTTGCATAGTTTTAGGAAGAGTTCAGATTTGTTTCTGTTTGAATAAGTCAATTTGATTTATTTAAAATTTATCATTAGATGTTAGTGAATTAGTTTGTTCCCTATTTTTAGCTAAGTTATTAGTAGTGTTTGCTAGAATCATGGGATGTGATCTCTTGGTCAGTTATTTCTCAATGTATATAAATTAAGTTGCTCTTAGATAAAAAATATCTCTTCAGTCAGTATATTCAGTTTATTATTTTATTTTACTCTCTCTACTCTTGCTCGTTCTTTGCTTTTACTCTCTGTTAGCAACTGCCTCTCTTCTAAAAAACCAACAATTGATATCAGAGCTCTTTCCTTACGGGACCTATAGAATGGACTTTGAAGCAAGCTTTTCCCAAACAACTCTTCCAGTTTTCAATAGGGAAAACTATGATCTTTGAGCTATCAAAATGGAGGCTTACCTAGAGGCTTTGGATCTTTGGGAAGCTGTAGAAGAGGATTATGAAGTCCTTATGCTGCCAGACAATCCCACCATGGCCTAGATTAAGAATCATAAGGAAAAAAAAACTTGAAAAGCAAAGGCAAAATCATGCCTTTTTGTTGGTGTCTCTACAACAATCTTCACTAGGATCATGACTCTCAAATCAGCAAAAGCGATTGGGGATTATCTAAAGGGATGCTAGAGATGAAATAATACGAAGCATACAGGTGCTAAATTTAATGAGAGAATTTGAGTTGCAAAGGATGAAAGAGTCTGAGACAATCAAGGAATACTCAGACAAGTTGTTGAGTATTGACAACAAGATAAGGTTGTTGGGCAGTGACTTTGCTAATTCTAAAATTATTGAAAAACTTCTGGTAACGATACCCAAGAGGTATGAAGCACTCATAAACTCATTGGAGAACTCAAAGGATCTATCAAAGATCACTTTGACAGAAGTGCTACATGCCTTGATGGCGCAAGAGCAACGAAGGTTGATGAGAGAAGATCGTGCCGTTGAAGGTGCACTTCTAGCAAAGCATCATGATGCTGGATGCAATAAAAAGAAATTTCTTAAGAAAAACCAATCAACAAGCAGCGAGAATACAACAAACAACCAAAACAAAGGCAAGGGTAAAAAGAAAAGTTACCCACCTTGTCAGTATTGTGGAAAAATTGGCCATCCTCCATACAGATGTTGGAGGAGACCTGACGCGAAGTGCAGTAGGTACATCAGATCGGACATGAAGCTGTAATTTGCAAAGTAAATATCCAGCAAGTTGTAGCTCATGCACAAAATGTGCAAGAGAATGAAGACTAGCTCTTTGTTACTACTTGTTTCTCCAGCAATAGTTCAAGTGAATCGTGGTTAATAGATAGCGGCTGCACCAACCACATGACCTATGATAGAGAATTATTTAAGTGTTTGGACAACACCGAAGTCAAATGGGTCAGAATCAGGAATGGTGAACAAATTCCAGTAAAAGGAAAGGGATCAATAGCTATAACAAGGCACAATGGTACAAAAACTCTCTTTGATGTTTTATATGTACCTGAAATTAACCAAAACTTGCTTAGTGTTGGACAGTTGCTAGAGAAAGGGTTCAAAGTTATCTTTGAAGATAAAAGCTGCATAATTAAATCTCCAACGGGCCTAGAAATTTTCAAAGTCAAGATGAAGAGCAAGAGTCTCTCATTTGATCCAATGAAGGAGCAAGTTGCATTTCCAGTTATAGCAAGCTCAGTCGATCTTTGGCACAAAAGGCTAGGTCATTTGCATCATTTGGGAATAAACTACATGCTGAAAAATCAACTAGTTCGTGGAGTTCCTTTCTTGATAGAGAAGCTAGCTGAATGTGAAGCTTGTAATTTCAGGAAGCAAACAAGGAAACCATTTCCTGAAAGTAGCTGGAGGGAAAGTCAAAAATCGAAGCTTGTTCACACTGATGTTGCTAGACCACAAAGAACCCTATCATTAAAAGGAAGTTTTTATTACATTACTTTTATTGATGACCTAACGAGAATGTGCTGGATTTTCTTTCTTAAATACAAATCAGAAGTAGTTGCGATGTTCTAGAAATTCAAAGCACATGTCGAAAATCAAAGCAATTGCCGTATTCAAATTTTGAGGTTGGATAATGGAAAAGAGTATATTGCAACTCAATTTCAACAATTTTGTGATGAAGCTGGGATCGAGCATCAATTGACGGCCCCTTACACTCAACAAAATGGAGTGAGTGAAAGGAAAAATAGATCAATCATGGAGATGGCCAGGTGTATGCTTCATCAAAAGGAATTACCAAAGAAGTTTTGGGCTGAAGCTGCAAATACAACTGTGTTTATTCAAAATAGAATTCTACACGAGCGGTACAAAATCAAACTCCTTTTGAAGCCTGGTTTGGTTTTAAACCTTCCTTATATTGTTTAAAAATATTTGGTTGCTTGTGCTACTCACATGTACCTCAGGTTAAGCGTGATAAGCTTGACAAAAGAGCTAAACCTGGAATATTTATAGGCTACAACACAATCTCTAAAGCTTATAGGATCTTTTAGCCTCAAACTGGAAAAATTCTTATAAGTAGAGATGTGCACTTCATGGAGGACGAAAAATGATGCTGGAGTGACTCAAAGAATAATCAGAATGTTGTACTAGAGCTTGAAGATACAGTAGATGATGCACCCATTCGAGGCACAAGGTTGCTTTCCGACATCTATCAAAAAAGCAATGTAGAAGTGTGCAACATAGCTGTGTGTGAACCAGCCATTTTTGAAGAAGCTGCTATGGAGCAGAAATGGTTAGTTGGAATGAAGGAGGAAATGTCTATGATCAAGAAAAATCAAACTTGGATGTTGGTTCCAAGACCTCATGATAGAAATGTCATAGGGGTGAAATGGGTGTTTCGTACAAAAATTAATCCTGATGGTTCCCTAAACAAACACAAAGCAAGACTTGTTGTGAAGGGATACTCTCAAATTTTTGGAGTTGATTATGCATATACCTTTGCTATAGTAGTAAGGTTTGACACTAAGGTTGCTACTTGTCGTTGTTGCACAAAATGGGTGGCAAGTGTTTCAAATGGATGTCAAGTCAACCTTCCTTAATGGTTTTTTGCAGGAGGAGATTCATGTTGAGGAATCAGAAGGTTTTGTAATCAAAGGACAAGAAGATAAAGTCTACTTGCTGAAAAAGGCTCTATATGGCTTGAAACAAGCTCCCAGAGTATGGTACAGCAGAATTAATGAATATCTGTTTAGCTTGGGCTTTAAAAGGAGCCAATCTGAAGCTACACTTTATGTCAAGCATGTTGATGCTGATATTTTAATCATTTCATTGTATGTTGATGATCTTTTGGTGACAAGAAGCAACCCAGCACTAATTAATCAATTTAAGCAAGAAATGAAGGATGTCTTTGAGATGACTAATCTTAGTCTTATGAACTATTTTCCGGGCATGGAAATCAATCAAAAGAAGAATGAGATTTTCATATGTCAAAAAAAAATATGCAAAGGAAATCCTAAAAATGTTTTAGCTGGATGAATGCAAAATAATGAACACTCCTATGAATCAAAAGGAGAAGTTCAACAAGGAAGATGGAGCTGACAAAGTTGATGAAGTGCATTTTAGAAGTTTGATTGGATGTCTAATGTATCTTACATCCATAAGGCCTGACATTTTATTTCTAGTTAGCATGCTGTCAAGATTCATGCACTATGCTAGTGAACTGCACTTGAAGGCAGCAAAATGAGTTGTGAGATACATCAAAGGGACTGTCGACTATGGAGTCAAGTACTACCAGGTACAAGACTTCAAATTACTTGATTTTTTTGACAGCGATTGGGCAGGTAGCTTTGATGATATGAAAAGTACTTTATGGTACTATTTCAGTATGGGTTCAAGAGTTTTCTCTTGGTGTTCCATGAAGCAAGAGGTTGTAGCTCAGTTAACAGCAGAAGCTGAGTTTATTGCAACTATAGCAGCTGTGAATCAAGTTATTTAGTTGAGGAATATTTTAACAGATTTGGGTCGGAAGCAAGATAAAAGCACAGAAGTTTTTGTTGATAACCAAGCAACAATTTCAATCTCACAAAATCCTGTGTTTCATGGCAAGACCAAGCATTTTAATGTGAGGTTGTTTCACTTAAGAGAAGTTCAAGAAAATGACAATGCAAGCTTAGTTTACTGTCGCACAAAAGATCACTGCTGACATGTTTACCAAACCTTTTCCACTCAACAGGTTTGAGTTCCTGAGGAAGAAGCTAGGAGTTTGCAACCTCCACGACAAGGAGGAGTGTTGAGAATTGCTGTTGGATGTTGCATAGTTTTAGGAAGATTTCATATTTGTTTTTATTTAAATAAGTCAATTTGATTTAATTAGAATTTATCATTAGATGTTAGTGGATTAGTTTGTTCCCTATTTTTAGCTAAGTTATTAGTAATGGTTGCTAGAATTACGGGATGCGATCTCTTGGTCAATTATTTCTCAATGTATTTAAATTAAGTTGCTTTTAGATAAAAAAAATATCTCTTCCAACCAGTATATCCAATGTATTATTTTATTTTACTCTCTTTACTCTTGCTCGTTCTTTGCTTTTACTCTCTGTTAGCAACTGTCTCTCTTCTAAAAAACCAACAAAAGTCCAATCTACTATTTTGTAAGTCTTTTCCAAGTTCATGGTAAATATGATGTTCCTTTCTTTTTTAATTTTTATTTTTCAGTGCATAAAAATGAAAAACCTCCTGGTGAGAGAAGATGAAAATCAAAGGAAACCTTGTAGGAGAATGGAGGAAGCTAAGTTAAGTTAAGAAATAAAGTGAGAATAACTTTCTTTTTAAAAGGATTTTAATTTTTTATGTTATGAAATTTCTTATGTAGGATTGATAGGCTTCGTTAAGTTAAGAAATAGAGTGAGAATAACTTTCTTTTAAAAAGATTTTAATTTTTCTTTTATGTTATGAAATTTCTTAAGTAGGATTGATATTACTAATCTTACAACAATAAGGACAACAAAACAAGTTAATTAATTATTCTAGTTTAACTTTTCTTAAATTCACCAATAAAGAGGTGGAGTTAGGATGAACTCGTTTTCAGAGTGGATTAAAAATTCAGACCTTGCTCAACCTTACTTGGGTTGTAAGTAGGGATGATCAATAGGATGTGACAAGCAATGATAGTCTCCTCGTCGCCCACCTGCCCCACCAGATAAAAATGACACGTGCCTGCCGCATACTTTAAGTGTATATCCGTTAAGTGGATACTCACAAATTTTATTAATATTTGTAGGCAAAGTAAAATATATAAAAATATATTAATTGATCAATATGAATAGGGATGAGAATAGGCTAGACTACCGACAAAGGTCGATGGCATAACCTCTTAAAAGCCTAGTCTAGCCTAACTTTTTTAATAAAAATGTTAAGTTTGAGCTTTTGAAAAAACCTATTTATTTAAATAGACTAGGCTTGAGTTTATAAAAAAAAACTTATTAAACCTAATAAATCATCTATTTATCTCTCTATATAATTAAAGTTTTAAAATAATATTATATTTATATATTTAATATTTAATATTCTTGTATCAAAATAAAATAAATTTTTATTCTTAAAAATAAATTATTATTATTAGCCTATTGATATATTTAATAATAGACATATTAGTTTATATAACTTGTTGACTTATTTAAAAAATAGTTTATTGACTTATTTAAAGGTCTTAATATAAAATAAACTTTTAAGTAGGCTAATAGACTAGACCAGACTTTTAAAAAAACTAGGACATACCTTAAAAAAGTCATTGATAAATGATAGGCTAACTTACGTCTTAATTTTATAAAATAGGTTAGACCTATTCATGTTAAGCATAACTCCTAAATATAAAAGAGTATTTAAGTAATTTTTAATAATGAATACCCATGAAAATATTAATATTTTAGTTTGCTAATGCCAATATATCTACATATAAGTCTCAGTGTGTTATAATAAATACAAACTAATAAGCTGACTTAACTTAAATCAACCTAAACCAAAAATTAAAAAACAAGTTGAATTTGGTTGAGAGTAGATTGAAAATTTCAATCCAATCCACCCTGTTTAACTAGTTAAGTAAATTAACATTGAGTTTATTTTATCATCCCTACGTAACAATGAAATTATGTAGTTTCTTTTAAGTACTTATTAATCTTAATAATGTTATTATTATTTTAGAAATTTTGATTAAATATTAATATAATTAAATATCTATAAATTGAGTAAAAATTATGTTACCTACATTTTATTGCACTTCATTGCGAAAACAAAAAGATAACAAAATTCAAAGCACATACATAAAAGTTGAATCATTCATATTAATCTAAACCACTTTTAATTAGATTTGATTAAATTTGATATTATATTTTGGTGTATAATAGTAACAATGAGGTTTGGATAAAAAAATTATATAAATTAATAAAAAAATTATTATATTTTTAGAAGAAAAATTAGATATGATTATTTATGTATTGGAGAAAGCGTTGATTAAATTGGATTAGATTTATATGTCTCAACTTGACTTAAATTTTTTATTAGGCTATTTTTTCAAACTCGAATTTGACTTGATCAAGATTTGGAAAATATGAAACAAAATTTTGTAATATAAATCTTAAATCAAGTATAATTTATAATATATATTTTAAAATAAATAATATTATTATAAATATAATATTATATTATATAAAATAATATCTATTAAATAAAAAAATATTATCAATACATAATTATTAAAAAAATATTTATTAAGAGAATACATGACACCATATCAAATCGAACTGGTAGCGAATCACGAAATCAAATCTTGGTGATCTTCTCTATCTAATGAATGAGTAATCCGTTTTAAAATCGTCCACCCTGCACCCTCTCCGAATATATGCTTCAACAAGAATCACACATTGATAGATTAATACAATAAAAACATCTGGTAAAATATCCATCCGTAATCGGATAAAGTACATTACATAGCTTGTTTTAGGGATTGACGACTTACCCATTCAATGACTTTGGCACCAGACATTTCCAAAAATTTAGACTTTAAACTAATAATTAATATTAATTCGATATATTTTCTAAGTAAAAAATATCAATAAAACTAATCTTTAAAATACATCAAATTTAATCTTAAAACTCAAATCCTTGATTCAAGCCAAATTGAGCACTTGTACTTCTCCGATTAAAATTAAAGTTATACATTAATAATTCACGTTTAAATTGATGGTATGGAAGTGAAACTCTAATTAGAAAATAACAGCAGAATCCCAAGTAAATTTTGTATATATTTTTATGATTTGCATTAAATAAGATAGATTTATGAAATCTAGATGAAGAAGTGCAGGAAGTTCACACCATAATAAGAATAGCAAGACAGCCACTAAACAAGAAAGTTGCAATGTAAACTCTCTCCCCTACAGTAAAAGCATGAAGATTAAGCTTGTGAAGTAGCTCTCTTATCACTTTTCCCGATCACAAACTGGTAGTGGCAAGGTCCTACTCCTACCTACCACTTGAAAATTTAAACAGTTACAGCCATGACCTCCAATATCGTAGACACCCTAAAATGGCTGTCCAGGAATTTTATCCTTTCAGCATGACCTTGTCTCTAACAAATCCGAAAAATGCTTCCTCTGCCTCTGTACTTACATGGTTACACCCCTGGCCCCCAACTGCGATTGTGGTTTTGTCATGGCAACATAAGATGCTATGTCCATGTCAGCGCCACGTCAACCTCTCACATGACCACTATGTCTTCTGGTTAACCACCTCACATTAATTCCATTGCTTATTGAATGGATGTTAATTGTAATTTGCCACCTCATAAAATTTTCCTTAAATTGCATAAGTATTTTATGGGAGAAAACTTGGGAAATCTCAACATATCTGGCACATGAATTTGAGTGTGCGGTGAGGTGAAAGAGGGCATGATTGGGTGTGACTCCTCTGTACAGCATACTTGTATTGTACGGGAAAGTAAACCAATAAGAAAGACAGAGCAGACAACCAGGGCAAGAGAGAGAGAGAGCAAGGGTGCAAGGAAGGCAGTGAGGGTCACGCAGCAGAATGATGCTTGGGGTGAAGCAATCAAGAGAGATTCGAATTTTGCAAGAAAAAAAATAGACAAAGACATGCATTTGCATTCAAAATGAGAGAGGTTTGGTTAGGTTAAAGCACGAGAGGAATGATGTGGCGTGTATGGGAGGGGGGAATTTATCATATACTCTCTCTCTCTCTCTTTCTATTTCTATGGTTTTGTTCATCTTTCGAGATAGATTTAGCCCTGGCATTGGCAGGGCTCGAGGTATCACATTATTATTCCTTACAAAAGAACTACAATAATTTGGTCACCTTAGCTTGTGGTAAGGGACCATGCTCTCTCTCTCTCTATTTTGTTTTTGTTATTGTGGGACTTCCTATGAGATTGGCCACTTAAAAGTTCAGAAAATGTCTTGTTTGCTTCAAAAAAAATTTTAAGCACACCTATGAGGAATGATTTTTGTGGGAGCCATCTTTTGTAGTTCTAGATTACTATTTACTACCGCTACCCTTTCTTTTTCGATAAATGTCTCATGAATACAAAATGGACCATTACATGGTCTCCTCTTTGTTCAATAAATTATTTTTAAAAAAATTGAAACCAATCCAACTCAGGTTTATTTTATATTTGCATGGTTGATTTTCCCAAAAATTTCCTTAAGCATGTTGATACAATCATCAAAAGGCTACTTTGATCACAATTGTCACAACTGACTGACACCTGGGACACAATGAAAAGAATAAAAAATAGAGAGGATGGCATATCTATCGGGAATGTTTTGGGCATAGAAGATTTAATTTGTTGATTTTCGTCCAATAGGTTGTACCACTAAGTGCACGGGATTAAAGTCCTGTTTATCCTGCACTGCACATGATGTTTTCTTTTCTTTTTTATACAAGAGGGGAAAAGTCAATGGAAAGGAATAAGACCTATCAGAGAGACCCACACTAATGCTATCCAATGATCTTGACTCCTCGAAAGCTTGAGAAGAATGTGCCTAGATACAAAGATAAACATGAATGAAGCAACCAACAACTTTCATGGCTTCTTCTATCAGTCTGCACTAAGTCATATTAAAAACATGATAAGGGAACCCTTTCCGAATTTTGGGTTGCAGCATGGTGGGCACCCTAGCAAGCATTTTTGCCAATATTTGTGCGCATGATACAGTACCACTTCTGTGATGCTCATTAGTTGTGCTTTTGGAATTTGGACACTCAAAAATTAAATTCCCAAACCATATAGTATACTAACCCATTTGTGTGTGTTTGTGAGCCAATTCGCCGCATGTGTGCCAAAATCTGCGCGTGCTAGCAAGTATGGCGGCTTAAGCCCGCTTGCTCCTTACCAACTAATGCCACTGTCTCGCGGCTAAGGGCACGGTGGGGACCACATGTCTCCCAAATCTAATTAACACTTGAAACAAATATGGACCCCGGTGTTCCATGAAGTTGGACACATACTAGATGATGTGTAGTCCTATGGGACCATCCATGGTGCTTGTCGGGGGGCAATTAGTGGGACCAATCATGGGTTTCGGGTTTGTATTATTATCATGATTTGGGCTAAGGGATGAGAAGTAGGATGGGGGGTAAGTAAAAGAACGGGGTGATGTGGCATTCAAGCTTGTTGAGTTTTAGAAAGGTGTGTGTGACTACTTTTAGTGGGGTCAAAATTTTCGGATTAAGGAGGGTTTCGAGTTTCAACTCTCAACTTCTAAGCCTTTTTTATTTTTGACATATCCTTTTCTTTGTCTCTTCAAATTACCCAAGTCCTCGCCAACAATTAATTCTGAGGGGTATATGATATTTGGCTTATAACTTTTTATGTAAAAAGGTGGATTGTTTAGTTGAGAGTTTGTTTGAGACTTTTTAAGTAAGATTTGATTCATCAACTTGGTTGACCATTTTCTTTTCTTTTGTGATGTGGGATATTGCAAGGGAGTGACTGTATATGCAAAATTGTAATGCAAAAAGCGTGTGCGTTTGTGTTAGTGTGTGTTGGTATGTTGGGGTTGGCTACCTTGCGTGTGAGAGTGAGAGTGTGAAAGTGTGGGCTTAGGAGATAGTGTTTGAGTTTGGTGGTGCGCGTGCATTACGAAGAGGTGGATTGTGGTCATAATGGAGGCTGCCAGCCACACCCATAAATTTTATTCATGAGGCCATACATTCTGCATCATTTCTACCTCTCAAAACTGAATTTTGATTCTGAACTCACAAATTTTAATCATTGCCTTGCCTTCCCCCGTCAAATTTTGTTTATTCATTCCCCTCCTACCATTTGGTTCTAGTGTACAAGCTTTTTGCATATTTTTCTTTTCTTTTTAAAATAAAATAACCCTTTATACTAATTGAGGGGAGGCTTCTACAGTAGTGATTATGCTGAATAATTGATAAAATCTTGACAATACTCTTAAATTGGAAGTTAAGGAGACCACTTACATGATGAGGAAGATAATTTTAGGTATTGGCAGAGACCGGCTAGCAAAACTTCCTCTAAAAGACCATAAAGCACTAATTACTCCCTTTTACTTCGCAATTACTGTTCCTCCCTCATCAAACTAGTTAAACATTATGATCCAAATCAACATAATGTTTGGAAGAGAGTTATTATAACTGAATTGGGGTTGGTCAGATAAAAAAATTGCAAACTGAACAACATTTGCAAGCTTTTTTTTGTTACATGAAAATAATAAAACTAACATGTTTGCAATTATAAAACTGTTAGAATCAGATGTATCCCATGGTATTGTAACATAAGTCACCAAAAATATTTAAAAAATTAAAGAATAGCAATTATTTTCTGTATCCCAAGCCTTTTAAAACGGATCACTTGGAGGATACAGAGAATCCTTTTTTTAATTTCGATGCTGATACGGTTGCATGCATGCTTTGATAAATACAGAAAACAAGTTGATAAAATAGATAAAATAATGATAATGCCACTTAGCTACATGAAATTGCATGAAGAATAAAAATGATGTGAGTGCCTTTTCATTTCACGTACGGGCCTCCCTCTTTCAAGGATATTCTCATTATTTGCATGCCACGCCTGATTCCTTTTGTTTTTTTCTTCCTTTTTTTTTTTGCCCTTTCCTTTTTTTTTATCTTCTGCATAATAATAATTATAATTCTAACCCCAAATATGGATGACATTTTGGGCACGTCAAGTTTTTTTTGTTAATTAACGCCTGCTCTCCTAAGAATAGACAATGTTGTCTCCATCATCTGAGATGTTTTCACCTTTCCATTATGCAATAGCCATTATCAGTACTGGCTAGAGTGTGCTCATATCAAACAAAGTCTCCAAGTGATTGGTACTTTTATTTCCAATTTCACTTTATGGTTGCAATTTAACAGAGTTATGCTGTGTTTTTAACCTGTGCTGCTAGTAATGTAGCTCTAATTAGAATGATCTATTACCTCTACAGAGCCAATAATTATTGTCCTGCAGAACAACAATACAACATCTAGCTCTATTTTATGATTATGTTTCGATTTTATTGGAACTATCATTCAAATAGTTATGTTTGAATGCTGAATTTTGACTCATGAATCCAAATTCCTTTGAATGACCATGATTTAGAACACTTGCTAAATTTGCTTTGTCATTTTGAAAAGAACTTTATCATGTGGTTCCAATGCAGTTTTGCTTGACATTTCCATGCATCACTTCAACCAATTATTATAGTCAAAACAGGCCCCCTTAACCATCAACTTCAAATTTAATTAAATTTCTCCACATAAAATTCTTAATAACAAGAAAGAGAACTAACTTTACATACCAGAAAGCCCAAAATGCATAAAACAACCTTTAAAATATTAAAAAAATTATTTTTTTCGTAAACCACTAAAGCTAGTTAATTGATAATAATGCTAGACTAATATATGATGAGCAAGTAAGTTGGAAAACTGTTTGAAGTGATGATTGAGCATCTTTAAATTATTTAATTGAATCCTAAATCTATTTGGGAGAAAGAAAAGACAGAAAAGGCACTGTTGTTATGTACTATTGGTAACTAGCTAGAAATCTAGAACAGTGACAGAGGGTAGTGGAGAATAGAGAGATAGAATAGTGAGTGACAAAGGAGCAAAAAAATGGTAAGCGTGGGCTTAAATTCCGTTGGCTGTTGCTTTCCCGGATGGAAGAGAAGATTGCACTAAAAAAACTTAACAACAAATTGTAGCACATCATCATCCTATTCACTTCATTATGCCTACAATCATGATTCTTGGTTCCATCACCCGCATGCTTTCTTCCAAACACCCTCACTACTACATCCTACACACTCTAATTCTGATTCGCACACACCTATAAATCCCATTGACCCCCCAATCCTTTCTCTCACCTCAACCTCAATCCTTTTACCTTAATTTCCTCTCTCAAACTTCCTTACTTAGCTACCTTTTTTTTTTTTTTTCCTCTGTTACATCTAATCACACACAAAAACATCCAAATGGCTGTCTCTGGCTTTGAAGGGTTCGAGAAACGATTGGAACTCCATTTCTTTGGCGATGATCCAGCCATGTTCCCTTTGGGCCTAAGGAAGCTCGATTTTGAATCACTAGAACAAGTCCTGGAAGCTGTCCAATGCAGTGTCGTTTCAGCCGTTGGAAACTCTTACTTCGATGCCTACGTGTTATCAGAATCAAGCCTCTTTGTTTACCCAACAAAGATAATCATCAAAACATGTGGGACAACCCAACTTCTGAAATCCATTATTCCCTTAATCCACTATGCTCACCACCTAGGCCTCACCCTCTCCTCTTGCCGCTACACAAGAGGAAGCTTCATCTTCCCCAAAGCACAACCTTTCCCTCACACTAGCTTCAAGGACGAAGTGACTTACTTGCAAGACACAATCCCTCCAAACCTATGCTTCAGAAAAGCCTCCATCATGCCCTCCAAATCTTCCTCTCACTCTTGGCACGTGTTCACTGCCAACTCTCACATGCCTTATGATCATGACAATGAACTATTCACCATGGAGATCTGCATGACCGAGCTCGACCCCATCCTGGCCCGGAAGTTCTTCCGGCGACCGGACGACGGGAAATCCGGCGACTCCGCCGGGAAGGAGATGACGGAGCTCACCGGGATCAACGAGATCAACCCAGACGCCCTTATATGTGACTTCGCGTTCGACCCGTGTGGCTACTCCATGAATGGCATGGACGGGGATTGGTACTCCACCATCCACGTCACTCCGGAGGACGGCTTCAGCTACGCCAGCTTCGAATGTGTCGCCTCCGTCAACTCCAACATGGGACATGTCTTGAGGAAAGTGCTTCAGATTTTCCGTCCTGGGACTATGTCCATATCGACCACGTGCAGTGGCTACACCAATGACACGTGGACGCAGATGGCTAGTGCGGTGGAGCCTCTCGGATTGAAACGTAGGAGTTGCACAATGGACCAGTTCCCGGAGGCCGGCACCGTTGTTTTTCAAACGTTCACTTCTCGCCGGAAAAGTGTTTAAAAGGTCACAGTGGCAGGCGGAGAAAAGATAAAATAGGTAGGAAGTTAGAGTTAGTTAAAAAATTTAGAGGGTGGTGACGTGGCAGAATGTGATTGGTTGTGAAGGATGATGAATGTGGGATTGACTTGTTTACAAAGATAGGAGAAGTGGGTGGTAAGTGATGTACAAGTACAAGAGGTTGGAGATGAAGAGGGGATTCATTCATCTTTGGAATATTATCAAAAGGGGGAAGGAAGGGCAACGGAGAGTGGGGAAGGTTGGGATACTGGGAGGATCATCATAATGCACCCCACTTAGGCTTCTCACGCCTAAGATTTTTTCAAGATGTCTAGTGGGTGTAAAAGTGCTCTTGTTTGAGGTTATATTCAACTTTTCTTTCTTCTTTTATTTTTTTTTTCTTTCTGCTCCTGCTTTTCTTTTGTTTCCTTCCCTCCCTCTTCCATCTACCTCTCTTGTCTTTTATGCTTTGTTTGTAGATTATTAAAGAACAAAATCACACTTTTTTGCTACATTTTTTTCACTAGGTGTGTATATTTATCATTTCTCTTTGCTCTGCTACACTATGTTCTGGGAGCTCAGCAATCAAAAAGGGCATAGGTGCATGAGGCATTACCAGATTTATACGTAATAAAGTTGCCTTGTCATATCACTTTTTCTTATGGCTTTTGTCTTTATATTAGTGCAGCAAGGTGTGCAATAAAATCTCAAACTAAAAATATTAAAGAAGCCGGGTGTCTGTATTTTTACAAAATATTTCTCATTTCTCGTTACAAAGTAACTCTTTCATCTTCATTTGTGAAACCGTTTCGATCTCCATGTCTTAAATTCATAAAAAAATATTTTATTATTCTGAGGAATATAAAGAAGTTAGCTTGCAGAGGTACGTATGTATTGTGTAGATTTAAGGTCTAGGAAGTGACAAAGGCTGGTGCGACGGTGGTGGCATTTCCTGGGCGTTATGAAACTTAAAGTGCATGTGACCATAATTGCATGCCGCATAAATAGATAATAGAAGTAGGAGACAAGTAGAGAAACCACAATAATATGCTCCAAATTCTTGGTTCCCCTTTTATAAACTAGGAGATCTTCCCAAAAAGTTTCATAAGTATACCTGTTTGGTATAATACAAGTTTGTGAGAAGCACAAATACAATTCAATGAGTTAAAGGTTCATATATAATTTAAATACTTCATTCTATATATAATCTGATCAGATGGACTCTAGCCAAAAAAATAAATAGGAAAAAAGAAATATTGAGTAGAGCAAAAAATTTATATCATAGAATTAAGTTATTTTAAATATATGATATTTTTGTTACTTTTATAAAAAATATATATTTCTTAAAGTTAGATTACGACACGGTGTCATTCATTAATATAACTGTTTAACGTAGGATTTTCGTTGTGTATTGATCATCAATAAAAAAAATATAAATACATATTTTATTTTTGTTTTTATCTCTTTAATAGTAATTTTAGCATAATAACAATGGCTTCTATTTTCTTCCTATCATAATCTGCCATTATTCCTTTATTTTTAACACACAAAATCTGAAAGTAAATCGATTGCCCTTTGCTTTGGAAACAGATTAGGAGTGAAGATATGTACAAACAGCAGTTTAAGAAAACAGTTACTTAAATAAAATAAAACTAAATTGTATAAAATAAAAAACAGGTTTGGAAGAGTCCAAGTGGATTTTTATCTTCTTCCATTTGTTTCCCTTTCTCAATCTCTTCATCTACACCTTTTCTTAATTGTTTTTTGTAGTTTTAATTTCCATGCTCATTCCCTCACCTCAAATTAAATCAATATATATACTTCTAAAAATTAAACTCATTCTCACTCATTAATTTTATTATCATCTAACCGAGTTTATTATTATTGTCATTATTATCACTATCGTCATTAGCACAGTAACAACAATAATAATAGTGACAATGACAATAATGGTAGCAACAATAATGATGAGTTTAATAAAAAGTTAATATTGATATTAATCTTTGAATTAAATAAAAAATATATATTGATAGAATTTAGTGTCAATGTTTCTTAAGGTTGGGAGATGATAATGAAATCAATAGGTGAGAATGAGTGTAATACTTTAAGAGTTACACGGGTATAATTTGATTATATATATATATATATATAGATAAATTAAATGATATTAGTATAATTTACACTAATTGTTATATTATTCAATAACTTCATATAGAATATGAATTATATCAATCCAATCATTGAACTGAAAGTTCCATTTACATAGATCATATATACAAATTTTTATTAAAATTGAAGAACAATAAAAAGATAATAAAATTATTCACATTTTAGTATATTTTGAAATGTATATATTCAGTTAATTTTGATCAATATAATGAGGTATCAAATAATATTTGATTAACATAAAAATTTGCATATATGACCTATGTACAGGAAAATTTTAATTCAACGATTGTATCAATAAAATTTGCATTTTATATGAAGTTATTGAATGTAATAGTTTATATAAGTTACACACACACACACACATATATATATATATATATATATATATATATATATATATATATATATATATATATATATATATATATATATATATATATATATATATATATATATATATATGATACTAAATATTTTATCACTTTTATTGATGATTTCACTTGTATTACTTGGATATTTTTCATGAAAAAAATAAAGTTTTTCACCTATTCTTGCAATTCTCCTATTTTGCTCAAACAATATATATATATATATATATATATATATATATATATATATATGATACTAAATATTTTATCACTTTTATTGATGATTTCACTTGTATTACTTGGATATTTTTCATGAAAAAAATAAAGTTTTTCACCTATTCTTGCAATTCTCCTATTTTGCTCAAACATATTTGGGAAATCAATTAAGTACTTACAATTTGATAAGGAACAAAATACATGAATAAATATTTATCTAAATTTCTCAAATAAAATGACATAATTCATGAGTTAATATGTGTTGATACCTTAACAAAATGGATATTCCAAAGAAAAAGTTAGTGTCTTTTTAAAGTCGTGAAAGTTTTTATTTCAAATGTATGCCCTTAAATCTTATTTGATAGAAATCATTTTAAGTTTTATGAATCAAATAAATAGTTTACCTTCTCAAGTTCTTGATGGTATTAGTCTTGTGGAGATCATGACCTTGTTTTTTTCATTTACTTTTATTATGAATACTTTCCAATGTCACATCTTTGGATGTGCTACATTTTGTTCATGTTCATAGTAAAAATTATGGCAAACTTGATCTTTATGTTAGGTTATATCCCATAAAAGGTATATAGTTGTCATGTTTATGTTTTTATAGATGTCACATCATATGAAACAACTTTTTTATACTTGTTCTTGACTCTAAGGGGGAGAATTTCAAAGTTGAGTCTCTAATCCTATTAAGCATCCTAGTCTTGGGTTATTTGTTCCTAAATTCTTTATATTTCCTTGGATTCCATCTTATACATAGGAATTGACACCTCTCACTTTTTCAAAAAGAGCCTAAACCTACAAGGAAGTAAGCATGCACCATTCCAACATTGGTGCACTAACTTTGAAAAAATGGTCCAATAGAAATTTCAAATGACTAAATTAGTGGTAAGTGTTCTTAACCTTGAAACTTTAGAAATCTTTTTGAACAATTGTGAATGTAGTTGAAATAATGTTAAGAATGGACAAAAACAATGTTGTACCAAATACCTAACAAAGTTTATTTCTTCTTATCACATTTCTATGCAACATTAGAGCTTTATGTCAATACTGGAATGTCGACATCAATACAAAAAAAAAAACTCTTAAAATATGAGAATTGAGTTTGAGTCATGAATGGAGAGATTAATGCATGAGAAAAGAAGGTATTAAGAGATTATTGAGAAACCAAAAGATAAGAAGGTTGTAGAATGTAAATGGATATACATGGTAAAATATCAATTTAGTGGCATTTTGGATTTATATAAGTATTTATTAGTTGCAAATGAAACATTTGTTCCAATACAAAAAAGAAATAATATAATTAAATTATTCTTTCCTTTGAAACTTAGAAGAGGAGATATATAAATATTCTCCCAATATGTGATTTCATTATTGGAGGGAATAAGACGTGTAGATTGAGAAAGGCCTTGGATAGACTCAAGCAATCTCCTTAGAGTTGGATACAAGTAAAACAAAGGTAATCATACTTTTTCCATAAATCACTTCCATCAAGGTAAACTTTATTTTTTTTCCATGTAGATGATATGATGTCACGCGTGACTATATGTTAAAAATTATATTTTAAATAAAAATTATAACAAATTATTTTTGAAAAAGATAAATCTATTTAGAACGAGATACTTAATTAGGGTTAAGGTTATTTACTCTAAATAAGGTATTTTTATTTTTCAAATAAAGTATACTCTTGATCTTTTTAAGGAGACAAATACCCATTAGTAAAATCATGAGATTGAAAGTGATGAGAAAAACCTATATAATACTTTGTTTTAAGAAAGAAAATTGAAAAAAAAAATAGAAAGGAAGTGATGACAACAATAAATAGATTATAATGTTATTTATGTGGGAGAAATTAATATGAAAAAAAATAAAATTCTTTCTCAATTTGTTTGTTTGGATAAAAAGAGAAAAGTTATTTGTTAAATAGATAATTATGTCTTTAAATAAAAAGAGTATTTTATTTATACTATAATATTAACTTTCTTCTTAATTTTATTTTCTTTTAAAATAAAGTTAATTTAATAATATAAATTTTATTTTAAAATATTAAAATATAATATATTTTTTATGTTTAATGTTATTTTTCTCATATTATATTCTATTTAAATAATATATTTTATTCAATAGAAATATGGAGCATATTCTTTAGTAACTTTATAAATGTATTTGATAAGTTACTTTAGTAGCTTATGAGTGTGTTTGACACATAACTTATAAACTTATTTGCCTAACTTATTTTTTATAACCTAAATAAATTTCATTAACAAATAATCAACGTCTTAGCTTAAGGTTTGCTGAAGGCATACAAGAAAATTTATCATAAAAATTAAAAGAAAAGGAGCGAAGTCTGAAAATAAAAATATAGTGAGAAATCTACAAAATGATGAATTTTTTTATAAATTAATTTTATTAAAATAAAATTGTTCAGAATATGGATTTATTTTAGTAGCTTTCAACTAAAATAAATTTATTTAGTCTACGAGCTTATATTAATATTTTGTTTTTCTTTCATTTTTTATGCTCACTAATTTACTTAAAATAACTTTTTACTCTTTTTTATTTTAGAACCTATTTTGCTTATTCAGACATTTGAAGCATGTCACGCTTTGTCTTTCACGATATTACTCTCCTAGACACACAACAATAATGAGTATTTTTGGCGATATTTACAACTAGGTTGTCAATTATCCTTTAATTAAAATATTTACAAATAAACACACAATAACAATGTGTATTTCTGATGATATTTATAACTAGTTTGTCAATTATCCTTTAATTAAAATATTTTGTTACTAAAAAGTTGATAAAAAAATTAAAATATTATAAATAAAAATAATTATTCTTTTGGTTTTGAAATAGTATTCTTTTGAAAGTAATAGATAGCTATACTTGAAGAAAATTAAACCAAATCATCAATTTTTTTTATCATTCCTTTATAATATAAAATTTACAAGTTTTTTTCCTAATTTTTAAGCTACTAAGATATTGGAAATAAATTACGATATTAAAAGTGATATTTTTTTATACAAAAGTCACAACGAGATTTAAATATAAAACCTCATGCAAATATATATATATATATATATATATATATATATATATATATATATATATATATATATATATATATATATATATATATATATATATATATATATATATATATATATATACTAACTTCCTCCAGTAATTATCAATCAAAAAATAAGATTTATAAATTATTTTCTATTATTTTTTCAAGTATTTTTATTTAAAATATTTTAACTTCAATATCATTTTTAGTGATAATGCTCTTACGGTGTAAATATTTTTGTTTGTATTATTATTTAATTATAAATTGTCATATATAATAAGATTATTAATTTTAATAATAATTATTTTAAAAGACATGTCTATAGTAATTTTTAATTAATTGATAATATTAAAATATTTATATATAACATTATATAAAAATTAACTATTTATTAATTTCAATTTGTTGGATCTGATTTTATTTGATTATTTTTTAAAATTTACTCATGATTAATTATAAGTTTAATTTATATGCACTCTTGCGTAAAAATTTACGATGTCAAATAATTAAAAAACACTATAATTATAAATTTTAAAATAATTATTATAGAAGTTATCAATTTTATCGTACGTAATAATATTTGATTATATGACAATAAAAAAAAACATTTACATTCTGAGTGTATACAATGTTTATAATTAATAAATATGTATTTAAATTAATAAGTATTTATATTAATACTAATTAATAGACAGTATACATTATACATTAAATAAATAATAGAAATCTTATTGATAATATAAATAGTATCACTTTTAAATAATTTTAATAATAAATAAAAAATGAAATGTAATAAAAAATATTAATTCAATATTAAATATTTTAATAATTTCATATTTATTTAACCTACTATATGATTGTGTTCATAATTTTGTATATTAACTTATTATATATTATACTAAACATGTTTAAATTTTAATTAATTTATTTATAATATGAATGAAATAATCTAGTTTTTAATTTGACTATTATTTGTTTTTTTAGTACGTATTATATATAATTATGTTCGAAGTTTAGTTATTTATTTTTCTAAAGATGAAAAAAAATACGAAGAATAAACACTTTGGCGAATAATTTAATAGACGATATGCATATCATACAATATGTGTTAGAATTGTGACACATTACTCTATAAACACGTGAACCACAACTAGAAGAAAGAATTGTTAATAAAATACTCATGTACAAGAATTAAATAAGAAATAATTTAAGCTTATGATGGTAATTTGTAAAATAGTCAAAATTGAGATTATATACTCCATCTCTTTCCAATTTTATTTTATAAGCTGTAATAGTTTGGTTAAGTTTGTAGTGGATGTTCTTTGGTTAAGGTCCAAGTCAAAAGCTTTTTTGGATTGGTCCAAGTTCTTGGGCGAAAGAAGCAAGAACCAACCGAATCAACCCACAATTACCCACTGTATCTATCACGCACTAAATAATCCCATTTTCTTTACCTTTTTTTCCCCCTAAATTTCACACATCTAAATGTTAACCATTCAATTTAACTAAATTACCTCAACGGTTTATGATCTATGATGTCTGTTTCATATTCTTAGCCGTGATCTTGGTTTTGGTGTAAAAAGAAAAAACTTTTTTTTAACTTAATTTATATATATGTGACTTTTAATTTTAAGTATTTAAATTAATTTTTATTTTAATAAAAAAACTTATCAACAAATTTTCTTAATTTATAAATATACATAAATATTAAATAACTTCTCAAAAATAATTGTTTATACGAATAATTTTTTTTTTAAATTTTAAACCACTCAAAATCACATTTAAATATTAAAATATTATTTTATTTTTAAACAACTCCAATAATATATTTAAAGCTACTTCTATTCGGTATGCTTTTACAACGTATCCACGGGAAGTATTATATTTATTGATACAACGTATTACAGCCAGAAGAAAATATACAATTAACTCAAAACATTATGTGTAAATTACAGGTAATTAAAACTCGTATTTTCTTGCTAAGTCGAATTATTCTGGAATTAACTCTGATGAATTCAAATTTTATAAATTAAACTTTTGTACAAAAAAAGTTATAAATAAAATTTAACATGTTATTATAGCGAAAATTTTAATTATATTTCGGCTTGTTTCACTTAAATTTAGTGTCTAACATTCTTTTTTAAGTTTATATTTTTATTAATTATATATTAATAATAAAAATTATTTAATTAATAACATTTTATCTAACATGACTATATAACATATATTATTTCTTTTAAAATACATATCGTAAAATAAATCTAAATCTTAATTTATATTTTTGATTATATGATTATATAATATATATAGTTTTAAAAATATATATATATGAATTAATCCAATTCTATTTCATAGAGACTCAATTAAATTGAAATTGAGTTTATTAAAAATTTGTCCTAAATAAGTTTTCCAAATTTTCTTGTTAACTCCCTTAACTAAAATATTAAACAAGTGAATCATGAGTTTGAGAAGCTTTTTAAATTGAGAAATGACTGAGAGTGAAAAGTTAAACAAAAATATATAATTGAAAAAGAATTTATAATATGTGATGGAAAATGAGCGTTTTCTGGTGATGGGTAAATAATAAGAAATAAGAGATTGATTGATTGTGTTGGAAGTGCAGAGGAGAAATGGAGGGTGGGGCAGTGATGCAAATATGCAAGGCATCCAGCCATGAGATTGGACTAGAATAGAATCTCAATTCCTCTCTCTGTCCCTTTCCTTTCCTTTCCTTTCCATTCCAAATCTTCCTCTCTTCTCTCTTCTCTCTTCCACATCCCACGAAAAGCACAATTCTTTTCCCCCTTTTCTGTGTCTAGGGTTCTCTTTTTCACCTCAATTCCTTTCTTTTACCCCCGGGGAATCTCACAACGTAATTCCCTGTTCAAATTCCTAACCATGTCTCTAGGGTTTGTACCACAACCATCCATACTCTTTCAACTTGTTTGTTAGTTTTTTCTGTTTCAGGTGTTGTTTCCAACATGGGTTGTGTCCATGGCAAGTGTTGCTGTGGCGACCGTTCTTCATCAGATGATGGTTCTAGGGATTACCGTGAAATTGGCTTCATTCATAGCCACAGGAAGAACGTGGTCGCTCAGAGATCATTGAAGCAAGTTTCTGTTCCCTCACACAACTTCATTTTGGAATACACCTTTCTCACACAGAGGGGTTACTACCCCGACTCACCTGATAAAGAAAACCAAGATAGTTTCTGCATTAGCACGCAGCTCCAAGGTAACCCCAGTGCCCATTTCTTTGCTGTATATGATGGGCATGGTCAATTTGGTAGCCAGTGTTCCAATTTCGTTAAGGATAGGTTGGTAGACAAGTTGTCAAATGATTCTGCATTGTTAGAGGATCCTGTTCAGGCTTACAATTCTGCATTCTCCACTACGAATCAAGAATTGCATGCTAGTGAGATTGATGATTCTATGAGTGGCACTACCGCCATTACCGCTCTTGTTATTGGTGACACTCTTTATGTTGCTAACGTCGGTGATTCCAGAGCGGTGCTGGCTGTTAAGGATGGGGATAGCATTGTTGCCGAGGACTTGTCCTCGGATCAGACGCCGTTTCGCAGAGATGAATATGAGAGAGTTAAACTCTGTGGGGCAAGGGTGTTGAGTGTTGATCAAGTGGAAGGGCTCAAGGATCCGGATATCCAGAATTGGGGTGATGAAGAGAGTCGGGGTGGAGATCCTCCCAGATTGTGGGTTCCTAATGGGATGTATCCTGGAACTGCATTTACAAGGAGTATAGGGGATAGTTTGGCAGAGACTATTGGTGTCACTGCTATTCCTGAGGTGAAAACGGTTCAGATTACACCTAATCACCTTTTCTTTGTTGTTGCAAGTGATGGTGTATTTGAATTCCTAACAAGCCAAACTGTTGTTGATATGGTATGACTTGCAACCTGTTTTCTTTCTTAGTATGTTTTCTCGCTCTTTTAATGTGTGGTATTGTTTTCACAGGTTGAGTAAATTGATTGAATGATTTAATTTAACTTAACTTACTTTAATGGTTGTAAAATCTATCATCCACTTCCGTTAATGGAAATAATAATGTTATCTGTTAAAGGTATACAATTGCAATTGAAGACTATGACTTGAAAATCTGGACAAAATTTATGTTGTTTTGTGTGTAAGTTATGTTTGTGGCTTACGGTGCATAGGTACTGCAAAATATCTGTAAATGTCTTTCTAATGAGTGCTATTTTAATATTATATTTTAAAGCTTCATTTCCCACATGTTTATGCAAATATAATTAAAATAGAAAGCATAAGAAAATTATTGGCTATAAGCCCATAAGTTGCTGATCGTGTGAGAGTTGTGCATTGCTTGAGCTTCTCCGCTTCACACGTGTTAGTTAGGTCCATCCACTTATCATTACTATTAACTGCCATAATTATGTGAACTTTATATGGTTCATGGTAAAAAAAAATTGCTAATTGGGAATAGTTCTTTTGCATCCCAAGTGTATACACAATCCTTGTGATAGTAAGTTAGCTTTTTAGTAGAGAAACTTCAAATTTTGCACTGGTTGCTGCTGATCATCCCTAATCTGTTGTAGCACCTTAGACTAAGATTTCAATGTTTACTCCCCTGTTGCAATACCATAGGTAAAATTGTAACTTTGGTAGGATTTCCCCTTCTTGAAAAATCTGTGATTTATTTTATGGTGTAGGCAGCAAGCTATATAGATCCTGGTGATGCATGCGCGGCTATTGCAGAAAAGTCGTATAAACTATGGTTGGAACTTGAGAACAGAACAGATGATATAACAATTATCATTGTTCAGATCAAAGGTCTCTCTAATGTATGGATTCTTTGCATTCCTTTAGTTTCATTTGCTTTTCATTTGAGTTTGTTTGTATATTTTAAATTTGTAATATTATATGATCATTTGATTCCATGAAAATAACAACAAACTCTCACTTAATACATAAGGTTGGGTCAGTTTACATTGACTGGTTGACACCATTAGTGATTAGACTTTATGAAAAACCTTTTTTTTTTTGGTAAAATCATGTAGAGTATTGATCTTCTTACAAGAGTATGTAAAATCAATTTTCCCACTGATGGTTCAATAAATACTTATCTTCATTGAATGACATGTTTATCTAATCGTTAGTCCAATATTGTAGTCAGGTACATCTGGAGTTGGATCAGATGAGGTCAATGTTGGTACTGTAATGAATTCTAGGACAGGAACTTCTGAGCTACCTGCTACCCCTGGATCTGATGTTTATCGTTCTGTCAGAACTAGTTTCTCTGATTTGCAATCTATTCAGCATGTGGCTTCAGTGCCGAGCCCATCCATAGAGCTTCACTCGTCCAAGACCAATTGAATGAGTATGATCTCAATCTCAAGAACATTGCTGATTTGTTTGGTATTAATCATTTGACCATGATCTATATATTACTCATTCTTTTCCCCCCTTTTGCTTTATATAATAGTGATTGAAGAGAGAGGCTTTACTGAAGCTTCACCAGGTCTCTTTGCAGTTTCTCCTAAGTGGTACATTTCCATGTTCCAACTTCTTGAGCATTTTGGATTACTGTTGTACATTTACTGGTCACTGCATTTTAGGATGCTCAAGGTTGCCAACTTGCCAGTTTGAGGTGCATCATAGTGGCAGCAGAAGGAATTTGTCCAAAATGTAAAAATCACAGTTGGTATTTGGTAAAATTCAAATTTCATGTTGTTTTAACCATACAGAAGCACGTCAGAGGAGAACACCTGTGCTTACCTTCCTATGACGCCATTGCATCTCCACTTCTACAGATTTGATCTTTGTGGAAGGGAGTTAATAACGAACATGAAATAAAAGGAGAAGGTATGCAAGGAGATTGGGTTGTGTGACTATCATTTGCATTGAATCATGATGGAAGAAACTCATAAGATGGTCACTGGTCAACATGGGAGGCAGACTAGATGCTACTTAGCTTTGAAATGCATTGTCCTCAGTATCCTGTAGATGCTGGATCTAACTGATGTATCACGAATGGATTATTGATTCATAGCATTTCAAGATTAATTCATTTTGAGAAGAACAAAAAAAGATTAATTGCGTGCCCTTACTTTAAAATTCATTATTGAATCACGGGTTTAGACAATAGCTGACAAGACTTGTAGTTTCATCAGTTGGAACTGTATTAAATGTGAAAAAAAATGATTGGTAAGCATATTTTCATCTAGTAAAGTATACATGGAAATATCAAATAAATTTGGTCACTAAAGTATTATTCTCCCTCTTAAGTAATTTTTAAAATAATAAAATAATAAAAGTAATTCTTAGAGTATTGAAAATTATGTTATAGTCCTTTATGTAAGGAAATTTTTTTTCTAATTAGTCCTTCAACATTTTTAGAGATTATGTTGATAAATCTTTAATACTTTAAAATTACTTATATAATTTTATTATCTTAAAGATTATTCAAGAATCAAGATAATATTTGAAGGATTAAACTGAGAGTTCATAGTCTGAACCCATGATTGTGTTTCATTCACTATGGAAATATCTGCAGAGCACAGGATTGGATTGTTTAAAAGAAAAAAGTCATTTGATTTAATGCCTTATGTCTTTCATTTTATCATTTTGATTTTAACTTAAATTCAAGTCGTTTCATTCTAAACCGAAATGAATTGGATTGGTTTAGTTATTATTTTATTCTATATATTACTAAATAAACAGGGAAAAATGCGAAGTATATAACCAGTGTTTTTAAGTTGAAAATTAGTTTGATTTTGTTATAATTTATTTTGTTGCTTTATTGAAGATATCGTATCGTATTTAATCTCTTATTCACTTGCTATTAAAACTTAACTTCCAATATAAAACAAAGTTATATAATAAAAGAGAACAAGGGATAAATAATTTCAAACTTAGACTTAATAAACTTACAAACAATATTAAATAATAAGGTGTAAATTAGATTAAAAAAAAGGTATAGTAATTTATGAAACTTATTTATATAGGTACGGGTGATATAGTAGTTTAATAAATAAAAACATATATGCACATATAAGTTTGATCTAAATTAAATCGGATTAGTTTTCAATATTAGATTTAAATTTTGATTTAATTTAATAAAAGAATTCAGTTTTGATTGATAAAACACTCTTTTCTTAAAGTGATTTTTAGACTTTTAGGCATTGTTTTCCTCACCTTTTTATCCATCTCTATCTTTGTTTTAAGGTTTTATTTATGAATTTAAGGCACTCATAGTAACAAAATAAAACAGTTTTATATGATTATTTAATTATAAATAATTATGAGTTGCTTAACTTATTTTCTCTTTATTTACCTTTAAATCTTGTAACAATTTCTTTAATGAAACACTAGAGATATGAAAAAAAATTCATACATGAAAATCATGATCCTAAGAATCATAAATATAAAAATCATGATTGACAAAAATTATTAAAAATTATTTTGTTAATCATAAATATATTTAAAAATATTTACATATTTTTTAATAAAAGATTTTCATGTTTTATTTTAATATAATTTTCTCGGATATGTAAGTACTTTTAATCACTTCTTAGAGAAATAGTTTCATTACATATATTTGTGTAAAAATTTATTGTTTAAAATTTTGAATTTTTTTATTACCATATGGAAATTTTTATTATTTAAAATAATTTATTATTTTTAAATAATATTTTTTTATCTTAACATTTAATAAGAAATTATCTAAAGATTTATATAATTATATTAAATGAGTTAATAGAAATGTTGTGACTCTTTTACATAATTGAAAATTTCCTTTCAATTCGAAAAAACTATAGTTTCACTTCTTTTGAAGACTTTATGAGATACATAGGTCAAAAATATTTTTAGAAAACAATATTTTTTGAATTTTTTTAATAATATATTCAGCATAAAAAATTACTCACATTCTTAACTTCAAATTTATAGTATCAATTATGAATAAATTTGTTTATATTAGTTTATTTTAAATTAGCTTATATTGGAATTAAAATATACTTTTTAACAATATACGATTTTTAAAAAATACAAATTTAAAAATAGCATTGTCAAACATGCATTAATGATTTTAATTTAAATAAATTTTTAAAGTACTGCATTTTCTTTTTGGTTACAAACAAGAGTTATATTTAATATCAAGCATTTATAAGGATGCGTGAAATATTTTAACAATGTATTGTTTTTCTTCTAAAAATAAAAATTATATATATTAACGGTTGAATGAAATATTAAATTTTTTTTTGTAATATTAATTCTCAAGAGTGATTTTAAACAATTAAAAATGAAAACAATTCATTAGGAAGGAATCATTTACTTTATCATAAATGCAAAATAGTAATAATTTTTTCACAGAGGAAATAATTCTTTTTATTTTTTATTATTTTAAAAAATAATGTGATAAGATGAACTTACGTGCTTCTCTTTTAGTCCAATCTTCAATTATGAGAGATGACTCAATTACATATCGAGACTCCATCTTCAAATACACTCATAATTTTTATTTGCCAAGAGTTAGAGACCAATCATTTAAAGTATAAAAAATTATTTAATGGATTGACTTGTCTCAACAAATAATTTTTATATACACAAACAAATCAAAATCTTAATTATATGCTTAAGATATATTTATAAAAATGGTACCGAAGTGTATTTAGAAAGAGCATGAGCAATGAAAAAAAAAATTGTAATAAAATAATCATGCCTAAACAATAAAAATTATTTTAGTTGAATCTAATCTTAATCTATTTTATTTGTATGAATATAATTTCTCCCCTTTATTTTCTCTCTCACGTTATGCATGTCTTAAATGATAGATTATTTTCTTATAATTCTTTTTTTAATTTTTTAATTAAATAATTTAATTATTTCTATTTAAACTAGAATAACTATTTTAAACGAGAGTGAAAGAATTTTCGATAGGTTTTCTTCAACAACTACAATGTTTTTAAGAATTTGTCTTTATTTTATATATCTTTCATATCATTTTTATCTTGATTTTTAAATTAAATTTTAATATTTTTAATTATTAATCATAAAAATAATCTTGTACCATAATATAAATTATTTATCTTACATATAAAATATAACTCATATATTTAAAATAATTATTTATAATAAATTTTAATTATACTATAACTTATATATGTTTAAGAATATTTATTTATTATAAATTTTAATTATATAAAATAAATATTTATAGTAAATTTTACATAATAAATACTAGTTTAACTATTGTTGACACGCTGCAATTATTTTAGAGCTTTTAAAAATGACACGGTGGATATAGGTGATTTTACTTTTGTTTTTAACAAGATGTTGAATTTTTTTTAATATAAATAGAAGAGGTAAACAAATACTCGAGAATAACAAATATTTATTAATTTATTTTTATATTATTTATCGAGAAGATTTTGTATTTAAATTATTTTCTCAAAATTATCTTGAAACAAATATATTATAAATCAAAGTAAAATAAATCATAATATCAAATTATTTGTTTTATTCACTTCCTCTTCTCCTTTAATAACTACATTATCCAACAAAAGCTGGATTGAGTCGAATTTATTTTTATAGTTATTTAACTTTAAGTTTTAATCGAATTATTTATTTAAATCTGAATAATACTAATTAAAACTTGAAAAATATGAGATAAAATTAGGTTAACCTAATTTTTTGAAGTAATGTATCATTCATAACATTATATATTGTTAAGTTATAGAATAAAAAAAATATAAAAATTAAATCAAATATATTTTATAATATATATTTTAAAATAAATAATATTATCATAAATATAATAAAATGTTATACAAAATAATATGTATTAAATAATAAAAATATTACTAATATACACATGTTGAAAAAATACATTTTCTAATATAATATAAGATATTAGACTGAGTTGAGTTATCCAAAACATAACTCAATTTTTTTCTATAAATAAATTAAATTTAATTTTTAAACTCAAATCCATCCAAACCAATATTAAAACAAGGCTGGATGAATTTTTTTGTCCTTAACTAATTTGACGTATATATATTTTTAATATCTCTTTATTTGCAGTAGTCATTTACTTTCATTGTTTTTAATAATTTTTCAATAAATTTATTCAAAAATCTCATTTTTCACATAGACTTGTTTTATTTTATTTTTTTTACAATTTCTTTGTGACTCATCCACCACGGTTTTAATTACGCATCAATTTCATATTTTGATCTTAAGAAAAATAAGAAATTTTTTATGAGCTTAATAATTTATTTATAATATAAAATAGTTTTATACGATTATCTAATAATAAATTATTATTTATATAATTTTAAAGTAATTATTATAAAAGTTAAAAATTTGTGATTGGATAATAATGTAAAATTTTTTTATGTATGACCTATTTTCTTTTTGTTGAGTTTATTGGTGATGGATGTAAAAAGTAGTTGTATATTGTCACTAAATCATATATTATCATTATTTATTTATTTATTTTAAAATTATTTTTGGTTTTAAAAATATTTTTTAAATAAGAGTAAATACCTCTGTTTTAGTTTTTAAAATAAGATATTTTTAAGTTGTTTTATTTTTTACTTAAATATTTTTATTTTTAAATTTCATCTTTTCCACTCATTTCTATTTTTTTAATTATTTTATAAAATGATTTTGAAAAACTAAAAAATAAAAAACGCAGTCAAACAGACTGATATCCCCCCAAATGGAATAGCAGTGTTTTTTTTTTTAGTTACACCGTTTGTATTTGATTATTAGAGCAAAAGAAACACATATAGGTAATTACATGGTAAAATCAAGTTGAATTAAATTATCATTGAATTGAATTATGATAAAATGTCATATTATGAGTTATTTCTGAATTTTTCGGTGAAGGAGATAATAAAATATCAACTCGCCACAAGATTTTTGGCAAGACGATGATGGAACAATTCACTTGGCTGTAGGTCTACAAGTTTTTTCATGGAAAAATAATATTTTTTAGACTCCACAATATAAATATTTAATTGATACTCTTGGTTTATTTTTATATAAGTCTTTCCATAACATTCCCGGATGAAAAGAGATACTTCGGTTCTACGTGGTTTTTTAAAATTAAAATAAAACAATAATAATAAAAGTTAACAATTGTGCTAATGACTAAATTTGGTCATAACAAAAGGATGGTTTTTTCTCTTTGAACTCTTCTCTTAGTTAGTGCTAATGAGAAATAGTTTTTTGAGATCATAATTTTTTCTCTTTTTATTTTTTTTTTACCTTTTCTTTATTCTATGTACCAAAAAAATAATAATAAAAGAAGAAATACTTATAAGTTGGGAGAAATTATGATGTAAATTGGGAATAAAAATATATTGTAATTTTTTAACATATAAAAGAGGATAAAAATATTTAAAAAGGTAAAAATCAAACTAAAATATTCCTTTGTGTATATAAATAGATATATTTTTTTCATCTTCTATTTCCTTTTTTCTTTAAATGCGAAAGACACTTGTTAAAATATTCACGGAACATTATTCTTTTACAAACACGAAATATTTTGTTAAAAAAATGCTACAAGTGTTATTATCACATTTTTAAAATATGTTGTTATTATTAATGAACAATTATTAGGATGAAATTTATGGAATAAGAAATAAGATTTATTATTTTATAAATTTTAATTAATAATAAAAAATTAAATATATAAAAATATGCTTTACTAACACTTCTCTATTTACATTCCTCCTTCCGAGGTTACATTTCATGAAAATTGCAAAATTGTGTCACTTATAATAATTTTATTCAATTTGAATAAAGTTATATCTTGTTATTTTAAAAACAGGTATATTATGTAAATGTAAAAAAAAAATAGTTATGTTACATGTATAAAAAAGAGATTGATTTATTTGTAACTTATCTCATTCAATTATAACTGCTACATTTTTTTATCTTGCTAATTTAGTCTAAAAATTTTGTCATACCCACCATAATTTTTTGTTGTCAAAAACATCTTTCTTCTAAGAATTAGAGACCAATTTTTTGAATTATTATGTTATTTAAAAAATTAATATCTCTCTATATGTAATTATTGCTTAAAAATCAAATATCTGATTATACACTTAAAAAAGCATCGTTATTTGCGTTATTGTGTATCATTCCACACGATAAATATTTCTATGAAAATGACTCAAAATTTTAAGTTTACACATCTACTGACATTGGGACCAGTGTATACTGTATAGACCCTCAGAATTCTTGGACCATACATTTACGTATACATAGGGAAATGCACCATTTATTTCCATTTACCTTTTGATTTGTGAATATCACGATGGTAACTTGCAAATTCGGACATATCGTGATGATATCTCTTGCAGGTACATCGGTGTGAAGCACACTTATAGTCATGGTTGAGACAGTAGATGGCAAAAAAAAAAAAAAAAAATCAACATTATGAATTAATACGAATTAAAGATAAGATAATATGATTTTGAAAAATTGAATAACTATACTAGTAATGGTTAATGGTAAGATAGAGCTGTGGTTGATGGGTACATGAGAATTAGAAATACGTCGAGCCCAAAATTACCATTTTATTATTATTTTATGTATTTTTATTCGTGAGGAAGAGAGACACGTTCAATGCTTAAAGCCTCCAAGCTCTCAGGCTTCAACATCTGCACAAAAATAAACAAATAATAAATGAAGGAGAAAAAAAATAACGACAAAAAAAAAGTGTGAATTTTCTTTCCGATTCTCCAAATTTCTAAGATCGATTCGTACCGTTGGAAAAATTGCTCCAATCGGGTACGTATCGATACTGATTTCAAGTATCGTATTGGGGATCTTTTGCGCATCAGTGGTTCCGTTTGCCAATATAAAATTTGAAAACGTTTTGTTTTCATCACTTTTGTGATCTGTGGATGTGTTTTGAGTATTGATATGTATTGCAATTCATTTGGGTGTTTTTCGATTTCATATTTTGTCAACAGGGTATGCTTCTTTCGCTGAGATTACTGGATATATGTTTCTGGGTAGTTGATTAATTTATTCATTGATTTTCCTCCTTTATTTGGATCATTCAGGAAGTTTAATAGCGCATGTTGCGATACTGAAATTCAGAGGTGATTAATTGGTAGTGTTAATTGCGCGCTAATGTGCAATGCCATATAATCCAGTGTTATTGCAAATTTTATTCATTTAGAAGAACAGTGTTTGCACTCTTTTCTGAATTTTCCTCATCAATGTTATTCTCATATACATATTTTTCTTTTTAAATTCATGGAACTTGATTTTGGAATGAGTAAATCGTAGATGTTTGTGAATAGATGCTAGATGAAACTTAACAAGTGTGCTTTTCTTCTCTTCTTTTTCTTATTTTGGATTTCAGCTAAAATGATTTCATTGGTTGCCAGTTGTAGCAATCAAATGTCTCCTTCAGTTTCTTGCCAAGAAAAAGGAAGTAGAAACAAGAGAAAATTCAGGGCTGATCCACCTCTAGGGGAGCCAAGTAAGATCTTTCCTGCACCTCAACTTGAGGACTTCAGCTATGAATGCTATGAATTCTCTGCCGAGAAGTTTGAAATAACCCCAGGTCATGGAAAAGCAGCAGCTTGTGACCTGTGTAGTGTAAACCAAGATCATTCTGATGGACTGAAGCTTCGCCTTGGATTGTATAGTCCCGGAACATCTGAGGTTGGGCCTAGTCAATCCAAGGAAGAACCTGAGACAGATGAAGTTAACGATGCAGATTGGAGTGATCTCACAGAAGCCCAGCTGGAAGAACTTGTCCTGAGTAATTTGGACACCATTTTCAAGAGTGCAATAAAAAAAATTGTAGCATGTGGCTACACTGAAGAAGTTGCTACTAAGGCCATGTTAAGACCTGGTATCTGTTATGGATGTAAAGATACCGTGCCTAATATTGTTGATAATACTTTAGCATTTCTTAGAAATGGCCAAGAGATTGATACTTCACGAGAATACTATTTTGAAGATTTAGTGCAGCTTGAGAAGTATGTGTTGGCTGAATTGGTTTGTGTTCTTCGAGAGGTTAGGCCATTCTTCAGTGTTGGGGATGCAATGTGGTGTTTGTTGATTTGCGACATGAATGTGTCACATGCTTGTGCAATGGATTGTGACCCTTTAAGTAGTTTAAGTATTGATAATACTGCAAATAGTTGTTCATCTAGCCAAGCAGAATCACGATCAAAAGCAGAAACCAAAATTCCTGAATTGAGTCTTCTAAGTCCTGGCAAATCAATTCCTGCAGGTTCTCATAATTCTCAATCGAAGAAACCCTTTGTGACTGGAATTACTGGTGTGAACAACTTGAATTCTCAAATTATTGGTGGATCCTCAGAGAATGAGGGCCCCGGTTGCAGATATGATTGCATTGATAAAACATTCAGCACTGCAGTAACATCTCAATCTCCCCTGATGGAAGAAAAGTGTGGAACTGTTAGAAAGGTCCATTCTGGTAGCAGCAAGAGGGACTACTTTCTTCGACACAAGTCATTTCATGTAGATAAAACTCATCGTACTTATGGATCAAAAGGGTCTTCAAGAGGAGGGAAGCTGAATGGCTTGAGTGGTTTAATCTTGGATAAAAAACTTAAATCTGTCTCAGAATCTTCTACCATAAACTTAAAGAGTGCATCCTTACAGATAAATAAAACAATGGGTGTTGATATGACTCAAGACAATATTAATGCCAATTTCTCATGTAATGCTGGAACTTCAACCCCCACTGCATTCAGCCTGGATTCTTCTGATTCTGTTTTTAGATCAACTAATACTTCATATGCAGTACATGCAGCAAATACTATACCCGTATTCAGTAGTCCAGCTTCACTATCAGCTACAGATACAGACCTTTCTCTCTCATTGTCTTCAAAAATCAAGCCATGTACTGAACCTGTCAGGCGCAATAACGAGGCACCTAATAGTAGTTATATGGGGATATCATTTGATAAGTCCCTGAGACAGTGGATACCCCAGGATGGAAAGGATGAGATGATTTTGAAGCTGGTTACAAGGGTTCGGGAGCTGCAAAATCAGACTCAAGAATGGACAGAGTGGGCCAATCAGAAGGTTATGCAAGCTGCTCGTCGACTGAGTAAGGACAAGGCTGAGCTTCAGACACTTAGGCAAGAGAAAGAGGAAGTGGAACGTCTCAAGAAAGAGAAGCAATCTCTGGAGGAAAATACCTTAAAGAAGCTTGCTGAGATGGAAAATGCCTTGTGTAAAGTTAGTGGGCAGGTAGAGCGAGCTAACGCCACTGTCCAGAAGCTTGAGGTGGAGAGGGCTGCACTGAGTACAGAGATGGAGTCTGCTAAGCTACGGGCTACAGAAACTGCTGCAAGCTGTCAAGAGGTCTCGAGCAGAGAAAAGAAGACACAAATGAAGTTTCAGTCATGGGAAAAGCAGAAATCCTTGTTTCAGGAAGAGCTAATAATTGAAAAGCGAAAATTGGCACAACTGCTGCAGGAATTGGAACAAGCCAGAATGCAACGGGAGCAAGTTGAGGTATGCTATTTTTAGCTTATTCTAAGTTCTTTCTCATGTTTCTATATTTTGAGCTCATTCCAACTTCTTTCTCATGTTTCTTTATATCTCGTTAACACCCACCTGATATCTATACCAATATAATATTATAATATGGCTCAGGAAGTAGTATGGTCTCATGGTGTGTTCTTGTCAAATAGGAAGGTATGATTAGTGAGTAGTTAGTTGCTTATGTAAAATCTCTAAGCTCTTTCGCTATCGTTTTATAGCTACAACAACAAATAAAACATTTTTCACTACATGGGTCGGTTACGAGGATCAATGCCATTATCTTCTGTCAAAAACAATTCTTTAGAGAGACTGTTTGGATCTAAATTCCTTTTAATGGTTTCACTTTAGAGTTTTTCTGGGATAACGTGTAATCAACTCTTTTGACCAGAGCAATTCTTGGTCTTCACTCCCGTTTTATTCTCAGAATAAAAAATAAATGGATTGCTATGCTCTTGACACCAGTATTTGTTTCCCATTTCTATGCATTGCTTGACTGTTATCATTGATTCTAATGTAGAACGAATGGACAGTGCCTGTATGTTAAATGGTATGGGTCTCAAACCAATTCCTCTCTTGCCAGTGTTAGCTAATACTTATCAAGGTAATAATAATATCAGCTTCTCACCTTTTACGAAGTCGAGAATGGTACCCAAGGCATTAATGTTCATTTCATGATCTATTTTATAAGCAGCCGCGCAGACTTTATGATGATTCAAACTTTGTTTTGCTCCCTTACACTTTGTTTATTATTACATTTTTCTTTGAAGGTTCTATCCATCCTGTAGTTGTAACTCTCCTCCATAAACTTTTGATATCATAAGAACAAACATATGAACGTAGTTGTAGTGAATGGAAACATGATAAAACAGTTTGGTACACAATACAAGTGCATCACTTGGGAGATTCCACAAATGCTTGTATCTACATAGGTGCTAGATGAGATATGTTACTGGGTCTGTTCTCATTGTTAAGGGAAAATATCACAGGGTAAATGGCAGCAGGAAGCAAAGGCAAAAGAAGAGCTTCTTCTACAGGCCAGTTCTATAAGAAAGGAAAGGGAACAGATTGAGGAATCAGGAAAATCGAAGGAGGACATGATCAAATTAAAAGCTGAGAGGAATCTGCAAAGATACAGAGATGACATCCAAATACTTGAAAAGGAAATTGCCCAACTAAGACTGAAGACTGACTCTTCAAAAATTGCTGCACTGAGGATGGGCATTGATGGAAACTACGCCAGCAGATGCTTGGACATGAAAAATGGGACTGCTCAGGAGGAGCCCCGGACTTCATTCATCTCAGAACTAGTCGTTGATCACTCAGTGACAGGTGGGGTGAAACGAGAACGGGAATGTGTGATGTGCCTTTCAGAGGAAATGTCTGTTGTATTCCTCCCATGTGCTCATCAGGTTGTTTGCACAACATGTAACGATCTCCATGAGAAGCAGGGTATGCAAGATTGTCCTTCTTGCAGGAGCCTCATCCAGCAGCGTATTGCTGTGCGCTTTCCACGCACTTGATTTATTTGCTTCACTGAGTTAAGCATTTTTATTAATAATAATAATAATAATAATAATAATAATAATGTCTATGCGAGTCATGCAGTGAATCATGCATTCATATCATGCTTCCCTAGCTGAGATACATCAAGTTACTTTCAATGCCAAGGTTGGTGTTGTCATTTTCTTCTGCTGTTTTTATGTTTATAGAATTTATTTTTTGTTAAGAAGGTGCATTTGTCTTCCTTAGCTTGTTTGGTAGTGTATAATGATGGTCTCTTCATCCACCACAAGTATCTTTTCCTCTTGAGAGGTTTAAAACTGCTCAGCTCCATTTTGAAGTAAATAATATGAAGGCTACCAAAAGTTGAAGGATAGGAACAGAATGGAGAAGATATCAATGCTTTTTCCTTGCGTATGTGATTGTTTTCTCAATTTGATTTTTATTTTTCGTTTCTAGTATCTTCCTTTGTTAGTGATCGAATACGTGTGGAACCCGAACACCCACGCAACTTCTTATCATCAACATCAATCCTTGTGAACATGACCGTATGTGCCATTCAACATTTTTGTCTAAATGGTCTTTATGATTCAAGCAACAAAATCATGGGGAAAATGTACCTAATCACTCTAAAGTTAGAGTCATGTGTGACTTGATCTCTAAGCTTTTTAAAAACTTGTATTTTGATTATTAAGATTTTTGATATGTACAAAATAACCCTTTTACTAATTTTTTGGTTAAAATATGAGACTTGATCACATGACTAGCATTCTAGCAAGTGACTTTTTTTTCCTCTCAAAATGATCCTTAAAAAATATAAATTAGAAATTTAAAGCATATGACAATCGTTTTTCTCTTTTTCTTTAGCACTATATTTATTTAACTAGTGATGAAAAGTTTTAGGGGTTATTTATGTCAAGATATTTTAATAAGATAATATTTTTTTAATTGTGATATTATATTTATGATCAAATGATTTATATATTTTTAATTTTTATTTATTTATTAAGTTAATTTGCAAGTCACTCATTTTTTAAAATTTTTTCTTTGTTTTTATTTATTTTTTTAATTCTGACAAAGTCAATTCAATCTTTAACTAATAAAAATTGAGTTAAAAATTTTAATTAATTTTCAAAATGAGTTTAATCCAACTTATATTTTGGCTGATTAAAAATTGAATCAAGTTAGGTTAGTCTATTTTACATTCTGACCTATCATAATAAGATTTACATTTATCTATTGATAACTATTTTAGATAAAAAAAAAATTCACAAATACTTGTAAGAAAAAAATAGATTAAAGATCCAAAATAAATCAAACTTTTTATATAAAAAAAATTAATTTATCAACTTTAATTTTTCTTATAAAATTCTATTATCCATCTATCTTTTTTTGTGAACACTTTAAATTTATCAAACTCAACATTCTTACTTAGGATTTTTTTTTTGACAATTACAATTCTTTCATAAATTAGAAGTTAATCTAAGCTAAGTCTGAGTAATACAAACTAGACTTTTTAATGAATAAAATTTCATAAAGTCACTAGTTTATTCATTTTTTATGCATAAAACTATGAAAAGAAATGGCCTGGTATGTTATTTATCATTAAAGGTAAAACATCAGTTATTTTTGTTTATTTGTTTTAGGTTAAATGTTATAATTGTTCTTAATTCTCGCATACATAAATAGAGAAAATGGGCATAATTTTACGAGAATGGATAAAGAGTTCTAATTCATATACACTCTTCCTGTAAAACATTTTTTTACATATGTCTATTAAGATTTGACCATTAAATTTAACTAAAATATATTAATAATATAAATATTTTTTATAATATTATCTAATTATATATTATCATATATGACAAGATTATTGAATTTTATAATAAATAATGTAAAATTTATATATAAAATAATTTTTAATTTGGTGATAGTATAAAAATATTTATATTATCTATGTATAAAATCAAGTTCTTTGACTATTTTATGGCTTCATCTTATTCGTTAAAATGATGAGACTATAAAATAAATTCTTATGAGATATCTGTATAAAAATATTTAAATTAAAATGATAAATAAAACTATGAAAGATAAGATTCTGAAAATAATGGATGGTAATAGTTATTTTTTTGTGCCTTCGGCCTTGGCCACGTGTCATCCTTTACTTGGATCCAAAGTATATTCCACTTGAGGCTCATGGGTCCCCATAACACTTTTCAGTCACCATCGTTGATATTGTCAACCTAATATTGAAAGTGAAATCCATGCAGTACTTATTACCATTATAATCTCCTATGATTAAATTTATAAAACTGTCTTGTTTATTTTTTTGTACACACGTGTATGAAGCATTCCAATTCATTATCAATTATATTAGTAAAACAAATTGTCAACATAAATTATATTACCTGATAACATAGTTATTTGATTTCTTATATAAAATAATTTTATTTCTTAAATCCAATCATAATATTTTTTTTATTATTGAATGTATATTTAGAGAATAGAGATGAGTGTTGAACCAAACATTTATTACATATTATACTACCAAAAAATATATATAATTTGTGATAAATATAGATTATATTTATTGTCTTAAATCTATTACGATGATTTGCAATTAATGGTCATTGCCATTTAATAATGGATTATGTATAATAATAAGGTCATTTAAAAATGATATTTAAAATAATTTTTAATTGATTGATAATATATATAGATAATGTATTAAAATTAAACTAAAAAACTAATTAGTTAATTTCTTAGTTCATATAAAATCACCGAATTTTATAACCCTTTGATATTAGTTAATTTCTTAGTAACATAATGAGGCATTTATATGATTTTAATAATATTATTGATGTCAATGTTAATAATGATCATAAGATATAATATTTTTTTATTATCTTCTTTCTCAAATGTATTTTTTCATTATTATTTAATTTCTTTTTTTTTTCTTTATTTTCATTGTTCAAAGTAAGTTCTTATAAAAAGAATTTCATTATCTTTGATTCTTTTTCTAAAACTTTTCTAATATTTTGTCATCAAAGTTTTTTTATTAGTGTTAATTAGTAACTTTTATATTTTTAAGGACATGATGCAAAAATTAAAAACTAAAAGAGACGTTTCTCAAAAGAAAACAAAACATTATGCTTCAATTTTTTTTTTTCATTTTGCTCAGTTCATTTTTTTCATATCTTTTTTCCCTTCTTTCATTCTTATTCAATTCAAATTTCAAATAATCTTTTATCTTCTTTCTCTAATACAATCTTGATTTTTTATTTTCATTCACTTTTCTTCTAAAATTTTCTTGTATTTTAAATCTGAAATTTACTTATGGACATTAATTATTTTATATTTTTACATATTTAACTATTGAGATAATATAAAAAACTATAATAAATTTATTAATTTTTATACTAATTATCATAAAAGTCATACACTCAACCTGATTTCTGTGGATTGATAGTATAAATTTTTTATACTAATCGTGCATGTCAATTTTGGTTGTTGCCGGAATCCTCCATGTGAATTAAATTCTTAAAAATAGCCAGTGATATATTGCAAATTAAATACAATTATATATTGTTATTACTATCAACAAACTTAGTTAGAAACTACAACACTATGTCACTGTCGATTAAAGATACTAAGGTAATAATTGGGAATTTATCCTTTTGGTGTTACCCTATTTGGATACTAATATAATTTTTTAAAAAATATTTTAAGTAATAGTTTTTTTTTTCAATCCGTATTAAGTATGATAAGAAATGTATAAATCACCATTCAAATGATATTGTTAATTAGTTAAATTTTTAATATTTTTTTAAAATAAAAATTAAACATTTTATGTTTTCATATACTAATATTTTTTAATACCAATAAAATAATTAATTTTTAAGAATATTTTAATTTTATTTTATTATTTTACAATAATTTATAAGCTCACAAGTTACGTGAGATACTTGCTAATTTTTACAATTTCTTTAATTGTTGATTGATATTGGTAGAAAAAGAAAAGCAGGAATTAGACTAAAGATACAATATCTTACTATACTATGAATATGTGGCACGTTTCATTTTATTAAGAGAATGTAAAATACAAATTCAAAATTTGTTGTAAGATTGAAGAAATTTCATGGAAAAGAAACTAATGCAACTTTTTGTATGAGAAAATAAATTCACCGAGTGTCTTAATTACTTTTAAGAATAAAGTCTAAAATATATATATAATTAGGGTTAATAAGTTAAATTTATCAAATAGTATCTTCCTTTATATTGGATTCAGTTGTCGATGCATGTACTAATATTAAAATTAAGAGAGAAGTCTTTACAAAAAATAACGATGGTTGTAAATAATTATTTTGAGAGGTAATCTATAAAATATTTAGTTTCTTTGGAATTCAAAATTATAATTTAGACAAGAATTATATATAATTTTTTTTACCCATTTAAGATGCTTTTAAAAAAACAAATAAACATGTAATTGATCTACTTAAATCAACAGGGATTGAATGTGATAGTAAATTAGTCATGCTCTAAATAAAAGTATCACAATTCAATTCCTATATAAATGAGATAGTTGTTGCTAGAACATTAAGTTGTGACAGCGAGAGATTACTTTATAATTTAAGTTGCGAAAATTATACTATAGTTAAAGGCTAAAAAATATCATTAAAAACTATTATTGTTCCGACTTTAAATCTATTATATTGTTTGTATATGAAATATTGTCTGGTTTGATTTTTTATAAATTTTTGTAACTTTTATTTTAAAAAAAAATGTCTCCATAGATTAAGAGTTAAAAGTGTTAAAAATAAATTTTGTTTTAAATTCTTAAATACTGTAAGAATTTTTGTGAGACGGTATAGTAGTCCTTTAATTTTCATGATTTTATCTTTTAAAAAATATTTCTATAAATAAAAGAAAGATGATGCTTATCAACTATCTTTTGTTTTGATTTCTCAATTCTTAAACAATGTATGGTTTTTTTTTTTTTTTTTATCAGAGGGAACAAATATGTGTTAATATAAATAAATAAATGTAAGTGGAATTTTTTTTGGGGGGGAAACAAATTGAAGATAAGTTGGAAAACTATCTAGAAGATTCCTTATTGTGGAAAAGTACGAAGTGTTACATGAGAATTATTCAAGCCACATCTTATTCATTATTCTAAGAAAAATATATATATTACATATCTATATTTAAGATAAAATATCTTCAATGATTTTTGTAGTTTTGTATTTAAATGTTTAAATAAAGAAAAAAAAATCTGCATCTTGTATTTTTTCATTTCTTTTTTTGTTTTTCAAAAAATGGCTAGAAGGACAAAACTATTTTTTTCTATTTCTCCTGGCACACTTTGTGGTGTTAATGTTTTCATTCCAGAGCTATGGGACGCACTTAAAAACACTAATTTTATTTCTTTTTGGGCAAGAAACAAACGACAGAGCCATAGAGGACAATTTTTATTTATTTTTTACAAAGTTTATTGTGCTTTGAATTCTTTGCCACGTACCCTTATCCTGCAGAGAGACAAAGGGCAAATTTGGTAATGCCCAAAAAGAACAAAAGCTCCTCCCTCTTATGATAAGAAAGAGAAATTATTTTCATCGAGCAAATTATTATAAATATTTTCTTATAATCACCAAAAAGATACGAAGAGAAGTAGATTAAGATTCTGTTTAAATAATATTTTTATAAGAATTTATAGTAGAATCAAATAAAAAGAGAAAATAAAATAAATTTATTCTATAAATTAAAATTAATTTATATATAAATTAATTTTGTTGAAATTTTTAAATTTATCTAAAACTTAATTTTAATTTATTTATAAGGTAAATTTAATTTTTTTAAAGTATTTATAGAAATATTTATTCAAATAAAATTTAAATATAAGAGAAGATGGGTGATGTAATAAGAAAACAAATAAAAATATTGTATAAATAATATAATTTAACAAAAAAAAAACTAAGAAATAAGCATTAACAAGTCAAAAGTTTAGTTATGAAGAGGACTAAGTTTCATAACCGTATTTTCGTCCACTCATTTCTCATCATACCCATTTCGTATTTGCCTATTAAAACTGATATATAACAAAAATAGAAGATAGAGAAAAGAGGGGGGAAAAGTAGAAGCACCATTTCCATTTTGAGAAGCTGCTCTGTATATTAACTAATAACACAGCTGTTCTCTCTCTCGTTATTTTCTATCTTCAGGTACGTGAATTCGATGTCATATGCTGGCAAGTTTGATATAATAATCACTATTCACGCAGCTAAGTGACTAATTAATTGGATATTGGTAAATATTTTCCTTTCCTCTCATTTGTGTTTGATGGATGTTAAGTTTATTGGATAATCGGGTATGTTTATGATCAAGTGAATATGAATATGAGAATATCTAATCTTATATATATATGGTGTTTTTGGTTAACATATTTTGTGAGGTGAATAAAAGAAAGAATGTATTGGTGTTAGTGTAGAGCGGAGATGTCTTGTATAGTGAAGGGGATATTCACAGCGGATATGTGGAACAATAAAATGATTTTGAATGGGAAGAAGCAGTACGTGAAGCACAGTGATGTTGTTGTGGTTGGTGGAAGAAGCAGAAGAATGCAGTGGCAGTTGCGGCTTAGATCAAAATCAAAGACATGGAAGAGAGGGAGGAGATCATATGAACCTCCAATACGGTGCCAAGCCATCCTTACCCCACCCACCACCAAAAAGGTATCATTTGCATAATAAAACTTTTTAATTAAGAATTATGTAAATTATCAACATTAAATTATCATTTTCTTTACCTTCTTTTTTAAGTGTCGTATTTAATATTTTCTAAATTATTTATCATTTTCAAAGTTGAAGATAATATTAATTATTTTTTATTGTGTTCTTAATTTTTACCTAATTTTTAATTAATTTATACATTTACAACAAGTATAAATTTATTGTGGAGTAAAAATGAAAAAGAGTATAATAGAAAATTTTAAAACTATTTTATACAAAAACAAGAAATTTATTATATTTTTAGTTTGTGTATAAAAATTTAAAAAAACACTTAAAAAAGAAAAGAGGTATATATATAAGTTTTGTCCAATTAAAAAACTATTAACTAATCACTTAAAACTTGAAAGTCAACAAACGTTGTACACCTTGTTATAATTAATAAATAATAAAGATATTTATTTTTATTAAAACATCAAACATATAATATTTTTTAAAAGAGAGAAAAGTTGAGATCAGTTGTCCCTTCCTTAGATTTGGTTTTTCTTAAGAATATAGGTTAAAGAAAGTTAAATATATTTCATTAAATATTTTAATTACTTAAAAATAAATAGTAAATATTTTTATGTTTTTAATAAATGCCGATGTTTGGTATATTGAATTTACTGGATTTTTTTTTATGATGTTTAGAATATATATATATAGAGAGAGATAGATAGATAGAAAGTTAGATATAAATACATTTCATTTAAATTGTAACACATTACTCGATTGAGAGAATGTGAATTATACAAAAAGAATAACACTTAATTAGATGAAGGGAAATGTTGTTTGACCAACATTTCATTACGGTCTTCTTCTTTTTTTAATCTTTTTATATGATGTAGAAAGAGAAAACGAGTTATAAATAAGTGTAATCAATTATAAAATTACAGTGTTGATATTTTATAAAAATTGTACAACTAAGAAAACTCTTACATGAAACTTTTGCATCATAAGAGTGAGAATAACTAAACGCATCCAAAATGTTTAGATTTTCTTTGTTGTCTCAAGTCATTGTGCCATACAGAGCGACAGAGTGATCAAAGGTATTTTTTTGAAAAAAGGTAACATAGATAGCATTGTTTTTCCAAGAATGAAGGTTTGTCTTTTCTTTTGTTATAAATAAATTAAATTGAATTATGGAATTTTGACTATCATTTCACTTGATAAATTTCATATCTTCATAAAAATTTGATGTTAAAACTACTAGGCTACTACAATTTGAAACTCCGGATAGTTATATAATTCATTGAGAAAAATTTCACTCCTTACTAGTTACACTACTGCATTCTAATGTGCTGCTACTTCTCACAATTATTGTTTTATCTTTTATAAGTAAATATATTTTTATAAATAAATGACTAAAGTTACTTTATGGAATTGCGAATGTTTTAGTATATTAGCGTTTTTATATTTTTAGGCATCTTCTCCTCTAACTAATAAAAATTGCTTATATAATAAGTACTATCAAATATGATAATAATATTTCAATATATGCTTGCTAGGTTATAAAACTACGATTAAGAAAATTTCATTTAATATTTACTACTACAAAAAAAACATAGGAGAATGATTTGTGCTTATTTGGGGCATGTGCATGGCAAGACTTATGGCAAAACTTTTTTCTAAGGTTATCAGATTTTAGTTAAAATTATTGAAATTATAATGTTGAGTTATTGACAAGACACTACTGAGTTATTTTTGGACTCACAATTATGTGGGCAAAAACTCAATACTTTCAAACTTGCTAGGTTTCTTTTTATAAGAGGAGAAGAGGTCAGATTGAGGAGACACATAGAAACAGAGAGATCGAGAGATTGAGAGAGTATGAATTTTTACAAGGCAAAAGAGAGAAGAGAGATGCAGAGAAAGAGAGAAAGAAAATTTTCTATTTTTATCTTAACATAGAATAGTCACTTTAAAATCGCAATATCTACTTTGTTAACCATGATATCTACTTTGTTAATTGTTGGATGAGACTGAAAATTTGACAGTAGGTTGAACACACGTAGTTCTATATCTTGATCGTTTTGATATTGATTTGAAGGTCTGTGGTGTGAGAAATCGTGCTCGCACAGTAGCTCAATTTTGTGGGTTCCTTACTTCTTGTTCCTTCATCTTGTTCTTTATTTGCAAGTTTTGCTTGCTTGCTTGTGCTGATTGGTTGTATGAACAAATACTGTTCTTGACCTGAACACTCTTATATCCTTATTTGATTATAGTGAATTCTCACTGATTTGGATAACTCATGGTTTTTATCTCTCACATAGAAGGAATTTTGCAAATTTATTTGTCATTACTCCTTATATATTTTTAAAAGTTAGAAAAATTTACATCCGTTTTCACCACATTGATGGTGCCTTATTGATTTTTCAGTGACTAATGCCTTATTACTTTTTTCCTATTAGACACCCCAATAAGAAACCCAAGCTTGTTTATGGACCACAAAAAGGCCCTTAAACCTCTAAATATAATGTGAAACCCAAAGATTAACAAGGCTAAAGTCGGTCAGCCTTAACACAGAATATTCAAGTGGACCAAGAATAAAAAGGAAGTATTTCAGTTTAATATTTACATTTGTTATTAATAAAAATTAAATAAAAATGGACAAAAAAAATAGATATTAAATAATAAAACTGTCAACAATTTAAATCTGATAAATTATTTAGTTTGTCATCTCACGCAAACTTTATAATCAAATTTATAATAACTCAGATAAATATAATAAAATTTATGAATAAACTTTCACTTGATAATAACTCATCAAATAAGTAATTAATCAAGTTGTTTACTTAAATAAGAAATAAACAATGATAACATAATAAAAGAGAAATTGCCCCCTCCTCACATTCTGTTAGCTATGAATTAACACATCCAGTGAACATAGCTCTAAGTTGAAACTTTTTAACGAGGTTATATCACATTTTTAAAAGTCAACCTGTGACCATTGTTTTAGTTTTCATACTTTACTAATAAGTATATAGAGGTGTAAGAGTGGTGTGTAACTATTTCCCAAAGACATTTTTACCGTAATATTTCTCTATTTTTGTTTAAACATCAGGTATTCACTTTTGGCAAAGGTAGAAGTGAAGGAAACAAGGCCATGAAGTCCTTGGTAAGCATTCTTTATCTTTTTACAATTTTTTTTTTAAAGTCAACATGGAAACTCAAATTGATCTCTCTTTGTTATGTTTTTATTCATTAGTAATTTTATTAGTCTTCTGACATGATGTTAAGCAAACAAAATAAGGTTGTCTGTTTTTCATGGGAGAGCTACTATTTTTTCCCTTTGAATTGATGAAAACAAATTGCATGTGTGTTAAGTACAGTTGGGAGGAAAGGGGGCCAACCTGGCAGAAATGGCGACCATTGGCTTATCTGTGCCTCCTGGACTCACTATATCAACAGAAGCATGCCAAGAATATCAACAGAATGGAAAGAAGCTACCAGATGGCTTGTGGGAGGAGATACTTGAAGGCTTGCATTTTGTGGAGAATGAAATGGGGGCTATTCTTGGGAATCCTTCAAAGCCTCTTCTCCTCTCCGTGCGCTCTGGTGCTGCGGTAGGAGCCTTTTGTGTTTGGTTTTGGTTTTTTCTGTGTTCTTGTTAAGTGCCTCAACCTAGGATCACTTTTGGAATTTGGAGTCACCTTTAGTAAGGCATATATGTAAAGGGCCTACAGAAAAAATGGTAATAAGCATACACTATTTATTTTGACATGCCATTAGTTTCCAATGATGGAAAAACCATGCAAGAAAATGAACTTCTATTGTAGCTAGCATTGATTCAACTCAATTGATGAATTCAATCCAAGGTTCTTAGCTGCGAAGTTCTTGATTTTAGTAATTGGTTAACCTTTTCTTTTAATCTTCATTCATAGTAAGATGGTTTAGGAAATTTACTTGTTATGGTTGTTGAAACATTCAACTCTAGTTATAGGTGTACTTTGATTTGATTCCTTTTATGGACTGTATATAACATGTTTATAGCATAAACTTACTTGTTTCCCTTACATTTACAAGATTTCCATGCCTGGGATGATGGACACAGTTCTCAACCTAGGATTGAATGATGAAGTGGTTGCCGGGTTGGCAGCAAAAAGTGGAGAGCGGTTTGCTTATGATTCTTATAGACGTTTCTTAGACATGTTTGGAGATGTTGTAAGTGGTTCTTTTACACCCTATACATTGCTTTGTGTTTGCTTACTTTTGTAGGTTGTCAACATTTCTTTAGCAACACAAACTAACCAAGTTGAAAAGCAGAATCCCTTAATGAATGCAATCTGTTAGCATCTTTCTCTAAAAAGTAGAAAAGTAAAATAGTTGTCTTCCAGTGCTTTTGATCTAACTGTTCTTTTATGTTACATTGAGGTAATGGACATTCCACACTCGCTATTTGAGGAGAAGTTAGAGAATCTAAAGAATACAAGAGGTGTTAAACTTGACACTGATCTAACAGCCTATGATCTCAAAGATCTGGTTGAGCAGTACAAGAATGTCTACCTTGAGGCTAAGGGAGAAAAGTTTCCCTCAGGTGCTAAATGCAACACCTCCAACTTCTTCACGTTTTATTGTTATATATTCTCATCATCCTAGCCATTGATCCATGTCCACTCTCTTCACCAAATTCTTTATAAAAAAAAATGCATATTCTCATCTTCTTTATTCCTTTACCAATTGCAGACCCAAAGAAGCAGTTAGAACTAGCTGTTAAAGCTGTTTTTAATTCTTGGGATTGCCCAAGGGCTATTAAGTATCGGAACATTAATCAAATAACTGGGCTAAAGGGAACTGCTGTAAACATTCAATCCATGGTGTTTGGTAACATGGGGAATACTTCAGGAACTGGCGTCCTTTTCACTAGAAATCCAAGCACGGGGGAAAAAAAACTTTATGGCGAATTTCTAATTAATGCTCAGGTTACATATGATTTACTAGTTATTTTTCTTCCATGTTATTATCATATGTTATCAATTACTTTTGATGTTGATGTTTCAATAAATAAACGCTTAAATGTTTTTGTTAGGGAGAGGATGTAGTTGCTGGAATCAGAACACCTGAAGTTTTGGAGGTCATGAAAACTTGCATGCCAGAAGCTTATAAGGAACTCGAGGAGAATTGTGAAATTCTAGAGAAACATTACAAGGATATGATGGTAAAATTTCAACCATATTATATATTTTCTGCTTTTACAATCTATACTATTTTTATAAATAGACCGATAGGCAAAGTTTCTGAAATTGCAATCACAATGTAGGATATTGAGTTCACTGTCCAAGAAAATAGGCTGTGGATGTTGCAATGTCGAAGCGGAAAACGTACTGGTAAAGGTGCAGTCAAAATAGCCGTGGATATGGTTAATGAGGGGCTTGTTGATATTCGTTCTGCAATCAAGATGGTTGAGCCACAGCATCTTGATCAACTTCTCCACCCACAGGTATATACTTGTAATTATTACGATCCATTTATCATGTGCCTTTGACTTCCTTATATACATAGTTTCTTAGAGTTGATTATTTAAGCACATAAAATTGATAATTTCTTATTAGAAAAGAAAGTATTTATTACAGTTTTGTATTGTAATGAATGTTTTCTTTTCCCATAAAGGCTTAATACTTTATGTGCCTAAAATCAGTTCTAAGGGTTGATGTTAACAAAACTAATATATAATGCAACCAACTTGCACAATTGTATTTAGAAGGATTAATATGACTAGAGAAAAGAATATAAAAGATTGGTGATCTTAACCGCATACGATATATAGCATTCCGCTAGATGATTTTTATTATGTGTTTAATGAATATGTAAATTTATTTTCCATTTATATTTCTCCACTAACTTATCAAATTCAAATGTAAGATGCTCAAGTGTCTTGACTGCTTAAGTTTATGGTTAGTTTGAGGATCCATCTACATACAAGGAACAAGTGATTGCCATCGGTTTGCCTGCATCCCCTGGAGCTGCAGTGGGGCAGATTGTGTTCACTGCTGATGATGCTGAAGAATGGCATGCACAAGGAAAGAGTGTCATCTTGGTATTCCATTTTTTTTATTTTACTTTATAGTCATTTTTCTTATCTTTTTGTTCCTTTTCTTGATAATCAAGCTGTCTAGTTTTAGTTAAAATCCAGAGTTGACTTAGGTGAAATAATTCATGGTTGGGTTAAACAAACCATACATTAGCACTCATTAAATGCTAATGCACTCTTGAACTGTTGAAGGTGAGGAATGAGACAAGTCCAGAGGATGTTGGGGGAATGCATGCAGCTTCTGGAATCTTGACAGCTAGAGGTGGTATGACATCTCACGCTGCTGTTGTAGCCCGTGGATGGGGAAAGTGTTGTGTGTCTGGTTGCTCTGATATCCTTGTAAATGATGCTGAGAAGGTAAACTTGGATTTTCCATTTATGTAGTATACATGCTACTAATAGATTTTCATGTTGTGATTATGTATAATCTTAATTGATAATGTAGGTGTTTGTAGTTGGGGATAAGGTGTTAAGGGAAGGAGAATGGCTCTCACTGAATGGATCCACAGGTGAGGTGATACTCGGAAATCAGCCACTGTCTCCCCCGGCTCTAAGTGATGATATAGAAACTTTCATGTCTTGGGCTGATGAAATAAGGCATCTGAAGGTGCTCCATGTTCTTTATCTGCTGCAGAAGTTGAGTTGAATAAAAGAAAACTTGTTTTCTATGAATTCTCTCATATGTCATTGTCTATCAGGTTATGGCGAATGCTGACACGCCAGAAGATGCAGTAACAGCTAGACGAAATGGTGCCCAAGGGATTGGACTTTGCAGGACAGAACATATGGTACAGATAAGCATTCAATTCTATTATTATTCGGAAGTCTTATGTCTCCTACCTCAATTCTTAAGATGCAATTTATATATCTGTTAAACAACTTCACTTATTGCAAATTAGTTTTAAAAAGCTTGTTTTGACAGGCATATATGAAAGGAGAGTGTTGGAAAGTTTCCTGTAAATTTAGCGAAAACATTGTTCTCCAAAAAAAATGCAATCATGTGGAGTACAAGATAAAAGATATCCTCTTTATAAGCTAAAAATTGAACGAATGGATTTCTTTTGACCTTTTCCCAAGGAATCCAAAACCAAGCATACGCATTAACTGACACACTTGTGTAGTCATATGCATGAGAGTCCCACTTGAAATGAACTTCTTCATTCTTTTCTACTAATCAACAGAGGGTAGTTACGAATTATATGATTTTTTGGGCATGTTTTGGTGTGTTGTAGTTTTTTGCTTCAGACGAGAGGATAAAGGCTGTGAGAATGATGATAATGGCAGTTACGCTGGAGCAGAGGAAAGCTGCACTGGACCTGTTGCTACCTTATCAAAGATCAGATTTTGAGGGGATCTTTCGTGCAATGGATGGTCTGCCAGTAACAATCCGATTGTTAGATCCTCCACTTCATGAATTTCTTCCAGAGGGTGACCTGGAACACATTGTCAGTGAACTAACTTCTGAGACAGGAATGAAAGAAGAAGAAATCTTCTCGAGGATAGAAAAACTATCAGAAGTGAACCCCATGCTTGGTTTTCGTGGCTGCAGGTTTGTTCCTATCCTATGATGCTTGTCTTGTGTATGACAGATAACTAACATCCATATCATATGACAGATGATTAGTGTTTGGTTTGCATTTCCTCATATTTGGCAATTGAAATTCTGTGAACAGGCTGGGAATATCATACCCAGAACTGACTGAGATGCAAGCCCGTGCAATCTTTCAAGCTGCTGTTTCAGTGAGTAACCAGGGTATTACAGTTCTTCCAGAGATAATGGTTCCACTTATTGGTACACCTCAGGCATGGTCCTTTTTCTTACTTTGTTGTTTGTTCTTTAATTTGCTTCACATGTATCTAGTCATGTATGCTTATTATAATTTATGAGGAAAATTTCAGTCCATGTTATACTTTGAAACATTGCCTTGTATCCCTTTCTCCTTAATAATATGTCTCTTGAAATATCCTTTATGTAATTATTACGTGACATGAAACATTGCCTTGTATCCCTTTCTCCTTAATAATATGTCTCTTGAAATATCCTTTATGTAATTATTACGTGACATAAGCCCCTGAATTTTTAATTAGCAGGAATTAAAGCATCAAGTGAGTTTAATAAGGAATGTTGCTGATAAAGTGTTGTCTGAGATGGGTTCCTCTTTAAGTTATAAGGTCGGAACTATGATTGAAGTTCCAAGGGCTGCGCTAATTGCAGATGAGGTAACATTTATATTCTGATGTTGAAGACTCACTCTTAAACTAACAAAATATTTAAGAATGTGAAAAAGAAAAACAGTCTTCATTTCCCGTTTCCCTCAGGTTGTAATCAGCTTTAGACTGAGAAGTGTGTTGTAAATGTATAGTTACAGCACAACAGTTAAAAGGATCATTTGTCCTCTTCTTGTTATTTACACACTCTCATTTTATAATTTGTTCATCTAGATTGCAAAGGAAGCAGAGTTCTTTTCATTTGGAACCAATGACCTTACTCAAATGACATTTGGATATAGTAGAGATGATGTTGGCAAATTTCTTCCTATATACCTATCTAATGGGATTCTGCAGCATGATCCGTTCGAGGTTAGTTCCCTAATGTTTGTTTGGTCATTATAAGAAGGAAGGTTGCTGAATTTGAATTGTTGACAACAATTGCAGGTACTTGACCAGAAAGGTGTGGGTCAACTCATCAGGATTTGCACAGAAAAGGGTCGAGCTGCTAGACCAAACATAAAGGTAGGAGTAACCTATCAATAGAAATTAAAACCTACAAAATTTGTTACACATCTTACTTATTCTTACAATATCAATTATCAAACATGGCGTTAAAAAGCTACATTGATTATCAGGTTGGAATATGTGGAGAACATGGTGGGGAGCCTTCTTCTGTTGCATTCTTCGCTGAAATTGGACTTGACTATGTTTCATGTTCTCCTTTTAGGTCAGATTTTCAGTTCAATATTATCTGAAAATGAAAATTTTGTATTTTTCACTGTGAAACTGAAAACCGAGGACTCTTTTGCAGGGTTCCAATTGCTAGGCTTGCGGCAGCACAAGTTGCAGTTTAAGAAACAGTTATCGATAGCCCACGAGAGGATTGACTCTCTACAACTGTAAATAATTGTGGATCATCATAAGTCCGTACACATCAGAAATGGAGACATCAAATACAATAAGGAGGGCTTCTAACATATACTTATAGGAAAATGAATAAAGAAATCTTTGCAAATAAATAATAAGAAAAAAAGAGAGAAAACATTACAAATATTCATGCAAATGTTACTCTTATACAGTGTCTTGTCATAAAATAAGACTGATTCTGTAAAATTCTTGCATTGTACACGTTCTATTCTATCATCAATAAAATCTTCTATGTTTAATCATACTCAATTGATGGTGTCCGAAGAAGAACTTGGAATCGCTGCTTTAGCATATTTGACGTACCATATGAATATGGAAAATATGAGAGTTGTTAAAGATGAAATAAAAGCAACCTCCTGGACTGGGCTGGTATAATCTAATTGGGCCGGAGCGGAGGCGGAGGAGTTGGGCCCATGAGTAATATGAATTAAACCCTGGGGAAAGAGCAAAAAGCTGAATCGAGAAAAATGGGGTGGGAGAGCTACGTGGTGGTGCACAACATAGCGAAAAGGCACAACGTGGGAACACTGGCTCGAAGTGCGACCGCGTTTGGCGTATCAGAAGTGATCCTGGTTGGGCGAAGAGATTTCAACTGTTTCGGGAGCCACGGGTCCTCTTCCCACCTCCGATTTCGACACTTCCACTCCCTCCAAGACGCTCGCAACTTCCTCAAAGACAAAGACTGTGATATTTGTGGCGTTGAGATCACAAACGATGCTCGCCCAGTCAATCACCATCCTTTCAATAAGAGCACCGCATTCCTACTCGGCAACGAGGTACCTCTCTTTCTCTTTCGCATCAATCTCCAATTCCACTCTTTACTCTTCTTTAATCTCTCTCTAGGGCACGGGCCTTTCTCCTAAGGAATGTGAGATATGTGACTTTTTCGTCTATATCCCTCAATATGGCGCTGGCACTGCTTCCTTGAATGTTACTGTAGCTGCTTCCATTGTACTCCATCATTTCGGAGGTATTCTAATAACTCCTCTGTAAACACACACAATGTATGCCTCCAAAACTTGTATCTAGGTCTCTTTAGAATAAACCATCAGTTTTTATCGTGCGATATTATTCTTTCTCCTAAATAACTTTTTATTAAAATAATAAAATTATTTAAGTAATCTCTCTTGTATATTTATTGAGTTTTAGAAATTTTTAATCCTTTAAGTTTATGTCAATTTGAAGGATTTTTTAATATTCAAGAGACTGGTTAACATAATTTCTAATGTTTCTGGAACTATTTAAATACATACATACATATTATATATATATATATATATATATATATATATATATATATATATTAATTTGCGCTTCTTTGCTGCCTATACATCTGTTTATGCCAAGCCTAGTTCCAGTGCTTTTGGAAGTTGGAATAATTGCTATTCAATATGAACTATAGTATAATATCTCCCGATGACTCTTTTACGAAATGACTGCTTCAGAGGTACATCCTGTACAATGGGGACATAGCCCTTTATATGTGCCTATTTTTGCTGTCCCCTTAAGCTTTTAGAAAATTGTATTCAACATCTTTGTGGGAGGTTCATTCCAACTCTACAATTTTGCTTCTGACAAAGAAACAGACAGCCAGGGAATCAACTAAACTATCTGAACTGCATTTTGTTACACAATCTGGCCTGTGTTTGTTATGATATTAGTTCCAACTGCTTTTGATACATTCCAATAATACTGTAGTTTCTGAACCTTTTTTTTTACAGTCTGGGCAGGTTTTACAGAGAGATCTCGTGATGGAAATAAATTTGTTGTGGCCGAGAGACCTGTAAAACAGGCTCGACGTAGTTACTGCACGGAAACAGAAGATTCTATCATTGAAGAGCGTAAGGCTAGAAGAGAAAATGCTGCCAATGGTTTCTTTGATGAGACTGAGAGTGACAATTCATCTTCAAACCTCCTTGATGGATTGTTTGTTGATGGTTGATGGAAAATGTGTGATTACTTGACGGCGATGATTAGTTGATCTTTGGGATCGTTGGTTGAAGGCTTAAATACTTCAGTTGCAACAGAGAAGAATCGTCATCTTGTCTATTTATCGGGGATTGGAGAAAACTGACTCTTACATGGCTGGCTTTATATATGTAACATTTCAGAAAGAACCATTAGCTTGGGGAAGGTTGCTACTGAGATTAGGTGTATATTGTAATTTATGGTGAGTTTGCTGCAACTGTCATCGGTGACAGGACATGTTGTTAAAACCAATATTGTTCTTGTAACATGATACTGCCATTTGCTTTACAGATGATTATTAAAGTCGCTTAAATGATAAAATTTTCCTCCTGTGCTATAGGTATTACTGTCTCCCACCTTCTCTACTTGTATTATTGACTTCTATGTTGTTTCTATGACAGATTTTCTAAACTCAATGATATCAGGAATCAGGATTTCTGGCTTACTATGATGGATAATGCTATTCACATAAATTTTATAAAACAAATTTTACAATTTAGAAGAGAAGGAGAAAAGACAGAAGTATTGGATAATATGAGTGATATAATAAAGATAGAGAGAAAAAATGAAGACACTAGTAACAGATTGATGTTTAGTACACTGCCTTGGTAGGAATTGATGTTGTTTTGTTGTGAAGAAGTTCAACAATGTGGCTCTACTATCGAAGTCTAGGTCAGCGTATGTCCCTTGGCATTCTAGTTTGAACATTCCATTGCTTCACATTTATTTTGGAGCTTCCTTTGTCTACACTAATTGGCTCTTGGCATGGTATCACGTCTTCTAGGTACATTCAGGTTGAAAACCACCCCAAAATTTTATAGAAACGCAGAAACAAGACCGAGTAACTTTAAGAAAAAAAAAATGTGCCAATTCTTCCCCCAACGCGAGTTACAAATTTGGACCTAACCATTTCTTAGCCTAAAAAAATTGAAACTTATTTATTCAGAATGTCATTACCCTAGTAAGTAAAACTAATTGCATCAAGTTGTTGCCCCACAGCGTGGAATAGGAGCATCTTCAATCCAGAATACAGTAGGCAATATAAAAGTATAATGAGCAAAACAATCGGCCACCTTATTTCCTCCGCATTTGACATGCGAGATGTTTGGTTTTTCTAACATCGTCCTTGTTTTTTTAAATAATGAAAGATAGATACTGATAGCGGGCTCATTGGAAATGAAGTCCAGCCAAATAGTTTGGATTCCAAGGATGTGTTTAGTAAGAAAGAAAGAAATAGGTAAGAAATAAGAAAAAGAAAAATAGAGGGAATGAAAATTTGTAAAAAATATAGTGAATTTAGGGGTATTTGATTTGAGAGAAATAGAAAAAAAGAAAGAAAGAGAGAAATAGAAAAAATATCATTTATTTTTAATTAAAAATAATCAATTATACGATAATCAATTTTATTTATTCTGGTCCATGAAAATCGATTATCATGGAATAACAAATTATCAAAATAGAAACCAGAGCATAATTAATTATTTTCTATATGAACCATGATTATTGTTCAATTTTACGTAGTTTTATGGAAAAACAAAAATGTGTGAATCCACGTTTTATTTCTCTCTTTTCTTATTTTTACTTTAGAAACACAATCTTTTCTTTTTTTTATCATTTTCACTCCCTCTTTTCTATTTCTCCACTATTTCACTCTTAACAAACAAACCGTACAAGAATTTACGTAGTTTTAGTCTTTTCACTCTTTGGTGTGATAACAACACTTTTTATTAATATTTATTATTGATTAAAATTTATTAAAAATTATGAATTTTAGTAGATCTTACTTTTAAATAAGGATAGAAAGTCATTAAATGAGAATAAAACTTATCAAAATTTATATAAATTTTAGTTAATAATATAGAATATTAAAAATAATATAAAAATATTACTATCATTTCTCATTAGGCCTTTTAATTAATGTTCTTCCTTTCTTATTGACTTTGCCACATGACTCTTTTACTTTGCTTTGGGCTTTTTCTTATTATTTAAACCCTCATGTACTGTGTTCGGAGACTAATGAAAAATTCTTAATATTATTTTTATCTTTGTTTTATGTTTTCCCCTTTATTCTAAATTTACTTTTTCTTATTGCAGTAACAAATCCTATCATTTTATTTCATCTCCTTCTCACTGCCTCTCGAACCCCAATCCAAGGAGGGAGATAAGAACTTACAAAACCCTAATGCTAGTGTAATAATTAAAATAAGTATAGTATAAAAATGTTTAAAAAATAATAAAATAAACCTATCATCAATCAATATTAATATCTTGAAAAATAATGTTTAAATAATAAAATAAATATTATAAATAATATAACGATTGAAATAAATAGTGTAATATAAAATATTCAAAAATAATAATAAAATTTATTATCTATTATTATCTTATGTAATAAAAGAAAAAAATAAAAAAATCCTACTTAATACAAAAAAAAGAAAAAAATAATAAAACTTGTCTTATGAGTGGAAGAAGAAAAACAAAAAAAAATAATAAAATTCTACTTTGTAGAAAAAAAATAAAAAGAAAATTTAATAAAAAATTTAAGAACAAAATGAAAACAAAATATAAAAATATAGAAACTTGAAGTTAACATTTTACAAATCTCTATTTAAAATAAATTTTCAGAAAATACTACAAATTACTAAAAAAAAATATTTTTTTTATCAAACACTACAAATAAAGGTCAAACAAACTTTTCAAATAGTAAAAAATATATAGTCGAAATGGCGTGTTAAACATAATCAAATATCTCATTATAGTATTATTATAAAGGGATAATTAAATTGACTTTCCTTGAATTTTTATATTTTTAATTGAAAAAATACACCAACCTCTATTATTATTATTATTATTATTATTATTATATATATATATATATATATATATATATATATATATATATATATATATATATATATATATATATATATATAATTCTCACATACACATATAATTAACGCTAATATTAAATTATTCCTTTTATAAATAGAGTATAGAAAGTATTAATAATAATGTAAAAAACATTTCAATTTTCTAAATATTAGCTTGCAGCTGGGATGTTAATTAGCTAGTAAAAGTATATAATTAATATAAGTAATATACATGTAGTGCAAATTTTATGATCCCAAAAAACTAAATGTCAAATGACTTATTGGCTATAAAATTAGCCTTATTTGGTGAAAGATGATAATTTTCTATAACTATAAGCAACTTTTGACTTGTTTACATTTTTTTATGTACTAGCTTTGCAATTTCCCTTTTTTATGGTCCCTTTCCCCGGTAGTGTACACGTTAGAATTTTGTAATAATCAACGTGATATTATAAAATAATTATATTAATTAGCTGAGTTCCATAAATTTAAACCGGTAAACATCAGTGTTAGCTTATTAGAAAATAATAACAAACTTATTAGATTAACACTATATAGTTTCTAATATATCAAATAACACTGAAAACTTTTACTCTCTTTTCTGCGTGCATAAAGAAAGTCGTTTATTTGTAACTCGGTTGATAAAAGACTATAAAGTTACCTTTATTCATGTTTGTCATTAATTGGGATAAAGTTTCTGTAACAAATGTGGTAGAACACTTAAATTAGAAACAGTTAATATATATCCAAGAACATTGTTGTTAAAAAATACATATTTTTTTGTTATTTTATTGTTTCTATCTAAACATCCCCTAGATTAAATATTACTGATTAAAAGTATGTCTTAAGAAATCATTTTCTAATTCTATGTACTTTATTTGAGTATGAAAATATGTCATTTTTAAATTATAAATAATGCAAATGGAAATTATTGTAATATTTATTCCTTTAAAAATGTTAAATATGTCATTTTAAAATTTATAGTTATTTTTTAACTAATTTATAGTAATAAGAAATATAAATGAATATAATTTAAATTTAATTAAAAAAAATAATATTTTAGTTAATTAATAATTAATTAGTTAGAATTTAATTACTAATTTAAACAATAGTTAAAATTAATAGCAAAATAAAAATTTCTTAGAATGTATAATTATAGTCTTGCGGTTTTTATCACAATTTTTCGTATGAAAACTCCAAAATTAAAAACTCGTTTATTTATACATTCTTTTAAGCCTGTAAATGTCAACTCAAATTGGACACCCAAAATGACACAAACTCATAAGGTAAATGACTTATTCGTTTCATGTAATGTGCACGGTACACGCGTTGACGGGAAGGGAACAAATTTGTTCCGTTTACGTTTACGTTTACATATAGTGCCTTGAGAAGGTAAAAACTACAGTCTCCTTTGCAATGTTCCGAACTCGATCTGATACTAATATGCTAAGAGAACGTTATATTTTAAAGTTTAATATCATGAGCTTTACAAAAAAAAATTAGATTAACAAGACCAACCTCGACAAACACATTGTAAGGTTGGAGTTCATACATATGAATATGAATAGAGTATATAAACAAAAAATAATTTTCAGAAAAATTGAATTAAATATAAATCCACGTGGTAAGAAACGAGAACACAGGTTTCGATCAATAAACAGTAGTTATTGCATTCCAAGTCCCACACTGAAAGAGTAAAAGACCATTCTTCATTGGAGGAAGCCTGGTATAACAACAAAATAAACATGCATTTGAAGGCATGCAGCCCCGCAATAAGCACATATATATGTAGCAAACAATACAGGTGCATAGCTGGCAGGATGTGACAATATATTCAAAACTACAGTAACATTAAAAAAAAAAAAAAACTTGTAATACTAAGCATCATCGTTAATTCAGATTTTGTGGAGATGTGATATCAGAAGTTAAAGGGTATCCAATTCCATGGCGTTTAGTGGGGGAAATGACGAAGTGGCCACCTGCTAATACCCCAATAACTGTGGGCAGCACCTGAAGCAGAAGCTTCTGAGTTGACTCAAAAGCGGGATAGAGGCAGTGCACAGTGTTGGTGTCTAAAAGGCCCAACACAGCAAACACCAAGAACGATAAGCCTGCATGCAGGAAATCCCCAAAGTTGAGTCTGTACCCTGACAAGTCAATAGAGTTTGATGGTGGAGAAGGCCACAGTCCCTTAAGGGTTACGATGCCGTAGTGCCTCTGGTTGTCGCTGCCTGTGTAGCTATCAGTGAAGGAAGAGAAGACACAAATGAAGGCACAGACTACGAGGAGAATGACGCTGAGACACTTGTTGGCGGCGTTGCATTCACCGCTGTTGGTCAAAACGGGGTTCAGGAATTGGAACACAAACACTGTGCCTGTAGGGAGTAACTTTACAAAGCTGCCAAGTGCTGTGAGTGTCGTGTTCGTCACGCCTCTACCTTGGGTTCCGGAGTTACCTAGTAACGGAGATAAACTGTCTGCGTTCATCTTTTCTTTTTCTTTTGATGGGACTTGCAAGTTGAACATCAAACTTCACACACACAAACCTGCTTCTGCCTTACTTTTTTTCTTTCTATGCCTCGTGCTTGTGTTGATCTTATATAGAAAGGATCTGGAATGTCTACAGTTCCAAAACAAACCCTGCACCGCCAGAAGTTGCATCACCGTCCATTAAAATAAAAATCTTAGATTGAAGCTGGCCATACACTATTTAATTCTATATTTTATTATTAATTGAAATTTATTAAAAATTTTAATTTTAGAAACTCTAATTCTTATTCAACAAGTATCTTTTTCCATGTTTTTTACTCAATTTTGGTCTCCTTTTTTAATGTTTTATCCCATGATAACCTAGAAAATGATATGACATGTTTAATATATATATTTGACTTGAATAATTATATTTTTAGTTTTTTCATATCACAATATCATAGAAACCTAGTACGTGATTATTCGATCTTACATTAAGAAAATCAATTAAATATTTAATAAAAAATGAATAGATAGAAAAAAATTATATAATTACAATAGTTAGAGAATCTAATTAGCACAAGTAGAATTTTGAGTAAAAAATCATACAATTATAATATATGAAAAATATAAATATAATTAGGTCTAAATTTTAATTAATAATATAATATACATTGCTATCACGGTTTTGAATGAGAGAAATATGGAGTTGGTTGATTCTAAATAAAATGCTTGAATTCCAATATTGATTTAGAAAATAATTCAGGCATACGGGAGCTTTGAAATTTCTGCAGTATCGTGAGAAGACCTTTGATTATAGCAAACTGTATTAAGAGATGCCATGCACATTGAATGATTCCAAAAAAAATGTCAAAATAAAAAGTCTGACAAGAAACAAACGCACACACAAAAAGTCAAACAAAAAATACTCACACACAGAATTTATTTGGCAATGTAGTAACATACACATAACATACAAGTGTTTTTTTTTTTCATTTAAAACAAATAAATGTTTCCCTTAAGTTTGTATGATAAAAAAATTCTGTCAAAAAAAAAGTTTGTATTTTATCATAAGAATTTCTTAGATTTCAGTTTCTTATCAATTCAACCTTATTTCTTTTTACTTTAACCTTCTACTTAATTTGCCTGTAAGTTAACATTGTTATTTCAATCACTTCTCTTTTTCCACCTCCACACAACTTCAGTCATGAACTACATGCCCTCTACAATAATATATCATAGTGTGTGAGATCTAAATAGTGGTTCCAGACTAGGTTATGACAGTTTGTTTTGGGTACAGAAAAGACAATGTTTCTAAATTGCATGATGAATGTGCGAGTCTGTGATTGGGGTTTGTTGATTGAGGTCTTATAGCAGCAGTGGAGTATGGCTTAGCGGTATATTTGAGTGTGAGGCTAGTTTGGGATAGGGGACAATGTTAATTAACAGTTATGCATAGGAATGATACTAAATTTAAATTCTTTAAATAAGATTATGGGTTTAAATTTTGTAAATAAAAAAATTCTACTAAAAATAGAATAAAAAAAAGATCATGCATGGCGCAGTTGGTGGTTCAACTAAGCTATGAGTATGGGGGTTCACATATTTTACCATGATTGACAGGTGATAAAAACGGTTATAGGTGAAACTTGAGTAAGAGAGTGTTGAAATGACGACAAATCCAATAAAAATGAAAAAGATTATTCATGACCTAATCAAAATGGCTTTGTTTTAGGGATTTAATTAACGATGCTAATCGTTAAATATCATATATGATACCTTGTTAAATTGAAAGACAAAGTAATATTAAAGAAAACATGAAGAATAATCAATATCCAGTATTCATTAAGAATGCTGACCAGAGAAAAGTATTCATTAAGGACAAGTAATGTTAATTGTTAAACATTAAGAATGAAATTCAATTACAAATGTTCTTTAATAAATTTATTAATTTTTATAACATTTTTTAAAAAAATTATATTGATAATGGTTTATTAAAAAATTATTATGACAATACATGTTTATTAAAATTAAACATCAAAGTGAAAATGTAATTAAGTTAGAAGAAAAAAATGAATCAAAAAAATATTAGAAGAGTAAATTGAAATTTAAATTAAATTTAAAAAACAATATACTAATTGTATATATAATGGATGTACAAGAGTTTTAATTTTGTTGTTTAATTTATTTAATTCGATCACAATTCTTTAATTTGATACCCTTCAGTTTTACGAGGATATATATTTGATATATTATTAGAAAAATAGTGCCGAATATTTCGTTAATTGTCTTATTTAATTAAAATAACATATACATTTATATTTTAAATAAGTGGATATATAAATAACTATTAACATTAATTGTTGAGAAATTATTACGGATTCTGCTTAAATCCATGATCTGTATAATAATAACTTATGCAAACATAAGTATTGAATAGCTCAAAATCATAAGTGTTAACTTAGAACAGGAAGCTAGCTGGCATACACTCATATTTCAGAAACTCAGTCCAAAAACAATTATCCACCTCAAACAAATCAATCAATCTATTTCAGATATATCCAAGTTATCCATTTCGAACATGGAACAGATAAGATATTCTTGTAAAAATAAAATAGAAATAGAAGAGAAATAAAAACTTCCGTAGCAAACCTAGTACTTGCCGTGTTTAAATCAACTAGCTAGTAATTAATTATGTTTGGTTCATGGATAATCACATATAATAGTAGTCCACGATAGAATGGTATTCAGGTTACGTTCCACGTGGTTATCAGAAGGTAGGTCAACAAAAAAAAAATTAAAAAATTACATCTTCCTTTACTGCTGATTAAATTCTTAATAGGATGCCAAATTAGTTTATTGTGCTGCTATAAAATGAGTAATGCTATTTTTACATAAATATATCTCATCATAGTTTTTATAATAAGAAGAAAAAAAAGGGAGATAAGATGAATGGCCTAGTAGCAAGGGATAAAAAAAATTATTGCAAGAGTGTTGCATGCAAGAATTATTATTTTAAAAATATTTGACACTTGGGATTTGGCTATTTAATTTTAATAAATAGTGTTTGACTTTAGATAATAAATATATAATATAATTATTGATTAAAAATTAAAATTTGAAATAAAGTAATTTATAAAATTATCAAAATATTACGTATTTGGTTTTTTTTAATTAATAGTTATGATTTTATGTTTTACTCTATAAAATGCATCTCGTAGTCAAATTTAATATACTAATTGACGGAAATTTTTAGTAACATTTTTTGAAAAGTCATGTTTTAGAAAACTCTCTTTTCAACATTTTGAAAAAAATTATTTAAATTTTTAGTAACATTTTTTGAAAAGTCATTTTTTTAGAAAACTCTCTTTTCAACATATTGAAAAATATTTATCGAAATAAGCTAATACACACAAATTTTTAATTTTTAGTTTGCTTTTCTAAGTTAAAAAATTTACTTTAGCTCTTCAAATGTAAAACCAAAATGGTTATTTCATCAAACTTTTTTACACTAAGTTAATCAAATTAGTGTAATAAATTGACAGAATGACTAACTTGATCTAACAGGAATGTAACATCCTCTCTTTTTGTAGCTTTCTAATATGAAAAACTTAAGATTATATTTAATATTTATTAGTATTATTGATGTTCGCAGCTGTTTTTTATATCATATTTTAATAAATAAAAATTTGAAAGAACTCTTATATATTTAAGTTTAGAGAAAAATTAATAAACTTAAATAAATTGAAATTTGTGTGTAAAATTAAAAAAAAAATAGTAAAAGTTAAACGATAGTGTGATATCCCATGGCTTTTTCTTACGTGCAAAAAAATAAAAAAAAAATTTATTTTATTTTATTTAGTACTATTTTAGTTAATATTTCAATAGTTTTTCTGCAATTAGTAATGGAATCATAACTAACACAAAATAATTTAAAAGGATTTATAGTTAAATAGTTTTGGAAGATGTCATGAATGTAGATAAGTTACAAATGGGATAAACTAAAAATATGTGCGTAGGAAGCAATATAAAATTAATTTAAATATTTAAAATTTTGTTAAATAAAAAAATCAGGAATTATTTTGTTTGTCTATGAAAATAATTAATAGAGAGTTAACATAAATAATTAGATGTAGATTAAATTAAATTTATTAAACAGTTGGGTTAGTATTAGATTAGTGAGTTAAAATGTTAAATTATGTGTTTTTAAAGCCCAAATAAGTGTTTTTCTCCTTTTTCTTTATCTGGATAAGACACCTTAAGCCCAATATGCAAACAATAAAAAGAACATCTCACTCTTATCTCTCCGGGCCCAGACCGTGTGTCACGTGCATGTTTTTTTTTTTTCTCTCTCTCAATCTTTTCGGTCACTTATACACTAGCCGCCCAAGTGGGTTTTAAATAAAATTGGATCCAACGATAGGGTAACCTTTAAATTGTGTCTTCTGTGTTGTGGTTCATTTTCCCTTGAGTTTCTTTGTACAAATTTTGGTTGTTTGATTAAAGGTTTGCTTGAAATTGATGAAATTCTCTGCTTTTTTATTTCCCCAAGTTGTGATTATTGCGCTGGATTTTATTTCAAATTGTTGGTTACTTTGGGTGGCATTGTACTCTTTCTCTGTCCCTTTTGTTTACTAGCTGACACGAGTGTATTGTGAATATTTTTTTTATTGTTCTATTGTTTGATTACTTCCAAATTTAAAACGTAGATGAAATGGTTGTATGCGTAATTGAGTGTGAAAAATAGATGAGCTGGGGTGGTGCTCAGCAAAACCGTGACAGTGGAGGCGTAGTCCATGATTTAATGAAGAAATTTTTTGGCTTTAGATGTGTGCATACTGGGGACTATTTAACTATTAATTATGACACACCATTTAGATTTGTAAAATTTAGACCCTGTGGGCTTAAACTGAAAAGATATGACATGTAATTTTTTAATTGCTATAGATTAATGGGACAGAAGAAGAGATAGGCTCTGTGATTTCAATCCTTGTAAGAATTAGTAAAAATTGAAGTATATGACTTGTTCGTTTCATGTAAAGTCCACAGCGCGTTGAGAGGAAGGGAACAAATTTGTTCTGTTCATATATATAGCACTTAAGAAGGTAAAACTAGAGTCTCCAAATCCTTTGCAATGTTTCGAAATCTGCAACAAACATGCTAAGATATATTTTAAAGTTTAATATGACGATCTTTACAAAAAAAGTTGGCTACACAGATGATTAACAAGACCAACCTGGACAAACGCACAACGTCAACCCAAGTTTCAACCAATAAACAAACAGTAGTCATCTCGTAGCAGTCCAACCAAGTCGCACACCGAAAAGCTAAAGCCGATTCTCCACTTTAGAACCAATATAAAACCAAAAGCCTAGCACACTAATATTTTAAAATACTCAGGAACATAGCTAGCAGCATGCGCCAATATTTTCAAGGTGCAAGTTGCTATAGCTAGCATCAACAGTAATTAATACTAAACAGTGACGGTGGGATTTTGTTGAGGTGCGGTATTTTGTTGAGGTGCGGTATCATTGGATTTTTGTGAGGTATCGTTAGAATCAAAAGTTAAAGGGTATCCAATTCCATGGCGATGATTGGGGAATATCATGAACACCCCACTGGCAAGTACTCCAATAGCTGTGGGCAGGACCTGAAGCAGAAGCTTCTGAGTTGACTGAAAACCAGGGTAGAAGCAGTGCACAGTGTTGGTGTCCAACAACCCCAACACCGCAAACACCAACAACGATAACGCAGCATGCACGAAGTCTCCAAACTTGAGTCTGTACCCTGACAAGTCAACAGAGTTTGATGCAGGAGAAGGCCACAGTCCCTTGAGGGTTACGATGCCATAGTGTCTCTGGTTATCGCTGCCTGTGTAACTATCTGTGAAGGAAGAAAAGAAGCAACTGAAGCCACATGCCGCCAGGAGAATGGCGCTGAGCCACTTGTTGGTGGCGTTACATTCACTACCGCTGTTTGTCAAAACGGGGTTCAGGAATTGGAACACGAACACTGTCCCTGTGGGGAGCAGCTTTATGAGACTGCCAACTGCTGTGAATGTTGTGTTTGTTGAGCTTGGCGTCGGTTGGGTGTTTGTGGATGAACTGTTTGCAATCATTTTTTGGTTTTAATTTCTTTTTCTCTACTTTGCTTCTAATCTTAACGGGGCTTGCAATTGCAGACCTGCAAGTGAAATTTCACACACACGGATAATAATCTACTGTTTTTTTTTTTTCCTATGTCTGGTGCTTGCTTTGTTGATTTTATAGAAGCAGAAATAGGGACTTGCCTATAGCTTCAATTCTAATTGAAGTAGAATGATTCAGCCATTTGTGAGCTTTGAAAATTCTGCACAATGTTAAGAGACCAAGACCTTCTATTATAGCCAAAAAAAATGTGTTATTCCATGCCATGCACGTTGAACTAGTCCAAAATTAAAAGTCAAACAATATAAATAGTAGAGTACGTTGGTAGTTAGACGACTAAGATGTGACTATAGACCACGTGAAGTTATGTTAATGATTGAAAGATGATCAGAGGGTTAGATGAAAGAATAAATATAAACATATATGTTTATTTTATTTTTTACCTATCTTTTGTTTCACGTCTATCATTTTACCACACTTCCTTTTCTTTACATCTGGATCTTTCTTCTACCCATAAATGTTTCAAGATAGGGTGGATAGGCTAACCTAGATCAAATTTGAGTAAGAGAGTGTTCAAATGACAAATTCAACGGAAATAGAGAAAAATTATAGTCCATGTGTGAAAGTGAAGAAAAACGACCACAAAATGGAAGAACAACGAAAGTTAATCAAAATTAAGCTAGAAGAATAAGATATATATGATATTTTGTGGATATGTAAGTGGATAAAAAGACATAAAAAAAATTATGATAGATATAATAAATAATATAATAAAAAAAATTGAATGAAAAATGAGTATATATCTTGCATGGTACAAGAATTTTAATTTTATTTATTTAATATGTAAGCATGGTTAACATAAAAAAATTCACTCTCTATAAATTATAAATTATTTTTAATATAATTATTATAAAATAAATAAATTTATTATATATAATAATTTATTATATTAGATAATATTATAAAAAAATTATCGCATATATTATTTATTTTATTTAATTCCATAACCACTGTTTTGATACCATTTAATTTTGTGAGGATATATATTTGATATATTCTTAAAACACAATGCCCAATATGTTGTTAACTGTCTTATTTAATTCAAATAAAATAAAATAATAATATATACAATTTATATTTTAAATAAGTGAATATAAAACACTATTAACATTAATTGCGGAGGAATAGTAATTGATATTCTATACGTAATCAAAAGAGTGTAGGATAAACCAAAATTAATGATTAATTTATTTCCACCTTGTCCGATATTTTAAAACATTAGAAGTTCACATCAACACTGAAGACTTTGAAAGTATTTTAGATTTTACGTAAAAAAAAAATATTTTGATTGATATAATGCAGCTATTCAAACAACTACATCAATGAGATAGTAGTTACGTGTATAAATTTAATTCCTTAAAATAAATTAAATATCAAAAGCAGCCTCTGTCTTTTCAACTCTTTAATTTCTTTTATCTCTGTACTAATATTTTGGTGAGTATTATATAGAATAAATATTTGTTTTTATATAATTAAAATTTATAATAAATAAATATTTATTAATATATAAATTATATTTTAAATTTATAATGGATAGTATAAATTTTAATATAATTTTTTTTAAAATTAAAACATATAGATAATTAAGAAAATTAAGTATATAATTAAAAAAAATAGTTGAAATGGTTTTGCTAGTTGTAGATACAATGTGAGAAATGTACTACTTCCTAATATGAACAAAATAGTGAATTAAGATTATATAATTGGGAGACTAAAATAGTGAATTAAAAATATATAATTGTGAGACTGAGATGTTTATTCTAAATAATTCTAATTTATAGAATAAGAATAAGTTATGAAATCAAGAATTTTCCTCGAACATGATATTCAAGTTATGATTATTTGAATAGAAGGTCATAAAATGAGTTTATCAATAACCTTATCCAACCTAAACATTTATATGGTCATTTATTTGAATTAGAACTCAATCTAATTAAATTCAATAAAATAAGATAACAAGTCAATTTAATTTTCTGTCACAATATATCAAAATAAATTTCAAATAAAAAATATTAATGCATATATAATATCATATTATATAAAATAATATTCATTAAATTACTTATTTGTATTATTAATAAATGATTGTTTAAAAATTATACTTTTTAAAAGAATAGAAAATATTAGATTGAGTTGAAATAATGCAAAGTATAAATTAAACTCGTTTTCAAAAATAACAAATTTAATTTCTTAAACCTAAACACATCAAAAGTGACTTTGGGTTAGGTCAATGGGTAGTAAAGCAAGTTGACCCACTCCAACATTTTTAACCTATTTTAAGTGAAATGAAGCTTGAAAGCATTGTGGGTTAACTCACTAACCAAACTAAGTTAAAAAATACAATTCATTATGGTTAAAGGTGGATTGATGAATTGACCAGCTAAAAAATAGAATGACTTGTTGGTGGAATGGGAAATAGTGGGTTGACAAGTTGAATTACTAAAACTTGCCAAAAAAAAGAAGAAAATAAAGAAGAAAAAAATTTGAAGTACTAAAAAAATACCAATTCATTTCTTTTTAACATACTACTTATTTTTGTATATATACATAGTATTTTTTTTTAATCATATAAAATATAAATTTATTTGAATATGTCTTCAATTATTGGTAGATTAGACAAGTTAATCTACCTTACTTTTAACCTATGGAGTTGATCAATAGAGGAGTAAAAATGAGTCTATCTTGATAGCCTAACATGATTAGACCAATAAATGGATTGGATTGGACTGTGAAAATTCAATCTGACCCAACCTAGGCTAACTCAAAATTTTATTGGCTCACAATGGGTGAGACCAACCAGTGGACCATATTTGTTTTTCTATTGTTAAAATTGATAAAAATAATAGATAATAAATATAATATACATGTGTTGTTAATATTCATTTTAAGACTAATATTCTATACAAACTAAGTTATGTTTTTAATTTCTATAACTTATTTATTGTTACAGTTTATATATTTTATTTTATTTTTATTATTATGTATTATATTTTGTTATTTTATGGTACGAATAACAATTTAAAATTTTAATTTTAGCTTACATTGATTAAAAAATTTTATTAACTTTTATATTAATTTTAATTTTATATTTTAAAAAATGAGTAGTCTATCATCCAGCACATTCGGCCTATGATCCGCTTAGAGTTGGAATAGAGTATGAAAAATTACATTATGATATCAAATTGGTTAAACTTGATCTAGGCTAAAAATTTGTTGACATATGATGGGCTAATCAAAATTGCCAGTTATATGAATAGGTTAGACAGAACAAATTGATTAGTTGAGCTACTTAACTCATTCTATATATTTTTTTAAGTTAAGCGAGTTTATCTGATAAATTTAACCTGTTTTATTATCCGTAAATATTAGTTTGATGAAATAAAATCGATCATAAAATTTTCATAAAGTAGGTCAAAGAATATTTTTAAGAAAATTGCATCTTCCTTTATTTGCTTCTTTGTTTATTAACATGATGCCAAAATTCTTAATTACTCCTCTCGTGTTTTCAAGTGCCTCCTATGATGATAATCTTAAAAATTCACAACTAGTGAGCTATCAGGTTTTGTTGTCATGTATGGAAATATTCTTTTAAAATAAAAAGTTTAAGAAATGAAAATTTGTACTGTAAGATTAAAATATGTCGCTGTCAATTTACTCGTACGGTTTAATAGCTCCTATTTTAGTTCAGTCAAGTTATCATAATGAAAATTAATATGCATCGATATAAGTACCATCACATTCAAGTATATGATTGTCAAGGCAATTTCAAATAAACTTTAATTAATCCAATGATTGAAGTAATTAGTGCCTGAAAAACATGGATATATAAATATCTTAATTTGTTGACGCATGACTCTTGGATTTGGATAACAGAGTATACTCATTTTAAATTGTATTTTGTCAATTTTTTTTTTTTTAGAATTGGTTCAAAGTGATTCGATTAGTTGGGATGGATTCGACTGACTGGAAGTGGTTCAGCTGGTCAGGTGGGACTCGACTGGCTAGGAATGACTCGGCTAGTAAGGAGGGACTCGGTTGATCGAGATGAACTTGACTTGCTGGGAGGGCTGAAGGCTGATTGGTACAAAACTCCCTAGTGCCAAGTGAAGCAATAAACACTTTACATTGGAGAATGAGGCAAGGTGAGCTTGACTAACCCATAAGTACTCGGCTTGCTGAGAGCGATTCAACTGGCTGGAATGGTTGAAGATCGACCGGTACACAACCCCTAAGTGTCAAGTGAAGCGATAAGCATTTTGAACTGAAGAACTAAATAGGATGGGTTTGATTGGCTAGGAGAGCTAGAGCTCAAACCTTAGGGGGTCTTAGATCGTCTCTTTTAAGGTCTTCGTTTATAAACCGTCCATGTACAAATAGCAATAACAAAAATGGATAGCAAAGTAGTGAATGCTAAATAAATAGTAATGTTAAACAATTCATGCTGATTTATGCCTTGGGGTCTTTGAATCACCTCTCTCAATGTCTTCATTTATGCTTGGGGGGGGATCTTTGGACTGCCTCTCTCAGGTCTTGGTACCCTGGGCAGTCATTGATCGATTGTCTCTTACAGGTATTGACGCCCTAGATAGTCACTGGTCGATTGCCTCTTATGGGTCTTTAAGTTTTATCCAAAGGGGTCATTGAGCGTTAGGTACCCTAGGCACTAACTGCCTATTACAGAACTTAGGTACCTTGGACACTGGTTGCCTCTTATGACTCTTAGGTGCCCTGGGCACCGGCTGTCTTTTATAGGTCTTAGGTATTGCCCAAAGGGGTCACTAATCAACCACCTCTTGCAGGTATTTAAGTGTAGTGTAAAGAGGCAAAATCCTTTTGATACCTCTACAAATTGTGAACTATGACCCTGTATATTTAAAATATGGAGCTTAGTTATAGTACAAACCTACATTTGGGAATTCTCCATGGCATTGTGAACATGTAAGAAGAGGATGGATGGGCTGTCTATCATTTTGACATGCACTAATCCTGGGCCCAGTAGTAAGTCTCCAAATTGAATAGAAATGTATTTTCTTGCTTTCAGATTTTCACATGAAGATTTGAAATCATCTAAAGAATTATGCCTCACTTTCCAATCCTTAAGGGCCTTTTTTGTGCTGTTAGATCAATGATATTGATACTATGCCGCTTACCACATATCGCTCACTCTTTTAATCCTTAAGCTCTGACATAATTGTATTGCTTTGATAAATTAGTGCTCTATTTTGAGCAATTAAGACTTCTAACTTAGATTTTAGGAAGTCAAGACTTATTAGCCATCTTGTATTTTCTTCCCTGCAAGTAAGTTCTCTACAAATATAAACATCCAATTCATATTCTATATCAAGATTCTTCTTGTGAAGCACATCAAGTTGCTTGCAAGTGGAATGAAGTTTCTTAACAAGCTCCTCTATATGATCCTCAGACTGAGCTCTAATAAAAGTCATAACAACATCTGCATCTATGAAAAATTCATGCATTTCAGATAACCAAGTTTCTAGACAACTAATAAAAGAAGATTCTTTTTTGAAAGTATATTTAAGTCATTTCTTAGATTTCTATACAAGATATGAAATTCTTGATTTTTCAATTTCTAAGTCTGTCACCATTTGCTTGAGATGGACAAGTTCTTGTCTGTTCAGACCAGAATCCTGTAGTTAGCATTGCTTCTCATTCAATTGTGTGGTAAGAACTAAAGTTCATGCAACTCATTATGAAGAGAATGCAAATTCTTCTTAAAAAAATCATGCTCCTATGAAATCTTGGCAGATTCTTTTGTTTTTTCCAATAAAGACAACTTCATATCTTTCTTTTCCTTTTTGATTGTTGCTTAGATCAGCTTACACATTTCAAGGTCACTAGATGAAGTATCTAGCTTTATTATTTTTTGAGCAAGGTCCTAATTTCTAGAATTAATTTGTTGTAGCTCAGCTTCCAAATGATCTAGACCAGACCAAAATTCTTTGTGATGCGGAGTATAATTCTTCAGATAACATCTCTTGCAAATCATGCTCAAACTTCTATTCCTTGAATAGAATATCTAATTCTGCAGCATTTAGAAATACTTGAGTCATATGTTTTTCATGCACTAAAATCTCTTTCTCTTCAATGAGTAGCAGGATTCTATGAAATGCACCATGTTGCAGCTCCTCTAGTCACAATAAGAGGTCTTCTAACTCTTCACATTTTGAACAGTTACCTATTATCCATGGGAATACAATCAAGATGCTAGTTGACCAAACGAGCATATACAAAGAAGTGACAAATGTGTTTTTCATTATTGATAAGTCAATAGATCTTTTAAACATATCCTTCAGACCCATGTCATTCTCCTCTGAGCGCAGCCTTGAAGTTGAATCCATAGTTACAATCGCAAACCAGAGTTCTAGAACATGAAGAAGAATCAAGTAAATAAACACAAGTTCAATAAAAATGGACAAATAATCCTTACTAAAACTTCTATCTTCTATCAGGTATGTTTGTCTCCATGATATAATCAAGTAGAATTATATCATATGCATAATCTTGTTCATAAAAAGGTAGAAGTGATATAATTTTCAGGGTCTCAACCATAGCTTCCTAGAACAAAATTTTAAAGTAAACCATGACAAAAAAAAAAGAAAGGAATCAAAGTGAGAAAGTTGAACATGATGAAGTTGATGTTTTTTACGGATGCAATGCATAGCAAATGCACAAATATGACTTTCCTCGAAATTTCTTGTTAAATATAAGGATTGGAAAGTAAAGAATCTTAAGTAGAGTTATATTAGACAAAGTGAAGAATCAGATAAAATCTGTTTTATGAGATTTTCATTTGTCTCATGCATAGAAAGAACTTGGCAAGAAAGTAGTTTGAGATCTTTTTGCAATTGACCAATAGTAATAGAATAATTCAAAGTGGCACATAACATTTTAATCATAACTTAAAACTCCATAGATCGTATTTTTTTATCTCAAGAGTAACACATCTTGGCAAAAATATTGACAACATTAAATCTATTATGTTTGTCAATTTGATGGTTATCATTTGTATTAAATAAAATGTTAAGTTTATTGTATGCTCCTGTATGACAAGGGATACATAAATATGTTATTTTTAGATATATAGTTATGGAGACTTATCTGACAAGGGAAACGAACCTCATTCAACATTCATGTCAGCTTCCTCCTCAAATCTACGATGTCGGAGAGAAAAAGTCACGCATTGGTTGACGACGGTCAGTGGTGCAGCTGCCAAGATCCATCGCCCCCAATGCTACTCCTTGTCAAGCTTTTACTTTTCGGAGCTGATATGTGCATGGTAGGGACAGATCTATGTGTGACGAAGTAGAGTTGCGTGTGGTAGGAATAGATTGTGTGTATCAGAGTAGATCTGTGTACAATGGAGCTTCGTTGACTCCGACAGCCGCTACTCGCCTGCTCCTAAGTGAAGTGGTCGTTGGGAATAACTTTCTCGAATGTTCACGCCTGCCCCCTAGATTGGGATCACATAGTGTACGTTAGATATAAGTATACATAATGTCCTCTTTCTATTACTCCATACTCTCTATTTATACACACTTTGGATTGTACTTTGTCGAACATTCTTTATGAAATCGACTAAGAGTGACTCGACTGGTCGGGATAGACTCGACTGATTGAGAATAAAGATTGAAAGTCGACATGTACATAACTCACTAAATATTTTATGCCATATTTCCTTTTAGGTTTAGTTCCATGACGTTTCAAGTTGAAACAAATTAGAATATAAAATCATAGAATTTCAGTTACGTTAAATAAAATTATAAATCTCAAATTTTCTTCTAGGAATGATGGGCAATAACAGGTCAGTGTGTTTGAATGCTTCCTTCAAGTTTGCTCTCTTTTGTTATATGCAAGAATGGAGTTTGAAGCAGAGCCAACGGCTTGACTTCACCATTTGGCTATCTGTCAAGATTTCCTCTCTTAGAATCAAAACAAAGCAAACATAAAAATTAAGAGAAAATAATTAGAAGCATAACCTAAATTTTTAGGTAAGAGTTCAAAATAGTCTCTCTCATGTATATATTATTAAGATAAATAGATTATTGATATTAAATTATTTTTTCTCTATATCATGACTATCTATTTATTTTAATAAGTGTAAAGGACTCCATATTTTGTACTATCTCTTACCCAAAAGAGGAATTACATAGTATTTTGGATGGTGTAAACATATTTCAACCATAACAGGCTCCCTCTAAGACTCACTCCATAGGACTTCACAATCTTCATCTGCTCCATTCCTTTGGCGCCTGCCTTGATGCATTTGGGAAGTAAAATAATTGCTTGTTTGTGAATTGACTTACGAAACTATTTTGAAATATCACGCCATGTTTTGGCCGGCGATATTTGCCAAGCCCACCTACCCTTGATTTTTTTTCGACCACATATATATAATATGATAAGGTTAAATTTGTCAACAAAACCTTTTTATCATACACAGATAATTAATCTAAAACTATACTTCTTAAACTAATCACTCGTTGATTAGCAATCAAACTATTTAGTCTTCACTCCACAATAATACTGTTTACCTAAAAAATAGGATAAATTATAATTTTAAGTTGTGATTTGTTCTAAATTGACTTTGTCCACATATATTATATATGAACTAATTAAATAACCATATGTTAATTAAAAAAAATCATTAAGCTTATCTTCTTGATCTTCCTAAATTCTCCTTATATAATTATACATAAAATGAAAAATGTATACCATATCAATCTATTTTTTTAGTTAAAATTTTAGGAAAAATATATTATTAGTATTATAAATGTAATTTAATTTAATTTTACTTATCCAATTTCCTTTATTAATTTTAATTCTCATAAATTTTAAAATATTCCCTTATGATAGTGTAACATGTCAGTTCATGGTTCTTAACGTAAGATGCCTAGATACACTGCATATTGCTACACGTATATTACTTTTATTTTTATAATCTTATGCAAATATTAATTGATCTAAATTTCAAATTTGCGAAAATCATTTGTTGATTCTTGTCCGGGTGTCTTTGCAAAACAAGAAATAAGTTAACAAAATTAGATCTCCCCAAGTTAATCATTTACTATACAAAAAATGGCGTGAAAGGAGGTCGCAAATTCACAACAGAACACGAACCATTACTTGATCACTGTTTCACAATATGGCACGAACCATTCACTTTATCAACATACACCAAATTCCTACACTTTCTGGATTTTACAAAGCTACCTTGCATTTCCTCCTTTGTTTCCCCCTTATACTAGTGTCACAAGTTTACAACCGTAAATTTTATTTTAATCTTTTAATAAACAACACCAGAATATCTCTTACATGTAGCATTACAGCTTCATACACTACTCCAACCTTAAAACATTTCACCCCCAGCTTCATATCCACCCTTCCGTTTAAAAAAATCACAGTCAGGTCAGAACTTGAAACCGAGAGGGGCGTAACGCTAAACGGAGAGAAGATTCTAGATAATAAAAAACTGATAGAGGCACGCGGATAACAAACCCGGAAGTGCAACCCGACCCGTTTTCATTCGAGCCGGAGCAGACGCCTTAGATCTCGCGTGGCGGAGTCATCAACAGTCGCCGAGGCTTGCTTCTTCGTCGAAAAAGACGGCAGAGGAAGCGCGCTCGGCGATGGAGACACCGCGAACGCCGATCCGGCGTAGACGTCGGTCTTTACGGCCGAATCGAGCGATTGGCCCCGCCGGAGAATCGTAACCTTCTCTAAAGCGAAGTCGTTGTTGCTCCTCTCCAACCTGGAATCATCGGTGCTAGACCTCTTCAACACCGGCTGGCCAGAACCCATGGCAACCCGTTTCCTCTGATCGGGTCGGGTAACCGGCTTCCGGCACGACCTCGAAGCCACGACATGGTTGTTATAATAATAATAATTACAGTAGTTACCGGAACTCCTCCGCCGGGAAAAGTCAGGCGGAGGAGCCCCAATCCGTTCTACGAAACAGTCCTGAGGACGCAAAATCTGAGTTCCCATGGTGCGTGGGGAGTAATATTGTAATTGTAATTATAATAATTACAAGAATTAAAAAAAAAAAAAATAGAGAATGGTTATACCTCCTGAGAAGTAGTTGAAAAGTAAGGAGGTTGTATGAGAGAAAAATGAAAGTAGGCTTAGGTGGACTAGGGCTGGGTGGAAGGATTGATATATAGCGAATGAGGAAGGAGACAAGGGTGGGTGGGTAAGTGGGTCGCACCGACCTTGCAATGACGCGTCACGACTCACGAGACAAAGGAAGACAGAGAGAGAATATGAAATGACAGATGAGATGAGAGAGGCTTCATGTCAAGACCGCCTCCTCTGACTCCACAACGGACAGGTGTTGCCTTGCCTCACCACACTACGTCTTCCTTTATTTCTTCATTCTTTTTTTTAACGGCGACTGTTACTCTTTCCTTCCCAACCACCTTATTTCTTTGCTTCGGGAGCTACCTCCATGCTCCACTTTAGCTACGGTAACGGCATCACGTTAGTTGTCCTCTTCCACGCAAATTATTATTTGTGTGGACCCACGTGAGATGTTGCTTATTAATAATACAAATAATTTGCCTTTTCTTTTCTTTTTCCCGTACTCTATTATTCACCAATTTATTTAGTACAATGTAAAAGTCTAGCGAAAAAGAAAAAAAAAAAAAACTGGACCTGGTACCAAAAAGAAAGCTACTTTGGCTTAATAATGAAAGAAGGAAAATGACACATGCGGAATAGCAAATTGTCAGGTGGCAGTCAACAATTCAAAGTTAAAACCAGGTCACGGATTTTCAAATCAACTTTTCTTTTGTATACAAAATATTAGTTTTATTTTAGTTAAAAAACTTGTTTTCTAGATAAAAAGGATATTTCGGTGAGTTTTCGTTAATCAGTTTTTTACCAGCAATATTTTGAATAAATCCACTTAGCTGTTAAACATATTACGAAACCTGACAATTTACCCAAAAAAAATATTACGAAACATGACTGTTTATTTAAACTAACACGAGATTATTTATTGATTTTTAAATTTTTCAGTGACTTCATATTATATATATATACGATTGAATTTAATGCCTATTTAATAAATACTCAGAATAATTTTTTAGCGTAAGATATTTTTTAATATAAATTAATTAATTTAAATAGATATCGTAATTACATTAAAAAAAACTAAAAATTAACTCTATTGAACTTTAGAAAAGAAGTGCATAAGTAAGTTATGGCGTTCCCTTGTGTTCCTTTTTTGAAAGCAACTTGACCTGAGTGATAATGGGGGAAATCCCAATTATAGTGACTAAGAGAGCACTAATAGTTATTATTTTCATTTCCCAGTTGTCCCTCTCCTCGAAAGATAAAGATGGAAAGTTGCAAGTTGGCTGGTCCCCTGCGGGACGCAAAATGGTTAATTTGGGTAATTAATTATTTCGGAGAGCCTATAATAATTGAAAGCAGAACAATCCACCAAATATAATTCATATAAAATGGAAAATATATAAATAATATAGGCAATGATTTTGTAGAGCACATGGCCTTGTTCTTTCCAAATACCGAACATTGAATATTTCCCCTATCCAGCTTTTCAAGAGCATATGAAGTTGCCTGTTTCTTGGTCACACGCTCACACCCGTTTGTTCTTTAACTTAAGACATACTCTACCACCATATTTGCCAATCACTTATTATAATCAACAAAATCAAAGGCAATCTTACTTTTCCAGGGATAAGAACCAAAATGGCCATGCAATATAAAAAGAAGGCTTGAGGGGGACATTTACCCTCACTTTGGTCTATGTTATCTTTCTACGTTCAGGAAATTAGTTGAGAATTAAAAAATTAAATTTTAAATGATATTTATTGATTATTTTTATTAATTTGTAGAACTAAAAGTATTTAATAAAATAATTATATGAATATGTATTATCGGAGTAAAAAAATTAAACGATGAAATAATTATAGATATATTTAATATCACTTTTAAAATAATTATTATTAAAATTAATAAATTTACCATATATTATAGTTTTTTATTAGATGATCATGCAATTTTTTATAAAATTAATTATTAAACTAATTAATAATTATAAAGTAATATAAAAAATTATATAATTTTGTATTTTTATTTGGTAGACAAAATAAATTATTTTTTCACATGTTAAACCCCCGGTCTAAGGTTATTGAATTCCAGAAATGACCTATACTATGAGCATTCAAAGAAAAATGGTTGGTCTTCCTAAGTCTCCTATCTTGGTACGGGGCATTTACTCATAAGCTCTAAGTGTTAATGAATATTTATGTGGAAGAACAACTATTAAGCAATTAACTGTTCAGTAAATAATTTGAAACCTTATTCAATACTCTTAAATGGCTGCACTAATCAATACGCTGAATATCGAATGGATATAACCTAACTCTTGTTGGTCAGATGAGATATCAAATCACTGATTACAGTGTTAAATAGAAAATGCAGGATAATACCTCAGATACGTGCGTTGCACGATGTCTATATACTATTTACTGGTTCATATTGCTCACATCGAAAGGCTGACGGCAATTAATCTATTATAATATAATAATTCATTAAGATGTAAGCTGGGGAAAATGTTCCCGTAGCAATGGAATGCTCCACTTTTTTTTTTTTCTGCTTCTACAGTTGACGCGTGTTCTTTTTGAAATGCTCGACGAAACCAAAGCACAAAAACGTCTTTTACGATCAATCTCAATTAACTTATAATTTATTTAACTAACTTATAAATTTATTTGATTAAAAAATATTTAATAAAAATTTTATCATATTAATATACAACATTTTTATAAATCATAAATTTCGAAAAATTTAATATTAACGTGAACAATCAATTTTTATACTAATTTGATAATCATTATAATTTATAATAAATTATTGTAAAACACATGATAAGAATAAATATTTATTAATAGAACAATAAATATAATAAAAAAGACTTAAAAAAGATTATGATGATGAAAACAATAATATCCATTTAAAGAAACTATAAAAAAGGTAAAAGGAAAATTTAAATATATCTTTTGTGAGAAAAATATATTAAAATAAGAAGAGACTCACTTAATCATTAGAACGTGTTTTACATGTATTATTCACTCTCTATTATAGTAAGAGTGGAAAATATTTGTAAGAAAAAATAGGGTCACAAGAAAAGAAGCATTGTATGTGGGGAGTAAAACAAAAATAACCAACTAAAAACAAATAGAGTTCTAAAAAAATAGACTGACAATAAGCCTGTACAAGAAATTAAAGAAAATTCTAAAAAATAGATTAACATTTTAAAGTTTATTCAAAAAAATTAAAATACTAAAAAATAGATCGACATTTTAAAGTTTATATGAGAAATTAAAAATTTTAAAATATAAATCAACATTTCGATATCTATACGAGAAAATTAAATATTCTCAAAAATAAACTAATATCTTGAGATCTATATGAAAAAATTGAAAATTCTCAAAAATAAATTGACAATAAGTATATAAAAAAAAATTAAAAATTTTCAATAGTAAATTGACATCTTGATATCTATAAAAAAAATTACATATTATCAATAATAGATCGATATTTTAATATCGATACAAAAAAGTTAAAGATCTTAAAAAAAAAAAAAAAGGACAATAACAAACCTATACGAGAAATTAAAAATTATCAAAAAATTGATAAATATATGAGAAAATTGAAATTTCTAAAACAAAATACGCTTAATTGGATAAATCCAGTTATGTTTGTAGAATTCCAACGGATGTAGAGATTTTTCCTTGAATTGAACATGTTCGAAGGTCAAGTCAAAGCAAATACATAATCAAATCAACATTATTATTACTATAATGTTATCAATTGCGTGTTTATTAAACAAATAAATGAGTAGACCTAATTCAGTGGACCGGTTCGTTTCAATAATTTTCCACCAGAAAAGTAAGTAAAAAGAAAAAGGAAACGGTGGGAACAAATCTAGCATGCTTTTGTCTCGTGTCTACTTTTTCTTTAATTAAAAAAAAATCAGATACCCTGAATAGAGCTCATATACTTTGGGTTCATATCACCAACCCCCGTCCAAAACAAATCTTTGGGAAGGAGTAGTGGAAACATCCTCCCAGACAAAAAATCACATTTTAAAAATGTTAGAGAAATAAATAATCATGGGTCTAGTTGAAGAATCATGGAAGTTACTTACATAAATACTTTCATAAAGAAGCTGGCTGAAGACCCGGACTAATTAAAAAAGAGAGACTTAAGAGTCTTGGCCATCCAGTTTTATGAGAAACTTCAACTGACCTGTTCAACCAACCCAAAAACACGTTTATTTTCAAATTTTAATTAAAATATGTTTATTAATAATACTTAAATATTATTTTATTTTATTTTTCTTTGCCACAAGTATGTTCACAAGACAATCTTGTTGGAACTTATCAACTTAGGCACTAATATGAGTGGTCATCAATTGCGTTGTCTATGAATAACAACTAGCGAAAAAAATCCTTTGTCCCGTTAGACCTATAACACAAGGCTTAAAGCATGACCACTGACAAAGAAGCCGATGTGACAAAATTTTCAAATTATCCTTGTGTCTTGAATATCTTGTTAGCAGCCTTTAGCATCTCTTTAATTTTGCCTTTCTTCTTGAGTATTTCTTTGACTCCACCTTGCATCCTCAACATCTCTTCAGTTCGACCTTGTATCTTGAACCTATGGTACCTTGAACCTATGCAACCTCGAATTGATATTCTCTCTCGCTTTGAGATTACGTAACCACAAAGCCTTTATTGAAGACTCAACTGTTTGAAATATTTTTCTACATTTAATTCTTCATTTTTTTATTGTCGTTATATTAGATCACCAAAGCTTAAAAGGATGTATAAATATCTGGATCTATTTACTGTTGGTAAGAGATTGCAGCGGAATCTTCAATAATTGTAAGTCATTTGTTTATGGTCTTCCTCATCCAAACCATTTTAGTTCCTTCTACGACCTTCGTTTTTCTCTTCAGATGGGGACAACAAAGAATATACTATTGATTTGGTGTATTGGAGACCATAATATTTCCTGATATGTTAGCCTACATATAGGGTTTTCATTATCCCCTAACGGGTCAACTTGGGTATTTATTCATTAAGTCCATATTAAGTCATTTTAGGAACTTCATTTGACTATTTAAGTTGGATCACTTTAAGATTATAATCACTTTAAATAAATAGCTAATATAATTGTATGTTGAAATATAATGCCCAAAAAGATTAAAAGAAATTATAAATTTATAACAATCTCCCACTTGGGTTTTATATTTTCTTGAAACAATTATATTACAAAATTCTTTAGGCGCGTTTGCATGTTATTTATCTTTAGACTTCCTCTTAATACAATATGGTTCATATTGTACATTAACAATGAAACCATTGCAACTTTCATCACAATTAAGCATGATTAAATCACGATGATCACCATACTAATATACTCAATGACATAGATCAAATATGAATAAGTGGCATGGAAATTACATGCAATGTGATCTCAAACATGTTTATTTCCAATTGATCCTTATTTTCAATCTTTAGTAGAAATCAATCAAAATTCTTTGAATGTAACATAATTATTACATACAAGAAAACACAAGTGAGTTCAAAAAGTAAACATAAACCATCAACTTTATTTCTGCAAAAAATAAAGAACAACAAAATTGTTCAAATTGAAACATAAAACATATAGACTCCCACTGAACGAAAGTATTCTAAGGAATAACACTCATATAAGCAGTGTGCTCATGAAAGACCTTAGGTATTAGTCCTTTAGTCAATGAATCAGCTAGCTTAAAACTTGTTCTTATATGTTTTATGAAAATCTATTTATTTTGAACTCTTTCTTTAACAACCAGAAACTTGATGTCGATGAACTTTGACTTTGTAGAACTCCTATTGTTGTTGGAGTAAAGGACTGCCAAATTATTGTCATAGTATATTTTCAATGACCTTTCAATGCCATTGACAACCCGTAAACTAGTGACAAAGTTTCGCAACCATATCCCATGGTTGGATGTCTCGAAGCAATCCACAAACTTTGCAGTCATGGTTAAAGGGGCTATAAGAATCTATTTAACAAACTTTCAAGAGATAGCTCCTCCAACCAACATGTAGTTGTATCTAGATGTAGAGCATTTGCTGTTTTGACATCCTGCAAAATTGGAGTCAGAGTACTCGATGATCTCCAAACCTTCAAACTTTCGATAAGTGAGCATGTATCCTTTTATTCTCCTTTAGTAACGCATCACGCGTTTAACTACCTTTTAATGCTGCATTCTAGGATCACTCAAATATCTGCTCAAAACTCCCACCACAAAAGCAATGTCAGGATGAATACAAATTTGAGCGTATATTAGACTTCCCACTACTGAGACATAGGGAATCTTTCATATCTCATTTCTTTCAAGGTCATTGTTGGGGCACTGCTTGAGACTACATTTGTCTCCCTTGGCTATTTGAGTGTCTCCCGGTTTACTATCTTTCATGTCAAATCTTTCTAAGGCGTTGCTGATATAGTTCTCTTGTGACAACCTTAGGATACCTTGAGAATGATCTCTTAGTATCTAAATGCCTAATACAAAAGAAGCTTCCCCAAGATATTTAATTTTGAAATTCTTCATTAGAAATCTCATGGTTTCATGCAACAAGCTTGTATCACTACTAGCAAGTAGTATATCATCGACATATAATACCAAAAATATGTATTTACTCCCACTGAACTTGTGATATACACAATCATCAACTACATTTGCCTCGAAACCATATGAGGTAATGACTTGATGGAATTTGTGATACCATTGACGGGAAGCCTATTCGAGGCCATAGATGGATTTCTTTAGTTTGCATACCATAGACTTAGATTCATTTGAAACAAAGTTTTTAGGTTGCACCATATAAATCGTTTCGTCAATGTCACCATTTAGAAACACAATTTTAACATCCATCTGATGTAGCTCTAAATCAAAATGACCTACTAATGTCATTATGGTTCTAAAAGAATCCTTTAAAGATATTGAAGAAGAGGTTTCTTTGTAGTCAATGTCTTCCTTTTGAGTAAAGCCTTTAGCAACTAGACGAGTCTTATATCTATCGATATTACCTTTAGAATACTTTTTGGTTTTAAATATCCATTTGCAACCAATAGTTTTCACATCCTCAGGTAATTCGACAAGATCCCAAATGTCATTGTCTTGCATAGATTTCAACTCATCTTTCATGGCATCAATCCATTTTTTAGAGTTCGAACTTTGTATGGCTTGACAAAAGTTTATTGGATCATCTTCTGTTAAACCAATGTCATCCTCATGTTCTTGGAGAAAAACATTATAGTCATATGGAATTGCATGTCTCCTCTCTCTGATGGATCTCCTTAATGACACTTCTTGAAGTTGTTGAGGTTGCTCTTTAGGTGTTTGAGGAAGAACCCCATCATAGTCTTGTTTTGAAACAATGTCAGGAACAATAGTTTGAACATTGTCTTCTATTATTGGTGTTGTTTTTTTAACAGTAATAGGCATAAGGACTTGACTAATGTCATTAACAAATTCTTCCTCAAAGATAATATTCCTTATGTTCTTTTCCTTCTTAAACTCAACTTTCTCAAGAATTCTCGTATTTCCTATTTCAAAAAATGATCTTGAAGTAGAATCATAAAACTTATAGCTTCGAGAGCACTCAGCATAGCCAACAAAGTAACAACTAATCGTTTCTTTCATGTGGCTTATAAGGTCGTGCTTCAGCTGGACAATCCCAAATGTGCAAATGTTTAATAGTCGGCTTTTTTCCAGTCCAAAGTTCATAAGGAGTTTTGTTAATTACGTTAGTTGGAACCCTATTAAGGATGTAAATCGCAGTCTTTAAAGCTTCTCCCAGAGTGACTCTAGTAAAGAAGAATGACTAATCATACTTCTCACTATATCCTTAAGAGTCTGGTTTCGTCATTCTACCACACCATTCATGCTAAGTTTTCTTGGCATGGTGTATTGCGGAACAATTCCTTTTTTTTGAGAAGAAGCGCAAAAGACCTTAGATGTTGTTATCTTGATCCATCATATCTATCATAGTATTCATCACCACTATCAGATTTGATGACTTTAATTTTCTTTTCAAGTTGAAGTTCAACTTCAGTTTTGAAATACTTGAAAACGTCTAAGGATTGGGACTTATCTTGTATCAAATATAGGTAATCGTACCTAGAGTAATCGTTTATGAACGTAATAAAGTAATGTTGTCCATTCCATGAAGTTGTAGGGAAAAGACCACAAATATCTATATGTATTAGTTCTAAGACATCCTTAGCTAATTTTCTTATGTTTGTTCATTTTTCCTTGATGCACTTAACATAAACTTTAAAATTTGATAAGTCCAAGGGTTTAAAAATTTCATTTGATACAAGTCTTTGAATTCTCTATTTAGAGATATGACCTAAATGTTTGTGCCATAAGATGGTTAAATTTTCAATTAATTTTTGTTTTGTATCTCGTGAACCTAAATATCTACTCACTAAGCTCGTATTAAGTCCTTTTAGAAAGTCTATTTATTACTTAAGTTAGATATTTTATGATTATAATCACCTTAAATAAATAATTAATATATAATTAGAAAGTCTATTTATTACTTAAGTTAGATATTTTATGATTATAATCACCTTAAATAAATAATTAATATAATTATATATTAAAATATAATGTCCAAAATTTAAAATAAATTACAAATTTGTAACACCAACTTCGCCAAACCAGTTTAGTAATAAGTAGTTTAGTAATAAGTTGATTTCTTGCTTCAACACAAGTCACCGATTTTAAAGATAACTGTTTTGGACTTATTTTGGGTCTTCCATCGAACCCAAAGCTTGCAATAATCACTTAATGGTTTTTCCTGCCACTTTAATCAATATATAAGATATTTTATCTTTTTATTTACTCATACACTTATGAACTTAAGTATCAGTATGCAGATTTTACAAGTTTCGTTGCCCATCAACCATATCGCACATCACTATGTTAGAAGGTTTCAAAATTCTCGTGAGCAACATTTATTTTACAATTATAAAATATATATATTTTTTAGAACCAAGCAAAAATATATTGACCTAAAAAAAAAAAAAAAAGGAAAACATTGATCACTTTATAAACTTTCTTAGGATACGTACGTAACCAATCGTACCAATTGTGAGCCGAGCTTGGTTAAAGTGACTTGAATCTTTAATGAGATATATTTAGTTGGAAATCAATGAGTTTATCATTAAAACAAACAAATAATTAAGTCCATATGTAGGTGTATATATATTGAGCGTTAATGAGTTGGGTTAAGAAGATTTTATTTGAGTTAACCAAATTTTGGGCTGTTATGCATTTAATATTCGCTTGCTTTACAAAACACAAACCCGGCCATTTGATGGTCTGGCCATGTTCAAATTAAAACTCACAGACAGAAAGCCTGCATAGCTTGTGGCCCATCCTAGTTTTTTTTTTTTTTTTTATATATAGATATGGCATCTTAGGTGTATCCAACAGTCTGGACACAATAGGAATTAGCAACCATTAGATCTATTTGTGGGTATAGCTAGCTGTTCCCCAAAGCACAAAGTTGCAATCGTGTTTCCTGCTGATTATCACGCCATTTTGAAGCAGTATACGTGTACCTCAAAAAAGCCACCAACGACTTCCATTTCTTTAGTGTAAATTAGTGTTTTTTTAATATTTTTCTGTAAAAATAATTCGAAATAATTTTACAGGAAACCTCTGATTTTTACTTCATACCATCGAATTTGTTACAATAACGTTAACTGTGTTTACGGTGTCGCACACCAACAATAATATCACATCATGTTAAAGTTGAAATTAAAAAAAATATATAGAGAATAAAAATATCAGGAATTAATAAAAAAAAACTACAAATGATATATTTGTAAGAACAAGAACAAACAAATATTTAAGTTTTAAATATAATATATAAATTTAATTTAAAATTAATATAAAATAAATTTCTTAAATAAAAAATTATTTTTAATAATAATGTATCCTCTAATTAATTTTTTTTACAATTTTTTTACACAACAATGTAAAATTACTCATACATTGTATAATATTCCACGCTATGTCACTCATTACATTTATCTTTTTTTTTTCTTTCTAACACTTATTAGGGAAAGAAAAAAAATACATACATACAATCTTAATAGAAATCCAGAAATGAATCACCAATTCTTTTTTTATTCTCACTCAATATTATCACATACTCACTTTTTTTCCACTTACATATTTCTTTTATCACCATTTATTCATGATATAGCTTCCACAAGCATGACACATGCTTCTATCTTTTTTCTCTTTCATAATATTTTCTCAATTTCTCCATGTCACAGCTACAACTGTTATTCACTTTGCACTTATACTAGCGTGATGCACCCACCAGCCACCATCACCACCAGTAGAGGTGCTACCACCAACGGGTCCATCGTGCAAACCAGTTCTTCTTCTCTTCTTTGCAACAACGAATCACCCTTTGCTGCAATAACCAAATACAAAACTTGAAGAATATGTGAATCTAGCTACCTTTGGCAGGATGTTTATGGAAGAAGAAAATGTTACTTCATGAACTTACCTCCTCTTGGATCCAAAAGCTACCAAAAATATATTCAAAAGAAACTCACCTTTATTTTGTTGATGTATGTTAAGAAGAAGTGTCAAACTTGATGGTGAACGATAAAATTAAATTTGACCTGTTTTAAACTTAATTTTATTAGCTCCTATAGGTTCCCCCAAAATAAATATACGGAGAAGATATTTGTTTGGGGACAAAAAAATTATCCAGATAAGGTATAAGAGTATCATTTATATATTACGCTGACAGTACTGGAGACGAGCTAGCTAGCTAGGGTGACGATGGTGGTGGCAGCCTAGCACATTTGAAATCGTTTCGGGTGGTGATAAGAACAGATGACACCAAACCTAACGGTGTGGACATGGGTAAATTGTATTTCTTGGCAACATAACCCATTTTCTTTTATCAACACTTTCCACTGGGTTGCAAAGTATAATGCGATCAAGAAGATGAGCATGTCATGGTGCCACCCACGGCCACCATTAGTCTTATTAAGATTAAGATAAAGCATCAGAAGCACCAACCACACCAGAAAATACAAGTTACCCCATGCCCACATAGTTAGGACAACATGTAAACTGCTACAGAGAAATTAAACTAGCTGCTTGTTGATATATGCCTAGTTAAGGAATGCTACTTCAACATATATAGACTACTCAATATGTTTTGCTTTCATTCTAGTATAGGTGAAATTATAGGAAAATTCAATTAGTAGTACACATGTACTACAATGGCTAGATAGAAAGAGTACCATAGTACAAAACTATTTGTGTAAAATAAAAAAACTCACTTATTTTAAGCGACTAGAAACATGCTCTTAATGATGACGTTGATTTTGCTGCAAATTTAGATAAGGCCTTGCTTCCTATTGCCAATAACTAGTTTTATTACCCATGAACCATAATATAAAAAATTGATCGAATTATATATATATATATATATTAATAAGAAAATAAATTAAAATTAGTATTAAAGATAATTTGACGTTAAATTGTAAACATCAACGCTGAAAATGATATAGAAATGTCTTGTTTTGTGTATTTTTTATAAATGAAATAAATAAATTTGAAGTATAAATTATAATAAAATATAATTTTTATAATAATTCATATGCTAATTTATTTTTTGCAAAATGTTTATGGACCCAAATTGTGGGTTGGTTAACTTTAAAAATAAAAGTATATAATTTAAAATGTTTTTTTAATAACGAACTTGATATGGTGATTAAATTTTATTAAGCGGAGTGTGTTTAGTTTTCTATTTGAGATCCGCATTTAGTATAAAAATAATTATTAATACATTATATGATCATTAAATTTATAAAATAATTTTGTAATGATTTTTTTAATTTATATTATTTATATTTTTATTTATTACTCGAATATTTTATATATAAAGAAAGATTAATATCATGTTATTTTATAAATATGAATCCATGGTGAAAAGTTTAGGTAATATTTATATATTTTTATATTCTAATCTGGTTATTGTTGTTGTATTTTTTTTACTATAAAAAACAAGTTACTTCATAAATATGTATCCAAAAAATGTTACTTCATAGATAAATTTTAGTAAAAAATATTTCAATAATTTTTTATATATAATTATATGACTTTTAAAAAGTCTTATTAGTTGGATCAATTTTATAAGTTTTTATAATTTTTTAAAATGACTTGATACTTTATTAAATTATTTTTAATTTAAAGTATAATATATTTTTAAAAGGAATATTATTTTAAAATAACAATTAAATAATTTCTTTGTAATAAGCAAAAAAGTGCATTATCTTTTTTATTTCTTCAGTGAAATAGTTTTAAATTAGCAAGCAAATCATACCTAATTGATTATAAAATAATTTAATCGATTATGATAATATAAAATACAAATTTATTATTAAAATCTGATAATGAATTATAAAAATTTAAAATTTTAAAATTTTATATTAATAATTGATTATTTATTATTTTTTTAAAAATAATTATTTTAATTAAATAAATAAATTTAATTTTTTAATTTTTAAATTGAATATTTTATATAATATAATCAATTATTTGATTTTTTAATCTATTAAAGAAATTATATATATATATATATATATATATATTATGAAACAACTTTACAATATTATTATTTTTTATTTCTTTTACTAAATAATTAATTTTTTATTTCATATATGCATTTTTTTACTATTTTTCTATTCCACTATATTTCAATTATCTTTATCAACCAGACCTTTTGTTTTTGTCGGAAGGGACAGTAGAACCAACAGATCACTAATATCCTTTGTCTCTTGTTGGAATCCTATCCATCCTTCAAACCTTATAAGCCATACATATTATATTTGACATGAAATTAAAAAATAGAAAGAAATTCATTATTGAAGAGACTAGAGAGAGGGGGAGGGCAGAGTAAAAAAGTATTTAGAACCCTCGATACATGTGAGGAGCCAACACCACCTACCAAATCAAGAACTCAGTCAGCAAAACATAAATTAAACAAAAAGAACTGAAACGAAGAAAACAAAAAGAAAAGTAATTAAGTATCTTACTATTTATTATTAAAAACAGAAAGAGGAGGTAACTCGCTATGGCGGCGGAATCGGGTGGTAGTACCAACTTCGATCTTCCCGAGGAGGTGGTGCAAGTGCTACCGTCGGATCCCTTCCAGCAGCTCGACGTGGCTCGCAAGATCACTTCCATTGCTCTTTCGACACGTGTCAACTCCCTTGAATCACAATTGTCCACGCTTCGCGCCCAGATCGCCGACAAAGATAACCTCATCGCCGACCTTCAATCTCAGGTCGACTCACTCGACGCCTCTCTCTCTGACACCGCCGACAAACTCGTCCGTGCCGAACAGGATAAGGTTCCAACAAACTTTCTCTCTATCTGTCTCTCTCTCTCTCTTATTAATTTGTTTTGGTTATTGAGATTATAGGAGAGCTTGCTCAAGGAGAATGTTTCGCTTTCCAACACCGTCAAAAAGCTCAATCGAGATGTCTCCAAGGTGCATTTTGATGGAATTTATTTTTTGTAAATGCTGAGTAAGGTTTTAGATTTTTAGGATTATGGTTTTAATGAGTTGATTGTGGGTGACTTTTGGACTTATGAGCACTTGGTGTAAATATATCCATGCAGTTAGAGGTTTTCAGAAAGATGCTTATGCAATCACTTCAGGAGGATGATGATAATTCTGTAAGTTCTGTGTTGCTTAACTTCTTACTTTCAATTTGATGAGGAGAGTTCGGTATTCTGTGTGTGAGTATCATGGACTAATTTGACCTATTCAATGCGTTCATCATATCCTACTTAATTACACTCGTTATCAATTTATCGTGTATAAATTGTTTATGATAGTACTACTACCTTATGCTTATGGAACATTTGGCTTTTGCTGATGTTTGGCACAGGGAGGAGCTGCAGACATTGTTGCTAAAATACAGAGTCAATCAAGTTTGACTTCCACGTCGCAGTTTGGAGGTACTTTCAACTTGTATGCTATCCACCTCTACAAAATTGCATTTCTGTTGATTCTTGCTGCCCTATGTAAATATTTTCTTATGGCCGTTTATTTAAATTATTTTATTCATGCAATGAGTTTGAGTGCTGAGTTTTACTTCTATTTGGCAGTATAGACTTATTGGCAATATAGTAACTTCAAATTCTTATCAGCAATATAGCAACTTCAAATTCTTATCATCAGCTCATTTCCTTGTTGTAAGGACTATATAAAGAAATTGGCATGCACTTCAGCAAACTGCCGCCCAAAGACTTTGAAATATGGTTTAAGACATATATAAGACTTTTATCCTTTGAATATGAAACCAATATCTTATCATTTGGATGCCTGCACTGGCATATATTGTGTTTACAGTGGTTTAAACTCTTAATAATGGCAATGGTTATCTATAAACTGTTACATTTGGATCCTCTCCTTTTCCTTGGTGGCCGTCACAGTGCAGTGTTTTGAGAGAAAACAGTACAACTTTCCCTGTACAGTGATCCAATATTTCCTAATCAGGGGGTCACAATCTTGCATGGGAGTTGTTTGTGTCTATCTCTATTTGGACAATACATCGTCGTGCTTCTAAAGAAAATGAGAGGATCAATAAGTGAAAATAGCTTATCGTGTGTTGAAGCTCTTAGGCCCGTTTGTCTGGTTCTGTCATTAACGTTAGTTGACAATCCAATGCATAAACTGTAAATAAACCAATTTAATGTTTTAATCAATCTGACCTTAATAAATTGCTTAAATTAGAGAGAAAACTAATAAAAACAATTCGGGTTCTATTTGGGAGAGGGGAGAGAGAGAGCAATAGGGTCATAGCGAGATGAATGGAAGGAAACCTTTCTATTCTTGGTATGCTTTGTCGCTTTCACCTTTCGTAGCCCTCCCCGTCCTGCTTTTGCAGAGAGATCCTCGAGATCCTCACAGTTGAGGTCCTTCAGCTGCACTTTTCTCATTTCCTGTTTTGGGAAATTCTCGTTTTGTTGCAGATAATGATGCTTCAATGCCACCATCTATATCTTCTTCAACAGGAAATTCTTTTGCCGAGGATCATGAATCTGATGGTAAGTACTACATTTATGAGGGAAAGGATATACATAAACTTCATTTTGCATTAACAAATCTGTTTTGATATTGCTGAAATAATGAACAACTAAAAGTTTGCACGTGTATCCTTACCCTATATTCTTTTCTATTCCATTATTGCAGCCATAAGACCTAGAGTACCACAGAGTCTCCTCTTAGCATCTCAAAATTCCACCCCTCGGATTACTCCCCCTGGTTCCCCTCCCAGTCTGTCTGCATCAGTATCACCTACGAGAACATCTAAACCTGTATCTCCAAGGCGACATTCAATTTCCTTTTCAACCTCAAGAGGGACGTATGATGATAAGTCTTCAGTGTTTTCCTCAATGTCTTTAAGTCACGGTTCAATATCAACCTCTGACCCAGGAACAGGATCACAAACTGGTAAGTTCTTCCAACCCTGCTGCCATTGCGTTTGTGCAAATACATTGTATTTAGAAATGTTTTCATTAGGTCCCTCTGTGTAGGAATATTTTCTTGGATAATGCATGCATATGATGAGATGCTTAATTAATATTTTCCAACGTTGCTGCCATATAAAGAATGTTTCCAGATAACTGCTTTTTCCCTCATTGTATATTTTCTTACTGGGTGTTATAGGACGAACACGGGTGGATGGAAAGGAGTTCTTTCGCCAAGTCAGGTGAGGGGTCTTTGAAACATTGAAAATTATGGAACCTGGTTCAGAAACTTGAAGTTCTACTGAATAATGGCAAACCGGTAGATTTAGTTTGAGAAAGTAGTTTCCATAATTTAGTAACACCATGCATGCTGTAGTTTCCATAATTTAGAAGGAATTATGCACCCACCAATTGTGAGTAGTAATTTCACTATCAACCAATTTGCAATTAACTTGACTTACGAAGTGGATCCAACTTGTTTAGCTCCTCCAATCAAAATAATCTCATTTTTCACATACCATTACAAAATTTTTGAATTATCCACGCTACACTGAATGATTCATCATTTTGTCAAATTAAATCAATTATGTAATTATAGTCTAACAGCACGTGATTCTGCTATAGAAAAAATGTTAACTTTTGGGCTAAATAGTTGGGTCCTCTATTTTATATCATGTTTGTTGTTATTAGGAACCGTTTGTCTTACGAGCAGTTTGGTGCATTCTTGGCAAATGTTAAAGAACTGAATTCCCATAAGCAAACAAGAGAGGTAATTTCTCCTGCCTTGTCTCCTCTCTCACGTGCTTCCCCCACACAATCTTTTCAGTTAATTGATACCTATCTGTGTGCGCGTAAATTACAGGAGACGCTACGGAAAGCTGATGAAATTTTTGGGCCTGAAAATAAGGACCTGTATACTATATTTGAGGGATTGATTAATCGCAATGTCCATTGACATTGTGCCTTGGGGAAATTTTATCCCTAATGGATACTATTGTCTCCTTATTTATAGCAACTCCTTTTTTCTCCCCAGTATATCATATTATGTCGTTAATTATTGTCTAATAAAATATATATTTTTTGAACATGAAGGCCTGTAAATTTAATTTGACGAATGGCATTCTTGGTTGGACAAACAAGGTTGCCGTTGGTTTCCATGTAATAGGGATGGGATGGGATGCATACTATCGTCCTTTCCTGGAAATGATTCTTGCACAGATCCTATCTTCCCAAATTTCTCATTGCCTTTCATGAAGTCATTCAATAACACCTCTTTTTTTAATGATCAGGGATGATTTTACCTTAGGATAATGTATGACGGGTTTGTGAAAAAAAGTCTAGATATATCAATTAAGAGTGAAAATGAGGTGGACTAAATTAGATTAAACTTTACAAGAGTTCAGTTTCACCTATTTTTCCAAATGTAAGGTTTGAATTTGACGTATTTACATTATTCGACTTTTTTTAAGGTTTAGTTTTGTCTTTTTAAAAGTTTGATTTTAACTTGAAGTGCTTAATAGTAAGTTTTCTAAAATAAGTTAAAAAATTATCTATAAGGTAATGAACCTAAACTTATATGTAGGTCAATAACTTAATTTTTTAAAGTAGTATAAATTTTTTAAAGTAGTATATAATTATGTAATAATACTTATATTATTATAGGCCAACATAATATTATTATTATTTAAATAATGACTTAAAGTATACTTTTTAATTAAATAATTTTTTAACAAAGTATTGATTTAATTTATTTAGGAAACAAGTCTTATTTTTTGGTACATAAATAAGTTTGATTTAAACTTAATATAAATATAAACTAGATAATAAAATCTTAACAAATTATCTAATTTACTTTTGCTTCTAACAATGATGCAACTTCTTGGGGGTAGATAAGGTCAATTATCTCTTAAAGAGCAATGATACCAAAAATAAGGTGAATTAGAGCGGAATTAAGAAAGATAAAAAGAAAAAAATAAACGTGATAAGTAATAAGATGAAAAAAGAAAAGAAAATAGAAGAAAATGAAGTGAAAGTTTAATGAAAGAAACAATATTTATATGCTAAGTATTATTTATTTAATTAAAATCTAATGTGGCATTTCAAAATATAAACACTAAAATAATATAGAGTGAACGAACTTCATCAATATCAACATGCTAAAACTTTTAAGACAAGAACATTAAAGTTAATATTTTAATAAAAGCAATATGAGGTGAAGGAATATCATTTTACATAACCAAAAACTTCAATAAAAGGTATCTCATGAAGGATTTTATATTATAATTTAGTCAAATCTAGAAGATAAAGTTTTCAATGGCAAAGGTTCAATCAAGGAGACAGTTTTTAATACTAAATGTTCACTCAAGAAGACAGTTTTTAATACTAAAGGTGATTACTCAAGATTAACAGACAAAAATGTTGAATACCAAAATCTACAAAGACTATCACATGATGCAATATCTAGACTTGATATATTATTTGAACTTTTTCGACGTATATTTTTTTTTCTTAAGTGTAGTAGGTCGGGTGTAATTTTTATTATGCATATGTAATAGTCTGGTGCTTTTCTTTTAGTATAAATACTAAAGATAAGTTTTCGAATTATGTGTATTTCAAAAAGTTTGAAATTCTCTCAAAGTTTTCTTGTATTCTTTGTAAGTCTTTTATTTAGAATTTCTCTTGTGTAATTTTGACTCGATATTATCAAATATCATTGTATTAAATTAATTCTTATGAAAAAAATCATCACTTTCTTAAAATAAAGTAATTGTTTTTATTTAAATTCAGAAATTATAACCTATATTAGTTATTGTAGTCTTCTTTTACAAAAGTTTAAATGAACTAATGAATGGTTACTAACGTGATTATTTTTTTCTTTCAAATAAATATCCCCCGTAACAATCATTTTTATTGTCTTGTATTTTCATATCCTAAAACTTGTTTGCTTGGCCGTTTGGGTAATAATACATGTGTATAAGTTTTGTTTCAAATAACTATTGTATATATGACATAAGTGGTTGAAAAATCTTAAGCTGGGTATATAATTAATGAAAAACTCTGAACTACTGATTTCGAGTGAGAAATTGATATAAATTTAATCATTACTCTTTCTATTTGTATACTAAAATATAATTAATGAATTGGATAAGTAGTTTAAACCTCAATTTTTCAATTGTAAATTTAGATTTTAAAATCATCCCTAATAAAGATGAATCACGAGAAAGCATTAAAAATAAATTCAATAACTTAATCCACGTAAAAGAAATAAAATTTGAAAAGAAAAATCAATTACATGAAGTTAAAATAAAGATTTATTCTAATTTAATCCTAAAAAAATTTATAAAAAAAGAAAAAGAAAGAAAATATATAAGAGAGACAAGTACAGAATAATGAATCTTTAAATATTGTTCTCAATTCCTTCATTTTTTAATCCCTTGCTTTTAGTCATTAGAGAGTCCAAAGAATCCCTCCAAAATTTTAGGTTTTTTAGACCACAAAAGACACTAAAATTTTTTCAATATTAAAAATAAAATAAATAAAATCGAGACACTAACACCCAACACATGTGGTTTGGTGCCTTTTTTTGTAAAAATGGTCTTGCCTTGGTGCTAAGCGTCCAATTTTTTAAGGTTGAGCATAGAATTCATTAGGTGTCAATTTCAATTTGTTAGGCACCAATTTGTAAAGATTGTATATGCTAGCCATGATTTTTTGTCTATTGGGCATTGTACAGGTTGAATTGACACTTAGTATCTTTATAAAAACTATAGATAATTTTATCATTAAAATTTTGATATTAATTTCATGTTATTTTGATATTTAAATATCACTTCAATCAAATTTAAAACTTTTACTATTACTTATTTTTCTACATTAAAAACTTAAGAAATTGGCGTGATTATTATTTAAAAAATTCAAAACATGAATTATAAGAAAATATATACATGAGTTGTTTTTTTTAACAATATTCCATCTAAATAATGCATTAAAACAAGTAAAAGGATTCTATATAATTCTACCTATGTAGTAGATTTATAGTATATAGTAGAAAGTTACATTTTTAGGTCCATATGTATATAATAATATCTGTTAGAAGATGTTGATATATAAATGAATATATATTTTTTAAATAATTAGTCCATGATCAAAATATTTTATCTAAAAATTTATTATCTCTTGAAATTATTGAATCAAGTGACATAAATCGTTTTGTACATAACATTAATTTTACAATGTATATTTTGTTCTATTTTTATTTTTTTATCTTTTTATCTCTCATCCTTTTCATTTTACTTCCTAGAAAGTTTTTTTTACGAGATCACAAATATGTGCCATAAAAAATATTGAAGTAATCTCTTACAAATTGAGTATGATTAATGTAAACGATAAAAATATTTTCTCTGAATTTTTAATTAACCTGCATTTTGATAAGATTTTTTTTTACCTTTATAATGTTTTACTCAAAAAAAATAAATAAAGAGATGAGTACGTATGAAACTGAGGTTTTTTTCTTTTTAAGTAGAAACACTTCTCAAATATTTCTCATGAAAAAACAATTAATGTAAAAACGGAAGATGAGAAAAAAAATAATTGAAGGTCGAGTATCTGTTTAGCTTAACATTAAAATAGATTTTGATATAAAATTGTTTTTTTTTAAAACAATTTTGATTAAAATAAAAATACAAAAAATAATTTGTCAAGGATAAAACAAATACAGTTAAGCAACCTGGTCCCACAGAAAAAGTAACAAAAGAAAACCATCCCTCCCGCTCGGCAACCTGGATACGGAATGAAAATAGAAAGAGAAAAGAGAAAGAAATAGGAGAGAGAAATAATTTTCCTGGAAAATTGAAGTGCGAATCGGAATCGGAAATGAGTAGGGTTTGGCTTTTACTATTCCTTCTGTTGATCTCTGATTGCGACGAAGTGTGGAGCTCTTACGCGGGTTCCTCTAGCTCCATCATCAACCCTTCTAAGGTCAAACAGATTTCCTCGAAGCCAAGGTAAGCTCTCTTCTCCACTCTTTTCTCTGTTTGCTTTGTAGCATCCATTAGATGTTTAACCTCATGAAATTCAAATCTGTATGTTCAGAGCTTTTGTTTATGAAGGTTTTCTCACGGATTTGGAATGCGACCACTTGATCTCTATAGTGAGTATTCGTTCATCTCTCTGCATAAACCGTAACTCTGATGATCTCAATTGTTCCGTTAACCAAGTTACTGTTGTTGGTTTAGGCGAAATCGGAGCTTAAGAGATCTGCCGTAGCGGATAACCACTCTGGAGAGAGCAAGTTAAGTGATGTTCGAACAAGTTCTGGCATGTTCATTTCCAAGAACAAGGTTTGTTTGATGCATAGAATGAATTTTAATTTTCATTGTTTCTTTTGTTGAGTTATTTATTTATTTATATATAGGATCCTATTATTGCTGGTATTGAGAACAAGATTTCATCGTGGACCTTTCTTCCAAAAGGTACTACTCCGTATATAGAAGAATCATCATGAAAATTTGCATGCTATCTTTGTAAAGTTTGTGTGGACTTATATTTTCATTTCCTCGTGGTACATATATGTTTTGTCAATGCTCAATTGGTTTTGTTTCTTGCCTGTGGATGGGCAGACAAATCATTATTATGCTTGGATTTTTATTACTTTTCTCTAGTTCTATAATGTTTGATTTCTCGTGATCATGAGTGGGAAGTCACAGTATATGAAAATAAATTCTAGATTTTCTGTGGTCATCACTTGCTGTTCTTGTAGTTGCCTTCCTTGGCTTTAAAAGGAAGTTTGTTAATAAAAGGACAGTAAAAGATAAAAAGTAGATTGCTCTGTAATAATCAAGTAATCATAACTACGTTCAGTTGTTCATCTGAATGAGAAAGTTAGCAATATTCAATGAATGGGTAAAAAAAGAAAAAATTATTATGATTTAATTAAGGAAATTTAAATAGATGACCCACACGGGAAGTGATGCATTATTTCAGGATCAGAGTTTACTCTTGATATCTGAATCAATAGTATCTCCGTGCAAATTATCTCCATACATGTATACTCCTCTGTCCTATTTTGTTTGATGTTTTAACAAAAAAAAATTGTCTCATCTTAATTATCATTTTATAGTATCAATAAAATATTAAATATTTTTTTCTTATTATAATCTTAACCATTATTGTAAAGTAAGAAAATATAAGAGAAATACAAATGAGAAAGAATGTAATTAAGATGAAAGACGAAATATATTAAGAAATCATTTAATAATCTTCTAAAATATTGATTACATTTCTTAATTTCTAAACCAAAATCTTAAAAGTCAAACAAAATGAGAAGGAGAGTATTAAATTATTGCGTCGCCTGCAAAGCTTGGGACTGCACACACGCACATATATCAACGAATACTAATCGGTTTCCTTGTTATGTTGTGATTGAATTTCAGAAAATGGGGAAGATATTCAAGTATTAAGATATGAGCATGGACAGAAATATGACCCGCATTATGATTACTTCACTGATAAAGTTAACATTGCTCGGGGTGGACACCGTATTGTGACTGTTCTCATGTATCTCACTGATGTAGCCAAAGGCGGTGAAACTGTGTTCCCTTCTGCAGAGGTTTGTATAGTAAATAAGCAGTTGATGCATGTCTTTCCTCAGAAAATAAAGAGTATCTTTGAAATTCATGTCAGTTTATCAAATTTTATTTTTCTTCACTGAATGGCCTTGGTTGGTGTCCAGATCCTTTAGTGCCGTTTTATTATGCCAGTTAAATTCATGAGAACGAATGATTCTATTTTTCAGTGCGCCAAAGTTTCTTGCCTGAGATCATGAAATTTTCTCATATTTTGACTAGATGCTGGATTTGGATTCTCTAATGTTGCGGCGGGAACATTAGAATGCGGTTCAAGCATTTTGAATTGTTCGATTAATATAATAGGTTGGATTTTTATCACGAATATTATTTTTTAATAATTTCTACCGGGCGCAATAAGCGATCCAAAACATTATAATAATCTAATAGTCCAAATCATCAACGTCACCACAATGTTTGTCTCAAAAGCAAGAGAATTCAAATCCATATTGTGCTATTTCTAACACCAAACAGTGAAAGCCTTAGAAACTGAACAGAAAAATTAGAGATAAAAGTCTGCGTGTTTAGCTAGGGTACCCCTTGGCTGGATACTCAGACAGGGAGTAAATGATTTAACTGTACATGTTGAAATACATACCATGTCTTATAATACTTGATTACCATGAACAAAAGCTTACAATCTTATAATTATAGATTTTAGGTCTAGCTCAACTCTATAAAACTGACTTGTGAGACAAGGATTATCTCTACTTATATACATTATTTTGGATATTTTTGGATATTTCACTAATTGATGTGAGATCTCCAAAATTATACACACTGGTACTGCACTCTATTAGTATTTTGTTCTTGGAATTGTGGATGAAATACACTCTTTTTTCAGTATGATATTATCAAGATCCTCTTCTCTAGTTTCTTCCATGCCTATCTTTTATTACCAATATCTAATTTTGCTTCTGAATTTTCGTTCTGCTTACAGGAATCTCCGCGTCGCAGTCGTAGTCGCAAAGGTGCGGAAACAAGTAGTGATCTCTCTGAATGTGCCAGAAAAGGAATAGCAGGTGGGCTTCTGGATCAGAAAACTTTCATGGGTTTTACTCTGTATTATACTTTCATGTCACGTTTTCTGCCGGTCAATTTGTGCTAAGTAGTTGTTTTTTCTTTTCTTACCCCCGACATTGCATAGTGAAACCGCGCAGAGGGGACGCACTTCTTTTCTTCAGTCTTCACACAAATGCAACCCCAGACACGAGCAGTCTCCATGCTGGATGCCCTGTAATCGAAGGTGAGAAATGGTCGGCAACAAAGTGGATTCATGTAGACTCGTTTGATAAGAAAGTGGGAGCTGGAGGGGACTGTTCTGATCAACATGTAAGCTGTGAGAGATGGGCTTCCCTTGGAGAATGCACTAACAATCCTGAGTATATGATTGGATCTTCAGATGTTCCTGGCAACTGTAGGAAGAGCTGCAAGGCATGTTAGAAATTTTACTAAATGCTTTCCAAGATCCTACATTCCATTTCTGCCCCGGATTTTTCAACTGGTTCTTGATTTCCCCCCTTTTTTTCCTGGACTGTAAAGTAATTCTGCATTAATGGTTAGCCTTCTGATCAGTGTTCTACTATAATGGTTACACTTCTACTATCACAACCTCACTTCAAGTGGAAGAATTGAGTTCTTTGTGGGATTCTGCATTTTTTTCATTGGTTATTTTGTATGTATAAAACGATATAAAAAATATAGATTAATTTATCATGAGCGTAATTATTTTTTGGTGGGAGTGTAATTTTTATAATGATTAGAAATATTTTTTAATGACTTTTAATATTTCCAAAAAAAAAAAACGAAATATGATTCACTTTACAGTGAAACTAATAAGAGGAGTAATTTTTTAAGAAAACTGTTAGCAATATATTTTTTTAATATTTTTATTGGACAAATAATTATGTGAACTTCACTTATTTGATAGATTCTATTTCTAAACTAGTGCAATTTATAGTTATATTAAAACTATCCAGAGATTGGACACGTGACAGAATTTTGTCTCAAATATTTACATCCTACCCTTTCTCTCTTTTTGTATTTTAAATTTATTTTTATTAAAATTAGATTATTTTTTCACTTTATTTATAACCGCGCAAAGCACGAGTTTACTGTTTTAGTTTACATAAATTTCAAACAGTAAAAGAGAATATGTTGAAAAGAAAGTGTGTTAGCTCCCTTTATTTTTTCATTAGCAAACAAAATATTTATAAACTAAGTGGCCGGTAATGATAAATGCAGTAAAATTTACATGCTTACTTTGAAAATGGGAGTGGCACGAAAAAAATATCATGATCATAATTAAACATACTTTAGTTGATTATTAAATTTTAAATTTGATTTATAAACAAATAAGATGTTTAAGTTAAGCTTTAAAATTTGGGTTTGATTTGTTTATGAAGATAAAACTTGAAAATATTGTTAAAAATTGAAGTAAAAGCAAGAAAATGTTAATCTCATGCTACCATTTATTAATACTAATGTTCTTATTTCCAATAAAGTATATATGTATATTTAGTTTTTATTTTTATTCTTTTTTTTGAAATATACTTTTTTTATTATTTTTTGAAATATACTTTGCCTAATAATAATAATTTTATTTAATTTTTAATTGTTGTATACATTCGTATACACATACATACATTCACTTTGTATATGTATGAGCTAATTAGTTAATTTTATCAATTATTTTAAATTTAATTAATTAACTTATTAACTTTCAATGTACAATTTCAATGATTTTCAGTTTTTAATTAACTTTTTATTATTAACTACCTTTTCAACTATCAACCCTCCCACTAGTAATAATTTTATTACTTTATTAACTAGCTTCCTAAAAGATAGGGTAGTATTTAAGAAACAAATTAATAGTTTATTCATATTGTGTCTCTTATATCTTCTTTTTATATATTTGAGTTATGTTACAAAATAATTAAATTTGATGTAATGTATTAAGAATTTTAAATTAAGAAATAACATTTAAAAGAAATAAAATTTTATAAATTAAAAGAGTAAATATTAATATAAGAAAATAATGTGATTTAATACAATTACAATTTAAAAAAAATTCTTATCCAAAATTTTAAAAATAAAGACAAGAGATTTATAATACAAGAATTCTTAATTAAAAATATTACCATCCAGTAATGGATGGAGGACTTCTTAATTACAATATAAATATGCATGGTTTAGTTGACCAACTATCCAACAAATTTTTGGAATATACTCAAGGGATGGACGGGTCAGAGAAGAGACGAAGAGTACTCAACAATGAAGAAGCGTGGAAAAAGACAAGAGTACTAGAGAAGAAACAATAAATTGCATTGTGTCTTTATATATATATATATATATATATATATATATATATATATATATATATATGTCTTAGTTATGCATGCTACGTGATAATCAAGTGTCCTAAAATGAAGACATACAGTTACAGAACGCAGAAGACCGTGCATCTGCCACAGAAACTGATCATTCAAGTCTTGTTAAGGTTACGAGTGAAGTATCTTGTTTCTGCTCCCCAAACTTTCTGATATTCGAATCCGAGGTTCCTGTAGGGGGGTGTGGAATCCATCCAAACAACTATCTTGCTCACTCATTGTGTCCAATAAGGATGTCTTATTTCTCACATTTCTCTATGACCCATCAACAGATGACTACTTGGTGGTTAAAGTGCAGTCATCTTGGACTAAAACTATTGTTGATGAAACTCCAACTTGTTACTTCTATTTGATTTGCTCTACAAAAGGTGGTGATATTGTTGGGACTGATGAAATTGGTAAAATGTAATAAGAACGGACAGCCGCAAGAGCATCGATCCCAAGTGGCTTATTGATTTTAGAAAGTGGCACTGTTATTTGGTAAACAATGGAAGAAGTAGATCAAGGCAAGGAATTGGAAACGGAATAGAAAAGAAACGAAAATAATGGATAAGCAGAACTTTGGAGGGACTGCAACCTCCATTCCAACTCCCATGGCCTTCCCCTCTACATTTATCATTTAACAAACTCTCTTGTCTTATTATTCTGTTATAACAATAATCTCCATTAATCCTACTCATTCAGACTTTAATATTCATCCTATTTTATTCTTGCTCATCACTGTTTCCTCTCTCTCTCCTTGCTCGTGTGCTTCTTCTCTCACCATTTCTTTTCTATTTAAAGCTTAAGAATTTATGAACTCACTTTTCTTGCTATTTCTTCCATGAATAATGCAGTTGAAGTATCAAATTGGTCCTAGCTTATGCATTGAAGTTGGTGATCACATATGGTATTCAATGTACATCCTTTAGGTAATTCATTTACATACTTTTTGTTTATACGAATAGTTTTGGAGCATTTGATACAGAAAGGTCCATATTTTAAAGAATCAGCTATAACATGTTACAACAGCTAAATTCTTTATAGGTTTCTGGTTCAGCATTATATCTCCTTTATGGCTTTGGTTCTTGTGTGGTTCTCATTATGTGCATTGCAAAAACTTGGTTTGTACTAAGTTTGATATGCGGTTAATTGTGTGTTACCTGAGGATGCACACAACCATTTGCTTGAAGTAGTAATATAATTGTCAACAAAATAGTCATTGTTTGTATCTCTTTCTTGATATTAAACTCAAGTTTCAGTTAGAGATACAGCTCAAAAAAATTTTACAAGTTGAGAAATATTCTCAACCCTTAAACTATCTTTTGGAATTGGTGGGTAAAAAGCACCAAAATAATAATTTCTTTTTTTTCCAACTAGAATGAAATAGTAAAATTAATAAAAACATGCTGTATAAAAAAAATCAAAATAGGATTATTATACCAAAGTTTGGCAACATGTTTGATCCCACAATTGGAATATGATTTTTCACTTAACCGAGAAATAACCAGTTCTAGCTTATACGTTTTTAAACAAAAGTGACGTGATTTTTCACAATGCAACCGTTTCGAAACAAGCAGATGATTCAGTTTCCTTAAAAAGAATCGTACGATATAATGCCAAAGAATTATGCGGGTAGTGTGACTCTTCAAAGCTAATTAGAGATGCATTACCAAGAGAGGCCGCTGCAATAGCTGATTTACATATTTTCATGTTATATTGATAATGTTTCGTTATTATTATTTCTATAAGTAACTGAGTATGATGAAAGGAAATATGGATAGAAATGATATATAAAGATAAAAAAAGTGGTGGGGTCAGTGATTCTGCAAGAAAGCAAAGACTAGATAGGAATAAAAGATAGACTGCGCCAACAGCAACAAGACCTTGGATTTTGCACCTCTATTTCTCATAAGTCTCTTTCAACTTGTACCCTGCATTATTTATAATTATACCTCCCTTTGATTGAGCAATAGCAATAAGTGTCGTACAACATAAGAAAAAGTAGTGGCTTGTGTTGTGTGAGGGGCAAAGGCAAAAGATGGAGGTGGATCAGATGCAGAGACAATGCTTGGACTACACCAAATCCTTATTCTTGGAGGTAAGGCAGACAAATAGTATTATTATGTGCAATAAATTCTGGGGTTGTTTTCAGATGTTGATTTTGTGGGTCTTGTTCAAGGGCTTCTTGGATGGTCAATTTCTTCAACTTCAGCAGCTACAAGATGAGAACAACCCGGATTTTGTTGTTGAAGTTGTCTCTCTCTTCTTTCAAGATTCTGAGAGGCTTCTCAATGACCTTACCTTTGCTCTGTGAGTTTGCTACCTTCCCTTTCTCTTCACTACACATACATGTTAATTACTGGCTTCCAAAAGTGCATCATCTTCCACCTTATTTTGCAGAGATCAGAAAAGTATTGACTTCAAAAAGGTTGATGCTCATGTTCACCAGCTAAAGGGTAGCAGCTCAAGGTATTATTATCACTTTTTTATTCCACCTAACCAAAATCCTATAAACCATAGGAATCTGAATAAAAAGAACCTGTTTGTGCAATTAAATTTTGTCTTTTCTTTTAGCAGTGCTTGTGTACTTGCTGTTTCTTAAAGAATTAGAGTTACATAGTATAAAACTCATCCAAGATTTTAAATTGGGGCTGCGGTTGTGATTTTGTCGCGTTTTTTTAAATTGTGGACAAATTCATAGACTTAAAAAACTTGATGATGCGGTTAAAATTAAAACCTTACTCTTAACAAACTAATTGATTTTAGATCTTAAACTTAGGATAAAAAGAAAAACAACAATAGTTGCCATCAATTTGGTTTCTATTGAACTATGGCTGTCTTTCGTTGGTTTATTAAGACAAATTTTTTGTCTGACCACAGCATAGGTGCACAGAGGGTAAAGAATTGTTGCATTGCTTTCCGCAACTTCTGTGAGCAGCAAAGCATAGACTCGTAAGTTATTATATCTTCACACTATTTTTATTTTTTATTTGAAATTTTTAGACTGTTGAAGAGTAGTACAAAAGTTTGAATAAAAAGGCCAAATTTCAACCTTTTGGTCAGAGAAAAAATTAATAGTTTATAATTGCTGCAGGTGCCTCAGTTGTCTGCATCAAGTAAAGCAAGAGTATTGCCATGTCAAGAATAAGCTTGAGAAACTGATTAGGGTAACGAGAAAAAAATTATAGCTAAGAACATTTTGTTTCATTCTGGATTTGTAATTTTATATATTTTTTTTTTATTTGATGCAGCTTGAGCAACAGTTAGTGGCAGCTGGTGGGTCAATCCCTATGGTGGAAATTAGTTTCTAAGGATGGGTGAATTTGTAGAGAAGGAAAATAAGAGTATTTTGTGATCCACTTTTTCTTTGGTGAAAATTCTCTTTTATGTTATGTCCCTTGTGAATGTGTGGATTAATTTTCATGGACAACTCTACTAAGTTTTCATTCAATATACTTCTTTAACAAAAAGGAACCGCCTAATTTGTGATCCCTTACATGCTTTAATGATTTGAGGTTTAGTTGTAGGAGAAAATAGAATATTTGTTTTGGTTGGAATTTGATAAAAAATTTCATCAATTTCAAACTAAATCAATCCAATTAATAATGGGTTAGTTGAGTTCAAGTCTAAGGTCATGATAATATTTTTAAAAAATCTAAAATTCTTAAACAACAATGATAGATCACAAATATATTTTCTCTTTGGGAACAGAAAAATAATACTTATTAAAGCCATTAAATTGATAAAGACAAGTTAAAACAGTTTCAAAAATGGTAGTGGGGGTAAGGTGAGTGATTATTGTCTTTTCATTAGACCTGGTTGAACTGATATAGACCAGGTAAGGCGTTTGGAGTGTTTGAGTGGGACATTGTTATCATTACATGGAAATTTCGCACTGGCATGCATTCATCGGTTAAAAAATAGAGTGGTTGAAGATTGTGAAGATATAAAGTCACTTTATTTTGGAGAGGTACAACAGATAATTCTTTTAAAATGGTGTTCCAGATAAGGGGAATCCTCAAAAGATATCATTCATTCATTCTTCGTAGTCAAATCGGTGAATGTGGAGGAATACATGATTTATTTAAATATAAATAGAATTTAATTTTAAATTATTAAAAATTCAAAAATATTTTTAAGTAATTATAATCTTAGATTTTTAATTAATTTTAAATTTTTACTTTTTAAAAAATTATTATAATTTAAAATAAATAGTGTAATAATTAAAATAAATAGTATATTATTAAAGAAGTAATTTTATAAAAAAAATAACTATTATAATATTAAAGGAAAAATAAATAAATAACTATTAAAATATTGAGGATAAAAATAAAAATTAAGATAAATTATAAGATTAAATACTATTTCAAGGAGTGCATGGATAAATGGATATATAAATTTATTAGTCAGTTAACTGAAATGACTTGTTTAATATACTCTAATTGAAGATAGACATTATAGCAAACGAAAAATTTAATAATTTGAGTAGTAGTATAAAGCCCTTTTTTAAGAACAAAAATGTTTTTGTAAGTCTTGTCCTTTTCTAAGAACATAAATGTTTTTGTAAGTCATACCACACTGAAGAAACATCCAACGGATTAATTATGCTCCAAACCTTAAATGTACTTATTTTGAAATAATAGTTTCTACAACACGGATGAAGTTATACAAGTTATTTCACAATTAATAAAAGATTGAATTCTTTTATTAATCCTAGAATTTAAGGAGAAGGATTTAGCAGTCACTTTTGAGAAGCCAATTAAGTTGCAACTATGAAATTACTATACCTGAAATACAATGAAATTACTCCATTGAATATTTCTTTTTATATGACAATTCATAGTATTAACGCTAACAAAATAGCCGTGGAAGACAAAAAAAAAATCTTAACACACAGCTGAAACTAGAGTAAACAAAATAACAAGAGATATATTGGTTACTAGTTGTTGGGAGAGAATGAGAATGAGAGACACGTGATATCTAGTTTTTATTGCGAGTATGGTTCCATTCTCTCTGCTGTTCCTCAAAGCTTCCTATCTTAGCTGACTGGTTCTGATCGCCAAGCTTGTTTGCATACAAACTATGATAAGCCTTGGCATCCACACTGCTTAAAATTCTCACTAATTTTCCACCTTTCTCATCCGCCACAATTTTTCCATCACTGGATTCGTCTCCATCAGCTAACACTTTAAGGGACTTCACCTCAAATTTTGGATCAAGACCTGAATGGCTTTCAGCCAACACAACTGCACCTAGAATTTCCCCCAAGAATGTGTCCTGCAAGCACAAAGGTGATATTCTGTTGAAATGACTCTAAAGTGTCACAAGCAATAATGATGTGAAAGAGGACTAAGCTAGAGAAAAGAAATTAGCTGTGGATAGGAACTTATATACCATATGCTGATATCTATTATGGGTTTGCTTTAAACGGTATAGAGCTGATAGCAGGCGCTTGGAAAACACAAGCTCGGGTGTTCTTGGTGTCCCAGACAACTCGCCTATAATGGTTGAAAACGAAATTACTCTGCGCTGGATACTCAGTGGAACCAGTGTGATGTTAACTTCTGATTCAAACACTGTCTTGGCTGCTAAAGGATCCAGGAACATGTTGAATTCTGCGTATTGGTTGGAAGGAACTGAAAAGATATTTCCCTTGTCATTGCCATTGCTGCTTATGTGTCCCCCCACTACATAGACCTCCTGCAACATTTTGGAATTGTTATTCCATGCTATCACTACAATAGTTCAATGCAATATAAATATTTCAATTAGATGATAACAAATATATACTATAACTCACCCGAATTCTAGAGCTTATGTTTTTCTTTGATACAACCTTTGCCAGATTAGTCAAGGGTCCATTAGTTAATACTGTTATCTTAGACCTTGGTTTAGTTGTTTGCAATATAGACTCCCAAACTTCCATGGCCAGTGGCTGTCTGAGTTCAGGGTGATCCGTATCCCGAGGAGCCCCAAACTTCACAGAGTTCTCTGCTGTATACCTGAAATGGTTCTTAATGTGTTAGTCTATTGCTGGTAACAAACACTGCAAAACAGTCTCTAAGTTACAGAATGCATGGAGCACTTCACAAAACTTAAGTAGCAATTATTAGTGAATAAGTTTAAGAGTGAGTTTTCACAAACTGAAATATTACTATTCAAGTGAAATAATTCTTTCACATTTTTTTGTTTACGATGTACTTTTTGCCACTTTCTTCGGTCCTCATGGCAGGAATTGAAACACTTCTACACCAACAACACTCATAAGGCGATGATTCTTTTATCAAATTTTCTGTAGCAACATGGCTTGGTGCATTTTAGATTTTATCTAGCATTTTCAATTTCATTATGAGAGAATCTCAGACTAATTCATTTCCACATGACGTATATTCCATAATTTCTTTTGTGTCAGTAACAGCTTCCATTCTGCATAACCTACATAATTTCACTAATTACTGATGCATCGTAATGCTGATAAGCAATACAAAGCCATTAAAAAGGAACTGAAATACACCTTCTTGGGCTACGAGGTAGATCACGAGCAAGACCATAAAGAGTGTCAGAGTCCAGGAACCCCCCACTGCCATGCGGAATGGCTTTTGAATACTTGCATTCTCCAACAGCTGAGAATATTGGATCTGACTGATTCATTGCAAAAACATCTCCTAGACCAACTGGGATATCGTCACGACCCATCATGTGAAGCAAGTCATAGATGATATCTATTGTAGCTGAATTACTCCATCCAGTAGGGCTCACAATGATTGCCTGAAGTGAAAGGTACATGAAACACAAATTAAAAAGGGTTGTGTGTGCATCTTGCATATATCAAGAATTTGGATTTAAACTTAACTCAATCTTACAAAAATAGCTTGTAAGATAAGGATTGTTCTCTGTTTACTTATGCTGTTTAAATTATCTCACTAATTGATATGGGATCTCCAACTATATATATTTTACCACAATAAAACTTGGATTTTTAAGTGCAAGGTAGCAAGTAACAGAAGTGCTCAATTAAAAGTACAAAGATTCCTGATTGAGCTGTAAAATCATAGTTTTTCATTTGGGCATATTTTCCTATCTTGGTGTCAAGATTTGATTTAAGGTAGAACAATTAATCCGAAGAAAAAAAAAAAAAATGAAAAATCAGAGAATACCTTAAGGTCGATTACTTGAACAGGCACTTTTAGGAGGTAAAATAGAGCTAGAAAATCGCCTGCACTCATGTCCATGTCAAACACAACAGGTTTCCCCAGTGTTTTATTTTGAAAATCTGGCTTGTAAGTTACTTCTTTGTAGTAAGGAAACTGTGTGGTGAAGTTGAACCTCCCAGCATTTTGTGGATGCTTTAAAGCCTTTACCCAACAAAAATCAAAAGGTCAGAGATTCATTATACATTTAACATTTTAAGAATCCATTCATAGTCAGAGCACAAATATTTAGTAATTAGTTTATTTTTCTAGTTGACCTATCATGTAAGTGCTCGTTTTACCTCACACGCCACATATAAAACACTGTGATTGATTAATGTAGAAGTTTGAATAATGTAATGAAAAAGTAAACATACATTCAAGAAGCTTTTGAAATATTCTCTGTCAAGTGAGCTCCCAGCATCCTTGTTAGGCTTTGCTTTTGTGGCAACAAGCACCCTCACTGAATCTGGACCATGTACCTCTGCTGTGTAACCATCCTACATAACATAACATGTTAAATTTACTATATGTATATGTGAATGTGTACGTAACAAATTAAAGTTGCAATCAAAAAGGGAAAGTAACAATGACCTGACATCTCCCTTTCCCATTCTTCACAAAGCAAAGCGGATCTCTAAGTCCTTGTTGAATATGTCCACTATGCACACCACCTTTTTCTAGATTGAATTTAGGAACTCTTCGGCCATCAAAGAAAGGGTTGGAGCCATCAGATACCCCATAAGGTTTGTTTGAAGTAATTACAGTTATGTTCATATACTCCATTTCAGCAAACTCATTTTCTCCTTTGTAGTTATTGGGTTTGCTCATGATTGAGACGGCTATACCAGCTGTGAAAGAGTCCCACATAAAATAACTCTGCTAGCAATCGGTTGCTATGAATATTAGTTACTTTATGATTCATCAAACAAAGTTGTTGTTAAATTGTTAATTAATAACAGAAAATAATAGGCATGCATAAATTCATTAAGAAATTACCGAGTAGAATTCGTTGTCAAACCAAGTATCACGAGCTATTTTCAAGGATTTGAAACAGTACTGTGCCTCATATGTGTCTTGACTCTTTTCAAATGCATTAAAGAATTCTTCATTGATGGGGATTGTGTTTGTTGCATCAAGAGGAACAAGGGTGACAGGAATTCCAGAATGAATCACCTAAAAATCGAGATATACTTCTTTGTCAGAACATGTGTATTTCAATAAACTTAAAATTGAATAAACGTTTAATACTTTGTTTTCCTCAAAAGCTACTTTTTCTAACTCCTTAAAAACAAGGTGATTTTTTTTTTTTGAGTTTTTATTTTTTTTAAGCATTGGTTTAATTATTATAAATTTTTAAAACACGTTTTAAATTAAAAAAAAACTTTTTTCTTTTAAAATTCACAAATAAACGGGCCTATCCATAAAACATTATTTTTTTTATCATAACGTACATAATCTGAGTCTTTTTTTTATGAAAACAACAATATCATTATCTATTTCAAATGAAACTAAAAATATTTTTTATTATTTAAGGAATATCAATAAATAGAACAATAATACTATTATTTAGGTTTTACAATATCTTAAATAAAATGATATTTAAAAAAATGATTTGTATAAAAGAAAATAAAAAATGACTCCAAAGAGTTGAAAAAAACTAGCATAATGTTTGTATATTAGTTGTGCAACTTTGTGCAATTCTCTGATTACTAGGTTTGTTAATAATTAGTTTGAAGCAAGATTTGGTTTTATGTCTGACCTGGTATGCTGCAAAAGGGTCCCCAAATATATTGAACTCTGCATAAGGGTTAGTATTATAATCCGTGAACATATTGCCATGGTCACCACACTGTCGAGGCACGCATGAAGAAGATGAAGCATTTTTGGGGCAACAACCTGTTGGGTTGCTTGACCTTACACCGCCACCCATTATATAAATATGCTCCACATTTTTCTTTAGTTCTGGATTATTCATTAGGAAAATTCCAATGTTTGTATGCACTCCAATCTCAAGCACAGTTATGGGACCCGCTGATATTTTTTCAATCAACACTTCCTGTGCTGTTGGTTGTTGCAGTGGAGTATATTTTCTACTTCCCTAATTTCATTATCAAATTAGCAAGCAATGAGTATGAGTAATTAGCCTATTAATAATTAAATCAAAGCAATTATATATTAGAACATATATATTATATATATATATTTATACATACCTGTGGTAGAAAAGCTTTCCTAAAACCATAGTTGGCATCAATGTCTAAGCGCCCTCCAATTCCAACAGGGATGGCCTGCCTGTATCTGCAACCTCCTACAGTTGTCATTCCCTGATTCAATAATTATTTGCCATATCATTCCATAGTAAGTTATTTACTTCACTACACTTATATGACATGATTGAACTGACTCTTAACTATGTTGTCCTTTGTCAAGAAGGACTAAAATGCTGGCTGTTTTTGTGGAAACTTAAGGTTTAGAAAACGACAATAATATAAATTATGAAGTAACCTGCTCAATAATTGGAAGATATCCGCCGACGTTTGGGAGTGTGGTACCATTTTGTAGAATTCCACCCTCGCCACCCACTCCAACTGCAACATCATCTCGCCCCATCATGTAAAGTATATCATAAATTTGATTAACAGCATGCCCAGCACTGGTCCAAGAATTTGCATTTATCGTTATGGCCTGAACACGTAGCTACAACACATAAATAATAATAATAATCGAGTATATCCATAATTAGTTAAGTAACAAATGTAGAAATGGTTTACTTTACGTATTAATTTAATTGTTTTATTGTTATTTAATTTAATTTTGATTTCAAAAAAATTTGTACTTCCAAAAAATTAAGTCTTAATCAGTGATTAGACATCTTAAAATGTTATTATTTAAGGTAAATAAAGGACTAAAGTGAAACATAAAATTATGTTTCATATCAAACCTAAAAGAATGTAAGTTTGACTTTTTATTTTCTTTCTTTTATTTCTCACTACCTTTTTTCAACATCTCTTATGTCTTATTATTCCCACCCCTGTTCTTTTTTTTCTCTTACTTGACTTTTTTGGATCCGAAAAAAGAAGCATGCGTGATGTAATAAGTTATTTTATCTAAAGTAAAAAGGAAAAGTATTGTCGGGGCATAGTTCTATTTTCTTTTTCTTTTTTTTTTTTCATTCATGCTTTCCTTTTTTCCTTCCTAGGAAAAACCGAAAAATAGAACCAGACCCTGTCCCAAGTTTATCATTCTTTTTACGAATTTTAAGTGAGATTTGACAAATTTTACTTTTATATCACTCATCTTACCTATTATAGAACCAACAAAAATTAATTGAGAAAAAAAAAAGTTCAGAAGAAAGGGGAAAATGTCGATGGAAAGCGAGAAGGAAGAAGAACTACGAAGAAAAAAATCTTGAAGGTGTATTTGATTGTGTTTTTATATTTTAATTTTTTTAATTATGTATAAGATCGTTTTTAAAAACTGAACTTTAGATAAAAGAGATAAGAAAAGAAGGTGAAATGGTGCAGAGAATAATATAAGCAATAGAAAAGTAAAAATTAGAATAATTTAAATATATTATGGCTTTTTATTATAAAAACTAAAACAGAGGTATGGATTTTTAAAACAGTTTTAAAAAGTACTCTTATGAAATAAATTTTAATTTTTTATTCTAAAAAAGAAAGAAAACAATATTCAGCAATAGGAAACAAACAGTTGTTAAATTTCTTCTTTATTGAAATTTTAATTTATCTCTTTATTTGCTTAATTAAGATTTAATTAATAACATTAATGCCACGTAAATGTTTCTTAATAGCTTTCCTTGACATGTTGAATCATAAATTAAGTCAAAAGATTAAATTAAGAAGAAATAAAAATAAAAGTTAAAGTCAAACTTAAAATAAATACATAAAGGATAAAATAATTATATAAAAAAATATAAACAACTCTTAGACAGTTACCAAAAAAGAGTTTAAAATATTATTTAGAATAAATTGGGAATGTAAATTATATTATTATTAAGTTTAATGATCACGAAGAATATAAAATTCAAGAAAATCAAAATTGTGGGCTGATATTTACTCTTTTATTATTAAATTCATATGTAATGTATGACACAATTCCTTAAAAAAAAAAAAGGATTGCTTTTAGGTTTCTTCCACCATCCCAGCTAATGAATCATTAAGATTTGCTTTTAATAAAATCTAAGTATATGTCGGTTTCGTGTTCCGGTCGCTTCTCAATTAATGATTAGGTTTGAATTCATACATATTACTTCAACTGTCTACCACTAAGCTGGTGTTAGTGGTTTAATTTATTTAATAGAATAAAAGTTTTTAAATAAAATTAAACTTCAAATAAAACATAGTATAGATGAAAAGAGATATTAATTTAGTGCTTTAAATCCAAAAAATGCGAAGCCGTGGTATTCACGAAGTTTGAGTATAAACATAATGATTTTGAAAATAGAGAGAAGAGAGGTGAGGGTGTGTGATGAATGATTGACATTTGAGTTTGAGAATGAAAAGAATAATAGTAAGAAAGATGAGGAAAAGAAAAAGATGGAGAGAAGATTATTGTTGGTTATGAAGATCTGACCTCGAGTTTGAATTGTGATGTGTTGAGCTTCAAGAGGTAGAGAAGAGCAAAGAAATCATCTGTGTCAACATCTGTATCCACCAGAATCCGATGAGGCCTACACTCTCCACCACTTCTTATAATCAACACAACTACTAGTGCTACCCAACAACACCAACACCAACACCTTCTTCTCCTCGCCAACAACATTCTCAATCTCAGTGCAGAACAAGAAGAGGCACTATGATTGTGAGAGCGCAAGAATAGAGAAATAAATTAACATTAACACACTTCAATTTTGATATACACCCACGCCAAAACTGTGAAAATGAAACCTCACTTGTGTCTATTATAAACTCTTCCAACCGCATCTGCTACTTTAGATATTTAAATATATAATACATTGGCATGTTTGTCAGATACCTTTATTAGGTTAGAATTTAAAAAATTATATAACTTATTTTTTACTATTTTATAATAAAAAAATCACTTAATAATATATATATATATATGAAACGTATTAAATAAAAGAAATATTAATATAAAAAGGTGGAGAGTAAATATAAACTATACAATTATATATAATAATTAAAATTAAAATAATTATATAATCATTTTAAAATATTACGTGATTTTATAATTTAATTTTAATTTTTTATGGTTTTATTTTTATGTATTTATTCTGTGCTTTTTTTTTTAGAGGATTTCTTTAAAAAGTATATAAATTTTGGTTTTCTTTTGCGACTTTAAAAATAAATTGTTTTCTTTCTTACATTTCTTAAATTAAAAACCCTAATTTGAATTCTCCTTTATTTGTTGCTTTAAGTTTAAGGGAGGTCTTAAAGGCTAGTATTCTAGGAGGGAAATGGACAGCAAACAAATTAAGAAAGCAGAAGGAGGACTTTGAAAAACACGCCGCCTCGTGGTAGGTAAGTCGTAAGCTTTGCTACTCAAACAATCTGTAGCCTTAAATTTATGCATATGCATAACATGTTAAATCATAATTTAAATACACGTTAAAATATTATTTTTTATATCATAATTATTATGACATAAATATTTTATATTTTAAAGAAACAGTTGTGTATCTTCTGTCGATTGATTTTGTGCATTTGTCCACAAAATTTACAGTATTTTTTCATAAAATATAAAAATATATTTTTTAAACTAATATCTTACAGTATTTGTTAGGAAGATTCTTATAATTTCTTATAAAATAAAATAAAATAAAAATCATTTATTTGGCTGAATTAAATCTATAGGTTTTTTTCATTTGACAAGCATAACCCATGAATATGAGTCCGTTTAAATAAAATTATTCACACATAAAATAATTTTTTAAACATTAAAATTAACTTATGCGTAGATTAAAAATAAGTTTTTGAATAAATTATATATGAAGAAATTTTTATAAATTAACTTTTGGATAAACAAAATTTATCTTATACAGAAGCTAAAAATAAGCTTTAGGATAAATTATATATGATAAAATTTTTACAAATTATCTTATACATAAACTAATTTTATCTTATAGATAAATTTTTTTCTTCTTCTTATTCTCTTATCTTGTAAGTACGACAATTACAAATCATAATATAAAAAAAAAATAAACTACCATTTCAATCCTTAAAAGTGTAATGCATAGTCACATTTGTCTTTAAAATTAAAAAAAATCAAATAAACTTCTAAAATGTTTAATTGTTTCATAAGTATTTAAACTTAATTATTTATTATTGTTTTAGTCCTTAAACATATGTTAATATTGTAAATTAAGTCACACATTTTTGACTTGTAAGCTAATGTTATTGACATATTTTACTTTTAGACTTGTTCGAATTTTCCTAGTTCTATAAACTAATATGAAAAAGTTATACACTTTCAAGAACTAAAATGTTAATTTAAATAAAGCATATAAGCTTACTAAATAATAAATTTATGTCCTATTTAAAAACTTTATCACAAAATTGACTTTTAAATAAGTGATCATGAAAATTAGATCAAACATTAGAAACAAGCTTACATCATATAAACATATTAGATGGAGATGGTGTTGAAATCAAATTTTTTAAACATACCTTTTATAAATTGCTCTCAAACCCATCGAGGGGGTCATGGACAAAGAGAGCCAAACACAACTCATTCTATTGTCATGCCTACTACAACAAACTAGCTACAATACATTGATATGAAAATGATATTCTCCCTATCTTGATACTTATAAGAATTGAGGTTAGGATTGAGAGACTAACCTAAAAATTAAAACTATGTCAAGATTCTCAAAAAAATTGTAAGAACAAATCTTAAATATAATTTTTAAAATAATTATTATAATATGCAAAAATTTATCATATATGACAATTCATAATTAATTAATAATATAAAATATTTTTACATTATCAATACATTCTAATTAAAATATTTTTTGAATCACTATCAACTTTTCAAGAAAAATGTTGTAATATGACTAATAATGAAGATAGTTATTTCATTCAATACTAATAGATTAAATGTATAATTTTTTATTTTAAAAACTATTTGATACTTTGCTAAATAAATTTAATTTTAAGTAAATATTAACTATAAAATTGTATAATAACAAATGTTTAACTTATCTAAAATTTAGTGTCCATTGTTGAGATAATATTAAAATATTAATCAGCAATTGAATTAATAAATTTTAATGTATATAAAATTTATTAAAAGGAGTAGTTTTACCAAAAGTGCCTCGTATATTAAGTAGATCTCCTCCTTATATGCAATACATGTTATCAAATATCAGTCATTTCCTTATATTTTCAATAACATGTCATACATTAAAATAAAATGGAGTAAGTGTCTATATATATATATATATTAAAAAGGTAGTGGTTGCATTGAATTTTGGAGGTGGGATCTATATAATTATTTTTATTTTTATTTTACTTATAAATTGTATTAATAATTTTTTGTTTATAAAAAATAAAAATATCATCCGGTGAAAGAAATTATTGTTGGTCCTTCAAACATAAACTAATGGTTAAAATTAAATTAAGATAACATAATATTTTGATTAAAATTTATTTTACCATGATTTCAGTGAACGCATCATATATACATAAATAAAGGGTTTTAATTAGGCATTTTGTTAAAAATTATGTCTCCCTTAGGTTTCAATAAGGTGCAATTTATATTTTACAATAGCACAAATTATCACTTAAATAATTCTCTCTTTATAAATTATCAATAATTAAAAAATAATATTATATCACAATATAAATTATTTATTATAAATTTTAATTATATAAAATAAACATTTATTCTATACAACACATACATTAAAATGTGATTATGTTATAAAATTGTTAAATCAAGTCGTCATTAAGTTTTCCATATGTTAGTATTAATTTTAAGTATAGATTCGTGTTAACAAGTGTTCTAAAAAAATTAAGGAACTAATAAAAAAATTATGACAAGAAGAATTAAACATTACAATAAAAATATATTAATAACACCTTTGTACAAAAAAATGTATTTCTATTTATTAATTATTAATTGAGGAATTAATAAATAAAAAATTATTAAAAATCAATATTTAGATAACAATAATTCTAGAAAAAAAACTAAGAACTCAATATTAGTAATTAGTATTAGCATTTTTAATTTTGTGAAACACTCTAAATATAAGTTGTATTTAGTATAAATGAAAGAAATTAAAATGGTAAACTGACTACAAGTTGACATGGATCTATTCATCCTGTATGTTTTCAGCACGGATGTTCGTGATTCTGACAAGCACTTTAATATTAATGATGTTGATTTATTTTCAAAATAAAGATATTAAAAAAATTAGAAGCCAGTCGTTCCTCTCTACTATGTAGTTGAATACATTCCCAAATTTTTTTATATGGAGTTAACTGACAAATTCAAGCGTTCTCCTATCGCCATTCAAATTATAGTGCACTAGTAGCAGATGGAACAGGAAGATAGTAAATGGATCCTTTCCTAAAATGAATAATCCATTCCCTAACAAAAATAATGTACAATCCAAGAACTATATTTATCAGCCAAATGGTTGCCTAACAAGATATTGATAACTACATCTCTGTACTCTGTAGTACCAAAAAGCCCTGACATGTACGTATAATCATGGGCCACATACTCATGGATTCACCAGAAACTTGTTAGATGTATATCTATTATCTATGATCTATCCTCCGTGAACCCCCACCGACAAGAGTGTAGTTAGTTTGTGGGAGAGAGTAAGGTTATTCAAAAGATCCTAAAAAGCAACATAATATAATTGCAGCAGGACCAGCAACATCAGCAATCTGCGCTCAATTATTATCATTGTCACTTGTCAGCATTTGTTTCATATAAGGGAAATAGGCAACCTGTTTAATTCACTGACCAGATAACATCAGGAATTGAATCATCCTTTCCTTTCCTCTTAGCTTTACACTCCTAAGCCAAATGAGTCACTACCCACCATGCATTGCAGAAGGCTAAACAAGATCAAAATTTGATTGGCTTGGGCATTCCATTGCCACCACCGGCAGAATACAAAAAACCAGTAATGCAGTGATAATATATGACAGAATCTTAGATCTCTGTTAAAAACCCGAAATTACAACATTCACATTTAATAGACCCCACCATCAAACTGCTGAAGGAATAAGCCACTTTAACTTCCTGGGACATACCTCTCCCTACTTAAGGAAAGGAACCTATACTCAGTAATTAGTATGAAAGTTTTGGAGATCTGATGCAGAAGACACCCAAAAAGTTGTGAATTACATATATACATATATAGTTTTTTTTTTTTTTTTAAGTTTCCTAAGATGGATAATATTCTAACGCATAAGCTGAAGACATGGACACAATGCCTATTCCCATCTTACTCCTAATCCTATGGCTATGAACCAAATCAACCTTTCCCTTCCCAAATTATAAGTCTCAATCTAATAAATTATTCCCAGTAATCTGGTGTTATTCATTCAACCACACTAACTGCAAGAATTGCAACAGTTCGATTCCACTAGCTTTAAGGTTCAATTAAGGGTATTGCCATACTTTAAGTGCATAACATACATGAAGCTAAACAATCAATGTCAGTGAATAACTGATGCCAATTTGATGAACATATAAAATCCTTAGAGAATATGAGCCTATCCAACGACAGAATTGAACGGATTTACTTCTTCATTGATTCATTCCCCAATGCAAATTACTCACCCAGCTTAAGCTCACTCATAGAGCACACAGAATCAACCTTTTTCCCCTTCAAGAAGCATAAATTAATACATACAACAATTTATACAATATATCTCTCCTCGTCACAATATTTATTACATCTTTTTTTTCGCCCTATTCGACTAAAAGTAATAAAAATACAGAAGAGAAAAGGCCCAAAATGTAGAATATGATGGTGATTATGTAATTGAATAAGATTCGATACGTGTAGCTCATTATAAGACAAAAAGGCAGAAAATGAAATCAGAAAATGATGAAAAAGAAGAGAGAAAATGTGATGTGACGTGTATGTAACTAAGCAAAATCCGTGGAAAGAGGGTTACGAAGAAGCAGCTTTCGGTTGTGAGCACGAAGCCCAGAGTCGGACTCGTCGTGATACCAACCCATCGATTTCTGAGCTTCCATGACGATTTGGGAAAGGCCTGTAGCGAGAAAAGGGTAAAAATGGGAAATAAAAGGTTAGAAATAGAAATAGAAATAGAAATAGAAATAGAAAAAGGAAAAGAAAAAGAAAGCAACCTTGTCTGACAGTTTGCTTGTTGTTGCGGATGTCGTGGACGGTGGCGGAGATTTTCCAATACAGAGGGCGACCGATGTAGAAAACAAGAAGAAGCAGAATCGCCACCATCACAATGCGGAAAACTATTCTTGATGTGGGTGACCCCATTCTCTCTCTTAATCAAAACAAACACCCCCAATAAAACAACACAAACCCTCTTCTTCCACTTTCTGCTTATTATATTATATAGCCCTTGCCTCGCCCCTCTTACCACCTCACTACTTCCTATAATTTTACTTTAACTTTGTTTTTTATAACTTCTAAATTAATCTTTTTTTATTTAATTTCAATGTGTTTGTCATATTTCTTCCACCAACTCATTTATTTTACTTTTTCAAGTTTTTAAATAAATTTCATCATTACACGTCACTAATATTTATTTTTATTATTAAATAATTTATCTTTTTAATTCAATAATTTTATTAAATAATTCTCACATATAATTTTACAAAAATCATGCATAAGAGACTCGTAATAACTCTTTTCCTATTATTAAATTTTTTATTTTAAATGCTGTAAGTATTGTTTGATAAATTTGTTTGATAAATTTGTCTCATAAATGCACTCTAATGTGACATCTTCATATCTATTCTGGTCAATATTAATATATAAAAATGATTTTTTTTATAATTATTTTTGGATTATGTTTTGTATGTGATTTTAGTTAATATTTAAGTTTGGTAAATAAATTTTTTTAGTAACTTATAATATTATTTATACCTAATTCAAGTAATACTTTTTAGAATGTTAGATTTTAACTTCAAGTTTTGTATATTTATTTTCCTATAGTCTTTAAAATATTTATTATTATTATTTTTATCCTTTTCAATATAAGGCCAAAATTTATCACATTCACAAGGTATGTCTTTATGGAGTTTATTATTATTATAAGCAAAATTTTGTTACTTTTATTTTTTTATTGTAAAATATATTGATTGTAATAAATAATAAATTTGTTTTATTTTATTTTTAGATAATTTTAAATTATAATATTTATTTTAACTATTATATTATTTATACTATTTATTTTATTATTTTAGCATTATACTTCAAGATATTGATATCGATAGATTATATGTTTATTTTTTTTATGTTATTTAGATATTTTTATGCTAATTTTATATGTTTTTAAAATTACATAGTTTATTTTAACTATTCTATTATTTATTTTATTATTTTTAACATTATATTTTAATATTTTTTATAAATACTTCAAGATATTTTAATCATTATACTAATTAACATAAAATAAAGTTAAAAATACATAAAATAACATTTAAATATATCTATTTCTATCATTTCACAATTATTAATTATTTTAACATATAATTTTACCAAACATTTATAATTTAATAAGCTAGCTTAATAACTTTTAAATACTAGTTATCAACTTTCAACTATTAACTAGTTTTTCAGTTTCTAACTAATTTTATTATTATAATTTTTTTTCTTAGACCATTATATTACAAATATAATAATTATTCATTTTTTCTAAAAAAAAAAATTTAGCACTTTTTACTCACTGCCCACTTAATCTTTACTCCCACTACTCACCTGGATAAGATATTTTCACATTTTTTCTCTTACATTTTCTAAATTGTCTCCTTCCATTTTCTCAATTATTTTTTCTTCCTTTATCTCATAACACTTTCAAATAGAAATTATAATATACCAATTTTAGCATAACACATTTGTAGAAGGTATAAGTCTGAGTCTTGTAATAGTGTATTTTCTTGTTTTACAAAAGAAAATTGAATTGAAACCAAATTAGGTTTTAATGAACATTAATTCAATATTAAAAATCTCGACTTTTTTTTAATTGATATAGTACTAAAATAAATTAAAATCTTATTAAAAGTATTAAATTATATTAATTTTTTTTAGCATGTAATACTTATAGAATATTATTAATAATACTTGTTATTATAATAATAAAAAAAAAATTATTTTGAGATCAACTCATGATAGCGATTGGATGGAGAGAAAATAGGTTATGTCATGAAAGTATAAAACAATTTTATACCATCATTCAATTATAAGTTATCATGTATGGTAAATTTATTGATTTTTATTATAATTATCTTAAAATTATATTAATGTTGATTTATCATTAAATAACAGAATAAAATTATTTTATATTATCAATATATCACCATTAAACTCTTAATGATAAATCATTTAATGAGATATTAAAATTGCTTTATTATAAAATTTTAATATGTACAAATATATGATGAAGAAACTACTATTGGTCTCCATTTTTAAAGTCATTGTATCCCTTAATTATACTGTAAATAATTAATCTTCTTTTTCTAAAAAAAAATTTGCATCCTTTACCCCCTTAGTTTCTTATTTAACACTAGTAAGTTACTTTTAAAATGTCTCTCTCACTTTCTCAAATCTCTCTCTCCCATTTTTCAATTAACTTTTTTTCTCTTTATTTCATAACACTTTCAAACAGGAATTATAATATTTCAAATTTAGCATAATAAAAATGCAAACACATGATCGCGATAGCGTATGTGTTTTTGCTAGTTTACATATGATGAGAATATATTTGGTAATGCCAATCCTATCCATTGTTTCAAATGGATCTATAAGTATTTCACAAATAGTAGTAATTGCACAAGATTCTTCTGCAGGGATTTTTCCATTTAAGCTACGAATTGAGGCATATGAATTTCTTCCAGTGTTTTTCCTTTGGTTTCTGGGACTAACTTTGCCACGAAAAGAATAGTTAAAAGGGAACATCCAGCATACAAAAATAAAGTACCTGGCCAAAAAGATTTGAAATATGTGTTACCAATCATTATTAATATAAGATGGAGAAATAAGAATGTTAACAAACTCTTCTTACCAGGAGAACTCCAGCTGATTAGAAAGTTGAAAGTATATGAAACTACCCAAGCTCCTAGCCAATTCACCAAAACCACCAAGCTCCCTGCACTTCCCTTCACATGTATGGGAAACATCTGCAATGTGAAAACTAGTATTAGAACATTGCTTCAATTTGCCTATCAAACATCATCAACAGGAAAAGGAAAAAGAAAAAAAGTTTGTTCATAGAAGATATGCCAAAATAGTACCCAAAACCATTCAAATGTGTCATACCTCAGACATTATTACCCAAGGAACCGGTCCCATTCCAATTGAAAATGATGCTATGTAGATCTGATAACAAGAAATGCCAAATTGAGTTTAAAGATTACTAAATAACTACTCAGTGACCCCAACAAAAGCTTTACAAGAAGACTCACCAGCACGCCAGCAACTGATAATATTGGTACCCAAGCAAGCAATAAGCTCTGATTCTGATCCATGGAATCATAAAGCAGAATTTTAGAATTGAGATATGCACACTTAATAAATATTATTAACAAAGCTTGCCTTGAGAAAGAAAGCAACTCCAGTAATAAAGCAGCCTAAAAATGTACCACTTGCTGAAGCCTACATGGATACAGGTACTTGCATTAGCATCAAAGCTCTTATTCCCTTTATTTTTAAATGGAATTATTGAAAATACAAATGCTTGAAAAAAACAGATCTACCATCATAAGTGGTCTTCTTCCGGACTTATCCATTAAAATGGCTCCCAATACAGTGAATGCAACCTGTCATTCGATTTATCAGATGAAGTTCAAACAGGTCATATTATTATATCATATATGATTATTGTCTGTGAAATCCTTAGAGGGATCAACTACCTGAATGCAAGCATATGCTACGGTACAAATTTTTCCTGAAGAAAGTCCTGCAAATCAAGTAGTAGGCGAATAAATAAGACAGAAGAAGAAGCTATTTTGAGTTTTCAATTTTTTTCACTTACCAGCTGCTGCAAAAGTCTCAGCTGTGTAAAAACCAATTCCATTAATTCCAACAGATTGTTGACATACCATTAACCCAACCCCAATCTGAAATCATCACAAACTGTTAGAAAAATCTGAGTCCTCGCGCACTCTAGTAGAAAAGTATGTTACTTACAACTACTGAGCGCACATGTTTGCTTTTGAGCCAATCCAGAAACGTGGTTTTGGGAAGGCTTCGAAGAGTTTCAATATAATCCTATTCACAAAAAACAAATCAGCTCAGCTTATCAAGCATGTCAAATTGATTGACATTTTAAAGATGCTCAATCAGTTAAGGAAGCTTGGGAAGTACAAGAATTTCATCAGCTTCTTGAGAAATATCAGCATCTTTTACCCGGAGTCTTCTTAAAGCTACTTGAAATTCTTTCTGGAAGCCTACCTTTGCCTGCAAAAAAAATAATTATTTTTTTGTACTTTATCTGGAAGAAAAAAACAAAAGAAACGTTTGACTTTAGATTCTAACTCCATTTCCATTTTCTGTTTTTAACACATTGTTTCTAATTTATTTCTGTTTTCTATACAAATCTTTGAAAACAAGATGTCAGTTTTGTAAATTAAAAGTGAAAATAGGAAATAAAAACAAAAGTAAAGATGCCCTGAATGTTTACCAGCCATCTGGGAGACTCTGGGATAAACCACAAACCAATCAGCAAGGAAATGCAAGGCACCAGCCCTTCAAAGTTCAAGCCAAGAATACAGTTAGACCCTTTTCCTGCATAACTAGCTACGAAGCAACAATCAAAGCTAATATTATAACTTACCTGCTAGAGCAACCTGTCTCCAATTTAAGACCCTTCCCATCAAGAATGAGACTGATGCTCCAATAACAATCATAAGCTGCAGAACAATTAGAGTCAAGATCACAATGCATCTCAATGATACTTATCTATTGGTTAAAGAAACAAACATGATATTGTTGTTAGTCCCCCACCTGATTTGCTGTTGCAAGTCCTCCTCGAAGATTTTTGGGAGCTATTTCAGCTATATACACAGGAACCTGTTCCATTTCATTATGTTTTGTTACAAACTTTGAAATATTATCATCAAGAAGCAACATAGCCATCTCTTAGAACTTTCTAAACAAAAAGTCTTATGGTTGTACTGTTGTAGTTAGTTACCACGAAGGAGATAATTCCTATTCCGTATCCTGTGAAAAATCTTCCCATATCAAGTGAGTGAGGATCCTGAGGTAGATAGAATAACAGAAGTGAAACCTCTTTTCCATTTTGCAACAGTTTTCTCAAGATGAAATTGTATTGCGCAGAAGATGCATACCTTTGAGGAGAAAACAGCTAGCCATCCAGTTATGCAAAATCCTATTGACATTCTCATTGTCTGTTTCTCATTAAAAATTAAGGCTTATCAATACTAAAGTTATGAATGCATAAATTAATATATAATATATATTTCACATACCCCTTTCCGACCAATGAAATCTGTAATTCGGCCACTTGTGATAGCCCCAAGCATTGCACCAATTGTTACTAAAGAACCCAACATGGAAAACTGCATTATATTCCCCACAATACTTTATTAGCTGTGTTTCAGATAATATGGTATAAATATATGTCATTAAGGAGAGGACTAACCTCGGCAACAGATAGATTAAGATCACCCCTTATAGCCGCTTGAGTAGGTGCTGAATATCCCACCTGCAAAAATAATAATTTTAGCTAAACACACAACCCTTTTTTTTTTTTTTCTTTTGAATTTTGGTTTGGTCCCCAACCCAAACACAAAAAAGGAAATTTAGTGAACAGTATTTTAAGAAATTTTCTTTCTTGAGTGAAAGGAAAACAAAGAGAAAATATGAGAAATTTGTGTTGGTCGTGTTGTCTCCGGATATTGTTTGTCACTTAAAAAGACTTGATGGCCTTAAGGATACTTACACAAGTTCCAAGTGAAAAAGAACCACAAACAGCAACAAATGTGCTAAGCAGAACCATTCTGATGGATCCATTTTGCACTATTCTATTAGATTCAACATCTTTGTAGGCAGCAGCAGAACCCTTCCCATGTTGAATGAAGGGCTCCTGAAGTTTGTTGGCTTCTCCATTGTAAACATCCTTGTGCTGCTCTTTTGCCTTTTTCTTCAATAGCAATATGAACTCGAAAAATAAGTAACACAAGGATAATGAAATAACCCACCTGAAGGTTAAGAACAACGCTACGATACTAACAGTAGACATGACATGCAAAAACGTGATGAGTGTTGGTGAACAATTTGACTAAAGAGATATTTTTGTTAAGAAATCTTATTTCCAACTATTGAGCTTTCAATTTAAAGTTATTGGTTGAATGCTATATTGACTGTTCTTTTTCTTTTAAGACTCTTTGACTGGTTTTAAAGCATTCATATAGTAATTAATGATTTTGGACATCATTTAGCAATTGTATTTGAAAAATGTATCAAAGTTGAATGAATCTATTTCAGAAAGTAGAAACCATTGTAACCTTTGGTGAAATAATAATGGTCCTTCTCTCTTTTTAAAATATTTATATACTACTCGATAGTCAATTTCTTATTCAAAATTTATTCAATTTTAAAAATTATTTCCAAAAATAAAGATGTAAAAGTTTTTTTTATATTCCTTGATCAATGACATGATTCATATGAAAAAGTGTTGCATGTGGTGTGGTAAGGCACAAAGTAGATTTGAGTATCTATTTTCTTTGTTTTTTAAAAATTAAAAATAATTTTTTAAATAGAAATCAACATATCCTAAATATTTTTTCTATGATTATTCTCTTATTCAAAAGGAAAAGAGGGAAAATTTTCGACATCTGCCATTGATTCACATACAAGTGCTTGAATTTTTAAAAAATATATATATAAAAAGAATGATGAAAGACACTTACGTAACTTTCATTGATTATTATATCATTCAATAACTTTATATAAAATATAAATTTTATTAATCAAATCATTGGATTAAAACTTTACTTTACATAGATTATATATACAAATTTTTATGTTAATCCAAAAATTATTTGACACCTCGTTCATGTTAATCAAAATTAATGAATAACATAAAATTTAAAATATATTAAAATATGAATCATTTAATTATCTTCTTATTATTGGTTAATTTTAATAAAAAATTGATATAATTTATGTAAAAGAAACTTTCAATTCAACAGTTGAATTGATAAAATTTGCATTGTAATAGTTATTATAAGTTATATCAGTGTCATTTGATTTTTCTCTCTCTCCACACACACAACATTTGTTCAACTCTTCAATACAAACATCTAATGAAAATAAGGTTAAGTTGTTTCTATTTTTATTGTAAATCTCACGTATATTAAAATAGAGCTATCATTTATTAGCTTTATGGCATGCATGACTAAAAACATATATGATCTCACATGATTTTACGAGTATCAAACTAATTAATTTAAAGACAAATAATATCAACAAGTTATTATTATCATTATATTTTTATAAAAGTTGATGTCTTAATTCATATAATTTAACTATTCGTAATAAAAAAAAAACTATAATCCATGCTTTATAATAGATGTTAACAATTTGTCGTGTTTAATTCAATTTGTTGGAACTTCGGGGAAAATTACATGATACAAGTTGTGTCAAATAGGATATTCGGAATGGCACGCGGGAATGAAGTTGCTATTTATAATTTGACGTGGTGAGTACATGCTTCTTTGGACCTTTCTAAGAGGTAGGAGTAAGAGGGTTAGAATTAGAACAACTAGCACTTGAATCTTGTGCTAGTCCATGATTGTACTTCTTTGCTCATCTAACTAAACATACATGTTCCTTACTAGGATGGAATAGGCTCCTCTAAAATGCAGCTCGTACTTTGTTGGATAAAGTGTATATGAGTACTAATAGACTTTAGCTGTACCAATTGAATTTCATTCAAATGTTTGTGGCTATATCATCATTATACTATGATTAACTGTAAACTGTCATTCATTATAAACTTGATAAAGCATAGATAGTCATAGACACGGACGTTGTTGATTGTTGTGAACGAGGTTGTGTGGGATGCCATATGAAATTGGAAAAAAATGATTAAGCTAGTAAGCTTTTTGATACCATATAGAAACGATAAGGTGACAACAATTTGAATTTAAACTAATCCTAACACAATGATACTTTAAAACTAATCCTAACCTAATGATAATATGATAGTAAATATTTGATTGAAATTCAATTGGTATTGTTAGAGTTTATTAGTAGTTTTACAAATTTCATCTTCACCATTTATTTTATTAACGTCAAAAAATTTCCGCCTAATATAAATTGCCATTTCATATTTGTTTTTGCTAAAAAAAAATAAAAACAAAAGACATTATATTCTTGCACTTCACGTTTGTTTCATCGTCTTTCTCTGCGGATGAGATAGAGAGCTTATGCGCATGACTGGGCAAAGGGAGAGTTTTTGTTTTGTATTGGTAATCATTAAGATACACAAAGGGAGAGTAATTCCAAATATTAATATTATTGTCTAGTTATTATTTAAATAAAAGAAGGAAAATTATCTCAACAAAAAAGAAGCAGGGAGACATAGATAAAGTGATGTTCAGGGTCAGATTCAGCACTTCTTAGCCGTTTATCCTCTTTGTTGGAAGCACACTATGACGATACATGGAGAAGGACCTATGCTCACAACCACTCTTCGCTTGTTGTCCAATTTTATTCAACGTGGAATAATTGCTTGTGACTGAGAATCGAAAATTCAATTTCTTACTTTTTCAAGAACAAAAACAGAGTTGCGAAGGAAAACGTACGTGATCTCCTATTAATTACCTAGAATCAAAGTTTCAATTTCTTGTTTCTTCACAAAAACAGAGTAACAAAGATGCAGCGCAGGTTGCAGAGATGATCCTCGTATCTTTAAGAACGTAGATGACATAATGTGACTTGGATTGCTTTGTTTTTTATTTTGTTTTAATGTTATATTTTTATTTTATAAAAATTAAATCTAGGTAAAAATTTTTAATTAAGTGAAAAGATCTAGATTATTAATAAAATAAAGGGTGAAGATGAATGCAATTTGCTCTCTACAGTAAAAGTGCATTTTAGAGGAGCCCTCTGCTACTAGGATGGCTGTCATAGTAGGCACGGAGGCTCTTTAGAGAAATTATATGGTATGTTCATTAAGGTCATGTTTAAAGCAATGCGAATAAGGCCTCCACGTTAACATCTACTAGAAGTTTCTTATTTTTCTTTATATATTATTGGAAAAAATTAATTTGAATTTGAATTATTAAATAAAACAATTTATTATATTACTTGTAGTTAATTTATTAGTATGATTATACAATTTAAATATATATATACATAAAAATTGTTATAAATTATTTTAGAATCTTATTACTTCTGTGAAAAGTTATGAGAAAATTTAATTTACATTTTTTTAATTCTGACAAAAAAATGACATTCAAATAAATAGAGATTAAATTTTCTAAAAATAGTCATATATAAAGGTGATTTTTTTATTACTATTTTTTATCCCCCTTTTTTACATTATTGTACCTTTTTATTATACCACAAATATAATAATTAATCTTTTTTTAAACACTGCTTTGGTATTTTTTACCCCCTAACCCACTTGAGCTCCACTCCTACTATTCATTTAGGGAAATTGCTTTCATACCGTGTCTTCTCCTCTTTCAATTGTCTCTCTCCTATTTTTTCAATTATTTTTTTTTTCTCTTTATCTCATAACACTTTCAAACAGCAATTACAGTATGCCAAATTTAGAATAATAAAAATGTAGACTCATGGTGCCACAGTGCTTTTTTGCTAGTGATTAATAAAAAAACATTTCAATGAAAAGAATAGTAATAAGATCACGTATCTAGTAAAAAAATTAATTCTTTTAGTTCTTACAAGAAATTAATTATTTTTTATTATTTTATATACATATCAAATTATTTTTTGTATTCACGACTTATTTTAGATTTTTTTATTTAGATTGAAACAGATCATTAAGGTTAACTAGTTGAAGAGAATTTGGATAACATGCACAAAGTTTTATGTTTCAACCTCGTATTATTATTTTATTTTCTTATTTTACCAACAAAAATATTTGAATTGGAACAAATTAGGTTTTAGTGATCATTAATTCAATATTAATAGTATTTGACTTTTTTCCTGAAATACTATAGTGTTAAAAGAAATATTAACAAAAGAAATTAAAGTCTTATTAAAAGTGTTAAATTATATTAAAAATTGATTTTTTTGAATGTATGTAATATTTATAGAATATTATTAATAATACTTGTAAATATTTGTATAGTCAAAAGAAAAATTTTAAAATTATTTTGTTTTAGATTCAATGGGATGTTGGAATTGCTTTATTATTAAATTTTAATCTATACCAATATAAAAAGAAAATACTGCTTTTGATAACTATTTTTATCTCTACTTTTTTATGCCATTGTATCTCTTAGGTATACTATAAATATAATAATTAATTTCTTTTCTCTTAACTTTTTTTTTTTGGCACCCTTTACCCATTTAACTTAGCTTTTGACTTACCTTTCACTCTTACTACTCACTCAAGTAAGTTAATTTCACAATGTCTCTCTCCCACTTTATCAATTGTCTATCCTCCACTTTCTTAGTTTTTTTTTTTTTCCATTTTCTCAATTATCTACCCTCCATTTTCTTAGTTGTCTTTTTTATTTCCCACTTTATCCCATATGACTTTCAAACTGAAATTATAATATATCAAATTTAGTGTTTTGATGACTTTCACTAGTGATTAATTAATAAAAAAAGTATTTTGATGAAAATGACAATAACGAGATCACATGTCCACTTAAAATAAATCAATTCTTTGAATTCTTAAAAAAATATTTTAATTTTGATCATTTTATATGCCTATCAAATTGATTGTTTTGTTGATGCCTTATTTAAACAAATTTTTAAATGAGATATTCTGGATTTTTTAATTGAAACAAAATTAGGTTTCAGTGAACATTAATTCAATATTAATAGTGTTGACCTTTTTTCTTGAATTGATATAGTGTTAAAAGAAATACTAACAACAAAAAACAAAGTCTTATTAACAGTGTTAAATTATATTAAAAATTGTTTTTTTTAAATGTATGTAATATTTATAAAATACTATTAATAATACTTGTAATGATTATTATAATCAAAGGAAAAATTTTAAAATTATTTTTTTAAATTCAACTTGAGATCATTGTATAACACTAATCAAATGAATTGTCATTGAGTGAGATGTTGAAATTTATTTAGTATTAATTTTAAACTATACCATTATATTGAGAGGATACTCTTTTTATAATTACTTTTAGTTTCTATTTTTTAATCATTGTATTTCTTAATTATAATGCAAATATATTATTTTTTTCACCATTTGATCTAATTTTTGACTTAACATTAATTCCCACCACTAACTTAGGTATTTTAGTTTGTCTCTCTCCCTCTTTCTCAATTGTGTCTCTTCCATTTTCTTAATTATCTTCTTTTTTCTTCTTTATCTCAAAACACTTCCACACAAAAATTATAATATACCAAATTCAGCATAATAAAAGTGCATACATACAGGCAATAGCGCTTGTGTTTTTGCCGGTGGTTAATAAAAAATTTATTTTGATGAAAATGATAAAAAAATTAATTATTTTTAGTTCTTAAAATTAATTATTTTAATTATTTTATATACAAATAAAATAAATTTATTTATGACTTATTTAAACAAAATTTAAAATATGAAATCATTTAGACTTTTTATTTTAATTCAAACAAAATTAGGTTTTAATGAACATTAATCCAATATCAATAGTCTTGGCTTCTTTTTCCTGAAATTATATAATGCTAAAATAAATATTAGGAAACGAAATTAAAGTGTTATTTAAAGTATTAAATTATATTAAAAATTTGTTTTTAAATGCATATGATATTTATAAAATATTATTAATAATACTTGTAAGGTTTAATTATTTATCAATTATTGTACTTGTATTATTTTATGATTTAGTCTTTATAGTTAAAAATTATTCATTTTAGTCCCTATATATATTTTTTTTATACCGATTTGATCATGCAATTTAAATGTAACTTTATTTGGTTAAGTAAAATCACAATAAAATAAAAATCATCGATGTAAAACTATCATACAAATTTTGGCAATGTAATGCTACCATAAATTTCATTATTTTTAATTTTTTAAGATCAATTTGTGGTGGTTTAATAATTTTCACAAAATTTATAACAATTTTACTTCGTCAATTTTTGTGATAATTTTATTTAACATGATTAAAAGATGCTTGATGATAAGGTCAAAACAATATAAAAAATACATGAGAAAAATAAGAATAATTTAAAATTAATATAAATACAAAAGTAATTAAACTCACTTGTAATGTAAAAATGATATATTAAATTTAAATTATAAACACATAATTAAATTATATTATGTAAAAATTAATGAATTAATCCACCACCAACAACGTTGCAACCACTGACGTCCTCACCATATAAACATTATATTAAATTAATTTTAATTTGATTGAGAAGTTTCAAAATAATTTTAAAATGAATTTATTTTTAAACTATAAACTAGTTTTTGAAAAAACTAAATTATTTTTAAAAATTACAAATTAGTTGTGGTTTTTAAAAGTTGTAACTAAAAATTATCATAAATGGTCGTTAAAGTAATGAAGAATATTTTAAATTAAGATAATTGAATTATTTTTTAAGTACAATCAAGTAATATATTTATTATGTTATATAAATAAGATAATTCTATGTAATTTACTTTTATAATTTATTTTTTAATATATTTCAAACTCTGATTTTATGTACTTTTAATATCATTTCACATTTTAAATTCACTCATTTCCTCTTAATATTGTAAGTGTTTTTTTTTTAAATTACAATTTACTTAGATATTTATAATTTTTTAATAATTGTAATATAACTTATTTTTAATATATTATATTTTAATTTACTTTTGTTTTTAGATACAAAATAAATACTTGAAATATATTAAAAAGTGAATTATTTTATAATAAAAAAATAAATGAATTATAATGTAAAAAGAATATCATAAGTAATATATTAAAATTAAATTATAAACACATAATTAAATTATACTTTTAAAAGTATAAAATTTAAAATAAATTAGTTAATTATAAAGTAGTAACAGTCACTGTTTCTAATATATTAAAAATAATTTATATTTAATTATTTTGTTTATATAAAATAACAAATATATTATTTATTTGAATAACACATGATTATTTTAATTTAAAATATTTGTTATTATTTTATTTATCTTAATTAATATTATTTATTTTATTAGTTACATCAGTACTGTACTAATTATAATTAATAACAATAAAAAACATAAAAATCTAAAAAATCTAAAAAAATAAAAATAAAATAAAAACTGAAATAAAATAAAATTATATTTACATAGAGTTAAAACATATTTAAATTTTAAATTAGTATTATAAATAAAAGTCGATAACAGGAAACAATACAATGTCATAAGAAACTATTAAGATCAAACAAGCTGTGAAAGTTCAAGTAATATATACAATGTATTATATTTATACTTTAGGATCGTGACAATATTTTCTCACTTAAAAAAAAAAATATATATAATGATGTAATGGGCTGGGCTTAAACATCAAAAACTTTTACCTGGATCAATCCGTGTTCAAAAATTTAAATAGAGCCGAGTTAGTCAAATAAACCAGACCGGGTCGAATTGACAGAAACAGCTATATATAGCCTTTTTAATTTCAATCTTAACTTCAGTTGTTTCCTATTGTTTTTGTTTTGTCTTGTTGCATCGCCTATCCCTTTGGGTTAGGGTTTTAAAATCATCTCTCCGAAAGCTAGGGTTTGCGTGGCAGCAATGGGAAGGTACCGAAGCCGGAGCAGAAGTTATAGCCCTCGGCGGCGAAGCAGGTCCCCACCAGCGCCGCGCGGACGCAAGCGGTATGTCGACGATCGCTACGGTGACAGCAGGTCGTACAGAGACCGCCGCTCACCTCTTCCTTCCGGCTTGCTTGTTCGCAATCTCCCCCTCGATGCTAGGTCCTTTCTTTTTACCTTCGCTTTCTCACTTTCCCAATGCTCTTCTTTAATTTCTTCCAATCACTTCATACTGCATGCCTCGCATTGCATTGCTCTTTATGCACCGAATTTATCTAATATCCATAACAATATATAAACCCAATACCGATTTTCTTTTTTATTTTACACATTTTTTTGGTCTGATGCACTGCAATTTCACACTCTCCAATTTCAATTTTCTAAAATCAAAAAATGAGGACACAGACACGACAATGACCCCCTTTCTGCTGGTAATTCGAATCTATTGTATTGGAAAAGTGAGTGAATGGTTTCTTTTGTATATTTCCCATTGGAATAAAAAAGAAATTGAGCACATATAAACAGTTAGATCAGTAATTTATATAAAACCGTCAAGCCATATTGTTTTAATATGTAGTAAATAGGTTGCTATTATCGGCTGCGTTAGCAGTTCAAGAGCGCGTTAAATCACACCCATGGCCCAAATCTTTCCCAGAAGTCATACACAGTTTCCATGCCTGAACTACCCCTTTGACTATTTGATCTTACGTGGCAACTGGCGAGCCTTTGCATGACTATTTTTTTTTTTGTGGTTATGGTCTTGTGGACCGCAGTAACCAACAATCACTATGGGTAGCCTGCTGTTACCTACAGCAGCACCGAGATGAGAAAAGGAAATAGTTGGGAAAAAATTTTCGGATACTTGACACCGACACTCATTTCTTAGTGGGTTTTTCTTCTTCTTATTAATATATACCTGATTAGAAGATGCAATCCTGAAGAAACAGGATTCTTCCCTTGTTTATGATTTTGATTTTCTTTTTTTCTGGAAAAGAACACACAAAGGGATGCTAATTGTATTGTTGTTGATGTCTTAGGTTTGAACTTGGAAGTTGATGAAATTGCATTTAGAATTATTCCCACTTGCATTTGCATAGCCCCGCTAGGAACATTGAAATATTTTAATTCATCATAAAAGTTCCACAGTGGGTGTGTACTTGCTTGATGTATTCTTTCTTCTATTTTCATTCTATTTCGTGGCACTCTGTTACATATATCCAATCAAAGTTTGATTCTGAAGGAATTAAAGAAATCAAACTGAAAATTTTGATTTGTATTATGCAGGCCCGAGGATCTTAGGATCCCATTTGAGCGTTATGGTCCTGTGAAGGATGTTTATCTTCCCAAAAATTACTATACTGGGTATTTCCACCATACTATCAATACAATCTGCTTCTACTGGCTTGTTGCTTACTTGTATCATACATTGCTTTCTTAAACCAAATGCATTTTGTTTTCACAAACAAAACTGAAATTTAATTGAATTGATTTTGTAGTGAGCCTCGGGGCTTTGGATTTGTGAAATATCGATATGGTGAAGATGCAGCTGAGGCAAAGCAACATCTTAATCATACTATCATTGGTGGACGTGAAATAAGAATTGTTTTTGCCGAGGAAAATAGGAAAACTCCTCAAGAAATGCGTATTAATTCTCGAGGAAGGTCTGACTACAGCTTGATTTGCTAATTGATTTCAATTTTGCAATTATGGAAATCTTCTGCACTGGATTTTTTATGTTTCTTACACTTTCTTTTGTTTTCTGCCATAAGTGGTCGATCTGGAAGTGGTAGAAGGAGGAATCGTACTAAATCCCCACGACGCCGATATCGTTGTCAGTTTAACTACTCATCTCTAAATCAGTTTCATAATGCAATGATTTTCAGTTTTTCTTTTGGGTTTAACCTTTCTACTGGAAGCTATTCCTTATTTATTTTTTATGTTATCATACATGGTCTTTTTTCAGCCTACTCTCGGTCTCCATCACCAGCCAGGGATGATTCAAGGTTTGACAATTTTCATTGTGAAAAATTATACATTTTTTTATTGAGCAATGTCATAATTTGAGTACTATGTATGAACTAATACCTAGTTTTCACAATAATGATGGTGATGCTATATTTCCTAGTAAGAAGGTACTGAAATATTATTTATAGGGCTTCTGCATATACTTGTATTTTCTAAGCTGCAGTGTTTTCATTTGAGCTGCAATACAGCAGGTTTCTAATCATCACAAGTGAATGATGTGTTAATGACATGTTTGGTCAAATTATAACCAAAGTTGTTCAGCAGAGCAGTAGGTGGTGAAAGTAATGTGCTGTTTGTGCCCTTTCACTATTTTCTTACGTGTTTAAATAAATACCACTGGATCGGTGTTTGCTGCCTGATTTTACACATTACACTATAGGGTTCATGTTTCTGTCATAACACATTGGTCTGTTGGAACTATATGGTGTTCTTACTGACCTGAAACTGGTTCAGGCTTTTGAGTAATGCATTATCTGTAACATACACCTAAATTTCTCATTAAACTGGATGTCTTCTTTATTGGAAACAGTGTTGGTGCTGGTTATGTGGCATGCATAGTTGTTAATCGTGTGCTATAGAGGCAGTGCAGAGTGATTCTCCAGCTAGTGCCTCACAGATTGAGGTGTGGCCATTGAGGGGTGCAATCATGTACGAAATTAGTGGGTGCAATTGTGCCTGACGCATGCTACAGGGCTGCACCAGGGGAGGTGGCCCTGGAAATCCTAAGAGCCCTTAAAATTTGCATGTTGCAGTGGGTGGGTTGGGGCCTTTTTCTCATTTTGCAGCCAATAGGGCTTTTTAGAAGAGGAAAACCCTTGATTATCTCTTTTTTCTCTCGTTTTGGTTCTCTTCACTAAACGACTGAGCCCACTCCCTCCTCTTCCAGCCATCATTTATGGTGAGCTAGGCTCTGGTTTCCAGCAACCCAGCCTCCTGTAAACCACTTTCAGCAAGTCCGCTCGCTCTCTTTCTCTCTGTTCTCTGGCAAACCCAGACAGCACCTTGCACTTGCAGGTCTCTGTTCTCCTCCTCTTTTTCTTTTGTTCCATTCTAGCTGCTGCCAGCAGTTTCTGTTTCTTTCTTTTTTCCTTCTGTTCTGATTTGTGTTGTTATCCTTCTCTCACTTGTCAGTCGTTATGGCTTCTTCCTATCAACCAAGCTCATAATTTTGAATTTTGCTATTTAGTTACTTTTAGGCCTTAGAGGCTTAAATTTCTTTGTTTCCTTGACTTTAGTTTTTATTATTAATTATGAACAGTTCATGAATTGAGTAATTTTTAAAATTTTGAGCATTTGTATATATAGTATTAATTATTTAATATATATAAAATATTAGAATAGCAGTCATTCTGCTATCCCGTTATCCCATTTTGGGGTTGGTTGCTCTGCGCCGTTATCTGGATTGATATCTATGGTTGCACAATGGAATGAAACTAATATCTTTTAGTTTAAGTAATTGATGTATTTCATTAATTTCGTTTATTATGTTGTTTTGTTGGCAACTTTTGATCTTGTGCTTAATCTTACTGAAATTCTCTCTAGTAGAACACTTGCTGAGTTGGTTTTTAGGTTTGGTTTACTAATTTAACTGTATAATGTACATGTGTTTTGATAGTGTCTCTGCTGCTAGACATTCAAAGTGGCTAGCTGATTTATATTGAGGTTGATAATTGTGTTTATTTCCTTGTTCAGCTAGAGTATAATTTGCAGGTTTACTTACAATTAGAACGGCTTCCAATCATTTGACCTTGACAACACCTCCTTTAATGTGTTTAAATGAATTGAATGATATCTGCTTATGGTCTTCTTTATGCAGATAATAAAGTGAAATGGAAGACTTTAAAGATGGATTAATAAAGATTAACGAGTAAAGAGGCTTAAAGTGATGCGCTACTATGTATCTTTCAAAGACTCCATAAGAAATATCCATATCAAATTTGCCTTATTGTGCCCGTTGCATATGGACTTTCCCTACTTTGTGGTATTTGGTTTGTGGCCGAAGAATGGTTCAAATGAGTACTTCTTTCGATTCCCTTGTTTAAATTTTCTGTGAGGAAGATTTTATTTAGTTTAATATCTTGTTTTGCGTATACTATCCAGTTAAGAAAGAATTTAAAGCTTATAGTTGGCCAAAGAAAATCACATCCTCAAAGAATGGAAGTCAAAGTTTTTATGGGTAGAGATATGATGACATTGTGCAAGAAAGATAGTTGTGATTTTAGAAAGTTGGGACAAAGAGAGCTATGAAGTTACCAGATGCTGATCTTGCAGTACATCATTCATAACTCTCAGTGTTTGGATCCAAGTGTCATATATTTGTCCAGAAACTATGGAAAGGTACAGGTACAGGTCATATTTTGGCTAATTAGATTTTGAAGAGGAAGTAAGTATTAGTTCCCTCGTATGAAACAAAAATTAAAATTTTAGTTTGAGTGATTGTTTGCTTAAGTATCCGTGTATTCTGTTGTAGTTGCATATATTCAGATCTTATTGTTTATGAGATGTTTATGGTTGGTATTTTCTTTAATGTGTAATATATGTAATTGTGTTGTTTTAGTCATTCTTATTAACTTTGGTGTAACTAAAATATCCCTCACTGTTGTGTTGGCATAGGGATGACAGGGGTAGGGATGATTATTATTCTCCTGAGCGATCAAGATCTTTTTCTAGGTCTGTCTCTCCTAGTGGTGGGAGGGACTACAGGAAGTCCCCTCGTCTCAGGGACCCTCGTCTCAGGGAGAATGGTCGGAGTCCGACTGACAAGAAGGATCAGACACCTAGCAGATCTGAGAGTCCTAGGGGTAATGATCGCAGTCCTTCAATGTCTCGTTCACGTTCATACAGGTATGAATCTTAAGAGTACTTTTATTGATTGAATGACATAATTGCAATTCTAATCTAAACAGATTTCTGTTAATTAAAATATGATCTTTAAGATTCTGTTGGAAGACTTTGAAGCAGTTAGAATTCTGGAAATATAATCTGGTAGTAGGGTCACATAATTATAAATAAAACTTCTAAACAGTAAAGATGAATATACCTAATCTTGTAGTAGGGTCACAGGTCACTTTAGATTTTAAAATCAAGCTTATTTTAGAGCTTTGAAGTACCCAATCTCAAACATTAAGAGTTAGGGCTTTTTAGTTGTAAATGTAAAATATTCGAACAAACAAAATAACAAATGTCATTTCTTTTTCCTTAGGCTAAACACTAATCATTAATTCATTGTTAAGTTAAATTATACTGATAGTATATTAGTAATGATTATCTTTTGTCAGAATATTGTACATTAACCACTCATCAGGAATTCATGTGCTGACATAGGACATGTATATTTTCTAGATGGGGTTTACCTTGAAGTTCAAATGCCTATTATATTCTAGATGGGGTTTAACTTGTCTGATGACAGGGATTTGTATTCTAAGCATCATAGAAATTGAAATTCAGTGGTTGATTAGTTCTTTCTCATTCTGCAGTCCACGCTGATTTGCCGTCAAGCAGAGATTTGGAGGTGGTCATTTCGGTTTTTCCTGTGGCTAAAACTTCGACATTTTCAAAGATACAAATGTAGCTAAGCAAAATCTAATGTTAATATTAATAGTCCGTAGGCGGCAATCCCGTCAGAAGGTAGTTCACTTGGTGTTTATCATTTTGGATCACTGTTAGACTTTTTCATCAGTTTTCAATTTTTCGGATACTTGTTCATGAATTGTTTCTATATTTAAAATGTTTGGTCCTATTTTTATGACGTAAGGTGCTTTAATGTTAAATTAAAAATTTATTTATTTTTAATTAAATACTGAATGTTTTTATCTCACATCAATTTGTTCCGGACGAAAGGAAAAAGAAGGGTTAAGGTTTGGTTTGTTTTTGGAAGCTAATTTATTTAGTGTTTTTTAAAAGTTACTTTTCTTTATTCTTTTATGTAAGTTTTCTTTTTTTATTAGTTAGTTGTCAATTTTTAAGAAGAAATGTTTACACAATTGTCCTCAACTTTTTCTTGGAAAGGTGAGTTGGGATTATTATTAACCCATAAACCCGGTGAGTATTGATATGTCGCGTCTAACCCGTTAAGAAAACGGATTGAAGGTGGATCAGGACAGGTCAACACCTCCACTTTCCCTCCTCCCCTCTCCCTAACAAAACAGAGTGAGTATTCACGTTCCTGAGAGCAATGATATATTAAATGAAGGATGCTATATCTCATCCAAAAATGAAAAGCAGCCAGAAAATCATTTCAAAGTTACGTTTAAATTTTAATTAATATTTTATAATTATTTTTAATTGATTCGATTGGTCGGCTGAATTTTGCGGATCTGCAACAATTTTCATATTAAATGCATTTTATATATTAAACGCCGCATTAATATGTATCATTTCTATCTATCTCACCCTTCATTCTCATTCTAGATGTCAAATAGTACCAAAAAATGTCCATGAATTATTTTTCCTAAAACTAATGGAGTTAACCAACCTTCCCTCGTTGTCAATAACGGGGTGGGGGTCAAGTGGCACGTGAACCTTGGCTATAGTTGGCTTCAGCTTATAGGTTTGTTAGTTAAGCATAACCTAATTAAGCCATAGGATAAATTTTCCTTATTTTCTTATTTTCATATGTAATTCCTTTATACAAAGGATCATAATGTAAAAATAAAACATAACGTAAGGAGTGAGAGTGCAATTTTCAAAAAGAAAAATAATAAAATTAGTGTAACAACTACTAATTTCAGTATAAGTTGATCATATGAGCCAATTACAAACTTTTTGATAGGTTTAAACTAATTAATTGAGTGAGTGGAGTGAACTTTATAGGAACACAAGGTAAATTCGTAGCCACGCTTATTGGAGGTCAACATATAAGTAGGGGTAGTCAACCTTGCCTCGTGGCCTCACTAGATATGCTGGTAAATCACCTATTTTATTCATGCAATTGTTAAGCGTGGATGCTTTAAAATTAAAAGAAGTCAATAGAACTAAAAGATACATATAACACTTATTAACACTTTCAGGACTAATAAAGTGATTTGACAAAAAATAAATAAATAAAATAAAATTACATACCATTTGGCTCAGTTTAAAACAAAAATTTCATAAATATTATTTATTATGAAATCTACTTTAATGATTTTTTCTAGAGTTCTAATCATTTAAATAATAAAAAATAAATAAAAGTCCGTTACTTTTAGTTTTTCTATAATTAATTGGAGCTACAAAGCTCTATCCCTTTATTAATTAAACCCAACTGAATATTTTTTTTATCTTTTTTTAATAAACTAAAATAATATAATTTACTCTTTTCATTAATGTTTTTTTAGGTTTTATTTACATGTGTCTAAATTATTTTAATCAATTTTGGTATATAATTATATTTATATCATGTTCATGATCACTTATTTATCTTAGCATTCTTATTTCTACTTTTCTCATTTTTTTTAAGTCAATAAATATATATATTATATTTTTTATTGTATGAACTTTTTAGATATTATTTTAACATGAAATTATTTGAATAAGAAATGTCACCAACACACAATTTTTAATAAATTCTCTATAAAAATGATTGAAATTTATAAGTTTTAGTAAACTCTACTTTTTATTTAATAAGTCTAGTTCTTAATTTTGTAATTTTTAATAAATTTTAATTAATAATAAAGTATATTAAAAAACGAGTTAAAAATGATAATAACATTTATTTCTTATTTAAAAAATTGGGTGAGTTTATATTGTGTGGTTGGAGCATTTGATGTGTGAGTTATATAAGTGATTAAATGTTTATGATAATATAAAAAGTAATTGAGTAAATAAAATTTGATGGAAGAGTATAGAAGAAGAAGATGAGTTAGTTGACTGGGCACAGGATAGGACAGGGCATCGGGCATCTAGGAAAAAAGGAGGCAATGTTGAATGGAGAGAGCATTGTGATTCCCATCGAGAAAGAAAAGACAATAAAACTTATTATCTTTCTATCCTATGAATCTATCCATTTGTGATTTCCGGTGACGTGGGCCAATGAGAGAAGTCATAAGTGAGCACCTCCCCAATAACACTTTGATACAAATCATGCTTCTTACATGGAATTCACAAACCCTCTTCTCTTCTCCTCACTCTTCTCTCTCTCAGCCACACATTGACACACACACGTCTCTTCTATCTCTCTCCTTCAAATATAATATGATATAGTCAACTTCATTCATCCATCCATCCATCCATCCATCCCCACATTTCACACTCTTTTCTTCGATCTCTGCTTCCTGTCATGGATCTCTGCGCACTCTCATATCCCGCTTTTTCTAACCCTTCTTCTGATCCTCGAACATCACTTCCTCAATGGGGTCTCCATTTCCTCTCCCAATCCCATCACAGGCTCAGCCAGGTTCTTTCACTCTCTATCAATGCAATGCCTCTTCCTTATTCTTTTAAACTACATTTTGTTTTATAATTGCTGAATAAATAAATGAATAGCTGTGTCTTGTTAATAGATGAAGAAAAGGTCAAGTGGGGTTTATGCGTCACTATCGGAGAGAGGGGAGTATTATTCCCAGAGACCACCAACTCCGTTACTCGACACCATAAACTATCCAATTCATATGAAGAATCTCTCTACCAAGGTACGCTAACTGAATGAAAACAATAATAATAATAATAATAATAATATGATGGTTATATTGATTGATGCAGGAGCTGAAACAACTGTCGGAAGAACTGCGTTCGGATGTTATATTCAGTGTTTCTAGAACAGGGGGTCATCTGGGTTCAAGCCTTGGTGTGGTGGAACTCACTGTTGCCCTCCACTATGTCTTCAATACCCCTCAGGACAAGATATTGTGGGATGTTGGTCACCAGGTTCGCTATCAACTTCCTTCCTGCTTTTGCTTTTGTTTGGGGATGTTACTTGTTATAAATTCCACAACCTTGTATCAATTTCCAGTCTTACCCACATAAGATACTCACGGGTAGGAGGGACAAGATGCATACCATGAGGCAGACAGACGGATTATCTGGATTCACCAAACGTTCTGAGAGTGAATACGATTCTTTTGGCACTGGTCATAGCTCAACCACTATTTCAGCAGGACTTGGTACTTCTTCTCTTTGCTCCATCTATGTCTTTCAACTCAACAATTCCTTAAATAAACCCTAAAATATAATTTTTTTCTCTCATTAATTTTTTGTTTTAGTGATATTTTAACTTGAAAAAGTTTTACTTTAGCTAAAGTTTATGTTAAACTAAGTTGACCAACTTAACTTGACGTTTGTTATACTGTGGTAAATATTGTATCAAATCCAAGGTTTTCATATTAATCAAAATTAATATTGTTGGTATAAAAAAGTGACGGAAGAATTAATTTAGTCTAACGGATACATTTTAAAGGATAAAAATAAAACTTTTTAAACTACCAAACTAAAAAAAAAAAACAAAAATATATTTTAGTCTTTAATAAAATATGGCATGAAATTGTGTTTGACAATGGGATTTTGTGATTTGACTTTCACTTTTGAAATCCTATTGAACCAACAGGAATGGCTGTTGGGAGAGATCTGAAGGGGAGAAAGAATAATGTGGTTGCTGTTATCGGTGATGGTGCCATGACAGCAGGGCAAGCTTATGAAGCCATGAACAATGCTGGATATCTTGATTCTGACATGATTGTTATTCTAAATGACAACAAACAGGTTTCTCTACCAACTGCTACCCTTGATGGACCCATACCACCTGTAGGAGCCTTGAGTAGTGCTCTCAGTAGATTACAATCAAATAGACCTCTTCGAGAATTGAGAGAGGTTGCCAAGGTGGGTGATACAAGTTTATGAGTTTATCAACGAGGGATTTACAGCCACAAAGTACTATTGAAACTGAATCCTGACAAAATGATATTTTATAGGGAGTTACTAAACGAATTGGAGGCCCTATGCATGAATTGGCCGCAAAAGTTGACGAGTATGCTCGTGGCATGATCAGTGGTTCTGGATCAACACTTTTTGAAGAGCTTGGACTCTACTATATTGGTCCTGTTGATGGTCATAACATAGACGATCTTGTTGCCATTCTCAAAGAAGTTAAAAGTACTCAAACAACTGGTCCTGTATTGATCCATGTTATCACTGAAAAAGGCCGCGGATACCCATATGCAGAAAAAGCAGCAGACAAGTACCACGGTAAAGGAAAAATTATAAATTTCTTAATTTTCATCAACATAATTGATAAAACAAATATATCACATTTTGGTAATTCAAAATTGGAGCACACCTAATAATACCTTTCAGCAGTTACTGCCATCACTATGCCTTGTGAAGCATAGTCAATAGTCTGAAAATAAAAATTCTGTTTGTTTAGTGACCTATTGGCTTTGACATGCTGTATTCCTCATGGATATATGACTTGGTTTGATTTTGCAGGGGTTACCAAGTTTGACCCACCAACTGGGAAGCAATTCAAATCCAAGGCTACCACTCAGTCTTACACAACATACTTTGCAGAGGCTTTGATTGCAGAAGCCGAAGCTGACAAAGACATCGTTGGAATCCATGCTGCTATGGGAGGTGGAACTGGCATGAATATTTTCCATCGCCGTTTCCCAACAAGATGCTTTGATGTGGGGATAGCAGAACAGCATGCTGTTACATTTGCTGCAGGTCTAGCTTGTGAAGGTCTTAAGCCTTTCTGTGCAATTTATTCATCATTCATGCAGAGGGCTTATGACCAGGTAGGATAACAACTCCTCTCCCTACATATGAAAATTTTCTGTTCTATGATCAGATAATGATAAGACATTGAGCTTTAGTGGTAAGATAAGATCAGCATACCGTCATAACAGACTTTGAAATCAGTGCTCAAAGTATGTGTTCCATGTCCATTCCCCAGGTGGTGCATGATGTGGATTTGCAGAAGCTGCCTGTAAGATTTGCAATGGACAGAGCTGGACTAGTTGGAGCGGATGGTCCCACACATTGTGGTTCTTTTGATGTCACATTTATGGCATGCCTCCCTAACATGGTGGTGATGGCTCCTTCTGATGAAGCAGAGCTTTTCCACATGGTTGCCACTGCAGCAGCCATTGATGATCGACCTAGTTGTTTCCGATACCCCAGGGGAAATGGCATTGGTGTTCAACTACCAACTGGAAATAAAGGAACTCCTCTTGAGGTAAAGTTAAAATTATATCCTCATGGAGACTATTAGGAATAGTTTTTTACAAATCCATTTGATGTTTTTGTTTTGATATTGTATCAGATTGGGAAAGGCAGGATATTGATTGAAGGAGAAAGAGTGGCTCTCTTGGGCTATGGATCAGCTGTTCAAAACTGTTTGGCTGCGGCTTCCTTAGTGGAACATCATGGCTTGCGCTTAACAGTTGCTGATGCACGTTTCTGCAAGCCACTGGATCGTTCTCTGATTCGCAGCCTGGCAAAATCACATGAGGTTTTGATCACAGTAGAAGAAGGATCAATTGGAGGATTTGGTTCTCATGTTGCACAGTTCATGGCCCTTGATGGCCTTCTAGATGGCCAATTGAAGGTAGCCAACCAAACTAGAATTTTCAATTTGAACTAACTACTTACTAGCATTGTGCATCTTTGAAGTTTCTATGAACCTTTTACTAGTTCCCCTAGACTCATTAGCTTTGCATGACACCTATGCAGTGGAGGCCAATAGTCCTTCCGGATCGTTATATTGACCATGGATCACCTGCTGACCAATTGTCTTTAGCCGGTCTTACACCATCTCACATAGCAGCAACAGTGTTCAATATACTTGGACAAACAAGAGAGGCACTAGAGGTTATGTCATAAAACAACTATGAAGGGTGCTCAATTTTTCACTTTACACGATGTACAAAGTATAACAACATGATTCACCTTACGATATGAAAAAGTAATGTATTATTTTGAAATTTTTAAGCGTACGATGCAGGTTGTCAAATGGTAAAATAACTGGTTACAAATGAGAAAAATCTTGGCTTCTCTGCCAGTGCAAAAGAAAAGCCTTTCTGATATGGTCTAAACTGAATTTGAAATATGTCCGAAGACAAAGCAAACATTATAGAAATTTCAAATTTCCTCACCTATGATATATAAATTTAATATAACTTTTTTTCCCTAAAACAAATATGATGAAAAATATTATGAAGATCTCACAAGTTAAGAAAGATATTTGTCTTGCTCTCTTCCCTTTTCTTATTTTCTCTATTATAGAGATTGAAATCTTTTTATCTCTAACCTCATGAAATTAAAAAGGCTGATTTTATTGACATAACCAATTCATTAGCAAACATTATTATTTACAAATAAATATTAAAGATAATTCTGCAATGTTCTCTTAAATTGCAATTCACATATTTTAAAGAGCACCAAAATAAATCATGAAATTAGTTATTACTTCATCTTTGTAGTTGTTACTCGAGTTACATTTATTACATAACGGATATGTTTCTATGCTGACATTATACCTCTATAATCTTTCAGGATGTCTTCTGTTCTTTTAGTTGACCACAATAGTTATATGTATCACACAAGTTTAGCTTGGCTCACTTTCACGATAATTATATAATTTGGACTTAAATTCAAAATTTTCTTATTAATAGGTAATTTATTATAAATTCTTACTAAGGTCAGTGTTTATATTTTTATCTTATGGTGGGAAAAGCAGTCCCAAGTGATATGTATGACAGTATCATAGTAGACCCCGCATCATAAAAGAATTGACCACGTAGTTTAGAAAGCGCACAATGAATGTGTGGTACGTAGCGGTTGTTGTTCGGTTTGGTGCTAATCTAATGCGCCTTTTCAGGTTAGTAGGAAGCACGCGGCTAAAAGTTTGCATGCGTAAATAAAGTATATGAGGAGAACAAGCCAGAAAATGCATCACATGTGTCCCAATCCTTCAATGCCAACAAAAAGAAGGAAAAAAGCTACATCTATAAGCAAACAAATCAAGATGTCAACTACAAAAAGTTTGCATACGTAAATTAAGTATATCAGGAGAACAAGCCAAAAAATGCGTCACACGTGTCCCAATCCTTCTAATGTCTAATGACACTATTAGAAAGGAGTTTATTTTTTAAAATAAAGACTTGATTTGAGTTTGGTGAATGGATACAAAATTAGGAGAATTCACGTATGTCTATTTGAATTAATTGAGGTCTAATGTAATTTTTGAATACTAAGAGTCTAAATCATTAATCATATAAATCATTTATGAATGATTAAAATCAAAACTTAGTTCTTTAAATGTTACATGACTTTTTATTTTAATATTAATTATTTACGTAAAAAAATTTCTTCAAGATTCATTCTTTTCATTCTCAAATAAAAATAATTTTTTCACATGGGAGAGCGAGTCTACAAAAGATACACAATCCAGTTGTAAAAACTTAATCTCGTTATCAACATAGCAAATTATCAAGTAAGCAATTAAAAGTTATGTACATAAAAAGAATGGGTTATTTAATAATTTAATGGTGTTTCAACCGTTTTTATATTAAGATTTATTTATAAAAGTGGTCATTTTTTGCTTTTGATATATACTTTTGAGGTACGGAGATTTATAAAAAAGATAAAAACTGATAGATTAAAATAATTTTATCCAATGTTGTGTCAATTTTTTGTTGTTCAAATAATGAAACAGTTAATAATTTGACTTGAAAAGTCGTATAGAATAGAATGAGAAGAATGTGCGATTGTTGTAGACTTTCTTAATACCATGTTTGATTCCTCTGTATAAAAAAAAATAAAAAATACAACATCAAAGAATAATGAAAAATTAAAACTCTCCAAAATTTGTATAAAAAAAAGAAAGAAAGTCTCTAAAATAACCCTCTACATTAGTGCACATGCATTTGGGTTCTCATCACTGAACATCATGAAGGCTTCGGTGTTTATGCAACAATCATTTTCAAGCACGAACTGATACATAACAAGTTTATCCGATTCGTGAGATTCATCGTTTGGCTTCTCATCCTTGTTAGACACAATCTCCACTCTCTTTCCCATTTTCTTCCTTAGTTTTTTCAACACTTTCATGGGATCAATCCGACCCGTTACCACCACTCGGTGTTTGTTCATGTCTGTAATGAACTTTTCTACTCCTAACAAAACCAGAGTTACACAATTAATTATTATATAATTCCACGGTAAAAAAATAAATAAATCAAGAGACATAAGATGAAGTACCTTTACACTTGGAGATGGCTTTGGCAACGGTTCTTTCGCATGCGTTGCAGTACATTGAAACCTTGAATTCTATAATTATTACTTTGTTTTCTTCAACTTTTTTGTTCTTGCCCATTGAATTGAAACATTGAACTCACAACGAAGCACTGCCATGCAAATAGAAAATGAAAAGGATATTGGAAATTATTTTGGGGAAGGGTTATTTTATTTCGGTTGATTCGGAGTAGTTAGTTTATGACGGTTGATACCTTTATTATGAACACCGTTTAGGACAGAGTTTTTCAAATTTTAGTACGTTAACATTTTTAAAAAGTATTCTTCGATTAACTTTTCGCATAGTAAAAAATTATTTTTAGGTATAACTTTTAAAATGATTATAATAAAAATTAATAGACTTATCATTTATAATTGAATGATAATATAATTTTTTTTTATTTTCAATGCATTCTAATTAAATTATAATTTATAAAAAAATTATATTATTAAAATTACTCTACTATTTTATTTCTCCTTTCATATGATTGGATAGTGTCAGAGTCAACATTTGATTCAGAATTTCAGCAGCCTTGATAGATTACCCTTTGACATCTCCACTATATATACGTTGGGTTTTCCTGTCTACTGAAAATAAAAATATATTTAGGATTCATCTCACATCTTTTTACAATCAATATTATGCTACATGAACCGGGACTATATATATATGCTTTGCCTAAAGTGAATTTGACTTCATAAATAAATAATTTTTTTAAGGTAAGAAATTATATCAGTAAAAAAAGGTCGACACTTGGAATAAGAACTGTATTTGTGAGAGGCTAATCTCTTCTACTTCATTGGTAGGAAAATATGACTCAAGTTTTTAAGTTCTTTTTTTCTTTTTAAAAATACATACATTTTGGAATATAAAATTTATAATTGACGTATTAAATACAAATTAATGGTGTAAAATCTTAAAAATACAAATACTTTTTAAATTATAAATGTCTGAAAAGTAGTCCCTTGGTTTTTTTTATTAATCGAACAAAATATAACATAATAGTTATTGGTAAATTTTCATGCAAACTGAAAAAATGTTATAATAGTCATAAATTTTAGTTGATGGTATGATGAATTTTAATTAATACAAAAAAGAACTTGGTCTTTTGTGATGTTTAGGAGGTCCATGTGACTTCTTTTCAACGGTTTGTTAGACATGGTCATGCTTAAGGTAGAAAATATTCACATCGACAGTGACATAACACATGTATTACATGTATACTATTTAACAAAATGTATAAAACATGCATTCCGTGGAGTACATATGATTAGAGTTGCACAATGTGAAGTATATTTATTTCAGAGAAGACTATTTTCATAGGAATATTAGGTACACTAATCCAAGCAACACAGTAGACATAGATCTACATTACTCACTTTCTTTTGATGGCCAACATTTGTGGCTCCAAACAAAAACCAAAGCTCAGCTATTTCAATCACACTTAGTCTTGCTAACTATCCTCAAGCCTGATCACCACAAAATTTTATCGGAGTCAAATAGCTTTCTTAGCTCAATTTGCTTGTTCCATGATAAAAAAAATTAGTGTCACTAAAATAATTAATAAGGGGATGTTGAAAATTTTAGAAGAATATATAGGTTGTTAATTATCTGAATTTGATTTAAATAATTTTTCTTAATTATAAGATATGTGGAGTTTTAGTTATTGTTAATGACGATAAAATCTTATGTAATTAATTGAGTGAAATATAAAATATATAGAATGTAGAATAATTGAAATAATTTGAATTCAATATTAAATTGAAGGAGGAATCATTACTAGAAAAATCATGATTAATAACTGAAAAATTCTGCTGTTGATAGCCACCAAAATATCGATAAAAATGTGCTATCTTATGTAAGTAAAATTATTTTGTAGTTACACAAATTAACTACTATTTCCGTCGCAAAATCAAGGTAGAAATATGGGTTCAACATAACCACGAAAATAGTCACAGAAATTTGAAATGATTTAGCAATCAACAATATCCATAACTAAATATGTTAACTATAGAAATATAACAACCAAATTAGTGACCATTTAACATAAATAAATAAAGAATTGAAAAGACATTTAGCCATCAAAATAACATCCGAAATTTAATTTAAAATATACTAACAAAATTAATGTAGCGACCGAATTTGAAATAAAAAATTAAAAAAAAAAGAAAAACAACAACCAAATTTTTTTAAACAAATAAAAAATAAAAAAGACATTTAGCCACCGAAATAGCAACCCACATTTAATTAAAAAATATATTAACAAAATTAAATGACTACATTAGTAACTAAATTTCAAATAAAAAATAAAAAATAGAAAAGGATAATAACCACCGAATTTTTTTAAAATAAAAATTTAAAAAGATATTTTGCCACTAAAATAACAATCGAAATATAATTAAAAAATATATTAACAAAATTAATTTATCGATTGAATTAGTGACCAAAGTTCAAATAAAAAATAAAAATAGAAAAAAATAGTCATCAAACTAACAATCAAATATTTTAAAAATAAAAGACATTTAGCCACCAAAATAGTAACTAAATTTCAATTAAAAATTATTTAACGATAGAATTAGTGACCATTTCAAATAAAAAATAAAAACAAATAGTCATTCAATTATCGAATGATATGTAATTTAAAAAAATAAAAATTGAAAAAGACATTTATTGATTAAATTAACAACCAAATAAAAAGTAATAAATAAAAAAGTTAGACATCGATTGAACCACTAAAATTTAATATATAATAAAAAAATAATATAAATAAGTAGAAATCAATTTGGTGACCTAATTATATTGATCTCTAAAATTTAACAATAAAAAGTATTATTTAAATAGAAAGAGCAACATAATTATTTTAAAACATTTAAAATTTGAATTTAAATTTTATAAATAAAAATTTACTTATTTATAAATTTGAACTTAAAATTTTATGGTGTTGAAGTCAATTTTAAGTAAACTAAGTCGAATTATTTTTAAAATAAATTCAATTTGGTATTTTTGTCATTAAATTTAGATATTTTTATTGTTTATCTAAATAATAGTATTTTTTTAATTAAATTGGTATTTTGAGTTTATATTTTTTGTATTTATGGTGTTCACCTTTATTTTAAGTTAATTATAACTAATTATTTTTAAAATAACATAAATTTAGTAATTTTGTAGTAAATTTTAGATATTTTCTTTCTTTATCCAAATAATAGTGTGTTTTTTAATTAAATTAATATTCTAAGTTTATATTTCTTGTAATTATGATGTTTAACTTTATTTTAAGTCAACTATCACTAATTATTTTTTTAAAAAAAGTAAATTTAATATTTTTATATTTAAATTTTAGATATTTTCTTTCTTTATCCAAATAATAGTGTGTTTTTAAATTAAATTAGTATTTTGAATTTATATTTCTTGTAATTATGGTGTTTAACTTTTATTTTAAGTCCAGTGTGACTAATTATTTTTAAGATAGCATAAATTTAATAATTTTGTATTTAAGTTTTAGATATTTTATTTCTTTATTCAAATAATAGTGTGTTTATTAATTAAATTAATATTTTGAGTTTATATTTCTTGTAATTATGATGTTTAACTTTATTTTAAGTTAATTGTCTCTAATTATTTTAAAATAACGTAAATTTAATAATTTTGTATTTAAATTTTAGATATTTTTTTTCTTTATTCAAATAATAGTATGTTTTTTAATTAAATTTTTATTTTGAATTTATATTTCTTAAAATTATAGTGTTTAACTCTATTTTAAGTCAATTGTCACTAATTATTTTAAAAGTAAAGTAAATTTAATAATTTTGTATTGAAATTTTAGATATTTTTTTTATCCAAATAATAGTGTGTTTTTTTAATTAAATTAGTATTTTGAATATATATTTTTTGTAATTATAGTGTTTAACTTTATTTTAAGTCGACTGTCATTAATTATTTTTAAAATAGAGTAAATTTAGTAATTTTATATTTAAATGTTAGATATTTATTTATTTATTCAAATAATTTTTAGTATTTTGAGTTTATATTTCTTGTAATTATGATATTTAACTTTATTTTAAGTCAATTGTCACTAATTATTTTTAAAATAACATAAATTTAATAATTTTGTATTTAAATTCTAGATGTTTTCTTTCTTTATCCAAATAATAGTGTATTTTTTAATTAAATTAGTATTTTGAGTTTATATTTCTTGTAATTATAGTGTTTACCTTTATTTTAAGTCAATTGTCATTGATTATTTTTTAAAATAAAATAAATTTATTATTTTTGTATTTAAATTTTAGATATTTTAAGTTTATTTTTAAAATAAAAAATAAAGTCAAGTTTATTTTTAACTCAACTAACAATATTTTAAAATTAAATTAAGTCTAATTATTTTTAAAATATAATAAATTTCAACCTTTTGAATTTAAATATCTGAAATTTTTATTATGTATAATTATGATGTTAAAGTTTTTATAAACTAATCGAGGATAAAAATTTTTAAAATAAAATAAATTTAACATTTAATAAGTTAGATTTTTAATAATAATATGTAAATTTTGAAATAAAATTTGAGTATTTAAATTTTTCCACTTAGTTTTCACATTTCTTAAAAACTTTAAGCTTCACTCCAAATTTAACTTACCTCCCTGCCCTCCCTTCCTCTCTAGAGTGCCCAATCACCGCTACCCAGTCACTGCTGCCCAGTCACCACCGCCGTAGCGCCTCGCCCAGCCTCTCTAGAGTGCTCCGACATCGCCTCCGTCTGAACCGCTGCGACCTACCACGCGCGCCTCTGCCTGAACCGCTGCGACCGACAACTCAGCGATCTGCATCCACCGATCTACATCCAGCTTCAGATCTGCGAGCAGATCTGGTTTTCCGGCGACGACCCCAGCCTTTTCAGCGGCGATCCTAGCCTTTCCGGTACATATTCTTCTTTAAATGCTGCAATATGAATGTAAACTGCCATTTAAATGCTGCAATATGAATGCAAACGTTTTAAGTCCAACCCTTTATAACAAAGAAAAAATTTAAATTTTCGCTCCTAACTAAACAATTTTCTTCTACTAAATATAAAAATCTTCTATTTTCAATTCACAAACCAACACCTTTACGAGTCCCCATCAGAGAATGAAAGTTTTTGCACAGCTATATATAAAATCTGATCCTTTTGCTGGATGAGGTTGGAGTTGTTGAATTGTTTCACTCACTGATATTCGATCTGCATTCAACAGATAAAAGTTGGCAAGACGAAGCTTTTCATGTCTGAACTTAATGTCATGATTGTCATATATTATAAACAAGTCACCTAGTGACAACACAACATTAATATATCACTGGAAAAATATTATAAACGAGTATGCAAATATGGATGTGTTTCTCTGCTACGCATAGGATATATTTGATATGACACTGGGAAAAGAGGTGCAATATAATGTGCACTTGATATGAACATTTTAATTCATATAGTTGAAATTAATTATTGCTTATATTTGCATATATTCCAAAAGTAATTACAAATTGCTGAAGCAATCTGGCTACATGGTTTACAAATTTACCTCAACCCTTAAATAAAGTACATATCTCTTATAAAACTTTTAAGCATATCATAGGATCCATTAACCATTCAAAATAAGAAGGAAAAAAACCTTCACTATGATGATTAACAGCAACTATAAGATCTAAACTTTACTATGATGTAATAGGTAATTCCTACCTAGAATTTTTTATAAAAATGCTACCTTGTAACCAAATAAATAAAGTTTATCAATGCCTTATAATCAGTCATGATCAATTGAGCCTCCCAACTTCTGTTTCAAACTCTACCAACCAATTAAGGAGGATTTTTTTATGATAAATTTAGCACCCTTATTACCTGGAAAATGACGTGGAAGCTTTCATACTAAAGAAAAGTATGTGAACATACTAAAAGTGAAAAAGATATATATTCACGTTTTCTTAAGTTGTGATTATACTTTTTTTTTAGAAAAGTTAGTCACAGTTATGTTTTAATTTTGAATTTATGCGGTGATTATGTTCTTAGATTGTTTTTTTTTTTATGATTATTGTCTTATTCAAAAGGAAAAGAGGGAAAATTTTCGACATCCGCCATTGATTCACATACAATTGCTTGAATTTTTAATATATATATATATATATATATATATATATATATATATATATATATATATTAGATTGAAATTTTAAAAAAATATTTTAACATAAAAAATCTTATAAATTTTAAAAGATTACATAAGAATGTAATATTTTATAAAAAAATTTAAAGACTTTTATAATTTGAATTTTAATGAATTTATATTATAAAAAATTATAAAATTTTAAAAAAACTTTTTAGACTTGAAAGAAATATGAAGTTTTAGTTTAGCAATTAAAAACATATGTAATTTTTATCATGGAATAAAGTTGTTTGAAATTTAATTGTTTTTAATATATTTTGAAATTTAATTGTTTATACATTTTATTATACTTAGTATAAAAAATGGATATTTTATAGCATCAAAGGTGGATGAATCGTAGGTTAGATGCTAATAAACATTGGAGTACATGAATTTCTATAATTTGTTATTGCTCAAAAGAAATTTCAATTACATGGGAAAAAATTAAGATGTCCTTACAACAAATGCAAATGTTTAGTTTTCAATTTTGTCGATGAAGTGGGTTATGATCTTTATGAGTAAGGGTTTATGCCGAATTACTATTGGTGGACAAATCATGGTGAGGAGTTATCACAATTAATTCCAATGGTGGTCAAAGGTTCATATTATGGAAGTGGTGAACAAATGGAAGAATGCAATCCTTATGAGTAGTTGATCATAGATCATGTTGGACTCTCAATTGATCAAAAAATAGAAAACATGGAAGAGATTCCTAATCTTGAAGCTCGAAAATTCTTTGATATGCTTGTCGTTGCACAAGTACCATTATGGGAAGGATGCGATAATCACTTTGAATTGTCAATTTGTTTTGCAGTTCTAAGCATGAAATTTGACTATAACATGTCAGAAGGGTGCTTTAATGGAATGATGCAACTGATAACAAATTTGTATCATACTAGAAAGTTGGTACAAAATTTTGGTTTGGGTTGTTTGAAAATTGATTATTGTCCAAAAGGATGCATGTTGTATTACAATGAAAAATTTGACAAGGGCATAACAAAGTGTTTTGTTTGTAATACCGATCGATACAAGTCAATCACTAAGAGGAAAATTTAAAAGAACATTTCTATTAAGAAAATGTGGTACTTTCAACTCATTTCGAGACTAAAAAGATTGTACTCTTCAATAGTCACTGCATCTCATATGAGATGGCATAATGAGAATGAAAGGGACCTAGCTCTGTTATGTCATCCATCTGATAGTGAAGCTTGGAAACATTTTGATAGATTTCATCTAAAGTTTAGTAAAGATCCTAGGAATGTCAAATTAGAGTTATGTGTAGATGACTTTAATCCATTTGGTCAATATGGAAAAAGTTACTCATGTTGTCCAGTTATCCTAACTCCGTACAATCTTCCTCCTGGGATGTGCATGAAGAGGGAATTTATGTTTCTAACAATTTTAATTCTAGCCAAAGCACAAGATTGATGTCTACTTACAATTACTGATTGATGAGTTGTGTATGTTGTGGGATAATGACATACTAACTTATGATGTATCGCCAAGACAAAATTTTATGATAAAAGCTGCTTTGATATGGACAATTAATGACATCTCGGCTTATGGAATGTTGTCTGGTTGGACCATTACTAGGAGACTTGGATGCCCCATATGTATGTAACGAACTAAGGCATTCATACCGAAGCATAGTCAAAAAGTCTCTTATTTTGATTGTCATCATCAATTTCTCCCACTCAATCATCCATACAAAAGAAACAAAATTGATCGTGACATTTCGTCAAAATTTCCTACATGGTTCAAACAATATGTATGTTAACACTTTTTGGCGTTATTTAAATGTTATATTGTCTACCCTAATATAATGTATGATGTTGGTCGTTTAAATTTTTAGGTTCTAAATTTAGAAAATGATATTCAAGACTCATTATTGGTTAATCTTGCATGGGGGCCTAAGAGAAAAGTTGAATAATGGCCTATGTACATTATCAATGGATATAAATTTCATACAATTGTTTGGAGTGAAGGCATGAATTCCATAAACCACAATGTTATGTATGAGGAACTAACAGTCAATTAGAATGTGATTTTTATAGAAACTTGTCTGCTATCATTCAATTAGAGTACATTGGTTTCCTAATAATGAAGTTAGTTCTATTCAAGTGTGATTGATTTGATAACACTCTAATATAGGGAACAAAAGTACATAATAAATATGAGATCGTTGAGGCACGGACAACACAAAGATATAATAAAATATACGATCCATTCATATTTGCACAAGCTGAACAAGTTTAATACACAACATATCCTGAGGGACATCACAGTTGATTGACTGTAATCAAGACAAAGGCGAGGAGTATAGTTATTAATAATATATTACCTCAGATTAAGCAAGTGGCTCTATGCCAATATGATGACTTTGTTGGGCTTCAAGTAGTATTGCATATTGACCTAAATGTCATTAACGAATCTCTTGTTGACATCGATGGTGGTGGAGAAGAAGTAGACAGACAATTATTATATCAAACAAAATTTTATGAACCAGACGAGGATGAATACATAATAACTAAGAGTGAAAGTGAGAGTGATTTTAATGATATAGATATCTCTTAGGTAATTTATACAATTACATGAATTACATTTGTTTTGTTAATTATTTTCTACATTTTTAAGACTATTGTTTTTAACAATTACTTGTAGTGATTATGACGGGAAAGATAAGTGATACATTTTGGTGTCATAAAAACGATCAAGTTTGACTTTTCTCTTTTTAGTTGGATTAGTTTCTTAAATCCTAAACATATAATATTTCACTATATTCATTAATCTTTAGTCTCAGTTATGATATATAACAATTACTACATACAGATGGCAAACAAAGGTACAAGTGATGGTTGTAGACTACCTAACCGTGACAAAGGTCATGGTGTTAGTAAAAGAGGTCAACCCATCATCAATTCTCCCACTTCCACAAATCACATCTCAATGTCAAAATCCACAATTCTCATTCACCAACATGCTATACTTGCTACAATTGAAGAGGAACCACAACCTATCGAAGTAGGCGATATAGTAGTCACACCTTCAACACTATAAGATTCATTCACACATAAAGGTCTATCTCCACACTCTAAACATGCAGTAGATCAAAGGTCTTTCTTTCAAGTAATAGACAATGAGTAAGTCATTTTTGATATAATAGTTCATATTTTAAATAACATTTTTTAAATATGGACATTTACAAAATCATTTTTTCATACATTTCACCATTCCATGATCTTCCTCGTGTGATCTCACAAATCATTAAACAAAAATTTGATGAACCATGATCGAGTTGGAAGAAGGTATGACTTGAAGTTCGTGACATGTGGTTCAGAGAGTTTGAGGTAATTTACACTTTTTGTTCAATTTCAATTGTATTGTTCATTTTGTTTAACTACTTTTTAATGTAGAAAGAGTATAGGTGGGTCACATCATAGGAACAAACAATCAAAATCATTTTTTAGCAAAAGGGTTCATGCATTTACAAGAATGCAAAGAATAATATAAGAAATGGTCACGATCATACAACTTGGATTCTGCTCAGTGCTTGAACAATTTTAAACGAACGTTGGGCTTTTACATATTTTCAAAATAAGAGGTTGATTGCCAAGGCAAATCGAACTATTTATAAAGGAACCTCAGTATATTGTTGTGGATCTATATCTACATCAGCTCGTTACGAAAAAATGATAATTTTAATTGCTTTTTACTTTACTTAATTGATTGGTTATATTATAATTTCAATTTTTGCTTAAATTTAAGTAGACTATACAGCTACAACGGTCGACAATTGCTTTGGAGGTGGTAGAGAAAACCAAAAAATTAAAGTCTAGAGAATGGGTCAATGACAAAACTTGTGAACTTGCTATGAATTCAATCTTTTACATTTTTAAACATTACTTTAAAGTTTATTAACTATTAATGAAAGTCTAATTAAAGATTCAACTTTTTTTTTGAAGTTGAAATAACAGCGGTAGAAGTCAAAAAATCTACCACGGACGAAGCAACATCTGCAAATGATTTCAATTCTGTACGGATCAATGATAATGACATAGATTTAGAAGTTGTTGGAGATAAGAATGAAAAAGAGAATGTATATGGACTTCTAAAATTAACCAACAAGTTCATACGTTCAACACGTATTTCAACTAATTTGATAGATATGTCAATGGTACAACAAATAGAAGAGATGTGTGAGACAATTCATAAATTGAATAATGAATTTGTGCAAAAAAACAACTAAGGAGAAGTCACTTGAGGAGAAAGTGGTGTAATTATTGCATAATCATGAGGAGCAAAGTGAGTAGATTCGACAACAAAATGAAAAAAATGAAACAACAACATCAAAAAATGGAACAACAACATTAACAAATGGAACAACAAAATCAATAAATGCTACTTATTTTACAACACTTGCAGTTGAAATCATCAACATAATTATCCTAAACATTGTGAACATGATTTCAACTGAAGTGTTGTAAAATAAGTTGCATTTGTTGATTTTATTGTTCCATTTGTTGGTGTTGTTCTATTGTTTTGATGTTGCTGTTTCATTTTTTTATTTTGTTGTCGAATATATCCACTTTGCTTCTCATGATTATACAACAATTGCATCATTTTCTGCTCAAATGACTTCTCCTTAGCTATATTTTTCACAAGATCATTATTTAATTTATGAATTGTCTCACACATCTCTTCCATTTGTTGTACCATTGACATGTCTATCAAATTAGTTGGAATAGATGTTGAACGCATGAATTTGTTGGTTAGTTTCCCAAGTCTATATACATTCCCTTCTTCGTTCTTACCTCTAACAACTCTTAAATATATGTCATTATCATTGATCGGTACATAATTGAAGTCATTTGCAAATGTTGCTTCCTCCATGGTAGATTTTTGGACTTCTGTCGTCGTTGTTCATATTTCAACTTTAAAAAAAGTTGAATCTTTAATTAGACTTTCATTAATAGTTAATAAACTTTAAAGGAATGTTTAAAAAAATAAAAGATTGAATTTATAGCAAGTTCACGAGTTTTGTCATTGACTCATTCTCCAGACTTTAATTTTTTGGTTTTCTCTACCACCTCTCAAGCAATTGGAAGTCGTTGTAACTATGTAGCTTACTTAAATTTAAACAAAAATTGAAATTATAAGCTAATGTAGATATAGATCCACAACAATATGCTGAGGCTCCTTTATAAATAGTTCGATTTGCCTCGGCAATCAACCTCTTATTTTGAAAATATGTAGAAGTCCAATGTTCGTTATAATTGTTCAAACATTGGGTGGAATCCAAGTTGCACGATCGTGACCATTTCTTATCTTATTCATTGCATTTTTGTAAATGCGTGAACCTTTTTTTTTCTTCTCAAGAATGACTTTGATAGTTTAGTCCTATGATGTGTCCCACCTATACTCTTTCTGGCATTAAAAGTAGTTAAACAAAATGAACAATACAATTGAAATTGAACCAAAAATATAAATTACCTTAAACTCTTCGAACCACATGTCACGAACTTCAAGTTGTACCTTCTTCCAACTTGGCCATGGTTCATCAAATTTTTGTTTAATGATTCGTGAGATCACACGAGGAAGGCCATGAAATGGTGTAAATGTATGGAAAATGATTTTGTAAATGTTCATATTTGAAGAATGTTATTTAAAAGATGAACTATTATATAAAAATTGACTTACTCATTGTCTACTACTTGAAAGAAAGACCTTTGATCTATTGCATGTTTAGAGCGTGGAGATGGACCTTCAGGTGTGAATGAATCTTGTAGTGTTGAAGGTGTGACCACTATATCGCCTACTTCAATAGGTTATGGTTCCTCTTCAACTGTAGCAAGTATAGCATGTTGGTGAATGAGAATTGTGGACTTTGACATTGAGATGTGATTTATGGAAGTGAGAGAGTTGATGATGAGTTGACCTCTTTGACTAACACCACGACCTTTGTCATGGTTAGGTAGTCTACGACCATCACTTGTACCTTTATTTGCCATCTATATGTAGTAATTGTTATATATCATAATTGAGACTAAAGATTAATGAATATAGTGAAATATTATTATGTTTAGGATTTAAGAAACTAATCCAACTAAAAAGAAAAGTCAAACTTGATTGTTTTTACGACACCAAAACGTATCACTTATCTATTTTGTCGTAATCACTACAAGTAATTGTTACAAACAATGATCATATAAATATATAAAATAATTAACAACGAATGTAATTCATGTTATTGTACGAATTACCTAAGAAGTTTCTCTATCATCAACATCACTCTAACTTTTACTCTTAGTTGTTATGTATTCATCCTCGTTTGGTTCATCAAATTTTGTTTGATCTAATAATTATGTGTTCTTCTCCACCACCATCAATGTCAGCAAAAGATTCGTTAATGACATTTAGGTCAATATGCAATACTAGTTGAAGCCCAACAAAGTCATAATCTTGGTACAAAGCCTCTTGCTCAATTTGAGGTAATGTATTATTAACAATTATACTCCTCGTCTTTGTCTTGATTATAGCCAACCAACCACGATGTCCCTTAGGATATGTTGTGTAATAAACTTGTTTAACTTGTTGTGCAAATATGAATGGATCGTATGCTTTATTATATCTTCGTGTTGTCTGTACCTTAATAATCTCATATTTGTTATGTACTTTTGTTCCTATATTAGGAGTGTTATCAAACCAATCACACTTGAATAGAACTAATTTCATTATTGGAAAACCAATGTACTCTAATTGAATTATATCAGACAAGTTTCCATAAAAATCAGATTCTAATTGACCATTAGTTCTTCGTACATAAATACCATGGTTTATGGATTTCATGCCTTAATTCCAGACAATCATGTGAAATTTATATCCATTGATAATGTATATAGGCCATGATTCAACTTTTCTCTTAGGCCTCCATGCCAGATTAACCAATAACGAGTCTTAAATATTATTTTATGAATTTAGAATCTAAAAAATTAAACGACCAACATCATACACTATATTAGAATAGACAATATAACATTTAAATAACATCAAAAAGTGTTAACGTACATATTGTTTGAACAATGCAAGAAATGTTGATGAAATATCACTATCAATTTCAAAATCTGAAGTTGTGGGATTAAGCTTTCTTAAAATCTTAGTATATATACTACAATGAAAAAATTATATTAATCATAGTCGTTAACATAACATGACTAACACCTATAAATATAAATACTTACTGTAAATACGGCTCAACATGTTCACAATTTAAAAAAAACATATAAGTGAGTAGCTTCAAGGTCAACTTGGTCTAAAAAATATGTTATGGCACTACCACCTGGTCTTCCTAGGTAGTTAAAAATTGATATAGGAGGAGTAGATGAAGAACCTTCACCTGAATCAACATTACAAGGTATCTTGGTCCTTCTCGTTTCAATTTTATCAAGACAATAAAATGAGACAAACATTAATGTCTCCACTAAATAATCTTCACAAATAGAAGTCTCTATCCTTGCCTTCTTCTTGACTTTATTTTTTAGGGAATGTAGAAACCTAACAAAGAATATGAATGCACAATCTCAGGAACCAATGGTTAACATATATAGTGTAATGGTATATAAATGATTACTAGTTTTATACCTCTCAAAAAGGTACATCCAACGATATTGAATTGGACCACCAATTTTAGCCTCATATGGTAGATGAATTGGAAGATGTTCCATTGAATCAAATAAGGTTGGCAGAAGTATTTGTTCCAACTTACACAACAACACAAGTATATTGCCTTCCATAACTGTTAGTTTTCAACATTTAGTGTTGTTGAAGTCAGTTCCCTAAAAAAGTGGCTAAGTTCAATAAGTAGGTTCCAAATATGTTTTGGTAATGAGTCAAATGCAATAGGAACCAACTGTTGCATGAAAATACGATAGTTGTGACTTTTCATTCCATGTAACTTTCCTTGGTTAACATGAACACATCCACCCAAATTACAAACATACCCATCTAACAACTTTAGTTCTTTCACCCACTTGCAAATAGCCACTCTTTGATATTTGGTCAATGCATAAGTTGCTTTTGGTTTGAAAAGTTTGACATGACCAATGTCTTTCAACTCAAGCTCTTTTTTGATTGCTTATTTCGCTATATTCATTCAAGCCTCATGTGTGTCCTTAGCCCTACCATTAATGTCCATCACAATGTCAAATACATTCATAAAAACATTTCTCTCTATGTGCATGACATCAATGTTATGACGTAGAAGATGTGTGTTCCAATACAACAACCTCCAAAAAATACATTGTTTTTTTCAATTATATTGAACACCATAACCAGGAATTTCTTGTTCTTCTTCGTGTAAGTCATACAAAAATGATAAGTGTGCAACTCTTTTCCACATATAAGGACTAGACAATTGGGGAGGAGGATGTGATGTCTCAACACACCTTTTCTTGAAAGAATTTTTGTTTCTTCTACCTCGATGATTGAGTGGGAGAAATTGACGATGACAATCAAAATAGGAGACTTTGTGACTATGCTTCAGTATGAATGCCTTAGTTCGTTCCATATATATGGGGCATCCAAGTCTCCCAGCAATGGTCCAACCAGATAACATTCCATAAGTCGGGAAGTCATTAATTGTCCACATCAAAGCATCTTTCATCATAAAATTTTGTCTTAGCGACACATCATAAGTTAGTATGTCATCATTCCACGACGTACACAACTCATCAATCAGTGGCTGTAAGTAGACATCAATCTTGTGCTTTGGATTTGATGGACCTGAAATTAAAACTGTTAGAACATAAATTCCCTCTTTATGCACATCCCAAGAGGAAGATTATATGGAGTTAAGATAACCGAACAACATGAGTAACTTTTTTTGTATTGACCAAATGGATTAAAGCCATCAATATATAACCCTAACATTCCTAGGGTCTTTACTAAACTCTGGATGAAGTCTACCAAAATGCTTCCAAGCTTCGCCATCAGATGGATGACATAAGAGAGCTGGGTCCCTTTCATTGTCACTATGCCATCTCATGTGCGATGTAGTTACTATTGAAGAGTACAATCTCTTTAGTCTTGGAATGAGTGAAAAGTACCACATTTTCTTAACAAAAATGTTGTTCTGAACCCCCCTCTTAGTGATTGACTTATATCGATCGGTGTTACAAGCAAGAGACTTTGTTATCGTCTTGTCAGAATTTTCATTATAATACAACATGCATCCTTTTGGACAACAATCAATTTTCAAACAACCCAAAACCAAATTTTGTACTGACTTTCTAGCATGATACAAATTTGTCACCATTCTATTACCTTCAGGCATCGTCTCCCCCATCAATTGCACCATACGATTAAAGCACCCATTTGACATGTTATAGTCAGATTTCAAGCTTAGAGCTGCCAAAGAAATTGACAATTTAGAGTGATTATCGCATCCTTCCCATAATGGTAATTGTGTAGCTGCAAGCATATCAAAAAAAATTTGAGCTTCAAGATTAGGATTATCTTCCATGTTTTCTATATGTTGACCAATTGAGAGTTCATCATGATCCATGATCAACTGCTCGTAAGGATTGGATATTTTTCTTTGTTCACCACTTGCATAAGTATGAACTTCGACCATCATTGGTGGAAATTGTGGCAACTACTCACCATGATTCGTCCAACAATAATAATTCGCCATAAATTCTTACTCTTAAAGATCATATCCTATTTCATCGACAAGCTTGAAAACTAAACATTTGCATTTGTTGCAAGGAAATCTTAGTTTTTCACCTTGTAACTGAAAGTTCTCTTGAGTAATAGCAAAATTGTAAAACTCGTGAACTCCTTTAGTGAACTCATTTTCCAACATTTATTAGCATCTAACATAAGATACATCCACATTCGATTATCTGGAATATCCATTTTTTATACTAGGTACAATAAATTGTATAAACAAACAATTTTAATGTATGTATAACATTCTTATAATACAATTAAATTTCAAGCAAACTCCAATCCATGGTAAATTATTGTTTTCAAAACATATTAAACTAACAACCCTACTCCATGATAAACTATTATTTTCAAAAGATATTAAACACAATCAATATTCTAATAACTCTACTCCATGATAAACTATTGTTTTTAGAATATTCTAATAATTTTAGTTCATAATAAAATACTTTTATTCGTATTATGAAAATTAACATATAGCAATCATAAACAATAAAACATTAGTTACAATATATCAGAGTCAAGATGCTTTCTTAACTAAATTTGCTGTTCAAGATAAAAATTAGTATCACTGGATTAATTAATAGAAAGATGATAAAAAATTTAGAAAAATATTTAGACTGTTAATTATTTGAATTTGATTTAAATAATTTTTCTTAATTATAAGACTCGTGAAATTTTAGTTATAGTTAATGATGGACAAAATGTCTTGTAAAACATACATAAAATATAGAATAATTGAAATAATTCGAATTCAATATCATATCGAAGTAAAAATAAATAAAATTTTATTACATTAAAATGAGATAAAATCTTGTATTAAATTAATAGTTTGAAACCACTTAATTGTAAGCAAGAGAAGTACTAAATAGGTACAACTCACTTTAAGAGGGTCTATTCATTTTTATCGATTTTATCAGTTTAGGAGGATCAATTTATTTTAACATTATAAAAACGATAATTTTCTTTTGTACATTCCTCGTAAAAATTATTTTGATGTGAATTAGTATATACAGTAGTCGGATGGAATTAGAATTATAACTTGTATTCGAGTAGCATAACATTGAAATTCCAAAATGTTGTGTGTACATTTGATCGACTTTGATTTTGAAAAATAAGGAAATTATTATTTACACAAATTGAAAAATTGAGAAACAGAGAATTTATAAGCTGAATAAATTATTGCATTTCATGCAAATTCCTTTACACACTGTGGAAGGAAAAAAAAACAAAAGAAACTTTTGTAATATTATCTGATTGATATAACAAGCATCACCAGATCCAATAGCACATATAATGAAAGATGACACTAGAGATAAACATTTGAACTTGGTAATTATCTAATGATGGATCATATATAGAGATATTCAAGTGTTGAAAATAGTGAAGTGGATGAATGACCCGAAACCCACCATCAATTTAAGGGAACATACGCCAACCAACAACCAATCGCAACATTAGAACGCGTATATGTGATGCCAGCAAATAAAAAGATCTACGAATAATAGACACAACTACTTAGGATGACGAAGGATTCGCTAAATTTTGTGGTAATGATGAAGTTGCAGTAGATAAACTATTTTTTGGATTCTCATTTCTCAATGTTTAGTTCTTCAACAACATAGGATATGTATTTCCTTTTCAATCAATTCCAGCTCTAAGATGCCTATGAAATACAAGTTTACAAACAAAAATTATTCGTTTCATAATTAAGAATTGCAAAAAATATTCCCAATGCATGTGAGTAATTCAAGTTATAAATATAATTAATTTTATTTTATAAATAATTAAAAGTAAATAATCATGATTATATATAATTAATAAAACCAGAAAATTATTGATTTTCAGACGAGAATGATTAATTTTACCTTTATAAATAGTTAATAGCTAGTAAATAAATTAGAATATATATAATTATTAACATGTAATTAATCGTATCACAAGAATATGAAATGTCTAACCATAGTTAACTTTACTTAACGTATAATTTTAATAATGTCGTAAAGTTATTAAAATATTAATATCTAATAATTAAATTTGTAACGGTTAATATTAATCACATAGATAATTTATACATAATTATATTTATTTACTTTTAGTTACTTATAAAATCAAATTAACTATATATTTTGATTAGACGTTTGGTAGACAAACCCTGCTAGACGTAGACGTGAATCAATCCTCGTAAGAATTTATCAAGTCTTCTAAACTTATTGTGTTTCTGTTCAAAACTCTGTAACGTCAATTTTACAATTTTTTCAGTTACACTAGAGTGTCTCAAAGCAATGTCAACACACCTTTAGTCCGGCTAATAATTTTCTTAAAATACAAATTTGATAAATATAACTGTTAAATTTTCTAATATCATATTGATAATTGTGTATATCATTTTTTTTTATAAATTAAACATTTGTGAGTATATCATCTTATAACTGATATTTGTTTATACTTTAAAAAGTATATATTATTTATACATTAAGATAAATTTAATTGATAAAATATCTAATTTTTTTTAATTATATAAATTTGTAACTACTAGAAAATTTAAAATTTGATACCAAATAATTTTGTGGTTAATTTCAAAATCAATAGTTTTGTAACTAATTTCTAGTAAAAATAATTAATTACAAAATTATTATAATATTAATGGTAGCATGAAATAAGTAGCAAATTAGTTAAGAAAATAATTTTAGTTAATTTGTAGTAAATTTTTAAAATTTGTAGTTATTTTCTAGCTAATTTGTAGTAATAAGAAGTATAAATGAATACAACTTAATTTAGTTATAAAAAATAATATTCTAGTTAATTAATAGTTAATTAGTTAGGATTTAACTACTAATTTAAATGGTAGCTAAAATTAGTAACAAAATAAAAAAAATCTTGTAGTGATTTAATCTATTTAATTAATGAGAATTCTTAAATCAATGATTGAATTAATAAAATTTATAAAAATTATTAAATAAAGTTTTGTTATTATTTAATAGATTTTATGAAATGAAATTTAATTACATATTTTTATTTCCTTAACTTATACATTTGGTATCTAAGATAAAAAAAAATGTTAATAAAATTTGTTCAGCACAAAAGTTAGTAGAATTTTATTTATATCAAGAGTTTAAGGATCGTATCATAAATTTTTATGTTAAAGCATGGAATGAATTATTTATTTCAAAGTTATCAATAATAGTGAAAGAAATTATTAGTTACCTTATAATTATTAATACTCTTAAATTTATCATAACAATTTATATCTATTTATAAATAAATTATTTTCTGTTACAAATGTGTTTTTAGGTTATGTTTTATTAATTTTTTATTAAAATATATACTCTATTAAATATAGAAATAAAAATAAATAGTTTAACATATTTTATATTTTAAATTATTTTTATTTTATTCTTACTATGTATTGCATAGATAATATATATACTTGTTATGGACATAATTTTGGTTTTTCTACGCTCTACTATTTTTTTTACACCTACTTTATACCCCCTCTCTATTTTTCTTTATTTTTTTTTATTATATGACTCGTTACATTTAATATTTTGTCTGGCTTTTTCTTGTTATCTCTTCCTTTGAGCAAAGGGTACGGTGTGGGTGTATACACGCTGGTTGGTCTAAAAAGATAAGTTTTTTTCTATCTTAATTAGGGAAAATATCGAACATAACACGTTTTATGATTTAACCTTTTGGCATTCTCGAGGTATGTTGGAATCTAAATCTCCTTCAACATCAAGAAAATGCCTATCTTGTGTAGAAAGAAATACAAGTTAAAAATGTTAACGGGAAAAGATATAACCCATATTGCATGTTTCTTAGCTCTGAGTACTGTACAGGAAATATAAAACTAAAAATGTTATGTGTCTTTTCATACTTTTGTCACTTACGTACTTGTTCATTCCACATTCTGATTGGCTTTTGCCTTTTTGGAGGAGATATAATTCTTATATAATTTGTTTGCTTCCTCCAACATATTACTCTAACAGGCATGTAATGTTCACAACATGCATGCAACCATATAATAATAATCTTCAAAAGTAGTTATATATGTTACAAATATATAACACAATTAATTAATGTTTGTATATATGCACGTAAACCAAGTGTTCATTAGGTTTATGGAAACATTGGATGATCTTGAAGAAAATAAATAGGTAGCTAGGTCTTACAAAATGGTGGAGCTAGTTGAGATTGAAAGTTTGTTTAATTAGGCCATGAAGGGGCAGTGGAGAGAAGTGTTAGAGGTGTACAAGAACAACCCTCGAGCGTTGGAAGCCAAAGTCACAAAAGCAGAGGACACTGTCTTACACTTTGCTGTCTATGTGGGCCAAACCAATTTTTTGACGACCCTTCTTGTGAACATCAACGAAGATGTGTCTCTTGCTATTTTAATATACGAAACTCAAAGGGAAACACTCCTCTGCATCTAGCAGCAGAGCTTGGGAATGTGGACATTTGCAATACTATAGCCAAAAGAGACCCAAAACTCATTTCGTGTCGCAATTTTGAATGTGAGACCCCTCTTTTGTTGGCTGCTATACATGGTAGCAAATATGCATCTTTTTTTGTCTCCATGGTCACCTACAAAACAGACATGATTACTCGCCCTGTATTAAGAGCAACGGGGACACAATTCTTCATCCTACCATCTCTAATGAATACTTTGGTTAGTGCCACTACTGTCATATTTTATGCTAAAATTGTTTCAATTTTTATCAATGTTTGCTCATGTTTGATGAATTTGTTAGGTTTGGCACTTCAAATAATTCGCTTGTACCCAAATCTTGCAGATTCTGCCAATAGGGATGGCTTATCACCTCTTCATATTCTTGCTATGAAGCCTAATTATTTTAAATGTATCTTGTTATATTAGATCATCAAAATAAAATTATAAAGAATGATGTATAAATATCTGGATCTATTTGTTGTTGATAGAAGATTGCAGCGGATTCTTCAATAATTGTGAGGCATTGGTTTGTAGTTTTCCTCAACCAAACCACCTTAGTTCCTTCTGGAACCTTCGTATCTCTCTGATGAGAGGAACAAAGAATGTATTTCTGGTTTGATATATTGAGGATCATAACCTTTCCTGATGTGTTAACCTATATATAGGATTCTCATTATCTCCTAACGGGCCAACCTGGGTATCCATTTGTTAAGTCCATATCGAGTTCTAATAGGAAGTCCATTTTAATTACTTAAGTTAGTTCACTTTAAGATTATAATCACCTTAAATAAATAACTGATATAATTGTATATTAAAATATAATGCTTAAAAGATCAAAAGAAATTATAAATTTCTAACTATCTCCCACTTGGACTTCATATTTTCTTGAAACAATTATATTACAAAATTCTTTAGGCGCACCTATATGTTATTTATATATAGAGTTCTTAATACAATATGGTCCATCTTGTACATTAACAATGGAACCATTGCAACTTTCATCACAACTAAGCTTGATTAAATCATGATGATCACCATGTTAATATACTCAATGAAATAGATCAAATATGGATGAGTGACATAGAAATTACATGCAATGTAATTTCAAACATGTCTATTTCTAATTGGTCCTTATTTTCAATCTTCAATGAAGATCAATCCAAATTCTTTGAATGTAACATAATTATTACATACAAAAAAACACAAACAAATTCAAAATGTAAACATAAATCATCAACTTTATTTCTGTAGAAAATAAAGAACAACAAAGTTGTTCATATTGAAACATAAAACATACAGACTCTCATTAAACTAAAGTATCCTAAGGAATAATATCCATATAAGCAGTGTGTTCATGAAAGACCTTAGGTATCAGCCCTTTAGTCAATGGATCAGCTAGCATAAAACTTGTTCCTATATGTTTTATTAAAATTTGTTTATAGCTATGGTCAAAGGGGCTATAAGAGTCTATTTAATAGACTTCCAAGAGATAACTCCCTCCAGCTAGCATGTGGATGTATCCATATGTGAAGCGTTTGCTGTCTTTACATCCTGCAAAATCAGAGTTAGAGTACCTGATGATCTCCAAACCTTCAGACTTTCAATAAGTGAACATGTATCATTTTGTTCTCTTCAAATAATGCATCACGCATTTAACTACCTTCCAGTGTTACATTCCAGGGTCACTCAAATATCTACCCAAAACTCTCACCACAAAAGCAATGTCCGAACGAGTACAAACTTGAGCGTACATTAGACTCCTTACTGTTGAGGCATGAGGAATCTTTTACATTTCATTTCTTTCAAAGTCATTGTTGGGGCACTGTTTGAGACTAAATTTGTCTCCCTTGGCTATCAGAGTGTCTCCTAGTTTACTATCTTTTATGCCGAATCTTTCTAAGACTTTGCTGATGTAATTCTCTTGTGATAACCTCATGATACCTTAAGAATAATTTCTTAGTATCTGAATGTCTAATATAAAAGAAGTTTTCCCAAGATCTTTCATCTCAAAATTCTTCGTCAAAAATCTCTTGTTTCATGTAACAAGTCTGTATCACTACTAGCAAGTAATATATCATCGACATATAATAACAGGAATATGTATTTACTCCCACTGAACTTGTGATATATACAATCATCAACTACATTTGCCTTAAAACCGTATAAGGTAATGACTTGATGGAACTTGTGATACAATTGACACGAAGCCTGTTTGAGGTCATAAATGAATTTCTTTAGTTTGCATACCATAGACTTAGATTCATTAGAAACAAAGTTTTCAGGTTGCATCATATAAATCATTTTGTCAATGTCATCATTTAGAAACGCAGTCTTAACATCCAGCTGATGTAGTTCTAAATCAAAATGAGCTACTAGTGCCATTACGACTCTAAAAGAATCCTTTAAAGATACCGGAGAAAAGGTTTCTTTGTAGTAAATACCTTCTTTCTAAGTAAAGCCTTTAACAACTAGACGAGCTTTATATCTCTCAATATTACCCTTCGAATCCTTTTTGGTTTTAAATATCCATTTGCAACCAATAGGCTTCACATCTTCAGGTAATTCGACGAGATCCCAAACGTCGTTGTCTTGCATAGACTTCAATTCATCTTTCATGACATTAATCCATTTTTAAGAGTTAGAACTTTGCATAGCTTGATAGAAGTTGATTGGATCATCTTTTGTTAAACCAATGTCATCATCATGCTCTTGGAGAAAGACAATGTAGTCATTTGGAATTGCATGTCTCCTCTCTCTGATGGATCTCCTTAATGACACTTCTTGAGGTTGTTGAGGTTGCTCTATGGGTGTTTGAGAAAGAACCTCATCATAGTCTTGTTCTCAAACAATGTCAAGAACATTAGTTTGAACATTGGCTCCTATTACTGGAGTTATTTCTTGAATAGTAATAGGCACAAGGACTTGACCAATGTCATTAATAGATTCTTCCTTTCAAAGACAACATTCTTTATGCTCTCTTCCTTCCCAAACTCAACTTCCTCAAGAAATTTCGCATTTCCCATTTCAAAAAGGATCTTGAAGTGGGATCATAAAACTTAAAGCCCCATGAGCGTTCAGGATAGCCAACAAAGTAACAGCTAGCAATTCTTAAATCCAGTTTTCTTTCATGCGGCTTATAGGGTTGTCTTCAGCTTGACCAACCCCAAATGTGCAAATGTTTAGTATTCGACTTTTTTGTCAGTCCAAAGTTCACAAAGGGTTTTGTTAATTGCTTTAGTTGGCACCTTATTAAGAATATAAACTGCAGTCTTTAAAGCTTCTCCCTAAGTGACTATGGTAAAGAAGAATGACTAATTATACTTCTCACCATATCCTTAAGAGTCTGGTTTTGTCGTTCTGTCACACAATTCATGCTAGGTTTTTTTTGGCATAGTGTATTGCGAAACAATTCAACACTCTCTGGGAAAAAGGGGTAAAAGACCTTGGATGTTGTTCTCGTGATCCATCATATCTACTATAGTATCCATCACCATAATTAGATTTAATGGCTTTAATTTTCTTTCTAAGTTGAAGTTCAACTTCAGCTTTGAAAGACTTGAAAACGTTTAGGGATTGAGACTTCTCGTGTATCAAATATAAATAATAACATTTAGAGTAATCATCTATGAACGTAATAAAGTATTGTTATCGATTCCATGAAGTTATAGGGAAAGGACCACAAATATTTGTATGTATTGTTTTAAGACATTCGTAACTCTTTCGACACCTAATTTTTTCATTGAGAAGACCCTTTCGCAATACTCTTAATGTTCTTTCTTTTCTTATTTTGAGAAACTGAAGTAAAATGAGTACTTTCAATCTTATTTTGTAGACAATAAAGGACATCATAATCAAAAGTGATAGCGAAGGAACATGCATTTGCAAGTAGCTACTACAATTCACATCTTTTATATTCTTTTCCCTTCTATTATTATATAATAATTTCACACATGAGAATAAATTTGATTTGCTTTAAGATTTTTTATTTTTAAATTAAAATTATTATTATTGTCCTGAGTAGGTAATTATCTTCATACCCAAATTTAAATTAAATATTATTTTATTTAAATAATTATTATTATATTATTTTAAATTTAAATTGAATTTCATTAATTATTTTTATTATTGTAAATATGTTATTATCGTCAAATTAAAAATAAATTTTATTTTATTTTAAGTTCTAATAAGCTTTATTATCTTTAAAACATTATTCTTATCCTTGTACGGTTATCTTTAAATTTAAAACAGATGAATATTTTTTATGATAATTTTATTTAGTAAAATAATTTTAATTTATATAATTAAACAAGCATATATAAAAATCTATTTATCTCGTGCATTTATAGTATCTGAAATGATAATTAACAAAAAAAATATGAAATTCAATCTATATATATATATATTTCACAGTAGAATAGTTAAAATTTAATATATACAAAAAAAAAATTACTTAAATAACTTTACCCAGAATTATATTAAATTTGAATGGTGGATTTACTAAATTTAAAGTTCTTAGTCACTGAGTATATAAAATTTTTTAAAATTTTAACACTTTAATATTTCATAAATAAATATAATTTAACCTATAATATATTTTTAAAAATATAGTTTAAATATTGACTAAGATATTATATAACTACAAATGTTAAATTTATCTAAAATTTAATATGTATAAACACGGAGATACAAATTTATGGTAACTATTACATTGTTATATTCAATAGCTTTCGATGTAACAATTTTATTTCAAAACTCATAGTTGGAATGAATTTTTTTTACATATATTATATTTAAAAATTCATATTAATATAAAATTAGTTAACACTTTATTTATGTCCATCAAAATTAACATAATATAAATATTTACAGTAGAAAATTAGTTAAATATAATTTAACTATATCAATTTTATTTAATAATAAATATTTTTAAAAATTAATCTTTATTGAAATTTAATATAAAAATAAAATAAAATAATAAAAATATAACCTTTAATAAATAAAAATTTTAAAAATATTTTTTTAAATAAAATAAATTAAATTAAAAATGATTTATATTTGATATTATTTGTCGACATATTTTATTTTTTTTACTTATATATAATACTGGAGAGAGGATTGGGTAATTCCCTCGACATGCGTACCTTTTCTCATTTAAGGGTCCCATCAAAACCTTGTGGAATTAATGAAATATGTACGGTCATGATTGATCGAAGAAGACCTAGTATCTACAAGCTAGTACTGAACAGCAGCCTCAAATAGGTAGAAATTTGAATAAAAATAATCTATTGAACTTTCAATAATAACTTTTAACCCTTTTTTATTATCTTTTAAATGGTTGCTATAAGCCGCTCTTGAAAATTAGAAAAGGGAGATGAGAGAGGGACATTGAACAGCAGCACTCACTTTATATTTTATCGTAATTTTGTGGCACTCTTACTTTTGGGTTATAACAAATTAATGATTAATAGATTATGGGGACCCATCTACATTTCGAAACTGCACGAACAACTAATGTTGTTTTGTTGTGTACCCTGCATGATCCTGTAAAGAGAATGTTAGGTTACGCTTAGCAATTATAACATATTAAATGTGGGTGGGGATGTAGCACAGGCATATATTTTGGAGTTTAATTTAGATAAATTATAGTATAATTTTTTTTAAAATCGTTAATTAATATATAATAATTTATAATTAAATTAAAGTATCAATATAATTGAGTTAAATTCATATTTTTTACTCTCACAAAAAAAATCGTCAAGAACGGATACACCATAAATTGGACCTACTACCAGTACGTGTGAAGTTGATATAAATTAATATTTAGGGTTCAGCGCAGACACTGCCGCATAACATAACGCCCATGCCGAAGAGACATTCAGTGACGAGAAGTCCACGAAAAATTGAATGGGGCAACGCACACGGTCGAAAGTCAGTCCAATGGCAAATCCTTGAATTTTGCTATTGATTGCAGCTCTGCACTTCCACCCAATACCTCAACTACTACCTGTCCATCACTACCACCAAGATTAAAAAACTAAGAAAATTTTCCCACTTGTCATTTCTTCTATGGAGGGAAAGCTCATAATATATATTTCATTATTAAAAAGTAAAATTTATTAAACCACGAGGTTTCATTTTTTATTTAATACGATTTACAAAAAATATCTTAACACCATAAAGTATAATATTAAGAAAGAGAAATGAATATTTTCCGATAATTTTTTTTACATATTTTTATCATGTAAAATAATTTTATCTATTTTTTTATAATTTTTTGTGAACTTTGATAAATTTTCACTTATTTAATATATGTCGATCCAAAATTAAAAAATAAACACAATTTTTTAATCATTACATAACAACTTGACATAAAGAAAAACAAATCCCAATGAAAAGAAATAGCGATCAGTTTCTATCCTTTATGGTGCAATATTTACAACTGGAATGCATCTGGTTAGTTAGATAAGTTTAATACTTTAAATGTGGTCTGTTCTATGTAGGGGAGTAAATATATGTTTTGAGGTTAATATAAAAATAAAATTGAGTGAACCTTACCATTTGGTGGCATGCAATTGAATGCGTTAAAAAAGATCATCAACTTGTTCCAATTGAAGGAGCGGTAGTTTAATTTGTGAGGAAGATTACCGTAGGAATTTTAAAAAATGAAAAAGGAAAGATGGCCCTCGTGAAAGTCACAGCTCGTCCTTGAATACCTGTCATGATCCTGAACAAGCCGTACTTTTAGTAATTACGTCTGCTCAAATTATTCAATACAATTAACCACGCTAGACCAAACTCATTCATGCGTCCTATTTATCGCATATAACCTTTTTCACGTTATATAATCTGTCCAGCTGCACCACCCCTTTCCACTCACTCGTTCATTAGTCATTGTTTCCAACAATGCAGATAACAGACGTTTTGCTGCTCGGATTTGCCTTCCTCTTCCTACGCTGGTGGTGGCGATACTGGTCTACCACCGGCGGAGGAGCCAAGAACATCCCGCCAGGCCCGCCTGGGTGGCCCATAGTCGGGAACCTCTTCCAGGTGATCCTGCAGCGCCGTCACTTCATCTACGTCATCCGCGATTTACGTAAGAAGTATGGGCCGATTTTCACCATGCAGATGGGCCAGCGCACGTTGATCATCGTGACGAGCGCGGATCTGATCCACGAGGCGCTTATCCAGCGCGGCCCATTGTTCGCGAGCCGGCCCAGAGACTCCCCCATCCGGCTAATCTTCAGCATGGGGAAATGCGCCATCAACTCCGCTGAATACGGCCCTCTCTGGCGTAGCCTCAGGAAGAACTTCGTGACAGAGATGATCACCCCGCTGAGAATAAAGCAGTGCGGCTGGATAAGAAAGTGGGCCATGGAGGCCCACATGAAGAGGATCCAACAAGAGGCCCGCGAGCAGGGGTTCGTGGAAGTGATGAGCAACTGCAGGCTCACCATATGCAGCATCCTCATCTGTCTCTGCTTCGGCGCCAAGATCGAGGAGAACCGTATCAAAAGCATAGAGAGCATCCTGAAAGACGTCATGCTCATTACGCTTCCCAAGCTTCCAGACTTCTTGCCGGTTCTGACGCCGTTGTTCCGGCGACAGGTGAAGGAGGCCAGGGAGTTGAGGAAGAGGCAGGTGGAACTGTTGGCGCCGTTGATAAGAAGCAGGAAGGCTTACGTGGAGGGAAAGTTAGAGGGCGCTGAGATGGCCAGTCCCGTTGGCGCTGCTTACGTGGACTCCTTGTTCGGCTTGGAGGTGCCGGGTCGGGGACGCTTGGGGGAGGAGGAGCTGGTCACGCTGGTGTCGGAGGTTATCAGCGCCGGCACGGACACCAGCGCCACCGCGGTGGAGTGGGCGTTGCTTCATCTTGTCATGGATCAGGAGATTCAGAAGAGGTTGTATAGAGAGATTGTGGAGTGTGTGGGGAAGGAGGGGGTGGTTACGGAGAGTGACGTGGAGAAGATGCCTTATCTTGGCGCCGTGGTCAAGGAGACTTTCCGGCGACACCCGCCGAGCCACTTTGTGCTTTCCCACGCGGCCACGGAGGAGACAGAGCTGGGTGGGTATACCATCCCGAAGGACGCTAGTGTGGAGTTTTACACGGCGTGGTTGACAGAGGATCCGGGTATGTGGGAGGATCCGAATGGGTTCCGACCCGAGAGGTTTCTGAGCGGGGATGGGGTTGACGTGGACGTGACTGGAACGAAAGGGGTGAAGATGATGCCCTTCGGTATTGGGAGGAGGATTTGTCCAGCCTGGACTCTGGGCATTTTGCATATAAACTTGTTGCTGGCTAAAATGGTGCATGCTTTCCACTGGTTGCCCCTTCCCAGTTCCCCGCCCGACCCGACCGAGACCTTTGCTTTCACTGTTGTCATGAAGAACCCTCTCAAGGCCGTTATCGTGCCCCGATCCCTTTAACTACCTCCTCTCAAAACTAATAAATGTCTTCAGCCTACGGACAAAATAATATTAACATATATGAGGTAGATTTCATTGAATGCACTTGTGATGGAATTCCAACCCTTGAACTATATGATTATTTACTTATATATAGGTCAATAGAGTTTATCCCATAATATAGTCTTACACAGTTTCATTGTAAAGGAGCGGAACTCTCGTTCCTGTGTGCTATGGTGAAGGTAATATATCATATCTATATGATAATATAGTATCAAATTTTTATATTTAATTGCATTCCGTGTTGTGTTCATGAAAATTTGAAGTAGGGCTACCTAATTGATTCGCCCTTCTATTTTGAAGACAATTTTTTCTTATATATGTTTACTGCAAGATGAGATAAGAGCTGATGTTTTGTTTGACGTATCGGCATAGTACATAAGATATGATTAAAATGGCTATGTTAGAGAGAAAAATGGGATATTGTAGAAAAGATGGTATACTTTTGTCCTTAGTGTAGGCATGTACACAGAAAACTTGTAAAAGAACCCAGCTAGAAAAGGTGATAATAAAGAGAGTAGCTAAAGTGTTAAGAGTGTAGCGACAAAGATTGAAAAAAATTATATGTAGATAAAATGATTAAGAAAGATTATAAGTTTTTAATTTGTTTATAGAATTATGATTTACAATGTAAGTAATTGATCCTGCCTAATGAAAAAGGTAAAAAGGTGTGATTATTATTGTATATTTATGGCAACACTGAAGTTAGCTTAGTGGGATGTATTTATTTTATGAATGCTTTTTCTTTTTTGGATAAGTTGGATGAGAATGTAATTTTAATAGCCTCATACTCAATCTAGGTTATGTGGTTTTCCCAAATCAATGACTGTTTTTGCTCTATACATTAATGAAAGATTTGGATTAATTCATGCAAAATATTATGAAAAACTTTTACGAAATATTATTTAACTCCCCTTCCTGTATTTTTTGTGTGGAACTACAAGCCTATAATTTACATTAGAGTTCGTATCTTTTCAATCATCAAATAATATTTAGAAAAGTTTTCGTTATATTTGAAGTAACTTTTTCTCACATTTGAAGTTTAATTAATGGACAACTTTTTATTTTATAATTATAACTTTACATATTTTATTATTTTTTACCTAGAGTATGACAATAGGTTAAATAATAAACATAATTAAAAACATTAAATAAAAAGGTCAAAACAAGTACTAAAAACATTAATTTAAATGGTTGAATTCGTCATGTGAGTCCAATCCATTCACCTTAATTAATCTAATTTTATTTTATGTCACTAGTCATTACATTTTTTACATAACTTAATAATCCGTTTATGCTGATTTTAAGGATAAAGTATATTTTAATTGTAAGACATGTTTAGAAAATTTGTAATCAAAATATAATTTTAAAAGGTTAATATCGTAAAAAAAAAACCTTAGTACTTTTATGAAAAAAAATAATACTTTATGAATAGATACTAAAAAATATATCAAAATTTATTTTTAAAATAATAAACAAAGAGTCCTAAATTTGTTAGTATCTGTCTAAAATGATTTAGTTAGATATTTGATATCATAATTAAGCTTTTAATTTGGCTCTTGAAAATCGTGTACGTATTTAATGAACCATGTTGATGTTGGTTTACGGAATTAAGGTGGATGTCGCTTCTCTGTATTGGTGGGAGAGTAAATAGTATGAACCGAAAAGATTGAATAGTGAATAATGAATAGTAAATAGTGAATAGTGATGATGAAAGAGCCCAAAAGATAGAGAGAGTCAAAATATTAATTGAAATGGTAGTTGGATAGCTGCAGGTGAAATGATTACTTTTGGTAGCGTAAAGGCGTAGGACTCTCGTTTGTGAAGTGAATTACTGTCAATTGTAAAGGGCTGTCTTTAGTTTCCCCAGCAAATTGTTAATTATTTGTACAATGGTACCCCACTCACTCGTACTACCAAAGAGTTAGCACTTGTTGTGACTTTGAAACATACTCTCACCACCTTTATATTAAGTACGTTGTTCACTCAACTCCAACTTCTCCTTATAGAACGTTCTTCACTCTATCTATGCACATTTCCCCCTTGTATTATTTCTCTACGAATAATATGCACGCAATAACCAACATTGTTAATAGTATGTGTCATTTAATTAAGATGTAAAGCACATCATTTAGTATGCAAGAGAGATTAATATTAATTTTTTAAGTTATTTGTTTTTTAACTAAGTTTGATCTTTTGAATTTAAATTTAGGATTGCTTTTAATTAGAATAACATATTAAGTTATCGATTTTCTTAGAGTGTATATGTTAAAGAATAAAAATCATTTCGCTAATGGTTTAAGAAAATTAAACTCATTCTATATATCCACAATTAATATTTAAGTTATCTCAACATGCCAGAGTAATTTTTTCTAATTCGACTAACATAAAGTTAGGTGGCATAAACTAAACATGTGGATATTGATTGAGTCATATAAATAATTTAAAGCAAATGCAAACGAAGTTTTATAATATTTTGTAAGAACTTACGAAATATATATTATATAAAGAATAACATGTATTATTTAATATATTAAACTATTAATACTATATTTTCTTAAATATTTTTATTTGTATTCTTTGGTAATTATTGTTAAGACATTTTAAGCATAATTTGATAAAAATTACTTTAAAATCAAAATTTATATTTTTAGTCAAAGAGAATGAACCAAAAATTAAAAAGAATATTTCCAAAAAAATAAAAATTTATTTTTTAACTTTTTTTAAATATATATTATTCATAGGAGATCATCTTGATTAAATTAGACATGATCTCTGCTAGTAAATTATGTTGGAGTTGGGTAAAATGAAAGTTATTTTCCTTGAATATTTAATATGATCATATCTATTGTGATTTAAATTTAAAATTATTTATTAAATTAAAATAATTTCTTTTGTTGTTGTCGTTGAGACATTCCTATCCATTTCTTTAATTTAAATAAGCTAACGGGACCACAATTTAATGGTTTTAAAAATGTCCTTGTCTTTTTGTCCGAAGCGTGATCTAAAGAAATGAGACATTGATTATGACATGGCAGAATCGTGATGCATGCCTAACTGCTGATGTCATTTGAATTAATTAGTTAAGTTTTATAAGATCTAAATTTTGCTTAATTATTGAATTTAATATATTTTTTTATATATTTTTAAAGTATAATTTAACCTTTTTTAAAGTACAGAGTCTATTTAGAGATTTATTTTCTGATAAATCTGTTTAAATAACTCAACAAACTTAATTATAGTTAAGTTAATGTATTTAAATTTAAGGTTAAATGTGATTTTAATTCTTTAAATTTAAGTCATTTTTAAATTTGTTCATCTAAATTAAAATTTATTTTTTTTAGTTTTTAATTTCAAATTTTGATGATTTTAATTCAATACGTCTTATTTCAATTCTTATATAGGTATTACTTGAAATTTTCTAACGTGACGTTTTAATACGTCTGATTCAATAAATAATATATATATTTATCTAATAATATTTATTGAGTTAAACATTATTTTTTTCGTTAGTAAATTTCTTAATATGTTTATATCAAGAGACTAAATTTAAAATTGACTTAAATTTAAGAGACTAAACCTTAAATTGATAGGGTTCTTGTTCGCGAATACAGGTAGTATAAGTATTATGCTCTTTTATTATAACCTATCATAGGCACGTCTCTTGATCCATCTTTATACATGAACAACCCTCTACTGTTTTTTTTAACAGACTCCTAACCGTCTCAACTGTTTTCTAACTGATTTTGGGAGCTGAGCGTTTGGGCTAGGAAGGAGATTGATCTGAGTGGACTGGCTTCTTTGGGTCAAGATACTATGTTGGGTTGGAGTGTATCTGTTGTTGGGCCTAAATGATCCGGGAGTACCGGTTGTCATGTGGGCCTACACACATGTCGGAGCCCGGTCGTCATGGCCGACCGGTACACAGTCCCTAAAGCTTTTTGCCGTAGGGAATAAGCTTTAATTCTCCTTTCTAGTCTGAGACGACCGGGCATGGTTCCCAATCTTAATTGACAGGTCGGTTGGTTGGGTCTTGGTCCCTCATTTGGTTGTACTTTGTTATAAGTCGTTTGTGTGCGGTTCGCTCAGACTCAACTGCCCGGGGTTGATTCTTGGTAAGAGTGAACTCAGACTATTTGGTGAGTTGACTGGTGCACAGCCCTTCATGTGACGGGTGAGGTGATAGGTACCTTGAAGTTTCGTCCAAGATGAGATCCGACTGGCCGAGCGAGTTTTCCAACGGTTCGAGATAAGCTTTAAAGGCCTTTGACATATGCGAAGGAGGTGTGATTGTGTCGATTTTATGAGAGTTTATCTTTTGCCACCTCTTGGTTTCTCGTGTTCATAGTGTTCTTGCCTCGCGGGGTCTATGGACCAGCCACTCATAGGTCTTTGGTACCCCGGACAGCCTTGACCGGCTTGCCTCTAACAAGTCTTCATCTTGCCTTGAGGGGGTTTAGTGACCGGCCTCTCGCAGGTCTTTGGTGCCCCTGACAGCCTTGACCGGCTTGTCTCAGTTAGGTCTTCATCTCGCTTGAAGGGGGTACAATGACCGGCCGCTCGCAAGTCTTTGGTGCCTCGGACAACCTTGATCGGCTGTCTCAGTCGAATCTTCATCTTGCTTAGAGGGGGTTTAGTGACCAGCCGCTCGCAGGCCTTTGGTCTTCGTGCCTAGAGGGGACCTCTTCGGTCGTCCTTTACAAGTCTTTTGTCCTCGTGCCTAGAGGGAACCTCTTCGGTCGTCCTTCACAAGTCTTTTGTCTTCATGCTTGGAGGGGACCTTTTCGGCCGTCCTTCGTAGGTCTTTTGGTCTTCATGCCTAGAGGGGACCACTTTGACCGTCCTTTGCAGGTCTTTTATCTTCGTACCTAGAGGAGACCTCTTCGGCTGTCCTTCGCAGGTCTTTTGTCTTCGTGCATGGAGGGGACCTATTCAACCGTCGGTGTTATTCAACGAATCTGAGGTTAAGGGTTCAAGCCCCTCTCACCTTGAAAGTTTTTTTATTTGAGAAAGTTAATTAATTCTCATTCCTATAGCTAATTAATTCCTTGCAAAAACGTCCCGTCATGTTACCGTAGTTGCTGCTTTTTCTCTCTCTTCCTGCACCAACTCCGCGTTTAGTAAAAACAGAATTTTTCACTAATCAGTCTCATCTGTGTAAGAATTTGGAATTCCTCTTCCAACTCGTCCCGGAATGGGCGATATGACAAAGAACAAAGAGAAAACAAAAGGAGGAATTTGTCCAATAGTAACAAATCGTGCGTCCCTTTATTTCCCTTTTTCACATTAGAATCAAGATCGTTCCTTGCTCTCTCTCCCTTGTTCCATGGTCATTGGGGCTCTTTCTTCCCAGCCTAGTAGCCAAACCAATCTCCTTCTTCTTCGCTAGTTTAGTAATGCAAGGAGGGGTTTCTGGTCATTTTTTCTCCGATGAAGATATGCCCGCAGCGGAAGTGGGTTTTTTCCTCATCTTGTCCTTCTGCATCTTGGGTCAACGTCGGCTCTGACAGTTGTTCAATGTGACGGATCCGGGAGCTCTGCCAACTCCTATAGCTGCTACCCTTGAGCGTGGTAGTCGTCGTCGCTCTTCTTCGTTTTCCTCAAGCTCAGAACTTCGCACTTGGACTCTCAATCTTGCGAGTGTCGGGAAAAGTTTCACCGGCGCCCCACGGTGGACGCCACTATTCTCGTCCGCGAGTACAAGTAGTATAGATATTCTACTCTTTTGTTGTAACCTACCATAGGCGTGCCCCTTGGTCCCTATTTATACATGAACGACCCTATGCTATTCTTCCTAACAAGCTCCTAACCATCCCAACTGCCTTCTAACTGACTTTGGGAGTTGAGCGTTTGAGCCAGGAAGGGGGCTAGTCTGAGTGGACTGGCTTCCTTAGGTCAAGGTACTTTGTTGGGTTGGGACGTATCTGTCGTTAGGCTTAGGTTCGGAATACCGATTGTTGTGTGAGCCTATAGACATGTCAGAGCCTATAGACATGTCAGAGCCTAGTCGTCATAACCGACCAGTACAGATATATTAAAAAACTTATAATCTTAAAAAATTTCTTTAAAATTTAATAACAATAACAGTAAGGTATTATTATATTATTAAAGATTTTTAAACGATCTGACATTTATCATTTTTAATTAAATAGATTTTAAAAAAACATTTACTTAATTTATTTAATAAATAAACCTATCTAAAACTAATAATCCCATGTCAACAACCTAACCTATTTGTGCCAATATGTCATAGTTTCTCTTTGGGCAGCCGGCTGCTGCCATAAAGTTGTATTGTTGCGAGTTCTGCTTCTTCTGTCGTTTGTTTGGGAGACAAATAATCATTTTTCATGTCTTTATAATTCTTAAAATAAGAGATAGTTTAATTTGATTTAAAAATTAAATCTCATGCTTAAAGTTCATTAAATAGAAACAATATTTTATTTCACTATCCTCTAATAATCGTATACAGTATTGTTTACTAAATACTAACCAAAATAATAAAGAAAGCGACCTTGGGATCAATATGCAGAGGCATGTATATGCCTGGATGGGTGTGGTGGAGGTTCAACTTTAAGGGCTTATTACAAGGTAGCCCACTTCTCACTTCTCACGCTTTTGTACGTGCAAATACATTATAATTCAATCATAAATTATCATATATAATATATTTTAAAAAAATTATATGATAAAATTATTGATGATTATTGATTTTTTAATGTTTATTTTAAAAAATAATAACCGAAATATATGCGAATCACTAACTGTAATTTACGTCAAATAGGTTAATTTATCTTTTTTTTTTAACTTTCAATCAACCAATAGAGAGTGTGCACATGTATACGTATATTTTTGTGGTTTTTTTCCCTACAAAATAGCAGGACTTATAAAAATGTACATTAATAATAAATAAAAACTAAATTCTTCAAAAAAAAAATTATTTTTTTACTGTATATGAGAGATAAAGATATAGTTATTTCTTTGTAATTTAAATTTAGTTTTCATATAATGCCATCATAAATATTTTAATACTATTAATTAATTATAAACTATTTTTAGTATGATTTTTAAATTAATAATTATAAAAGTGATAAACTTATCGTATATATATATATATATATATATATATATATATATATATATATATATATATGATTTGATGATAATAAATATTATATTTTAATTTTCAAAGATTTTTTTTTCATAAAATCCTTTTGTTTCATTTATTCAGAAAAAAAAACACTTTTGTCGAAATCTCCACCAGATTAGCCTGGTGACGAATCGTTGTCTCAAATTTTCTTATTGTGCAAGGATCTACCATTATATTGTCTCACAAAAGCTAGGTTGACAATGTACATGTCCATGCAGAGACGTAGTTCTCATTGTTTGGTGTTGGCGTGGGACGTTTGTCCACGCGTCAAGGGTATTGCTCTAAATTGTTCGCTTTTTCTATGGCATTTAGGGATAATGGTATAAATATGATCACCCACTAATTATCCTAAACTAAATCTAAATAAAACAAACCTTAATTGCATTTTTTTTTTCAACAACGAAGCTTGTGTTGTATAGTAATATATATTGTTGGCATTAAAAATGGCTAAGTCGGGCAAGATATAAGTGGGCCTAAAATGGTCCAAAATTAGCTTCAGTAGCGGACTGAGATTAGGACGTGGACAATAGTTGGAAGAAGTTTTGGGGCCAATACCTTTAGAAAATCACGATCTTCCATGTTTGTAACAGTGAGTAATTATTCTTAAGAAAAATGGTTGGTGTCAAAATGTTTCTATAAATAGTGCACATTTTTAAGTGGCGGGAAAATTTTCTAGTATATATAAATTTTTTTTGTTATAAATAGGATTCTGGCCTTACTCTTTTAGAAGGAATGGAAAATATTTACACAGAACATTCTGTAACAACAAACACACGTTATCATTGAACAATCACTACTAGTTCGGTGAGTCAAATGTATGTATTCCACATCTATTTTTGTAAAGTTTACTAATACATTTGCAAATTTCTTTTCATTTCCAGTATTTTGTCTTGTCATTTTTAAGTTCTTAATTCATTAACTTTAAATTATGAACTTCCTTTTATCTTTTCTATCATTTCGTTTTACAATTCTTCATGTAAGCTTTCTTTCTTTACAGTTCTTAAATTAATTAATAACTTTGATTTATGCACCTCTTCTATTTTTTATTACATTGTATTTGCTTTATAATTTTTTTGGATCTTTTAAATTCATTTATTTTCTTTTCTTTTTTAACCAAACTTATGTTTAGTGATCAATAATATATATATATATATATATATATATATATATATATATATATATATATATATATATATATATATATATATATAATATGGTAATATATATTGTTTTATATAAATATATAACAATATATACTATAAAAGTTGTGTCCAACTTATTATTTTATATATTTATAATAATTTTGACATGTAAATTTAAAATATATTATTAATTAAAACATTAAAAACTAAATAATTATTATACAAATATTTTTTTATAAAAATATTTGAATAATAATTATAATTTTAAAAATCTTATATAATTTCTTATAATTTTAAGAAAAGTAACTACCTAATTTTTTTGGTATAATTTAGTTAAAATTATAATATGTAAAAATAAAACAATTAAGTTAAAAGTTAATTTTTAGAAAATTAGATGTAATTAAACAAAATTGTATATTAAAAATAAAATAAAATTATAAGTTACAAATTAAACAAAATTGTGTAATTTTTTTATTTGAACATAATTTATATATTATCATATCATTATCTAATTTACACTAAATATTGAATATAATTAAAGTTTATCATATTATTATTCTACTCTCGTATCTTATCATATTCTAAGTAATAAACAAATGCTTACAATTTAATTTCTTATAGTCCTTTTCAATAAATACTTTATTTTTAATTTGATTTTTTCATTAATTTATATAAAATGAAGATTTTTTTTCTCTTATTTAATGTTTAATTAATTGGAGTTTAGTTACTTACCTTTGCTATATAGGTGTCTTTTGTCAAAGTAAAAGACTTGAATAACTGAACCTACGGTCACTCAATCAAAATAAAATAATTGTGGATTAGAAAATCTTAAAAGAAGGTTTAAATATGTTTTAAAGTAATGTAAAACAAATTACTTTTTATTTTAGTATTTATAAAAAAATTTAATCGATTTTTATCATTTAAAATATTTACAATAATTAATTTTGTCTCTATAAAATAAACAAATTTTAATTTTGATCATTATAAAATATTTTTATTTAATTTTTATCCTTCTAAAATTATCACATGTTAACATATGTGTATAATTTATAATAATTACTTGATTTTTTTATTATACGTATAAATAATTAATAGGTGTCACGTAATGTTAATAATAAAAAATAACTATTCAAATTTTAGAAAAATAAAAATTGTTAATTAACATAAAACTGACTTATTTTATTAAAATTACAAACATATTTAAGGCAAGATTTTAAATCTCAAATTACAATTCAAATTAAATAGTAAAACAATTCAATTGAGACTCAACAAATTTTACTGTCAGACACAAATACAGAAGAGCCAATTCATTAATCTCATTATGAAACTCTAAAAGTTAATCATAAATATTTTTCGAAGGATTTGTACTCAGTACACTGCATATAGAAAATGACAAGTGTGTCATACTATTTGAGGTTGTTTTCAACTTTACATGGAATATGATAATATGGTATAAATGAGAGTACAATTTTTGGCCTCACAACACAAATAAGAGAAGCAGCTCACAGTGAATTGGAAGTTTTAATTCATTTTTAATAAAGTAGAATAATTAAGATTGTTTTGCACTTACTGCACCTCCTTATAAGTACTTTCCAAATAATAATAATAATCATTATGCATGCATCAATCAAGTATTGAGTCATTCGTTTTCGAACCAATAAACTCACGACTTAATTAAAACATGATTAAGTTTTACTGGATTAGATCACATTGACCTAGACAATAAAAAATAAAAATTTAAAATCAATTAAACTAGTTTAGATTGATTACTAAGTTTATCTGAGACTTATAAACACTTTTAATGATTTTTATTTAATAATGATTTTTAAAAAGAATACAAAAAAATATATATGTTATTCACTTTATCTTTTAAATAAGAAAAAAACTCTATCAACTTCATTTTTCCCATAATAAACAATCATCTTAATCTCTAAAAACATAATATATCATCACATTAATTTCTGAAATAAAAAATGTATGTAGTTGTTTCATATAAATTTATCGACTTAACTAATTATTATTATATTAGTTTGTAAAATATATAAATTTTTTAAAAATTTTAAAGTATCGGAAAGTTACCAAAATAAAATGATAGTTTCCTCATTTTATTAGGGAAAGAGATAGTTACAGTAAAATGTGTAGGACTATTGAGTGAGGAAGCATTGCGAAGTTGGGGGCGATAAACACGCACGCGCAAGAGTCTCCTACACGAAATGGAGTGGTGGGTGTCAATGCCAAAGATAGAACTCCATGCTCATCTCAATGGATCCATCAGAGACTTTACACTTCTGTAACTTAGTTTCCTTTTATTTTAACTAATTCCCATTAACACCTTCTGTCTTTCCCATTCTCAAATTTTCTATTTTTCTAGCACAGAGAACTCGCTAGAGCTTTGGGTCACAAGGGTGTCATAGATTTCTCCAAAGTCGAACATGTTATCCTCAAAAGTATGTCCCTTTTCAACGTGCGCCCTTTATCGCTGTTGGGCTTCATATTAATTTCGGATTTCATTTTGACATTTGAGTTTCGATTTCGCTTGCAAAAAAAGGCAGGAAATTCATGACAATAAAAGGGGGAAAAGAATACAACAATGAAAAAACAAAGGGATAGATAGAACCATCTTACTTTTCAAATTTGCTTTTAGGATAATACATGACAAGAACTTAGTTGTTTAATTGTTTCAAAAAAATTTCCGCCCTTTATTGAACTGTTCCTGAAATTCAAAATTTTTTAGTCTGCTGCCAAGCAGGCCTTAGTTCTCATGCTTTTTGTCTGGTTTCTGAGTTCACTTTTAGTGACCTATTTACCCATATTTATGTTTTAAAGCTTGAATCTGATTATGGCCATGTAAATACAGACGATCGCTCATTAAGTGAGGTATTCAAGTTGTTTGACTTAATCCACATTGTTACTACTGATCACTCAAGTATTACGAGAATTACCAAAGAAGTATGTCATTGTCTGCTTGCCCCGTGGATACCATTTTGTTATTTCAAATTTATTGCCTTTGCATTTATATAAGCAACTTCTACAAGCAGGTTGTTGAAGATTTTGCATCTGAGAATGTTGTGTATCTGGAGCTGAGAACCACACCAAAGGTAATATGTGGAGCTCAGTTGATTATTTTGTGTGTGCTCATTTCCGTTGACTTGATGAAGAAAGTGTTTTCTTAATTACGTGTAGAAAAATGATTCCCTAGGAATGAGCAAACGCTCTTACATGGAAGCTGTATTGGAAGGTCTAAGAGCTGTCAGTTCAGTAGATGTGGCTTTCGTTCCTGACAGTGAGGAACCTGGAAATCTTTCAAGCCCATTACTCTCGGATGCAGATAATAAATATAATGGAAACAATAGAAAAAAAATCTTTGTTAGACTTCTCTTGAGCATTGACCGCAGAGAGACAAAAGAAGCAGCAATGGAAACTGTAAGCTATAATGCAAAAGTATTTTGGGCAAAGTTAAGTCTGTTTGTAACTGCCTTTGAACACTTCACTTCTCTGCTGCAGGTCATGCTTGCACTGGAAATGAGGCATTTTGGGGTTGTTGGAATTGACCTCTCTGGGAATCCAGCTGTTGGTGAATGGTATACTAGCTTGCTCTTGGACTCTAGTGTAGTGATTTATTTGATGTTTCAAAATTTGATGCTCAAGCCTAATTTTATTTTGTGCAGGATTACATATTTGCCAGCATTGAAATTTGCTCAAGAACAAGGTCTTTATGTAACTCTGCACTGTGGAGAGGTGCGTTAATCTTTTGTTGTACCTTTTACTCTTGGTGTTTCTCTGGCAGGTTTGTTTTTCTGACCTAGTGTGTTTAGGTATCAAATTCAAAGGAGATACACGATATGCTTGACTTACTTCCACAGAGGATTGGGCATGCTTGTTTCTTCGAGGAGGAACACTGGAGAAGGCTGAAGTCCTCTAATATTCCAGTTAGACTTTGCTAGACCCTTACTTTAGTCATGTTAATGATAAAGCAAAATAATGGTAACGCATCATGATTTGTCTGGTTACAAGCAGATGTCCTTTGTTGGTAATCAATCACTTAAAAGGTTATACTGTCAAAAAGTTTCTGTCAAATTTAAAGTTTGATTTGATCTGGAATAAGTGGAGCCCACAATTTCTTGCTTTCACTGATCATCCCTTCAGGGCTTCTGATTGTTGCTAAGTTTGAATGCTTCATATTAAATTGTCTCTTCCCAATTTATAAACAGCTAACTTATATCATGTTTATCATCTTCATCATTTTCAGGTTGAAATTTGTTTGACATCAAACATTAGGACATTGTCTGTTCCAACAATAGATGCACATCATTTTGGTAGGTTCTTTTGTTTATTTTTGAAGTTGATGATCATAAAATAGGATAATAAAAGGACCTTACTGTTTGTTCAACTTTACACGAGATTTTATATGCTTGAAAGTGATTTTGTATTTTGATTAGCTTTGGTTCTTGGTGGAAAAGCAATTATTTTTTATTTTGGTTTATAAAGGAGAGAAATTCTGGGGTAGTTACAAGTTTTGGTTTTGAAAAAGAAATACAAAATAGTGATACTTGCTTTCAGCTTTTCTTTTCCCCCTCTTGAAGCTAGCTTTCCCATAAGAATCTCATGGAACCAGAAAAAGTGCCTTTTTTTTTTTCAAGAGAAGCTGATCCCCTCTGAAGTCATTCCATTGTATATTATTGCTTTGATCATGGAATCAACTTTAGTCAGCCTCTCTTGACATCATGCTTTTGTTGATGCAGTTGATTTATATAATGCAAAACACCCTTTAGTCCTGTGTACCGATGACTCAGGTGTATTTTCTACCAGTCTCTCCAACGAATACAAAATTGCTGCTTCTTCATTTGGTAGGTTTCACTTTTCTCTTGCAGCCAGTGGAATTCAAAGTTTCAAACTAATGGCTAAATTTTGCTGACTGCTTGTTGGTTTGGCTATTATCTAGGCCTTGGAAGGAAGGAGCTGTTTGAGCTATCAAAGAATGCTATCGAGTTTATATTTGCAGATAATGTAGTAAAGGAGGATTTAAGAAAAACTTTTATTTCAGCAGCAAAGAATCAGGAATTTTAAGTACAGTTTCATCATGGCCGTATGTATTTACTATTTAGATCATATAGGACTTTTAATTTTCACCGGCTATTAAAATGCTGGACACAACATATGGTTGTTTCTGTTATATTAGAGAATGAGTTAACACAGGCTTGGCTGGGGTTCGTGCCTCGTTGAAGATTGATAAATATCGTTCATAAATCAGGCACTAAAGTGATTCTTCCAGAGAGTTTCAGTTGATGAAATTGGATATGGTCAGGTCAAATCATTAGGTATATGTTGATCAAGTGATTGCTGTGAGCAAATTTTATATTTGACCACTAGGGATGGGCGGCTATGAACTAGTCCATTATGCCATACAAGAAAACAATACTTTTTTGGGGGCTCCAAGGCATCTTTGAATTATTTATATCTAAGATCTTTGAATTTGCATTGCAATATAACTTTAGATATTATCATATAAATTGTTGGTTTGCTTTTGATTCAATATTGTTTTGTTTTACGATTTAATGAACTTGGCAATATGTGTGATTTTAAACTCATTAATTGACACTACAATGCGATAAGGGTGATGCAAGGCATTGCGTTAAAATAAAAATTATAACGTATTCAGTACTATGTTAAATTGTGAGGAGAATATGAACCGTTATTCTTAAGGTATTAATTTAGAAATTAGAAGGGGAATTCTTTTTTATAAGAAAATGTAAATTTTAATTAATTTTATTTAATAATATTAATACATCTTATCAAAATTTTTAATAAAAAATATTTATTAATTTTTCAATTAATATTTTTAGATAATTTGATAGTAAGAATCTAATTGTTAACAATATATTCAAGAGAAATTAAGTTACTTTTAAAAAAAATTATTCTCTATTTCAATTTTTATTTTTATTTAATCTAACGGTAACTTATTTTTGAGTATTAAATTAAATGAAATTTAAGATCAAAATAACTCTAAACTCTCAGAGTAATTTGATTCTTCTAATATTTTATGTATAAATATGTAATAATGGATGCAACAAACTCTTGACCGATAGAATTGTGATTAATTTCTAATCAGACGGCTAATATTTTCCCTTCAATCCTTCATTAGCGGAAGAATACATAAGTATGGTCAAATCCCACCCAAGGAAAAAACAGAAGTATGATCAAAGTCAATAAGTCATGGCTTGCAGGATAATATGTCGTGTTGAACTTGTTTGGAAAAACTACTGCTAGTAGCAGTTTCGTATTTTAACTTGTGACGGTTAAAGTTATTCAATATGAAAATGTTATAAAAGAAATAATTCGATTTGAAATTTTGAATGCATTAATAATATGTATAAATTCGTTAAGTAATATCACAATTTGCTATTAATGATAATGTAAATTTGTTTACACTAATATTCTATTAAAATTAAACTCTTCTTTTTTCGACCAAATGAAATTTACAAAAATGAAGTTTGTAAAACATTAAATTGAATAAATAGTACATTTAAAAATATATAGTTTTTATATTATCAATTAATAAATATATGATAATTTTATTAATTTTATAATAAATATTTTTTAATTAATTGACCGTGTAAAAATTCTTTATATGAATCTATGTGAATTAAACTTAATTATATGTACAAAAATTCAAATAAGACTTTTCTCACGGCCACACTGCAAAATAATTCGTTTCTGTGCTCGTTTATCTTCAAATTCAACTATTCGTTTGCCCTGCATCCCATGGCAATGAAATATATCCAAACAAATAAATCAACCAGTTAGGTTCTACCGATGTTTGCACTTTATGGTGGTATAGCCGGCCATGGTTTCTTCCTTTAAACTTACTAAAAGAATACAAACCAAATTCAATAATTAAATATTAAAAAAAGTCACAAATCACAGATCAAGAATTAAAAATCCATTAAATAATTTATTAACTTTTAAAATAATTATCTTAAAATCATATCAACAATAATTTATAATTAAATAATTAAATCATAACTGTATAATCATTAATTTTTTAAATATTTTAAAATATAATTATAAAATAATAAATATGTAGACAACTCATTCTCTAATATATTTTAATATTATTTATTATACATATTATCACCAACTATAAAATATAACTGAAACTGATATTTTTGTAAGATATGATATGAAACTCATATACATTAATTAATGAATACATTCATTATTTTTCCAAACTACCTTTTTCAAAAAAAAAAAAAAAAAGGAAAAAAGAAAAGGGAAGTAAGAAAGAAAGCAAGGACACTGAATCTGAATTAGATGGGATATGTATATATGTAGGTTGACGGGTAACACAGCTACGGGTTCGTGGTGTGTGTGTGTCAAACTTGATTACATGAGTGTTCTATGTTCCTAGATTTGTTGAAACATCAATCAGCATTCAGCATTGAACTCCGATCGGATTCGGATTCGGATCCGAATGCGGCACCGTAACGTAGAGGTCAATTGTCAACAATTCAACGCAAGTGAATCTTCAATCTCGATCGGGAATCGACAATGTCTTGGGGGTTGGGTTGGAAGAGGCCCTCCGAGATCTTCCACCTCACTCTCAGCTATGGCACCGACGATCCGCCGGAGAATCTCGCTCGCACCGCCACCTCCCCTCGTTCTTCTTCTTCTTCTTCCTCCTCGTCGTCTTCGTCTGCGTCCACTTCCTCAATCCTGTCGCAGGACCAGGACCTCGGATTTCGCATTGAACTAGACTGGTCGGCGTCGGAGGACGAGGATCAGGTCGCGCTGAAGCTTCAGTCGCAGCTGATGGTGGCACTGCCGATGCCGCAGGACACGGTGGTGCTTGAGCTGAGGCCGCGGGACGACGAGGACGTGGTGGATTTGGGAATGAAGGTTGTTAAGCGAAGGGAGCCTCTCAGGGCGGTCACAATGGCCAAGGCTGTTGCCTCTGGTCAGCAAAGCGACGGCACTGGTGTTTTGGTACGCTTGTTGCGCTCCGATTTGCCTTCCTCGCCGCGGCCGCCCAACGTTGGAGACGCTGCCGTTGCCGGTTCCGGCCACCACTGGACCAGTCTTGGTGTGCTCAGTCTCCGCGGCTGTGGCTTGTCGGTGAGTCTTGCTCACTCTTGTGCTACCTTTGCAATTTGCATTTCATGGTTTATAACTGCTGCTTGCTGCTGTTATAGGTATAGTTTTCGAAATTGAAGGAGTTGGTTAATGATTTTGTTTGTTCTCTGCTATATTCTACAGTAACATGTGATAGATTAGGCTATGTTTAGATAAATAAAAGTTGGGAATTCCAATGCATGTCCTCGAATTCCAAAGCACAAAATGAAGAAGGAAGAATTTGTTGCTTTAGGAGTAAAAGTACTTTTGAGTTCTTCTAACTGGCATCTAAACATGCACTTAAGTTGTATTATTATGTTTGCTTTGCCTTGTTTTTATAATTTTTCCTCCCTGGTGCCTGGGAAGTGCATTGGATTTTATAATTTCGGTGGAGTGGAAGTCACATATTATTGAGTTCGATTGGGGCTGTTTTAAACATATTATAATTATGTACAGGTATTTCCAGTAGAGCTCACACAATTGCCACACCTTGAGAAACTCTATCTTGATAACAACAGGCTAACTCTTTTGCCGCCCGAGCTTGGTGAGCTAAGAAGTTTAAAAGTGCTCAGGGTTGACAACAATATGCTTGTCTCGGTGCCTGGTAAGCTTTTATTGTCTGACTTACTACCATATGAGGATAGTAGTAAAATAGTTGTTTTCAAGTGTGCCTAGCAGAGGTGGGAATATTTTTATATCCTCTAGTAAGTGTACTGAGTAAACATGAGCAGACAGCTTTCCTTAAGTAATGAGTAATGTTAGATTACATGCAGATTCCAACTTAAAACAAACTTAGAAAGCATGATTGCATTGGGATGGGAAGTCCTAGCCCCACTTATTGCACCAGTACACTTGATTAACCTTGAGGATTTTGGGAGCACATCCAATGTTCAACCCTGTAGTAGTTACTATTGTGATATTTCCTTAAGTAACTGAGGTATTGAGATTAGTGTTTCATGTAAAAAAAGCCCTTGTATCTGATTTTTTATTTTTTTGAGCAGCAGAACTGAGACAGTGTATGCAGTTGGTGGAGTTGTCACTGGAACACAACAAACTTGTTAGGCCACTTCTTGACTTCAGGTTTTTGGTTTAGATGATTTTTTATAAACTAGTCTAGACTCCACATATTCCTCTGGTCTTATTGTTACCACATATGGCAGGGCTATGGCTGAATTACGGGTTCTTAGGCTATTTGGAAATCCTCTTGAGTTTCTTCCTGAAATTTTGCCCCTCCACAAACTTCGTCACCTTTCTCTTGCAAATATTAGGATTGTGGCAGATGAAAATTTGAGATCAGTGAATGTTCAAATAGAGGTAGCATGTCGAAAACTAGCTAGACTACTTTCTGGACATTATTCTTTTGAAACATTTCACACATTCAATTAAACATGTTTTTTCTGGTCATTGCAGATGGAAAATAGTTCTTATTTTGGTGCATCTAGGCATAAACTCAGTGCCTTCTTCTCTCTTATATTCCGCTTTTCTTCTTGTCATCATCCTTTACTAGCATCTGCACTAGGAAAGATAATGCAAGACCAAGGAAATAGAGTGTTTGTAGGTAAAGATGAGAATGCAGTGCGACAGCTTATAAGCATGATAAGTAGTGACAACTGTCATGTGGTATGTTTTAATGGGTCTAGACATCACAATTATTTATTTATTCTACTGCTATTTGGTGGTTGTGATTGTCCTTAATATATTATACAGGTTGAACAAGCCTGCTCCGCTCTTTCATCCCTTGCCACTGATGATTCTGTAGCATTGCATCTGATGAAAGCGGACATCATGCAACCAATTGGAATAGTTCTGAAATCAACAGGTCGGGAGGAGGTAATATCCGTATTGCAAGTTGTGGACAAGTTGGCTTTTACATCCGATACTGTGGCTGAGAAGATGTTGACCAAGGATATTTTAAAATCATTGAAAAACTTATGTGCCCATAAAGATCCAGAGGCAAGTTAGTTTCTTTCATAGATAATGATTTCATTGACTCCTTATATTGGACAGTCCTTTAAATTCTAGGTTTATCCTTCTATAGGTACAAAGGCTAGCTCTGTTAGCTGTTGGGAATTTGGCCTTCTGTCTGGAAAATCGTCGCATACTTGTTACTTCTGAAAGCTTACGAGAACTTCTCTTGCGTCTGGCTGTTGCAACTGAGCCACGTGTTTATAAAGCTGCAGCTCGTGCATTGGCAATTCTTGGTTTGTCTTTGGATATAAAATTCATCTATGTTTTTTAGGATGTTTTATCTTGATTACTCAATTTTTTGCTTTTGTAGGAGAAAATGATAACCTGAGGCGTGCAATAAAAGGGAGACAAGTGGCAAAGCAAGGACTTCGCATACTCTCAATGGATGGAGGTGGAATGAAAGGTCTAGCAACTGTACAAATGCTAAAGGAAATTGAAAAGGGAACTGGAAAACGAATACATGAGTTGTTCGATTTAATATGTGGCACATCAACGGGAGGAATGCTAGCTGTTGCACTTGGGATTAAGTTAATGACTTTGGAAGAATGTGAAGATATATACAAAAATCTTGGTAAGGATGTCTCTTAAGAATGGCATTTGTCATTTATTTTTTTTATCAATCTGTTTATTTGCCCTGCAATTCTAGATTAACTGATTCAGAACATTTGGAATCAGGGAAGCTTGTTTTTGCTGATCCTGTTCCCAAGGACAACGAAGCTGCTACTTGGAGAGAAAAATTAGATCAACTTTATAAAAGTTCATCACAGAGTTTTAGGGTTGTTATTCATGGATCAAAAGTATGTATTGTATTGGCTTTTTTTTTTTAACTTCTCTATTTCCTCTGAATATTATATATATATATATATCTTTGGAGTACGTGTTTAGAAATCTGAATGAAAACGAGATACTTCACAATGCCAATGTTTATGTTGTGCAATTTTATTTTACATTTCTTAAAGTGCATAATGCATTCTTTTCTTTGTGCTATAAGCTATTTGACAGTGATATGATCTAGGTATTTGAATTTTTCAATGTCCTAAAAGGAGTATTATGACCTATTGTCTTGCAGCACAGTGCAGAACAGTTTGAGAGGCTATTGAAGGAAATGTGTGCTGATGAGGATGGGGATCTAATGATAGATTCTGCTGTGAAAAATGTTCCCAAAGTTTTTGTTGTATCAACCTTGGTGAGCACGATGCCAGCACAACCCTTCATATTTCGGAATTATCAGGTTTGAGGCTAATATTTTTACTGGTGTTTATAATGGCTATTAAATTACACATGTTTATGGTTGTTAATGTATTGTTTCTTTTATTATATTTAATTCTGTCCTCTCTCCCCTCTTTTTTGTTACTATCTATAATGCAGTACCCTTCTGGAACACCTGAGGTGGCTCTTGCAACATCAGATAGTTCAGGGATCAATGTATTAGCATCACCTACAGGTGAACAGGTTGCCTATAAGCGTAGTGCTTTCATTGGAAGTTGTAAGCATCAAGTATGGAAGGCTATCAGAGCATCATCTGCTGCTCCTTATTATCTTGATGATTTCTCGGATGGTACTGATTACTCTGCTGTTGTTTGCATCAATTTGGCTGTATTTTAGTTTTAGTTATTTCCATTTCTGTATTATTTTTGACTTGTATTTAAACTATTTATTTTCATCCTGCAACGTGCCTTAAGATGTCAACCGCTGGCAAGATGGTGCAATAGTGGCTAACAATCCTACAATTTTTGCCATAAGAGAAGCACAACTTCTGTGGCCTGACACAAAAATTGACTGTCTGGTTTCAGTAGGATGTGGTTCTATTCGAACTAGGGTAAGTAATCTTCTCTGTTTTAAGTAATCATAACCCTAACTAATTAGGAAAACATATCATGATAACGAAATATAGTAACTAATCTTGAGAGATAATGAGGAAATAGGGAAACTAATCCTAGAGGATAATCTAAGTTATGATATACTTTTGGATATTTCCATATATTCTAACAGATGTGATTAGTAATTTTGATTTTAGGAGACATGTCATTGACTCTTGAAGTTCTTAAGTTACTTTTTTTATTATTGTACATTTATACTTTTGTAGGTACGAAAAGGAGGTTGGCGGTATCTGGATACGGGGCAGGTATTGATTGAGAGTTCATGCTCTGTTGATCGGGTTGAGGAAGCTTTAAGTACATTGCTACCTATGCTTCCTGAGATACAATATTTTCGTTTCAATCCAGGTATTGTGTTTATGTCTTTGAGTTTGAGAATGGAAGAATCTTTCTTTGCCTTCTAATTCTATTTGAATAAAATTTTCAGTAATTTTCCATTTTCTCTCAATTTTAATATCATTTCTTTTTATTTTTTTGATAAAGAAGTGTGTTTCTGGAGTAGCTATTCTTGGGAAGAACTTTAATTCTCAATAAGTGTTCTCTGTGTCTTTCCTCACAGTTGATGAACGTTGTGATATGGAACTGGATGAGACAGATCCAACTAACTGGCTAAAGTTGGAATCTGCAATTGAAGAATATATACAAAAGAATCACCATGCATTTGAAAATGTGTGTGAAAGATTGCTTCTTCCTTTCCAGCATGAGGAGAAGTGGTCCGAAAGTCTGAGATATAAATTGCCCAAGGCAAAGGAATCACTTGAGGGTATTGTGGATTATATGTTGTCTACTCTGTAAAATTTCACTTTCATTGATCCCCTTTAATATAAAGATTCTTTTGTTCTGTTTTATCAGGAGCCAATGGCCCCACCTTAGGGTGGAGGCGTAACATACTACTTGTTGAAGCTTCACAAAATCCAGATTCTGGAAAAGTGATCCACCATGCCCGGGAACTTGAATCATTTTGTGCTCGTAATGGCATACGTTTATCCCTCATGCAGGGTTTGTCTGGGATAATGAAGACAGTGCCATCAACAACATTCCCAACTCCATTTGCATCACCTCTGTTTACAGGAAGCTTCCCTTCAAGTCCCCTCATTTATAGTCCTGATCTTGGTCAGAGGATTGGACGAATTGACCTGGTCCCACCTTTAAGTTTAGATGGTCAATTGGGGAAAACAGTTGCATCGCCTCCTGTATCTCTTAGACAGCTCTCTTTGCCCATCAAATCATTGCATGAGAAATTGCAGAATTCACCGCAAGTGGGTGTTATACATTTGGCTCTTCAGAATGACTCAGATGGCTTAATTGTTAGGTATTTGCTACTATGTTTAATACTTACATAAATTCCTATTCATTGTCACTAGTTTTTTTATTTTTTTCATGCGGATGGAAGCTTGATGCCGATGTCCCTTTGTTTAGTTGGCAGAATGATGTCTTTGTGGTGGCTGAACCTGGAGAGCTTGCTGAGAAATTTCTACAAAATGTTAAATACAGTTTGTTATCAACAATGAGTAGCCATCGCAGAAAGGGTGCATCTCTCCTGGCCAATATTTCTTCTATTTCTGATTTAGTTGCCTTTAAACCTTATTTCCATATTGGAGGCATTGTCCACCGTTATCTAGGCCGTCAAACCCTAGTATATCTTCTTCCCCTTGTGCTTCTTTATAATTTTTTAAAATCAAATTAATATATCTATTAGAAACTTGAGTTTGGATATCTTTTATGTAGGTTATGGAAGATGACCAAGAAATTGCTTCATATATGTTTCGTAGGACTGTCCCTTCTATGCACTTATCCCCTGAGGATGTACGATGGATGGTATGTGCTCTGCTCCCACTTTGATTCTATTATTGTCTCTATGGATGTACATTTGATGGAGCTTCACTCAAACTATTAAGAACTTTCTTATTGGCTGTTACCCAATGTTCACTATCATCATCTGATCTGGAGATTTAAGATATAGAATGATGATTGGGTGTTGATCACTTGATTATACACAGTAGGGAAACCTACTCTACGGTACCACAAGGAAGCCTATCTTACAAACCTGAGAGGCACCTGATTCTCAGATCCTAGAAAAAACTTTTCCTAAAACCGCCAAACTCTTCCCTAAACCTTAAACCCTAAAACCTACCTTAGATTTCACTAAGAAGCAAGTAAAAAAACTATGAACCACTCACAATAGTAGGGATATCACAAATTGAAGCACTATGATTCACAACCCTTCTCTAATAACGAACTCAAGGAAACCCAATAACCCTTTTCTTTAATTTGCTTATTCTCTCTTGTCTTGGTCAATGTAAAACCATAGCTTATATAAGGACTTTAAGTGATATAAAGGTTTATTTTCTAAAACCATAAGATAAGATTTGATTATAAAAAATTTAAACCAAATTAAGAAAACAAATCTTTTAGATTAAACCTGATTCTACTGGTGGGAATTGATTCCTCCAAGATGGAATCGATTCCTTGTGAGAAAACATCGCTCAAGAATCAATTCTCACCAATGAGACTCGATTCCTTGCGTAGGAATCGATTCCAAAGCCAAAATTGGCTTATAACAAATTTTCTCACTTCAAAATCCTTTTTCTTTTAATTTGAGTTTTCATTTTATGTTATCCTATTTTGTCCCTTGAACCAGACTTAGCTAGAATTGTAGAGCCTTTACAAATTTCGTAAGTGTTCATTCATTCTTCTTAATATCAGCTTTAGGTTGTTTGATAAAAGTCTTTGGCTTTGTCTTCATCAAAACGCCTCTTGGAAATCAACTACTCGGAGGTCATGTTCAACATTGGCACTATAAAATTTAAAGATAATCTACAATCATTATTTGACAGTTAGGGTGTCTGTTTTTATTAGTCAAAGAAGGGATAATAAACATTTGAGTTTGTTATATCATATCATATCAAGAGAATAATTCCCTTTGGTTTGAATAAGAGTGACAAGATCACAATTATGGATTTGACTTCTCTTAAGTAAATGATTTTTTTTTTCTTTGGAGGTACAGTGCAGAGTTGTAACACTTAATTATAAAGTCAATGGTTGATATTGTAATAAAATGCATACGCATTATAACACACTATGAAGTTGTTAAGGTTATAATTTATGATCTGCACTTCACCCTATTGTGATCTGTCTCAAGTACACTTCAAGGTAGTCAAATCCCAGTATAATCATTTGGTAAATCAGAGCCATGCTTTCCTTGTTGATGGTTTCAATGTATTATGTATATCATGTGTATTTGGTTTGGAGGGAGGGAGGGAGAAAGGAGGGGGATTTTGTGGGAAAGAAAAAGTGGATTTTATGTTGTTTTATGACATCTCTGTTCTTCAGTACAACAATATTTTCCCTGGTGTAGGAGGTGTAAGGGAGAGAAATCCTCAGTCATATTTGTGGAAATGTTCTGACTCATTTCTGTTTTCTCCTTTTATTGGTATCTTGAATTACCTAGGTTGGAGCTTGGAGAGACAGGATCATAATATGCACAGGGACACATGGACCTACTCCTGCTCTTATTAAGGCCTTTCTGGACTCTGGTGCCAAAGCTATTGTTTGTCCTTCAAGTGAACCTCCAGACACTCCGTTGACCAGTTTTGATGGTTACAAAGAGTTGAATGTGATGGAAAATGGAAAGTTTGAAATTGGAGAAGATGAAGCAGATGATGAGAATACACCAGCCAGTCCACTAAGTGACTGGGAAGATAGTGACGGTGAGAGAAATCTGGACTGCACTTTATCTTTTTGGGACGATGATGAAGAGGAGCTGTCACAATTTGTTTGTCAGTTGTATGATTCATTATTCAGGGAAGGTGCTAGTATCAATGTTGCTTTGCAACATGCTCTTGCCTCATATCGAAGAATGAGGTATGTGTGCCATCTCCCTGGCGTACAATAATTTTGTTCACTTAATCTTACACAATAGAAAAACGAAAATAAAGGATGAGAGAGGGGCAAAAAAGACAAAAAGCGGAAAATGTGTGAGAAACACATGTTATAAAATTATAGTCGATAACCAATTTTGAGGCTTACAAAGACGTGCATTTTTAGTTGTTTACGACATCCCTTACTATTTTATTCTGTTCCTTGTTCAGTTGTTCCCATGTAACTGTAATAACATTGGTGGTTTAGGGATTCGTATATTATGTATAATAGTTTGCCATACCTTGTCGATCAACACGGTTGCAAGAACACTAATCCCTAAAGTTGATTCTTGCCCACACGACTTTACAGTTTACACAATTACTCTTTTTAACCTTCACGATAATAGTTGTCTTTGTACTTTAATTACTGCTGAGGTAATATTACACGGTAAGATTAAGTAATGTTTCAACAATAACAATTGGGTAACAAAATAAACAAGCATAAGAATCTTTATAATGAATTATTTTTTTAAAAAAGTAAATAATATTTTGTTTACTATTAATTAAAATACATTAAGATGTTAACTTTAAGAATAAATATATTCTTATTTACATTAGAGATACATTTACTTTAAATTTATTTCTTTCCTAATGATAAAACTTAAATTCTGTGGCAATTATCGAAAGCATCTTATTATATTTCCTCTAAAAATCTTTACCCAAAAAAAAATATTGCCTCTAAGTAAGGGTGATCACGGATTCAATCTAACCCATCTAACTAACTCGATCTGATATAACTGAAAATATGAGTTGATTTAAATATTTGGATAATTTTAGATTATAAAGAGAATAAACCGATTACTGTCTAATTATGTATTGGATTGTATACTTTTAAATTCATTGAACCTTACTCAATTCCATCTATCTTAATTTTCTTCCCCCGCCCTTTTCTCCTATTCTTTTTGTGTGATTTTAAATTTTATTAATTTTTAAATATTTCACAAAAATATATGTATATATAATAGAAATTTTCATCCTTTTCTTTCTACATGACTTTGATTTTTTATAACCAGTATTTTAGTATTTTAGTATGTACAATATACATGATAAATATTTATTTTATATAATTAAAATTTATAATAATAAATACTTTTGAATATAAAAATTATATTACAATTAAAATATTAGTAAATAAATATTTTAAAATATATTAATTATATTTTAAATTTATGATAAATAATTTATATTGTGATAGATTTATTTATAACTATTGATAAAAAAATTTAAATATTAAAATTTAATTTATAAATAAAGATAAAAAAATATAAATTTAAAGATATAAAATGTTAAGAAAAATTTCTAAAAATATTATTGTTAAAGAAAAACTTTTAAAAACACTCTAATTGAACAATGGTTACTAAAAGTATTTTTATTCAAAATAGTTATTCTAATATATATATATAAAAGATTACTTTTTTTAAGTTTAAAATTATAAATATATATTGATTCGAATAAATCTGACCTAAGTTTGATTACAAAGGTTTCAATTAGATTTACTTTACATGTATAATATGGTAAAAAAAATCAGATAAGTTAGAAATTTCTGATAAAAAAATTAAGAATTTTATCAATTTGAACTTCATTTTATATCATATCCAGCCCCATCCGTGATCACTCTTAGTTCTAAATGTTTTCATTACAAAGATTCTCCTCTTGTTTTCACATTTCACTAAAGCATATTTTCATCTCAAGATATTTTTGTTTTAGGTGTTGGTTTTGCGCCCAAAGTTCAAGTCTAACTTTGGAGGTTTTCGACGTTTGATTTAACAGAGCAACATTATTTTGTAGATTAAATTCCTTATTTTGTATTCGTTCTCGTTGCTAGTCCTTTATTAGCAGTAATGGTTGATTGTGGAATCAAGGAGAAAATGTTCTTACCTTGACTGTTTTTCCTTCAAAATCTAATGCTGAAATCAAGGAGAAAAAGTAAGAAAAAAATGGATACATAGAAACGGGGGTTTATCAAACGATAAAAGTTATATCTACAGCTTCACGAGTCCATGCACAAATAATGGTTGATTGTGGAATACAATAATTAATAGAGACACAGATAGTGGTTATAATTTCCATCATGATGTCTTTCCAGCTGATTATGTTATTTCAATCACTGGACGAAGGAATGCGCACGAAGTCTTCTTAATGCATTTGTTCACTTTTAGATAAATTTAGAATATATTATAATGAATTTGTGTCTACTCCTATTATCATCGAGTAATAAAATATAATCCCGTTAAAGAGAAAAAAAATCCCATAATTGGTTGTAAGATTTATTATTTATATTAATTAAAAATTATATTTTCTAAACATTGTCATATCTTATTACTCAACTATAAAAAAGTGTCACACCACACATTTTTTTTTAAAAGAGATAAAAAAAGGGTAAATAAATCTTAGATTAAAGATTAGTCTCTTAGTTGATCCAAAAAATCAAAACCCTCTGGCCAAAAATATTAATTACGATAATTAAAGAAGAAAGATGAAAAATTAAAAATCATAGTATAATTTAACGCGAAAAAAGAATCTTGGGGCAGAGGAACTATGAGCAAGACAGTAATTTACTAGGACCCCCGTACCCAAAAAGCACACAACCAAGACAACGAAAGATCAACCTCTTTTCTTTCCTTTAGCCAAGGCATAAAAGGTGGAGGGTGAAGAATGACTTTGACTGACAGATATAAAAACTAAAAAGTGAATTATTGAGTTGGAGTCTGTAGAAATTTTAAATTTGTCGATATAGCAATTGTGGAAGAATTTAAGAGTAGAGATTTCAGAAAGCCCATTTTGTATACGTACTATGATCAATAATAGTGACTAGTGTGCATAACAAGCAAGCTATTATATAGTCTGAGAAGTCAAAAAGGATAAAGTGTAATGCCGGGAAAACAAGCTCGATTTTATTGCAGACGTTGGGAGAGTATGATGTTCATGTTCACTTTATAAAGTTTTAATCATGCAAGTTCATCCTTTTCATAAAGCATGCTATCATCTACCATTTACTAAAGGAGATGCTCCAAATTTAAAATTAAATTTGGGATGATGACCACACCTATCTTCATCTAGAAGCCTCCTTCATGAATCCATTTTAACAGTGAATTTAATGCACTATAAAGGCACTGCCATAAAATTCAAAACCATAGAATAGAATGGCTGCTCCTATTCCAGTTGCTATAGGTACAAAGGGAACAATTGGTTCTCTTGTGAGAAAGGAAATTGAATACTTCTCCAAGTTTGAGTTAGGGAATACACAAAGGCCTCAGCCACACTTTGTGGACATGGTTTCTGGCAGGGGGTATTCCACGTCTAGGCCTAGTTTCTGGGTCTTGCTAATGCCAGGGAAAAGGAGGAAGCGAAGAGGTACGAATTTGTTTCTCCCAAAAATATGTTCTGTTGCACAAGTGGTAGAAAGCAATAAGTGGAATAAGGTTCCGGGTTACAGTTACAGGATCCTCAAGGATGATATCAATAACTTTCACCTCTGAGTGAATTCAGTTTCTTCTTGTATCTTGAGTGGCCAAAAACTTGCAGCATGTTATTTTTCACTTTGTGTTGCCAGATTGGGCAATTTTTTATTTATTTTAGGCAATTTTTATCTATCTCTGATGCCTCTGCTATTGGTACTGTCCTACCTTTTGGATGTAAATTCAGTGTTTTACCGCTTGCATAAGTAGATTTGGCCCAATGCAGCTCATTGGAAGGAAATGTGGTGTGGCCAAGAAGATTAAGGATCATGAGATAGTAAATGAATGCCAATATATAGATCTGTGATCCTTTTTGTATTTCTGAACAAAAGGTTCAAGCACAAGAGTTTGTTTGTATTTATCAACGTATTTGTAATTGTGCCTACATTAATATTTTCGGACTTGGACATGAGGTTCTTGTGAGTGAAATAAAATAGAAACACAAAGTGCAGATGAATTAAGGATTTAATTGTTTAAGCCTGAGTGAATCCGAGTGACCCTTGTTGTGTTATGCTCAAAGGAGAATAACGCGTTTCATTAATGGTTTTTTAACATCCTTTGTAGACACTTCCGTCCCGTACCCTCAAGACACTTCAATTTAACATTATTCTTTGCACCTCCATATTTTAGTATCTCTACCTGCAATTGACATGCATTTTTTACAAATTATGCCTGATTCGAAATTTTTATTGTTATTTTAATATATCATGTTACTTATTATAAAAAAGATTTTATTAGCTCTTAGGGACTGATAACAAGATAAGACCTCAGATCTGGTAAGCTACAATTTCGAGCCCTCTTTCATCTCTTTTACATGATATAAATGTAAATCTTTTATAATTTGATTTCAATTTTTTTTCCTTATCATTTCTGTGTTTTAAAAGTTAAGTATAAAAAACAATCCAACCATCTCACTGGATGATAAAAAAAACCTACGCATTTTAGATTCAATATTTGATGGGTGGTGGATTATTCGACCAACGACTTTTAAATTTAGTAATCAAAGATCGTAGATCATTCAACTAAAATGATTAAACACTAACACCTTTTAGCTCTATACTTGAGAATTTGGAAATTGTATAATCCAAATAATAAGTATTTATGTCTTTCAAATTTGACATTTGAGGTATTCTAGATTGTTCAGTCGAGACTACCAAGTTAAAGATCAAATATTATTGTCCTAGTAACTCTTTTAATGTACCTTATTCTAGGAATAAGATGACTAAGTATTAGAATACTTAATAACGGACTGACTCTATAAAACGACTATTATAACATTGATGCTCAGAAACACAAATCGAAGAAGTAATAGAGTTTTCTTATCCATGACTAAGGTGCAATGAGCATCAACCCTACACATGAAAAATGCACCATACACTCCACTTTCCCCAAAAAAAGGTCACTTGTATTTTGTGGTGGGAACATCTTTTATTTATTTGAGAAAATTCATGATTTAGTATTTTGCTTTAAGTCGTGAAACATTTCGGATAGGAAGAATGAGGGGGATGGAAAAGTCGTTTCTTTATCTTCATTTGGGATATAGGACAAAAGAGTTTTTAAGTTCATCCTATCAACTATAGTAATCTTTAAGGATAGAAAAGAAAAAAAATATTTTTTTTATTATTTTTAACTTCAATATAATGAATGAATTTTGATTTTATTTATAGTAAAAAATTATTTTTTATTTTTATTTCTCTAAAATTTAAAATTAATATTTTTTATTGGTATAAAATGAGTAAATTTTAATTTTGGTTATTATAATTTTTTATTATATTCATTCCTCCAAAATCTTTAAATAATTATTTTTTTCTAAAATTCATTTTAAAATAGATAAATAATTTTTATTTCAAAAATCTAGTAAATTTTTTATATGTATCTATAATAACATAGTATTCCATACAGCAATAAATATTACTGACATTCGATAAAAACATAAATAATTAATGATTTCACAAATACTAGAAATAATTTTTTTTACAAGTACTCAAATATTTAAGTTTAAAAAAATATCTTTATTATTTCACATCTAATTTTTTATTTAATATATGTAAGACATTTTATATTTATATGTTTTCTATCCTTCTTCCTAAGTAATCTAAAAATTATCTTACTTTTTATTCTTTTTACTCTTTTATTTTTTTTATAATCACAACTCACCACTGCAGTTTTTATATTCAAAACTACAAGTCTACATCCTATAATTAAAAAAAATTCTCAAATATAAAATGGGTTAAAGTCGACAAATTAACTTAATTAATCCACCAAAATAGATTTGATTCAATGATTTAACCTCTCACCTCATATAACTCAATTCATACACTATTATAACCTATGAGGCAGGTTAAGTCAAATTGGTATCTTTTGCAAAATATTTTGATACATTATTTAATTAAATATCATTTTATTGGATACAATATTTTAAAAATATTATAAATTTTATGTTACTTATCTATATTTATTTAACGAATACTGATAGTTTGTAAAAAAACTTTTGTGTTAAGATAATTTAATAAAATAATTTTTTTGTAATTATAATATTATAATATTATATTTAAAATATTCATACTTATTTATGAAATAATTTTTTTATTTATAAGAATGAAAAATGATAGAAAAAAATTTACAATACTGACACATCATATAAAACATAATAAAACATTCATATTGTCTTGCCCTCTAAAAAAAATAAGAACTTGAAAATGAATTATTTTAATTCAAACATCTTCTTTCCTTTTTTATTTTTCTACTTTCATTTTTTGATCTTGAATACCGTGACTAATCACATACAATTTTCGTTTGTTCTTTTTATATTTTGATTTTTTGTGTAATTTATTACTAATATAGTAACTGATTCCATAAATCTATGAATCTCTCCAACCAAATCAAATAATTGATTTATTTCTCACAAATTGCAAATACTAATTTGTTAAGAATTAATCGAATTAAGAATATAACATCATATATTTATTTAGTATATTAATTTATGAGTTATCTATTTTAATTACTTAATCTAACTCAATGTATCACCCTTAACCTATTAGGTTAGGTTGTGTTTAAATTTCTAAATCAATCTTAAAATTAATATAATTAAACTCAACTTATTATTTATAATTGGGTTGAGCTGCTTGGAAATTTTAAAAATTTCATAAAATTTGAATGGTTTGAAATTTAAGTTGTTTTAATTTAAATTTTCTTCATTTTATAAATATTTTATTTGGATAAATCAATTGGAAATTCTTAATTTTTAAATTTTTAGTTTGGATAGGACAATTTAATTTTTACAATATGTAAAATTTACTTTTTAAATATATATTTTAAAAATTAAAATTTTAATATTAAAATTTTAAAATATTTAATAATTATAAAATATAAATATTTATCTTTTATACCAAGATTAATAAAGAAAAGAAAGAGGAAAAGAAAAAGGATGGGAGAGAGATAAAATTAAAATAGAATTATAAAAGAGATAGAAGAGAGAGAAAACAGATAAGTGAGACATATAAGATAAAAGAAAAAAAGATATAAGAATGAGATGAGAAATTAGGAGAAAAATAACAAAGAAAGATAAGAGAGAAAAAAGAAAATAATGTGGAAAGAGAAAGAGATAAGAGAGAAAACAAAGAGAAAGTAAAAAAAAATAAAATAAATATATTAATAAAGAAAGAAAAAAAATGAGAGAAAAAAATCATAGATGTGTCACAAAGAAAAAAATATATTTTTTTAATTTTTACTTTAATAAAATTTAAAATTCTATCATTTTAAATAATTAAATATTATTATAAATTATTAAAATTTTATTTTTTTTAATAAACAACACATTTTATTACAAAATATTTTAAATTCACAAAATAAATTACTCATTTAAAAGTTCCAATAAAAAACACAGTTTTCATTACCTATATTCAGTGACATTTGTCAGATTCTGACCTTATAAAAGCAGGGTTAAATGAGTCACCGTTTTGGTTGATTCGGTCGAAGTTTAAACAACTCGCCGTCTAGCTCGTGAAAGCGAATGAAATTCAACGCCCAAGACATATATATATGTTTGAAGGAGGAAAACGCACGTATCGTCACCGCTAACTTCTAGTCCTCACAGCCATCTAAAACCCAAAATCTTACCCAATTTCGGAAAATGTTTCAATAATAATGGTTCTGCTGCGCAACTTCCTAAAAGCAATACTCGCCGACAACGTCCAAACCAAATCCAAAACCAAAGTCCGAAGCTTCCTGACCTCAACAACCGCATTCCCATGGTGCGCGCCTCACCATAACAACCGGCTCTTCCGGTCTCCATCCGACAAGAAATTCCTCTCCCCCGGCCCAGGCCCACTATTCCTCACTTGGCCCCCATGGAAACTCTCTCAGTCCGCCACTCCACTCTACTTGCGTGGAAACGGCGTCGTTTTCCCCAAGGTTCACCCCTTCAACTTGCTTCCCACCACAACCATAAAACCCCCTCTCCGCTTCCCTGATCCGCTTCCCTCCCACTCTTCCCTTTTCCACAGCTTCGTCAATCTCCCCAATTTCATATCCTTCACCCGATTAATTTCCGGTCCTCTTCTCGCATGGTACCTTCATTATTTTCTTTTTCCATTTTTAATAATAAATTATTTTCTGGTTTAATAATTTGTTTTTTTTATTTTTCCCAGGATGATCTCGAACGAGTTGTATACTCCAGCAATTATAGGGTTGGCTCTCTCTGGTGGCACTGATTGGGTAACACATGTTTATTCGTTTTTAATTGCTATACCGAAACTCAATATTAGCAATGACATGCTTATGTTTATCTTCTTGTATTGATCGTAGCTGGATGGATACGTGGCTAGGAAGATGAACATCGATTCCGTAGTGGGTTCCTACCTTGATCCTCTTGCTGACAAGGTAATCTCCACTCCCATTTCCCCCTTGCATTTGTGTTTTGTTTCATCTTTCTCTTCTCCCTTCGCTAATTCAGGTTCTTATTGGTTGCGTTGCTCTTGCCATGGTGCATAATGATCTACTGCATCGTAAGTCCTTCTGCCACTTCTTTTTTGTGTCTATTTCTGGTTGACTGGATTGTTTTCTAAACAATAATTGCCTTAAGCATTTATGGGAAACAAATAAAGCAAAGAAGATTGAATCACATCCTCGGCTTATCATACTATTAGGCCATAGCTATGTGCATGGATCAACTGGTGCTGCAGAGTTGTTCTTGCTTAACTAGTATCTCCAGTTTGAGCCTTGAATATGCAGCTATGTTAAATACTTGGTGGGAGAGTTTTGTTGTCTACAGTGCTCCTATTGGACTCGAGTAGGATTGCTTTTTATTGATGAGACAGATTGTCTCTCCCGTACATGATATATGTGGTTTCTTACCAAAAAGAAAACCATAATTACAAATTTAACATAAGGATATGCACACACATTTCCCTCTCTCTCTTAATAGCATAATGTGTAGATTTTTAACATAGGATATTTCATCGTGAGTCTGGCAAACAGATGCAATTTTCATTTAATTACATGTTGCTTGGGCTTAATGATTTCATCGCTGAAAGGATGTGTTACTTCAAATATTGTTGCATTATTCAGCATTTATGTTTTGAGAACACAGATATTACTTTGTGCCCCGTCTATGTTGTGTAAAACTATCCATTTTTGGTTTCTTATATTGAAGCCGGACTTGTTTGTCTCGTCGTATTCCGGGACGTCTTCCTAGTTGGTGGTGCAGTATTTCTAAGAGCAAGTAGCTTGGGTTGGAAGGTATGAACAATGTGGTTTTCAACTTTTCCATTTTGCTTGAGAAATTGTGTAGTCATCTAGATGAAACCTTGATACTCTGTGTTTCTCTCAGTGGAAAAGCTGGTTTGATTTTTTTAACCTTGATGGGATGGGCCGCCAAAAGGTTGAACCACTCTTTCTAAGCAAGGTAAGCTTGATGGGTGTTTTGAGTTTATCATTCAGTGCACGGTGCTGGACATTAAGTGCAAACCAGCTTATGTATACTAGTTGTATTTGTATCACTTGCTTGGCATGTTGCTCTCCTTGATGAATATTAAGGGTTAAGATTGACATGTGCAGAGACAGAACATTTAAGAATATTGGACTTTGATTTCTTAACATCTGCAATGAGTTCAAACCCTTCCTTCGATTAAACCAAATGTTGGAATTTGATTTCTTAACTTGATTGATTAGTGTAAGCATATCGATAAAAGTAATTAAAGGAATTAGAATATTGTTTATCGATGGTAGAGGACAAAACCCTCAGCCTGTTGTGGTCTCAAATTACATTCCCAGCCCCCTTACACATACACAATCAAATAAAAGGTGGGTAGCCCCCCGCCCACCCCCCTTTTTAATCCCCAAGAATTTGTAAGCATTATCACTTCAATTATTGACTTTACAAATCCTTTACTTTTAGTCTCTAACTTTGCAAAACTCCATTCACTAAAATGCATTTGAAAAGGAAAATGAAAACGGTTTGTAGTCATAGATTAGAGAAGTAGATTATGCTGATAGAGAACCTGTCAATAGTTTCCTTTTATCTATCATACTTTTTGAGGAGGAATACAAATTTGAACAGGTGAATACAGTGTTCCAATTAGTATTAGTTGCTGCAGCTCTTCTACAACCAGAGTTTGGAACCCAGGAAACCCAATCATATATTACTTATTTGAGGTAATCTTGCTAGAAATTTTTGTTGCCCTTCTAGCAAGTCTTCCCAGATGTGAACTTGAACCATTTTCTGGTGCAGCTATTTAGTGGCTTCAACAACAGTGGCATCTACCGCAGCCTATGGAGCACAATATTTTAGGAGATCTGCGGTAGTATCAAACTCGGTCTAGTTGAGTTTCCATTGAGATGCAAAGGGATGATGCATCGGCACGAGCAAGGACTCATTGCACAGTAAACTATGGCTATACACAGGCTTTATTTTCAAACATTGCCTTCTGACATAAGCATTAGTGTTTCAAATAGTGACTGACAAATGTTTAGATTATTCTTTTCCAGAAATTTTTCTGTGTGAAAGGAAAGTACTTGTATATTTTTTTGTGGTGCAAAGTCAGTTTTGATTCTATCTTATCTATCCTTACTTTCAAAATTTATCAAGTTTAAAATGTGCCTTTCTCTTCCATGTCATTTTAATTTATTTGATGAAGTCACACCAAACCCAAAGGATAACCTGAACATGAATTGCTACCTATTGTAACAATTTGAAAAACTTTAAGAAGTCATTTTTTTTTTCTTCAGAAACTTTAATTATCAAATAAATTTTTTAGTAAAGATAATCGTTTGTGTGTGATTCTATAAATTTAAGCTGGTAGTAAATTAATGGAAATAATTTACTAATTAAGGTTGACATTTAATAAAATTTCTTAATGTTTGGATAGCATGAAAAATCTTTTACCTTCGAAAACACTTAGAAGAATAAATTGATTTCTTTTCATGTTTACACTTTTGTTTTTTACTATGATATTATTGTGAAACTTTAATAAGCTAATGTATAATGAATAATGAATAATGAATGATTTAAGAAATTCATTTTTCATCCATTCAATTGTCTTGAATCAGCTCTTAACTGTGTCATAGTATTTAAATTCATTATTAATAGTTGATAGATTTTTTAATTAATCATTAATCACTATAATTATTTAATTATGCCCAATATTCATTCAAGTAACACATTATTGCATTAGATGTCCAGATTCTAAAGTATAATAAATAATGGATAATTACTGTGATAATTTTAATCAAAGAAATTATTACATTTGTTTATAAGGATTTTCTAATGATAATTTAATATTAATATCAACCATTAAGAATTTTTAGTCGGGTTAGTCCAATGATTGTATTATCATTTGTATCATCTACATATGTAATTTAATAAATAAAATATAGTAATCTTTAACAAATAAAAATCATATATATATTTTTTTTTTTAATTTTTGATAATCAAGAATTAAAAACTTGGTTCTTATTATTATGATTTCTATCACGATAACATGTTTCTAATTTTAATCAAGAATTTTATGATATTAATTATTTAATTAAATAATAGATAGAATGATACCTCTTTCCTTCTCTGATATATGCATGACATATTATAATCTGCTCCCTTGAAGACGCACAAAGACTTCGTGACCCACGTGATTTGTAGGTAACCAACTACCTCCGGTTGAAACAAAATGAAAAATTAAAATCCCTTCGAAAGTTTGAACCCGACGTGAATCGAACACGCAACCTTCTGATCTGGAGTCAGACGCGCTACCATTGCGCCACGGATCCAAGCTGTTATTGCTTTGGGAGTAAAAATATTAATCGTAATGCTTTGGTAACAAGACGAAAAAGTTAAAATCTTTACAAGATTTGAACCTGACGTGAATCGAACACGCAACCTTCTGATCTGGAGTCAGACGCGCTACCATTGCGCCACAGATCCAATTTGTTAATATGTTGGTACTAAAATAAAGATGTGGTATTCTCTTTGTATAAAGACAAAATTTTAAGTTGTTTTATAAGTATTATTTATTGAGGTGAAATTCTAAGTTTTGACCAATACAATTTGTTTAAATCATTTATGAATGAAAATGGTTATATAACTAATTGAAAATGAAAATTATCTTTTTTTTTAAGCGAGAATTCTCTTTTCAAAAATAATTCCTCTCTTAATATGTTATGTGACTTTTCTTACATTAAATATATTATAGTTTTATTTTTCAAATAATATTATTTTAATTTAAACAATTCTAAATTGTTTGATTTTTAATATTTAAAATTTCTACGATTAAAATTTTGACATTCCACATCTAATTAATAGTATATTTACTTCCTTAATTTATTTTTTCCAATTAATTTTATATAATAATATTTAGAAGCTTTATCTCTGTAATTCATTTGTATATAATAAAATAGATATTGTATTTTAATCACATTTTTACAGACACATAATTTGATCATTATTAACCATCTATAACCATAACAAAGAAATCACCTATACTACTCTCACTCGATGTTAATTTCAGTCTTCTCAATACATAAATAATATATTTTTACATTATCAACCTCTTTCTTTTCTCTCTTTTTTCTTTTTTTAATTCTATTTTTTAGAAAAATAAATAGACACTTTACAACTCTCTTCCTCAATAGTGATATATATATATATATATATATATATATATATATATATATATATATATATATATATATATATATATATATATATATATATATATATATATATATATATATATATATATTTTTATTTATTTTTTATTAAGAACTTTTACCTAAATTTAAATATGATTTTAGTCTAGTAAAATAAGCGAATTTTTATATTTAAAATATTTAATAATTATTTATTTATTTTTAGTATTATTATAATACGTTATTACTAATTTAAAGACTATAAATGATTGCATCAATCAAATGACATTATAAGACTTCCCTTTATATTAATTTGATTATAATTAATTTAAAAATTAAAAAACATATACAACTTGAATTTTTGAGATATATTAAAAAAATATCTTCTCTTTGTATAACTGTTCTTCATATGTATATATATATATATTTTCTTTTTATCATCTTGTATTTGTTTTATTATCATTCTTTGTGAAATTTCAACATACTTTGCCTTAAGTGTACAGGTCCAGGTCCAGACATGTCACTATATAAAATTTAGAGAAACAAATTAAATATCCAAAATCAATTTTGAATGACATTTGTAATATCTTGTATAAATATAATTTATATTATATGTTTTTAAATAGTCTAGGAAAATACATAACTATAAAAAATTGATATGAAATTAATACTTACATACTTATTAGATAAATTTTAATTTTAATAGTTCAGCCCCTCTTATAATTTATTTGGCTTTGTCTCTACTTATGTAAAAGAGACTTTAGATATTTTGTGGAGCCGTTCTAAATTTTTGTTCTTTAAAGAATATCTAAAATTTGAGTCTCATTATAACTCTTTGCCTTATAGGAGTTCTAATTATAGTGTTTGGTAGACAAAATTGAATACGATGAAATTAATATAATATACACGCTTTATTTTATGTTTGGTATATTTTATAAATAAAACAAAATTAGACATAGGCTTACAAAAGTGATACAACTTAGTTATCAAACCCAACAAGGCCCACATTGGGGGGCAACTCAAACGCTCGTCAATGTCGGATGGTCACCGTCTTCAAATCTAATAACAATAACGAAAGCCAAAAATCCATCTCGACAAATGGACATTCCTTTTCATCAAGAATGGGTTCCTCACTATACTTTACAAAATTGCTTCCTAACATAACATGGGTCACCCTTTTATGCTTATGAAGAAGGAGCATGTAGTTTGTAGATTAACTAACCTGCTAAGTAATCAAAGCAAATGCCTCCCTCATGCATCTTCCATCACTCCAAATGTATAAATAATATATTAGAATTGCCACTTACTTTAAGTGTTTGAATATTTCAAGGTGACCACCATCCTTTGCTAGTTCATTTTCTGCCATTTGATGAGTTCATTAACTATTATGAGACCCCCAAGGCTCCACTTGTTGTGCTTGTGAAAATGACCTTCTCAATTCTCTCTTAATGAAAAACTGGAACAAAATACAAGCGTTTTTTAGATTAATTAGTGTAAAAATTTATACCGTTAACTAACAATTAAAAGCTATTTTAAATATATATTTAAAATAATTATTAAAATAGTCAATATTTTTCAATTATATACGATAATTTATAATTAAATAATACTGTACTTTTTTACATAATTAATGTATTTCAATTAAATTTTAATTATTTTGCATTAACAAAAATCTCATTGAAGTTGATTTCTCTTTTTTTCATTTTCTTCTTCTTGCCTTTACCCTAGACAGTCGTGATGATGAGGTGCTGGAAAGGGTTTTCAAAATTTATTTTTCAGTGTAAACTTGCATCGTCATGGTCTGTGGTTATATATTATGGTGTCAACTTTAATTACCCTTTTCATTATTAATTTATTATATATCTTGGATTATCATTGATCAATTACATAGAATTCGACGTGCGAATTGGGAACAAAAGAAAGACACGGCATATATAACTATGTGCTATTAGTCCACTGAATTTAGTCACCATTTTTTATTATTAATTTTTATACACTTACTATTTAGCCATTTTCTAAGAACAGTGGTTAATAAAATTAATTTCAATTTACATGTCATTTCAAAATAACACATACGTATTTCAAAAATTATTAATTTTACTAATTAATCTTCTTTAGTTAAAATATTATTATCCAAAAGTCTTGGAGTAAAAAAAAAACACGGGTAGAAAATACTACAAAATAATAATTTTAAAATATTTATTATATTATCCTAGGTAGAATAATTAGCGTTTTTATTTGATATAATAAAATAAATTAATTAACTAGTGAAAATAAAAATGTGTTAAAAATAATTATTTAAAAAATATAATCACGTTGTTAAAAATATCATAATAAAAATCAATAAAAAATATTTTAATAAATAAATTGATTTAAACATATAAATAAATAGCTTTACGCTATGTTTGGTAAAATAGGGAGAAATAAGATAAATGATAATAAGAAAGAGATAATCAGTGCGAAAAGAAATAGAGAAAAAATTTAATAAATTTTTGCATTGTTTAGTTTGAGAAAAATAAAAGTAAAATTAAAAAATTAATATTAGAATTCATTTTTATTTTATTTAGTTTATTATGGATAGAGAGGAGAAAAATTAGATGAGAGATAATAAATTTATATTACTCCTAACCAAGTTTGCATAATCGAAATAACAAAAATTGTGAAAAATTTTGACAATGCGAGGGAGTTGATTATAAAAAATAAACATTACAAGAGAAAACATAGGCACGTTGTAATGATAATCGATTATCAAAAAATAAATATCACCATGAAGTTTGATTACCTTTTATAAAAGAACTCATAATATTTTACTATATTTATACACAAAACTGATGAATATAACTTTATTTCTTCACCACTTACGATTTTTACGTCATTTTTCTGATTGACATTGATGAAATTTTTATTTAAGATTCGTTGATATTTTATTTCTTTCCTTTATATTTCATTCCATCGAACAACTTCAATTTTAAACTTGTCTATTTCCTTTTTCCTGTTCGCAATTTCGCCAAACAAAACGTCACTGTTGAAATCTCAAAAGCATGTTTAGACATCACCTGACGGCCTGACGGGGTTAACAACTAAAGTTCTTTCGTCTCGTATTTCCCATTTGTCATCATCACTTGTGTCCAAAAAAATATGCTTAATCAATGTCGCAGCATGTCAAAATCTTATGTTATTTCGTTATATTTAATTCTTTATAAATCAATTTTTTAAGTTATAAATATCTTTTATGAAAAGGGAATTTCTTTGAGAAAAAACATTTGGCAGTGAGGTGAGGTTAGTTCTTTTAACATAAGTTTTTTTATATACAAAATTTAAATCTAAAAGTTTACTGAAAGGAATCAAATATATATTATCTAAATTAACTACACTTAAAAAATAATAAAATAATAAAGCAACTTTTATTAAACTAGGAATGCTAGTCACATATTTCTTAAAATATTTTAAAATTATACAATTATTAAAATTTATTAAAAACTATAAAATTATATTAGGTTGATTATCTTCTTATCTTATTTTAAATTAAGTATATATTTTGTATATGTTATGTTGATTAAGATATGTGTTAAATGCTGACATATATTCCATACATCATTTAATGTTACATGTAATAATTAGTTGACATTCTATTTTATATATATATATATATATATATATATGAAAGTAATTAATCAACATGGTATAATAATTGAGAATAAAAATAATTAATTTAAAATTTATAAAGATGAAAAAATAAAAGAAAATTTATTCAAGATTAAAATAAAAATTAACTCATTTTATAGATATTAAAATCATGTTTAAGTTAAAAAATATATAAAAAATGTATAAAAGAGTATATTAGTATTAAATATTTACAATAAATTTATAGAAATTAATTAATTATTTTTTTAATAAATATCATAAAGAACATTACTTAAGAAGATAAATATTAAATAATTAGAATAGTTTAATGGGGATGATTGGAATGGATGAATAATTGGGAGGGACAGTAAAGCAGTAAAGCAGTACAACCACCACGAGTGTGGACTAAGGAGGAAGAAGCTTAGTTGAGAGTTGAGACGAGAGAGAGAGAGAGAGAGAGAGAGAGCGCGCGAAAGTTGTTGTTTGCATCTCTAATCTGAATAAGAAACAGGCCCACACACATTCTTGTTGCAGTAGACTGTCTGGTGGACTACCTATTACCTCCCTCTTGCACATTCTTACTCACCCTTCAGCGCAAAAATGAGAAATCTGCAACTCAGCTTCACCACTATGGATATTGCACCTCTCTTCCCTAACTTTTTCTGGTGGAACGAAATCAACGCCTCCACTCGCTGGCAGAGTGCTGTTTTCTACTTCCTCTGCGCAGCCTATGCTCTCGTCTCTTCCATCGCTTTGGTACATTTTTTTTTTTTTATCTTCTTTCATTAACATATTCTACTCCTTCTTCTTCAAGCTATTTTCAGACTATTCTACTATTCTATTCTGCTCCCTTGTTAATTCTTGCAGATTCAATTGGTAAGAATTGAAGTTAGAGTACCTGAGTATGGCTGGACAACGCAGAAAATTTTCCATCTCATGAACTTCATTGTCAACGGAGGTGAGGTCACAATTCTTGCTGATTTCTGGATCTTCAGGTGTTTGTTTCGGCATTTGTTTTTTAGTTTTTGCTTTTGGCCTTTTGAATTTGCAGTACGTGCAGTGGTGTTTGGATTGCACAAGCTAGTTTTTCTTTTGCATCCAAAGGTTAGTTTTGCTGCACCCCTGATATTTGGCTAATGATTGTAAGGCTGGTACACTGACATAGAGTGGCTGCTTTTCTATTAGGCATTGGTTTTGATGCTGTTAGATCTGCCAGGACTACTGTTTTTCTCAACATATACACTTTTAGTCCTTTTCTGGGCAGAAATTTATCACCAGGAAAGTCAAAAGTTCTCTTTATCCTTTTTAATTTTTTTTTAACTGTTATGAATGAGTACCTTCTAGTGTAACTTTAGAATAGTCGCTCCCCATTCTAATCCTCCACATTTATTTTCTTTTAATCTAACAGTCTAACAAGTACTTTATCTTTGACAATTAGATTAAAAGAAAATGAAAGGTGGAGATTTTTAAAATTCTTAGAGTAATTTGTTTCCTTTAATGATAATAATAATAAATAAAAGAATTACCTATCTTCACATGATCAACGAAATTCTTTTGTAAAAAGGGAAATTCTAATTTTATTCCAATGACTGAACAGGCAAGGGGTTTACCAACTGATAAGCTCAAGATAGTTTATATTTCGGTGAACTCTGTCCTATATATCATCCAGGTATCCATCTCATTTTTTATCTGGACTATTATGGTATGGTGGTATTTCCTTGGTGCATTAGTCATCCTAATACACTCAATCAAAGCATAATTACATCTCCTCTGTGACTGCAATATGGTTATACTTTCACTTGAACTGTTCATGCCATATTCTGTCTGAACTTTGAAACATTTCATTGTCTTTCTTCCTGCATATTCTATGTTTTCTTCACGAAAAAGTGCTCTTTATTTTGGTTTTTAATGTGGCATGATGCTGGCCAGACACCATCAAGCTGCAGCTTCTCATTTTATAACCTGTTATAGTATCAAGATTTGGGCACCCACCTCCACCCACTTTGTTGAAACAGAATAGTGGTGGTCACTAGTATGGGAAAAAAGAAAGTCCAATTTAGTTTCAGATCTTCTGGTTTCTAGAATTATCATGGCATTTGAATTTCCAGGAGATTTAAATGTGTTGATTAACCAAATGTTCAACCATGACTTGTTTGTTTTGGAAATTAGAATTTTTGTGCATTGGTTATGGTTTACTATGTCTAGTTTATGCAAGATGCATGTTGTGCAAAGCATAAATGTTCCAAAACTAACAGGAACACTTTCTTTCATAGTTGATGTCAATAATCTAATACTAAAATGTGGCTTTGGCTTTGGATTTAGATTTGTATTTGGATATACCTCTGGATAGATGACAACAGTGTTGTGGAGTTCATTGGAAAGATATTTATTGCAGGTTAGCTTTCTAATCAGAGGTTGATTATGTTAATATGTTTCACATCCACCTGTGAGCTTTGGAATGAGTTTTGCCACCTTAGAATAATACATTGCTATATGCATAGACATTTTTTAAAAATGTTTTTTCCCCCTTTTTTTCAGTTGTGTCATTTATGGCTGCTCTAGGCTTCTTGATATATGGAGGAAGGTGAGGCTTCTGCATTTTGTATGACTTGCTATTGTCTATGAAATAATACCTTTTAGGTCTGTTTCATTCACTCACTGGTAATTCATGGTTGTTATGGGTGGCCTTTTTTATTTCCCCATGGAACACATTAAATGTTTCTAGATTATTTTTCATGCTGAGGCGCTTCCCAATCGAATCTAAAGGAAGAAGGAAGAAACTTAATGAGGTATTAGCATTTTATTCTAAGTGTGTCTATTTAATAGTATGTCTTTGTACAAATCATGTTGTGCCACTACACTACTGAAAATCTCATTTGAGACACAATTTACTCCCCTCCCTTCCTTTTCTCTAAAAAGTTTTTTTTTTATAAGCCTGTAAAATGGTTATTATTCATAATGTATTCAGGTTCCCCAGGATATTTTAGTCTATTGCCAATTTGGTCCGTGTGCTGGTATTTCAATAGCAAATGTTTGTCTGCTTCTGTTGTCTCTTCATTTCTATTCTTTTAATACATAGATCTTCCAAACATACACACAAGAGACAAAGGTTTTGGGGAAGGACATGGGAGAGTGTTTGCATGGGTTAGTTATTTCCTTTTATAGGAGAAAAGGGTTTTCTTGAACTTGCAACAGCTAAAATCAGTAATGAAACAGAGCTATTAGATGTTCTCTAAGTGTTTGGATGTACAGGGTGTTGGTTTTAAATAAGGAGATCATTGTCTAAATTTTCCTATGTTATGAAGAGTTCCTTTGTTCCCTTCATTCCTGTTCATATTTAAAGGATGAATCATGTGAACTCTTTTGTACCTCCTTTATTGATTTCTCTATCTCGTGCCTAGTTTTTACTCTCTAAAATTCAAATTGTGCTCCACTGCCAAAACTTCAAGCAAATGATGGAAAGGAATAAGTTGTGCATTGTATTTTCAAGCAATTATTTGTGCATCTCCAGATGTAAGCAGTCTTAACTAGCTTGCTTTTCCTATTTTTAAATAACAACAATCAATATGCTTTCCATTTTAGGCGTAGACATTTTTATTTATATATTACATTTTTATAGTCAATGATCTATAATAGGCATTTTAAACAATAAGGTTAAGTTCTGTGTGTACCCTTTGAATTTGAATTCGTTTTTATCATTGTGTGAACTGAGAAGAACCCCTTCTGGCTTTCTTCTGTTATATTCCAAAAGTATAACTAGATGAAATTGAAAAAGAATTGTTCATATCAATGTTACTTGTATTTATGTAGCACGGGCTGGGTATTGCAGGTTGGATCTGTCACAGCCATCTGTTTCACCTGTTTTCTGATAAGATGCGTTATGGTAACTTCTACCTTTATTATTATAATTATCTTTTTAATATTCAATTAAACATTTTCTTAAGCTTGTCTATGTAAATTTGTCATGTAGAATTTTAATTCTTGTCTGCTTGTGTTCTGCACATTTTCTTGTGTTATCGTGTTCCACCATTAATATGAATCTGATAGTCTTCTCCCCTCTGCTTGCACTATTAATAAGGGAAGTTACTGTCAGCAGACACGCAAAAGAATGTCAACATTTTTACTAACTTTTAGTGCTGTAGTAGACATTCGATATATTCTGTGCAATACATATTTGGGTTACTCAGTAGTTACAATACATTTGAATATAAGGGTTTACTATGATATTTTGTTTACGTTTTATGTATACTTCATACTAAAAGCTTTTTGTTGTATAATTCATGGAAATGTAATTTTTTTCTTTTGACAATAACAATTGAAAATGTGAATTATGTAGTTAGTCGGAAGGTGTAGTTTGAAGATGTGTGGGATTAAAAAAACAATAAATTTGTTCACGAGACTTTAAATACGACACTTAATTAGTTGTATATGAGAATCTTATAATATGGGTTTCGAGTGAAATACTGTTATGCTCATAAACAATTTTAGTTTGAAAAGTAGCAAGAGGAAGAAGATTGAAACTGAAAGAGCACATAAAAATTATTGGTCAGCATTAAGAGTGATCAAATGCAAAGTATGTACTATGTGGAGATGAGTTTTAGGGAAAAAGGAAGGCAGGGGCAGAGATTTTAAAGCTGTAGAGTTAAAGTTAAATAATGATTTGTATGGTAGTATTGTTCAAGCAAAATACCTTATTTCTTAATCACATTTTTTATGTGCATGCATGCAGGGTTTTCTATCTGCATTTGATTCAGATGCATCTCTTGATGTTTTGGCTCATCCTATTTTGGACTTGATCTATTACATGGTATGATACTTAGGTATTCCTTTTTGTTGACTGCCACTTGAAGTTTGATATGTCACTTTCTTGGCATTTGGAATTTACTTTTTACTTTTCACTTTTCAAAATACAGCTGGTTGAGGTCCTACCTTCAGCTTTAGTCCTCTACATCCTGCGCAAATTGCCCCCAAAGAGAATATCAGCCCAATATCATCCTATCCGTTAACTGCTGTTCATATTGGATCCTGATTTATTAATTTACATGCCCATTGTTTATGATTTATGGTTCTTGGTTAGATAGATTCTTTTAAGTTCATCAGGAGAGGCAGATAAAGAAAAAGGATCCAGATGAAGTCCCATAGCAGCAGTTCCTATACCCGATAGCAGTTACTACCTGGGGAGGATAATTTGGATTCATGTTTTGTACGGTATACATGCAATGACATGTCTCAGGAGCTTGAGTTATTTTCTGCAGTTATTTGTCCATATTTTTTAGGGGAGGGCGGATTTTATGTAGTCTAATAAAATAGTTTGGATTTCGTTATTAGTTAGAAATACTTCAATGAGTTCTTGATTCTATGCAACACAACTAAATCATGTACTTTTTAAGGGGTAGTGGAAAAAGGAAATTTTTTTAAAATATAAATTGCACTATTTTAAATTTAATTTTCACAATTACAATGCATTGAGAATATAATTTTTTTGTACTAATATCTAATTATACATTGCCATGTATAATAAGATTATTATTTTTTTATAATAATTATTTTACATATTATATCTAAGTTAGTTTTAACTAGTTGATATTGTAAAATTTTTATGGCAACACGTGAAAATTAACCTCATTATTACCAAAAAAAAATATTAAAAAAGAAGTAAACTCATTTGGTTTCTGTCACTCGAGATTGTCAAAGGAAATGTTTTAAAATATTGTCCTCATCCCACCGTGTTTTAAAATTATTTTAAAATTTTAATTTTATATATTTTAAAAAAATAATAGTTCAAAATTTTATATACCATTATTAGTTAGTTAATAATTATTTTAAAAATCAAATTTAAAATAATTTTTATTAATTGATAAATTCATAATTTTAATAATTATTTTATACCAATCATATATCAAAATTAAACTCATAAGTTATCTTAATATTAATTCTTTTACGACATATTCTAAACCCACTTCGATAATTTTAATAATGTACAATAAATTATTAAATGAAAAAGCATGATAACATAACAAATTTAATTTTTAAATAGGGTTTAATTTTTGTGTACAATAAAAAAATTTATACTATTAATCAATTAAAAATTATTATGACTTTGAAATAGTTAATATAAAAGTTAACGATCTTATATTGCATAAAATTTATACACTATCAATATATTTAAATTAAAATATTATAAATTAATTAAAAATTTATTAAATGACAGCATCTGCAAATTGCAACATGTTTTCCTATTTATGCAGGGAGTAATTTTACAATTTACATAAATATAATAATAAGACGATGCGAAGTTAACTTGCGTATGTACCTGCATACGCTGATAATAGTATAGTATAGTATAGTACAGGCAGTGGTTTAGGAGCGAAAGCAAACGGTCACAAGATTTGAAATTCGAAATTGAAAAGAGAGTTTGAAGAGAGTAGGCGAGGCTTGTTGATTGTTTGACTTGCAGCAATGGATTGCGACGAACCTCCCTCTCCCTATCCGCTTCTGAAGGACATCTCCAACTTCACTACCCCCAGACGCCACCCATTCTCTCTAGCCGCCCAATCTCCCTCCACTCATTTCTTCACCGCCTCCAAACACACCACCACCTCCTCCTCCTCCTCCTCCTTCCACCGCCGTCCCAACAAATCAACCGCCGCCAAGAAACTGAAGGCCTTCCAATTGGAGCAGTCCCAGTCCTCCCGCAAGGCCCAAATCAAGAAGGAGCACTCCCTCAAATCCCTCGCTAAGTCCCTCTCTGTTTGGCTCAACTTCTTGCTCCAAAACCCTAACTCCTGCGGCTGCCACTTCTCCGCTGCCGCTGATGCCGCTCCGCCCACCAACGGCAAGCGAGACGGCGCCCCGGGAACCTCCGTTGTCGCCGTCGATTCCACGTGGCGAACTCCCAAGCGCCAGAGGAAGACCTGCTCTGCTAAGGAGTTGCCTGACTCGTCGTTTTCGCACCTGAGGGATTCTCTCAAGGATGTCTGCAGTTTCGATGATTTGAAGCAGCGAATGAAGGTTTATCTCAGCCTCGCAGCTTGTAAAGAGATCTTCCAAGAAATGAATCGCGTCACCAAGGTGTGTTTTCTCTTCCATTACCGTAGGCATTCTATTTGTCTCTATTTCGGTCCTTTGTATTGAAGTGTCTGCCCATTTCGGTCCCTTGTTTTGTTTCTTAGACGATTGACGAAGGAAGGCTGAATATGAAGGCACATTGCCCTTTAGTAACCGATTTTGGGTTGAAGGATAAGGCCACGAGAATCCTCATGTGTTATAATCCAATTTGGCTGCGAATTGGATTGTATATAATTTTTGGTGGTGACTCATTGCTGTTAAATGGTGACGTTGATTCTGATCAAGATGTTGTGTTCTTGAGAATGGTTGTTGACAAACTGTTCTTTTCACATGAGGCCCTAGCTAAGGCTTATGCTTATAACAAGATGGTTGAAGGCGTGTATAGGTCGGGTTATTATGAGAATTTGGGGAATGTGATTTTGAAGAGAATTTTGTTGCTTGTGCTTGTCCTGGATAAAGCTAAATGCAAGAGTTATCTCCCACTTGAGTATGGAATTGATGGATTGGATGGGGGTTCCCCTTTATTATTCAAACCAGAATTCTGGATTAAATCAAGTAGTCAGCTGATTCATGGTAGGTCTTTTTTCGTGCTTGAGAGCTGAGTCCTATTTTCTGTTAATATTTTTGCAACAGCAGCTTCTACATTGTAGTTTGACTTTTTTCTCTTTTTGGTTGGAAATTAGAATTTCTATCGTCTGATGTAATGCATGGAGAAGGCAATCTTCTAGCACATTTGATGATTTTAGGGTACAAATTATCTCATCAACAGGTTAGTTATTCATTCCATATGCTATGTTCATTTACTCGAGTGAGTTTGTCTGCTTGTGTGAGTAAACGTGAGCATGCACATGGATGTGGGCAGCTCATTTTTGGGTGCCTTCGGCATTTCATAACAATAGTAGACGTTTCACTTTAATGTTTATGCCGTAATATATTTGTGAAGAAGGGCACTGTATCAAGTTCAAGATATGTTTTATTTGACTGATTTGTAATTTTGTAGGAACCTCTCGTTGAACATGATTTCAGGGTCAGAGATTTATTTGTAGATCTCCAAGATGGATTAAAATTGTGTAGAGCTATTCAGCTCTTGCAGCATAATTCTTCGATCCTCATGGTTGGTTATATATATTTTCATATGTTGAAAATGATACTAGCGTATTTGACACTTCTGATGTCATTAATTTTTCTAGATAATCCATTTAGTTAGAATTGTGATGCATCATCGTTGTGTGTACAGAAAATCATAGTTCCCTCTGATACTCCTAAGAAAAAATTGGCAAACTGTGGTCTTGCCCTACAGTATATTAGGCAAGCTGGTGGGTCACTACTTGATGAAGATGGCATCACAATTGTGGCAGATGACATTGTTAATGGAGACAAAGAACTTACACTTTCCTTGCTCTGGAATATGTTTGTTCATTTGCAGGTGGAAGTTCTGTTTTACCTTATTTTTTATGTTTATGTACTTGCCTTTTGATTTGATTACCTAGACAGCAATGTAAGTTTTGATGCCATTGGACCTGCAGCTACCTCTTTTGGTTGATAAAACAAGTTTAGTTGGGGAAATTACTAAAATTCGAGGATTTGGCACGGTATGCTCCATGTTAGATAAGCTTTGTGGTTCAATTTAGTTATATAAGAACTATTTGGCTTCTCTAAATTGAGCAAGGGTATTCTTAATCGTTAATGAGAAAACATCGGTTGGTATTACAAAACATCTATGTTTTATTATGCATATGCACGTAATATTAACCATTGATATTCTCATTTATGATTGAGATCTCACTTTACCCTGGAAAGTGAGTTGTACACTTTAGAGTAGCCGGATCCATAATAGAATATCTACACTTTTTTTTCTTTAAGCTCACAACTTTTATTATACTTGAGCTTTGATTTTTCTTCCATCTTACAGGATCTCATGAACAATGCGAATTCTAGTTCCCTAGAATTGCTTTTGAATTGGGTTCAGGTACTTCTATAAAAGCACAGTAATTTTCCTACACATTTTTTCTTTTTGGTTTTCCAAGAAGTTAATCAGTATTGAACATAATATTTCTTCTAAATTCATCTCAATGCTTGTATTGATTTAGTCTTTCTTATTCCAACGTTTTTTAACTGATACTATGTAGGTGGGTAGTTAGGTAATGCAATTTTGTTTTGTTTAGGTGTGTACAGTTGTTCTTTGATACTGGTTGGTCTGCTAAACTTTGTTTCAGGATTTTAGTTTTATTTACTTGCTTGAGCTTCAGATGGTGCATCTATAATTTGTGTGATCTTGGTAATTAATTAAAAAAAAATCCTTATGTTATCTGCACTATAACCTTGTTCTTCCTATTTTGCAGGCAGTTTGTGACAATTATGATTGTGCAATTGGCAATTTTCATAACCTTGTTGATGGCAAAGCTATCTGGTGCTTACTTGATTATTACTTCCAGAAAGAACTTCACAATTCCTGTTCATTGAAGGTCTTTAACTTCTTTAGATTCCTGCTGACTGCTGGTAATAACATCTTGTTCATAAGCTTTATTTTTCATTTTTTACAGGAAGTAGATAAGAAAAGTGGCAAGGCATCAATTATGTCGGTCAACGAATATTCAGATGCACTATATAATTTTATATTATCCCAAAAGTTGACTACGTTGCTGGGGAATTTCCCAGAGGTAAATACCCTAATTTGTGTAAATATCTACTTGCATGCATGCTGGAATTGTTGCCTAGACATGGTCACATCTCATTAAATTGTAAACATTGATAGAAACATATACTATTTTTCATAGTGGTCAATAGCGGCGGAGCGTTAGCAGCGCGCGATAGAACTTGCGTAGCAGCGCAGTTCAATATCGCGGCTATAGTGGCCGCGATAGCGGCGGAGCAGAGTGGCCGCTATAGTGGGAAATCGTGGCGGAGTGGCTGCTATTGTCCACATGAAGGGGAAAAGTAAAAAATGCCCTCTTGTTTAAAACATTAGTGAGGGCATTTTTGATTTTTTGCATTTTAGGATTTTAGTTTAAATAATATTTCAATTTGTTTCTCCTCTTCCTTCTCTGGTCTGCTTTTTCCTTCGCTGTCTTTCCTTCTACGACGACCTTCTCTGGTGACCACCAGTTTTGAAGTAATTTTTTTTTTTCTTTAGTTTTTTTTTTTTTTTTCTGTTTCTGCCTACTCTCCTATACCAATACCCTTTTTCCTTCTCTATTTCCAGCAACTCATGCTCTGTTTTTGTTCTTGTTTTGCTAGTTCTGTTCTTGTTTTTTTTTTTTTTAAGATATTGTATTTGACATTTTGACTATTTGTTTTTACTATTTGAATTTTAATCCTTTTATGAATTTTTATTATTAATGATACTTGGTAGTTTATAAATTTTGAGTAATATTTATGTTTTTGAGCTTATATATATAATATATATATTAATAATTTTTTAATATATATATATAATATTAGAATAGCGGCTATCCCGCTAACCGCTATCCTGCTATCCCGAGGGTCGGCCGCTCCGCTATCTGGGATTAACTATTATGCTATTTTTAACTTATCATTGATGTACTGGGATTAACTATTATGCTATTTTTAACTTATCATTGATGTACCTGTTAATGATTCGAACTAGTTGCAAATAATTCCTTTCATGAACAACAGTTTTTTTTTTTTTTTTTAACACTCATTTTGAAGCCTATTAGGATTAAACCTGGACAAAGTACAAGCTGCAACAAAATGTGCTAAAATTTTATTATAGGTATTGGTGTGGAAAGTTTGAACTTTGGGCTGATTAAGGAAAAATAATGGTCATTTTCCTAGTTGTGCATGCATGTGAAATGTGTATACTAATACTTGCATCAGAGATACATATATACATCATGTTTGAATTCATCTCAACTTTTCAATATGATCTCTTATAGAATAGTTAATAGAATACAATGAACAGGTACTGTACTGGTATGTGATTTTTATTAAGAACCAGAAATGAAGCCTGAAATCTTTACAACCTGAACCAGAGGCTCAACTCCTAAGAGAAAGAGTGTTTTTGTCTCTCTAAAACAAAGAAAAAAAAAATGTATAACTAACTTCCACAATTATCCCTTCCGCCCTCTATATTCCTATCCTGTGCCAACTCAGCATTCTCCTAATTCTCTTCCTCACTTATGAACATACATTTTCCAAATTCTGGGCCTTTCAGAATTTGGACCCACATTCTGGTTCAGCACTCTATCAAGAGTGAAGCTAATTCTATGAACATTCAAAATTGTGTCAAAATGCACAATTATTGTGGTTGTACTTGTGTGTAACCAAAAAAAAAAAAAGAATTATACATGTGCTCTATCTCACTTGATACTATTGGCAGTATAATGGAATTCAGGTATATTTTTCTTCAGGTACTTCAAATTAGTGAGCTGCTTCAATACAATGGTGCTTGCAGTGATCGAAGTGTGGTGATTTTGTTGGTTTTCCTAGCAAGCCAATTATTTGTCAAGAAAAATGTGGTAAACAGAATAAAGATTATGGTCCCATCCTGTTGCTGTCGTACTCTGGAATTTGTGATAATCTCCCTTTCTTTTCTTCCGTTTTAGGATCACTTAAATTTCCATAAGCTCTTGGGTTATGACTGCCAAAGTCCTAACCGTAGACATTGGAGGATTCTACGGTGCCTCTCAAATTCTGAATCAGAACAAAAGCCTGATGCTTCCAATGTGCATGGCAATGAAGGTTTGTTGACTCTCTAGTGATGTGGGCTGTAATTATTTATGCATGTTATTTGTTTGTGTTTGTTGTTCTGCTTTTATGTATATATTAATTAATTTGTTTTTGATATTTTTGCATTTATTGTTCTTACTTCATCAAATGATTATGTTACCAACATAAAACTACTTATGTAGATCTTATCAATTTGATGATAGTTGTATCAGTTGGATTTGTATGACCCTAGTATCATGAATAAAAGTGAGAATGATTCATATTGATTTAAAATAGTAGTAGATCAGTTGGGCTTTATCTTTAAAATATATGATCTCCTTTTATATCGGTTTTGAAAAGGAATTAATGCTAGCCCATTTGCAGTTATTTCATTGCATGGTAGTTGGCTGAGTAGACAATAGTGTGCCATTTTTCATTTAACATGTTGTGTGGCAACATTTTCTATGTGATTATATTAGTGTCCCAAATTATTCAAGAAATAATTAGTTTTATTTCTTCATTTCATGGAATTTTTTTATCAAAATCTTGTTATTTATTAACATAGATGCTGCAAGAAAATTCAAGGCCATCCAAGCTTGGTGGCAAGATATGTCTGAAAGAAACGGTATCAACAAACCAGTTGTCTCTAATTTGCAGAGATCCAGAACCACTGAATGCAGCACCAAGATTAGGAGAGGTAACTGATACTTGCATAATCTTATTTGCTACTATTCACCATCAATACATTTACAAAAGCAGTGAAAAAAATACTATATCTGATAGATTGTTACTTTCTTGATAATTATTCCTGAAATTACTCAAAAGTGAAAATAAGTAGCAGTGCTCAGTTCAACTCCCATCAATCCTAATTTATATTTATTTACAATGGATTTGGGTCGCTATTTGCACTAGAATTGAAACAGGCTTTAGACTCCTTTGAGTTTTTGACATGGAAAATACAGTCTTTGTACTTTTTCTTTCTTCATGGCATTGCGGTAAAAATGCGTGGTATAATTGTTTTCCACTCTATATTACAGCTTATTAATCTGCTGTAATTGCATGCAAAACTTGTGTTGTTGATGTTATTTGTTTTCTTGTCAACAATTGAGGCTTCACATTTTCAGAAAATGCTGCAAGAACAATACTACTGCATATCAGAGGATTGGTTGCACGGCGCAAGTTTCTGAAGACGGTAAATGCTGTTACCCTTTTGCAAACTGTTTTCAGAGCTTGGCTAAAAGTGAGGCAAGAGTCAGTCTGCATGATATTATCTACTGTTCAAGTCTGTGATTCTTCATGCGGTACGCAATTTATCTGTTTCTCCCAAACATTTATTGGTGTTATGTTTCATTACTTATTGGCTTGTGGCTTGTCTTGCTTATTCAATCATACAGAAGCATTGAAGCAATCAGAAACATACAAGAGATATGTCATTCTTTTCATTCATAGACATTCCTTTTTGAGGTTGAAGAGGTCAGCACAGCTTATCCAGCAAGTAGTTAGGAGTTGGCTCTATAATAGGCATGGGCAAGAATGTAGTACGAGTCCCGATCTTATGATTTCAGATATGGTGGCAGCTGCTATTACTGTTCAGAAATATGTCCGTGGTTGGATGGCACGATCTAGATATATTCATCAGCTAGATCAGAAAGTCACTTTTGATCTTCAAACAAATGCAGCCATTATCATTCAGCTTGCTTGGAAAAAGTTTATATGCTGCAAGTCTACTCGGAAGCAACACCTGTTTGCAACTAAAATTCAACGGAACTTCCGTAGGTGGTTGTGGAGAAAAAGTTTTTTAAATCAGATTCAAGCTGTCATTAAAATTCAATCTTATTTTCGAATGTGGAGATGTATAAATGCCTTTCAGCACTTCAAAATTGAGTTTAAGGCAGCTGTTGTCATTCAATCTTTCTTACGGGGCTGGTTTGCACGAAAGGATGCTTGTGGGCGTAGGAATCACATTGTTGAAATTCAAGTATGGCTTGCGTTTCATAATCATATTTGTTTTCATTTATTTTGCGTGACTTCCAGTTTGACGTGAAGAAATTAACGAGTTGTTGTGGTGTTACTTCTTTCAGTAACAACTAACATTATTGTGTACAAATGTTACTTATACAAGGCAGAGTGCAGACTTTTGTTGCATTGTCTTCAATGTTATGTTTCTTCTATAGAAATTACTAATTCTTATTCTAGCATGATTTTTTTGAATTTTTAAGAAATGCCTTCGCATATTTTTTGAAGTTTTAGTTATAGAATATTATGTAACTTTGCTACTTTACTTTGATGAGTCCAGAGGCATTGCCGTGGTTGGCTTGTGAGGCAGGACTTCTTGTTTCAAAGAGTCGCTGTAGTAAAGATTCAGTGTGTCATTCGAAGCTTGAAGTGCCAGAAGGCTCTCGATTGCCAGAAAGATGCTGCTTTGGAGATCCAGCGCTTTATAAGGGGGCATTTAACTCGGAATCAGCTATTAGGTTATTGGTTAATGTTTTATGAAGCTAAGTTTTCTTGCTTTAGTTGTGGTTTCATATTATCTCACCAATACTATTATCTCATGTTTTGGTGATGTAGGTAGTGCTTCCAAGTCACGCACAGTTATTCCTGTTAGTTGCATTTCAAGACCATTTGGCTTTTGTAGTTTTCAACTGGAACTATTCTTGTTTTCGGTTGTGAAATTGCAACGATGGTGGAAGGGTCTGTTGTTGCTTAAATTAATGAATAAGTCGGCCATAATTATTCAGTCACGTACCCGTGGGTGGATAGCCAGGCGAAAGGCTACTATTTACAAACCCCATGCAGTCATCCAAGTATGATATTCTAGTTGTTGTCGCCATATACTATGCTGTAGCACTTTTGTATTTTGTCTGACGTTGCTGGTAACATGCTTAGGATATTTTGAGTCAACTAATAATATTATTGATCTAAAGATACTCACCAAAAAAAAAAAATTCTGGGGACAGAAGTAGATACAATATCTGATAAAACATATGCTGTCGTTTATCCCTAAAAATAATGAAAGGGAGCAAATTGTGTGTTTTTTGGGTTGTGAACTAACTCAGCCTAATAGTGTGTTTGGTTTCTCAAAATAAGAACTCCAAAATTAGTATTTGGACAAAAGTTTAGGGTATAAGCATTTGTACGAACTATAGTTTAGGGTATAAGCAAATATGTACTTAATCTTTTTTTCTTTTATTTTAATTATTAAACCAAATGATGCTGCTACTGCTAGTAACTATAGCCCAATTTTCATTTGTTTTCAGTTTTCTTATTTATTTGTTTGTTCTTATTTGTTACTAAAGCTTCTTAATTGCCATTTGCCAGGAAGATGCCGCGTTGGTGATCCAACGCTACGTTAGGGGGCATTTAACTCGATATCAGATATTAGGTAAATATTTGTATTTTTCGAGTGTTTATACATTATCTCATCAGGCTAGTAAATGCATGATTTAGTTGTGGTTTTACATTTGCTGCATATACTATTTCTTCTTGTTATCCCGACGTAGGTGGTTCTTCTAACCTGCATATACTATTTATCTCTTGTTATCCCGACGTAGGTGGTTCTTCTAACCTAAGTGAAGTCGTTCCTGCTGGCTGCATTTCAAGACCAGTTGGCTGTCATAGTTTTCAACTGGAACTATTTTTGCTTTCAGTTGTGAAATTGCAACGATGGTGGAAGGGTCTCTTGTTACAGAAATTGATGACAAAGTCTGCCATTGTTATTCAGTCTTGTACTCGTGGATGGATAGCCAGGCGAAAGGCCACTGTTCAAAGACGTCGTATTATTTTCATCCAAGTATAGTATTTTATACTACGCTATGGTTCTTTTGTATTTTAGTTTGACTGGTTGTTCACGTACATAAATGTGGTAGTTGGGGGAAAGGGGGGAGCTGATATAACATTTGTAAAACATATGCAGTCTTTTATCTTAGGTGTAAGTAAGTAAAGGGAGTAATTTTTCGGTTTTTTCCCTTTTGGTGCATTAAACATTTAAAACTGACTGGGACATCTTTTTCTTTTCTTTTTCTTTTCCACTTTTACTTAATATTTGGTTTTATCTTAAGCTTTCTTACAGGTGCATATATTTCACTCCTAGACGGAATTTTTCGGTTTCTTTCCCTTTATGACGTTACTGATGCTGATTGTAATTTTAGTCAAATTTTCCTCTGTTTAATTTTCTTTTATTACGTTTTCTCCTTTTTGTTAATCTTCCTTCTCTTTCTCTAAACTTTTGTAGTCTCACTGGAAAGGTTACCTTGCACGTAGAGAGTCAAAAGAACAGTTACTGGATTTGCGCTTGAGAATGCAAAAGTCTGCCAGAAATGTGGATGACAGCAAGCGTCTCATAAACAGACTCTTGGCAGCGCTTTCAGAGCTACTTAATATGAAAAGTCTTAGTAACATCCTTCATACTTGTTCAACTTTGGGTGAGACTTACATTGCTTTATTTAGATTTTGTTGCTATCGTTGTTATTTTTTAAGATGACTTTGCAAACATGCAGTTTAAATTAATCAAATATGTGCTCTAATTGTAATTGTCATGACACAAGTGTTATTTAGCAATACCGTTTAACTTTTTATTCTTGTTTCACGTCGTTATATGACAATTCATTAAATGAGTCCTGACAAGTGATCATGTTCATTCTTTTTGTCATTTGTATGTCTGTGTTTTCACAGATATGGCTACAGAACATTCCCAGAAATGTTGTGAAGAACTTGTGGCTGCTGGGGCCATCGATACTTTGCTGCGGCTAATTCAAACAGTCAGCCGGAGTATACCTGATCAGGAGGTTCTAAAGCATGCTTTGTCCACTCTCCGAAATCTTGCCCGCTATCCTCATCTACTACAAGTGTTGATCCAAAGTCGCGGTTCTGTACAGATAATCGTCTTGGAGTTACTGAGGTTGTTTCAGTACTCAGTTGTAGTTAGCCGTTAAAAGTTGGTGTGTAGGAATCTTGGTCTGTTCTTATTATAACTCAGCAACTTATATAACTTGTTCCAGGAATAAAAACGAGGGCTACTTCGTTGCCACTGAACTTTTGAAGAAGATATGTTCAACTCGTATTGGCGTTGAGACGCTATTCAAGTCCCCTGCCCTGCTAAAACGACTGCACGGTCTTGTTGAGGACCTTACGCGGAAGGGAATTTTCGAGAAAAGGTCAGACTTTGCTTGCTTGTTTAGAGGAATAAATGCCAACTTTGTTAATTAATTGTTTTTTCTATCAATTAATTGTTTTGTGGCAATGCAGAAATCCTAGGGGGGCACCTAACCTGGTTATCAAAGAGAACAGAGAGAGAAGATTGAAGGAGGCTACTGAGATTTTGAAGTTGATAACAAGCGCCTGAAGTTTTCTTTTGTTAATGTTATGTGCAATTGTAGAAATATATGCAAGGAGACAATGTTTCTTCGCTTCTATTTGTCCTCATCTCGTGGATTTTGGAATGAGCTTTGTTGATGGTTCATGATTAATCCTTTGTGTATAACTTGATACACATTTTATCATTTTGTTTGAAAGCAAACAATTATTAGAACCTGGCGATTCACTGCCGTTTTAAATCTTAGTTTGTTTTTTTGTTGATGCGTTAATGTATGCATTAATATTATAAAGAATTTTTACATTGTTATGTTATTTAATTATAACTTGTCTTGTAAATATTTATAATAATTATTTTAAAAATTACATTAATTACAATTTTTAATTGATTTAATAAAAAATTAATTACTCAATATTGTTATTTGAAAGAAAAAAAAAACTCATGAATTGTTGATTGTTCATTGCCATGTGCTAGTACTCCGTAAAAAATGTTATTAAGGACAAGCGTTTCCTGTTTTCGAATAACGTTAGACGAGCGTTAGAGTCTATAAAATAGTAGAGTAAACTCAATATCACTAGTGTTTATTTTTTATAAGCAACTAGCCAACTAAGTACGTACGCATTTACAAAAAATGGCCTGTAATCTTATGTGTTAATTAAACTTTGATAATTTATTTAAGTTTATTAATAAAAGTTTTATAAATATATCAATATGTTTATAAATGTTTTAGCGTGATAAAAGTTTTTTAACCACATTGAATACTGGTATAATGTGATTTTTTTTTTTGGTTATAATTAGAGCCTATTATTTTTCAGTGAGATCTTGAGATATTTTTCCAAATTTTAGTAATTTGAATTGAATAAGGGACTAATATTTGGTTTGATATTTAATCACACTTGAAACTTCTCTTTCATTTTCAAATATGTAATTTTTTTTAATGTGATTATTCTTAAATTATATTATTAGGTCGATCATAAATTTAATAATAGTAGTACCAATCAAATAAGTGAGTCATTAGTTAAATTACAAGAATTGATATAAATTATATTTAAATATATTTTTAGTCACCTTCATTATGAATTTTCATTTTAGTTCTTATTAAAAAAATTGTTTTTCATCTCTTAAATTTTTAAATGGTTTGTTTTTTTATACTTACCGTTTTCATTACAAAATAATAATGTAACTTAGCTTTGGTCCAACCTGGTCATAGGTCCCAATTTTTTTTTTGTCTAAATTTATAGAAAATTTAAAATAGATAAAAATTGGGCCTCGTAACCCCATCAATTTTTTAGGCCCATAATTCATGAGCCCTGCTTGTTTTATTGGCCAAGCTGAAATGACCTATTTATTTTTTGGCATTAAATATTAGAGTCTAGTATGGGTTGACCCAAATTTTCCATACTTATCTTAATTTCATATATTAAACTTTTATTTTTTAATCTCTTATTCCTTTCAAATATATTTTATAATTTTATAATTTTAAATTTAATTAATTTAACAATTAGTCTTAAAAATATTTCTCGATTATCTCAAATCACTTTTATTTTATTTAAAAATTGATTTTCTTAATTGTTTGTGTCTTTCAACCTATTTTTATCTTCATTTTTAAATTATATTTTTAAAATAAATGATAAAAAATAAAAAATAATATTTCTCACAATATATATTTTTATTATAGATTCAATATATAATTTTATATTTTATATAACTAAAATTTATAATAAATAAATATTTTTAAATATATAAATTATATTTTATATTTGTGATAAAGAATATGTTGTAGTACAAATTTTTTGAATTGTTGATATTTTCTTTTAAAAAGTATTGAATTTTAATTTAAAAAAATGTTTGATAAAGATAAGAGATTAAAAAAATTAAAAACACTAGGATGTGATTTTTATTTTGATTTTGATTTTTGTAAAAAAAAATCCATCTTATGAAATTTAGAATAATTATTTTTTAATTTTTTTCAAAATTTATAAAGATGAGAAAAAAATTGTTTAAAAACATATATAAATTATTTTTTAACTTTCTACATTTTTAAAAAGCAAGTGCCTTGTGGACCAACTTGTTTTACCCAAAGCTCGTTAAGGACTGCACAAGCGAAATTCTAGCTCACCATTTATTCGGGTTTATTTTATCCAACTCCAAAAGATGTGCTATTCTGGATTATTTGGTTTGAATTCACAACTACAATTAACATTTTTTTTATTCATTACCATTAACAAAAATTTTATCTTATTATTTGAGACTTTTTTTTGGCTTTTAAAAAATATCCCTTTTGTTTCTACAAAACTTCATACAATTTAGATAATGAGAAAAATAGTTCAATTAATAAAAGGTCTTTAATAATAATAAAAAAATAACTAGTATTTTAACCTCAACAATGTATAAGATAAATATTTATTTTATATAGTTCAAATTTATAATAAATAAAAAACTTTAAATATATAATTTTTATTATAATTAAGATTTATAATGAATAAATATTTTTGAATATCTAAATTATATTTTTCATTTTCAATAAAAAATTTATATCGTGATATAGAGTTATTTTTAATTATTGATGTTTTTTAAATATTAACATTTACTTAATATAACAATAAATTAAATGGGGTAAAATATTAAAAAAATATCTAACTCTTTTTCAAAATAAATATTATAATTTATAATAATTTATATACACATATGGTAATAAAAAAAAAAAGAACGAAATAATGCATGACTAATTGTTGACGCATGTAGAATAGTTCAAAGGGCACAATCCTTTACAATTGAAATTTAACATATATACACATTATTTTTGTAAAATTTCGAAAGTTGAATTATAACTGGCATGTAGTTTATTTCCGAACTCAAGAAAATCCAAATACATTTTATGTATGCATCTGGGTCTTCTCTGAAACGAGAAATTCACTCCAGTAGATAAAATAATTTTTTTAAGTAGTTGACAAAAAAAATTAAATATTATAATATACATGAATGTTTTATAATATTAATATTAATTATTAATTTTTTCATCAATAATTTACTTACTTTATCACTCACTTTATTATAAACAAATCTTTTATTAAATACATGAAATTAATAAAGAAATAAAATCACAGAAATATAAATGGAAAGATAATTATCATCTTATAAAATATTTTTATTTTCTCCTGATAAGCAAATTATTTTTCGTTACGCGAAGGAAACGATTTTATAAAAAAATAATAATTTCTTATATTTACCTGTATAAAAGATTTTTATTTATTTTTTCTTAAAAGGTCATAAAAAAATAATCATTTCGAAACAATTTGACAAATAAATACGTAAATTTTAATATTATTTGTTTAAAAATTATATTTTAACCCAAAAAGGTTATACCAAAATATTTTGTTATATTTACTTGTCTAAAAATATTTGGACGTTTAAAAGAAAAATGAATTAAAAAAGATGTAATATCGGAGGGATGAGACAGAAAGAAAGACACGCCTCGCGGTTAGGGTTTGAGTCTGAACCACTCTTTAAAGCACAGTCTCACATATTTCTCATTGCATTTGTTCCCTCTTTTATCTCTCTCTTTCTCTTTCTCTTTCTCTCTCTGCGTTGATTGGTGAATTTGAGATTGAAGAAGATGATGCAGCCTGGACCTGGCATGGCCCAACAGCCGAACCAGCAATACCCACAGCAACAGCAACAGCAGCAACCCTACATGATGATGCCGCAGCAGGCACAGCCCCCTCCCATGTGGGCCCCATCGGCCCAGCCTCCGCCGCAATCAGTGGCTCCTCCGCAACCTACCAGCGCCGATGAGGTCCGCACCCTCTGGATCGGCGATTTGCAGTACTGGATGGACGAAAATTATCTTTACACGTGTTTCGCACACACCGGCGAGGTTCGTATATCTGCTTTTCTTTTTCAAATTTCCCTTAAGATTACTCTACTATGGTTTTAGGTTTTAAATATGTCCAAATCGAATTACCCTTCTTTTTTTCTTGTGGGGCTGTTTGTCCAAGCAAGGAATTTATGTGGACATCAACGAGTATAGATATTGTTTCTATCCTTTTGTTTTTCAAGACTTGAATTTTAGATTTTTTGATGCAGATTTGCATTCTTTGTTGTCAATATCTGGTTTTACGAATCTAAGATTTTGCTAATTGCATAATCTAGGAGAATTTGATTGATTTAGGTGGATTTTTATGATTACATAACTGTCAATGTGTTGCTGGTAAAGTAAAACTAATATTTAGAATCCTGGTGATGGTTCAAGGTTATTCTGAATATTAGTTAGTGATGGATGTGCATTGATTGCTTGCAGGTGTCCTCGGTTAAAGTCATTCGGAATAAGCAAACTAGTCAATCAGAGGGATATGGGTTTATTGAGTTTACTAGTCGTGCTGGTGCTGAGAGAGTCCTTCAGGCATACAATGGAACCATTATGCCAAATGGCGGGCAGAACTTCAGATTGAACTGGGCAACTTTTAGTGCGGGTGAGAGGCGTCACGATGACGGCCCGGATCACACCGTCTTTGTTGGAGACCTGGCTGCAGATGTTACAGATTATCTTCTTCAAGAGACATTTCGGGCTCGGTTTCCCTCGGTTAAGGGGGCCAAGGTTGTAATTGATAGGCTCACCGGCCGGACAAAGGGTTATGGTTTTGTTAGGTTTGGAGATGAGAGTGAACAGGTTAGAGCTATGACTGAAATGCAAGGGGTTCTTTGTTCAACAAGGCCCATGCGAATTGGACCGGCCTCTAATAAAAACCCTAGCACTCAGTCTCAGCCAAAAGGTTTGTCTCTTTGATAGTTTACATGCTAGTCTTCTTTCTGATATCTGCTCAATATGCTGCTTAAAAATAATTTTGATCTGTTTTTCTTCAGATGCTTACTTTTGGTCTGTTAATGATACATTGATACTGGTTGGACTCAGTTCTTAATTTCTCTACTTATGTTTTGTGTGTGTATGTGTATCCCGAATGCTATTGTTTAATTTACAATTCTTTTCAGTTGCACTCTTGAAGATGTGCCGTCCAAACTCATTTCTTCCTGTAATTTCCTTTAAAAATTTGGGCTAAGTAAATGATATTAAATAATAAAATCTTATAAAACTCCTGTTGTCTCGAAGCAGGGTGTCAAGAGGCTCTGTCATCTCGGAGCCTGGAACTGATTTCAGCTGAAATGGTTACCATTTTAGTGCATGGCCTTGTGTAGGTCAGTTATCTGTTTATGTATTGCCCATTATTTTTTGTGGCATTTTCTTTTCCGCCTCTAATTACTTATATTTTCTTTTCATTTTTCAATTTGTTGGTTGGGTTATTAGCCAAATTACATAGCGCAACTATTCGAATTACTTTCATTTCAGTCCTCCATCCTTGATCCTTGCTCCTTTAATTTTACTCCTTTGAGATTACTGGAAGAAGAACTTCATCTTTGAGTTTCTTTTTTAGATTTCCCTTGTTCTAAAAACAAATCTTGTTTACTTTCTACTTTCTTTTGTTCACCTATCTGTTGCTATTATTTCAAGTTTCCAATCTCTAGTCCATGGGGAATAAAATTTGTGATACCAGTGGTTAGTGCTTTGATTTTGTAGAAACTGCACTCTGCCAGATGGTTTTGTTATCATGTCATTTTTTATTGTCACAAGGCAAAGGTCTGTCACGGTGTCACTATTCTTTGTCAATTTCTCAGTATAGTACTATGCAATTATAGTTGTAATTAACTCTATATTGCTTAAATCTTGGGGTGACTAATCTATCAATGTCAAGATGTTAAATGACTTGTGGTGAAGTTTCCTGTAGTCTGCAGTAACAAGCATTTGACAGCTTCCTGCTTCCTGCTAATTTTAGTCTCTAGCAATCTCTGATGTGTTTCTTTCTTATATACTAGAATTTTTGTAAGAAATAATATATATAGATAAATATGTAGAAACTTTCTCATTGAGACTTGAGAGAGAGAGACTTTCTTACTTTCCACATTTCTTCTCTTTCATGCCATTTTGTTTTTTTGCATCCTGCAATGCCAAAAATCTCGCCCTTTGCATTGTGAGAAAATAATTTCTGTTGAATCTTCTCATGGAATTATCTGAATCCATGGTTAAATTTCAATGTCTAATTTTATCTATACCAGTGAGCACTGTTCTCATTTTGAATATTTATGGTGTAAGGCACTGACAATGTTATTGCTTCTGAAGGTGATGTTTCTGTATGCATGTACTTGTTTACTGAAAGTGAGGTTTATTTTATGCTTATAACTTCATTTCTAATAGTGAAGTGTGGTGAAAGTTTGTGGTACATGTAAGGAATCTGTAATTTGTTGCTTGTGGATTTGCTCTATGTTTGCATGCTTTTAGGATGAATCATCTGAAGTTGAATTTGGTATATTTAAAGTTTCCTAGTGAATGTATGAACATTATGCTGAAAGTCGTTCCTCAAAAAAAAAAAAAAAAAAGCTGTGGCTTTTATCTTTGAAAACTTAATTTGTGTATTTTGTCCTTTTCTTTGTTTGGTGTCTTTTTCCACGAACTGCTTCTGGAAATTCCTTGTTTAATGTCATCCATCTTTTTACTTGTACTCTGAACATGCAGCATCATATCAGAATCCTCAAGGGGCACAGAACGAGCATGATCCAAATAATACAACTGTGCGTACTTCTTTGCATTATAGAAACTACTCTTGTTTGTGCTTGTTCCATGACATGAATTTTTTATTGCAGATTTTTGTCGGCAATTTGGATCCCAATGTCACGGATGACCATTTGAGACAAGTTTTTGGGCAGTATGGAGAGTTGGTTCACGTGAAGATTCCAGCTGGCAAGAGATGTGGATTTGTTCAATTTGCTGAGAGGTAATTTAATCATTCAGATATTTGATATTTATCTTGTGTTAAGTTACTTCCTAGTCTATATGCAGTGTGCTGATTGTGCCGTGAATTCATGTTGATGCATCAGGAGCTGTGCAGAAGAGGCACTGCGGCTTTTAAATGGCACACTTTTAGGTGGACAAAATGTTCGTCTTTCATGGGGCCGAAGTCCTTCAAACAAACAGGTAACTAAATTACTGAATTGTTGTAATGCTGATCTCCATTGTTTGCAACGGGTTTAACTGATTTTGATAAACGAATTTGGATTGTGTACACGAGTTTCAGGGTCAACCAGATCCAAACCAGTGGAATGGTAGTGGTGGATATTATGGATATGCTCAGGGTTATGAAAATTATGGTTATGCTCCTGCCGGACAGGACCCCAATATGTATGGCAGTTATCCTGGCTATGCAAATTACCAACCTCCCCAGCAACAGCAACAAATAGGATATAGCTAAGAAGTTATGCCCCAATTTTCCCATTTTCTTCTGTAATCCTATTCCTATCTATGAAACTCGACTTGGTTGCTTCTCTTTTCTTGTCTCGTGGAAAACAAACTTCATCGTCGTTTTTAGTTTCCTATGATTGCTAATAGCATTAAATATTCTATGCCAACTTTATTTTGTATCCATTAAATATTGCTTGCTGAATTGAATACCCTTTGATATTTATGTTTATATAATTGATGAAGCCGTCCACATTTGATATCTTGTTATAGTTGTGTTATGTGTTAGGCATGCGATAGCGTATCGGCCTGTTCCCACTTCAATGTGACGCCATTTTCGACCATCTTGGGACTTAATCACAACACTAAACCTTTTTATTTAATTACAACATTAAACCCTTTTTATATAATCACAACATAAACCCCATTTCTCATTTCATTTGCGCACCCAACCGTGACGACCCAAAGCCCATCTTCCTTCAAAGAGCATCCTTAAAAGTGAACCTGTGGCTTATGCAGCAATATGAACAATAACAAGCACTGTCGGTCTCTTATTTGATTGGTCTTTCAAATGTTAGTATTAATTATGAGAATATGTTTATCTTTAGGATAAATTGTTCTGATCTATCTTGAAGTCGTCTTATTTTTATTTTTCAAATGTGCATGCATACAAAATTGATAGGAATAATTTATGTAATATGCATCTTTAAAATAGGAATCAATCGTGTTATTGCCGTCCTGCTTGTTTTCTTTTTCTTGTGTATGGGATCCCTAAGGTGGACCCTTTTTTATTCATACTACCACAATTATACCAACACGACAAAAGTATGGATTCCAAAAGTTTAGTTCTTTAGAAATTAGCTATAATTTTTCTTCTGATCAATTGGATCATTTTAATTATGGTCTATATATAACCTAATAATTCATATACATTATACTAATAAAAAAATTATCAATTTTTGTGCAATCTTATTGGAATGCTAAGAATATAATTCCTTAAAATATTTATCAAAATTAACAAATTCAATATAGAAGAAAATATATTTGTAGATATTATTCAATAATAAAATTTCAATTGATAAAATAAACATTCATACCATAAATACTATGAAGAAAGTCATAAGAGGAAGAGAAATTATTTCATAAACTAAATTAATAAAAAAATACAAATATGTTACTCTTCTAGTGGAACTTTCATTTTGATCACATAGCTGATAGAGACTTATACTTGAGAAGATACGTGAATGATTTTGCTACATCATTAGACAATTGATTGAAAGATTCTCGATAAAAGAAAAACTATAATGATTTGCAATATCTTACAGAATCAAAATAAAATTGAACAAATGATAGACATCTACGAAATAATGATATTTATAACACTTGTACGTTTTACACGCCCTACTAATAAAGGATCTCTATTGAGAATTAAATCCAAAACATTATGTAATTTGACCCAATAAGTTGAGTTAACATACATTAACATTCTTATTGTTTTTCACTTTTCAGGTTTTTGCCTTTTGTTAACTAACACTTGTTTAGTCCATAGCGAAACACTCTAGCCTTGGATTCATCTCAAGATTATGTTTTCTTGGTATATGAAGGTGAGTAATTGCGATTACCCGTGGTTGTCAAACAATTTTCTCTCTCTCTCTCTCTCTCTCTCTCACATCCACACACATTTTCGTTCTTACGAATGCACATCTCAATGAACAATACTTACTTTAAACCAAACGCTGACCAAATTGTTTAGTTCATAATTTGCAACATGACCAACTTGTTATATTTTCTTTTCATATATATCGAGAGTTCAGCAACAAGATTAAATTAAAAAGAAATAGCCTGCTCATATTATATCACTTATCTCCGTTAATAATCCAACCGCGTGTATACCATGTATTCAGACATCACAGGTGAGCATAAAATGTATAGACAGCAAAACAAAAAAAAATCATTAAGACTTGAAGCTATAAATCTAAATTTCTACCGTACTGATTTATTCTCCAGCCTAATCTCGACTATTCCAGACCCAGATTTTCCAACTTAAGTTTTCAAGAAGTGCCTGGTCCAATCTGTTTCTCAGATTCCATTGAATTAGCTAAAGATTCAGTAGGTTGATTGAAATCCACCTTATCAATTACAACAAAAGAGCTACAGTTCTGGGGATCACTCTTACCCCAGAAATCATGTCCTTCAAATGAAAACTTGGACTCAGAAGGAACAGATTTACCAATTTGTCCAGATGGCATGGATTCAGGTTGGCTGGTCTCAAGTGCATGGCTTGATCCCACAACAGGAATATTAATAACATCACTACTTTGTCTTCTGTTTGAGTTTGAGGTGTCAACATTGCTTAAAGTCCCAATTGCAGGCTTTATGTTTGTATCTTCTAGCGCATCAATTTTTGGCAACTCCTGCTTCTGCACAAAGTAGTTAACAGTTTTACTAATCTGTTCAGATGGCAAGGCTTGAGGTTCAGCACATAGAGGGATTAGGTTGAGTTCAATATTTGATATATTTGGTTGTTCATGAATCACCTCATTCAGTTGATGCACATAAGGCGCGGCCTGCTGTCCAGTTCTGAGCTCTTTATTGGTGTTTTCAATAGGAATTAGGTTGATGAGTTCAGATGCTGTCTTTGAGTCTTTTGTTTCTCCTCCAGCACTAGATTCTTTTACCCGTGTGGAGGCATCAAGTTCATGCAATGTTTCACCTTGTTTAACAGTTTTGTCATGATCCAACCCTGACATGAGAGAGGCAGACTGATTCACATGCCCAGCCTCTGATGTCCCCTGTGGAATTCCTCCACTGGAAATGGAAATGGGTATCAAAGTAGAGGAAGATTGATTCTCAAATAACCCTGAGATGCCACTTCCAGAATGAATCTCAGTTGGTAGCACTTGCTTTCCATACATAGGCACCTGTAATTCTGGCTCAAAAGATTGCTTGTTGCATTGTACTGATGAGGGAGCAGAAACATGTATCTCTGCCTGTGGGTTAAGAACTGGAATAGGAATCTCTTTCCTTTTGATCATTTTAACATGTGGAGCCACATCATTTTCTACAGTAACTGGAGCAACTTGTCCTGGTAGAAACACAAGGCCTCTTAAGAAAGCATCAGTGTCTGCCACCTTAACATTAAGAAGATATCCAGCATTAAAAGTGCCTTCAATGACACCAGTAACTGCCTTCCCCACCATTTCATCTTCTGTTGTGCTTGTGCCTGCCGCTTGGTTGGAGTTCAAAGCATTGTCAGAACTGAGCATTACAGGCACATTCTCCCCTTGAACCACACTTCCTTCTTTTCGTGGTCGCCCACGTTTTCTTTTGATTGGAACATTTGATGGAGGGCCCGTTCCTTGATTCTGTTGGTTCATCTTCCAGAATGCTAAATACAGAGATGTCTGTACAAAATATCTCTGAAATGACCAAATGAAGTCCGCCTCATTATCAGATATTCCTTAATCTTAATGCTGGATAAGATCAATAAGTGAATTTAGAAGAATGATGGTGTCTACGAGAGAGAGAATAAATCATAAAGATAAACCCAATTGAAAAAAATTATTTGAGAATTATTATCATCTTCCTATTCATTAAAAAATGTATTTTCTTTCTATATTTTGATTATGAACAAATAACATAACTATCACCAGAGACTTTGACATTTTAATTCCCTATAGCTACCAAATTTAGTATCTATTACATAGATCAAGGAAAGTTCTGTATATGCAAATCAATATAGTCCACATGCATACAAAATTTTTAGGGTCAAAATAAAAGATTTTTATCCTACCACAATTAGTATCTATTACACTTTGTGTGCCTGTGTCCATGGTTGTGTGTATCTTTATCGAAACTACTGACACAATATATTGTCTAATATCATCACTCTTTCCAAATAATAAAAATGCTTCGCATGTCACAGAGAGCTCTGCCATGTTTTCAAAAAGTCCAATCAATAATAGGCATGATATAAAAAGTATGGCGTACAAGTAAAGAAACTAATTGTTGTAAAATCTGGTAAAAAAGATCATGCTTAGATTTATTTAACAAGTATCAGGTTCTCAGCTAATAGCAATCTCCCATGTAATTTGTAAGTACCACCGAGAGTCCTAAACAAGGGTTGTGACATACCCTAGTCTAAAAATGAGGTAAACTCGATTCCCCTAAACATCTTTGACATTGTTTGTTCACTAGTTGATGGAAAAAAAGGGTATCACTTGATTCTAAGTTTTTGCTACATCATGGATGGACCAAAAGCACATCATAAAAAGTTAGCCAACGAAAAACACTGCTCGTTAAGGAGCTCGAAAAGCAGATGAAAAGGCCCTGAAACAAAAACTCCTCCATGATTTATATATAACAAAAATGTTAAGTATTTAAGCACCTGAACAAAAAAAATTCTTTATGGCAAGAATTAGGAATAAACTCGGAAAAGATGAATGTCACTTCATTGTAGTTGGTAACATTCAGAGTGGACCGTATTCACAATGATTTGGAATGGTTCTTGAAATGAGATTGAGATAATTTGAGTACGAACATTATGTAGCAGATAAAAGAAAACAGAGGCGTCAAGGGCACAAACATTATAAAAAAATTGTATAGTTATAAAGCAATGTCATCATTTAAATGAGATCAACATGCCGTAGTGATTCATAACCAAGAATTTTGACTTTTACAAAGTAATTATTCATTAAATGGTACAAGTTATGTTGGCCCTGAAGGAAAGTGTATCGTAGAAAGCAAGATTTTGGATTTATAATGCATATTTAATAACATGTGAGCTAGTGGCAATTTGGAGCAGTTGTCCCAAGTGGGATCAAATCCCTAAACTAGCAAGGGAACAGATTTACAAGAGTGGCAAGATTTCACATACGCTACTTGAAGAACACGGAAAAGGAAAAATTATAAAATGCATATTTCTTGGTTTTGGTACATAAAACGTAAATGCAGCAAGAAAAACTCACAGATTGATAGGGCAATCCAAAGACGTTGGGTTGAATGAATGAACGGCTGAAACTAAAACTTTTATCTTGTTATGGCGAAAGAATCAATCTTCTCTCTTGCCTTTGATATATATATATATTATCTCTGTTTTGTTTAAGTGGTTTTGGAGACGGGATTGATTATCTCGCATGAAAAATAAAGTGAAGAGTGTTGAATATTGAATTATGTGATGATTGGATTGCGATTTACGAGTACCTCAGAGACACACCGTCATCCCCTCCAACTCCAACATGCTGGGAACAACAAATTTCTGCACGTGGCTAAATTTAATACTAATAATAATTCTTAATTTGCATATTGTTATTTTTTCTTAACAAAATTCTGGAGACAAACGAGATTATTACAACACATTGTAAGCCAAGAAAGCCTCCAAAATTAAAAGAGAATTATACAAGAAAATGAATGTCATTATTTAACGTTGTTTCAAGCTCATGATTTAAACTTTAAGTTAGAATAATTCCGTACAGTTTAATTCCTAGACTTGATAATTACTAATTAACCTCTTAAAATATGCATATTGTTATTTTAAGCTAGAAATAAAAAAAACAAATAATATAATTTCTTTTTAGTCTCAATTGTAAAATCTTAATAATTAAAATTATTTAATAAAATATATTAAATATTTATTATTTAAATCTTTAAAACATTCCTTACTAAAGTTTTTAATATTTAATTAGAATTGATAGTATTATTTTTTTAAAAAAAATAAATTTGTTGATTTTTGTAATAATTATTTTAAAAATTATATTTACAATGATTTCTTATTGGTTGATTGTGCATTATGTTATAATGTTACATTTATCACTTTTAGTAATATTTATTGTAAAATATTATCATTATTTCTTTTAGTAATATTTTTTTATATTTTTAATAAAATTTATTTTATACAAAATGTTACTAATAACATTTTGTGATATGACTCAAATGTATATTTATTAAAAATATTATTAAAACTAATAGATAATATATTTTTTTTTTATAGTTGGTAACATTTTTAAATATTAAAATTCATAATGTTTAGTGTTAGAAATATTACACAACATAGATAAAGAAAGAAAAATAAATAGACACATATATAATGTGAAAAATCCTTGATAGGAAAAAACCACGAATAGAGGATAAGTAATTCACTGTACCAAACAAAAAAAAATCAGCACAATAAAGATATAATGAATCCACCAACACCATTATATCTATTCACTAATACAATTTATTTTTTACAATGATTGTTTTTAACTTTCAAGGAAGTGGAATCTACTAATGCAAAACGGTAATACTTTCTATATTAGTATTAGTATTGAAATCGATGTATAAAGTTAATTATTACATTAGTTGGTAGTAAAAATTAATGTAAAAATTTTATTTTATTTTATTTTGATTCTAGTTACTATATTAATTATGATCATAATTGACGTAAAAGCTTATTTTTTATGTGATTAAAATTAATGTATATAATTTATTTATTTATTTATATATATTAAAATAAATTATTTCTTTAATACATTATAAATCATAAAATTGCATTTTTTTTTCATTCAATTTTTACATGCTCACAACCTATTTTCCAATAATATATGAACATTGTCATGTACATAAAACTATACCATGCCTAATTTATACATTGATCTTTACATATCTTACTTTTTTATATATATATATATATATATATATATATATATATATATATATATATATATATATATATATATATATATATATATATATATATATATATATATATATATATAATTAATTAATTAATTAAGTTGTGGAAAGGAAAATCACTTTAAAAAATAAATAATTATTCTTAAATGTTATTCAACATGTGTCTTGTGATAAAAAAAACTCACATGTGAAATCTAACAATTCTAACTAAAGAAATATAATAGTATGACAAATTTCTCTTAAGGACAAATAATAACAATCATCTATTATCTATTATCTTTTAAATTTTAAGTGTAAAATCTTGTGTGAATGAGATAAAAACACATAATAACGTATTGTAATCGATATATAATATTACTTATCCATAATGATTATATGTAAGATACTTCACTTTTGTCCTTGCATAATCTTTCTACTAAGTATTCCTTTCTTATCCTCACAAGATCATGACTAATTTGATGGAAATGAACTAGGCAAATAAATTCATACTCACCCAAGAGATTCCTTAACTTATAGAGCCCGTGAACATTACTGTGATATTGGAAAGAAAAATGTTTAAGTAACTATACTTATTTATTAGTTTACATACTAAACATTTACTTATATAACAAATACTTGAATAATGGGTACACAAAACATGTTTTTTTATAAATATCCCCAGGATCACAATTCCATTTTTGTCTAAATTTCGGAGTAAATGGGCTTCTAGGTGTGGAATTTTATTAGTGATTCTTTCAGAACCATAGCTTGTATACGAAAGTCAATTTCATATTTCCGTATGTGAAAAGAAGATAAATATCTTCATGCACAGACGCTCTAATTAAATGAAGACAAATCTTTCGTAATCAGAACCTTCCCTCCAAGATATAAGTTACTAATACGTTTTTTCCCAAAGCTAGTTCGCCGCCAACTGTAGCAGCACCATCCGCTATAATTTGTCCCTTTTTAATGCATTTACCTCGCTGAACCTTAGGTTTTTGATGCATGCAAGTATTTTTGTTAAAAAAATTATTCAAACAAGCAGTAAGTATCATTATGCCAAGTCTCCTAAAGTGGTGGAGCAGGTCATGTTTCTCTGTTTCGCTGCCATTGGATTACAGAACAGTGATTGAGATTTTGTTTTTGTATTTTATCTGAAAACAGCGATAAAATAGCTGATGAAATGGGGGAACCACTCATTAGTAAGAAATTCTCGTGCAATCGATGTCTGATGATATTCTTATGTATAAACATATCCTCTCATTTTATTATATACTACGTTTTAATATGTATTAGGTGTCACGTGACTCAACTAGCTAGTGATTGATTGCAGTTTTCTACAGAAGCTGGAATATTGCACGCGTTTTCATTGAAACAAGATGCTTTGACCTTAATTATATCTCAATCCTACACGATATTTATCCCTCTTTCATATATAGTACTTAATAACAAAATATCCTCTTCATTTCAACAAGGTAGAAATTCAACCAGCAAACTATTAAATAATTACTCCACATATATACTTTTATAGCTTCTGGAAAGGTATGTTTGTGTCACATGATTCATGAATAACCGTATAGTGCACGAAACATCTTTGATATGGTCTGGCTTCGGATAAGTTAATATGTTTTGGTTTATAGCTTTATCATGAAGAGGAAACTTTTATATTTGATCTGGATTTACACACAAGACAAGAGCATTTATTCATTGGCAGAAATAATGAACTGATTTACAAATCCCTCAACCTCTATTCTATTCTATTATTTTACATCAAATATATATCCAATTCCTGGTGTGGAACACCTTATCAATCTCTCTACAATATATATTCAACCCTTGACCTTGAGCACCATTATTGAATTTCTTGATCATTTAATTAACTATATGGAAGAAAATTTCTATTAAATGACGACAACAATTAAGATGTTCTAAATTTATATAAAATACATTATTTCTAACCTGAATTTTCTTCCTTTTGGTACCAAAGCACCACGAAAAAAGAAATTTCATTAACTTTGAAATATATTTGGTTAAAGACACATTAACATACATGCAACAACAATATAGTAACACAAATTGGTTCACTGGTTAAGTGTTTTCAATTTACCTTGTTCACATGTGTTTAAATGCCTACATAGTAGACTTTGGCATCCTTTGAATATAATTTTCTAATTGCAGAATCCAAAGAGTAGTGTACAGCCATGGCAAGCAACCAATTTAAAGAATGGTAACCTTTCACTTCAATTAGAATGGTAATTAAATATTAATATATAATAATTGAATGGTAATAAATAAAAAGTATATTAATAGCAATTGAATATTCAAAATCATACGCTATAATAATAGCAATTAAAAAAGAATACGTAATCCATATCAAAACCAAGCCAGCAATTAATATGTCAATTTAATATTGCAATTAAACATTCGAAATCAAGACATTAATAATGCACTTGTGCAGAATTAGCGTGTTAACAGCGAAAGCGCCATTTAATTGAAACAAATAACGATGAAGAAAATATAGCAATTTTAGCAATTTGGCTGAGTATTATCAAAATCAATTGCAATCACATTAACACCGCAATTAGAGTAAGCAATCTGTCACCAATCTATCAACACAAAAGGAACTAGAATCAATTAGGGATTCAACAACTGAAATAAAGCAATTTACAATAGCAATTAATAATTATTATTGCCATTAAAACCCAACTAGAAATTAAACCTACGCAGCGTGATAATTTTCGTGACGTTCTCCTCAAATTTCAAATTTATACATTTGGAGTTCCATTTTTTTTTTAAATAATTATTCAAAAAAATTGGAGATAAAAAAATTGTTAAATAAAAAAACACCACAATATTTAACTGTTAGGCTCTAAATCATAAAAGTTGGTTCTAATAACAAATGTTAATAATTAAGCTATGATTATACAATTTCAATTCAATAGTAATTATTTCAATTATTAGTGATATTTGTTACTATAATTTTACTATACTAAATGTATGATTTTATTTATATTTTAAGATGGTTACACTATATTTGTTATCTTGTTTTGTTGTAAATTTTTAGTTGATTTTTATTTAGTGAGATTCTTTAATAATTTTTTTAAGAATGTCTAATTACAAAATATATGGAAGAATACTATTATTTGTTGATATATGACTAGTAAGGATGCTCATTTAATGATGTAATTTCTTATTTGACTAAGTCATCTTTCTAGATGAGAAAATTGATTGATTTATGTGCAAAAATTTTATGAGTAGTTGTAAGTTGTTAATGTCAAATTGGTATCATTTGTGGTTCATGAGTTTTTTTTTTTTTTTTAATTTGAGGAATGCTTTTACTCTTTGTGTGTTAATTGCTTGCCTAAAAGTTTCATCACCTTCGTGCATGATAAAAGAACTAACTAATAGACAATTAAGTATTTAATGTAGAGAAAAAACATTCAAAACTGTGAAGGAATACTACTACTCACAAAGGTCTATATAGGCAATTACATTAGCCTCTCTAAATAAATGATATATTTTGACTTTCCAATTCTTGGTTAGCTAATAAAAAATAATACCTACCATTGATTTATTCGGATGACAATACACCTCTAATAACAAACTTAACAATAAAATAAGAATAGTGAGACAACACTCAAGATAAAAAACCAAGAATATAAATCAAAGACATGAGAGAGACTGGTTCATAGACGTCTAAGCAAAAAAGCAAATACTTGAGAGAGGTCGATCCATAGACCACCCAGGCAAAAAATCAAATATCTGAGAGAGGTCAATCCATAAACCCCCCAAAGCAAAATTCAAAGACTTGAAAGAGGCCAGTTCATAGACCCCCAAGGCAAAAAGCAAAGACCTAAGAGAAGTCGGTCTATAGATCTCTCCCAAGCAAAAAAGCAAAGATCCGAGAGAGGCCGATCCATAGACCCCAAGCAAAAAATCAAATACCTGAGAAAGGTCGATCTATAGACCCCCAAGCAAAAATTAAAGACTTGAGAGAGGTCAATCCATAAACCCCCCCAAGGCAAAAAGCAAAGACCTGAGAGAGGAAAAGACAATATTAAGTAATGATGAAGCAATTAGCTATGTTATAGTCTATCTTTAAAGTAAATTTTGCTTAATATTGATTACTCTACAAATGTGATACCTATTTTTGTACAAGCATATCACTTAAAAGGCCGTAGAAAAACTTAAACAGTGAAGAAGTTAGGTTTTCATTAATAATAAAGTCAAAATTACATAGCATGACTACGCAAGAGGAGAATTGGGTGGGGTAACAACCTCTACTAACCGACCGTCAATAAACTCCTTGAAAATCTTAGTCTTAGATTTAAATTGGTCAACTATGACCGAATCCTTATTAGCAAGATCTTCCTCCTTTAGAGCCAAAAGTGTCGTCAACACATGTCCTTCAGCAACTAACTTGTCGTTTTCCATGATTAAGTTTACCTTTTCATATATCAAATGTCGGCTCCTGGCCTCCAGCTCAGTCAACCTCTCATTTAAGGCGTTAACTAAGCCGTTCAAATTTTCTTCATTGGCCTCCAATTGGGTGTGGATCAGAGAATCCTCCTTAGCCTGTGAAGACACCTCATTCAGTTGGAACTCTTGTGCGTTTCCTTCGGTGGTGTCCAATTTTGACTTCATCTTGAAGTTTTCTTCTCTCATCTTCTTGGCACGACACCCTAAGTTGTCGTACCGACGCTCAAGAGTCCGGGAAAGCACTAAAGAATAATTGGCATATGCTTCAAGAGCCTTAAAACAGTTAAGAAGCCTAAAGGATTTAACCTTCTCTACATCAGAGGGCGATGCCAGGTGTTGGTCAATCACTTCTACCAAGGGGAAGTGCCAGCTCTAGATCTAGACGGAGATGCTATTTGGACTCTCGTGAAGCATGACCTTCCAATTTGAAGACTAACCTAAGATAGCCTAGTAGAATCGCTTTTTAGAGAACCTTCTTTCTCCTTTGAAGGAGAAGCTATCTCAATCACCTCCCGAGCCCTTTTCCAGAAGACTCGACAAGAGGGGGAGGCGGCTGGCTTAGAGATAGTCCCGGCCACAATATCACCAACCACCTCTTAAGATGGGACAGGTAGGGCAACAACATTAGTAAGATTGACTAGGATATCCGCAACAGAGGCAGCTCAAACGGAAGGTGGGGGCGATCTTCTCTTCCTTAAAGCATTAAGTTCAGAAGGTATTAGACTTGTAATAAACCAAGCAGTGATCTGCAGATAAGAATATAACTCCGAAAATAAAAATGATAAAACAAAAGAGTATCACCCTTCTTTAACAAATCCATGTAAAGGGGTGGCAATTCGTGGAGCAAAAGAGTGTCCACCTTGACAACCACAGCAGGACTCTTAGTCCATTAAAGAGAAAAATGGGGATCACCGGCCGAGTCAACCAAGAGATTAGAACCCACTCGGCCAGTGTATACTCAAAAGAAGCGATCTTTGTAAAATTTATAACTCTCTCAGAAGGGTCAAAGTAGAGAGCGTTTCAGTTGGTTGCTCAAAGAAGTCTAGCTCACCTTCTACAACCGATGGACGCTAAAAAACCAGAAGAAAACCCCTAAGGAAGGAGCATGCCCCATGTCTTCACTTAATAACTCAAAAGCCCGGACGAAGCCCCAACTATTAGGGTGGAGCTGTGTGAGTGCTATATTCAGTACGTTTGACCGCTCGAAATGGGAAAAGGAGAGGCGCAACCCTAGTTTGAGGGGGAGGGTATCATAAAGATAAAAGAAAGCGTCCTCCCCGACCTTAGGTCCACCGCATAGTGACTCATCCGATTTACAAGGTCAGACTTCTAGGGACCAAGGTCCCCCAACTATAGATGGCACTAGCCATCCCTTCTATAAAGTTGGGGAAGTTATAAACAAAGAACATCTTAAGGACATTCTCGTCTACCTAATCAAAGGAAAAGTTCTCCTCAGAAGACGTTCCTCTCGACCTTTCCCCTACGATGGAAGATCTATCTTCTTTCTGGTACCAAACTGAGATAGACTAACACTCATCCCCAGAGGATTTAGGTCCCATAGGAGGAGGATTTGTGACCTTGAGGGGCTAGATGTGGCTTCGTGGGAGACACTAGGTGTGGACGACAACCCTCCAATGTTGGTTTTTCCTGTGAAAAGAACCACATAAGGGTTAGGGAAGAAACCCACAACGTCATGGCCCCTAGAAAAACCCCCAAACAAAGCCATCAAGGAATGCCCAAAGAAGAGAAACAAAGAAGGAACTCCATAGTCGTCAAAGTTGCAGGAAGTTAAGGAGTCGTCGAAGTTGCAGGAAGTTAAGGAGAGTGGAAGTTGAAGGATAAGGAACAAGAAAGAGGAAAACAAAATGCTAGTAGAAAAATGACAAAAGATTCAACATGGGTCCTTAATTGAAGAAAATACAGGGCACCGATCTAACACTTTGTAACGAAGCGTCACCACCTTGAGACTTGCATCCGACGATGAAAATTGAAAGCACCAACCACCCCCATTATGGTGCTAACGCGTCTCTCTAGAACCAATGGCAAGACGCCACGTGACGATATCCTAGACACTGCTAGTCAAGTGTCACAGACGGGGGAATCTAAAAATCCCCATGTGGGGGAATCTAAAAATCCTTAGGCATAATAAGGCCCCTATCTGTCGGTTCCATTTGCTGAAAGGATACAACTACCGCCTCAAGCCGAATAAAAGCGTCTTCTCTGACGATCAACGCTTGAGGATCTGTGTCGGTCGACCTCCCACCCGAAACCTGCAAGTAGAGGAGTTGACTAATCAGCCTGGGTAACTGTGGTAATTAATACTTACTTGCGGAGAACGCCACCTGACAGGAATATGGGAAGAAGTGCATTACTCAAGACCTGAAAATGAGGCTACACCTCTCTCTATTGATAAACACTCAAAAACTAGTAAAAGGTATAAACAAAAACTGCTTAGTGATGAAGTAAGCCAAAAATTAAAAAAAGAGAAAGTTATTGAGATACCCGAACATGTTACCGACTTTAACGGTAACTAAAATTCAATCTTCAATATATTATTTCTCCTTTTGGAGTTTCAAACTGTATCAGCTGCCATAGATATATAAATTGTATTAAAATAATGTCACGATTGCCCTGATTAATTTCTCATAATGCGAGAAGTAATTTTGTCACTTCGTTGGTTTAATTTATTTTCGTAGAGTAACATTTGAATTACAATATTTCAAGAGGTAAACACATGCGTGAGATTTAGACAATCAAAATTTTCGTCTATGATACTTTCATCTTTTTTTCATAGCTTGTTTTAACTTCTAACTATATTACGGTTCGATCACGAGACTTTTCAGAGAGTTCCCACCCTAACTCGAATAGTATTGTTTTAATTAAACTTTAACACTTAGACCACAAAAATGGATGGCACGTGTGACAAACAGAAGTGAACGGAGAAGAATGACCAAGTGAATACACGGAGAGAACGACGCCAACATTGGTCATTGAATCACATAATCATTTATTATTCTTATTCTTATCTTAATCAAGGCATCATTCAACATTTGCCTCTGTCGACCTTTCTATCCAAACAGTCAAACAGATGAGGTGTAACTTCTTCAACGCAAACAACAGTCTAAAATTAAACGAGCGTTTTTGTCTTAAGTTATAGGTAAAGTAAGGTAACAGATCGAAAGGTATTTATTAAACTTAAAATCTAGCTCATGTACAGAATGGTACAATATTTATAGCCATTTTTAGCCAACAGAAAAATAAAATGTATTTAAAGTATATTAACAAACAAAGCGGAACAACTCTTCAAAATTTGAAACAACCAGCGAGCATATATATTGTAACGGCATGATAGTATGCTGCGGGCATTGCACCAATAATATGTAGGCATTTGTCGTAACGAACTATTAATATTTTAATTCCAAATATTCGTTTTCTTTTCCGTAGTGGCCGGTCATCAATGATGAGCGCGGGCGTTAAAAAGAATTAGTCGGATCAATACAACATATGAATAGTTTACAAAGAAAATGAAAATGAAAGTCTAAGCTGAATCAGATATATTAAACAATCAAATAAATAATAAATTTTATCTTTAAAGTATTACTCTCTCCCAAGTAATTTTTAGACTAACTAAATGATATAAATAATCTTTAAAGTATGTTGTTACATAATCTTTTTAAGCATTAAAAATTCTTTTAAATTATTCTTCCCACATTAGTAAAACATATTAAAGTGAGGATTAAAATCATGAATTTTTAATATTTTAATGACTATTTACGTAATTGTATTATTTTAAAAAAATTAAGGATAAAATTAAGAATTTATTCCAAATGACATGGTATGTTCAGTCAAAATGTCTCCACGTTTTTCACATGTTTTTCAATCTATGAGATTTGTCTTTTCAAATAACCCAAGTAAACAAAACTAAATTTGTACGTACCATAACTTACACCGGAATATTGAGACATCAGCATAAATTTATAGCTGAATTATCGAATAGGAGTTACTTGGATTTCCATAAAAGTTTAAATTAAAGATACTTGGCTAAACTCTTTTATAACTGTTATAAGTGAAGGATATTTTTTCCATGAGAAGTAAAATCTCTCCCAACCAATTACTGTATATATATATTTTTTATTATCATATTATCTGTGAAGTAACCTGGTTGCCCATTGATAATGACGTCTTTCTTTTTATTATATTACATTTTATTTTTCATCCACAAAATTGAATATGACAATTTGCTTAAAGAATTGGATAAACATAATTAATATATTATTCATGTGTAACAAACTAAAACATTATTATCCGTATGTGCTTAAATTATGAAGAGTAAATTACACTTTTTCTGTAATATATATGTTTAAATTACATTGTATTTATTGGAATATAATTAAAATCTATAATATAAATTTTTATATAATGTTATTTAATTATATACTATTATATATATTAAGTTTTTTTATTTTATAATAATTATTTTAAAAATCATACGTGTGATAATTTTTATGGGTTAATAATACATATATAAGTTAATCTGTTTTCTATTATAAAAAAATTATGCTCTCCTCTGTTGAAAAATTAATGTGTTATTTTAGTACTTGTTTTCATTCTTTTATACCTTCAGAAGAGGCGGCGGGTAAGATTGATTTTTTTTTAGTGAATTAATTAGTATATGGTTTTATTATTTGTGAATATTTTTTTAATGAGCGGGTGGTAGTCCTTACTCCCTACCCTACACAAAGACGAAGCCACTAAGAGTTTGATAATTTTGTCTTCTAAGAGGAAGAATATGTATGTATTTAGTTACAAACAGCAAATGTTAGCATGCCAAGTCTCCTGAACTGGTTGACGAGGTCATGTTTCTACATATGTTTCGTTTTGCCATTGAATTACAGTACAATAACTGAGATTTTTTGTTTCTTATTTTATCTGAAAACAGCGACGAAGTAGGTGAAATGGGTGCCCCACATCGTTAGTAAGAAATTCTCATGCAATCGATGTCTGATCGGACCTAGCTGGAATACAGAATCGCGTTTAATTTCATTAAAAAAAAAAAAAAAAGAAGCTTGGATATATATCTTACAAGAGAATTTATCCCCCTATGAGAGTACTTAAAGAAAATATCGTCCTCCTTTAAATTAGAATTTAGAAATTAAACCAGCAAATTATTAAATAATTAGTACTCCGGTTCGCATATATACTTCCATAGATACTGGAAAGTTATGATCGTGTCAAATGATACATGAATAACCGCTTAGTGCATGAAACATCTTTGTATGATTATGATCTCTTTTTTCTCAGGAGTACTTGTGGTTTGGGATAAGTTAATATATAATGGTTTACAACTGAATCGCGAGAGAAAAACTTTTATTTTGATCTGGTTTCACACACAAGACGAGAGCACTTATTCCCTAGCAGAAATAATGAACTAATTTACGAATCCCACAACCTGTATCCTATTATATTATTTTACATGCTGGATTATTTCTTAGCTTTTCTATATATACAATTACTGGCGCTAAAAACCTTCTCAATCTCTTTACAATATATATGCAAGCCATGAGCACCATTATTGGATGTGATAATCAATTAATGAACCAACCTCAGGAATAGTCTCTAGCACGGGTCTCCACAATCCATGATGACGAACATCATGATCTCTTGCGTTTATTAAGCGAAGCAGAACTTGTTCTGCAGAAGCTCGCCCTACTTGCTTCTTATTAACCTGTTGTTGATTCTCCAACAATTCTGCCAACTCTTTCTTTGAAATCCTTATCTTCACTTTCCCATTGGCATTAGAATAAGCTCTTAGCGCTCCCATGGCCATAAGCTTCTCCTTCTTCACTTTTCCTAAACTCAACCCACGATCATGACCATGAGCTTCGTCAAACACCTTGCTTGAGCACGTACTCTTCTTAGACGTCAAAGAACTCCAGTTCTCGCCGCCCCACTCCATTGATGATGCCGGCTTACAACAGTTTCCCATATTTTCACAGACTAATGATATCTATGATAAAATGATTGCTTAAAATTCTTTGAGTATGATGTATGTAATTAATAATATGAAGATCGATATCTCCGGTTACGTATATATGTGTTATTTAAGTCTTGGAATAAATAATGAAATTTGTTTGTGAGATGGGAGGTTTTAATTTGATACTTTTATATATAGAGATGGTGATGTAAGGGAAATGGATGATGGGAATACTGTGTTTCTGTTATTCACAATTGGATGATTAGTTTATTTATTATTTAATTCTCACGACGGGTCTCATTTTTGTGCATGGAATAGCCAAAAAGGTGGCTTGACCAAATAAACAACATGTGTATGTCGTGTACGATTACGCTTTATCTTGTAGATGTTACGAGTGTGTAAAATGAAGGGGAGAAAGTAGCATCTTTAGGAGTGGCTAACCAAGTGAATGGGAACGTTAACGTACATATGCTAATGAAATCTCCACGTACGTGTTACTTTGACAAAGAGAAATTAATGTTCGGGATTATCTAATGATATTCGTAGTCGGTTTTTATACTTTAATTGAATAATAATTTTTTGTTTTAAATCTACCCAGGTATGGTGCCATCACCTATATATATATTCACCTTCATGTATGATAAAAAAAACTGACTCAGCGACAGCGTTAGTGTATTCATGCAAAATTCATTTCTTTTGCGAGTTATAATAACAAATTCTTGTGATATTTTTTTTATAATTTTTTATATTTTTTTATTACATTATTCATCTTATTTTTCTCTTTTCTTCTTATCCAGCTCTATCTTTAATTTGCAGATGTATAACTATAATTTCTCTAGTCCTGATGTGTAGCATGTGACAGTTTTGCAAAATACTGTGGAACTCGAATGCATTTACCTGGAGTGCATCTGGGCAACCGGGTCCTTTAGCAATATTCTATTTTATTCATTAGTGGATTTTAAGTCACTGAAGAGTGTTAAATTTGGTATCAAATGCTTTTTTTTTTTTTTTCATTCTTAATCATAGTAATCACTAAAAAAGATTTATATACTAATAGTTTGTTATTAATTATATTATATTATATATAAAAGTATTTTTTAACAAAAACTAAATTATTAGTATAAATATTACAAATTTATAATGACAGTACGATATATTATATTAACAGAGAATTTTGTTAATATAAAAAATATTTTTAATACATTAAATGTTAATATAATGTGTTATATATATTGTTAATAGTAATTCATATAATATCTATATTACCAATTTAGATTTTATTAGATAATAATGACTATACTGATAAAAACATTTTAATGCATGACAATTCTTAATTTCTCCTTTAATAAATGATATTTTTTTTTAGTAAATGTTGATATCAGCTCAAGAAAAACATAGCATTATCAATCTCCTCACAGTTCTTTTATTTTTTGACCGATAGAAAAAGCGATTGGCAAATTCTAATATGTACATCTTTTCTTTACATCATCCATGATCTATGAAAATATATGAATCGCTGATTCGAAGAAAAAAACACGCAATTGGCAAAATTCTAAAATGTACATGCAAATACTGCATAAAGCAAAGTTATGAGAAAGATAACTTTTAAGAAAGAAGTGTGTAACCAGGTTAGTACGCTAAAATTTTCACACTTCCTTTTTATACGCCTTTTTTGTCCGTAAGATTGATCCCTGTGCAGTGCAGGAATTGGAATAGCAAAGGTGCAACACGTGGATCGATAAGTTGGATCTATTTTCCATTAACTTATCACAACAAGAAGTTCCAGGATATAGTTTTCGTTTATTTCTTGTATGAGCAGTGGCAATACTTAATAAGCGCATACCACGGAATGAATTATCAGCAACCCGATTCCTATTCATGATTAGTAGCCATCATTTTTCTTAATTTAACTAAAATACATTGATATATATTTTTGATTATTTGAAAGTTTAGTTTTGTATTATATAGAAAATATTTTGGGAACGAAAATTAAAATATATGTCTTATTAATATTAAAGATAATTTAAAAAATATATAAATTTAGAACAAATTTAATGTTATTAATTACATTAATTTATTTTCTTAATTCTAGTGAATTAATTAATTGGGTCCTATTTAAAGAAATTTTAAAAGTAAATCCTAATTTCTTACAACAAAAATTTATAGTCTTGAATTGATATTCATATAATCATATATTTTGGAATTTATGTCTTTAACATATGTTATAAAGCTACCCTCATAAAAAAATGAAGTTATCGAATACCTACATAAATTAAGTACAAATTTTATAAACTTAATTTTAATAATTCATAATTAATTAATAAAAATGTATGAGAAAAGTTATAATTTTAGTTATTATATTTACTTGAAATATATATATATATATATATATATATATATATATATATATATATATATATATATATATATATATATATATATATATATATATGATGTAATTACCACTTAATTGATCCTAATTTCCAATAATCTTATTTAAAATGAATAACCATCGGCATTTTAAAAAAAAAATCTACCTGTTCCAACATCAATTATTTCATTTTAAATTACTTTAATGGACGTAAAATTATATTCTAATTTTAATTTTGCTTTATTTTCCAGTGTAAGTATGTTTGTTTAATATTAAATTAATAAACATTCAAAAGTATTCAATAAAAAATTTGTTATAAAAAAAATCAAGTAGACCAAGCGTGAAATAATTGGTGTAAAATTATTTTAGTTTAATCTAATTACGAGTTGAAGTTTTAAATATATGACAATGTTAATACTCAAAGAAAATTTTATCGTTTATAATATTTTATTTAGCTTGAACATAATTATTTCTGATTAAAAATATGTAAAAATAAATAAATAAAGTTGAAGATTAAATTTATTAGTCTAATCAATTAGTCAAAGAGTTTTTATGATTTGTGAACAATTAATAACGAGGGAGTGATAGTCGCTGCCGTACACAAAAGACGAATCCACTAAAAGAGTCTCCAACAATGAACAAGTTTAGAGTTCTTACCTTGATTTTTGTGATCCCCACATGATATCTAAGTTTTAAGAATTTCTATAAGTTTTTACTTCAATCATGTAATTTTTAAGAACTCTAAATATTAGTTTTTATTTATATATTTTTATTAGAAAGCGTGGAAGCAAACAAGCTTGCAGGTATAGAGGTGGGTGTCAATAAAAAATTATTAATTTAATAGTAAGAACCCAGTCTTACAAGAGAACGGTTTTTTCACCCTAACGAACCGATTGATGTCCTCCAATTATGCAACTTGAAAAAAGTGGATTTTTATACGTAAGAACCAAGATTAAGAATCCCATTAGAGTTACTTTGAGACCTAGTTTGGTAGTTTTGTCTTCTAACATGAAAGAGTATGTATGTATACAATTACAAACAGAAAATTAAATATTAGTATGCCAAGTCTCCCGAACTGTGTACGAGGTCATGTTTCTATGTTTTTGCTATTGAAATACAGTATAATGACTGAGAATTTTTTGTTTCTTTTTTTCTGAAAACAGCATGAAGTAGGTGAAATGGGTGCCCCACATCATTTTACACACATATTCACTGCATAGCAGAAATAATGAACTGATTTACAAATCCTTCAGGCCCCAACCTCTGTTCTATTATATTATTTTACATGAAAAGGTTGAAAAAAAAAATGGTGTACGTGTACCATTATTGGATGTGATGATCAATTAATGAACTAACCTCAGGAATAGTCTCTAGCACGGGTCTCCACAATCTATGACGAGCATCGTGGTCTCTTGCGTTTATTAAGCGAAGCAGAACTTGTTCTGCAGAAGCTCGCCCTACTTGCTTCTTATTAACCTGTTGTTGATTCTCCAACAATTCTGCCAACTCTTTCTTTGAAATCTTTATCTTCACCTTCCCATTGGCATCAGGAGAAGCTCTTAGCGCTCCCATAAGCATCTCCTTGTGGACTTTCCCTAAACTCAACCCATGAACATGACCATGACCGTGAGCTTCATCAAACACCTTGCTTGAGCTCGTCTTCTTAGATGTCAAAAAACTCCAGTCCTCACCGTCCCACTCCATTGATGATGCCTTCTTGCAACAGTTTCCCATATTTTCACAGATTAATGGTATCTATGATGAGATGATTAATTGCTTAAAATTCTTTTGAGTTTGATGTTTATAATACTTAATCAAATGAAGAGATTGATATCTCCGCTGATGTATGTGTTAATTATTTAAGTCTTAGAATAAAAAAATGATGTTTGTGATGAGAGATTTATGAGGTGGTATGTTTTAATTTGATACTTATATAGGATTAAGGAGGGGGTGATGTAAGGGAAATGGATTATGGAGAATACTGACTATTGGTTATTCGCAATTGGATGATTAGTTTATTTATTACTTAATTCTGACGACGGAGTCTCATTCTTGTGCATATATGTGGCAGCCAAAAAGGTGGCTTGACCAAATATGATTTTGAACATCATGTGTATGTCGTGTATGACTACGCCGTATCTTCTGTTGCGAGTGTGTGAAATGAAGGGGTGAATGTAGCATCTTTAGGAGTGGCTAACCTAGTGAATGTGAACGTACATTTTGCATTTTCCTAATTGAATATATGTTTTTGTTTTATATCTACCCCATGTATCGTGTTTGGTCCCATCACCTGCACCTTCATGTATGACAAAGAAACTCACTGAGAGTTAGTGTATTTGTCATGCAAAATCAAATTCTTTCACTTTTTGTAATATTTTTTATAATCTCTTTATTTTTATTTGACATTATTACATTATCCATCTTACTTTTCTCCTTTCTTCCTATCTCTTTAATTTGTAAGAAAAAAAATATACAACATATATATATACACTCATGACACAAGAATTCTCTCATCGATCAATTGAATCAATATGGACATGTCATATACGCGTTCTTAATCAACACTCATGACACATGATGACTAATATGTTGTAATTTATGTCTTTGTATGATTTGGATGTTCTTAATACTACTTAAAATCTATTTATCGGTATTCGAGTTACTTAAATACATGTATTTCATTGTTTTTTTTTTTTTATCAAATCGAGCCCGGGAATAGAACAATCATAACCGCCAATATTTTATGGATGGAAACTAAAATTATTTGAGGGATTTTGTTTTTTATTGTCCCTGTAACAATATATTAAAATTTTGCCTGATTTTGTGAACAAATTTTAAAAAAATTCAATGTTGTTATCACGGACTCTTCAATTAAAAACCTAAATAATTGATTGAGGGCTTCCGTAGATCACAAAATTCAGAACAAAAGTCTTCTTTCATATCCATTTTTGGTTGACAAACGCACGCTACAATATATATAACTTTTTATAACATTTAAAATATTACAAAAATATTATCTATTAATTTTAATATTTTAACAAATATTATATTTAAACCGTATTACAAAATATTACTAACAATATTTAAATGTTATTAAATATATAAAAATTGTTACTAATAAAAGAACAAATAACATTTTTTTAATAAAATATTACTAAACGTCGGTTCTTTCTTCTAATTTTTTTCTCTGTTCATGTTTCCAAACATTTTTCCTCAAATTGATCGATGGATTATATTTCTCATTGAATATATTTCGTCCATAACTTCAAAGTTAAAGAATCATGCAAAAAATTGCTATGATCTGGGAGAATTTCGAGCTACATTAAATATATTTCGGCGTAACAGTTTTATGTACAGGATTTTAACATGTTTTTTAATATGCGGCTGGACATGGATAACAGAGAGGTTTTTATTGCTGATGTGTTATATAGTATTGAGGATATTTAATAACCCCTGTCTTTGTCACATGAAGCTTTGTTTATTTGTTGCTGGTGTGCCATTATAAGGAGGAAGTTTTGCACCATATATAGTCACATAATTTGTAATACTTTCGAATGCGTGGTATGGGTATGCTTTATGTAACCTTACAAAATATAGGTACACGGGGTATCCATAGTTGCTAAGCTTCAAAACGCTCGTCAAGAAAGGTACTTTTATAAATGATAAGTTAATTTTATTTTATAAATGATTATATTATTTTTATATTTAAATTTTCAATTGTCCACATATATCTTATCGAGAATAGTGTTGGGTACGTACAACCATAGAAAATAAATGAGGGACTCTTTAATTTATAAAAGTAAATAAATACTTTATCGAAAGATCACCTGCTTCTTTAAAAAGCAATATTTCATATTACTCTTAAATTTATAAAAACAAATAAATAATTTATTGAAAGCAGCATCGAACAACGGAAGCATCTTTTCATGTTTTTTTTAACCTTCTCTTCTTGTATATACAACTTCTCTCTCTTCAAAAAAACACCCTCCCTTTCCTCCATCGCATCCTTTAAATCCTATCCTCTCTTTCCAACTCTAATTCAATTCCTTCATCCACAATGTTCTTCATTTCGTCTCTCAAAACTTCACCCCTCGTTGCTTTCACAAATTCGAAGGGAATTGAAGAAAACTAATTCGCAAGTAATCACTACAACATATATATGATTTTTTATAATATTTAAAATATATAAAAATATATTACTTATTAGTTTTGATAATATATATTTAATAAATATTATATTTAAATTATGTTATAAAATGTTGTTAACGATATTTTATATTTATTAAATTTTATTAAAAAATATTAAAAATGTTACTAAAACAAATATTGAAAATATTTTTACATCAAACATTAATAAAAATGAAATATGTTGCAGTAATTGCAGCTACCAATTGTGTGACTATTCTTTGCAACTTTTATCCAAGGGGTGGAAGAAAGAGAGACAGAGAATTCACGCTTGAGTTGGTGTTCCAAGATCCTCTACCACACGATGGAATTGACCACTCCCCAATGGAGCTGTAATATTGAGACAAGGCTGCAGTATTGTGATTATCTCGCCTTCTATGATACCAGATTTAACATAGGCCAAATTTTCTTACCAAGTTAGTAGCCTTCTTGTAATTCCTAGCTAATTGGGTTAATTATGATGTCACTGATAACATGGTAATACGTGGTTGATCATGGGCTACTCAATCATCTTGACACTTTTCAGTATGGTTTCTTTTTGTGTTAAGTGCAATCTCATTTAAGGGGGCCACTTAAGCAGCAAGGGTATAGTGCTACTCATGTATAAGCATTTTATGTCGGTAACAAACTCTTCTGTAGGACTTGACATGGACACGTCTTAATTTGTACTTTATCCCAAGTATTTTTCCTTTATTAATGTTAACTTAGCTTATAAAAAAAATGATACACAATTATAATAATTAAGCTGAAGTCTTTAAAGAAAGTGGTTGAAGATACCCCTGATCTGAGCGTATCATTCTTGAATACAATATCACTTAAAGATATAATTAACGAAGTGAATTACAAATCCCCCCAACCGTCATCGATCATATTATTTTACATGAAAAAGTTAAAAGTAAAAATGGTGGATTTCTGATCAGCTGTTCTAGACAATTACTGTTGCAAAAACCTTTTCAATCTCTACACCTAAATGCAATCCTTGATCAGCAGTACTAGTGGATCATATCTCATCGTCAATTAATCAATTAACCTCAGGAATAGTCTCTAGCACGGGTCTCCATAATCTGTGACGAGCATCATTATCTCTTGCGTTTATCAAGCGAAGCAAAACTTGTTCTGCAGAAGCTCGCCCTACTTGCTTCTTATTAACCTGTTGTTGATTCTCCAACAATTCTGCCAACTCTTTCTTTGAAATTCTTATCTTCACCTTCCCATTGGCACCAGAAGAAGCTCTTTGCGCTCCCATAGCCATAAGCTTCTCCTTCTGCACTTTCCCATGAGCTTCGTCAAACACCTTGCTTGAGCTCGTCTTCTTAGACGTCAAAAAACTCCAGTCCTCGCCGTCCCACTCCATTGATGATGCCGGCTTGCAACAGTTTCCCATATTTTCGCAGATGAATGATATCTCTCTCTCCGGTTACGTATGTGTTATTTAAGTCTTAGATAATGAAGTTTGTAATGAGAGATTTGTGAGGTGGAGAGGTTTTAATTTCATACCTAACTATATATAGGGGGTGATCTATGGGAATACTCAGTTTCGGTTATTCGCAATTGGATGATTAGTTTATTACTTTATTTAAAGATTATTTAATTCTCACTACACGGAGAGGTTGATGTGGTCTCATTTCTGTGCATGCATGTATGGCATCCGAAAAGGTGGCTTCGTTGACCCAGTTTGATTTTAACCATGTATATCGTGAGGGTGTGAAATGAACGGGGAAAGTAGCATCTTTAGGAGTGGCTAATCAAGTGAAAAATGTGAACGTACATTTTCTAGTGATATTCAAATCTTGTACTTAGGATACGGTGTCTGACCATCGTTTGCTTTGTTTTTATATTTTTATTCATAAGAATTAAATACTGTATTAGAGTGTAAAATACTTAATGAACTGAGCGTTTGTCTTCAAAGCAGAAAATTTTTATCTTTCAATCGATGATAACTTTTTAGGAAATGTTGATATCAATCCTAAAAAATTACAGCGCTGCATCAATCTCGCCATCTGTTGTTAAGAATATCACTATAAGAATTTTTTGATTTTATTATTAATTTTAACTATCATTTAAATTAGGAGTTAAATCTGAACTAATTAACTATTAATTAACTAGAATATTATTTTTTCTAGTTAAATTGAAATTATATTCATTTATACTTTTTATTACTACAAATTAATTAGGAAATAATTATAAATTTTAAAAAATTTACTACAAATTAACTAAGATTATTTTCTTAACTAATTTGCTAATTATTTCATGCTACCATTCAATATTATAGTAATTTTGTAGCTAATTATTTTTACTAGAAATTAATTACAAAATAACTATTTATTTTAAAATTAATCACAAAATTATTTTGTAGTAAATTTTAAATTTTTTAGTAATGTATATAATATTTATCATATTATAAGCTGAAATATTCATTAATTTTACTAATTATTAAAATGAATAGTTACATTTAAAGTTGATCAGAAAGATGTAATTATTTTCTACGTCTTCTTTTTCTTTTCTTTTTTTTTCTTTTAAGGAAGACATGTCATATACCATATTCAACTAATTGATTATTTGTCTTTAAATTAAGCATGAATTTTTTTATCTTTTAATAAATGATAATCTTTTAATAAATATTTATATCAATCTAGAAAATCACAATGGTACATCAATCTCGCTATCTATCATGACGATGAATACATATTTATTATATAACAAAATGAACAAGTACATTTAAAATTGGTTAGAAATATGTAACTATTTTTATGTCTTCTTTTTCTATGTCTCTTTTTCTTTTTCTTTTTAAGATGACATCTTTAGTAAGCTATCAATAATTTTCTTTACGTCATCCATGATCAATGAAAATTACATGAATCACGGATTCCAAGTAAAAGAAACTACGAAGCACCTTTTTCATTGGCAAATTTTAATTCCTCTGTATATGTACATGCAAATAATGCACCAAGGAAAGTTAAGACAATGATAACAACTTAAGAAAGAAGTGTGTAACTGATTAGCACGCTAATATTTTCACACTTCTTTTATTTACGCTTTTCTGGTGCTTAAGAATTAAAATTGATCCCTAGACTTTACACACGAGTTCTCTGTGCAGAAATGTGCAACACATGGATTGATAAGTTCTATTTTCCTTCAACTTATCACACGAATTGAAGGTTCCTGGATATAGTTTTCGTTTTGAATTGGAGTGTTGCCTTTCTTGTAGTATGAGCAATGTTAATAAATGAATTTGTTCCAAGGTTTCTAATTATAATTACATTGCGATTATCATTAGATAGAAAAGTTCTACAGTACCTTATAAATTTTAGAAATATAGAATAGTTATATTTTAGGCCAATAATATTTAAGTTACAGTCATATTATTATTCTGTTATCTAGTAATAAAGTAATTATATATTTTAATTTAATCACTATTTGATTAAAATATTTTTAAATTTATAATTTATAATTATTTTAATTAAAAAAATGATTATTATCAATTTCTAGAGTTTCAAGAGGTAAACACATCCGTGAGAGTTGACAATAAAAATTTTCCTCTCTAATACTAACATTTTTTTTCTTAGCTTGTTTCAACTTAATTAAAAAAAAAATTAACAAGCCAAAGTATTTGTTATTATTAAATTCAGCATAAGAAATGCCAAGTGGGAGAAAGTACAACAGTCACTGTATCTGGTGACACAATACCTACAGTACAACAATTCCACAATGTAACAATTAATTACATAAATGAAAACAGCCATAAAAACAACAATGCTACAAACCTTTCAAACTTCATTGTCCAACCATAAAACGAAAAGGAGAATCCTTTAATTTTATTTAGGCCCAATTTCAGGGCTCAGGGGGGACAAATCACCAAAGCTTAGGCACACTAAACTCACCTCTTTTGCTTCTCACTTTTCAAAATAAGAAGAGCCTCTTAACGTATAAATGCTAAAGAATGTTATTGGTTACAAGATGTGAGACAATTAGCATTGTAAACTTTAACCCACAAAATGGATGGCATGTGACAAACACTCGAACAAACAGTAGTGAACAGAGAAGAATGACCAGGAAAAAAGAAAAAGTGAACACACGGTGAGAAGGAGTAACTATGATAACGATACCATGCATGAATATGAGCATAATCGGTCATTGAATCCTCCTTATCTTAATTTCTATCCAAACTGTAAATATTTTCCAAATATTCATTTCCTTTTCTGTAGTGGTCATCAATGATGAGCGCTCGATCGTTAAAAGGAATTTGTCGGATCAATACAAAAAAAAAATATATATATATATATATATATATATTTCATAAAGAAAATGAAAATGTCTAAGCTGGACCAGTACCAGATATATAAAACGATTAGTCAAAACGTCTACACGTTTTTCAAATATTTTTTAATCTGAGATTTGTCTTCTGATCAAATCACCCAAGTAAACAAAATTAAATTTGTGAGCAGCATTACACTGGAATATTAAGGCATGACCATGAATTTATGACTTAATTAACGAATAGGAACGTGTATATAAAATAATATAGAACATTACATACAATGTTAATTTTACTTATAGACGTAAAATTTGAAATTGTTGGAAACCTCTTTGAATGAAAAGGCACATCACATGAAATGGGACAGAGGGAGATATCTCCCAGGCCAATTCTAAATGGTAACCACTTGTTTAATTATTATTGTAGCAGGTTTCCAAATGTGAATATCTATCTCAGCTGGGAAGGACCAAGCATATAATTCCTTTCCTGTGGCTATTGATGTATTGGAAATGAGCTGAGTAAAGTGTGTACTTTTCTCTGATTCTTCCTTCCCATAAAAATGTAAGCTAAAAATAACTGTTAGATCTGTACATGGAGATAGAAGGCAATAGTATAGGACTTGAATGTAATGTAGTTGAAGTATTCAGTGTTTTCTGGTTTGGAGTTGACCAATGTCCATTATCCAGTTGAAGGGTCTTTACCCAGCTGTCCCTCCTCTCCAGATAGTTCCATACCTGGCGTTAATGAAAAACAAAGTTGCTGTTGCTGACCTGTTAATATCGTTTTTCAATTAAAATTGTTTTTTTTATACTAACAATTAAAATTTTATTTTAATAATATGTATAATAAAAAAAATTTATTAAATATCAACGTGTATTATATAAAAAAATTAATTTTAATTAACTGTACATTTTGTTACTCCATTTAAATTTTCTCAGTGGTTTAATGGTATTTGGATTGAATTTTAAAATAATAATTTATTTGTATTTGTATTTTAATTTTGAAATAATAATACATAAAAAAATAAAATATATTAAAATTTTAATAAATTTTGTTTTACATGAATTGCATGGTAAGTCGCTACAATCCAAAGAAATGGACTACCCTAACTCACTAAATGTTAACCAAAATTAAACACCAAATTCAAAATCAAGATTCCTACAAAATACAAGTGATGAGTGATAGACACTTCAATTCAAAGTGAAGTTATCATATGTTGTTACACAAAATAGAATAATTTTATTTTTGAAAGACCTAATGCCTCATGCCAAAAAATAACTCATCTCATATCTTTATAAACACAATCATCATTAAAGTGTTAAGTTAATATTTATTACATATTATTATGTTAAAATTACTACTAATTTAAACATTGAAACATTTACATTTTTTTTTACCTCTTATTCATGACATTTTAATTTTGGTAAGATTAAAATGTGATGTCCATACACTTTGAAACTCAACCAACAAGAATCACACTTTAGTCAAAGCAATACAAAGTTCGATTAAGGTTTACTTCAAACATAACAAATATATTTTAATTATTTTTTAGGCTAAAACATATTTTAGTCCCTTATCTTATTGTGAAAAATCATTTTACTCTATTTTTTAGTTTTCAAATTTAAGTTAATATTTTTTCAATTTTTTGACACAATTTTTGAACATTTTTTTTACTAATTCAAGATGTGAGACTTTCCTAATTAATTTCATCTATATGAAAACTATGAAATTTAACTGATATTTGATTAAAAAAAATTAGTAAATATTTATAAGACAAAAAAAATTAATTTTTCTTGTTATATTTTGATAATTTGTTATACTAAAGAATTTATAAATACATATACTTTATATTATTAATTAAAATTTATAAGAGACTTGTCTTTAAGAGAATAAAATTTATTAAATAAAAATCAAGACACATTATTTAATAATCTTAAATAAATTTAAATATGTTAAAATGTTATGAAAATAATATAAATAAAAAATAAAAATATAAGATAATAAGAGAAATTGATTTATTCTATAAATATTTATCATATTTTTTTAAGATCAAATTCATATTAAAATAAATTAATTATATTATATTTTAATTAGAAAGAATAAATATTAAATGATTAATATATTTTTTTATTAATTATAAATTTCCTATTAACTATATGTAAAGATGAGATATTTGTATCTATCCTAAAATATCTCAATTTATCAGATAAAAAGTGAAGTTGTATGTGATGCCATGACTTAACTAAATATAATTAAAAAAATTGTTTAGGCCTTAAAAAATAAAATATATAGCAAATAACAAGTCTAGTTTAAACTTTTTAATTCAATTAGATTTATTTAAGTAAAAATTTATTTGGACTAATCTATTTTCACATATATTATATACTTTACATATGCAACTCTATTTAAACATAAATTTGTTGTCTCTATTCATGGACCTGGATTCCGGATTCATAAGTTATTGAGAAATTAATTTTTTTAATAAATAAATTTTATATTTTAAATATAAATTATTTTTTAATGTTATATTTTCATTAATCTTTTTTTTTTTTAATTTTCATCATTTTTTTAATAATTTTCAAGTTTTATAATATTTAAAAATCTGTTTTATATATATATATATATAAATTTAGACCCAAACAACACAAAACGATAGATATTTAATTTAGCTTCTATTCCATTTAAATGCAGATAATTGCATATCTGGCTAAAATAACTAGCCTGCGCCTCTATACCCAGCTGACACTGAATGCTAACCACTTCTTTCATGATTGCCATGCCTGAGTTTGTGTTGGTTGGAATAAGAAAAAAGATGTATAAATTAAAATAATTTATCTAGCTTATGTGTTCAATGGATTAGACCCGAACAACACAAAACGATAGCTATTTAATTTAGCTTCTAATCCATTTAAATGCAGATAATTGCATATCTGGCTAAAGTAACTAGCCTGCGCCTCTATATCCCGCTGACATGAATGCTAACCACTTCTTTCATGATTGCCATGCTTGAGTTTGTGTTGGTTGGAATAAGAAAAAAGATGTATAAATTAAAATAATTTATGTATAAATTAAAAAAATTAAATTTTATAAAAATTAATATAATTTTTTAAAAAAATTAATTTATATATAAACTAATTTTAATATATACATAAAAAAATTATTTTATTTATTTATTCCTCACGCCCTTTATTGGCTTTTGCTTGGAATATGTGGATGGAACATGTCCATTCTTTTCCTATAGCTATTATTGCATTATCTGAGATTTTCCCTTCCCATCATGTGTGGGACTATAGATGTAATTGAAGGCAGAGTGGGGCAAACCTAATTGTGAAATTGGGTATTGTTTGAGGTCATTCTTTTTTTGTGACTTAGGATCTCACCTACTTTCTGGTAAATTTAGCTAGCCTTTAGCAGACAGTAGTAGATTGGGTAGAAAATTAAATAAGAGGCTATCTGAAGAATAAACAAATGCTAGCCAGCTAGATTGCAGCTAAAATTAACTCTGGAAGATTGAGATTGAGACATGACACCTAACATTTCCTTTTTGAGATGTAATATATATATTAGATTGCACATGTCATGATATGGCTTGAACCAATGTAAATGATTTTGGTGTTGCCCAGTTGACCTGAGCTGCTCTGCTACTCACCAAATAAACGCCTTGGATTCTGCCTGCATTTGCTTCTAAATGCCACAAACAATCAAATATACTACTACTTTACCGGTTCCAAATTGATTACACAGATTTAGAAAAGTATGGTTGAATCTAGTGTTTTTTTCCCCTCTGAATATTGTTGAATCTAGCTATAAACTATATATATTTGATAAAATAAATGTTTGTAAAATTAACTTTATTCGAAACTAACTTTATACAATTAAGTTCGTTTATATATTTTAATAATAAGAAAAAAGTGTAAGAAAACTTTACTCAATGTATTTTAATTTAATTCTAAAAAAAATACAATGTAATTTAAACATATGATAAGAGAAGGATGTTTTATTTTTGTTAACATAGTTATCCTTCATTAATAATAATAGAGTGTTTACAAGTTTGGATGATTCATGAATCCAACTCGACTAAAGTATATTAATTTTGATTTCAATACTTGACTCGACCTGTTTAAAATATCTGATGACTTTTAGTTTAAATTGAATACAAATTACTGGTAAATTTGATGTACTTTTTATAGTTATTATTTATATTTTTATTTGCATTTTTTTAAAATGTAAGACAATATTTAAGTTCTTCTTGGCCTAATTGACCCGATCTGTACGTCATTAATTAATCAAGTTAATTAGTTTGGTTTAAAAAAAAATACATAAATTGAATTAAATCCAAATTAAAATATTTTGACCAGATCGGGTCATAAGTCTACCTAAACCCCTACCCTACCCATGTAGGGCAAGTATCTATAATTTAAACTTTTATGGAAGGAAGTCCAAGTAATTTCATTTTAAAGTCAGCTAACATGAATAAAAGCTTCGTAAGCTGAATTATCTGTCCACAACATATTTTGTTTTTTAGTTTAATTTATATATATTATTAGTATAAAATATTTTAATAAAATTTAAGTATTTTATCAGGTTATTCTAGTTTTTAAAATGATATGTTTGGGCTATATATATTAAACTCTTCTATTTTTGTATGTTAAGTTCAAGGTAAGATGATGATTCTTAAAACAAAATTGTGGTTAAGGACAAAGGCACGGAGGCAGAGGGCTACTGTCCTCAGTCTTTTTCTTATTCTCCTTTGAATGAAAGAAAATAAAATAAAGAAGAAGAAAAATAGATAATCATATATTTTTATTTAATTAAAAAAACTATTTCTAAAACTGTATCATCCGCGTTCCAAACTGGCCGAGCTACATCATTGCAATGATGGAAGCTCCAGCAAGGATTATTAGGCCTAATTTCCTCACCCAGAATTCTGATACTAAATATATCCTGCTGCAATTTATCTTCACACCTAAATCTCAAGCTTTAGGAACAAAAACAAATGTTTAAAAAAATTAGAATCAGAAAATTATATTTTATTATTTCTTTTTCTGAACTCAAAATAGTGTAATGCTACATGTGGTGATACTAAGTATTTTTTTTTTAAACTAATACAGTTTTTAAAAAGAGAAATGAAACCATCCTAAAAATATGCAATTAATAATTTATTGTCTTTGGAACCAATGTTTTACGTATAAATAAATACTAAAAAATGGCGCATGCAAAAAGGAATGAGCGTAGTGAGCGGTGACCGAATTCCGAAATTGCGAGGTGCTTTGTTTGTTGTGCGTTGTTGATGTGACACAATGAAGTCGAGCACCAAAATTGGCAACTTCCCTTCCGCAAATTCCGCCACCACCTCTCCGGTAAATTTCCGCCACCAAACTGACCTTTCCGCCAGGAAGCTCGCCGCGCGCTTATGGCACTTCCGCTTTTCCGAGCCTTCATCTTTCCCCAACTCCAAGGTATATTCCATTCTTCACTTTCACAATATTCTCTCCACACAAACCCAATATATATTCTGTGATTCTACTTCCTAATCTTCAACTTCATTTGTCCTCAGCTTCAATCTTCTTTTCCGCCACGTGGCAAAACTCGTAGCAGGAAATTGATAGGCGACTCTCCTGTCTCTATTCTTCTGGCAGAACTCCTTCGTGCTCAAACCTGCATTAACAACCTCAAAGCAGAACACAAGGCCTTTAAGAAAAAGCTTTATGAGCAAAACCTTCTCTGGAAGCGTCGAGAAATTCAGAAGAGTGAAGCAACTTTAGAGGACTTGAAGGATAAATTAGTCAGGGAAAGGAGAAGCAGAGAGAGGATGGAATCACTCAATGCCAAATTGCTACATGATCTGGCCCAAGCCAAACTATACGCCAAGCAATTTATGGTTAACTACGAGGAGGAAAAGAGAAAAAGACAAGTGACAGAGGAAGTGTGCAACGAATTAGCTATGCAAATAGGAGAAGACAAGGTTAAGCTGGAGGAATTACAGAGACATTCCATGAGAATTCGAGAGGAAATGGAGGAAGAAAGAAAGGTGTTTCACATGATAGAGATGTGGCGTGAAGAGAGCATCCAAATGAAGCTACTCGATGCAAAACTTGCCCTAGAAGATAAGTATAATCAGATGATCCACTTGATTGCGCATCTTCAGAGTTTCTTAAGGTCAAGGACTGATCAAGTACTCAATGTTGACCAACTTTCACGTGATTTCACCAACTTAACTCATGTTTTTGAGGATCTCCAAATCAAAGAGAGAGTGATTCAAGTTGAACCATACTACCCTTCCAATCTTAATCTTCATATTGGCCCTTCATCCACCGTTCAAATTTTAAGTCTCGACGAAAACATTAACAACGGATTTGGGAGTGAAGATGTAGAAGATGGTTGTTTCGAACGCTGTGATTCTGTGGCGCAACAAAACTCGGAAGATCCTACGTGTGAAGGGAGACTTGCAATTAAGAGAAGTGGGATTGGTTCTACTTTTATGTGTAAAGGGTCATGTGAAAGTGGGTTCAGACAATGGGAACGAAACTTTGCAGACTCTGTGAATCCGCATATAACTCGTGGGATGAAAGGATGCATAGAATGGCCACGGGGCATTCCCAAAATCAATTCCAAGGTCATCCCTTTGGAAGATAGAGTGCGAAAACAGAAATCTCAGTTACAACATATACTTAAGCCGCAGGCTCAAGATCATGTTTCAAAGAGGATCAAATATAGAAACAGATTTGAATAAAATTTCATTGATTTAATTTTGTCTTTTGGTGATTTGGGGACCAAATTTTCAAAAGAAACACCAGCTTCCCACAGATTTTAGCTTATTTGTCGAAAATAACGTTGTGCTATTCGTGTTTGCTCGTCTATTCAGCCACTGATTAATTGTAATCATGCTAGAGTCATATCAGATACTAGAAGCATCGTGAGTTTTGAGTGTGATTCTTTTGTAGAAAACCAAACCATATTTGTTAGCAAGAGGTATTATTATTCCTTGACAGGTTATATTGTGCATATTACCTTGAAATCAAGTTGTGCCCACTTTTTTAGTGATCTCTTGATAGATAATTTGTTCGATATTGTGTTAACCGGCAATTATAACCCATTTCGGTAAAAACACAGAAAAACTAAGCAATTATCATTTGCCATGATTTACTTTCCTAGTGCTACCTTCACTGTTAACCTAAATGCCTGAAATCCTAGTGCAGCAGATTCAATGATTAACTCTGACTTATTAAATGTTTGCTAAGGACAAAGAATGTTGGTGGAGAAGAATCTGGCACTCCTGATGATGCGCCTATAATTTTTGCCACCTTTCTTTGCTGGCAGATATGGTTTAGCTTTAAGATGGACCCGGTAAATCCATGCGAGCTTGAATTATATACTATATGTAGACCCTACACGTATTTTTCCTCATGCTTCTTGTTTTGTTTTTTTGTTGTGTGAACAAGTGTGTTGAGAAGGGAAAATCAAGTATATTCCTTGGTCCTGGTCGGGACTCGGAATGGATCCATGTGAAGTATTTCTATTCGTTTGTAGCCAGCCACGTCGTTCAAGTTAAACTCCATAGGGTCATCCATTATTAGAAATAGAAGAAGATCAAGACCTCAGACACAACATGAACTAATATGCCATGTGACCCCCACAACAAACAACTGTCCTTCATTCATACTGGTGATTTGACACTTACTTTTCTAACTCCATTTCCTTCCATCTGAATGTGATCGATTACATAAATTTATCAAAAATTGTTTTTTGTACATTCAAAAACTTATTTGACAAAATATAAAGAGATAAAAGATAAAAATATATATATAAATATGATAAATGACATAATATAATATAATATAATAAATAAATAAATAAATATTAATAATATGTTTTAAAAAATAAAAATAGCTCAAAATTATTGCTCTAACTCCATATATGCATACTTTGTTACGTATTATTGAGTATTGAGTAAGTTATTATTGTATAACACCGATGTTCCCGCTAGCAAAGGAATGAAGGTGACGGAGGCCGAGGAAATGATTGTTATTGGATATGCTCGTATTGATTTAATGATTTTTACCCAAATATTTTATTCTCTGCATCTGTTTTCAATAAAAATAAAAGGCCACTATTATCATATAATATGGATTATGCATTGATGTGAAAAGTGGTAATAAACATAAATGCCTAATATATGTAATATGATTGATAGCTGCAGTGAAATTGACACGTTTGTGATGTCTGGCTAAGTAAAAGAGTGATAAGGAGCCGAAAGAAAGGATAAGGGTCAAGCGAATAAATAAATCTCAGGGCCCCAAGAAAAGGGCAAAAGGCGCGCAAATAAATAAAGAGATCCATGTACAGCGCCACCTGGAAAATAATTATATAATATATTTTATTTATCCTATAATTTTCTATTTCTTTTTTATCTCTTTCTTGTATGAAAAAGATAAATAGAATTTCTCATTCCGTTGTGTGGATCATAAATTGCTGGGGTTAACTATCATTTAATATCTCAAATAGAAGCAAAAAAAAAATGATATTATCAAAGTTTTTAAAATTGAATTTATCAAAGAGTTCATGAATATTGTTGTATATACATTTTATATTAATACTTTTACATAAATATAAATATATTTATAAAAATATACTTCTACATAAATATCAATATAAATTATTAATATTAGTATATATTTATACAGAAATATAGTAATACAAAATATAAAATAATAATAAATTTATTAATAGTGATTTTTAATAATAATAATAATAATAATAAATTATTATTCATAATTTTATAAGTCCTAATATACTAATAAATTTGATTAATATATTAGTATTTGTATAAATATATTTATATTGATATTTATAAAGAAGTATATTAGTGTATACCAATTTATATTTATTAATATTATTTTACTAATATAGTAATAATATTATTATTATTTTTATTATTAATATACATAAATTTATTTATTTAATAATAATAAATATATACATTATTTGATCTCTATTTAAGTTTTATAAACTAATAGAAGTACAAACATATAAATGAAATTTAATATATATATTATATATATATATTAAATTTCATTTATATGTTTGTACTTCTATTAGTTTAGTGGGTGTTTGTACATGGATCTCTTTTATATATTTGTACTTCTATTAGTTTAGAGTGTTCGTACATGGATCTCTTTCTTTCTTTATATATATATATATATTAATTTTAAAATAAAGAATGAGTATAAGGTAGGATGTTTGATTCCACTTCTTATATTTTAAAAATATTTTCTCCTATTTTTTACATGTTACATTATTCATCATGTCAATTATATGTTATTTTAAGAATATTTTATTGTAATTTATATGATAAAATAGTAAAAAAAATATCAAGTTTGAAACATATCAATGGTAAAAAAACATAAGATGAAGGTTGAAATTTCGTTAATTAATGATGGATGTTCCCATAGTATGCATTAGATAATTTTATATTTTTGATTTATATTTGAATCACTTATTATTCTTAAAGCAACTCATTATTTCATTTTCTCCTTCACTAACAATAATTTGAACAATAATATACGATAATGTCTCTAAGATAAATGAAAAAATAAATAAATAAAATATAGAGTTTTTCAAAATAAAAAATTATTTTAAGACCTAAATTTAAATTTAAATTTTTTAAGGCTGAAATATTTTTTAAAATTATAAGAAAAAAATATTCTTAAAATAATATAAATACATATCATACTTATCATGTGATAATCATGTGTATTTGTATGACTAAAGGCATAACAATTATCTCACCCATTGAATTTATATGTAATTTATTAGTCATACAAACATTTAAATAATCTAAAACTAGAAAATAAAAAATGCAAATAAAAATGAAAGTTTAATCAATTCGACAAATTTTAAAAACAACAAAAACATATTTATCATTATTGAAATATATGTTTTATTATTGATTCGGTAACCTGCGCAACCTCGTTTAGCTTTTAGCCTACCGCTCCTCCTCATTGCTATGGGCCAAGGCCAGAAGTGGGTTTTAAAATGTCAATTTCACGAATCAGGGTTGCTATCTTTTGATAGTTATTTTCTATTTACACCTACGAAATTACTTTAGTATACCTCCTCTTTTTTAATATAATTTTATCTAAATATTTTTATTTTTTTAAAATAATTGTGAGTATATTTATTCTCATTCTTGTTGTTTTTCATTAATCCTCTTTCATTAAATTTCCTTTATTCCTCTGCACATTCTCTCTGACGTTTTCTACATTAACTTTTCACAATCATCATTGTTTTTCGCACTAACTTTTTCTTCTCAAGTGTTGATTCCTTGACGATGATAAGTTCGTGATTTGATAATAGTGAAGGCAAGTAACACTCTGCTATTTGTAGATATTATATTAGATATTAGTTTATGAGCAAGAAAAGGAAAAAAAAAATTGTAATGAGATAAAAAAATACAAAAACTGTCTTTCTATAAATTTATATATGCTATATAAAGTAAGTTATGGAATTAAAAAATAGTTTTGGGATTACCTTTCCAAAACGTGTAAATTTATGAAGAGATTATGGTAAAATACAAATAAATTTTGTACAACGAAAATGAAAATACAAAATAATGATATCTTTAGATAAAATAATTGTCGTAATTATTGACGAAAATGTAATTTACGATATATTTTAATGTATAATATTACATGTAAGTTTGATGAAATAAGCACACCATATTATAGGAAAATGATCAATATTAAAGAGTAATAAAAATGAAGTGTAAAAATTATGATTAAATAATAATGAAGATAAAGTATAAAATTATGGTCCAAATAATAATGAAGATGAAGGTGTAAATAAAAAGGTTTAAAAACAATGAAAATAGATGCAAAAAATAGAATTTTTATTATTTTATACAAAAGGATATATTTAGTAATAACAAATATTAAAAAAGGTTTATCTAGTAATTGGGAGGTGTAAATAGAAAAAAAAACTTGTGTTATTGATAATATCGGCTGTAGGGGAAGAGCACGTTGGGCTTAAAATTTCATTTCTACTAATTTGGTGTCATATGGGCCCTAACTTTTGTCCAAATATCCCAAATTAATTACAGTTTTTAAAGTCAAATATAATCAGTTTCCACCTCCTCGGATCCCAGAGTTTTATTTTTTCAATTCAGGTTTCTCTCTCTCTCTCGTGTCCTTTGTTTGTCTTTGTTGGAGGGATGTTTGGAATTTAATTAAAATTGGTATGAGAATTTTGTTGCCGTATAGAGGCATATGCATTGAAGGTGTAATAATAATTGTAATTTATACTAGTGTTGATATATAAAATATGATTTTTATCAATTTAATTGTTAAAGTATAATATTTTAGACTATTATGTTAAATATTGTAAAAATTGAATAAACCAAATGATTCATATTTTATATATTTTAAAAGTATATATTATGTTAATTTTTATGTGGATGAATATGGTCTTAAACAAAAATAATAAAATATTAATTTTGTTAAGAGAATACGATTATTTATAGCCGAGGGATATTTCTTTCAAACGATAAAATCATTATGCAAAAAATATCAATCCAGCTTTTAGATAAATAATAACAAAACTAATTACCATAATAAACTCGCGCGCAAGTTAAACTAATAATTTCATACAGTAAATAATAGGGCAAGAGATTGAAGGAATGCTTGGGGGAAGGAGAAAGATTATATATGATATATTATGCGTTAAGAATTCAAAAATAGTGGCACTGTTGTGAACATGAAAATTTTGGTTAAAGTACAAATTGAAGAAGTACAACTATAAGTAGAAAAAGTACGTAAATTTAATCAACGTGGGCATCAAACTTTGAGTTTACATGGGGATTCCTCATACTAAAGCACTGACTTCCCTTTTTTTGATTCTCTTATGGAAACACTTTGTAAAGGCAAATTAATATAACATTAATTTGGATGTATAACAGAGGGCTTTTTGAAAGTATGGTTCCACCTTATAAAAGAAAGAGGTGTTAGTGCTAAGCTAATCTTTTGTTCCATTGGTCAAAGCCTTGGGTGCTTATCTGAATATGATTATGACCGATGATTGTGGTATAGATTTTTAAGTGTGGCACAAAGCCACAAACTATATCTACCAAAATCTTTCTCAAACTTTGGTACCAAGAGTGCAAAACTAAACCAGTGGTCATAAAGCAACATGAGTTGTGAACCCAACATGTATGAGTTGCGTCATTTTCATGCAAAAGAAGGTGCAACCATTAACTTGTCTTTCAGTCTCTTTAGTCCTAATGTTGCTCACTCCCACTCTTGGACCATAGTTAACCTGTACCAATCCCGTGGCACCATCCACCACTTTTCCATTAAAAGCATTTGGTGTCCCTCTCTCACTTGGCTCGCCCTGTGTTTTTGTTCACAATTTTTTATAATGGAATATAATTAATTGGATTTAATGCTTATGGGTAGGTTCCTCGATTTGACAAGCTATTAAAGTTTTTTTTAAGATTATTATAAAAAGAGGTTTCAGATTTTATGCGGAGAATATAAGTGTTTAATAAAGTGCAGTTAATGTGCAATGTACAGTCCATACTCCATGTCTCATCTTCATCTCTATAATCCTTTAAGTGTTAAGTTTGTGAGTTTTTTCTTTATATATGGTTATTACTTTGTTGATTAATTTTTAATGTAAGGCATATACACTTACATTTCACATTTGAATTTCCAAATGTTTTACTCATTGGAAAGCTAACAATAAAGTTTAGCGAAAACAAAAATGCTTCATCCTAATATATCAAAGCATATTGCAAGCCTTCATTCTTAACCTTACTTAGTTGAGTTAGTCTTTATGGCCTCAAATATGTTCTTTTTAATGTACCACGTAAGTGTCTAAATATTTTCAAATCTATATTTAAGAGTTAATAGTTACTAAAAACTAACAAATGTTCTCTTATACATATCAATTAGAATTTACCTTCTTGAGAGTAATTATTCTCTTAATTTATAATGGATATTATTACATTTTTTAATAAAATACTAATAATTATTTTTTTGTTAGATCGTGATTTAATTTTAACAGAATAATACTCCATTCTGTAACAACAACAAAAATGAAAAAAAAATTATATGTCGCTATAGAAGATTAATCACGTGGTCGAACTAAAATTTTAACGAAACAAACTAAATTTAACCTTATATTGTTTTTACATATTTAAAAGATAATTTTCTCCTTGACTAAAAGTTTTGTGGAACCGTCCGTACCTAGTTGAATGTGAAATTCAAAGCTAACTCTTTGCACTTATAAGACAAAAGAGCTACTAACATTTTGCATGGTTAACAAGTCTTCCCTTTTCTACCTCTCCTTATATTCAAAATAAAAACAAAAATTGGCATCTTCTTTTTCTAAAAGGACAATTGTTTTTCTCCCACTCAAGGGTTTATTTGTTTTTAAATTAATTTTATACTGTTAAATGTAATTGAAATGTGTTTAAATTAATGTCAGTAATAAATTTCTATTAGAACATGTGTTTTTTATTAGAAAGTATGAGAATTGTTTTTTTTTACCCAAACAAAATGGAATGCAACGAGGAATATATATATATATATAAGAAATAGAAAAAAAAATGAAATAAAAAGTAGTACATATAAATAAATAGTGCGATGGTAGATAAAAAAACAAAAATTAAATATTAGATTCAGTTCATTAAGTATAAAATAAGACGTGCAAAATTACGTCATTTCTAAATATTTCAATTAATAATAAAAAGTGTAATTAAAAAGTGTTATCAACATTTCTCTAAATATTATTCTTGTAAGTATTAATATTATTGTTCTTCAAACAAAATTACCCGTAAAGTTTATCGTAGTAACCTATGCTAACTTTTTTTCCCAATCTTAATTATCAATCTCTAATATGCAAGTTACATAGATAAAACTCTAATTATAATTACATAACAATATCCTTATTTTATTTAAGCTTTGTCCATAAAAAATATGTAACTGAGTGTAAAATAAAGGCATATAAAAAGAAATTAGAGTCGTTTCCCAAACAAGATGGTCTTAAAAATTAAAATAAATGTCTTGGACTTTTGCGCCCTTTATGTGTGTATAATTTAAAAGAAAAAATAATTAGGTTCTTGTTTCAAAAAGGTGGTAATTTTGAGAATATATGTGATTCTCAGTATTTGCATTAGAACCAACCAACCCAAGTTCCGGTGGACACTTTCTTTAGTTAGACGATATTTCATGCTTCATGTTTGTCTGGTTCTCATCCAACTTTCAAAATAGTACTATTTAACAGTGTTACATTATACGTCACACAGTAATTTTTAAAACTTTTTTATAAACAATTTTTGAATACTTGTATAACTTATTGATTTATTTTTTATTTATTTTCAAAATTTAAGTACAATATCTTACATTTATTTATTTTTTCTATCGGAGACCACATCTTCCTCAAAATTCTCTGAATATTTAACAGATTTTTATGTATGTAAGATTCAAATTGAAAATTATTGATTAAATTAGATAATTAAACTCTAGTTAATATATATGTTGGGTAATCACAATTATTAACTTTGATTATTGCATTTCAATTTCAAGTAAAAACCAACTGAAAAGGTACTTAAGTATTACAGCTCGATTTTAATATTCTATTTTGTATTTAAGAACACAAGGTAATGCCGGGATTACATGATATGCTAGTTAAATGAATGAATGATATGTTGATTGTGTTTGGTGTGGGTTTACTGCGAACGAGAAGAAACTGAATAGAAATTTATCCCAAAACAGAATAGTGATATCCATTTTTCAGATTTCAATGACATCATATCCTTCCTCATACAAATGGGATTACAGTGATCTTGATCGAATTCCATTTTCCAAAATATGCTCAGGCTCAGTGGCCTCAGAGTCGGACTCTCTTAACCCGAGTCCACCCAACCCTTACCCAATCATTGCCCCATCCATCCAATTTTAATAACAACCCAAAAAAGGATAATAAAAAATACTAAATCGATTTGTTTAATATATATATATATATATATTTTTTATAATTCCCCAAAATTTTGAAATTAACCACCTTGGACAGCAGCTTAAGAAGGTTCAATTAGAAATACCGAAGCGAGGAAGTCAGCCATCGAAGCCGGTCTGGCTCCAAACGGCGTCGCGAACCCGGCTCAAGTCGCGGCCCTTTAACGTACGACCGACACCCTCGAAAACGGAGTTGGCGGCCATCTTCCGGCTACGCGCCAAGTATTCGTGCGGCGGAACCATCTCCGACTCGTTCTCATCGAAGCCGTCGTCTATCTCGTGTAGCGACTCCACTGAGTCTACCCGGAGAATCTTGCTCCAGTCGGGCACGTTAACGGGTGCTGACGTGGCCAGTTGGCGTCCACGTGGCGACGAAACGGCGTCGTGCGCGCGGTACTGGTGGTGCACGATCCTTGTATTCCCGGGATCCTCGAACGCCAGGGACAACCCCCCCACGTGTCGGTGCCCCTGCTCTCTGTTCCGACGCCGCGCCGGTGCGCGTGCCTCCCACTCGCTGGGAGAGCCATTGGCGTCGGCTTCACGATCGCGCTCTTCCGGCGCGGACCACACGTCCTCTTCCCGGAACTCCGACGGGTCGGCGGCGGTGGAGCCGTGGTAGTAGGTTGGTCCCAAGAAGCGCTCGCTTCGGGTCGTGGTGGCGAATTTGCGACCCTTGGCCATTTGCGCTCCTTCCGCTTCGAACCTGGCTTGGCTTTGGCATAACCTGTGTGTATACTGCTCAACCTGTATATATAGCCTTTTTCTTTTCTATTCACTCTAATTTCATTTCAATTTGAGTTTCGCCTTCATTTTGTCTGCATTTCGTCCTATCTTCTCCTGTTAAAATTCAACCAGTCACATTTATCACCGTCAAAATAACCACTATTCATTTAATCATAAATAAATAATCATTATTTAAAATAATTAGTATATATAAAACAATGTTATCCCCTCACACTTCTTTATCCTATTCTTCTTCCAAAATTGAATGTAACTTTTCGTTATTTAAATTAACAATATTTTCAATTAAATTTTTAAAATGTTTTATCTATTTTTCAATGTTTTTGAGATGAGGTTAAATTGAATATATATATATTTTTATCAATGTTAAGGATCACTTTTAATTAACTTTGTTCAAAATTTATTATATATACTTACACACCGTTTCATTTAGTTTATTTTTCACATTTTATATATAGAATTTGTACTTTTATTTGGTAAATAACATTGGTGTTTGATACAGTAAGTAGGATGTGGTGCACTCGAAGATCTCAAATATATTAGCTAAAATAATTAATTAATTTCTACAATTATTGAATTGTGTGAGACAAAGTGAGAAAACGGTATCCCACCTTGATTTTTGACAAATTAGCTCTGTTTTACATTTTTAATTTAAATTTAATCGATTAAATACTGGGGCATAATTTCCATAAATTTTGGTGTATCAATTTGCGTGAGAATTTGGTGTATCAGAAATTCAATAAGTAGGGTTCTCACTAACAGTACACTAATAATATTGAATCATATATTTTATTATAAAAAATATTTTTTATTTTTACAATAAATTTAATTTTTATATACTATCAATATAAAATATTTTACACTGTGAATTAATAAAAATTATGATAAATATATATTTCATAATATTAATCTATGATTAGTTATGCATACATAATAATTATTAATCTTACCTGTTTACCTTGTATAGGATAATTTTTTAAGATATGACATAGTTTAAAAATCTAACATGGTTTATAAACTTATTTGGGTTACATGTTTTAAATAAGACTTATAAATAGTATAATGGGTCTAAAAGCATATAGATGTCAACTAATCAGTTCAACAAAGAGAATGTTGTTATTCAATAAAAGGATATAAATCAACCATTTGTCACATATGTTTTGAGGTTATGCATGCATTTATCGTAGTGCACACTCTATCTTGAAATGTATAAAATATAAGAGCGCAACTTAATACAAATAATTTTAAATAAAATTTATTTTATTAATAATTATATAAATTGAATATAAATATTTTATATATAATATAATATAAAAATATTATTTATAAATAATATAATATAAATATATAGTTATTAATATAACCAAGTCATCTATTAATAGGATTTTTTAAGTATGAAGTCAAGTCTTTTATTAAAAAAGATTTTTAAAAAGTTTAGGCATGACTATTTAATAAATAGGCCTGAACAAGCTTTATGCAGACATATGTATCTAATAAGTCACCTAGCATATTTCTAGCCTTATATATGATGGGATGAAAATGTAAAGTGGATATATTATTATTTTTAATTAGTGTTATATAGATATTTGATTATTTGGGTAGACATTTTTCAAGTACTAATAATTTGATAAAATAGATGTAATCTTTTGAAATAATTAAGCGTTAAGTTATGGGAATAATTCAGCAAGTGGGACCACTGAGCCAATTTCATTAGAGGGATCTATGTGCGAAAATAGGAAGAGAGGGGAATGCAATAATCCAATTTCGCTAACTGACGTGCGCTTCTTCCAACAATTTTCTATTTTCGTTGTTGGTCACTATAATTGGCATAAAGAGATTTATCGCTTTTCTACTTCTGGTCACTGCTATTGACGTTTTATATTGTACTGAGCTGAAATTTCAAAATAAATAATATCAAGTTGGTTTGGAATACGAATGAGTGAAAGGATATTTATGTGCCATCCAATGTAATATGACTTATTTTGAAACGAAAAGGTAAATGAATTCAAACGGTAGTAAGTGGATTAGAATATCATATCTCTGAAGGCATCATTCTAGTCAACCTAACCATCGTTTCTGATGATATCATAATTCATAATTTATTAATTATGATAGTATTTTTTTTTTCAAAAATGTTAAATATTAATTCTTTTATCATTATTTTAAAAAAGTCACTATATACATGTAACAATAATTCTCAATCCTTATATTTAATTTTTTAATAATCATTCTAATTATTTAGCATAAAAAATTAAATGTTAATTTGTGTTTTAAAATATTAATTTCCATATATTTTATTGAACATTTTGACTTAAAAATTACTAAAAACATATAACAAAATCACTTTTAAATTATTGATGATACCTTTTCTACGTTAAAATAATATAACGGTACAATTAAAAACAATAGCTCCTAAGCATCAGAAATTGATAGCATATTTGTTTCCTCCAGCTAAGCAGTGAAACCAATAGGTAGGAGGAGTTAAAAAATAACTACTAAAGAGTGATTATATATTTAATGGTTTGCACTTAAATTATATTTATCTGAAGTGAAATAAGATACATTTATAGATAATTTATGCAGTTATAACTTATAAAATAAAGTATAAAGGATAGTGACTAATTGTCTACATATATCCTAGTATAATGAAATCATAGGGCAAATAAAAAAGAATGAAGTATAAAGGATAAATGCATGGGCATTGTCCACGTCTGTATTTCACACACTGGAATTACAAGTGTAGGGGTATCTAGTTTGACCACGTCAAATGCATCCAATAAAGATACCACCCTCCATGTGGTACGGGCTAGTTAACTCTCTTCTTCTGCAACCTCTTACTACCCACCACGTGTAAGATTCTCGAACAACAGGGCCCGTGGATGCTGTCTCTATCCGCTCCACGTGGGAACACATTGACAGGTTGTAATTTTTTGCGAAAATAAGGTTGCAGATGTGGGAAAGAATGCTATGTGAAGATAACCATGATAATGACACCCAATTGAACCAACACAACACTCGTCTCTGCGTGAGTATTTGATGGTTTGGGAAGGTTGCGCTGATCATTATTCATTAGAGCTAAACTAATCCCACTTCATTGTGACGTCAATAATGCCAATAGATTTACAAAAAGCATCTTCAAAAATCAAAATCCAGAGAAAGAACAGAGTGAGAGTGAGAGTGAGAGTGAGAGTGAGAGAGGCACATTCAGCGGTCCATAATTTGGTTTCGGGTCCGTGTGGGACCCACGGGGCTCGACTGTCGTATTCTAGATTGAAATTAAAAAAATATAAAACCAAGCAACATTATCGACCTCTAATTTTAGTATATTATAATAAAATCAATATTTAATTGTATTTTTAATTTCTTTAATTAGATTTTGGTTTCAATGATTCAATTAGATGAATTAATTTTTTTAAATATCAATTTTTATTAAATATTTAATAGATTTTATTGACATAATATTATTAATCAAGTTATCAAAACTATATTAAATTATGTCACATGTTAGTTACACTTTGTAAAATTTATTAAATATTTAATGAAAGAATAGTTGAAGAATAAAAATTACACAATTAGACTACAGGTAGAAGGAAGCAAAATTAAATAATTAAAATAGTTAAAAGTGAAATTAAACAAGGCATCGGGCCCAGGCCCGGTACAAGTGTGAAAGCTTTACCCAAATGGGGAACTACACTTAAGGTCCGGATGCGAGGGTTTGGGTGATGCTTTCCTCACTTGAGCATGGCTGTAGCTGTGCTGTGGCTGTAAACTGGCACCTTTTAATGTAGTACTATTGATTGATTATTGATGGTGAGGAAGGTATGACAAGTTTTTATATGGGCCTTAGATTGTGGAGTGGGCAGAAAGTGGGTCACGCCAGTTTCACGGTCAGTGAAGAAGGCTCAGGAGTGGGCCCTGGGCCCTAGGTCCAACTCTGCTAGACTTAGACCCGTCAGTGCAAGCATCCTATGCTGTGCTTTTATTCTCAGCCTCCCATCTTGGTTGGTACTTGGTTAAATTTCAAAACAAGTTGGGAATTTGTTAGCAATGCTGCCTAAAAGTTAAAACAATGAGAGTGGGTAGTAAAATTGAATGAGCAAAAAAGTTAGGGCATGGCGGCTTCAGGGGATGGTCCACTGCGACAAAATAGTCCCACATCTTAGGAAATCCCCCACCCCATGTTGCATACCCAAACGACATTGCAAGTAGAATGAATGATTCATAACCAGGGAAGTCCCCGAAAACTTGACCCACACTATATGTTATCTCAACTTTATGAACAACGACGGCCCAGAAACTGCCGCTTTCTGTGTTTTCTTGGGTCAGTTCTTTTGATACTTGCATCTGATGCAAAATCATAATACTGTTGCTATTAATTCACTTATTATTATTACTATGTAGCTAAGTGGATCAATTTAATTTTCATTATCTGAATCAGAATCTAATCTATTCACTGTAGTATTAATAGCGCAGGCCCCCCTGGTCGTGGTGTTTCCCATGTGATCGATAGATAGATATCATGGTTTCCAGATAGGCTTATATGTACTTGGCAGATTGTATTATTTTGGGACTAAACTAATTGTTTGTTTTATGATGGCTATATTTTTTGGATCACCAGCGTGACCATTGACCAATGATTGTACAACGGTGAATTTTTTGAATTATTATTTGGTCCTTTTGAGTGATGAAAGGAAACAGGCCCACACTGAATGATAAGGTTAACAGTCTTGTTTCTAGCATTGGGGTGTGTATTCTACGCAGTTTAGTACACCATAGCAGGGTGAAGAGATAGGATCTTCAGGAAGCCTTTTGTCGGGTAGTTGGGAATTTTTTATCACCATATTCCTTTATTTTTATCTCATTTTCTCAAACATAAATAAAGATACATGCTACGCTCATACCCGAATTATTTTTGAATTTTAATTTTATGGAATTAAAAATATATTTTTAAATATATAATTTATCTATTAAGTTTGTCTTTTCATTAAATAGTTTTTTTTTAGTGTAATAAATTTGATTACGTAACATATTAGCAAAGACCAGTTTAATATATGTAGAGATAAAAATAATATTATTATTTAAAAAATAAAAAATTATTTTTTATTTTATTTTTTCATATTTTCTTTCACGAAAAATTATTAGATAATGTAAGATTATTGTCGAGTCGATAATTTTAATTAATCTATATATAATATATAATTAAATGTCATTAATTTTTTTATTATAAATACAAAAATTTGAATATATATTATGTCAATATTAGTTAAGATGATAGACAAATAGTTGTCCTTAATTACTGAATAATTTCTCCTTTTCTACACCTTCATTTCCTTTTCCTATGTTTCAACATTTCCTCTTTCCTTTGTTGCTCTCCACTTTCAAAGGTTTTGTTCTAGATATTAACTCACAATTTAATCCTTTACCATTATGGAGAATGTTTGGACTTATTGGTTAACGAGTGTCCCAAATTCTACTGTACTACCAATCTTAATTGTCCAATAAATTTGATACTACCTACCAATCTTATTTTAAATAAATAAATATGTCACATTTTTAACATATACCTTAAGCATGTAACACACAAACATTTAAAAAAGAAATGTTATTATAAATGACAATTTATATTAATCTTTACAAATATCAAATTAGTTTATAATACGTAACACTCTACTTCGACACATAATTAACTATATTATCAAATTCCTAACATTAGACATGACTATCTTCATAGATATATTATATATTCAAAGACTTTTTTATTTATTAATTTCATAACATTGAGAAATTAAATTATAAACGTTTGACAATTTCATAACGGAGTTTGCTCCTACTTTTCTTTTAATACGGTGAATTTTGGCATCTAATAATCTAATTAGTGCAAGTTAAAACAGGTTAGTAGTTCATGCAGTTTAGTTTCATTTTGAAGTAAGATAGGATATTTTATCAAATTAATCATTTATTTTGACACGTATCATTTTTATTTCGTGATACTTGTATTATGAGATTTTATATTAAATTAAATTATTATTATTTTACTTAATTATTTAACTAAATTAATTTTGACATCTTTAATCATTTTAAACAATATCTAATTGTTTTCACGCTAGATGATCACTCAACAAGAATCAGGTATTGTGAAATAATTACTTATGTGACAAAATAACATAACTAAAGTACAGACTTGAGTAATTTGTTGAGATGGCACTTTCACGTTTCGCTATTCACCTTGTTGTATATTATAAATAAATCATGAGAAAATTACAATTTTCTTTCGTGAGATTCAGCTACATTTTTTTTATTTTAAAATATATAATTAATTAATTCATTTAACTTAATAATATTGAAGTTAATTACACTCTTTTCTGAAAAATGTAAATATTATATTATTTTTTTTATTAAAATATAAAATAAATTAGACTTTTCTCTTTTTAGAGATGCAAAATCTTATATACAATTTAGTCAATTTATTTAACATTGTTAATATTTTTATAAAAAAATTTAAATATATTTTGATTAAATTATATACTGAAATATTTTTAATTTAATAATTTATCCTCCACTCAATGAATATTTTTTAAAACATACAAATTAAATTATAGATAATTAAAGGTAATTTATTAAAATAAAGTTTAAATATGTTTTTAATCTACGTAAATGAGAGTTAAGATTTTGATCATTGTAAATTTTTTCTTTAATTTTCATCTTTCTAAAATTTAAAAATAATAATTTTGAATCTTATAAAATGAACAAAATTTAATTTTGGTCATTGTAAAATATTTTTTTTTAATTTTCATCACTCCAAAATTTAAAACCACTATTTCTAGTATCTAATATTCATTTTATGATAGATAAATAATATTTATTTTAGGGGTTTATAATTTTTTAAAAGGTATCACTAACTAACATGAGACTACATATACCAATAAATATGACTTGCATTGGGATAATCACTTAACATTTCATTAAACATATAAAAGTTATTTGAGTATCACATAATAGTAATGATAAAAAAATCATGTATTTTATCAAGACTAAATCCATATTTAAGTATTTAAATAATAATTAAATAAAATTATAAGATAAGTTAAATTATATTATATATATTTGAATATTTCTATTTTAAAATATATTTTTACAACAATAATATATATATATATATATATATATATTTAAAAGAAGAGAAGGTTCATATGTGATACTATAAAAGATATTTTAATAATAATTTTTTTAATAAAAGCTAACAGAATTTTTAAAAAATATAAAAATTTCATATTTTTAAATCTGTTAAAAAAAGAATATATTTTTAATAAAAAAAGAAAAATAATGTAATATTTACTTGTATGAAAGGAGAAGTTAATTAATTGGGCGGGTTTGGCATTTAGTTTCTGTACGGCTCAATCGCGGCCTTGGTCTGTGCACGCATGCATTCTTGTCTGCCTATGGCCAATGATAGATACTGTACACTTTATACAAATTATGATTTTTTTGCGGGTATATTTTCGGTATCTTGATCACTACAAAAACATCTCTAACGTAATACTTTCTTCAATTACATCATTCTAATTTCCATCCTTCAAAACTACATCTTATTTGGAAATATTAATGTTGTCTTAAATCCATCTGAATATTGCAGTTATCATTTTTGCTGATAATTATGTTCTGTTATGTAGCTAAGTAGTTTGGTAGAATGTCATTTTCAAATTTCAACATATCATATAACAACTCATGTAGCTGCGTCAGCTAATAGTTGCTCGTTCCTGTTGCAGTCACAGTCCCAGAAGCTCATTTCGTGTTTCTGTTAAGGGTTAGTACAATATGATAGAGTTTTTTTTTTTAGAGATAAGAAATATGGGTATACTTAATATGAATGTGAGAAAAAAATAAGAAAAGAATATATAAATTAAAGTAAAAGAAGTAAGAAAAAAAAAAAGATAGTTTTTAAAATTATTTGGATGAAGATAAATAAAAAATAAAAAACAAATTCCCCTGTTCACTTGTTTTTTAAATAAAACATATAATTATATTATATAACATTTAAATACTTATAATATAATAAAATAAAACATTTTTGTTATTTCAATAAAACTCTGTCCTCTTCCAAAATTCCCCCCAAATCTGATAGAAGATTAATTTCTAGTGCAGGCTTCAGAGAGCGGAAACTTTTTCTCTGTTATCTTTTACCCATTGCAAACAAGAGAGATAACATATATGTTCGGGAACACGGTATTAAAGTTGTTATTTGATGTACGTGGTGAAAAAACATAGTGGAACACCGTGGTTTTTTCTAAAATTATCACTAAACCAGACACACTGTATATACACCTTCTTGGGAAACCAACCCTCATGTTTTCTTTCTTTGCTAATTGCATGGATTGATTCTACCAAACTAAATGAAGTGTAAATGTGTTATGCTCTAGCCAGAGCACCAACTTGCATGTGTGAACTCTGGAGAGAGATAAACTAAACATGTGGCTCTGGTGTGTGCTCAAACTAGCATGTGAGTTTCTTGATCAAGTGGGGTTCTGGTATAATAATCATGAAGATCGGAAAGTACATTTTTGCTGTGTGTCAATTGAGAGTTAATGTGAACGATTTGTTTGGCATCTCATTGTAAATCAAAGTGTCACTAAAACGTCCCCAGGGCATATCAAATCACGGTCTTATCGGTTATTGATGGGAGGCAGAAGAATTTTGTTAGTTAGATGTGTTGTTTATCAGGGCTGTTTTCGTACAAGACAATAATTATATTAATATATTTTTATTTCTTTTATTTCAATTTTATTTTTATTTCTCTCTTTATCATATAATTTTATTTGTTACATATTTTTTTTTATTATCCATTTGAGTTATGGAGGGAAGAGTAGATGTTATCATTTTTCTCATGTTATCAACATGAATAGATCAATCACATATTATCCATTTGGATTACTAACATGTTCCATGGCTGACGTATTATAGTCACCCGACAACATATGTGACTTAGATAGAAATTTAGATGTAGTGTCTCATAATGGATATTTTGCATAGTGTCCAAACCATATTCAGGTAAAAATAAAACTCGTTCTTTGAAAGCAATGAAAATTGGACGTCACATGAATGGGAGAATGAATAATTAATCAGACTGTACAAAATTATTGAACTCCAAAAGAAAACTTGGCACTCATTCAATTAAGCTCCCAGTCCAATTACTGATGTTTCACTCAGCCAGTTATGCCAACTTGAAAATTTTCATGACAAAACAATTACTCATATATTTTACAAAGCCTTAATTTAACAGAAGAAGTTGTTACTCTCTCACACCCGACTCGGTCCAAACTTCAATTGCAAACAGTGAAGGGAGGTGTGTTGTACCATGAACAAATAAGAAAATAGAGTGTGAGCAGCAAGTGATGTGAATATTGGCACGATAGAAGAACCAAGATATATAAGACCTAGGCCAACCTCAAACAATCAATTTCATATATGGTTCTAGAGATTATATGAATTAATTGATTAATAACAAACCATGGAGCACGTTTCAGCAAGACCTATCCATTACCTCAATTTTCTTATTATTCTTACAAAAGCATAATAAATCAAGGGCAAAAATATTCCTGATGCCAAATATAGGAAAGGTAAACACACATAGAAGCACATTGATTAATTTATAATAAAACTCAAGATGAGAGTATATAGCACTCAACACTTGTATCAAGGTTTATTACAACCACTCAACCTTCTAGACTAAATAAGATTTACAAAGAGGAAAATAGCAACAATACTCACACAACAATCGAACATGAAAAGCTAAACACCAAACAAATACAAATTCAAAGAGTTAAAATAGTGAAAAAAAATCCATGGAATATGATATGAATAAACAACTAAAATCAAGCTACATTAATTCTTAGGTACCCAAACTCTTCAGTACAAGGATTTCTAGAAGAAAATTCACTAACCAAATTTGGGGCTAAAGTTGGGTTTGGTCCTTTCTATTCTTAACATGTACTTTCCTAATACTTCAACACATAGATTAAGAATAATTAATCTCCTTGTTTATGTTAAAATTGTGTTGTAATTTCTTAATACTTTTTTCATCTCTCACATTTGTTAATTTGACATTTTATACACTATATTATTTCTCTCTTTTCTTTGATAAAGATAACTTTTTTTAAAAAAAAAAGTAGTCAATGCTGTCTTAAAATTTTAAAATAACAGATAAATAAAAATAAAAATTTCTTCAAAAGCGACATATATATTAAACACTAGAGATGATACTTTTTTCTAATGTAATATTTTTTCCGTAAAAGTTCAAAGGACGTTACATTTTATCTTTCTTAAATTACTTTTCTCTCTTAATTGTAAAGTAAATCAGTTTTTTTACTTTTTCTAATATGTATCAACGGATAGATGTTCATAAAACTAAAAAAATTATTAAAAAATAAAGCATAAATATTGTTCAATATTTACTTTTTAAAGTAATTAAAATATTTACTAAAGTATTTAATGTTTCTTAATATATATATATATATATATATATATGTCAATGGGCGTACATTGAAAAAAAAAGAGTAAAATAAGATAATAAATTATTTTAAAAATGCTAAGTTCAAACAAAATATAATTTTTCTGGTTAAAATACCTTAAGCGATCTCCTCTTTCCAAAATGTGCTCTTTCGTAAGACTAGAGTAATAAATTTTGGATCATTAGAGGTTCTGTTTGGTGTTAGGCCTTGGCAATGACAGAAAAAAAAAAGGGCCTAGGCTCCTCTTTTTATACTCAACCTTGTTGGGCTACCATTGTACTGTAATCAGGCTCGATATTCATATTCCGAAGCGATAGCCCTCTCAAGATTTGAATAAGGAACTCATCATTTTGCTTATAACAAAAAAAAGAAAAAGAAAAGTGGGAGTGTTGTGTTTGTAAATATAATATAACTAGTGTATTGAATTGAGCTAACAATGAGTGTGTAATATTTAATTGAGCTATAACAAGTGATAAAAAATAGTTTTAACAAATTATTTGGTTCTATATGTGTAAAGAATTATTTTTAGTTCTCATACATAAAAAAAATTATTGATTTAATCTCTATACATGTAGGCATTATCAGTTTCTACCACTTGTTTGGATCACATGATCAACCATCTTACATGTACCGTTAAATATTTATTGAAATCTACATCGACTCCATATTAGTAATGAATTGAACTAACATTTCTCTCTCTTCTTCGTTATTCTTTGTTGTCTCCGAGAAACCTAAAAGTTTCATTTCGCTTCATCACTTGATGACACCATTATTGAAACTAGAAGAGTCGATAAAGTTGAACCGGTAGAAGTAAGAGTCAAAGCGTATCGTCATCTATCAATCTAGATAAGAATGTTTCTCGTTTTACGTTTGTTTTTTTATACGAAATGTTTATTTTCATTATCATTTTCGAGTTGATGATAACATTTTTTTTGAGTTAGGGTTTTGGTTGTTTGTAGATTCATATTTTAGTTTTGTCTAATGTCTATTATGAATGTGCATTTTGTATGTTTTGAATGTTCTCCATTAAAGTTTTATCTAAGTTTTCTTTGTTTTTTTTTTTTTGTGTTTTGATCATTTGATTTTCATTATCCAATTCGAGTTCTCCCAATTTTTGGGTTAGGGTTTGATTGCTCGTTTTCCAATATACGTTCCTCAAATAGTCTTGTAAGGAACCACATGATACACCATTTTAGTTGGCCCAATGTGTTTTGCCTTTTCCATACATGTGCATAAACTAGTTAATGATACTATATGTTGTTATGATTACTAGTCTTCTTTAGTTAATATTTGTCTAGGGAACACACCTAAGTTCTTACTCGATATACACTACGAAGGTCATTTGTTAAAGATGCCAACTAAATTTCAAGGCATGTGGTTACAATATTTTGGGGGGATGATATCCATCATCAATGATTCTAATCCTAATGAATGGTCACTTCAAAATATCACTAGCATCCTAAAGACTCTAGGCTACAAAGAGGGGTTGGTGAAGCTTTCTGATGATGCTTGTGCAATGAAAATTGCAGAAACTACATTGAGTATTTGCTTCAAGAAGGTTGAGGTATATGTCATTGTTGGTCGGGTTAAGGAAGAAGAGGGTTCTTCTTACATTGGAGGAAGACAATTAAGAAGTTCAAATTCAATATGAGATTGAAACTGGAAGTGGAAGTGAAACTAAAAGTGAAGTTCATGTGGAAGAAATTGATGATAGTGAAGATGAGCAAGATGATAATGGTTGGATGCACTACTTGCTACAAGAGGGTGTGCCAATGCTAATAACTGTGGAAGATGTTACTAATTTGGAAATGAGTTTGCCAAAACCTATTGTTGGTCCTAAATTAAAAGATGATGATAAAAAAAGATTTTGATTATGAAAACTCAAAATTGAATATTGAGGAAGAGGATAGCAATGGGTGGAATGATTTTAGAGGGAAAAAACAAAGTATCCTAAGTTCAATCAATTAGACTAGTGTCTAGATTTCAAATTTCAACTTGGTATGGAATTCACATCCATAAATATAGTTTGAGGAAGCAATTGGGGAATGGTCTTTGTTGAATGGTTAGGGTCTTAGGTTCAAGAAAAATGACAAGGTAAGATGCATGGTTGTCTGTAGAAATGGTTTTAAGTAAACATGTTTTGTTAGTAAGGTCGGTGGTACTTATAGATTAAAGATATTGATAGATGTCCACACAAGTGGTAGAATCTAGAAGGGAACAATGACTACTTGTAGGTAAGTTGCAAATAAATTGGTTGATAGCATGAAGACTAACAAGAACATTAGCCTTAATGGAGTGATTAGACAAATAAAAAGACTTCCATGACAACAAAGATGTGAAAGAGAGAAATTGGATTAGAGCTTTGAAGAGCAATATGCTAAATTGTGAAATTATTGTGAGGAGGTTAGAAGAACTAATCCAGGTTCAAGCTTTCTTGTGCTTGTTGATAAACAAAATTAGGATGAAGATCCAATATTTTCAAGGATGTATACATGTCTACATGGAGTGAAAACTAGATTTCTTATTGGATGTAGACCAATGATTGGATTGAATGGTTGCTTTTTAAAGGGTCCATTTGGAGGGATCTTGTTGGTTGTAGTAGCATGAAACCTTAATGACCAATATTTTCTATTAGCTGTTGTTATTGTTGAACTTGAGAACAAAAACTCATGGAGTTGGTTCCTAACTACTTTGTTAGATGATATACGACGTGATAAAAGATAGTGTTTTATTTTTGACTGACAAAAGGTATGCATATATTTTCTTGCTTGATAATTTTCTAATACGTAAAAACATGTTTGATAATATTTTGTGTTTCTTTATTGGACGAGGATTGATGTATGCAGTTTATGAGTTGTTGGTGTGTGAGCATAAAACATGTGTGAGACATGTATATGCAAATGAAAAAACAATATAGTGGTGGTAGTGTACTGAAATATAAAATGCTTGCCGAATGTAAGACGATTTATTATTATTTTCTTCTTTTATTTCCTTTGATATTTATCATTATTTTAATTAATATTTTATGTATAAGTAATACTTATATATTTGTATAAATATAACAATATCATTGTTATTTATTTGTTAACTATATTTTTAATGATAATAGTATATGCAAATTTGTTTATTTCATAATAATAAATATATGTATAATTTTGATATCTATTTAAATTATATATATTATAATTTTTATTTATACAAAGTAAATTTATTAACTTATCAATTAAGTTATTAAGTATTATCGTTAGCATATAAGGTATGGGGTTCTATATTTATTTCTCATGCCTTGATAATATGTTTTATGAGAAAATATAATAAATATTTATTTTTTTACTAAATTATAATTTTGGTCTTTTATTTTATAGTAAAAATTTTTTTTGTTCTTTTTTATCTTTTAAAAAATTCATTTTTGTCCTTTAATTTTTAAATTTGAATAAATGTTATTTTATAAAAAAATAGTAGTTTTCAATTTTGGGATACAATTTTAAATTATTTTTTATTGATTCAATACATGAAACTTGTCTCATTATATTTATTTATATGATAATTATAACACTAAATTAATGTTTGAAAAAAAAAATTGTAAATATAATAAAGATGATGTGAAAAATAAGTCATATGAATATGTAGAAAAAAATTTGATATGAGATTTTTTAATTTTTTAATTGTTCATCAAACTCAGTTTTACCTTGTTTATGACAAATTTTTGTTCAAACATCTAATGATTGTTATAGTTTTCATATAGATTAATTTGATCTAACAAGTTTCACATTTTGAATTAGTAAAAAAAATAGTTCAAAATTGTATCACAAAATAAAAAATAACTATTTTTTCAACATTAACTTAAATTTGAAAGTTAAAAGGACTAAAATGAATTTTTTTAAAATAAATTACAAAATTAAATTTTTATAATATAATTCTTATTTTTAAAGTTTAATAATAATGTATAAATAAGATAAAATAATTTTATATTATCATTTAATCAGAAATAAAATATTTTTAAAATAATTATTATAAAAATTTAAAGATTTATAATTATATGAAGTGTATGTGAGGTAGAGTTTATTTTCTCCTATATTTTTACGGGCAGTGGAATTGAAGATCTTAAATTAGAAGAAGGAGGTGTTGATTCACTAAGGTGGATGATAGACAAAATGAGGTTTGCTGTAACCAACTAAACCCTTTCCTTTTCTACGGATTCGAAAATATTCAAGGTATTATTTTACAGTTAGTGTGGACACTGTCATTATCGGTTGGACTTGGACACTAGCTGCCTTTTTCTTTTCTTTTTGTGTTTGTATCTACCCACATCACTCTATTCCTTCTTCTCTTTCTTCCCTTCTCAATCTTCACTCATTGTTCCCATCCCCAATGGGTTGTCAAGGTAGCAAGGAGAAAAAATCAAGGGCGGAATTAAGAGGCTCGGGTAGTGCTAGTGCTAGTGCTAGTGCTAGTGCCAGTGCTAGTGCTGGTGCTGGTGCTGGTTACCACGCTGTTCAGCCTACTACTAATGAGGTTCAAAAATCAACATCAGCAGCAGCAGCAACAGCAGCAACAGCAACCAAAGCACAATCACATTCACATTCACAGTCACAGTCACAGTCACAGACTCCAAATCCAATTTTGAGTACAGCAAACCCGAAAACTTCTCCAATTCAAAATGAAGCAACGATTCTGGGGAAACCCTTGGACGACATAAAGAAATACTACAGTCTGGGGAAGGAATTGGGAAGGGGGCAATTCGGGATAACGTATCTGTGCACGGAGAATTCGAGCGGACATACCTATGCCTGCAAGTCCATTCTGAAGAGGAAGCTGGTCTCGAAAGCTGACAGGGAGGACATGAAAAGGGAGATTCAGATCATGCAGCACTTGTCAGGCCAACCCAATATCGTCGAGTTCAAGGGCGCTTACGAGGACAGGTTCTCCGTTCACCTCGTCATGGAACTCTGCTCCGGCGGTGAGCTCTTCGACCGAATCATCGCCCAGGGCCACTATTCCGAGAGGGCCGCCGCTTCCCTCTGCCGAGCCATTGTCAATGTTGTCCACATTTGCCACTTCATGGGTGTCTTGCACCGCGATCTCAAGCCTGAGAATTTCTTGCTCTCTCATGACTCCACTCTCAAGGCTACTGATTTTGGACTCTCTGTCTTCATTGAACAAGGTTTGCTTCTTACCTTTCCTTACCTCCTATCCTCACTGCTTCATCATTCCTATTCTTTTCTCAACTTTGTTTCAGGTAAAGTTCTCCATGATATGGTTGGCAGTGCTTACTATGTTGCTCCTGAGGTTTTGCGTCGTAGTTATGGAAAGGAAATTGATATTTGGAGTGCAGGAATCATATTGTATATTCTCCTCAGTGGTGTACCGCCTTTCTGGGCTGGTAACATTCATATTCTAATTTCAAAATGTTTCATTTTGCTATTTATTTATTTTAAAACTTTACTCTGTTAAGAATACTTTGTTGATGTCTTTTCCAGAAACTGAAAAGGGAATATTTAACGCCATATTGGAAGGTGAAATTGATTTTGTAAGTGCACCGTGGCCATCCATATCAGACAGTGCTAAAGATCTAGTCAGGAAGATGCTCACTCAGGATCCAAAGAAGCGAATTACTTCTGCTCAAGTCCTTGGTATTATGCTACTGTTTCTATTTCAACTCGAGTAACTTTCATCAATGCACTACTTATTTAATTAATTAAAAACACTGTTATTTTTTTGTTAGTATTAGTTTAGCACTTTAATTGTCCTCCTCTCATTTTTTATTACAAATTTTGCAAGTTCTTCTACTTTCCCAAGTTGTGTAACATATAGGCAGCAAGAATATTTGTGTGTTGAACTGTAAAAATAAGAAACAACAAACAAAATCCTGCCCCCGGAAATGTTAATAGTATACCAACAATAAGTTGCGATCAGAATATCATCAACTAAGTAAATTCTCATCAATCATTTGCATTGGCACCGTTTTGTCTAATTTTTGTCAAACTTAACCTGACTATGATTCATGATTTGTTTGGTAAGAACATCCATGGATGAGAGAAGGTGGAGAAGCTTCTGACAAACCAATCGATAGTGCAGTTCTATCCAGAATGAAACAATTCAGGGCAATGAATAAGCTCAAGAAGCTAGCATTGAAGGTATGGCATCAAACTTGGATTAAGAGCAACTACCGTCAATGTTCTCTTTTTGGTGGGTCCTTGAGATTGTCGAGGAATGATGATTACACTTTTGTTTGCAGTTTTTAAACTGTATGTGCAAACGTATATATATACACTCACCCATTCTGGAATATGACTATGGATATAATATTATGAAAGTACTTTTGTTTGCTCTGTCTGGTATATAAACCTCTGTCACTTTCACTTGAAACAAGTTAATAATGTCTTTTCAACTAGCCCTTTGCCATTTCTTTTCATCATATTTGATATTACAATAATGTTATGAAACGAGGGACTTATGTTGTAAAGCTGGCATATTGTCTATTGTATTGATATAAAACAGAAAAACTGGTGTATTGAAGTTTTAAACTTTCCAGCAAGGAAGTACAAACACTTCAAAATAGTAACCTGTCGTGTCTAACCGGTGTCAGACTTGTACTCTTGTTGGACACTTCAAATACTCCTTATTGGATTTTATTTTTAAATTTTTTTATACCTACACAGATACTAACACCATAATAATTGGATAAATTAAAGCATTTTATTATGCCTATATCTATAATGACTCCAGCTCATTTTTAAAGCTTAAATTCTCTCTTTTGATTAAAGATTTGTATACATTATCTTATAGTCATGTCGTGTCTTATAAAATTTGTCACATATGAGTGCCTGCTTTGCATTGTATCTGTGCTTTCTACCTTTATAGATATTGCTTTCATTCTCGAAGCCATCGTCTATTGCTGTCATTAAGGCTCAGATAGCTGAACAGTGTTTACTATTCATTGCATGCTGCTGAGAAGCAAGAAGAACATTTTGTGTTACATGTTCCAGTTTATTTCTTCTCTAAATATTTCTCCATTACCAACATTGGTGGAAATTTCTCTAGGTTATTGCCAAAAATCTATCAGAAGAGGAGATTAAAGGTCTCAAAGCAATGTTTGCAAATATGGACACTGACAATAGTGGCACCATCACCTATGAAGAACTGAAGACTGGCTTGGCTCGAATCGGATCAAGACTGTCTGAGACTGAAGTGAAGCAACTCATGGAAGCTGTAAGTAGTTAAGATCCCTACTAAGAGCATGACTAGTTGAACATATGTGCATACATTATCTTAAACTCAGCAGGATTGTTGTTCTCATTTATAATTTTTCTCAGGCTGATGTTGATGGAGACGGGTCAATTGACTATCTTGAGTTCATCTCAGCTACAATGCATAGGCACAGACTTGAACGGGATGAACATCTTTACAAAGCATTCCAGTACTTTGATAAGGATAACAGTGGGTGAGTTTTGCAAGACTAGTATTTTAGTTTTTTTCATATTGCAATTTATTTTTAACCATTTGTTCTGTTTAAAGTCACACACTCATGATAGTTTTGAACTGTTTGATCCTCTGCTTTGATTGTAGTTGAGTTCTTCAATGTTGATGACAAATTTGTAATGAGAATTCATCCTTAGAATTTGTTTTTGGTCTCGAAGGCCATATTAGACCGTACCATTGCAAATGAACAAACTTAACGGCCATTGTGGCCTGATAGCCTGATGTTCGATAGCACATTTGGTATGGCATGCCCAGGCATTTTTTAGGCTTCACTATGGAGCTTTTGTAACATACTAACATTTTTATCTTAAACTTCATTAGTTTACTTTAGGGCTATATTGATGATCTGATGATCAGATTTGAGGGACACATGGTTGATTGATTTAAACATTGAATTACTAAATCAACTTGTTGATTTATGGCTTTGAATGACAGCATCTTTAAATTCTTGGACAGGTATATTACTAGAGATGAATTGGAGATTGCTATGACCCAACATGGAATGGGTGACGAAGCAACAATAAAGGAAATAATCTCTGAGGTGGATACAGATAATGTAAGTTGGTTCTAGTTTGTTTAATCAAGTTACAGAATATTGATGTTGTTACTAATAATTCTTAAACTAACAGGATGGGAGAATAAACTATGAGGAATTCTGTGCAATGATGAGAAGTGGAATGCCACACCAGGGACAGCTACTTTGAATTCACTGAATAATTAGTAATAATTCATCACGGCCACACCAGGGGCAGCTACTTTAAATACACTGAATAATTACTAATAATTCATCACAAATTGGTTGAGTGACTCGTTATTGTGGGTAAAAAGCATTATCTCCAGGAATGTACAACAGGCCACTTGACTTCATGCAGTGATGATTTCTTTGCGGTCCCAATTTTTGCACATGGTCGCTATTGTGCCTGTCGTGCTAAAAACGGATTGCTTGTACTGTACTTCTGTATACATTTAGTTTTTGGCTGTCACATTTTCAAATGTCAATTTTTAAATTAAATTACTTTGATTTCGAATAGAGTTATCATTTTTATTGTGGCTGAGGAATGAGTAATCAGGGGAGGGAACTATTTTCCTTAACCTGTATATGGAAGTGCAAACTTGAACACTTAGTTCACATAATATTTTGGTAATCTAATCTTTCGTGCAAATGCTATATTTTCTCCCTTTTCCTCTTCTTCCTATTGGTTATGTTATCTTTGGAGGTAAATCATTTCCTTTGCTTTGACGCACTTGCTGTCATAGCTTATCTTACCCCATGCCCCCGATCTACAGTAGAATTTGTCGCCATCCTGTACAAAGCATGGACACTTGCAAATAAAATGTCATTGGACATGTTTATGTAAAATACTTAATGTATACTTTGAATATTCTTTATTGTATTTTATATATTTTTTATTTTATTTTAAAATTTGGCTCTGTTTGACATAAATTAGCAAACAGTGGATTAGTTGGCTAAAAGCAGATAACCTATACCTAATTTCGGCTGAGTTTTACATTTTGACAACATTAGTTGCTGAATATAAAATGATATTAAAGATCATGATATGCTTTTTTATTTTATATATATAAGTTTCATTTATTTATACATTAAAATGAAATGACATGTTTGCATGATTTTTTTTTGTATGTATGTATTTCTTGTGTTGTCATGTATTCCATGTGTTTCCAAGTATTCCTCACAAGTCACAACTAGTTCTCTATTCATATTAGTGCTACACAGTCATTATCTTATATGATATAAGTGTGACATGTCACAATTTATTGATGCAAACTTTTAATTTTGTATGTACAATGTGTATTATACTTCAAAAGCACGTAAGAAAATACCTTTTATTAAACATAATAAAGATAACGAGACAGAACAAAAACACTTTGAATCAAACATCCTATAGAAAATCATTAGGAGACTGAAAATAGAATCAAGGAATACCTAAAATAGGAGGGAAAAATCAAGAGTAAAAAGCTTTTGTGTTTTATGTGGGAGAAGGTAAATGAAGAATTTAATTAAAATAGCAAGGAGAATATAGGTTAATTACTATATACATTGTAAGTTCGATCATTATTTTAAGTAGGATATAAAAAAAATTACTTTATACATTGTAAGTTCAATTATTATTCTAAGTACTATATAAAAAAATGTTATAAATTAGTGAAAAAATACTATAGATTAATAATATAAAATTCATTATCAAACATCTATATTTTAGCTTATCCACGATTAACTATATGCTAGCAATTTGATCATGTTAAACAAAACCTTGTGTACAATATAAATACGATTCTCACAATAATTAAATGAGTATTTTATTATGTTTATAATAATTCATTTTCATTTTAAAAACTTTGATTTTTTTTTTCTTTTATTTTAAGACGTAGGATTCATACTAAAACTATGTTAATTTTATATATTATATTACAGTCATGTAGTGTCTTGTAATTTTGCACATTTACCTTATATCTGGTATGTTATCTTTGTCTAGAACATTTTATGTGTTCTCTAAAAAATATAGAAAATTAAACTTGTTAAGTTAATGTGAGTTTATTAAGCATCTGCCAAAAGGATGACCTTGATGAGAAGAAAATGCAGTAGAGAAGAGCTGCATTTTATGATACTCAGTTGAGCAAAAGCATTGTCAGTAAATTATAGACAGAATCAGGCAAAAGAAACTAGAAATGCAGTGATGATAAGAGTTTTTGTTTGTTTCTTTTTTATTTTTTAAATAACCCTGACAAGTCAGGAGAATCGTGGGTCCTAAGTTTCATATTTCAATTCTTGGGGTAACCTCAAAGTAAACTGGCCACCGTTCCTAAGAATAATCAAAGGGCGCTCCAATTGTTGTAAAAGGAGAAATTCCTGACGCTAATCAAGTTAGTTTAATATTAATAAGATGGTATCCAAGGTTTTAGCTTCATATTCCCCTGACAATAATTGTATTAAGAGACAACCATTTAAGTTACTCATCCACGTGAGCTTGTTTTTGATACTGAGTATTATGCATCCCACTAAGTATAATATTATATGCACGTGTGCAAGCCCTTTCTTTATATCTATCTCTGGGAACACAAATTATATAATAAGTTTATACAATCTATTTTACAACAAAGAAATACGAGTAAAGAGAAAAATGCCTCTCATGGTTCTGATAATTATATGCCCCCGAAGTCCTGATAATTCGTCTCTATATAGATATTCCATAGCTGTCTTCAGAACTTTACAATTTTTTTACTCTCGACAACATCTCAGTTTCAGTCATAAAAACATTGGTAGAAATAGCAGTGGTAAGGATTTTTCTTCTCTTATTAGTAGTTGGGATTCAAGCAGTTTTCTTTAAGTTTAAACACATTTTAAAGAAAAGTCAAACTTTGGGCATCTGATGTCATTTTTCATAAACCAATATTACTGGTGAGTTTGTTTGCTTTTGCTAAAATTCTGAAAACAAACTTATCACATAGAGATTAGATATGACCATAAATATAGAGTGATTTTGGACTATCTAGTAATTTCTTAATTTTATGCAATTTTTTATGGTCAAAAGAACAAAAGGATGAAGTGGAAATGTGACATTTGACATTATAAGTTTCAAACAGTAACGAAGTGGAGAGAGTTGAGTTAAATATAGAATAATATATGTGAATGGTGCCTCGGATGCTGTTAACATGGTAACAGCCTGAGGCTTTAATAACAAGAGAATGCAACTGTAATTAAAATATGAGGGTGAGTTGTCATTAGCAGTAGCAGAGAAGATTAATGCTTTGCCAAAAGGAAAATGAAGGCAGCAAGCCATGGCTGGTTAATTAAAACATACTTACTACCAAGTACGAAAGGTGCACATTCTCTTGAATATGCCTCTCACTTGCATTTATTTTAATATAGAACTTGTAGCTAGTGCGCTTGGACTTTGAAACAAGAAACGCAAAACAAATAAAACCTTAAAAATGGAACTACTTAAGCTTCTGAGATGGCCAATTCGTGAGACAAACCCGTTAAAGATTTCGCTTTTCTACAATCTCAAGTTAATAGCCAAAGTGTGGCTCGGAATACAATGCTACAGAGAGAGAAGCGCACGTGGTAGTGCTAATGCATGCTGTTCTCTTTTTCTTATACGAAAACTGAGATCACTGTCATTTGTCTCTGTCCATTAACATTGGCTGGCTAATGAGTTTCTCTTCCTCTCTTCTTGGCCTCCATTAAGACTGAAACCTCTTCTCTTCTTAATATTTTGCTTCCAGTGCACCGGTTTGACTTGCCTTCAGCTTTCACTATATACACTTCTGTGTCTTCCAATACCCGTTTACCACTCAAATGGTGCATTTCAGAATCCATTTTTCATGCCAATAGTGAACTGCTAGGAACATATATGCTTTGGTAAAATACATGTGAGACTTAGTTCTTATAACATAAGCAAGCCAAGTATTTCTTTACGTTTCATTGGTGTTATTAGCTCTGCTTTGAAAGTGCACTTTTTTTTATCCCAGAAGAATTTTATTTAAGGTCTTATTCTTATTATTAATTAGGGGGTTAGAGGGTATCTGCGACTTTACGTAATTTCGAGTCCAAAAGCAGATATTTTCAGATAAAATCATTTAACTTAATTCCGAATGGTAGAACTTCAATCCTGTGCTACCTTGGTCAATGCCTCGGCATTGTGTGCTATAGAACAAGAAGTGAGGGGAGATAGTGTCAATGTTGTTGCTGAGATTTCAGCTGAATTAGAAAGGGAAAGGAAGAGGAATGCGGAGCTCATGGAGAGAATATCAATGCTCGAAGCTCAGTTAAGGGAAAGAAACATGGAATCTCAAGTACGGTTAGTCGATTAGTTTCATTTTTCTTGTTTTCTACTTTAGCCTAAATAAGTGCTTTCTTGTTTAAATTTAGTGTTATGTATGGAAATTCATTCTCTAGCTTGATAACCAGCTGATCATCCAGCATATTTGATTATGCATCTCTGCACATTGCATGCTGAAATCTAACTATAATTGGCTCAACCCCCTTCATGGTTTTTATGAGGAGGGAGTAACTGATAGGAATAGGATAATTCTTTGTGTTGAATTATTGCTTAATACTCTGAATTCCACTTTTTATTAACAAAAATTATAGTCTTCAAGTTGTTATGGATCATCAGACTCTACGATCAATTATGATTTTAGTTGGAGTGTGGAGGAATTATATCAATATTATGTGTATCCATTGAACATTTGAGACTCATACCAGCTGTATATGATAACCAAAGATTGAATGACAATCAAAAACTATATCATCACGACGCATAGTTTAAAAAATGTTAGAAACACATCATTTGACATAATTTTTAACATATTCTCTATTATTTATTGAAATTTATTTAAAATTACATAATTTTGTGGTCTCATATCATATTAATGAGTTTTACTAATAATTTTATAGTTTTTAATAAATTTAACCAATAATAAAGAGTATGCTAAGAGTATTTTAAAAAGTATCCCGCTATCCCATTGTTGAAATTTCCATCTGTTTTATTATAAAAGGTGAAAATGTCTCCCTTGATATCAGGAAAATCATCAGCATGAAGTTGAAAGAAACTTCAAGAATTTCAAAAGGCAGAAGATAGAAATGGTAGATGATGAGAAAAACAAGAATAGTGTGAAGAGTGAAACTGCCTCCAAGCACAAGCCTGATACTGAAGGCATTGTTCCTAAGGGGATTGATCCAACAAAGAGCTTAGTTAATTGGATGAGCATGGACGATGGCCAAAACTTGTATGCAGAAAAATCTAAAGACTGTGACTCTATTGCAGATTTCAATGAAACAGATAGCGATGATGCATGTGATGACAATTTTGATGATGATATGAATAATGATCAAAGACATGAGAAAAATGATGACACAATGGAAACGGTTAGTGCACAGAAAGGTCACCATGCTGATCATGTTGATGAGGAATCAAATACAACAACATGCATGAGTGATGCGAGACAAGAAGATCATGAAAATCAAAAGACAAGTTGCATATTAATTGCTCCACTATCCGAGAAGAGTGAAGTGAAAACACAACAAGGGAAAGAAATTAAGGAGAGTGCAGCATTTACAGCACCACTTGAGGTGCGTTCGTCAGGATCTGCACGTATATCACAGAATAGAAAGCCTTTGAAGGTAGCTTTCTGCCCAAAAGAAGTTAAAAGGATAATTGAGTCTGAAGCTCTTCTTAAAAAAAATGCTCAGTCCCACACTATAAGGAAAATCATAGTTTTTGCATCACTTGGCATAAGGCACGGATGTGAGGATATGTACGAACTGGACTTCAATCATTTTAGCATTTTGAACAAAGGAGAACCGTATGTGTCTCCAAGGAACCCTGGGGTAAGACTAATCCTTACAATGCTACTTGTCACATGCTTCTTGTTTTCATTTCTGAATCACGCACTTCGCATCCAGTGATTCTCAAAGTTTTCTTACAATAAAAAATTTATGTATCATATTGTCACATTTTGCTTAAAATGTATAGTTTTTAATCAAGTCACTAGTTGTGTGCCAAAATGGAGAATACAACCATTAACCAAATTCTATCTGGAACCAAGTCACTAGTTTGCATTCAGACTTGAAGTTAACTAGACATTTAGACCTATAAAAGTTTGGCTCAAATATTTCTATTCTATAAATGCAATGATTTATTTTTCAATCTATCCAGGAGCATGTTTTATATGATAATCCTGGTGTTCGGAGGAAAATGTTTTATCCAAATCGACAAAACCCGGTATTATGTCCTGTTCAGATACTAGAAGAAGAAAGAGCCATGCGTCCATCTGATGCTAGTTGTCCATCATGCTTATTCTTGTGCATTAAATATGGTGGAAGAACAAGAAATCTTCCTCAAAATGAGTAAGTTTTGGAATGATAATGGCGTTGGCTCTATTGAATTTGCACTTCAAAGTATTTATATACATTGTAATTAATTTCTGGATTGAATAATACAGATATGTGAGGCAGAGGATGGGAAGAAATAAACTCAAGTCTTTTGGGCCACTTATGTGCCGAATGGCAATGTTGGTTCATTATCGCAGTGGAAGCTTTTTCTTCAAGGCATTGGGCATCACACTCCTGTTTATGGCAGGATTTCCTGATGATCTAGTTCGGAGAGAAACCAAATACCGCAACTTAGACTTGCTTCAGAAATATTACAGGTTTAGTAAATTATGTGCACCAAGCAATACAAGCATAAATGAAACAAAATGTCTGGTTAAATAACTGGCACAATTCTTTTAGAAGCGTTGCTCTAAATCAATGTCATCTCGGAAAACATATCGAAAGATGTAAATTTAAATAAGAAAACATTCATTGTAAATCAGAATGTTCTGAGGAAAAAGTATATTACATACCACAATAGAAAATTTTGAGTAGAGTTCTTTTTGGTCCAAGAGACCTTCCTAAATCCTAAACCAGCGCTGTTTTCTTCATCTAACACATAATTTTCCTGTTACAGGACTGATGAGGATGCTGAAGGGGAGGAGTTGTTTCTTCCACATCCAATCGCATGTGACAATGTAAGATTACAAATCCCATATAATGCCAGTTCTTTGTGTCAGCCACCTGCATGTTCTTTTTCTTTCAAAATCTTTTGCAACGATTTTTCAAGCTTGTACTGTCGTATGGGTATTCTAAAATTAATTTGACTGAGTAAACCCAGCTAAGCAGTGGCAATTAGTTGTCAAATTTGACTGAGTAACATATTCATATAATACTTGCAAAGAAAGGTTAACAATACATTCTCTAATATACTTTTTTAACATACTCTCTACTCATTAAAATTTATTAAGAACTACAAAATTATGAATTGAGTTAATAAAATAAGAAGTAAGATCTGCCAAATTGTGTTTTTCAATAAATCTCAACCAACAATAAATAGTATGCCCAAAAGAGTGTATTTGAGATTGAGTTATTGATTTTGGCGGCCTCAAAATAGCTCTTGTTTTTGGTGCCACATATTAGATTGTTCTTTTAAGTTTCTACATTGTGTTGTTCTAACAGGGTACTCACGAACCCCACAATTTAACTAAAAAGACACCTCCTGCAAAATCCAAGGGAAGAAAGCAGGCTAATGCTATCATCAAGTCTCATAATTCACAAAAGACCCCATCTCAACAGGCAACACCAACAAGTTCAGCAGCTACTCAATTTGGTTTAACTGGCTATTCCTCAGCTTACACATATGCAATGGCAGCATTTCATTCAATGCCATCTCAGAAATCCTCCCAAGACACTTCTCACATCCCAAATCAAGGTCTTGCCACTTGCAGTGCTAATGTCTCTGGTAACCATCCTATGCTGCTACCACAGCCAGCAAGTACATTTGTGCCAGTGATGTATTGGCCTCCACCAAATGCATTTCTTCATGGACCCTATCCTTCCACATATGGATACCAATCCTTTCCTTCTGCTGCAAATTACATGTCATTCCAAACACGGCCTTATTACAATGACCCAAAGTTGTTAGAAAGCAGTGGAAAGAAGGATTTAGCCTCAGATGAAAGTGACAGTGACTCTGATAGCAGCAGTTCAGGCTGTAGTGAGCGTAAGGAGAAGCTTGCGTTCCACAAATAATGGACTCATTGCTTCGATGACACGCCATAAATCATGTACTTAGAATGTAATCATTTTATAGATGCTTGAAGTGGCATGATGCATAGCTTTTCTGTGCAGCTTGTAACTCAAACTTACGTGTCTTAATGTGATCAAGAATCTCTTATATATAATTGATCAGTTATTTCAACTTGTTATGGATTGTAAAAGAAAAGCCTACTGAAATACTGACAAATCAAACATTGATGCTAGGAAAGGCCACCGTATATACCATGTAGTTAGTTAACTTTTTCGTTATGGCTGTGCATATTGTTATTGTTATAGAATGGCTACTATTAGGTGATTAGTGTCTTTTTCTGTTTGGTGGGGATTGAGAAAAAAATCGAACAAAAGGAGAGGACCCCTCAAATGTGAACATTATTGAGACTATTTAGAGCAATGGCAGACAAAAATAATTGCACTGCATTTCTCTCTAGCGTCTGCAAGAGCATTGATGGGTGTTTATGCATCATGGAGGATGTCCTACTAATATTATGGACCTATTTTATCCAATTATATAGGATAACAACAACTTAATTAATCCCACAAATATTTAAAAGAAAAAATTACACATAGACCTAATTAAGAGTACTAGGATATCTCCGTTACAAGAACTCATTTTGGGTTTTTTTTTTTTTTTTTGGGCCCTCCAGTGACACATAAATCTTAAAGTTATTTTTTAATTCAATGCTAAAACTCAATTACTATTTAAGAATCTATTAAGTTTGTTTTCTATAAGTTTTCTCTATTTTTTATTTTATTTTTTTCTCTCACTCTCTCTTCTCTTCCACCCAATTTTCCTTTTTGCCTTTTCTTTTCCTCTATCATTCACCTGAATTGTGAATAAAAAAATTATTATAATAATATAAAAACCAGTCCTTATAAAAAAAATATTCTTACATGTAAAAAAATTGTATCAATACTTAAATGGTAAAAAAATTTAAGAATAAGTTCTAAGTATAATAACTCAACCAAAAACTAGCATTGGAAATGGCCTCAGTAGTTGTAACCGTTGTACTTTTCTTTGACAATTTATGATTCAACAATGATATTAAAATATTTCACTATGAATATACTTAAATTCAAAACGAAAGCATACTCTTTACTTGTAAAAGATTGCCTTATCTAAATACCTTATCCTTTTTTGGGGAAAGGCCCATTTTCTTCGATCTTATTGTTTTGTCGGCTCAAGCAATTTATCTAGCCAATCTCACTCCTACGGTGTGATTTACCAAGAATTACCAACAAGAATCTAGACATTTTTTTGTTGATATTCTACTGATTAATTCAATCGAGTATTATATTTTGTCATTTCTCCTTGCTGATTCGCATACAATTGTAGTTCACTGTGCAAAAACATAGGAATAGGGCTGGCGAATGAAGATGATTTCATATTTGGCATTTCTCCACAGCTAGAAAGTTATTGCTAACTGTCGTTTTCCCTGAAAACAGTACCACTGGGCTCAACCAACCTAGTCAAGTTCTCCGTTCAATGAAATTGCTTTGGCCCACATACTCTTCAATAGACCCCTTTTGTATCCATAAATAATTGTTTTTGTCCCAACTCGATTCATTGTTTGCTTAATCTGGTTACCACCCTTTAAATCAAATGAAATAAAATTAAATTAAAATTTAGCTTGAATATATTTTTATTTTTGATAAAATAAGTAAATTTTACATTCTATAAATAAAATATGCTAAATTGAATATCTAGATAGATATGTTGTGGCTGTGGTGGTCCTTTACGTAAAAGGTTTCTATGCTAAGATCACCTCAACTGGTTTAGGCCATGAAGGATCCTTTTCTCTTTATGACTTTGATTTTGAGGTCCTTCTCCTCTATCTCTCTTGCCCCTCATGGATCCTCATCCTCCGTCTTAATTTCTTGTGGGATATTGGAAAAAAAGAAAAGTAACTGATATGTCCTATATTTTATAATTATATATATTGCTCAAATTGTGCGCTATCATTTCTAAGAGTTAGCTCTTTCAAATATTAATGTCGTGTTATTTTTGTATCCCACACGTGTACCCGTGAGTCGTGAGTGGGTCCCGTGCTTCGGTCCCACACAACACTAATTCTTTTTTATTATCAGTAAAAGTAATAGATTTTAAATTTTATTTAACACTAGGAAGGCAATTAATTAGCCTTGGTCAAACTTAAAGAACAGCAGCATCCATTTAGATAGTTTGACTCTAACAACTGGCAACCCAAAATTGGGATTTGAACAAAATCAATAGCCATCATACTATTTGAGAAACATAATATGATCCTATTTAGCTAGCCATCATACTCTTACAGCGTTGTTTACAAAATAACTTACCAAGAAAATAATTGTCATTTCATTTCTAATTGTTCATTCGGATGCAAACTATAGTTTTCGGTGCAGAAACGTAAAACTATTGGACCTAACCCAGTGCAGAGCTCCGCGTGTACAAAAATTCATTCTTATCTTTCAAATATGGGATTGCTTGGCCCACATCAACGCGTTTACTTCACCCTTCTATTTGGACCACCTATATATAGTATAGTATCTTACGCCAATTATTAATTAGTCCGCAATTATAAACATTGTTTGCTTAATCTGTTTGCCAACCTTTGAATAAAATAAAACGATATTAATTTAAAATTCTATGCATTTATTAGTTACTTAAGACTTGTTTCCTCAATTCTCTATCCTCGGGCCTATGTGAATACGAGTTTTAACCGTGTATAATGCACATGGACCATGACTTATGTAGAAAGAACAAGCTTTATGAGTACGGATATTGTAAACATTGTCACAACCATCGATAACTGCACTCACATGCATACATTGATCACATAACACCATGAACATGCCTATCTACCCAACGCTAAGCTACTAGCATACTAAATAATACTCTTATTGAAATAAAATAAAAAACAAGAGTCACATCAGAAGATTAAAAAACAAAGCATCTTAGTCCTCCCATCCCCATAAACCTGCCGACACTTTATTTTTTGCATAATATCTTACAGATTTCTTCCCAAAGGGAAAGAAAATTGAAGCAATTAAGGGTCCTCGTGGTGCTTGTTGGCAACATTGCACTGCTTTCTGATCTCACCCTTTGTGCCAGTGAGAGGATTGTTTTCAGAGAGCAAAGTAATGGCTCTGGAAAACTCCTTGAAGAAATAGTCCTGGCTCTTGGCCATTTTCTTGACATAAGGTTTGGTCCTCTTGTCATTGGCTAGTTGGTGATCCACAATCAAGAGGCCCTTGTTGTCCAATATATTCCTGTAGTAGTTGTTGTCTAGAATCATGGGGGTGCCACGATCGTTTCTCACGTACTGTACGGCCTTGGGATCTGGAATGGAATCAGGACACTTCTTGAGCATGTGAGGGACATGGTCAGGGTTCAGCTCTGGATCAACCTCAGGGTACAAACGGTGCACCAACTTCACACAATGGGTTCGACCAACACTGTGTGCTCCTGTTGAACAAAATATGTGAATCATTAAGCAACAATTCTATGGGGTTATGGAAGGGTGTAGAGTAGTAGTGGATACCAAGGAGTGCAACCACGCCGGGAGTGTTAATTCCCATGGCACCAAACTTTTCAAGAACTGAAGAAATGGACTCATTGTGGTCTGGAAGGAACTGCTCAACCACATCAGCTCTGCTCCTTCTACCATCCCTTCTTCCAGTTTTAAGAGGGATATGGGGACCTCCTAGCTGCATCAAATTAATTACAATAATAACTTCTTCTCAAGTAATTACTAATTGCTAAAAGAGCAAATGAGAGATCCAGAGGGAACAAAAAGAAAAAAAGAAACAAGGAAGTAAATAATAATTACCGAAACAATGCCATCTCTGGCTGAGAGAACAAGGATATCAGCACAGGAAACAACACCCGGGCATTCCCTTTCCACAGCTTCTTTGATGGTCTCAATGTACCTGAAATTCCTCAACCCAAAGCTTCTGTCTGTCTCCTTCTCAGACAAGCTCCTTCTTGTGGAATCCAGCAACAGTGAAGCATCACAACTCTACCCTCACAAAATAACACACACAGACACACTTTAATTACAAGTTAAGTGAAAAGCAGAAAAGAAAAAGTGAGGGAAGTGAAACATACCTGAACAGCACAGTCATGGAAGATGTTCCTGAGCCACGAGAAAGCAGTGTTCTTGTGACGCTTGTAGAGAAGCTTGACTTGTTCTTTGATGATGTCTTCAGCCTGAGGACATGTTTCCTTGTAGAAGTTCATAACAAGGCCAACATCATCATCATCTTGGCCTTCCTCCGCAAAACAAGGACTCAGTGACAGTGCCCAGAAGGATAAGACAGCCAAAAGGATGAAACCCTTGGGAACCATTTCTCACTCACTCACTCACTCACTTACTTACTTACTCACCTACTTTCTTTACTCTCTGCTTCTCCTTCTTAAATAAAGTAGATATGCCTCAGGGGTTTAGACTTGTCACGTTCCATGCTTTCTTATGTGCTCATCCAACGCCACAATACACTCATTACGATCAACCATTTACTAAATTAATTACTCACCACGTGCCTTTGGGACTCGCTGCAACTTTTCTTATCCTATTTTTTGGGATCAAATTTTGCATTATTTTCTCACCTCGCCTCATTAATCATCCTGCCTCATTCCATTATTTATTTTTAAAATAATTATATATTTATTAATTTCTTACAATATTTTTTAAAAATAAATTTTTATTTATTTATAAATATAAATGCAATAAAAATAATTTTAAATATTTCTAAATAAAATTATTATATACAACAAAATTCTTCTTTTTAGATATTTAATATACATTCTTGAACTTAAATAACTTGACGTCAATCAAAAACTTAAATATAGTTATTTTTAATTATTATTTTCTTTATGAAAAATAGACACACAAAAAAGTAGTAAATAAAGTATTTGAAGCGGCTTGCGCAAAGCTTTGGGATGTGGATGAGGCAAAGCGAAGGAGCAAGCAAGCCAGCTATTTCAAGCGGCTTCTCAAGTCATTTTCAAGCTTCCTTCAATTCCTCTGTGCCCACCAAACACACATTCTTACAATCATTAATCTTGTTATTTGGGAATTATAAATATTACTTACTGATGCATTCTTATTACTTATTATAAATACATTTCAACATATTTTTTAATAAAAATTATTTATTATTTTTAACTAATATTCTTAAGTTATTCAATATTAGGACCCCAAAAAGTTGAATTATATACAAATAAATATTTATTTTATAAATTGCATATACTAAAATATTAATTACATAAAAAGATCATCTCTGAACGCTATAAATAAAAAATAGTGAAAAGTTAGAAAATTATCATTAGGAATCGAGCCTCTGCTCCAAATAATATGATTGATTCAGCCCTTGCACTTTATTGGTGTTGAAAATGGTGCTTCAATTCATCCTCCCAAAAGTTAAGCACTTGTATGTTTTCGCGGTGCACTAAAATTCTTTGGTATTGACCGTTTCCGTCAAAGACCTCAACGCTTATCTAAAAATCACTTTCCTTTTCATTACAAATCTCACACCAAATAAATAATATGGTTAATTGAGATGATAAAAAAACATAACAACGTGAAAAACTAAACTTGGAATGGACAAAAGATGCTCGAGTCGATTTCACTCAACTGTTATAAAATTTTCCATATAATTATGTCAATGGCTTGAGGTGCACGTGAATTTGTACTCATTGGGTTCGGAAGTGGGAACGAGTGAGTATTCAAGAAATAAATTACGCCCATTTGAGCGCTGTGAGGACGTGAAAGCTTCAAATGGACAAAAGATGTTCGTGTCCATTTCACTTTCCAAGGACACGCTTAATATTATACACTTCTATTTTTATGTAAGTGTGTACCAAAAAAATATAGATAAAACAAATTAATCTTTTAGTATTTTGTGAGGTTAATTTTTTATTCTTTGCAAGAGATATCTTAATTCACCAGTATAGGCATTGTGTGGTTTTAAGCTTTAAATATATTAAATATTTTTATTTTCTTAATATTTTCAGAACATTCATTAATAGAACTAATTTTTAATAATTGATTTTCTTTTGGTGTAAACTGGGCTGATTAAGTTTATTAACTTAGCATTATCGGTGAATAAATAATTCGAGAGTATATGGAATTGAAATATTATCTAATAATTTATATTAGAAACTGTAAATAACGTAGAGTGTTAATTTATAAAAGTAATATTATCGAAAAAAAATATAACTTTTTAGGCAATGGTTAGTTATGGGAGGAAATAAATTATCCACTTTATTACATAAAACGTTTCATTTAATTACAAATGGTTATATATTAAATCATACTAATAATAATAATTTATGATTAGATTAAAGTGTAAAATTATTTTAAAAATTATTGTTAATTTATTTTAATGACACGTTAGCTCGTGAATAACTAATAAAAAAAACATTTTTATGATAAACAACGCAATAAAAGTTTTACTTATAAATTATAAAATTTAGTGTAACGTCAATTAATCTAAACAATTTTTTTTTCTTCCATATTTTAACTTAGTGATTGCTTGTGTGTCCATATAAGTTAGGGAGTGACGAGGAGAACCTCACTTGTTCAAAATAATGAAAGCTTGATCGCTGAAGGAAAGCAAAGTATTTGCCCCACCTCCCAAAATTTTAATCCCATGGGAAAGGTATGGATTTCAAACACTTAAAAAGTGCTAAGTTACACTATTAAGTTCGTGAATTAATTATTATATAATTATTTTAATTTAACTAGTAATATTAAATCCAAGGGAAGATTATATTTAAAAAATATTTATAATCTGTTAAAAAAAAAGGAAAGTGTTATGATGCAAAAGAAAAAGTATACGTCCTCAGTTATCTGTCACACAATTTAATGGCTAATGTTGTGACTTTGCTCTAATAATGTACTTATCTATCTATTTGGTTTTTAACCAACTCATTTCCGACAGTCCACCATGCAGGTTGATAGACTAAATTGACAACATTTTATTGAATATCAATATGACTAAAATAAAAATTTAATTATAATTAAAAACTGTATCTAATTATTCTATAATTCTTTATTCCTTGAAGAAAGCTTGATGGCTGAGCCTGAAGCTGGCTCAGTGGATGGGAAGCTGTGAGCACCGACAGCGAGTAATGGATGGAATCCATAAACGCCAAAGTGGAACCCCCCATCTCATGACACATCATCATATAATACTATTTTACAAGTCCAGACAAATGTGTTAGTGTCTACACTCCACACACCATCATCAACCTCTTGCTTGGTTATATTTGCTATCATTTATGCTTATTTATAGTCACAGTTAACTATAAATTTAATTGTCATTCTTTCATAATATAACTAACTAGAATATTATTCGCGTAGGTTATGTTAGATAAAACAAATCTTTTATTCTCAAACCACTTTCCTAATAATTAAATTCTTTGGAAATTTTATAACATATATATTTGTTTAAGATTCAACTTTTATAATATTTATTTCCAACAGAAAAGATTTATTTCTATCTATGACGGTGAAAAGCATTTATTTCCACCTATTCACAAATTAACATTCTAAATAATCTCTTGTATAAAAAATAATATCTTTACTCTTTTAACGGGGGATTAAAGGGCCTAGACCTATGCTGAAGAGCAAATTCAAAATTTTAAAACTTTTCTCTTTATAAACTGCACTTACCGGCTTTCTTCCACTTAGGATTCAGCATCAAATGACAGCAATGCAAGGTTTTTATTCAACAAGAAAAAAGTAGATAATGGACATAACTCGAGCTACGGATTTTATGTTAAAATGGAATTTCAATTATTGAAAACCAGAGTAACGTCATAACGGTAAGGCAATACGAAAACATGCTTGTGGAGCAAAATGAAATTACCATAACTAGAAAATGTTCCTCTTAAAATAATAATTGCCGTTCAGCATTTAACTACGTTATAGGCCCACTTTTCACTTTTCAACTCTATTCCATTAAGGAGAATTGTGATCAGAAATTTGAGGCGCGGTTAGGAATACTTCTTCCGTCAATTAATTAAAATTTATTTAAAAATTATAAATTATGATGAATTTTATTTTAAAATTAAAAATATTAAATAAAAGTAATATTAATCAAAATCTTAAAATTAAAAATATTAAATAAGAATTAATACTTACCAAAAAATTATAATTTCTAATAATTTTTAATTCATAACATTATTATTAACCTTCCTCTTGCAACATTTTCGGTTACAGACCATGTATGTGGATGAAAAGAGTTGCTATTTACACCCCTTTTCTACTCTTGGTACCACTCAATTTTTAAAATTTTTACAAAATATCTAAACCACCCTTGAAAACTTTCTCCTTTCCCCCCATCCCATATTCTACTCATTTTCACCCTTTCTCATCTCGTCATTTTAACCTTCACTACCTTTCTTCATGTGAGTCACTTCTCCGACATTGTTGCATTGCTTATTTATTTTCTAGGTGTCATTACTTTAACAAAAACTAATTTCTGTTGTATATTTTTATAATAATTTCAAACTTACAAAAATAATTGCAGACGGTGCAAAGTAAGAGGGTGCGAGTAGCAGCCCCCGTGGATTAAACCAGTATAGTTCTTCTGATAACTTAGTTTAGTACAGTACAACAATATGAGCTTTAGAAATAAACAAAAAAAATCCAGTATAGAATCCAAACTAACACAAACCATTCGGCTAGCTTCATGTTATAAAAATTGAAGCCCGCCCCTCTACTCTTCTTTCCTTGCACTATTTTTGGAAGGATAAAACTATCAGTTTCAAACATTATACATCAAATAACAATACGCAGCACTTGGATTGAGACGCGGTTGTGTCATTGCCAAATTCATAACTCAGTCCACCACATTTCCAATGTACAATATTTGCCAGTATGACCAATGGTTGAACAGGATTTTCTGAACTTCTGAAATCCAGACTCAGCATTTACATTTGCTACTGGCACAAAAGCTAGATCAGTTAGAATTTGGTATAATCCTAATGACATTCACTTTGATTGCATGCAGAGAACAGTTTTTAACCTCAAATCCAGCCCATTCACTATCATTGGATCTGTCTGCATCTTACATCTGCTACAACGTGGCGAATATGTGGAGCGTACCATTTTACCCTCTCAACATGTTCTATGGAAACCTCCCAACAATAACCTATGGATATCATATTAGGGTGGTTTAATCAATCATAATTTCCCGAAATTAGATCTTCAGAGTTACAGTGGGACAATGTCAGAATTGAAATAATTTTTAAAAATAAAATGATGCTACCTTCAGATCTAGCAATGTCAGATATTGATTTTGATACATGATCAATCCACTGACATTCCTCTGAGTCTTTTGTATTCCCATGGACATGTAACATTCCACCCTCTCTCCTGCAACGTGGATTTAATGAATGAAATTGGTAATGAAAGTAGAGGCCCAGAAGTGAATCTGAGAAGAATTAAGCTAGTCATATCACACAAAAATTTCCCATTGTCGTAGGAGCGTATGCTTATAAATTCCAAGTTGTAAGATTTCGTTGTCATCAACAGAAGTAAAACAGTCATAATTTGACATTTAGTTACCGATACAGTTTCCAGATGCATTGGTTGCAATTAGGCAATTTAATGCATGAAATGTGAACCATAGCTTCAGGATCATTATAATTAAAATTGGTAGAATTAGCAGATAAGTCAACAAGCCAATTAGAAAATTACTCAGGAACCAGGATGTGAAGACAAAACTGCAGATGATTTCTACTAAAATAATGCATCATGATTAAGTTCCAGCTAAAATATTGAAACTGTTATTTCACCTAATATGACAGTTTCTCTCTAATTCACATTGGCTATAGTTTTAGAGATAAACATTACTAGCTTCAGGAAAACAAGTTCAAGAACTCAGTGCCACAGTTCATTCAATGTCAATCATCATAATAGTCAGCTATGGAGAACTCAAGTGAAGAATTTTTCAGAAGAGAAATGCAGCAAACAATAATATCTTTTCCGTTCATAAGGTCAGGTATAATTAAATTATATGGTGCTAAATAACAGCCAACTTAATATAGATGTGGAAGCAAGATGCCACCATCAATAACAATTTATTGATCACCAAGATGGCTAAATGCTGATAACAGAATATAGGGTGAGCATGCAACTTAATATGGCTCTGGAAACAAGATGCAACCATCAATAATATTCTATAGATTGCCAAGATGGCTAAATGCTGACAACAGAGTAACAGCAGATAGATATCTTGAAAGCAATTCCAATTACCTTAAAGCCATCACAGCTGTGACCCAGCTAAGCTCACTAGATGGAATGAGACCAAGACAGACTCTATCAGCCACGCTCTGTAAGTGAAAAAAATCAACAGATTCCATTAAATTATTTCCTTCTACATACATCAATTAATTTTAAGAATTGATGGACCCATTTTGCTTAGGCATCACACTTTTATGTTCAGTGTTCACAGTGACTCGTTGTAAAAGAGTGAACAACAGAGTAAATAGTTCATAGATCATATGTTTCCTTCCTTCTGTTTATCTTTTTACCAAACAAGCGGATAAAAAATTTCTTTTTCTCCTTTTTATCCAAACAAGGGAAGAAAAATATTACAATCCTAATTCAAAATCCTCATGTACAATTTCTTCCCCTTCACTTAATTCCTCATTTCATCTTTAATTCTTTATGCATACTTGCTGGAAGAGTGTCTCTAACAATGTCAGAAAAATGCTTATTTATTTTCACTTGTGTTTTGGATAACTCTAAGGTTAATAATAAATTATCTTAATTAACAAAAAGTAAATATTCTAACATGGCTTTTACTGGTATGTACCGTACTACAGTATACAATCGGGTTTTATTGAGGGTGAATTACAATTTGCAAATAATGGAGCACGTTTCCATTTTATATAGAGTTAACCAAGAAAAAGTTAATCAAATAAACATATTAACCATGTCAGAATGTGGGTAATCAATCTTGTGGATAATCCTCCTAAATTGGAAATATGTTAACCGGCGATAGGGAACCTAAGGGCAATCAAGGCATTACTGACACTGAGTGCAGGGTTCTGATCTGTGGCAATGATGAAAAATGGATCATTGGCTTCTCCAGGAAACTAGGGAATTGCAAGTTTACTGCTGAGTTAATGGGGAGTATGGGAAGGTTTATCTATGACATAAAACATGGTCTTTAGATGGATTGTGCCAGAGGCTGATTCTCAGGTGGTGAATCAAGCTCTTTCTCTGGTAAGAGCTCAACAAGGAGATGGCCAGCTGATTTGGTAAACCAAATTTTTCCTTGCTCAGTGAATAAATAGTTAAATACACACACTATACCTTGGGAGCTGTAATTCGATTATCTCCTTCAAGTATGATACAACGATCAGCCACAGAATTTGCTTGTAGATTATGTTGGAGAGCTTCTACAGCATGGGGATTCCACTCACAAGCATAGACAAGCTTTGCCTGAGCCCTGCTTGAGAACATGCAAAAACAATATGAACAAATATAGATTAATATTATTAAATATTAAAAAATCCTCAAGCAAGCAATGCTGGAAAACTGGATGTTAGAAATCTTAGAATTTAGGCTTAGAGTCTAACTCAACCTCACAAAATCAGCTTGTATGATGAAACTGCCCAAGCCTTATAAGGGCTACATTAATCAAATCTCTCTTCTCTAATCAATGTGGGATCTCAACACCTCCCCCCCTTCCGGTCCCCCTCATGCCTAGGACTAGACATTTGGAGTGTGGACAAATGTGGGTGACCCAATAACAATACCCCCTCACATTTAGGAATAGACATTTAAAGCATATACAAATACAGGTGGTCCAATGGCGTATTTAAGATAGGATTTGATACCATTACAAAACTTGGGCTTAATGCCTAACTCAACCTCACAACAAGTTTGTAAGGTGAGGACTACCCAAACCTTATAAGGACTACATCGACCACATCTCTAGTTGATGATCTCAACAAGAAAAAAATTCCAAAACCTCAATATCTGTTTAATAAAGTTCAGGAGGCATGCCCCATCCCAATCATCAAATGTTCACATTCAGATCCAGAATGTATTTTATGAAGTTTGCAAAAAATAAATTATCAAATTTTCTTGACAGAGTGTCCAAGGACAAGTAGACCCATATCTTCCATACAACACTACATAATCTTGTTGCTTGGCTTTCCTCCAATTATAACAATATTGTAGGCTAAAGGGTAATTTTGTTGCAATACCCACCAAAACTTAAATTCTTAAAAACACTGCAACATATTAGAGTTAAGTAAATACACAGCTCTGCTAGTACAAACAGACGGAATACCTGACAAGGAAAGGCAGCACAAAGTAGCCAATGCCTGCAAACAGGTCTACTACAATCTCATCCTTACAATCCAGCCTGGCCATCCGGAGCTTCTCAGATAGATTACCCCATGAGAACATGCATTTTGTAGTATCAAAAGAATAGAGTATTCCATTTTCTCGATGATTGACCCAACCATTATCTCCAACAAGAATCTGCAATGTGCTATCTCTTGTACCAGTTGCAGCAACTGGGCCCTATAATATCCCAACTTATGTCTTAAATAAATGAATTCATTGCAAAGCTATTGCAGGAAGAATTGAAAACAGCACTATGATTAATAAACTAAAGCTATAAAACAAATAAACAATTGTCACAGGAATAAAGTATTGCTGGTAATTCCAAGAATTCATGGTTTGCATCTTGATAAGAACTGCCAATTCAGTTCTCTTTTAAGTTTAGCCTTCATAAATTTGTCTACTCTAGATGCTGATTCCTTCCATCTTGGGAAAAGATGTTAAAACTGGATTGCATCCCAGACTGAATTTCTATATGTATATTATATCTTTTAACCTTGACAAATAATTTGTTATTGTAAATTTCAGTATTTCACATACTTGTAAAATGTCATCATCAGGCATTCCCTTATCTTTTACAAATATTTAATATGTGCTGTATATTGAATAAGAAAATTTTAAATACATCATGTATTAGGAAAATAAATGAATCAGAATGATCAAATCCAGGAAGGACAAGCAAACACACAAATCAACGTATTACTCATGTGTACATGATTACCTGGCGAGCTAGACGGTGAGCCTTGAGTGATTTGGCAACAGTGGGCCAAAGCTCTTCTGCAATGGAGTTCCACATGGAATCCTTAAAAGAAGTACTTGGAAGTATAACAATATCTCCAATCCGGTCCCATCTGGAACAATAAAGATTTAGTACAAAGAAGACAATGCCAAAGGGATTGCATACAAGGGGGAAAATCCAAGAAAATGGAAAAGAAGCAAGAAATTGGTAAGCAGGCATCATAAAAGCAATTTTCATGAAAGAACCTTGTTGGGAGTTCCTCTAGAAGCCATATTGGTAGGCCTTTGTGCTCAATCAAAGATGTTACTGCTTCAGTCATCACTTTCAAAGGAGATTTGGCAGCTTTTCTTTCTTCAACAACCTTGTCTTCCAGCACAATGGCACCATATTCATGGAGAAGTGTCAATACTTCAGAACAGGATAACTCATTTAACAAGTATACATCTTGTTTAAGTGGTTTTGAAAAGACAGCTTCATTTTTTCCATCAAATGCATCTTCCAAATAATGATTCCTTTCATGAAATACAGCAAAAAATTCTTGATGAACAGGAAAACAGATATGTATTCCCCCCTCTTCAGAGTACGCCTTCCTCCCCAGGTCTAACCATCCAAATTTCTTCAATATATCCTTTCCCAATTTTGCATATTTTTTTTCTAGTTGCAAAACATAATGCAATGCAATCTTCTGACTTTGATCATTCAAGCAAGGTAAGTTATCATTAAAGTTTGTCCCTTCATTTTGGTTAATCATATGCTTTCGTTGATTTTTGACAGGCATAAGCTCATCATGTGAATGCATTAAATGGAGCAAGCTGACTTTTGCTGGCTCACTGAACTTGGTTCCAAATGCATAGCATGATGCACCACCACCAACTATAACAAGATCATCACCAATGATATTGGCTGTACTACGCACAAATAAATCTTTACCTACAGAATTGAGGGTAACATGCTTCCATAGACGAAGATTCAAATCAAGTAAAGCCAACTCTTGACAATGTTGTCTAACAGGACAACCACCAAGAACTCCAAGATAATTCTTATACACAAAAATTGAGTGGGAGAACCTAGCATGTGGATTCCTTCCAGATGTCCTTTCCTTTGTCCATTGACCCCTCTGAACATCAAAGCTATACAAATCCCCAAGTGCTTTCCCTCCATTGTATCCGCCAAACATAAAAATCTGAGAATCAGATGCCACCATAGCATGTGAGTGGCGTGCACATGGCCAGTCCCCAGAAACTGGTATTTCTGTCCAGTATAAATTGTTTGTGTCAAAAACATAAAAGGAAGAAAAGATAATATCATTATCAAGCCCTCCAAATACATAAATGTTTGAACCCATGACAGCTGCAGCATGACGATGCCTATCCAACATGTAAATAAGTATATTAGACTTACAGTGTGAAAATAATATAAACAAATCAAGCAACAGCAACTAATGTTACTACTTCTAATCGAGTTACAATATCCAGTTTAATAAGTTGTAACCGTAAGTATTATAGGCACATGAATTAAAATACTGATACCAGAATTCATTAAATACATAAAGTTGTCTTAAAAACAATACAAGGATTTTTTTTCCTTAGTGCAAAATTGCTTGATCAAAGGCTTTCTTTTGAATTGGAGAAAGGCCAAAAGCCACAATACAAGAATGCTGTTAAGCATTACCTGGGAGGAAATACATTGTCACCACATTGCAGTAAATTCCAACAATTCTTAGTTGTATCGAGGATCCAAACATCACTAAGAATTTTATCGGGACCAGTCCGACCTCCAATCACAAACATGCAATCTCCAACCAAGGAAGCTGTATGGCCCATACGCGGAGATGGAGAAGCACAGCCAATAGTACTAACGGTTTCAAGATTGCCAGAATACGGATCAAGCAGCAACAAATCATTTCTTCTCGCATGTCTCCCCACACCTCCAAAGCCACCAAATACAACAACTTTCTTGTGATTAGCATCATCCAATCCACAAGCTGAGTGGCCCCAAAGGAAAAGCTTCTCCACCTGGTCACCAACAATTTCAAAATGGCCAATTGACAGACCAAAATCAGGAGAACCCACAATCCCTGCCAACCATTCAAAGATTCAGTGTTTTCATTGATATTAAAAGGAAAGTTGCCCTGCAATCAGATACATACCCATATGCATCAGTACTAATTTCATCACCCATACATGTGCTCTCTGATAGTGGCACATTTACAAACACGATCCTATAAACTATGCACTCAACTTCACATGCAACAGGAAGAGGAGTGCTAGCAACACTCTCTTTTGACACACTTTTTGTTAGTAGTTAAAATTGCTTAAAAGCTACAAAATCATAAATGAGACTCGTTAAATAAGCTACAAAATCATAAATGAGACTCGTTAAATAAGTTGTCACACACATTTGTGATTTTTAAGAAATTACAACAAATAATTAAGAGTGTGTTTCAAAATATTATGGTAGAGGGTGTGACGTTAGCATTTTCTCTCCAATGCAAAAGTTGACAAAATTTGACAGTTGAAAACCGTTGACCAAAGTGGGAAAACATATTAAATATACCTGAAGAGGTTCCAGAATTCCCATTTCCTAACTGAGATTCATCGTCGAGTTCAAGATGATCGCAAACATCATTGGGTGGCAAAAAAGTGTTAGTGTTATGAGCAATGAGAGATCCACTGGACTGCAAAAGTTCGAAAAACCTCTGAGTTCTTGTCCTATTGGCTTCCATTTTGTGGTTTGCGACCTGCACAAGGTAGCGAACATACTCGGGGGAGACCATGACGTTGCGCGTGTCCCCCAACGGCACCTCCATGCGTATGGAGCAGCGAATGGCGATGATGACGCGCTTTTTGGCGTTGGTAATGCCACTCTCTCTGAAGCCACAGGAGATGGCTAGCGAAACGAGAGAGTGAGCGGAAGAGAGGTCTCTGCACTCGAGAGCGATGATGAGGGGCTCGAATCGGAAGACGAGTTCGGAGACGGGGGAGTGAGTGGACTCGGAGGGGAAGAGGAGGGAGAGGACCGAGTCGGGATCGGCGGGGTCGTGGGAAACGAAGAGCCATGAGCCCCCTCTGGCTTTCTTCTTAGGGTTGGGAGATTCAGTCTCAGAGAAAGGCTGAGAGAGGATTGAGATTCTACCGGAGCAAGAGCTGGTGGTGAAGTAAGAGGGGTTTTCGTTCAGAGTATTTATCAGAGGGATGATGGCTACGTCTAACGACCCCTTTGGGGATTTGTCCAATTCCGTTGACCTCAGTGACCTTATCGTCGCTGCCTTTCTCTTTTCGAACTCCATCCTTCTTCTCTAAACCTCTAAACCCACCAAAAACCTCAACCTGAGGGCACTTCCGGAAAGTACTACGCTACTTTTGTTCGACTCCGGTTATGGGCTTCTTAACTCATCGGCCCAATTTACCTGGACTCCGGTTATTAAAACAAATAAATTATTTAACTAAGACCCCTATGCTTCGGTTGAGCCCATGAATCACTTATTGTCTATCGTTGCTTGAGACTATTCCATGGATTGATTAATAATCTAATTCAAGATGTATGGTTACATCCACTTTAGAAGAATTCACACCTAATTGATGAATAATATAAACGTGTTTTGTAAAAAAAAATACCCAAAATAAAAAATCATTCCTCAATTTCCAAGCTTTCCAAAATGAGAAAAAGTATTTGTTTACGTGTCTTGAAAATTCTCTTACATCCTATATCTACCTTAAGAGCCCTTATGATAGTAACAACGTTTAAATTAATTTTAATAGCAAAAAAAACCACCCAAAACTTATATATCTCTTTTTTTTTTTTTTACTTATGTATATCACTTCAGCAAAAGAGAGATATTAAGCCCAGAGAAATAATATTTGTTTACTTTTATTTTATTTATTTTTAGCATGATTCTAGTCAAGGTTTGCGCAAGTCCTATGCAAAAAAGTTTGATGCTAACAGCACGGGCAAGATCCAACGAGGAATTAGTGCATATATTTGGCTTTGGCATAAACTTGGGATGAAGATTGTCCCCACGTAGCATGTTCCCATTTGATTTTGTGAATGATAGTTGATCCTCACCGTTGTGTCCTTTTAGTGTGTAACTAACACCTAGGCATTGACTCGGTACAAGATCTCATATCACACTATCCCGTAATCAAATTCGCAATAATCACTGCTCATAAATCTCTGGTCATTTAGAAACCAATGATTACAGAGAATCAGCATAGCAGCATTGGTACATAGTACAAGTATCATTTTAAAACAAATAATTTAATTACTCTAAATATATTAATGTTTCTATTTTTGTTGCACAGATTCTGAGAGAATGCTTGTTGGAACGAACATTTGGTCATAAATAGCGTAGAAGAATTATTATTATTGGAAAGTAGTAGCAGCAGCAGTAGAGATCATGGAGATGTCTTTGCAACTGAGCTGTAAAACGACGTTCAACAATAGGAAAACGTGTTTTGGCGTTGGCTCGTTCCTCCCTACCACTACCCAATGCCACCAACTAGTTACTCCCAATTCATCCTACTATTGTTTTCTTTTTTATTTATTTTTAAACTTGATGCTTTCAAGTAACCATCATAATTTATTTCGGACAAATATTAATCAATATCCTAAATTCTTATTAATATACTTTCCTGCAATTTTTAATGTTTTTAATAAAATAAATTATTATTAATTACTTAATTACTGCCTTGTCAATGCTAGCTTTTCTTTTGTGGCATGCTACTACACCATAATTATGGCTTATCTTAATGTGCTTATGCTTTTAGACATATTGATAAATTTAACTGTGTTAATCTTTTTTCTTCTTTTTTTTTATCATGGCGATGTGAATTCAAGGTTGGCTGGAGCTCTATTTGCAACAGTGCAGGTTTATTAGTTATCATTGCTCTACTATTTAATATTTGTTATGCTAAATGATTGATCCTCTCCACCATGTCTGTTTCAGTTTGTAAAATTTCTTCTATATAATTGAACCTTATCTTTTAGTAGATTTTTGGCGTAAGAGACAGAAGAAGGTCTTTATTGCAAGGTCCAAGGGCCATGGTTTTGGTTCAAGGGGTTTCATCCCAAGACCACTTATTGGAAGAAGCAATCAGAAGAAGGTTCAAAGCAATCTAGTTGGAGAAAATGGAAACATTTATATAATCGATGAGGAAGGAGTTGTTATTGACACTTCTAAGACTGGAAAAGTTGAACATTTAGACCATGTTGATGACATTGGTGATGAAGTAACCGGGAAAACCATAGTTGGAGAAATAGATGTTCGTAATGACAATAAAATACAGGAAGAAGCTTCTAAACTGTTGAAGTTACAATTGGAAGCAAATTTACGCAAGCAAGAAATAGAGAGGATAGCAGAGGAAAACTTGTCACTACAGAACAAGTTGTTTGTATATCCTCCTATGGTTGAGCCCGGTCAAGTTATTCAAGTGTTTCTCAATAGGAGTCTTTCAACTCTATGTAATGAGCCAAACGTTTTCGTTAAGGGAGCATTTAATGATTGGAGGTGGAAATCTTTTACCATTGGATTAAATAAAACACACTTCCTCAATGGTGATTGGTGGTCTTACCAGCTACATGTTCCAAATGAAGCCTATAAAGTGGACTTTGTGTTCTTCAATGGGCAAAATGTCTATGACAATAATAACAACAAGGATTTCTCCATAACTGTTGATGGTGGATTGGATGCATTTGGATTTGAGGGTTTCTTGCTTGAGGAAAAACGTAAAGAATTAGAAAGACTTGCTAAGGAGCGAGCTGAAAAAGAAAAACAAGAAGAAGAGAAAAGGAAAGTAGAAGCAGAGAAAGCTGCGAAAGAAGAGGACATGTCATTGGCTAGGGTGGAGATAGAAAAGAAAAGAAAAGTGCTGCAACAGTTGATGAAAAATGCAGTAAAATCCATTGACAATGTTTGGTATATAGAACCTAGTGAATTTAACGGTGGAGACTTGGTCAGATTATATTATAACAAAAGATCAGGTCCTCTTGCACATGCTAAGGAAGTATGGCTTCATGGGGGGCACAATAATTGGATTGACAGGTTATCAATTGTTGAAAGGCTTGTCAAAATTGATTCAAAAGATGGTGATTGGTGGCATGTTGATGGTATGCTCATTTACTTATTTTGTTACTTATCTATGATGTTAGTTATTTTAATTGAAGTTAGTCGTTTATGAGATGTAAAAAATGTATGGATAAAGAAAGCATGATTGTGATGTGACATGCAAGGAGATGGAGTTTGACCACATGTTTGCTATTTGAAGGTGGAAACAATGTGAATCTACCGTAATGCTATATATTATGTTTTCTGTTGATACATGATTGTGAAGACATAGGTGAATGGAATGCCTTTGTAGATTAGATGTTGATACATGATACTAAAGCCTTTTTTGTCCATAAGAAGAACCAATATAGAAGCGAATTATAGTAATATCTATAGTGAGTCTATCATTTAATTTAAACATGAAAAAGTTATAAGGATTTGAGAGATTTATATTTATTCTCATCTAAAGCATTAATGTTTTACTTCTGAATTAGATTTAGAATCACCTCATCAATTAAGCAAGTCTACATCAATGACTGTTATGGTAAAAAAAAAAAAAAGGATAAATGAATGTTTTGATGGTATTGTATCCTAGATAATAGTATTTGAAAAGTGAGGTAAAAACTTGGTCTTCTCTTCAAGTCTAACTTAAAGTAAGCAAGACTTTTTTAAAATCAATTTTCATTTGATGCAGTTGTTGTACCTAACCAAGCCGTTGTCTTAGATTGGGTCTTTGCTAATGGTACCCCTCGAAATGCAAGTGTGTATGATAACAACTTTGGTCAAGACTTCCACGCTATTGTGACAAAGGTCATACCTGATGAAGAGACTTGGGTTTGGGAAGAGCAAAGGATATATAACAAACTGCAGGAGAATAGGAGGTTAAGAGAGGAAACTATGCGTGCCAAGGTTAGTTTTCACGAGAGATGAGTTTCGTAGAAATTCTATCTAACATACTTCATAGCGATAAATAAAATCTTTAGTTGTATGATTATGTTCATGTTCTTTTCCACAAAAATACATGCAGAAAGTTAGGGATAAAATATACCTATAATGTAGTATATCACTTTTGCAGTATGAAGTTTACCTTTTTGACTTTGATATGGTAGCTTATTTAAATATTTTTATGTTTAGATTGTATTATCTAAATATTAGTTGGCAAACATATGCATTACGCATTCTTGCTTTTGGGAAGAAAAAATATTGACAACAATCTCCTTGATTTGGATTTATTCTTATTCCAGGCCGAAAAAACAGCATATATAAAAGCTGAAGCAAAGAAAAAAACTTTAAAAAGATTTTTGCTTTCTCAAAAGCATATTGTCTTCACTGAGCCTCTTCATGTTCAAGCGGGTAGCATAGTGACTATATTTTATAATCCTTGCAAAACAAACATGAATGGAAAACCAGAGGTTTGGTTTAGATGTTCATTTAATCGTTGGACTCATCGTAATGGTCCATTGCCACCTCAGAAAATGTTGGCTACAAATAATGGTACTTTCGTCAAAGCCTCTGGTGAGTCTCTCTTATAGTTTACATTTGAAAAAAAAATGGAATATAGTAATCCAACAATTAGCAATATCAACTCTTTGACTACTTAATTTTTATTTTTTATTAATTATTTTCATGCTAAATTAATTGAGAAGATGTGACCTCTAAAATATATTCAAGTACCTTCCAAATATGTTATAAATTTTTGTGTCATTAGCATTAATGACATGTTGCTATTCTGGTTGGTTCCTATTAAATGAATTGTGCTACCTATTCATTTTGTGCCTTATAGGTTGTAGATTGGCCTTTGTCTAAATGTTGAGTGTTCGTCATAAAAAAAAATGGTATGAAAAAAATAAAGTATTATAAAAAGTATAACTTATTATTATTTGTATTTAAATTCAATTTTCATAAATCTTATATAAGATTGCAACAATAGTGTTTCTAGGTGGATAATTTTACATTTATTTTAGAATATTTGGAAGCCTATAACTTTATGCAACTAATGTATTTGTTCAATCAATTTGTTATATACAAGTAAAAGAACATAACATAAAGCCAATTCATTTACTTATAGTCTTATACATTTGCTCCTTAATAAGTTCTATGATTTTGCGCTTCTACAGTTGAGGTTCCATTAGATGCATACATGGTGGATTTTGTATTCTCTGAGAAAGAAGACGGTGGAATTTTTGACAATAACAATAGAATGGATTATCACATACCTGTCTTAGGAGGTATTATAAAGGAAACACCCATGCATATTGTCCATATTGCTGTTGAGATGGCCCCAATTGCAAAGGTAAATTAGCTTGTTGCATTCTCATTATTTCAACTTCATCTACAAATCTGTGTAGACTTCTTTTATTGTTTGAGAATGAAAAATTTATAAAATTTACAATGAAATTTTTTTATCAATATCACATGGGTGATGTATCGTCTATAATGAAAAATATAGTTCTCATCAAGTTATGATATTTGACAATCTCTTAAAAAAAACACATCAACAAGTTAATCACAGTTTTTTTTAACTCTTTGAATACATGTATATAAAAAATGGAGTTTGAAAATGTATATGATTGTAAAAATAAAATTAGAATTTTTATTGAATTAGCATTTAGAGTTCTTAAATATTAAAAGTTTGGGGACAAGGGAGAATAGACAATGAAAAGAAATTATTTAGACTTCTTATAATATTTGAATTCTAAAATGCAAATGGAGGATATTATAATGTAGCATGCTTGGTGGGAATTACCACCAAAGTATGTTGTGAGTAATTTTAACATGTTTTCAATTATGATGATCTATATTTTTAGCAGATTGGAGGCCTTGCCGATGTTATTACTAGTTTATCGCGGGCAGTTCAAGATTTAAATCACAATGTGGATATTGTTCTTCCAAAGTATGATTGTTTGAACCTTAGCAATGTAAGTTTTTTGCTATTGCTTTAGCACTTATGTTTTATAACCTTGTTTTGGATGTTTAGAGTTTATTCCTTAAATCATGAGTTTTTTGGCCTATCCAATTGAAATGGCATGTTGTCATAATTACTTATAAGAATGTTACAGCTTAAGTTTCAATGTGAAACTAGTCGGTAATCAAAGGAGAAAAACATAAATATTATGAAAGTTTTAGACATTCATGAAAAATGTATGGTTATTTTTTAGCATGTTTCTTAACATTTTTTTGTTGAGCATTTACAATAGTGGCCATCTTAAACTTATAAACAATTATGGTTGTTGTGTTTTTTAAAATATTTGATTTAAAATTCATATATTATATTTGTGTTATTGGTAGAGTTATTTTTGTAATATTTTTTAAATATGTCTTTTGATGCAGGTAAAATATTTTCAATATCACAAAAACTATTTCTTTGATGGATCTGAAATAAAAGTATGGCGTGGAAAGGTGGAAGATCTTTCTGTCTTCTTCTTGGAGCCTCAAAATCAGTAAGAATTTTGGCTCTCTCTCCTTAAAAGTTGTTAGGAAACATCCCTCAACTCAAGTTTACTCTCACAAAAAGAAAACCTAGTAAATATAAATAAGTTAGTAATTTCTTCCTTATTTATCTTTAACTTTTTCTATTATTTATCATTATCTTGATCCTTGTTTTAAGAAAAAATTGTTAAGAGAAACATTGTATAAAAAGGCTAACAAAACTGAAGGATAAGAAATTGGAGCTCTTTTTGTATTTTTTATTTACTTCAAAGAATAAATAGAATTTCCTTATTCTTATTTAACACTAATTAATAAACATTGAATCTCCATCAAAAGGTTCAACCTTTTGTGGTTTACTAATTCACATGGATAATTCCACTAATATTAATTATTCAAAAATTGTATGGGATTTGTACCTTGAATGGTTTGAATTTAGAACATAGCAAACAAGTCAATTTACTTTTCTTTTAAAAAAATGTAATGTAGGAGTTAAAGTATCTAATGATTCATGATAATCAAATGGTGATTAGCTTCTTTACGATCATTGTTAATAAGATGACTTAGAAAAATTTTATTGTTTCATAAATTAAAATATGTTTAACAATATTTGTATTTTTTTCGTACAGATTCTTTCGTGTTGGTCGTGTATATGGTTGTGGGAATGATGCAGAGAGATTTGAATTTTTTTGTCATGCTGCTCTTGAATTTCTACATCAAAATGGATTTCATCCTGTAAGATATATATCATTTGACTAGTAATTGGACTATTATTTTAATAACTTTCATGATATATTTCCTTTGCTAATGTGAGGTTGAGATTTTATTTTTGTGGTCATGATATGACTTTTTGTGAGTGGAGCTTAAAGTGTAACATTCTTATTTTATGTGTGTGTACATATTTAACACAAAAAAATTATTTATATTACAATTTACAAGTAAAAGAAAATTATTATCCAAAGTTTGTTTAGATATAATTGCTATTTAAAGTGTGATTGAGAGGAAATATTTGTATGGTCCTTAAATATGACATTTACTTTCAGCTTTTGCAATTGAAAAAAAACACAATGAATTCTAAGTTACAATTTGATGAATTATTTGGTTTTCTTTGAGCTCATGTACACTAACTACAAAATAAATCCACCAGACAATTTTAGGGATTCTATTTGCACTCCCTTTTTTGAATGCATCATTTCTATTTTTCGTATTCTTTTTACAAAAATATTTTTCTTAGAAACTAATTTTTATAATATAGTTATTTTCCAATATATTATCATAGGCGAAAAAAAAGATGTTCACTAAGTTGAACGAGTGAGATCAACGAGTGAGATCAACAACAACATGGAAAGGTAGGAGTACAATAAAATGAGAAAAAAGGAATAGTGACTATGAGTAGGGTGAAGGTGAAAGCAGAGGGGTATCTTTGGAATATAAAAAAGGGTGAAGAGAAAATGTAAGAGTGAAAAAATAAAAGTCCAATAATTTGTTGCTTGTCAAGGGTTGTGCTTAAGAATCTCATTACTTAGGATGATTCACATATTATATGAATAATTTGTTAAACTTTTTGTAAATAGGTTGATCTCCTTAAGAATTTTTATTCAGATAATTTATATAACATTAATGCTTTTGCAAGTATGACATATTTAAGCATGTTAAATTTTGTTATATTTTAGAAATATAACATTTTAGTATTTTTCATGTTTGTTTTATTAAGCTTGAAATGTGGGCTCACACATATTTTGCTTGATATAAAATTAGTCAAAATATAATATTCAATATATTTTACATGGTAAGAAAGGTTGTAACCATTATGAAACATATTCCTTTTAGATTTTCAATGAATTATCAAACACATCCCCTCCATTTTAATCTAGGTAGCCCACTGTAAAACTTAAAGTGAATTTTAGTATGAGACTTTAAACTAAAAAAAAAATCTTGAATTTGGGTTTAAGTGAGCTCAACCCAAAATCTTGAAAATAATATATGTATTGATATTGTAAAATTATAATTCAATCATAAATTGTCATATATATAAGTTTATTTGCTCATATGATATATATCCTAAAAATCATATTAAAGATTATTTTTATGGGTTGGAATTGTAAAAACTTTTACATAAAAATACATATTTATTAAAATCTACTTATAAACATGAAACACATTAAATGAGAAAGCTCTTTTTGTGTGAGAAATAGAGAAACAAACACTAACTTTTCAATCTTGAATTTTACCACTAATTCTCAAATTAAAATGTCAAAGTTATGGGAAATTTTTAAAACATCAATTGACTTTTTAACTTGATTATTTATTCTTTTTATTTAACCATTCATGTATGGCTATGAGCAGGATATCATTCATTGCCATGATTGGTCAAGCGCACCAGTTGCATGGCTAATTAAAGAACAATACAAACATTACAATTTAAGCAAAGCAGGAGTTGTGTTTACAATTCACAACCTTGAATTTGGAGCTCATTTAATTGGAAAAGCAATGACATGCACAGATAAGGCTACAACGGTAAGTGTTGATTATGCATTAAATTTATCTATTTTTGCTAACTTTATTATAAGAGTTTATTGTTTTTATCATGATAATTTTCATTATTAATAGTAGTTTGTATTATTTGGTTAAAATATTTGCTTTGCTCTTTCAAATTTTCTTCTCTTTTAAATTATACTTTAGGAAAAATTTTGCTAGCATAAAAGTGTTTTGGGATTTAATGTTGATGCCCCATAAAAGCAATAAATTGTTGGATTCATATTCATCGTGTGTTTGAACAAAAAAAATGTTCACAGTGATTACCACTCATGGGATTTCTTCTTTAGGATCATTAAGAGAAATTCTAAGATGTGAAGATTATTTTTCTTGTAATATTTGACATATTACTAAGTAGTAAGTGTGTTTAATGGAAAAAATAGTTAATTACGAAATAAATTTTTTGTGTGAATTGATCATAGAATCTTTCTAGAGTTTGATTGGATCTTACACTCATCATTTACATGTTTTAAATTTATTTTGGAATAATTCTTTTCCACCTTGTATTACAATATTATTAAAAAAATTGCTAACAAATACAATTTTGAAATTTAAACAAAATCAATAATATCGAAAAGGAGGAAAAACTTATAAGTGATCTTATATCTATACATTAATCTAATGTTCTATTTATCTACATGAGATCTTAGTCATATATGTTTATATTGGCAGGTCTCCCCAACTTATTCAAGGGAGGTTTCTAGGGATCCTAGAATTGCTCCTCATCTTCACAAGTTTCATGGTATTATAAATGGAATTGACCCAGATATATGGGACCCATATAACGATCATTTCATTCCTGTAAGTAAAAAAAATACATGTGTCACTGCTTGAGTACTTGATAAGTTAGTAATTTGTATTTGGAATTATATAATGCATCTTGTAATTATATCTTATATTATTTGAATACTATCAAAATACTTGAATATGCATTTATGCAATATAAGTGTTGAATGATCATTTTTATCTCCTTGGCTTTTACTTTTACTACTACGTAATACTAACACTTGATCATCTGATAATAAATTTTATTTATGACCTTACAATAATGCAACCAATTACAGTGAAGATACTTGTGTCATCTTTCTTCTATTTGTGCATAGTTGGGATAAATCATGTGCTCAATAATCCACACACGACTAAAATTAAATTTAACAATATAATGTAATAAACTATGACTACTTTAAGAAAGATGGACTAATAGATTAGTGAATGCATTTGAGTTTAGTAATTACTACAATTAGTTTAAAGCATTGCCCAATCTCTTGTACTCAACTTATATTTATTCTTTAGTCAAGTATTATTTATTTTGTTAGGATCATTCTAATTCTACTAATCCAATTATGACTAGTTTAATCTAACATTATTGTAGGTGTCATACACATCTGAATCTGTTGTTGAAGGTAAAAAAGCTGCTAAGGAAGCCCTACAAGAAAAGCTTTGTTTGAGAAGAGTTGATATTCCTTTATTGGGAGTTATTTCTCGATTGACTCATCAAAAAGGAATTCATCTCATCAAACATGCTATATATCGAACCCTAGAACGTGGTGGACAGGTTTTTATTTTTATTTTTCATCAAATTGAGCGTTGTATATGCGCATTGCTTGCAAAATAGCATATATGGGAACTATTATAGAGAAAACATGAATATAAATTACGGTTTTAGGCAATATTGTTGTTAATAGTTGATAATTAGTATGATGTTAAAGTGTCTTTAACTAAGTTGTGTTGAACTTTTATCCTCATCACTCTATGTAAAAGAAAAGTGGTTAAATACTCTATTTTTAACTGTCACTTAAGAGAAGTGGTAAAAGTATAGAATTATGTTTTGATTGTTTAGAGAAATTATTACAAAATATGAATGATTTCTTCATCTTAGATACAACTTCCATGTATACTTTTACCAAAAAAAAAAAAAATATATATATATATATATGCCTCAAGTATGTGCTTATGATATTGATTAACCTAAGGACCATTTTCAAAGAAATGTTATTTAATTCTGTTAATAGCCTTTCTACTTCAATATGAAACTTGTTTGTAGATGATATTTGTATTTAAGTAATTAATGTCTTAGTAATGGGAATATTTGAATGCAGGTTGTATTACTTGGCTCGGCTCCAGATTCTTGTATCCAAAATGATTTTGTAAATTTGGCCAATCAATTACATTCTCTTTATCATGATCGTGTTAGACTCTGTCTTGTATATGACGAGCCTTTATCACATTTGGTAATTTATTTCAATATTAGTATCATCCTTTTAACACATTTTTTTAGAACACTTTATTATATGTGGAGAGTTACATAAGTCACACTGAATGATGTGGCTATCAATATCTATTTATCTTAATCTTTATTTAGTAACATCTACATGAACTTCGTCCAATAATAAAGAATGTTGAAAAATGTGTAAATTGCTAACACATTCCTCTTGGTAACAACCTATTATGTTTGTTTGTTTTGTGTACAACACAAGGCATTGTTAATTCATTTGAAATGTTTTGTTCTAGATATATGCTGGTGCCGATTTCATTCTAGTTCCTTCAATCTTTGAGCCATGTGGTCTAACTCAACTCATAGCAATGAGATATGGTTCAATACCTATTGTTCGAAAAACGGGAGGTTTGTACATGTTTTATTTTAGTCACCTAAATAACAAATGGTTTTGTTGATATGCCACCACCTTTTGTATATATATGAAATATTAACTTTTTATTTTAGTTTTTCATTGGTTAGCATATGCTTTATAAATATTTACGTATCAATAAAGGTATTTTTTCATCTTGGTAATGTATTTGATAGTCAAATTGTCACTTTTCTTGAATGATCATACCTAGATGATTAACTTAAAAAGATTTGGTAGTCAACTTCCATCTCCTTCCAACTATATTTTTGCATAATTGTGCAGGACTATTTGATACTGTATTTGACATTGAGCATGATAAGAATAGAGCCCTGACACATGGTCTTGAACCAAATGGGTTCAATTTTGATGGAGCTGATGCTATTGGTGTTGATTATGCCCTCAATAGGTAAGTTTATGTTGTACAATGACTTGACATTTGTGTCTGAACATAAGAAAATCATATATGCAAGTAATAGAAGTCTAAAATTACTTAATATTTGACAAAATATTCATAAGGAAAATCATCTTTATCGAAATCAATGTTGGAATAAGGTTCCATTTGAATAAATTTCTTTATAAACACTTAAAAGAAAAGAAAATAAGGTATAATAAGTAAATTTCTCCTAAAAGTTAAAAAAATAAATTTCTTCTATAAGTTAAAATTAACCTATAACTTTTATAAAAAAAAATTAATTTTAACTTATGTATAAACTAATTTTAGCTTATGAAGGATGTTTATTTTATTTTTTATTTTTTTTATATGTGCTTGCAAAGAAGCTTATTCAAATAGGGTCCAAAGTCTCTTATAGCTTAACCTTGTGAGGAAAAAGTTATTTCACAATTATGTCAAGCCCTGTTACAATAACCTTAAATTGTTGGATGCATAAAATTCATATTTATTGAAAGTTTACTTTGCCTAATGACTTTCCATATAGACATAGGCACTAACCCAAAGTCCTGAAATATGTAATTGCAATATAAATTTTACAACGGGCTTTTTCAGGGCAATATCGGCATGGTATGAAGATCGTGATTGGTTTAATACTTTATGCAAGAAAGTGATGGAGCAAGACTGGTCTTGGAACCGACCTGCTCTTGACTATTTGGAGCTTTATCATGTTGCACGTAAGTCAATATAAATAGCATTGTAGAATAAATATTCAAGCTCTTGTGTTTAAGAGATTGAAAGAGTAGAAGTCTTTTTTTCTTAAATTATAAACATTGATCAACGTCTTTTATTAGACATTGTAGAAGAAAATACTTGATTGCAATTGCTTTATTGAATAAAAATTTAGTTGTTGAAGTTTTTTTCATCATTATCAATACTTTAGCTAGTATGATATAGAAGGTTAACGATGAGTTTAGTGAATATGGACACAAATCTAATTTGATTTGACTTGAAAATTTGTCACGTTCATAGGCAAAATGGATTGTTACTTGTCATTTAATTTGGCAAAATGGGTTATTACTTGTTGTTACATTGAAGAATTATCTTAATTTATGAAGTTATAGTATAGAGATAAAATTTAATCACTGAAGATTAGACGTTTCAAATTATCATTTAGGTAGTAGAAGATTGAACAATAATCAATAATCACTAAATTGTGTAGTACTTGCAACTTGTAAATTGCAAGTTAGATTATATTGAGATATTATTTCCATATAAAGTGATATGTGCAATGTCTAATAAGCATTATGATAATTTCTAATTAATATTGCACCTTGGATTAACTTGTCTTAAGTTAATGACTCGCTAAAGTTGTAGCACCATTTACATTTAACTAGGCAATTCTATATTTGGTTAGATATACTAACAAGAAATTGACATTGTTGAACATCAATTTGATAACTTTGTAATACGATCATCATTCATAAGTTAAGAAAATCTTAATTACTTGAAATCATATAATTTAATGTATTAAAAAAATGATTGAGTATAATGGATAATTTGTGTAAGTTGATAACATTTATTGGTCACTTGAAAAATAAGGATCAGTTATACTCAAGACAAATCCCTTCCAAAGTTCATTATATTTTTTATAAAGATATAATTTAAATAAAATCTTAAAAGTATAAATTAAAATAAAAAAATATAGAATTATAATTAAGATATGTACCATTAACTTAAGAGAATTTGAATTAAAAAAATTAAAATAACATTTACATTCTCTAGAGAAAGCTAAGAGATTAAATGCATGATTGGATATATATTTTGAAAGTTGAAGGGATAGGAACATGTTTTGGTGCATAAAAATTATATTTCGTTGTTAGTCACTAAAATGAGTTTTACTCTTAAAAGTGCGTTGAAATAAAAGTAATATATATAATTTTGTATTAAGCTAATATCTTTATACTAAGTTTTACTATAAATTTAAGATAAAATTTTAAAATATAAATTACGTCATATGTACTTTTTAATCAAAATCAGTTATATAAAGTCAAAGTTCTTATTTAAATTTAAATATACACATTAATCTCGTAAAATAATACCTGTATTAATGCTTAATTAGCTGCTTTTGTTTTGGTGGGACTTAATTAGCTAACAAATCAATATTTTATTTCTATATTTCTAGGCAGATCGAAATGGTACCATACCATGCGCGTTAGCTAAATGAGAATGAAGACATAATATCAGCAGCAGTAGCATTAGCCTAGTTAAAATCGAATCAAAGTTAAGAAAATCAAACTTAATAAGTATAATGTAAAAAAATATGAAATTCAAGTAAAACTTAAGAAATTTAATTAAAATATACTGAAAGATGTTTTACGTTATCATCAAATTATTAGTTTTGTAATAATTAATTTAAAATTTATATTTAAATAGATTTTTAATTAATTAATAATATAAAACTATATATTAATAATATATAAAAATTAAAGTCAAACTTAAGTTAATTACATCCAATATATAATTTACATAGCATCCGATATCTCAATTTCAAATTCTTTTTTCTTTTCCAGAGTTTGATTTTAGCAAAAATATTATTCTCATGTGATGTAATAAACTAAAATTTAAACATTCTCGAAGGAGATGTTAATATTTAATGTCTAATTATTATTACTGTTTAAAGGTAATATATATGAAAGAAAAAAAAATATTTTTGTGGTAAATAAACCAGACAAAAAAAATCTTTTTTTCTCAATAAGTAGAGTGAAAATACTTGAATATTTTTTTTCTTGAATATTATTAAAGAAATTTTCGAAATAACCTAGTATTTTACCAATTAATAAATCAAGATTTCAGACTTTTTTTAATGTAAAAGAGATACATAAAAAATATATAATTTAATATATTTCCTATTAAACTTCATATCATTCCACAGCTCTATATGATAATAATTTCCTATTAAGAATAAGTTGTATTACAAATGATAGAAGTTATATATAAATCTATATTATCTTGTTCTCTTGCTTTTTTTTATTGCAATTTTAGAATTAGTCATTTTTTTCTTTAACTTGAAAAGAATACATAAATAAATGGGAAGAATTTACGGTAAATTCAAATGAGCTTAGAAGAGGGAACCAGAAACTAAATGTCATTAATTTATTATTTTTTGTTACGAAATTAAATACCGAAAAGAGAAATACACGATTCGCAATGGTAAGATATATATATAAACACGAATTATGAATAGTGCAGCCCAGTTACCTCTATCTATGTCTAACGGCTAGTCTTGCCAAGTCAGATAAAATAATCCAACGGCTCTGATCCGTTGACCGTTTGAATTCTTGTTTAGAAATATAGCCGTTACCAGGATGTTCCCAATCTTTAAAAATCTCTCTAATCGTATTGTCACCATTCTCTTCCTTCTATTCACTTCCGCTAATCAATTCAATTTCAACTCGCGTCCATGCCTTCCAACAAAACATCTTCAAACCCTAATCCAAGAAGTTCAGAAATTAGTAACCCTATGAGAAGGAGTTTCACTGGAAACCCCTTCACCAAACCCTCCATCGTCCCAATTCACGGAGCCAAAACTCCCGCCAACAGCCCTTCAGGTATCTCTCTCTCTTTTACATTATTGTTTCTTCGCTGAGAATGTCTGAGAAAACAGATTTTGATGGGTTTAGGGTTTGGTGTTGTGCAGATTTTTTGAGAAGAAGCTCCGTTGGGATTAGAGAAAGCGGGGGGTCCTTGAGGGACTTCATGGATGACAAAGAAAACGGGAAAGATCAGATTTTGAAACTGGCCAAGGTTCGATCACCAGCTGCTTGCTCAAAGGGCTCAAAGAATTTCATGTCTCCGACCATTTCTGCTTCGTGCAAGATCAACGAGTCTCCCAGAAAGAAGGTCCTGGTTGAACGGAACGAGGCTGTTCTGAGTCCTGCCGACCCAAAAAGCCACGTTCGCAAGGTAACTTTTGCTGAGTCCTTGGAAGAGAAAAGGATTGATGAGATCGTCCCCAATTTTGAGGAAGGTCCCAGATCATCCTTGACTTCTGAAGATTTGAGTGGTGAGAGTGAAACTAGTGAAACTCATTATATGAATGTTCCTTTGCTTTCAAAGAATGATACAGATTTGTCCTTTGAAACTGTCCATGATGTGAATGTGAAGGTGAATGTTCACACTGAACCGTTGTTTGAAACTGAGCCTGATTGTGTTAACCTTGACCCTACTTTTAAGCTTAGCCCCACTGCCACTCCGCCGGTTTCATTCAAAGCTACCGTATTGATGCCCCCTTACGACCCTAAAACCAACTACCTCTCCCCTAGACCACAGTTTCTTCACTATAAACCAAAACCACGAATGGAGCTCTGCAGTGAAGGGGAATTAGAGGACAGTCTCTTATGTGGAAGCTTTTCTGATACAGAAGTCACGGAGGATGCCCAGTCTGAAGGCTCACAGAAGGAATCAGAGGAAGTTTCTTCAGATGAAACTGTTGAGGAAGAAGGGGGCCAGATTTCTGAACCAAGTCCTGCTAGGAGGACTGTCACTCCAGAGGAAACTGCTGAAGCAAAAGAAGTTCCAAAACCACGCTTCACTGTGAGAGCAAAGGCTGTTGCTCTGATCTTGCTTCTGGCAGTTGCTTTTGTATCAATCTCAGTCACAGATTCTCCTGTGATTGATCGAACCGTGCTCGAAGACTTCTACAAGGTTTATGAATCGACTTACTTTTCATTGTATGAAAGGGCTAACTTTGATCGATTCACCCGGTTTGCAAAAACAAATTTTGATGAGACAGCTCGAAATTTGCAAATTTGGTTTACCAAGTTGCTTTCCTCAATTTCTGAGTTCATTACAGATGTTAGAGGAGCACACAATTTGGGCAAGTTGCAATACTATAACTTGACTATTCAGGTCGATTACTCTGTTGTGGATCAGTACCCTATATTTGGTCGTGGTGAAAATGAAATAGGTGAGACCCACGCACCAGTATGGGATGCTGAAGGTGATGCTGTCTCAGATATTGACAGTGATGAGGATATTGAGGAGAACATTTCAGCGGTGCATTATGAAGTAGAACAAGTTCAGGAAGATATTGCAACAATTACTGCAGTTGAAAATGTTTCGGATGCTCCACAATCTGAGGAAGTACTCAATATGATAGAATCGGAGCAAGTGACTGAAGCAGGAAATTTAGAAGCAACGCTGGCACAAGAGGTTGCTGAAATCTGTATTAACGCTAATGAATTAGATACAGAGCAGGCACAAGAGATCGATGCTAAACTTGATGTCAACAAGCAAAGTGATGTAAGTTTATATTCAGATGTTGCTGCCATGAGTGATGATGAAGCAGAGAAAAAATCAGCAAGCATAGATGCTGCGGTCAAAGGAAATGAAGAGCAATTAGAAGCAATTGACATTCCTGCAAACGTGGTGCTATATTTGCTGCTCTGTGCAGGTTCTGTTGTAATTGCAGGTGCAACATTCAGCTGGTCAAGGAAGGGTAAAAGCAAAAGCAAAAGTTCCAAGGAGCAACCTCTGGAGTTACATAACGACTTCTTTCCATCTAAGAACAAGCAGGTTTCTCCAGAGGAGCTATCTGGCCCCTTAGAAATGGACGTGCTAGAAGATTCATCATGCCCTTCAGAAACGAGCAGCTTTCAGCAAAACTCATTCTATACCGAAAAGGTAGTGAGTGAAGGTCACAGGCTAGGCCTAGAGAAGAAGCGCAAGAACAACTACAGAAGAGAATCTTTGGCCTCATCAGACTATTCCACGGGTTCCCCATCCTATGGAAGCTTAACTGTCTACGAGAAAATTCCAATCAAGCAGGTAAGTTGTTTCTTAAGAGACATGTATTATATTGTGTGCAAAACATTTATTATTTTTGTTCCTCATGTGCTTTATATTGTTTTATCAGGGACATGGGGAGGAGGAGATAATTACTCCTGTTAGGCGTTCAAGTAGAATTAGAAACCAAGCCACTTCTCCATCATAACCTGATTTTTGGTTTTCAGTTTGCACGTGTTCCAGGCATGTTAAACCCAATCTATGGGTGTGTGTAGTAGTAGTGTCATTGTAATTGAATCCGTTTGAAGCTTCCGAATGGAAAACCCTTAGTCAATTAGGATTTAGAAACCTAGCCAATTTATCCTTTGTAACCAGACCAGCATAACTGTTACTGTAAGCAGAAGTGTCCTATCTTCTGAATCTTGACTCTGTAGCAGAAGAATTTATTCTGGAAACAATCACTGATGGGGTTTATTAATTTGAATTAATAAAATATGACTGCAGTTTCGTTCTTATTTTGCTTTGTGAGCTTTTGAAAAAACATTTAGAGTTTATATAAATTTATTTATAAGTATTTATTCTGAAGGAAATAATATTATAAAAAGAAGTGATAAAATTTTAGTTGAAATAAAATAAAAAATGAAAATGATAATTTAGCAAAAAGTATAATAACAATACATTTTCTTTTATTTAATTAAAAATAAAAATAAAAATATTTAAAAATACTAATTCCATTATTTTATTTTTTGTTGAGTTTCAAATTTTAAAATTTTCTTTCTCCTCTCAATTAAACGTGCGTTACCAATAAAAGATGTTTTTTTGATTTTGTATTTTTCTTCTGCTTTCCCCATTGATGGTAATATTCCATTAGACACGTGTAATCATATATTGTTCATGAACGGTACCGTGTTGGAAATGTCTAGCTGGGAGAACTGAACTATATACAAAGTATTAGAGCAAATTCAATGGACTATTTTCAATTACTTATTATTGCTTATACTTTTTTAGACACCACTTTTCTCTGAGTAAAGTGAGAAAGAATATCCAATTGTACCTGCTTGTCAAATATTTGGAATCGTGGAAAATAGGTATTTATGGACTATGGATGGATGCTAAGAATTCGTTAGTGGCCCACTTACTCATTTCACTTGATTCTAGTACTTTACAATGCAATTATGGAACTTGTGGCTACTATACATTCCCACTTGTGCTGCTATTCTCTAATAATAATCATTTAACTTTTTTATTATTTCATCATATTCTATACGAATTCTTTTAATATCACCCTGTTTTCGTACCATATAAATCCTTAACGTTTTCAGATTAAAAATTCCTTGCTCTGATTATTTCTTATTACAAAATAAAATAACGTTATTGTGGTATTTCTTTTTACAAAAGTTTTGAAAATAATATAATTTATCATTAAACGCATGGATTAAAAGACATAATTTTTTCAATTTAATCAACCATATTAAATTTAAGTACTGGGTCATCACTTATAATACTTTTTATCTTGTTTGCGCAAAATTGTCTCCGACAACAAATATCTATAATTTATGTTAAAAATAAATAAGTAATGCCATTTGAATGCCCATACCAAAATCATACAAAAAAAAAAAATTGAAATTCTTAAATTAAAGAAGTGTGGTGGCTACAATTCAACAAATGGGAGTTTTTTTTAATCTACATTACTGATTCAGATACTTTTTTTATTTCTCGAGTGCTAATTCAATTCCTTGACAACCCCAATCAGTATATATTTTCACTTGATATTTTTTGATCTCGATGTTTTTTTTTATATCATTGTCAATCTTATCAATAACTTTTTTTTTTTTTTGAGTGTCTACACTCCTAAAGTGTCAATAATTTTTTTTGACATTATTAAAATTATCCCAAAAAGAGCACAAATAACTAGATTTCATAATTATAAGCATATTAAAATAATTTTAAATTCTTTTACAACATCAATTTATTTCTTTGTTATGAAAAAGTATGGAAACTTTTTTATATATAATTTTATGATATTTTATATATTTATTTTTTATTGAATACTTTCTTCATAAAATAGTAAGAAAACCTGTAGGAGGATATGGCATTCCTCATTCAATTAAATAGCAAAATATTACACTGCTTACACAGTTTAATGTACCAAAAGATAAATATTTCTAAAAGCTAAGAGCGATTTTAAAATATATAAATTTCAACCTAAGAGGGGTTAAAAAATATATATTTCATCCTAAGAAACGTAAATAAAATATAAAATAGTGTTACAAATGTACTGATATTATAAAAGTCTTTTATATTATTATTTAATTACATATTATCATATCATTAAAAATTATTAATTTTTATAATATTTATTTTACAAGCTATACTTATTTTTTTAATGATTTATGATATAATTTTTTTACACTTACGCCATATTAAATTATTAAACTCTTATAATACAATGGATAAAATAAATTTAAAATTAGCATATAATAAAAATAATATTTGGTGTTCTTGAAATAAGAGAGTTAATTGTAGCTTTTAAATCATATATAAAAGAATATATTATATGCATAATATATTACTCTTTTTAAAATAATATATCACTCAGAGCACCCACTTTGTTTATGAAATTTTTACTTATCTCCCTTGTTTTAGGTACATACTTTTTTCCGATGCCATTTCTCCATATGTATATGGTAAAGTAACGGATGTTGCGTAGTTATTTAAACAAAAGATATAATTAGTGTGTTAATTATAGCAAAATATTGGGAGTGGTCTTAGTAATTAGAAGTAATGAAGTTGATCGAAAGAAATAAACAAATTTATGTAAGAATAATTTGTACGTGTTATATCTTGTACAATTCTTAACTTCTTAACTTTTCCTAGTACTTTTTTACATGAAATTGCTCGTTTGATATATGCTATGTTAAAATTTACGTGAAGTGTGCATAAAATAAGCAAGAATACTATTAATATACAAATGATAATAAAATGGCGTCAGAATAGCATATACAGCAAGATAAGTTTGATTATGGTTTTTGTGCCAAGATAGCTGTCAATGTTTCCAAAAACAGCTTATTACGAAACCTGAGTAATAAATGTAAATTGATATATGTGCATCCACTCAAATTAAAGTAGTAATGGGTGGATAAGAACATTACTTAGTGGAGCACAAGAAAAACAAATAATGTTTTGTCACTAAAAAATGTCTACATTAAACTAAGCATATATATTTTCCAGGACATATAAAAAATATTAATTCAAAAATTTGTAAACAATTAAAAATAATTAATACAAAATATTAGATACTTCTTAATAATTAACTTTGCAATAATAACATTTAAATAATGTAACTGTTAATTAACTACTGGAATAGGACATAGCAGTTTTGGTCCATCGAATAAACAATAATAGTAGGAGGATACCGCAGCACAATAAAGGAGATTCACGCATGAACTGAGAAAATTACAATAGGCCATGTTATCCGTACGATGTTATACAGGTTAAATATATTTTTTTATTTTTATAAAATAGTGAGTTTTGGTTATGATTTTTAAAAAAAATTTAAATTCTTAAATTTGAAATCAATTTTTTTATCTTTATAAAATAAATAAATTGATTTTTAAAATTATTTTTCTAAAATTTAAAATTATTATTAATTGTTTAGTCTTTAATATTTTAAGATAGATAAATAATATTTATTTTAAATATTTAAAAAAAAAATATTACGTGCTGGTATAATACAAATAATACTAATTAGTATAAAAAATGATAACTTGATTTTTCATAAACACCCATTCTTTTTTTATAAACCACAAATAGCTTTCCACTAAAAGTAATTATGTGTGAGTCATGTAGTATTATTATGTCCTTCTGACTATTTCATAAGCATCTATTAAACACATGTTAACGGATTTTTTTTATAAAAAATAATAATTTTCGAGAATAAAAACTAATTTTTTTATAAAAATTAAAATTATTTATTTTATATGTACTAAAAATATAGTTAAATATTTTATATATATACCCTCTGTACATGAACTCCAATACCAATAAATTGAGTTTTATAAAAAAAAAAAAAAAGTCTCCAATAAGACAAGATGAAGTGAAATTTGAATCTGGAAACAGAAGTGTGACATATAATATTTGTTTGTATTGAAGAGAGTATATAAAAAAAAAAAAGCAGAAAAATATAAATGAAGTGGAATGATGATTTAAATATTATCTAAGTGAATCATGAGTTAAGGTTGTTAAAGTATGATGGTTTTAAAAGTTGGCATGTCCAAGAATATGCAGGAGATTGAGTGAGGTGAGGAAGCATGGTAGAAGAGAAGAGTTATTGGGCTACACATCCCAACCTTACAAGTAGTACTATACTTGGTAGCAGGAAGCAGCCTCTCCAAGGCAATTAATAAAGGGTGCGTAGGTTCACAGATTGAAGTTTCACACTTAGTACTACGTAACATTAGTTGAGTTAAGGTGTAAGGATAAGGTTGCAGATCCTTGAAGCCAATCATCCATCACCACCTCTCCCAATATAATCAGGATGCAGCCTTTTCAAAGATATTGATAAAACAGTTTAGTTTCTGCAACTCAGTGATAAAGATAAATTAGGCCTTGATATGATGGGACTTTTTCTTTGGGTTTTGCTCGATGCCGCTATGCCTATGTCCTTCCTCTGTGCCCTTTTGGACTTTTTGCAATTAACCTTTGAGAGAGATATCAACTCAGACTCACTCCAAGACCCATCATTTTCTTTCTCCCTTCTTTAATATCTATATGAGGTTTTTTCTTTCTTATATAATAATACAACCCTTTTTTTTTTGCAATTGTTGCTTTATTTCTTGTCCTTTTCCAGGTACCATTCTGGCCCGCCCTCTTGAAACCTGTGATTTTCCCTTCCTGGGAAGAATTTTCAAGCCTTGTTAATTCCTTTTTCCTGCTTCGTTTTTAAAAAGGGTTCCCGTTTCAGATAAATTTTAATTTTCAGAAGCCTTTCCTTTTTGGAGGGTATTGAAACAACGCCAAGGTAGATTCCTGATACTATTCTCTTCTCTTACACCTTTCTGCTTTTTAATTCCCAATGAAGGGTGGAAATATATATTTTATCTCGTTAGTAACCATGATACGTTTAGGTGAAAAAGAGTTTCAAGTCATCTATGTCTATATGTACTTAAATAGTTATCTATGGTAGCATCCCTCCCTCTTACTTCAATCCACTTACCTTAGTTTGTTTTCTCACAAGCACCCCTTTATCTGTATTTGCAGGCAGCAGAACTAACAGATACCAATGGCAGATTGGACTGGTTTTCTGAATAAAAGCAGCGGTTTTGGTGGGGGGTCAATGAGGAATAATGAAGATTTTGATGAAGAAGATGTGTGGGGTGTGACCATGGAGAGGGAGAGGGAGAGGGAGAGGGATTATTTAAGCCCAAAAATGAGGGTATCTAAGGAGTCGTCTTCTTCTTCTTCTTCTTCTGCATGGCGCATATCAACCTCTCCAAGAAAGATCCCAAGGACTAATGGCATCACACTATCCTCCTTGGAATCTGATGCCAATGTGGTTCAAAGGTCCTCGGCACCTATGGACATTCCTGACTGGTCTAAAAATATTGGGAAAAAGGGTGTTGAGGAGGAGTGTGTAAACAAGCTTGATTGTGGTCATGGGGATCATTACCATGATGATTATGGTGACGATGATGATGGGGATGATATGGTTCCTCCTCATGAATGGATTGCTAGGAAACTTGCAAGGAGCCAGATTTCATCTTTCTCTGTGTGTGAAGGGATAGGGAGGACACTGAAAGGGAGAGATCTTAGCAAAGTGAGAAATGCTATTTTGACCAAAACAGGTTTCATAGAGTAGTTGGTGGATTAACTCACCACTATGTATGACTCATGGTCATGTCATCATCAGCTCCATGTTTGGTGGCATCACCACAATGAAGTCATCATCATTGTTAAACTAGGATCCCATGCAATCTTTTTTATTTGATTATTGGTACTCATATATTATGCTATATGGCATTGGAATGTGAGGTCCTGCTGCTGCGGAACTCATAATAGAGCCTGTACGTGAAAGCCAGAGGTGCCCTTTTTGTTTTTTCTTCTTTTTGTTTTCTTGTTCTAAATTTTCTGGGAAAAGAAAAAGGAGGAGTGGCAGCCTCTGAAATTTTGTCCGGTTTTGTATTAGACTTTAGGCTAATGCAATGCACTCTCTGTTCTTACTGAGTTTAATAGTCTTCATGTTTTCACTTCTGGTTGGTTCATCATTCATTAACTATTAATGCTTTAAATAGTATCTTTTTTTTCTTTTCATTCGTGCATGATCTCTATTACCTGTTTATACTGTATCATTATCATTATGATTCAGGTACAATCCCTTCATTTCGGTACTTATTGTTAAACCTTTGTTTGCATATTGAAGCTATGATTACTTTGGATTTTGTAACCTAATTTAAGCCCTCAATTCAATGTATAGATACCAGTAAAACAAGACCACAACTGCTTTTTTTTGGGGGGTGTTATATAAAGCCTTAATAGTTTTTCTTTTCTTTTTTTAATGAAGAAAATCATTTCCATTAGGAGCAGGGACCACCACTAATATATATGGTACAAGTTATAATAGATGAAAATGATGTTGCAAAGAGTATTTGTGTCAATATAAAATAAAGTTGCATTCTTCTTATTCTGAAAAATTTCTGATAGAAATATCAAGTGTATTTGGACAAAACTTAAAAAGCGACTTTATAATCTTTTGTATTTTGTAAAAAAATATTTAAAACCGTCTTTAATTGTTTTTTAAAATATCTTTTATCGTGAACTTTTTTGAATATTTTTCCAAAAATAAATGCTAAAGAGCAAAAAACAAACAACACGCAGTTTTGTTAGGGATTTTGGGTGTGTCGTGCCAGTGATAAAAGAAGAAAAAAATATCATTTATTAAAGTTTGTAATTATTCTATGTAAAAAAAAAAAAGATAAATGCTAGTCTGATTTTTTTAAAATATTTTTTATTACTTAAAATTTATTAAAAATTATAAATTTTAGTTAAATTTATTAAATAAGTTAAGAGAGATTCATTAAATAAAAATAAAATTTACCAAAATTATAATTTTTTTAAAATTTTAATTAATAATAAAAAATATTAGAAAAAAGTATCACCGTCCATTTTCAGAAAAAGAATTTTGCAACCGTCCGTAGAAAAAAAAAATATTGACGCATTTTTTTTTATCATAATACCTTGACGTATGTTTGAGTTAGCAAATTTAAAGTTACCGAAAAATGGTTAATAAAAAAATACGCATCCCAACACTTTTTTTTATATATATTAAGTGGCAAAAGGTTATTAAAATAATATAAAATGATCATTTCTCTTCTCGAACTGACAATCTTACTTCTCCGACAAATGAAACTCTAAATAAAAACAATTTTTTATTACAAAATCCATCTTCGAGGCATTGGTTTTCTCTTACAATTACTTTTAGGATTTTGTTACTAAACATTACCTGAAGTTCTATAAGCATTCCTTTCATTTTGTTATTATTATTTTTTATAAAGTTTAAAATTTTGTATAAGTTACTCAAACTTTTTATTATTAGATTGATTCTAATGAGCTTCATTTTTATTTTCTTATTTGATTTGTTAATTCAAAAAAATATTTCTATTTATTTATCTTTTTAGAAATTTAAAATAATATTAAAGTATAATTTTTAATTATACTGAAACTATAAATAATAAATGAGAGAAATTACAAATGACATAAATAAATAGAGGTATATATATATATAATATGATAAGAATTTTAAAATTAATTTTAAAAAATAAAGATATTGAATATATTATTTAATTTATGCATTATGAGTTTTAATGGATGTATAAATAAACTAATGAAAAATTGTTTGAACTTTTTTTAAAATGAGAGAGATTTCGCGTTTCAATTAAGAAAAATAAGCATTCACTATTAGCACCGCCCTTATCTTCAATTTATCCAAAATTAACTAAGTTCCAAGTTCAGATAAATTTATCCGGTAGCAATTATATTCAGAAAAACAAATTTTAAAATAATACGTAAGTATTGTTTTTCTTCAAATAAATTAATTTAGTAAAACAAAATAGTAAGAAAAGTTATGTAAAATATTTTATCATTGGGAAATGTCCAATGGAAAATATTCTATCATAATAAAGGATGGATATTGTTACAAATATAACCTGTACTTATTTGTAGCGACATGAGTCAAATTAAAGTTCTTATATTTAATTATCTTGATATCAACATCTTAGTCTAAATTATGAATAAGAATATTCGCTCCTAGACACACACCTCAATTTTAAACCTCTCAAGTAATTCTTTGACATAGACATAAATCTTGAATGTTATTAACGCGAAACACTTGTTAATAAAAGCACTTATATATAAACAAGTTGTGTTTTTTTTTTAATCTATTTCTCAAGTACATTTTCTCCATATAGTTGTAATGTTATTTTATTAATTTTTAATTTGGGTGTGATAACTTTTATAGGTCTCACATTCACCTTTGCACGTTAATTCAACCTGAGATGGTCGAGAGTACCTTCAACACTAACATTTGACCTCCGTCCAGGTTATGTGATGTGCGGGGCAAGTGTACCATCTTGTCAAGTAGTATAAAAAAATCATCACAAGGATTATAACAATGATTGTAATATTTGCAATAGGACTGTGTAAAAGTTAATTAATTTTAAATTAAGAAATAAGGGATAAAGCAAAATTGTAAAAAAAGATAAAACTCAAAATAAACCAAATTGAATGAGATCAAATATGGAGAGTTATCTATGTCAGGTTCACCACAATGGAAATTGATGAATTTTTAAAGATCGCGCATTTTATTACATTAAATTGAATTTAAGATTGAATTATTCCAATTTAATTATTGGTTCGTTTCATAATTGTAATAATGTATTTGATTAGATGAATCCATACTTTTGAGGTAATTGAATCTCGTAATATACAAATAAAGTCTGGAACTTAGTTTTTGGAAATAATTTATTAAAAAAACAACGGAATAGGGTGTATTAATAAAAATGAGGGGTGCAAATAGAAATGTATAATAATTTATACTCAAACTTGTTATAAAATTCATATGCAAATGCCAAAATAAATTAACAAAAAAAAAATAGTTAACTGAACAAAAATATAAAATGAAGTCCTCCGGCAATAACCCTCAAAATGTGTATGAAATTAAGAATGACCAGCTAGACAAACCCGCGTGTAAATGATAATTAGTCTAATAAGAATAATAATTAGAGTGTGATAATATCAATTGGATTATATAACTTTTTTTAATGTTTTAGGAGATTTTAAGCCTTTGTTAAAACTTTTAATTTATTTTATACCCAGGTAAGTGGATTTTATAATTTTATAATGAAATATGCTATTTATTTTATTTTTAAAATTTTAATTAGGATTTTGATTTATTTTTATATATTTTTGTTTTTTTATTTTTAGATAATAAATCAAAGAGGATTGAAGTTTTAATAGATCAAGAAATAAGACTAAAAGAGCAATCCAAAAAACAATTTTCAACTTGTTTTTCTAATACAAGTAATCTGAACCACATATAAAAATAAAAAGTATAGATCATTTTCTCATATTTTTTATTTGGCAGTTATTATTTAGGGTTTTTGCTCTCTCTTATGTGCTCTATGGGTACAAAAAGAGTAATTATGATAAAAAGTCATGTATTTCTAAATATCCACGAACTTTTCTTTTCCTTATTCATCTTTTACTGTTATTTCTTTTTTATTTTTTCTATGTCTAGTTAAACTTGTTTTTGTCGTGGTTAGGTAAACTTCTATAAAACTCATGAATATTTAAATTATGATTTTTACTAAAAGTTTGTTTTTCTTATCTTTGTGTTTGTGCGCTCTCTAATATAATGCTTCTTAAGGATTGGTACATAGTCAAGTGAAAATTGATTTTGTCACATATGAATTATTCAATTAAAAAAATGTCATAATGCTAAATAAAGGTTGAACTTGTTGCAAATTAAAAACCATCAGGTAAAAATACCATTCGAAAACGCATATGAAAAATACTATTCGAATGTACACACTAAAACTATGTTTAAGCATGCATAAGAAGATCGCTATTCAAATTATATAGTAAAATTAATCCTTCCTTATTCAAATTTCCAATTTTCTTCAATTGGATCATAATTTTATTTCCTTCAAAATTCTTCCTTCCTTTTTTTTGTTTTTTATTTTAAAAAATTATTTAATTAACTTAGTAATTCAATAATTATTTAATTAAAAACATAATTTTATTATCTTATACAAGTGACATATCCACGTGGTAGATATATTACTTTATTAATTTATGTAACAAGTGTTGACGTGTCAAAATTTTTAATTTTGAATTAATAAACAAAATTAGTTGTATTTAAAAAAAAAAAAACTAAAGTGTTTGAAAATTTTATGATAAACTAAAATTAAAACTCGTTATATTTTAAGAGATTAATTAATATTATAAAATTATTTTATAAATAATCGACTTAATTTTGCTAACTTGTCGTTTTACCCTGTCTCCCGTTTAGGGACCAATATTCGTTATTTGAAATTTTAATAGAATTAGCTTACGTAATTAAATGTGATTAAAATATATAGTTTTTTAGTTGGTGTGTTTGGCGGGCCGAAGCTGGCCCAAATATATACTTAAGTTAATCATAGCCAAAAAAATTTATAGCATTAAAATATGTATTTCAGTGTGAGAAATTAATATGAATAAATTATCGAACGGCCCCTTTATCTTTTCGGCTTGCCGTGTCCTGTACATGAAATAAATGCGAGTCTCCTAGCGATGAAATAGCCCCAAACTTCTGGCCACTTTGCTTTCTTTTCTTCTTTTCTTTTTATAATAATACAAATATTAAATCCATAACGAAGTACGAATAAATTAGTGTTTCAAATTTCACTGATCGGCCTCTCTACTCCTTGAGTGATGATATCATTTTATTAGTCTTAAAATAAGATCTATAAATTATATTAAATATTGAAGTGAGACTCGGTCCAACAGAAAAATAAGAGTAAGATAACATGACTTTAGGATAGACAACACCTCTTAAATAGGGTAAAGGTTAGATAGCCCAAACAACATTCCGGTAGGGTTAGAAAAAAATTTGTATTAGATGACGTGACTAAGATGCGGTCCCTCAAGATGGCTATAAAAGTCGATCGAATACTAACAAGGAAAGGATTTAAAACTTTTATGTGTGTATTTTGTAGTCTTCCCAAAGAGATAGACATGAACATTGACACTCGTTATGGAGCTTCAAGAAAATATTTATTGAAACCCACAAACTTAAGCAAATCAGAGGGAAACCATGTTTGTTACAAGACACCAAGCCAATTCCAGCAACGAAGAGGAGGAGGATACCTTGCAGTGCTTACTGCAAGTAGTGACCAATCTACAGGAGAAGAACGAGGAGTAGACATGCCTCAACATGGAGGCAACTTGCTGACAAGAGGAGGCGGAGGAGCTATTGAGAGGACGAGGAGTGCCATGTGGTGGCCCTAAGGTTGGCCGAGGAGAGCGAAGGGGAGGTGGAGGCAACTCGAGGTGTTGAAGGTGGTAGTTGGGCAGACTATACCAACTCCTCCTCTTACTTTTTGGGGACAGTCATTCGATAAGGAGATCAAGCAGGCCGTCATCCCGTCTCATTTCAAGGAGCTCGTTGTGGATCCTTTTGACGACATTCAGGATCCTTGTCCACTTGCAAGCTTTCCAAACTCAAGTATATATAAGTGGGGGGGATGATGTCATCAATTGTAAGTTATTTCTAGGCACATTAAGGGGTGTGATCATCCATTGATTCTCCGATTTACCTTCTAGAACCATTCACACCTTTAATGACCTGGAGAGGGACTTCGTATCACAGCTCATTACTAACAGAGCCAAGAAATTGAAGGTGATCAATTTATTCGACATCATGTAGGTGAAGGGTGAAAGCCTAAAAAAATACATTGCATGTTTTAATAGTGTGACGGTCCAGGTAAATGACCCAACTAGAAGTTCTTCACAAAAATCTTCTAAAAGGGACCGAGAATAGGACAGTTTAACGTCTCCCTTGCTTTGAGAAGGTCAATAAACATAAGGAAAATCAGAACCTCAGGAACATCTACTCGATCAGCTCCAGGTAGAATGAGAGGCACCCTTGTTCCTCAACCATCCTTGTATTTGTTATTTGAAATTTTTAGTAGAATTAATTTATTTGAAATTTTTAGTAGAATTAATTTATGTAATTAAATATGATTAAAATATATAAAGTTTTTTAGTTGGGGGTGTTAGGCTTATAGCATTAAAATATGTATTTTATAGCAAAAAAAAAATTTATAGCATTAAAAGACAAGTAAAGTTGAGTGATGATCAATATTATGAGACATCATTATGCGATGTGTATAGTTTGGTATTTACAAAATCAATTATGTATGATTTTTGTGTATAGTTTGGTATTTACAAAATCAAGTTATGTATGATTTTAGAGTTAGTCGAAATTATGTTAAGTCATTGCTACTAAGTCGTTTTCAGTTAATCTACCACGGGATTAAGTTTAGCGCATATTTCTAACATCAGATATTCCTTTTCTCTCTTGGACACGATCTTCTAATCTTCATACATACATTTTATTCCAAAGATAAGTTATTGCGTTACCATCCTTTGATAAGTTGAATTATTTTATGTCTACGAAAGTACTTGTGTATTATATGTTGTTTATATTAATAGCAAAATTTAAATATATATTTTTGTAAATTATAAGCCTGGTTGTGACTAACGGAAACAATTTTTTTTATTGCTTCTTAGAAGCTGAATCACAGTGTGAAGAAGAAACAGAACTTATAATAATAATAATAATAATAATAATAATAATAATAATAATAATAGCTGATGCGTTTGGTATTAGAAGAAGAATATGTAGAATTGTGGCAGCGTTACAGTTGCACGAGCGTTAGGGTGGATTGAGTAGCACAACGATTTTGTTGAAGTAGTTAAATTTAGGGTGATTCTTACCGTAAGCCATAGCAGTTAGTTTTCTTGAAAGGACTCGGGTGGGATCCGTCTGAACTGGATTCAACCCACTCTCGAGAATACCTCAAGTGCGTAGTAAAAATTATTAGTTACTTAACACCAACCGACACTTTTTAAGGCAAATTATAAGCAAACGAAACACCCCTCTCTCTGAATAACTTTAATTAATGCACACTAAATTTTGTTCCCCCTTTTTCCAATGGGGTTTTATTTTGGGGGGTACAGTGTTAGTGTTAATGAATTGCGGTTTATGAAACAAACCATACACCGAGTTGAGCTGAAAAATTTGTGGAACGAAACATTTAGCATCAGGGGAGAAACATAACTGAAGATCTGAGAAGAGAAACCGTGATCGAACACTTGAGTAACTGTTACCGTTATTTGTTGTTACGAGTGTTGTTCGTTTGTGGTCTGAAGAGGCGTTTGTTGAAAAGGGACGGTTCCGTAACATTGGAAGATAAGAGGGGGCCTTAGTGGGTCTTCCTTTCTTGCCCTCAACGAACAAAGTAGTGCCTGGGTGCCACTGAAGCTGTAAAGTTTGCTTCTTTTTTATATTTTTTGCATTTCTTTTATCTTTGATTCTCGTTGTGTTTTTTATACTGTGTGCATTTTTTGTTTATGTTTGTGGGTATTATAGTGAGGTGAGGAAGAAAAGGAGAAGGAGAATGTCTATGAAGAGCAAGGGAGGAGGTGTTGAATTGAGTGCAAGGAGTGTACTACATAGGAAATGGGCTCTTCTGCTTTGTGTGGCAAGCTTCTGTGCCGGAATGTTCTTCACCAATAGGTACTTTTGCTTCTGGGTTTCTATAAAGTTTTGAATCCCCCCCGCCCCCAAGTTATTTTGAGTGAGTGGTTGAGTTTCTAGGCTGAAAAAGGTGGTTATATTCTAAGAAAGAACATTTTATTACCTGTGCCTTCTGCATTAGGGCATTTACTCCATTCTTCTTTTTATTCGTTGTTTGTTTTATACTTCTATTTGGATTGTAATTGTTTGTGTGCAATTCACCATATGCTTTTTTATTGGTTTCATTAAATGTCCAAAGCTATTCGGACTTATTTTATTCATCTCTCATCAACTTAATGCTTCTCCTTCTATTCCGCTGAGTCAAAAGAAGGGATAAGAGGGTATCTATATTTTCTCCCCTCCCTCCCTCTCTCTCTCTCTCTGTATGTAGTTGCTGAATATCGTGAAGTTTTAATTGAATGAAGACATTGGAGTGAACTTAATTAAATGAAGGCTTCTGTTCATATGGCATGAGCTGTTATCCTCAATTAATTGACATTTGTTCATCTGCCTTGATTGTTTAAGAACAAATATCCACTTATGAAGCTAGCTTTATAAATTAAGTGTTCACAATCTTTGCTTTTATTATTGGAAACTGAAGGTAGAGGTCCTTTTTTGTCCAATTTCTATGCTAAGTATTATTATATACGTCTAATGCTAACCCTATTTTTGTATCAGGATATGGTCGATATCTGAATATAAAGAAATTTCAAGGACTTCTAGTGAGATTGAGAGAATAAAATTGAACTCTGAGGATTGTAATCTAAATCTAGTAAGTGTATCAGTTACTCTATTCTGTCATGCATTTTCCCCCTATCCCATAATATGTAGACAATAGACTGTCATTGAACTACTACTGGAATTTATAACAACCTTAAAAATTCCCTACCCATGAAATGATCAGGAATTAAAAAAAATAAATTTGAAATCTATCTAGACTTGTTTACCTTTCTTCTTAGTTCATTATTCATATACACTCCCATAATGGAATGGGGAAAATATCACTAGTAGACCTTTGTTTTTGGTAATTGTATCCATTGGGGGTGAATGCACCTTCAGAATTAAGCAGCCAAGTGCATGCCTAATGCAGTGTTTGACTCAACTTTTTTGAGCTTCTCTTCTCCTTATAAGAAGAAACTCCTCTAACTAATTTCTATAGAAGTTTTCTCTTTTGGGTTTTGTTCATTAAAAAGAAGGTTACTTTTAGTTTTTTTATAAGAGTTTTTAAGGATTGTATTTGGCCCAACTTCTCCTTTTAAGGAGAAGAGAAATCCAAAAAAGCTGGGCCAAACGCTTGTCTCTGATATGCTTTCTCATTTGGACTTGAAGTATGGACAGCAAACACATGCCACCAATGCATTGTATTGACTTAAATTTAATTTAATTAAAATATTAATGAGGAGAGCAAGGGTTGAACTCTTGCTTGATTGACAGTGTCCTAGACCAACTATTTCAAAAGATTTGGTGTTAGGTGCAAAGCTAGAGTGCTTTTTATCTGACACATTTTACTCTATTGGCTTTTGTAATTTAATATAGATAAAGTTTAATCTCAGGCATATAACTATTAGCTATTTCTTCTGCTATTTATGAAAAAAAGATATGTAACCATGACATGTTCTGCTTGATGTTTTGCCTTGTCTACAAAGGTTGTAAGGCCAAACTCCAATTACAGTCTAGTGGAAGTTTCAAATACACAGAATGTTGTCAAGAATGTTATCAAGTAAGCCAAGCCAATGCTTGTTTTCACTGGATTTACTCATATGCTTATCAAATAACTATAATGCTAAATCCATTCCTATACATGAATTGCAGGAAACCGAGTAAGACTATATCTACTTTGGAGCTGAATCTTAAATTGCGTTTCTACTTCCTGAATTTATGCTGAAGGGTTGTCCTGTAACAGGGAAGTCAGAGACAGTTGAATCAACTACAAGGAAAAAATATTTCATGGTTATAGGAATCAATACAGCTTTTAGTAGCAGAAAGCGAAGAGACTCTGTTCGTGCAACTTGGATGCCACAAGGTGATTTAATGATATTTTAAAATTTTCTAGTTTTTCCTCTCTTAAAATTTCTCCCATAGGTTGTTTAAGTGATTCCATGTGCCTCATGTATCTGATTCTTGGTTTCCAATGGAACTTCATTAGCTGAGGAAAGAAAGAAGTTGGAGGAAGAAAAGGGCATAATCATACGATTTGTTATTGGTCACAGGTCAGACTAATATTTCCTGATATTCACTGTCCTTTTGGCGTGCTTTCCTATTTATGATTATTCTGTTGCTCTTAATTTCCCATATGATGTGCTCATCAGAATTTTGTTTTGTGGCCTAACCATCAAATTGTTTCCAACAGATAATTGTCATTCTCTCATTCTGATGCAAGTTGTGTTTATTTCTATCCAACAGGATTTTGCTTTTTATTGTGTTGATTGGTAGTATACTCACACTTTAGTAGAAGAAACTATAAATAATTATTGTCAAATATCAATGACCCAATGTCATGAAACCTTGGGGTCATCCATGATGAATTCCTATATGGTTGGTTGAATTCATATTTTCTTGTGACATTAAATTAACCATAACCTAGATTTAATTAGCCTTTTTGTCTATAGTTCTACATCTGGTGGCATTCTTGACAAAGCTATTGAAGCAGAGGAGAGGCTTCATGCTGACTTTTTGAGGCTGGTGATCTTTTTCTCCTGCTCCTTTTCGCTTAGATGCATAATCCTATATCTTGTTTTATTGTGCTGACTTATTTTTGTTGATGAAACAAAATGTGTTTGTGTTAAGTAGAACCACGTTGAGGGCTACCTAGAACTATCAGCTAAGACAAAGACCTACTTTTCAACTGCTGTTGCCTTGTGGGATGCAGAATTTTATGTCAAAGTTGATGATGATGTTCATGTGAATATAGGTAAATAGAAAAAAATATTTGGTGTTTACAATTAATAATGATAATATGATATGCGAGAGTTATAGGAGAGGTATCCATGATAAATCTAAGTTACAGTTCTTACTATATACAGGAGAATAACTTCCCATGTCTTTATAAAAGAACAATAAATTATTTAAATTTATTACAAATGTCCTATAAATATGATAACTGCACGAAGAAAGGTACTTCTAAAAATGATAGTCAGAAATCCTATTGAATTTTTACTTTGTAATTTAACATTTTAACTTCAGGAATATATGTCCAAATGATATTAGACTTGGAAATTTCTTTTATGTATTTTGTTTTATTAGTAAAATTGCCTCAGGTGTTATTAAATAATTAAATAAAATAAATTATCTAAGGGTGATATTCATGACTGATTTTGTAGGAGGAAGTGTTAATGTATTAACAGGTGGCTCAACTAACAATGGACTTTGGAATTTCTGTTTAATCGTATTCTTGTGCTGTATTAGAGCATAACTCCCGATGTTGTGGCACAACTAATTTCATTTATCCATTTGTAGATTGTAGTTTCCTTAATTTTTTGCATTAAAAAGTTGAGGTTAGACTAAAATATTTGTAGGAATGTCAAAATGGGTTGAACCAAACATGTCAACTTATTTAACCTGCTTAAATAAGTTGGGTTGGGTTGCATAACTGAACCCACCAACCCATATAACCCAATCCAATGAAACCCACCAATTTGGTGAGTCAATAACCGGTTGAGTTGGGTGACCCGACTAGTTTTTTTGGATGGTTTGATATATTACCACTGATTTATTTGTGTTTGCTGGTTGATTATATTATACTGATTTATATTTTTAATTTTCTATATTTTTATTTATTTGGTGGATTAACTCATGAGTTATCTTTTTTAACATTTAATAATTTTTATATTTTTTTTACAAATTTTGGTGGGTCAACCCAGCCAGTCTTTTGGTGGGTTGATGGCAGGTTGGGTTGGATTGACCCATTTTGACACTTCTAAATATCTGCAAGACCAGGCACCATTACTTAAGTTTCCAATTAAGCCATGACAATGCGTAATTTCTTCTGTGTTTGCCACTTGGTAGTGTTATATTTTATGCTTTCTGCAGTGTTATATATTGGGAACTGGTGCATTCTCTATAGGACATTCATGTAATTATTATGTTGCTCTCTAGTTGCATTTGAAGTGTTTCCACTTCATTGGATGGACTTTCATACAAATTGACACTTTATTGTTTTAGGTTTTGTTTGTCTACCTTCTGTACTTCATAATAGATACTTCATTATCTTCCTAGATTGTGTGGATTCAGTCAAATGGCTAAGTCACAGTCATAGTTATTAAACTAAGAAACAATAACTGTTATATAAACATTCCATCACTTTCCTCATTATGCTTATTGTTTATTTTTCTATCGCAGCAACACTTGGATTGACTCTGACTATGCACCGTACGAAACCTCGGGTGTATATTGGGTGCATGAAATCTGGTCCTGTCCTTGCTCAGAAGTAAGAAAACCTGTATTTAATTCTTTTAGTTATATTGTAAATCCAGTTCCTAGTGTAACTGTGTTACTCTTAACACAGGGGAGTGAAATACCATGAACCAGAATACTGGAAGTTTGGAGAGGTGGGAAACAAGTACTTCCGTCATGCCACGGGACAATTATATGCCATTTCACAAGATTTGGCTACTTATATATCAATAAATCAGTAAGTCTTGTTTTCCTTGCTCAAAACACACAAGGGCAAGGGGATGTTTGGATGTCACTGAAATTGAGATTTCCATTAGGTAGGAACAAGTAGAAACTAACAATTTCATGGACTCTTGTCTATTAGTATAGAATTGAATGTTATATTTATTTATACCAAGTAATATGGCTGGCATATGGTATTTCTTTGATTGATTGACAAGAATTTGATTTTATAACCCCAGGGATGTGCTGCACAAATATGCTAATGAAGATGTTTCATTGGGATCTTGGTTTATTGGTTTAGATGTGGATCATGTTGATGATAGGAGAATGTGTTGTGGCACACCACCCGGTAGGATGATATTTATTATACGACACCATTATGATTGATGCATGAGTTATTGAGGAGCATTATATATAATGTAAAGAACCAATGAAAAAGTTGGCATCTGAATGTCCGTCCATTAAAGGCTGACATGGTTTGCAGATTGCGAGTGGAAGGCGCAGGCAGGTAACATGTGTGTTGCTTCGTTTGATTGGAAATGCAGTGGGATCTGCAGGTCTGTTGAGAGGATGAAACAAGTTCACCAGCGTTGTGGGGAGGATCAAAACTCATTGTGGACTGCCACCTTCTAAACAACTACTTCAAAATGAGACTAGCTCAAGTATAGTACCAACCCATTCTTTTGTTAAGTGGCTGAGGGCTTTATATTCTAGTTCTCTGCCATGTCTAACGCTTCATAATAATTACTCTGCCTTTTCTTACATATTTTATTTCAATTTTTTTCTTTCCCAAAAGTCTTGTTTACCTCACTGTCCATTCTCAATTTTGCTGTTTTTATTTCTTGTAAAATGTGAAAACCAGAACAAATCATCTTTTATTCAGTTACTTTATGAGAATCTAAGTGCAAAAACAAAAAACAATATGAAGATGAGAAATTCTTGGGCAGCCAGTCTCGTGAGATTGAGACATATGGGTTTATATATGTATATCAGTTTTTAGTTTTTTTAATATATTTTGTACAAAAGATTGATTTAAATTTGATATAATTAAGTTGTTTCTCTAACATGTTTTTAATATATTATTGATGTCTCTAAGTTATGTAAGAGAGAGAGAGAGAGTAGAATATTTATGTAAGAGGAAAAAAAAATCTAGATCATATAATTATTCACAAATAATTTAGATTAAATTACAAAATATATGTGATTACATGAGTATTTAATAATTTTTAATCTTAATATTTCTTGTGGTTTATATTTATTTTTTTCATTTTCTCATTACATATTGACACGTTTATATATATATGATATGAATAAGTCATCTTGGTGAAGTTTGCAGTATGACCTAATAATAATTTGATAACAAAATAGGTTGAATATTATTAGGATATATTTTTATATGTTTGAATAAAAATATTAAATTAAAAAGACACCTAAGAAAAAAATCATATATAAATAATATATAAGGTTAGAGCTAGCAAAAGGAGGTATCCATGGGCCTTGACTTGAGTCATACCCAGCTCTAGCTACAACAACTAAAAAGTGAGGGAAGCCAATGCTCTGTATTGGGCCGCTGTAGATGAACGAACAATTGTTGGCTAATTCTTCGATTTCCAAGCAATAAGGGGTTTCCCAAAGAAGATATAGAAACTACTGGTAGATTTTCTTGTAACCTGATAACTTACCCACAGCATATGCAGATAAACGTAAAAGGGATATGCTAGGAAAAAATAACTGTAAAAGTGATGTACAACCCGAATATGTGGAGTGCATCGTCCTATTAATTGCCTATATAAGGGATCGCCATTCGTGGATTAAATTTGATATTCAGATCCATAGGCATTAGAGTTGGCTTAGCCTTAATGAAGTTGGATTGTGTATTTTCACTGACACAAGTGAATTCCCTTTGTGAACTTCAAGTCCCCAATCATGTGGGCAAGTTGATCTTCTAACTGAATTATGGGGTGGAGAAGGTGCATGACCAATTTCTGGTTTAGGAGGGTTAAAGGGTAAGTGATAAGTGGATTATCGAGTAAAGGTTTTGGAACAACATCATAGAACAAGTCTGATTTGTGTGGTTGATCAGATATTAATGGTGGAATGGGAAACAATATTAATGAAAAAGAATTAAAATGGGAAGCTAGAATAATAATTGTTATGGGATATAAGAGGTAAACATGAAACTTTGATAAAAGGACATATTTAACAAATATAAGAATTAAAATGGTTTAATACATCACAAAGTTTCTGAATACAAAATAAAAATAAAAATCAGAAGATCCCTGAACTATTTAAGAATTTTTAAATAGGTCTCTAAACTATTTTTTTTTATAATCAAATCCGTGATTTTTTTTAATTTTTTAATTGAGTCTTTAGAATTAATAAAATTGCCACAAATTATTATTTTTCTGATAGTTTCAAGCAGTCATGAACTAATTCTAAATGTTCAATTATAAAAATTACAAAAGATTAGGATTTCATTTAAAAAAAAATTATATAGTTTACGGATACGTATGTATTAAACTAATCAAAATTGGAAGACAACCAAACAGAAATTTTATTGCTTACAATTTCGAGAACCTTATGAGACAAATGACCCAATCTAGAATGCCACAACTTGGCAATGTTATTTTGAACAAAATTACAATGAGAGATTGAATTAAAAACAGAATTGACACTCGTGCACACTTCATAATCTGTAATATGACACGATGCCATGATTATAATTGTCACTTATCAAAGCTTTGTGAAACCAAGATAAGACCAGAATGATCCGAGGGATAAAGAAAAAAATGGACTTGATGGATAATCTATGGTGAACACGCAAAGAAGATTAGAAACGAATCTTGAAATGTGAAAGAGAACAGAAACAAAGTGCGAATCTTTCAAATAGACAAGTGCGAAAGCAAAATAGTCTTCATATTGGAATTGTGACCTAACCAGATCATCCTATTAGACCATAAGACTCGATTGATTTTCATTGAGTAATATAAGATTTCGAAAATTAAGTATGTTTTTACTCTTTTAAGTTTAGATATTTTTATTTTTTATTTTTCAAATTTAAAATTGTATTTTTAAATTTTTATATTTTAAAAATAATTGATTTTAGTCTTTAGAGTATAAATTATTATTTGCTATAATATAAAATAAAAAAATATTAATAATATGAAGGTTTTTCTTTCAATATTATTCAATTTTCGATTACATATGTAATAAATTATGACATTTATTTTGTTTTCCATGCATGAGGGGAGATTAAAAATAATTATTTTTATAAATGAGAAACTAAAAAAATAATTTTAAATTTGATGGATAAAAAATAAAATTAACTTAAATTAAAATTAAAGTGACAAAATCATATTTAAACCACTAAAACTATATACAAATATAACAAACTAGTTGTCGTGTAAAACAATCATAACCAATTCAGTTATGTAAAATTGATTCAATAAAAATAAATCACATAATAACATTAAAATTGTTTCAAATAGTAAAGTAGGAGATTGAAAAAAAATCATAAATTCATTTTATAATTGTATTTTTAATATTATAATGTCTGTTTTTTCATCTTGAAAGCTTATTAAGGTACATCCATAGAATTTTTTATACGAATGTTTATAGTACTTGAATATCGACTATTATAGAAGAAAATTGAATTTAAACAATTCTGTTAATCCAAAAGAAGAATATTAGAAACAGATAATAAATGAAGCTAATTAGGAGACGGACGATAAGAATTTGTATCATTAAGAGGATTATTGGAATTAAAATCTTAGGAAGTACAGTACTCTAAGAAATTATTGCAGTTAGAGATAACATAAAACAATTAATCAGAATTTGATCCAACCTTCTCTTTTCGTGGAATCAAAACATCTTGTTAGGGGAATCAAATCAGAGTTCACACCTTTTCTAGTTGGAAATATTTTCAAAATTAAAATAAGTGCTTTAAATGTAAAAGCAAGAGAAAGACGAGACATTGTCAGCTACTACTATATATTGTCAAAACAAGAGACGAACCTTTAAATAGAAGCAAAGTAAACGTAAAGAAAGATTTATCTTTGCCACTTGATCCGCCTCTAGTGAAGTCCCTACCACCCTGAAAAGAGAAAAAAAAAGATAAAACAAATTTCCTACCTACCATACCAATTCACTCAATTCCACACCAAAAAGGTTAATAAGGTGGCCACCGCAAAGTAACTAGCAGGATGAATATCAAATCTGCACAAGAAAAAACACCAATTAATGGCACTCACTCTCTTGTCAACATTCATTTACATTTCCCATTGCTGCTCATGAACTCTAAGCACATGCTAACATTTGTCGAAGATTCTATATTATTAATGATGGGTCAAAATAAAATACATAATTAAAGACAATCCTCACCTAGGCTAGTTTTGTAGAGTATAGGATTAAATCCATGTTTTAAGATAATATCAAAATCTATCTTAAAAGATGATTGTTGGTTGAATACAAATTGTGAGAGAGGAGAAATGTGCAATAGCCCGAGATGAATTACATGTGATATTGGCACGGCTCAATCAAATAACACAGAGCTTTTGGATCATAAAACACTGCCTTCTGATTGAACCGCACCAATATCCCAATATCTAAGTATCTCAAGTCCTACATTTGAAGTGTGATCCAGCACCACTTTATATAGAGGCATCACGTACCACTCCTGCACTTTCCAAAGAAACAAGAAGCACTGGTTAATAAATGTGATAAGAAAAGCTTACCACTATGGTAACTCCAAGGCATGCATCACCAGAAAATATAATACTTGGAAAGTTTGATGAAGGGTGATGAAGAAGGCAGCATGTTCCCTTGGAGTAATAAGTATAGTGTCCTGTGAGATTCTTAAAATATAATGGAAGAAGAGAGGATGGAGAGAGACAGAGACAGAGAGATGCAGAGTCAGCCTTAAATATGTTGGCATTTAATTGGCCAACGACCCAGCAGAGAATGGGAGGGGGCACATTAAATTTTGAGAGTGGAAACAAATGGAGAAAGGCATATTTTGAATTGTGACAAGAAGAGAAGGTCAGTGAGACAAGAAATTTAGTCTGGCTTCCAGGTTTTTATATTTATGATCAGCTCAGAGGGTAAGTTGCTCTGCTGCCAACCACATTTCAAATTCAAATAGGAAATTGCCTTTTGGAAAGTTAGTGTGGTTGGTGTCCAATTGTGTTTTGATTGAGTCTGCCTAGCTCATGTCATGGATTTTCTTTTAATTATTTCCAACCAAATTCGGTTTCTCAATAGCTATGTCTAAAAGTTTGATTTCGTCAATATCTTCGCTTTCTTCCACATTCAAAGGCAGAGATAGATACCTCTGAGTGGAGTTAGTTAACATAAAAGAAACGGTCTTAGGTATAAATCCATAGGAAAGTAGGAAACTATATTCACCTTCATCATTTATAAGGCATATTTTTTTCTTTAACATGAGTGGTCTTGGTTGTTCAGTTCATCATCAATTAATATTTTTTACTTCTTCATAAAATAAAAAGGAAACATATGAACAGAATCCAGAAAATCCCATGGAAGAGGTGGTTGTCAAGTCTACTAACATCCCCAAGAATTTCAAAACTCTATGGTTTATTTGGTTTTTTTAATACATCCATCTGGGGATTTTGTCCTTGATTGTATGGATTTTGATCTTTTTACATAATATGTGTAGATTATCACATAATTATGTGAGGAAATTAGTAAATGTGTTTATATTCCCTTAGTTAAAGCTAACTATACACAAAGATATGTGAATTTTAATAAATTATTGTTAAAATAAAAAAAAATGTTTATGCAGTATGGTTCTTTTTTATATTGTTGTTCTGCCAGCTGGTTCTACCTAAATTTCCCTTTTGATGACAGAAGTAGAATAATAAGTTAGCAATAGCATACACACAGTGTTAATTAGTTCCCATGCATGCCTGGGAGGGTCCCTGTGACTAGTTGCTTGTAGTAGTATTTCCGCCAGTAATGCCCATAACTAAGGGGGAGATTTGTAATGGAAAGTTTTACTTTATCAACACGTTGGCACCGCCAGTTATGATGGCAGGGAAAATACTAAGTTTAAAAAATTCAACAAAAATAATATTTCTTTTTTATAAATTAATGGACAAGCTCTTTACAATAAGTAATGGTTGGTCTAAATAATACTAAAAATTTGAGTTTCTTAAACATGAGAGATATGAATCCTCTTATAAATGTACGTGATTAAATCATTATCATTTATAAAGGAAAGTTTAGAATGGCAGCAAACTCAAAAGTGGAGATTCGGCAGCTTATCTTTAACTAACGGGGCCAATCAGCGTTAGGTGTCCTATTTTCGCATTGTACATGAACAGAATGATCTATTATTAATATCAGAACACTGCGTTTGTAATACTATGTTTTAGGCATGTACATCTCTTTATAGAGTATTTTGGGGACAGACCCCAAAATGATCAACAACATGGGAATCAGAAAATGAATACTCCAAATTAGTCCAAATCTCCTAAGTCTAGCTGAAAAGCTTGGAATACCAAATTAGACCAAAGGGTTGGCCAAATGTCAATTCCAAATAAATACCCAGATAAGGGTGTGGAGTTGTTCTTACAAGCTGTCTTCAAGTACGTTCTGTGTTTTAATACACCAAAATTAATATTGGTTCAGAAAATTTATAGGTAGAATCCAATCACAGTGCATGTCTAGATCTGCCTCAGTTTTCTTCCAAAATCAAGTATTTCCAGTTTAACGCAAAAGTTTTTATTGTTACCTTCTAATTCTCACCTCATTTACTCATGTTGTGAGATGAATTTGAAAAAATTAGTTTATAATTAGATGGAAGTGTTTGATAAGATGAATTAAAAGTTGTTTGGTAAATATAAAATCACATAAAATAATATATTTAATTATTTAAATTTTAAATTAAAAAGTTGAAAAGATATTTAAAAATAATTTAGTGAGAATAATAATAAAAACTAATAGTTTATATAAATTAACTTATTTTTTAAGCTAATTAAAGTGTCTTACGAAAATAAATTAGAAATTAGTAAAATAAATTTATATGTTAAACAAACTTAAAAAAACTATTAGAATAATTTACCATACTAATTTAATTTTAGGTATGCATAACTAAACATGTAGGTAGATAGATCAGACGGAGATTTTACTGATTTTATGTTTTATTTATTTATTTTTGTGATTGGTATCCCCAGACAATACTTGTCTTGAGCGCAGGGGAGGTGGATGACCATTCGAGCTTTATATTTTGAGGGACACTATTTTTTTTTCTCTATTTATTTAGTTTATACAAATACTAAAATTTTATATAATTAATATAAAAGAATTTATTATAAAATAAAAAATCCATAATTAATCAATTAATTTGAGTTATGTTTTTCTTTCTAAAATTTTTTTAACTTTTTTAAAAAAATAATAGTACATTTTATTATTTATATACCATATTGATTATAAAATGGAGATTATAATATATTGTTTCTTTTCATTTCTATTATTTTGAATCTCTTTTATTATTAATGTAAATAGGGACTTTAAATTTTATTTTATTTTTCTATATTCTCTTTATTTTTTATTTTTCTTTAATCTCCTTGTTACTCCATCACTTGAACACGCAACCACAATTATGCAATAAATTGAAGTTCTACTCTCTAAAACTTTTCAACAAATTGAAGATTTAAGTTAAAAGTTTAAAATTAACAATCAAATTTCATCTCAATACTATTTACTCATCATAGGCTCAATATTTGGTTTATAAATTATAGGATTTAATATGTTTTTTTCATTAAACTTATTTATATTTTTACTTTTCTTAATCAAAATTTATCCTAGTCATAATAGTTCTTAAACTTTTCTTTCCTTATTACTTTGGTATCTATCGCTTGATTTATTTGTTTTTCCCTTGTGCGTATAGTTGGTGCACGATTTATTGCCACATAAAAAAAATACTAAGATGATGTTCAAATAGTGAACAATTATGAAACAATTTTTTTTTCTAGTTATAAAAAAATTGTCAATTTTTTTTTTTGCCTTAGTCAAGCAATTATGACAATTTTTAACAAAAAGAAAATTGCTACAAAATTATCCACTACGTGGACAACATCTTAGGATTTTTTTAGGGGAAGAAATAAGCAGTAACTATGCTCACAAGGAAAAAAAAAAACAAAGAAATCAAACAATAATAACTAAAAGTAATAACAAGACAAAAATTTAAGGACTATATCTGGTATAAATTTTGATTAGGGAAAAGTAAAAATCTCAAAAAGTTTAAGAATGAAAAACATATTAAACTATATATTATATTTTTGTGTTTTTTTTATACTTGTTTAATTGTTTGAACATGTTGCCTAAAAAGCAACCTTCTAGTCTTTAGAAAGAAAAGGAAAGAAACAAATTGATATTGATATTGATATTGAATCTTAAAAAGGTACTCATGATGAATTTTGTGTCAAACATCTTACAATTTTTATTTAAAATTATACAAATTTAGAAAGTTTAGACTCAAAAACTAAAATGTAGATAATAAAGAAATAGATAAAACAATGAAGAGTAAAATTTTTTTAGTGAAAAACCATGAAAATAAAGATAATTATCATTATCACACTGAATATCTTGATTTTTGAACAAATTATAATAATTTTGTAACAAAAAAGTCAGTATTTAACTAATTATAAAGGTATATTTTTTTATATGCTCAACACAAAATCTAAAAAAAAAAAAAAATTCATGTCTCCCAAAGTAAATAAACAAATTTTGATATATATATTAATAAATTATAAAATTATACTTTTAAAAAACAATAAAACCTATATATATTTACAACAATTAATTAAGTAAGGAGAAAGTAAGACACTTCCCTCCCTCAATTCGTCACTAAGGGTAGACCAGTGATTAGCACTTGCAGGTAAAATAATGTTAACATGGCTTATCTTCACTACTTGTAATCAGGTTGCTTCAACCATTTCTTTAATACATAGTTTAATTAATTTTATTTTATATGTGCACATGAAATTAAATGAAATGGATATTAGGTAAAGTAGCAGAAGAAGCACATGCATGTATGGATAATCATTTCCAAAAGTTTGTTAGATAAAAACTCATGGATTGTTTTATGCCTAACAACATATACACACACGTGATGTACTCTGTTTCTAGCATATTAATAAAACTATCGCAGTTGTTAATTGGTAGATAGCAACAAAGATGAAATTTGAGAGTTAAATATGATAGATGTCATTGGATGGAAAAAAGGAAAAGTTGAAGGTTCTTGGATGAATTTATTACAACTTTAGGCAAAGTAAGCAGAAAAGTAGGCAAACCTTATTCTTGACCGAAGTCCTACCAAAACCAAAGCTGTACTTAGTAGCCACGATATGTCCCTATCCTCATGTGAAATAATGTCTTTTCTTTCACCTTCTTTTACACTAGAAAACAAGTTGAGTTGAGTAATGTCTGTTTACACAATAACGTGGAAATCCTGCAACTGATATGGCACCTCCTTTTGTCACACTATTCACACTGACTGGCTAATAAAATCTGAGTATTATTAATTTGAACTAGTATCTTCTTTAATATGTTCAAATGGTTTCAATTCATGGAATCTTCAGACAGGTGCAATAAAAGAGCTCAACATGGTCATTGAATCTGTAACATCTGAGTAAAACCATAACATAGTGATTTACAAACTTGAAAATTTACCTTAAAAAATAAAGTGGGGTTGGTGTAGTTAATGGTATCCACCTGCTAAAGAGAGGTTTTGAATATCAATATTGCTCGTACTTCTGCCAGCACAGTAACATAATAATGCACCTCTTTAGGATATAGAGCCGGGACCTGTGTTCCTTGGCCCTTTTGAGGAATCTCTTCTTCAAGCTTGAAGTCTCATCACAAGGACGTGCTTGTGTGGAACTTGAAGGAGGCGTAGTAGAGTAACAGTTATCCATGTTAATTCTTTTCTCTGTTTATATGTTTTTGTGAAGAAGGTACAAGAGTGTAAGAGATGGAGCACACAAGAATAGAAAAATATGAGAGGAAGATATGATGTGAGAATGGCAAGTGTGTGAAGAGAAGTGAGTTGGACAATGTATGGAGTAATTGGCTATGGACACCACTGTCCAATGGCATTATGTTGTGGTCCTGGTACGATCTGACTCACACAGTGGCCCTCCCACAACTCACTTCTGGGTTCTGGATTCACTCCATTGGCCCCTTGGAAACCAACCATCTAGGCTATCATAACTTGCAATTCCAATGGATATGCATAAACAATAATATATCAACTCACTTTTCATTAACAAAAATTATTTTCTTCTACAAAAAAAAAATAAACATATGAATAATGCATGAATTTTGATTGAATGAACCTCTTCCATCATTCATCTATTATATAACATCTTATTGTTAATGTAATAAACTAAAGAAGTAAAAAACAACTATGAAATTCTTCTAATTAATTATGATTGTGATTAGTTTTAATAGGTAGCTCACTTGTAGTTGATAAAAGAGATAGAAAAAGTGTACAAAAATCAAATTATTCGATTAGTTCATTTAAAATTGGCTACTTTTATTAGTGGCATAAAAAATTAAAATTGGCTACTTTTTCAGAGGTAAAACAACCTCAAAATTTTAAAATTTATTTTTTTATTGGATATTATAGATGAAATAAAATGATCTAATTTTTTTTTTCTCTAAGAATGCGTCAAAATCGTGATCAGTCATTGTCTAGACCTATGTAATTTAAGAGGCGATCATATAACAATAATAAAAAGATGTGGAGATTTATGTATTTAACAAATTTCTTATAAAGTGTGGAGGTTTATATTTTAAAAAATTATTATTTATTATATGTATATGTATATTTTATCACGGTTTCAAATATTATTGATTTTGTAAATTCCATTAATGTTATCTTTATTTTTTTTGAAAGAACTTAAATTCATTTTTTAGTGAAAGAAATTCTCAATTTCTGAAAAAATTAAGAGAACAAAAATTTATGCGGTCCCCATCCCTAACCCATCCATACTGACCCATACATCAATATTAGACAGTTACACCACAAAGAGTTTTATAATTTATATACATTTTATAATAATTTTAATAGTTTATTTTGTAGGCTACATCAATTTACCTTTGTGTCTTTTTTCTTTTCTTTTCTTTTTATGGAACCTTTGTGTCTCTTTCTCTTACAATATTTATATGACATTGTCATATTACTTGTCATCGTAAGAGGATTTAAATCTATTTCTTAATGATATAATCCAGATCATATTTACTGTTTCACAACTTTCTCAAGCAATTTTTATTAAAATTAAGAAAAATTACATTTACTTTACTCGATATTCTTTTTAAATAACCTCGTACTTCTTCTAATTTTTAAATTGACATTTATTTTTATATTTTTAATAAAGTATAATTAATATCTTTCTTTTTTTCCAACTAATTATATCATTCAATATAAAGAAAAAATAAATGTGTCATGTTAGATTAAATATCATCTTAATTAGGTTAGCAATTAACATAACAATGTTTTATTACAACAGAAAAGGACACAAAATAATTATATAAAAACCGACTGTTATTTTTATAAGATCCATTCATTTTATTTACGTCTATATTTCTCAAACATAAGACCATCTAAATTCTATATTGAATTATAGAAAATCAATTTTATTTTAACATATTCTCCCACGCCCAATCCACACATGTACACATTAATCTTGTACTAAGGAAGAGTTTCTTAAATTTAATTTGCAATGGGTTTTTCTACATACACACTGGACAACCATTTGTGCAAAAGTAATTTTGAATCTTCCCGTAACATTTATTTATTAATCTTCTTATTTATTAAATGTTTAATTATTTATTTAGTACATATTTTTTGAATGTCAACACCATTAATACAGCATTACTTTATTTCGTCACATGTTTTTTTGTTAGAAGGGATTCTACCTGCCAATTTACCTGTAAAACTGTGAAAGAGCCAACTAATTGACGTGACTTCTGTGTTGATTGTATTAGACCTGCCACCACAGCTCCATCATTTTCTTGGTGTAACTTTTAGTTAATGGTTTGACAGGTAATCCAATTATTGACTAGAAAAAAAGAGTAGACAAACAATTAACTTCATCTATAAACTATTCAACAAAGAAATTCTACTCTCTTTCACAATTTTACTGTACATACACTTCATATACCTCCTCTTTTTTCCTCAGGTTGTATGTTATAAATTTTGATTTTACCTTTTAAAATTATAAAAACATGGAAATAATTTTTTAGGTCGATTTAATTATTTAATAATATTTATAAATTTTATATTAAAAATACAATATTAAAATTTTGCATTCAAATACAATAAAGATAAATAAAAGTTGGGAAAATCCAATTGGAAACCAATAATTTATTTTTAAATTGGGTGATAGAAAGTGAAATAAATGTGGAAATATAGAGAATTGTCTTCAATTTGATTTTTAAAATTTTGTATGTTAAAAATTAGTTTATTTTTTGTCTACAGAATTACTCTCTTTGCAGATCTTATTTATTTTATTTTTACATTTTTAAATTATTCAGAAATTAAGAAATTATAACAATGTGTAAAGTTTTTCAATTTGATTTAATTTGTTAACATTAATAAAAAAATTATTGGAAATTATAATGTTAATATTTTGCATTAAAAATTATATATATATAATTAAAATTGTGTATATTAGTGGTTTTAGAAGAGAGTAGTGATTGTTAAATGTCGTTTTTCTTGCTTCACAATGCCCCTATTTTAAAAAAAAAATACTTAAAGATAAAACCATTCCTTTAAAGTGTTTTAATTTGAATATTTCACCAAATAAATATTTATTTTATATATTTAATTTTTAATAAAAAATATTTCAAGAATATATAAAATATATTTTAGATTTATAGTGAATAATTTAAATTGTAATATAAATTGATTTTTAATTATTAATAATTTTTTTAAATTACTGAAATTCAATTTTGAAATAGAAATGAAATATGGTAGATTAAAATGATAGATGATTAAGAAAACCAAAGTTTGATTCTTGTAGTTGCCTCTATTTTAAATTTTAGTCTTTATAAAATAAAATTGTAAGTTTTAATTCGTAAAACTAATAAAATATATAACATGATTTTATTTTTCTATTAGTCTAAATATATATATGTTACTTGGTTGACTAAGGCATTGTCACGTGACATATTGGGCGGTGGTGGTAAAACCTTGCTTTTATATAGATAATATGTTTACACACCCTTACCAGGATAATTTCTTTCTTTTAAATTAACATGTCATCAAAGTTCCTGCGTCAGTGTAGACATATACATTTTTTTTATTATTATTTATGGATCTCTCAATTATTATTAAATTTCAACATTGTTAAAAGAGTGTAGCACACCTATGACCAAACGGATCACAAACATGTCTATATATGAAACTAAAGAAGATTAGTAAAATTTTTTATTGTATTATATAAATTCAAATACCTACAAATCTACTTTTTTTTTCTTAAATTATTATTAGTAACTTTTTTCCTTTGTGATGGACAAATATTTTTTAAAATATCAATAATTATAAAATATTTTTAAAATATTTTATTTATTAATGTATCTCTTAAAATTATGTATATGTAAGTTCTATATAAATAAAAATATATTTATAAAGACAACGTTTGTATTTGACTCTTTTAAAAGTGAATAAAAATAAAATAAGTAATGATTCCATAATAAATATCCTAAACACAGAAAAAAGAGGTATATTTAATCTTATTCAATTTTTAGTTGATCTAATGAAAATAGTTTGCTAAAAAATTGTAAAAAAAAAAAAAATAGTGGCCTGATTCAAGCAACTTGCTTAACCGTTGAGGGAAATACATACCAATTAAGTTTGACTTTGATTTTGGATTTGAATTTTAAATTCGAATTTGAATTAGAGAATTAATTCAAATTTAATAAAATAATATCTTATTAGATTTGTTTAAATTTTGATTAGATAATATGTGATTAGATTTGATTAAATTGATTCACATAATTAAATAATATCTTATTGTATTTAGATTTATTAAGATTTTATTTCCATATTTTATTTCATATTTGAATTAACCCTTTAATTCAAATATGAGCATAGAATTTCTATAAAATGTAGTTTCTTCTTGATGAATAAATATTAAAATGTAGTTTCTTCTTGATGAATAAATATTTGAGTTGGATAAATGAACTATTGATAAAAATTTATTGGCGGAGTTTGAATCAAGTAATTTTGATAGTTTACAAGAAAATAATTATTAATATTCTAATATATACATATTTTTGTTATACATAAACATGTAATATTAATTAATCAATAATTTTAAAGTGATATGTTTAATTTAAAGACAGCAAATTCTATTTTTAAGACAAAAATTTTATATAAAATTATTCAAACATATACCCAAAATCCATAGTTATTTATATATATATTTGGAGATATTTATATACATTTTTTTTTTAAAAGTAAAAATAATAAAGAAATACATTAAAAATATAATAATATAAAAATTACAAATTGAATACGGGTAGGATTATTACACTAGCTTTTGTTTTTTATTAATAGATAAATCTGAAGTGAGATATTAATTTAAAAAAAATAGATATGATAATTATGTGTGGGGAAGGAATGAGTAAAGGCAGGTGACATCCTGTCCGAATTGGAATAAAATGGAAAACAAAACAAAGCTGGCAAGTCATAATAATAGTGCTAATTATTAGTTATACGTTTCTTCTTTCCCTCTCAATTCTCAATTCTCAATTCTCAATTCTCAATTCTCAATTCTCAGTTCTCAATTCTCGATTCTCATTTCTCAATTCCTCTCCGTGTTCGTTCGGTATGTTCTAGGCGCCATCCTTCGCTTCGCTATGTTTTGTTTCGTTACTCATATTTCTAATGTTTCGCTGTTTGAAATTTTCAGAGACCATGGCCAAAAGCTCCTTCAAGCTCGAACATCCCTTGGGTAATCTTCTTAAACTTTTCTTTTAATGTTTTTACTATGCTATTTCTATTTGCTGCCTTATTCATGATTCCTTCCGTTGCCACAACTACCCCTATGTTTTATCACCCCAACCCAAGCCTTGTGCTTAGTAGGGTTTGCGTTTAATTAGTATACTTTAAACCTTTCTGACTTGTATTGTAATGCCAGCCTTTTGATTCTTCGGATTCAAAACCTATGCCTTTTGGGTTTTGTAGAAAACAAAAATTATGGGAAAGATAAATCGAATTGATTGGGATTGTTTGTACTATGACCATTGAGAAGGATCTTTAGCTTGTTCTCTTTACGAATAGAATATCGAATGTGCTTATTTCTTTCTATTATATATGTTTCTATACACCTTTTCTTTTCCCCTAGGACAATTTTGTTCGCCTGTTTATGAGTATTGTATTTTCTCTTAATATCTAAGGCAGACTTTGTTGCAATTTTTTTCCTTTTAAACTCCTGAATTGAACTTTTTGGTCTTGCCCATCTCAGAAAGAAGGCAGGCTGAGTCTGCTCGCATTAGGGACAAGTATCCTGATAGAATACCTGTAAGATTCTTGTATAGATTGTCTGGTTGTTGCATTTTCTTAAGGCACTCTTATTGAAGTGCAGTCATTGTGTGCAGGTGATTGTTGAGAAAGCTGAAAGAAGTGACATCCCAGACATCGATAAGAAGAAGTTAGTGATTTTATCATATTCCACTTTCACTGTGTGTTTGAGTATAGTTTTGCTGTCTCAAGGGTATAAAATAACTTATCTTGTATTGGTAATTCTGCATGAGTTCTGTATTAGAATTTGCATGACAGCAGTTATTCATAGAAAATAACTTATGGCAGTTATGTATTAGGATTATATCTAATAGTAGTGCGTGTAATCGGGCAAGTGTGTTGTTATTTGCAGTTTGGGAATAGAGAATACTCTCTGTAGGAGACTTTTTGTCTCTGGGACAGCAAGTGTATTGCTGTATTAGTGTATTATGCATGATTTCTGTTTTAAGCATTATATATTATTAGTTTATCAATCGGTGTTCTATCATTTGGTCTGACCTACTGGATCAATGGGAAGGGAGATCTGTGAGGCCAGTGAGTTGATCATTTGACAATGGCTAGAGTTTCTCATTGTCTAGATTTATTGGGGGAACAACTGGCAGGATTGCAAAATGCTGTGGTGCTAATGGATGAGAGGATTGGACGTGTAAGGAGTTGGATAGAAAGGAAGGGAAAATTAGTTACAAACAGTTGGAGTAATTAATTAGTTAGGTATAGGAATTACTTAGATTATAAATATGGAAATTAAGGAGAAATGAATCATTCTATTCAGTTACCATTTGTTGATTGAGCTTTTTCTCTTCATGAAAGGAGAAATCCTTGGTGAAGAGGAAGCCCTTTGAGAAGAGAGATCTCTCATATTTTCTTTTCTCTCCATTCAATTCAATAATATCTTTGTTTTCTTTTCCAATTCTAGTTTTAGTTCCTAACTCAAGACGCATGGAAGAGAGGCTTCTCTCTAAGATGCAGAGGCATTTAGGAAGAGAACAGTGGAGGGCAATGAGAATTCCAATCATAAGGGAATTTTTCTAACCAGGGGTCCAATTTGAATTTCCAAGGTTAGGATGAGTATCATATGGAAATTAAGAAAGTGGAACTGTCAGCCTTTAATGGGGAAGACCTTGTGGGATGGATCACCAGGGTAGCAACGTAACTTGAACTGCAAAATACTTCAGAAGAAGTGAAGACCAAACTGGCTAAATTAAGTATGGAGGAACCAACCATCCATTGGTTCAATCTTTTGAGAGAAAGAATAGATGATCTCATTTTGGGGAAATTAAAAAGAGCTCTGATGCAAGGTTTAGATGATAAAACTCTGCCACAGTAGTCCATTGTCTGTAGCTTAATTTTTTATAGCTTCCAAATTTTAGCAACTTGATTTTTCTTCTCTCAATATCCTTACAAAGTTGATAGTGATAAACATACAGAGTGCTGGTATTGATCAATACTACTGGTCGTAGCAAATATCTGTCACTAACTATAACTTTGTAACTTTAGGGATAAAATTTGTATGGTGGGTGATACCAATCACCGAAGCCTAGTTGCACCATACTGGCATTATTATATATTACAGGGAAGTATAGATCACAAGAATAAATCATCTGTGTTATTGGCACTAGACAGCAACATAATTGCAGCTTATGTCAGGTTACACTTATGTAATGCGTTCTTTCTATTGGTTTGCAGCTTGTTCTCTCTAGCCTTCAGCTGCTGCTTTCTGTGATCCAAAGGCGTGTACTTTATATGCATGTGTGAAATATTTTCCTTTCCTTTTGGTTGTATTTATAAAAATAGAATTTTTTAATGTAAATAATTAAATGCTAATCACTTGTATGTAGAAGATTATTTTATGAACTAGTTTGCACCCACTTCATAACTTCATTTTAATTAGATATTTGCCAAATATTGATATAGCATTGGGTAAGCTATTGGCCAAGATGCATCAAGTTATGATTCTGTGCATTAGTGGAATCTCACTTGGTTCTGTTTCTCTTGTTGATGCTGTAGGTACCTTGTCCCAGCGGATTTGACTGTTGGTCAGTTTGTTTATGTTGTCCGTAAAAGGATTAAGGTCAGTGCGGAGAAGGCTATTTTTGTTTTTATCAATAACACTCTACCTCCGACTGGTAAGTAGCCACTGATCAAGCTGAAATATAAATTATTATGTTAGCAGCTGTAGTTATGAACTGAATCTCTTGTTGCAGCCGCCTTGATGTCTTCTATTTATGATGAAAGTAAGGACGATGATGGATTTCTTTACATGACTTACAGTGGAGAGAACACGTTCGGCTCCCACTAGGATCAAATTTAATAATTCGTAATATCCTCTGTAAATAGATGCTGCAATATGTAAACTTTCTGCTGTTGATAGTCAATGCCTATCCTGTTATGCTTATGGTTTACGCATCTATTGAGCAGTATTTTCCTGCTCTTTGATTATGTGCATTATCTTTAAATTATGGATATCAATATATGAATTTAGATTTTATGCTCTCACAGTTGAATTGTTCTTTTCCTTTTAGTAGCGGGTTTAAATTTGTAATTTTTTTATGAAGCCTATTTTTCGATTGGGTTTCGTAACGACTACTCTGGTGCTTATTATTTTGTGAAAAAGAGAGGAACTGTACTGATACAAAAAATTTGGAGTAATCCAGTGACTTGCAGAGATTGGTAGTGTGTTTTGGCTCCATAATTGTCACGCAATGGCAAATTATAATTCTAACGTTATTGAAATGCTCTGTGCTACAAAAGAGCATAAACCTGTTCCGGTGTATGGCCCGAATTGTGATATTTTCTTACACGATATTGTTGTCCATGCCATTGCTCAACTGAACTCCGTAATGTTTTAATTTCTGCTGCCCGAACTATAGCCCTAGTGTGATTAGACATCCTATCCTTTTCACATGGTTCCTCTGTTCAATTCATGTCCTTACCAAATGATATGGTTCTCTCAGGGTTTAATATTTATGACGCTTCAAAATGCTGTCTATGCATTAGACTCTTTAAGAAATTACGAAAATATTTACTTTATTTTTAACCCTTTTTTGTTCAATCTTCTGTACTTGTCGACTTGGATCGTTTCCAAAGACTGAAGAATAGTCTCTAACTGATGTTTGGAATAGTAAAGTTATTTAGACTTCAAAAAAATTCGATTAAAAGTTTCTTATTTATTTTAATATAAGTTAATTTATACATTCATTAAAAGTGATTAATTTTGATTAAATTTCACGGCTTTAGACAGCCACCACAACTCTTGATTTATTTTCATAATTTCCGGTACCACTAACCTAACATAAAAGAGAGACAACCACTTTGCAGCAATGTGTTCCTATAAAAAAAATAGTATTGTATGTATATATATATTTTAAGAAAAAAAACTTAAAATGTTTTATCAATATCAACTTAAAGAATTATTTTAAAGCCATTATAAATCACGCATTATTAAGCGAAATAATGACCCACTATCCTACAGTATGTCTTATTTCTTAAGCAATCAATCATGCCATGTTAGGCAAAATAATGAGTTACTGGCCCACGCATCTTGTTCCATAATTAACTAATGTCATTGAGTCGATCTGATACACCTTCAATTCATTAAAAGGGAAAAGAAAGTTACAAAACTGGTAACTGCCATTGTGCTGAATTACAAGTGCACACTCATTTACTTGGATGTGCTCTTTCTCTTGCACAGACCTTTTATCCATTTGACACAATTTGAGGCAGATGCTTTGACTTTGCTGAAACCACCCTTAGAACCTGAATTCTTGTTCTTGCCAGTGTCTTTCTGAGATTTTGTGTCTTCATCTTCCATGGCACCAATACCACCAGCACCCCACTGATCAGCCCAACTTGGTGCTTCGCTTGCCATTTTCCTGCTACCTTCGCCATCAAATAATACTATTAATTAAAACTTTTTAGATACGAGGTGACAATAAATCATTGCTACAGAACAAATCTAGGGAGAAGAAGCCTTATTCTCTAATAGTGATGAATTTGATCTTAGGCACACCGATGGAAGAAATTGAAGTACTTGTATTGAAAATATATTACAACATCAATTGGGCACGTGAACGTGATCATGATATATATAAATTTCAAGACACGTCTCATAAAACCTTTGAAATCTAGAAGTATTTGGCAAGTGTATGAGTTGAAAACTTGAAAGAGAAAAGCTTAAAGACATGAGGAGCAGTACCTGGAATCCAAGTATCGAAGGAGTGATGGAAGAGTTAAAAGGGACAGACAGAAGGAGTAACGAAGCAAATCAAATGATAGCTATATAGAGGGCTAACTAACCATGTTACATGTCCAGGCCTGTTACATTGCTTTTTCTTTTTTCTAATTTATCTTTATCTTTTTCATTATACGACTTGACAACTCACCTATTTGTTTGAGTATTTCCATCTCGTTAAGCAAACTATGTGCGCCATCTTTCCTAGTTAATTATTTAATTTTAAATTCTAAACCTTATCATATAATAGTGGATCGATACTTTGGTTTTGTTTCAGCCTTGGTATGGTTGTGAGCCATTGTCATAGAAGGCCCAAGGTATTTGTCAATTGTCATCCAACGTTGTTGCCTTCGGCATCAGCTTGCCCACTTTAATCAATGCATGCACTTTCCCGTCTCTCCTATTTTTTGGGTTATATAAGGCTATGTTTTTAATTATAAAATTCTCAATTTTTCATTTTAATTCCTATAATTTTTTTAATTTATTTTTAGTCATTGATATTATTTCCTGAAAAGGACTAAAAATGGACAATAAAAGGACAAAATTGTAAACACACATGCACTAATATTGATGAATAAAAATAAACTAGAGAATAAAATTGGACAAAAAAAATTATAGGCAAAAACCAGAAATATGAAAATTTATAGCAATTAAAAAGTAAATTAACCTTACTTTTTTAGAGCCCCTTCAAGCATTCAATTACTGTTTTATCACCCATAGTTCTGTTGGCCAAAAGATAAAGAACATATATTATCAAAGTATGATTAGTGGGTGGCCTTTTATAACTCGTAGGTACAATATTAAACACTAGTCAAGTATCCTGTTCTCTATCTATAGACTACTAGTATCAACCTCCTTTATTGATTGTCTTTGCAATTAATAAATGGAAGGGAAATTGTGTAGCAGTAGTAATAGTACCCTGTTTCTGTCTTTAGACAAATGTTTTGTGTGCATAAACGGAAAGCAGTAAAAAAAAAAAAATATTTGTAAGAAGTTCCGGGATTCATGCGGGGACTGAGCCCTTTAATTAATTGGATCCAACCATAGGTATGGTCCAATGCTACAATCAATAAACTTTAAAAAGAAAAAGGAGGGTTTGTCAAAAGAGTCAGGGAAAAAGGAATAAAGATTACAGGGTAACGTCTTCTGTACGAAGGAGGCTCTAATTATCCAACTATAAAGTTAAGGTACGTGAAACCTAATTCAAATTCATATCCACTCAATTAACTATGTTTTTGGTACAGATAATAAATTAAGTATTTACCTTTACACTTCACATATGATAATAATTTCTTCTTGAAGATTACATGTTCTTTCTTTATTTCTTCACCTTGTCATACAAATAAAAAGTTATTTTCACAAATCTCAAATTTACTTCATTAATTTTCTATTAGTTCCTTATTTCTATTTATCTACTTAATCAATTATCAATTTTTTTCATCGTAAAATTATGCAAGTTGTGATTATATCAAGTTTTAAATATTTTCAAGTAATATTTATATATTAAATTATAACATACTCTCTTAAGATTATACTAATTTCTTATTTTATTCTCCCTTGAAATTAGATGTATGCTATTCTTTCGGTTTTTTTTTTTTAAGTCTTTGAAATAAATTATGTCTATCATTTTCACAATTTAAATATTTTATTATATATTTTAATATTTTATTTAATCGAACTATATCATTTTTCTTATGATTTTAAATATGTTCTCCTCTGTATATAAATTTTATTTGAATTAAATGGATCAGTTTTCAAAATAAAAAATATATGATCCAGCCTAACAAAAAATGGTTGCATTAGTTTTTTTTTTTTTTTAGCTTATTTAGTTTTCAATTTAATTTTTAGGATTTACGTTGAACTGAATTGGTTTATCAACACTTTCAACACTTGAATGCTTAAGGTGATGCTATGCTACTAAACTAGAATAACATAGCTAGAATCACAAAATAACATGCACACCTTTTACATTTCTCATTAGAGAACCTTTGTGATTCTGGATGTCTTCCTTAAAATGCATATTTATCGTTATTTAAAACCTCTAAAACATCAACGTCTTGGAAAATAAATTTTAGAATAAATGTCCATTTTAATAACTTGAAAATGCATTGGATCCATTTTTAAATGAATATAGTAGAAAACACAAGAAAACACAAAAATGGGAGTTAAATATTTTCTCTTTTTAAAATAAGTTTTTTTTTTTTCTCGTAAAAACAAGTGGTTAAGTTTAAAAGGTAACAAATAAACTATTTAAGTCTAAAAGAATAATTATCAGAATCTTCAAATGATACAGTAGGCTTTTGGATTTTAAAGCATCTTGGAAAAGGAAAAGGAAGACTTTCAAAAGTCACACTACAACCCCATGTTAGTAAATCAACATTTCAAGAAAAATACATAGAATTTGTACTAGTTTATCCTCAAACCATAATAAGGTTACGTGCAATTCCAAACACGCAGTCACGATTTTTATTTTTTACTATAATTTATTTGAATTACACTAAAGCATCCTCCTTCTTCAATATTATTTCAAATGGCGATGTAGACTTAAGTATTTTTGAACAAATATTTTCAAGCTTCACGCACAACCCATATTTATGAACAAGAAAAAAAAACGACACGTTATAATAATAAATAATGATAGTTAATAAATTTTCTCACACTACAGCATTATGAAAATATAAAAATATTATTTATTAATTTTAATAAATATTATATTATGTCACAAAATTTTATTAATAACATTTTATATTTATTAAAATATTACTAAAATGTCAAAAGAAAATTCTTACAACTATACCAGAGGTAAAAACAAATAAAGACTGTGAAAGCTTTATATATATATATTCCTTTTAATGAATGTCTTCTCTATTCTTTCTGATTGAAGTTCTACAATTATAGAGCTTTGAAAAATGTTAGTTGCAAAGGCCAACTAGAAAGAAAAATGATCATTATGAGCTTAAATGAAATGTAGGAATACGTTGAACACTTATGATACTTCCTGACAAGCAGGTGACTTTGTTTGATGTGCATAGAGCTTTTCAGCTAATAATAAACGTATTTCTATTGGCCACTTTTCTTCTTTTGTGATAGCACATTATTCGGCCTTTACCTTATTTCATTTTATAAGATATCTTCACAATGTCTCAAAGTTTTTCTATAGTGTCCATATTTTGAATGAAAAAGTAACTTCATGTTTAAATTACTCAATGTTCCTGAATAATTAATTTTTACTAAGCAAGTATTTAAACTATTTTTTATCGACATTTTCATTGTGTAGTTTTTTTTTTTTTAAATTGAATCCTAAAAATTTTTAAATTGTCATAGATGATATTTTTTTTTACAGTTTTATACCTTCTGACCCCAATCGGTGATAAAATAATATAATTAAACATATAACATAGATAGTGGAGAACTAAAGCAAAAAATAATGAAAATAGAGCATTAACATAATAATAGAAAACTAAAGCAATAAAGCATTAGAAAATAAAACATCAAAGCAAAAATTAAAACAATAACGTAATAAAAGAGCATTTGATTATGTATTAATATAGGTAAAGTATTAAGACAACAACTTGTTAATGTATTGAGGAAATAAGGAAATTGAATGGTTCTTATGGAAATAATATACGTGAATGGTAATCAACCAATTATTTAAGGCAATTGACTGCATATCATTATCCTTACTATTAAGGAAATTGAATAGTTATCATTAATTATTATTATTATTATTTAATCTGGACAAGAATTGCAGAAATCTAATAAATTTAATAAATTACTAACAATACATCAAAGGTATTGTTTTGATTTCGTTTATACCTAATTTTTGTTAAAATAAACTTGATTAATTATTTTTTAGTGAAATCTTTCTTCTTAATTATATATTTTTACGAGACTTGAACTTTAAAACTTTTAAAAATTTGAGTTTAACGTAATATCATAATCAAAAGACATGGTTAATAACACAATAAAAATTACTCAAATGTAACTGACTCTAATTTAGCTAAGCCAAGAACTATACCATGGTTGGCAAATGACTGTAATATGTCATACGTTAATTTTCCTGCTATAATTAATTTATTGGTAATAATTTATTTTTTATTTTATTATGAATGTACCATCTTTTTACTGCAATCATATATTTTTGTTTCCAAATCTAATTATTTATTTGAGTTGTCTTTGATGAAAACTTAAGGCAATTGTTTATTAAAAATAAAAAATTATTTTAAGATACTTATTGTTAAAAAAAAACAATTGTATAAAATTAAGGAATCAATTTAAGGTAGTCATTAACAAACAATGTGGTAAATAAGTGGGTTCTTATGCATGTTTTTAAGAGTATGATTCCTCACTATGAATATAAAGAAAACTTAATCACAAATAACAATACTTATTTTAATGAGGGATGTTTTTGGTGTAAACCAAAAAATTAAAGAAAGGATAGAAACATAAAAAATAAATATCAATGATTAGACAAAAGTACTAAGTTAGAGAATGATTTATTTCTAGTGAAGTTCAATTGTTGTTGTTGTCCTTTTTTATTGCATTGTTTGTGTCATTTACAACTCCGAAAACATTATATTATCTAGTAGTTAAACTATTGTCGATGTCTAAGATCTATGTCTAACAAGTCTTGAGTATTCAAGTATGATATTTCTTAGAAAAATTCATCACTTGTCCTCGTACAAAAAATATACATCTTATCATCTACATCATCCTTGCTTAGACAATAATTGGTTTAGTTTTTCTACCAAATTCAACTTTTAAAGTTGATTTAAAGATACAAAAAGATAAATTGTTTTTATAGTTGACGAGAAGTGTTTTACCATCATTTAATTGTTGACATCAAATGTTGTAGTGAATGTTGGATTCTAGACACATAATTCATCACAAAAACTCAACATTATATGGTCTAGAGTGTTTTTGTCTTGTTTTTACTGTGACTGAGTCTATATATATAAGAGGATGTTATTAATTTAATGAGTTACATCAATAGTCACTGAATGAGAATTTTGATCGTTTATCTTTTGGTTTGTATTAATGTTTTGTAGTTATAAATGACCCTTAATAATTGTAAACTTGACCAAAATTTTTAGCTTAAAAGGTAAAAGAGACTTAACTATTTGTCTAAGGATTATTTTTCTAACTAGACTTTGATTAAATGTTAGGCGTGAATTTTGAGAGCATTCAACCATGAATTTTAGATAATAAAAAAAAAATCACAATATAAACATGACATAATTTTTAAAAACAACACGAGAGAATTATTTGAACAAAAATTGTCAAAAAGAATAAACTAATAAGTTGAAAAGGAAATAAAAGGATTTTCTAAAATCTAAAGGTTAGGATAAGGAATTCTGCAGGTCACTCAAGCTTTTTTACTTAATTGACGATATTTTATATATATTATATGATATTTGACTTAATTGACAACATTTTACGTAATTATTATATTATATTATTTATTTTATTTTATATTGTAATATTTATTTTTAAAAATATTTATTATAAATTATACATGAATTTTAATTGAATATTTTGTAATACTATGATTTAACTGTACAAATATTAAAATTCTTATATTCATACATGTCAATGAATTAGATAGATTAAAGTCATTCACCGTACATGAATCAAATCTATATAAAAAAAAAAAATTTGAATCAAATAGAGGTTAAGTTAAATTCGTCTTATAAACATTTATATATATTTTACAGAAATACATTAATATTTAGAAGAAAGTAAGGAGAGAAAGATAAAAATAAAAAAATGTAATAAATATCTTTTAATATAGTAAGATAATAGATAGTTTGAAAAAAATATTAAATAAAAATTTATTTAAAAAAGAAAGAGTATACATTATTTTGATAATCTAAATATCTTTCTACTAAAATTAACAGAATAAATTGATTTATTTAAACTAGTCAAAACTCGTTTGATAAAATGTAGGTTTGAAATTTAAATTTTAAATCTATATAAAATTAAATTTTTTTAGTCCAATTTAATTCAAATTTAACTTCCAAAACTCACCAAAATCTTATAAATAATCAACTATTTTATGAACTTATGTTTTCTTTTATAAACCTAAATGAAATTTGAATTTTTTTTTTTACTCAATCTATTATAATTCAATCCAATATGTTCCAACTTGAGTTAGGTAATTTGAATACACATCTCTATTTCAACCCTACAAATAACATCTAAATAATCTAAAAGTAACGTGAATACAAATAATTGAAAACAATATCATTTCATTTGAATTTCTCATTATCATAAAAAAAAGTGTAAAATGGCGGTGTTCATAATAAAAAATCTAGCTTAAAAATAAAATTATTACTTTTTAAGATTGAGATACAAAATTCACACCAATTTTGATAATTGACTATCTGAATTGATGTCAATTTTCCAGTAACTAAATTAATGCTAGGTTTTTCGTGTACAAATAGATACATGCACTTCAATGCACAAGTGTTGGGAGAGTAAATGCATTTTTTTATAATTAAAGACTAAATTAACTAATGTAATTTTATTTGAAAGATAAAAAAAAAATCTTATTTATAATTTTAAGAAATTCAAATGAAATTTTACTCAATTTTTACACTAAAGAAATGATATAAATAATTGAAAATATTTTTTTCCCATGATCACTCGAGCCTAGAGGGTAGAAATGCTCGGTAGAGATAAGAATAAAATCCTCCTAATTAAAAAGCTTCAACTATGACCACTAATCTAAACTGTCGAGGAAACTAGAATTTCAACAGTGCAGAATTTGATAATTTTGGATATAACTAGACAAAACAAATAGGGTGGTAATAATCGTAATTGCAACTTAGCCACGTTTCTAACCGGCCAATGGGAAGATTTTGGCGTCAAATATAGAAACCAAGAATGGTAGCTTCTATCAGAGGTGGATCAAGTTATTTTAAACAGGCTTCCAAACATGCATATAATATGCAGAATCACGTTGAGAAGCGGGAAACAAACAGATAAAGCGGGAAAAGCGTTGGCCTCTTCCCCACCCAAGAAGCATATAATATGCAGAATTAACAAATTGACAGAAAAGAATATATGTGTAATGAAGACAGATAAAACAAAACTGTAAGCAAAGAAATGTAGCCCTAGCTTCTAAGCTCCTTTAGGGTAAAATTCCATTAGAAGCTTCTGACTTCTAAGCACCTTTGTGAACTAGTGTAAAAAATTAGATGGGATATCTACATATTGGACGTTAAAAACAACGAAGACACACTATTCCAGTTCTGTTGGATGTTTACTTAGACTTTCTCACGGACTTGGATTTCTTCATTTTACGCGATTTATCATCCACACTGGTCCATGTATACCCCGCAGGAATGGCAAAAGGGTCCGAATCCAATGCCATGGAGGAACATCGTTGCTGTTTATTCCCCGCACCGGACATGCTATTATTTCGTCTCAGCCACGTGGACGCTACGGATGATGACGTGGAAGAGGAGCAGCGGTTTTCTGTTTTGTGTTGATCATCTCCTCTGCCTGTGCCTGTGCCTGCACCACTAAGCAAATGCCTTGGACTCGAGAATGGAGTGTAGAATTGCTCCAGTGGTTGCAGCTCCACGAACTTTGTGAAGGTAATCACCACCCTCACTGTAGGGACCACCGGTATAGCCACCTGACCCCACCAAAACCACAATTATTTACAACAAATCAAATCAAATCATTTTCCAAAACCACATTCCTCATGTCTCCTACACTTGCATGTGAAAGTAGAATTATATCAGTCTTAGGTGAATGTCGTGTTAGTGGTGGACAAATCACGGTCAACCCCCGACATTGACATCGCTATGGACGTTAGCAATAGGGTACTCGCAGTCGCACCACTACACGCCAAACAGATCCAACGCCACGTCATCATCGTGCGGGACCAATGCCATTGTCCTCGGATGACTGCTGATTCAAATTATTAGTCATAACCGACCACATGGGCCCCACCAATGCGTCTAATTCTAATCCTCACAGGGATTTTTCAGTCAGGCCCACAAAATAACAATAATAGACTAATAGTAAAGCCAAAAATGAACCTGATTTTAAATTATATTAACTATAAGGTTTCAATTATTCCCATAATGCCCTTACCTTAACCGGAAAAGTTCCCGGCGGGAACGTGGTAGTGAGTAACTCCCTGAGCCTCTTCACTGCTTTGACCTTATTGGCGAGGATGTCGAGTAGCGGCAGAAGCTCCTCCGTCTTTAACGGAAACTGCTCCGTCAGCCAGACTGACGGCCGTAAGCTTCTGATGTACTCCTTTTCCTTGGTCTGTGGCATAGTCATGCTTGGCGATGACCTTCGCGGCGGTGGGGCCGTTACGGACGTTAGGTCGACGCTTTTCCTTCCCATTGGGACCCACTCTCTCTCTTCTCGAACGAAGCTACTGTGTCTTCTCTTGTCTGGCATCGGGAACCCGAAACTGGGATTTTCCGCAACCAGAAAACCGTCGTCGTCTTCGTCCAGTTCCAACGGCAACACCTGCTCACTCCCTGCCACGTCAGACTCTCCGCCGGCAACTTTCCGTGACCGGAAACTGAAAACCACGTTGTGCATTTCGTACACTTTCGCCTTCCACTCTCCCACGCTCTCCGTCTTCTCCTGTCTTCGCCAATTCGTTCTGCCTACGAGCTCCGCCCTCGTCACGTCCATGCCGGGACGGTACACGCTCGTCTGCGAGCAGAATCCGGCGACGTCGGACTCGTTCATCGGTCCTCCGGCGTTCTCGAAGGCGTCAAATATTTTCCGGTCGTCGCGGTTCAGCACGAGCAGCGAGCCGGGGGGGACGTCGTGCGCGTAATCGCCGTCGCCGAGGAAGAGGAAGCTCTGATCGGCGCGCTGGATCTTGAGGCCGTCGAAGCCAGCGAGGGAGGTGTCGGCGCGGAGGTTGCCGTCGCGCTTCCAAATTTTATAGGTGTCGGAGGGGGCGATCTTGCCGACGAAGGGAATGACGGAGCTCTCGAAGTGGAATGAGATCTCCATGTAGAAGTCTCGCATGCGGCGGAGCACGGCGATAACGCGGGGGAGGCGGCGGCGCCACTTGGACCAGGCGTTGCGGTGGTGGAGGCGGAGGAGTACTAGGGCGATGTCGGAGGCGCGGCGGCAGAGTGCTTCCTGCAGGGCGTTCCAGCCGGCGGAATTCTGGAGGGAGACGTCGGCGCCGGCGGTGGCGAGGGCGCGGGCGGCGAAGAGGTCGTTGAGTCGAACGGCGAGGTGGAGAGGCGTTTCTCGGTAGGGGACGTCGCGGCGGTCGAGGACGGCGGTGATCTGATCGGCGATTTTTTCTTGAGCAAGGGAATCGGATTCGGTTTGGATTAGAGAAGGATCGGGGAGACGAGGGAGCGAGGAGATGATTCTGGAGAGGGTGGTGTGGTCGCCCAATGCGACGGCGTAGTGAACCGGACTGTGGCCGTAGTTTTCCGGTTTTATCGTGGGAGGAGTGGTGGACTTCGCCATATTCCACCGCACTACCTTGCTAACGTAACCCTTAGGACTAAGAGGTTTTTTACAAGGAGAGGGTTATGATGGAGGGGGATGAGGGTATTTTGGTCCGAATGATGAATAAAAGCATTGGGATTGGATTGAATGGACGAATCATAGGGGCAAGCAGCCAGGCAGGCACGGCTTTTTGTAAAATGAAATGCCTACTGTTCAAAGTGCCGGTAGATGAGGCAGCACTTGTCAATTACACTTGAGCCATCTCACTTTGTCACCTTCTCTTTATTCCAGGGGTCTTTTTGTCATTTCATTTCCCTACTCCCTTCTTAACTTACTTACTTTGCTCGGATATTATACGTACACTTCAAATTGCGGTATGCTTTAATGTTATTCATTATGTTATTTCATTGGAATCAATGACCTCACGTGGTTAAGTAGATGACAAGGGATTAGCCTTAGTCCTCGGGTCCTCTTTTTTTATTTTAAGCTCTACACTCTCCTGTGTAATTTAATATTTTATTTTATTTTAGTAATTTTTAACTTATTTGTATAAATATTTTAATTTTAATTACTTTATAAATTATTAGTTTTTATTTTTATTTTTATCACTTCTTATTTACTTCAAATTTGCTTTTTCTTTTTTTATTTAGAATGTTTTTTTGCTTGTCCTGTCATTCATATTAATGTCATGTTTTTATGTTTCATGTCATCTGTTCTTACCCCCATACAGTAATAATACGTATTTTTTATGATATTAACAATCAACCTTCAATTGCTCCGATAATATTGTCCTTTATAATATAAAATAATTAAATTTTAGATATTTTTATATAAAATTTAAAAATCATTATTTAATTTTTAAATATTAAAAATAATAATTATATACATAATCATATACATAATCATAATCAAATAATTAAATATATTTTATATTTATCAACTAATTTTACAATAGACTCTAAATTTAATAAGCTAATTTATAGATTAATTTTGCGAAACGCACTCTGTGACTATATTCTAGCGTATTTAGATTTAGATTCATGTCCAGTAACTATATTCGAGTACGTTTAGATTCATATCCAAATAACTTAAATTTAAGGCAAGTAGTAGTTAAATTTAACTTTTTTTTATCATGATGTTTAGCAGTTAATTTCTAACATGATTTGAATTGTTTTGACTCAAATATGGCTAAAATGATTTTTAATAACTTTTGGATATAACATAACATGAGTTTATTTATTTGTTTCCTATATGCCCTTTGCACAAGTTTAAGTCTGATAAAAGTTTCTTCAATAATTCTATAAACTCATTTATTTGTCGCGACATGATTAATTGACACTATTCTAATTTCTTTTTTCATTCTTTTCTGATCACCAGTGCAATTCATCCAATTGTTGGCCTAGCAACACCAGGACAATCCATTTATAAATATTCATCGTCTAAATATTTTAAGTATTAATTATTTGTAAAAAATCTAGGTATTTAATTTTAAATTATTAATGTATATATATTAATAATAAATTACAATATAAAAGATACTTACATAAAAAAAAATTAATGTGTACCTATTTTTATAATTAGGTTTTAAAATCAATCTTGATTATAAGTTTTCAAATAACATTTTAAGTAAAAACTAATTTTCTAACTTATCCAAACAAAATCTAGTTATTTTAAACTCTCTTTACTTAAAATCAGCTATGTAAGATCATTTTGATTTATCACTTCGTTCCTTCTCTGCTATCTCACTTCCCAGGTAAGCAGCCTATCTCTCTCCCTTATTTTCTCCCGTGGAATATATATTTCTGATAATCCAATTGTTTTACTTGAAAATGTTTGTTTCACCTTTTAGCTGATTAAATCGAGCAAAGTCACGAACCCTTGTAATGCTTACTTGAAAGGTGGATTAAATTTGTTTGGTTTATAAAATCGAACTTTTTATCCAAAAACGTGTTTTGAGGGCATCCCATAGTGATGCTTAAAAGTCTTAATTATTATTATTATTAGTATTTTGGTTGAATTATGGTTTGGCTTCTTTGTGTGACCTGCTGAACTAAAATTTTTATTTTCTCCAATCCATTGTTTCATGATTCTGCATTATGTATGTTGTAAGAATTGCCCAATTTATGATTTCCTTTTCATCCGTGAGGCGAGAATGCTATAATTAAGTCTATGCTATGAATCCCATTCTGATGCTTAAAATTACAGAACAAGTATATAAATATCTTATGCAATTTGACCTCTACGAGTTTTTGAATTGGAGTTTTATGCATACTGGATGACAGAGGTTATCTCTAAGGTCCTAAACAATCCTCTTCTAGAAACACACTGAGAAAGGTGGTGAGGAAATGTGGGCATCATCATTGATCGAGTCTCTAGTTCTTCAACTCCATGAGATCTCAGCTGTCAAATTTGGCAACTTCAAGCTCAAATTGGCATCTCCTCACCAATCTACATAGATCTCCGCCTTATTATATCTTACCCTTCTCTCCTCCAACAAATCTCTCAAACCCTTATTTCCTCAGTCTCTTCCACTTCCTTTGACCTCGTATGCGGTGTCCCTTACACTGCCTTACCCATTGCCACATGCGTCTCTCTCGCTCAGAACATTCCCATGATGCGCCGCAAGGAAATAAAAGATTATGGCACTGCTAAAGCTATTGAAGGTGATTTCAAGTCTGGTCAGAGTTGCTTAATCATTGAGGATTTGGTTACCAGTGGAACATCGGTTTTGGAAACGACAGCGCCACTGCGTGCGTGCCGCGGGATTGAAGATCAGCGATGCTGTTGTTTTGATTGATAGAGAGCAAGGAGGGAGAGAAAATTTGGAGGATAATGGCATCAAGCTGCATGCAATTATTAAATTGACTGAAATGGTGAAAATTTTGAGCAATCATGGGAAACTTGATGACCAGATGGTAGGGGTTGCTATGAAATTTTTAGAGGAGAATCGGAAGGTTTCTGTTTTGGCAAAGGTGGAGAAGCCTGCAACTAAGATCTAGGCTTTGTCATTTGGGGAGTGGGCTAAGATGTCCAAAAATCCAATGGGAAAGAGGTTGTTTGAGATAATGGCTCAGAAGGAAAGTAATCTGTGTTTGGCTGCCGATGTTGGAACTGCAGCTGAATTGCTTGACATTGCTGAGAAGGTAGTAGTCCTGATATCACTTTTAGGAACAAGTACTATTTTGTTCACTTGGATCATCAGCTTGCAGAATACTTTCTTAACAGTCCATGTAATTTTATTCTCTTGCTTATATACATGAAAGAATCCTGTGTTCTCTGGCTTATTAACATTAACTGGATTCTAATTAGAAGATTGGCCATGATCATATATTTTCTTGTAACTAATTTGGTTGGTTTTCTCTTTCGGGTTGGACCTGAGATATGTTTGCTGAAGACTCATGTAGATATTTTTCCAGATTTTACTCCTGATTTTGGCTCTAAGCTTCTCTCGTATATAGCCAAAAGAAACTCTATTTTGTTTATAAGCCTTTTTTTTCCCTTTCCAGGATAGCACAAGAAACCTTTTGGTTCCTGATTTTATTGACATTAGCACACTAGATGATTTGCTTGAATTTATTAAAACAGGATGGCTATTCCTGCCTTTAACCTATAATAAGGGTATTATGTACTCTGAACATTGTGCGTGATAAGTTTCAGGCAATCTTTTACGTTTCTGGTCTTGTTGTGTCTAATATATGCTTTATTCTATGGAAAACATAACTTCTTAATCTTTGAGGATCATAAATTTGCTGATATTGGCAACACAGTGACCATGCAATATGAAGGGTAAGACTGCTCAATTATCATGGAATCCTTTTCTGGATTCCTCTAATCTATATTGGATTGGGCTCATATAGTAAATGCCCACATAATCTCAGGTCCGCGAATTATTGATGGATTAAAATTGAAGGTCTCTAGTCTGTACTAGTAGTCGTTTTAATTATACTATATCATAGCAACACCTCAATTCATGGTCTATCATGTTTCTTGAACCATGCTCAGGGTTTACCTCGTGGCAGGGGTCTATTACTGCTTGCTGAAGTGAGTTCAGCTGGTAACCTTGCCAAGGGAGATTATACCACTGCTGCAGTAAAAATTGCTGAGGATCATTCTGACTTTGTAATTGGCTTCATCTCAGTCAATCCTGCATCATGGCCAGGGGCACCTGTAAATCCTTCTTTCGTTCAGGCAACCCTTGGAGTTCAAATGGTAACTTGTGGCTATGCTTTAGGGCAGCAATATAACAGTCCATATTCTGTAAGTTTCTGCTTAAGATAAAGATTTTTAGAAGTATTTTTCCCCATTATTAGTTGTATACTGTTAAGATCCAGTCACAAAGTATGAGACTTGAGTTACACATTGAAAATATGAGATTCTAGTGTGGGATTTATAAGACTCTGGACTTTCCTACTACAATAGTACTTTTGTAGTGTGGTTCTCCCAATATTTTTATCATACCCTCAGGTTGAAAAGGAATTTTTGTGGAGGAAAAAGGATAAGGGAAAGGGGGTGGGAGGGTGTACTAGCATATCAGTCCTAAGAGCTGACAAAAGTGCAGCCCCTTGTTTCTGCATTGAGCATGAAACAGAAGCAGAACTAAAAGGAGAAGTTGACACTGTCATGGTAATTAGATATCATCAAATATGGTTTTGGCAATTCAAATTATAATATAAGTGATGCATATTTTGGGGTTAGTACCCAAATATCACAATTAGGATAAAAATAGAAAGATGCAAATGAATTATTGGTTTGCATCCTGGCAAACTAACGTGTTTCTCTGGCCTTTTTTATTAAGATTTATTTTTTTCTTTGGTCGTTGTTCATTTGTGTGTTTAAACGATACTGTCGTGTTTCATTTTTTATTCAAAGTTCATTTTATGTTTTATCTTTGCCTTACGGATAACTTGGTTGTCATGTGGTATAGAGATGGAATTGGTAGTTGTCTCATCTAACCCTTTAATTTCCTTGTATTGAAAATACATTAAAGCAGCATTTTTTTTATCTTGTAGTAGCATACTGATCTTGTCAGTCCAATTTTTTTCCAGGTGGTCCATGATCGGGGCAGTGGCATAATCATCATGGGACGTGGCATCATAAAAGCAGCAAATCCAGCTGAGGCAGCTCGTGAATACCGTCTTCAAGGATGGAATGCATATTTAACTACATGTTATTTGAAGCCTGCATTCCTAGAATAAAAGGATGAGCGAAAATTATATTTTAATGGGACATCTAATCTCACTGAACCCAGAGGAAGGTGGTCTTGGGTACAATATAATGTTAAAGAAGTACAATACAGTGCTTGTCGACTAAGTGGTTAAAGATCTAATGCTTACTCTGCTTCGAATCTCCCTAGTGCCACTATTCTTGCTTGGTTGGAACCCTCTTTAAAAGTGATCATTTGACACCTATAAATTAGTTGAATAGCGGCAATTGAGTGGACTTACTTGTTGTTTGGGCTTTTGTACAATAATCTTCTAGGTGAACTTTTGCTTGCAGTTCCAACATACTATTGGCGTCTTACTTGATAGTATTGGGGATGTTTATTTATTCTATCACTTTTTTTAACAAAAAAAATTAGACATTTTTCAGTTGGAATATTGAAGTAGATTTTTTTTTGAGGAAAATTATATGAAAATAAATATAAAATATAGAATGATAATATAGAATTCCATATAATTTTCTCACAATCAATGTGAAGGAACGAGGATATATCAACTCCTCTACGCGAAGGTTTGTTTATACTTTAAACAAAGAACCTGGTCAAGAATATAAAGCAAATATAGTAGTCAAATGGCAACTTATCCAAGCTCAACTATCTTGAATTTGATTTTTGGATTCCTCTATTCAATTTTTAGTTGAATATAACATTTATATGCTATTTTCTATAGAGGGATCTTTCATATAAATTGGGCTCATGTAGTAAATTTTCACAAATTGTGGACGGATTAAAATTGATGGCCTTAGTAGTTATTTTCATTATATTATCTTTACTATAGCAAGATCTCATTTGATAGCCTAGGATGTTTCTTAGCCAAGCTCAAAATTTGTCTTGTGATGGAGTTCTATTTCTACTTACCAGGGGAGATTATATTGTTGCATAAAAAATTGTTGAGGATCATTCTGACTTTGTAATTAACTTCATCCTAGTCAATCAAGCGTCGTGGCCAGAAGCACCCATAAATTCTTCCATTCAAGCATCACCTACAGTTCAAATGGTGACTCGTCACAATGCTTTAGGGCAACTAATATAACATCATACTTTGTAAGTCTCTGCTTGTTGTCATGCATCTTTTAGTCATATGCTGAAGACAAAGTTGTTCAAAAATATTTTCCCGTTATTGGTTTTACCTTTTTAGGTTGAAAAGAAATTTTAGGGAGGAAAAGAAGGGTACAAGAAATGGGGAGGCTGTACTAGTTTATCAATCTTAACACTAATAGTGTAGCCCCTACTTTATGCTTTGAGAATGAAATAGAAGCAGAATTATAAACCGTACAAAGCACTGTTTATGCCGTTGCACAGGCAATGTAATTTCCTTTATTTATCCTAAGATATACTATGTTGCAATTTAAATTCTTTTCTCTTCACATGTACAATTGATTTAATTTAATTTTGTAATCTCATATTTCCTAATTTTTATTTTATTTTATCTTAACTTTTTTAATTATTTTATTTTGAATTCATATTACTTTCTTATTATACTGAGACAGTGAGAGAGGCTGTGCATTCAATGCACAGGCCCAATCCAGTTCACTAATTTTAACAATCGTCATACAATGTTTTGTGAGGATAGGAGAAAAAAAAAACAAAGAATTTGCAGGGGCTGTGAATGTAATACCCACCGGTATCAGCATAGTAGGGAAAGATTTGAATAATTTATATGAGTCTTGGTTTTAAATTTTATTGTTGTTATTGTTCACTGAATTTGGTATAGGATAGCTCATTGTGTTGTTTAATTGGATTTGGAGTCCAGCTGAATGGCCAAAGTGGGCTTTAGAATGCTCATGGAGCTGCTATCACATAATCAGCTGCAGCAATTTGGTGTGTTTGGACTTGAGGCACAGCAACAGATGATGAACTCTACAAGAGCCTGTTACTACTGATGATGTCAGTGTAAAACTTGATAGAATGAAATTTTCAATTTTGTTGTTAATAGGGATTCACCCCTTTGTTTCCACCATTTTTTTTTTACAATTTTAATATCATTTATAACATTTATTTAATATTGTAAATCTTTTATTGTTAAGTAAATTTTTAGGCGTTACATAAATAGTTTAATAATTTTTTTAAAGAAGATATATTTGTTTATTTATTAATATACATTAGCTTAAATAATTTAATATTATTCTTACTAAAATTTGAAAATTAATAATAAATTTTTCTACTTTACCATACGGCATTGCACGTGAAATGCAAGAAAGACCTAATTAATTAGCAGTAACAATGTACCAATCCATTGGAGATGATTCTAGATTTGTAGTGTCAAATAATGGGAAAAGTCTCACTAATATAGAGATATTTTTCTTTATTTTTCTTCATCCCTCACCTACCCTCTCAAAATGAAACCTTTGAAAACAAGGAAACTTTCACTAAAAATGTTAGTCAGAAAATGGTGGATAAGCTGCAGAATCGGGTGGAGTGTTCTACTTTCCTTTCTATTTGTTTTCCATGACGTCCTAATTGGTTCAGACTTTAGACTTAAATAGTTAAATTAGACCTAGAACATGTCAATTTCATCCACGGACTTTCTTTCCTCTGCCAAACTCAAATTATTTCTTAATGACCATCTTTACACCGAATGCGCTTCCTCTAATCAATTTTTTTTAAAAAAAAAACTTAGAATAAATAGTGTATGTATTTATACTTAAAAATCATATTTATCATAATTTTTATTAAAAATACGTTACAGTAGATAAAAATTAAACTAAAAAAATTAAGTATGCCAAAACTTGAAAGCTGTGGATGTATAAATATCTTGACGTGTACAGAGAAAAGTTTATATTGAAGTTTGACCCAAATATGTGATTACAAATTATAGTGACCATTTATGATTGACTTACCTATTTATAATCAATATTTGAAGCTATTGAATTGGAACAGGTTAATGTGTAGTTGTTGACACAATTGGTAGGTGTTTGTGCATCCATCATCTCTACCCAGTTCTTAGCAGTTGTTAGTTTAGCATTTTTATACAAATTAGTGGATACAGGATGTTCCTCATCAAGCATCCGCTATTTTTCTCTCTAGTGTACAGCCTTTTCCCAATTTCAGAGATTCTCATAATAAATATATCTATTATTATTCCTAAAAAATATTTTCTTTTTTTAATATCAACGTGTCAACTACACATTTGAATTAGAAAATCGTTAATGAGTGATTAAAATTAAAAAAATAGTTAGTTATGTGATTTATTTTTGCATTGTGATCATTCAAATAAATATAAAAGTGAAACCAGTTCTCAGTAAGGACAAGTATTAGAGTAGTCTGATTTGGAAATTACCGTGTAAGAATAATCCTTATAAATATAAATATAGAATTGTTAATTTTGTTTAATAAGTATACACAATTCATTAATAGATTTTTAATTGTTATGTTCTCCTAGTTATATGTCTCATGTTTATAATTATTATTTCTCACATAAAAAAAGAATTTTTACTTAATTTGTTTTTTATACACGTGTGAGGTTGAGAATAAATTTAATGAGAATAAAATAAATAAATATAAAACATATAATTATATATTAATATTCAAGATTTTTCGTAAAGTTATAATTTTAAAAAATAATGTGACTATTTAAAAAATTTATATAAATGATGTATTTTAATTTTTATTATTTATGATAAAATTTAAAATTTAATTGTTAATATTTATTCTCATCATAAAAAATAATAATAATAATATTAATAGATACAATATATAAATCAGAGAAAGATGAAAGCAGAACTCTAAAAACTAATTTTATTATAATATAACGCTCCCAACAATAATCTGACTAAATCCTCTTTTCCAACTTGATCCTTCTCCAACTTTCTATTTTCTAATTTGATTATAATCTCAAATGCAACCCCTTTTCCACTTCTCTATTTTCCAATTTCTTCTTAATTGAGATTATACACTCCACTCATGTACCCTTGGCTTAGTTAAGCTTGTCTCCCTGTTTACTAATGACACAATGATTATGACTAATAACTAGATCCAATAGTATATGTTTAGGTGGACAGCACAAGGATTAGAGTGGCTGGTCCGACCTAGTTTTTTTTTTTTTTCCCTAAAAGTTGTATATTTGTTGATATGATGTGATTTGATAGATTGGATCATAATGATATGATATCTATTAAGCTTACTTAAAGTTGGTCAATTTCTTTTTAAGTCTTTATTTTAAGAGTTTAGTTTTATTTGACCTATCAAGTTGGATGAAAATTAATATTTCTAGTTAATATTGTATTAGAAGTTGCAAATTAATAAAGGAAATAGAGAATTTCTTGGCCATTTCAACTTTAATATGATATTATCAATGAATATTTCTTTTGAAGCTCAATTTACTATGTAAGTGTTGATCATTTATGATATATATCTTTTGAAGACTGACTTCTATTTTTTAAAATTTGAAATTTTTACTTAGCTTTATTTATTTACTTCATAATTAATGTATTAATATATTATATAACTAATATATTTTCTCACAAAAATATAACTAATATGTTTATATAATTAATATTTTATACAAATTTATTTTTATTTATTTATTTTATAATTAATATATTATATTATTAATATTTTTATATAATTAATATGTTCACATTATTAATATTTATATGTTTAATAATTAATAATTTATTTAATATGTTTTATGTAATTTATAATTTTTAATTAATTTAATTTAATTTTTTAATTTTTGAAGGAATTGACGCATTGACTACCTACATTCATGTAACACCTTTTTTTTTTTAAATGAATTGTATGGAATGTCATGTAAGACACGATCCCAAAAAAAAAAAAAAACTAAAAAAAAAAATACAAGAGACCGAAAATCGTCGCGTAATTTCACTATTTTAGTATGACATAACAAAAACAACTTCACTTTAATAAAAATATTTCAAAATAACTCCATTTTAATAATTTGATTTGATTTTTGTATCAATTGAATCAAACAATAATGTATGTTATGGACATGGATCCTCTCCAATTGAAAAAATTTTGGAGTGTCCAATTTTAAATCTCCACTTATCATTTATGTTTTTTTATTTTGAAAAAAACGGAGAGGATCTGGTTCGCATGTATCTAACTTATTTTGGAAAACTAAATTTCCAAATTAGAAAAGTAGGTCCAAAATATCGTTTTTGGTATTAACTTAATTGGATCAAATTGGGACCATCAACCGTCAGAAACGAGAGAGGTGGTTATCATCCATGGTTTTACATTCCATGTGCAAAAACTATTTACTCTTACTAATTAAAATATATCATTTTTATAGTCTTTATTAAATATTTTAAATATTTTTCTTTTTTTATTTAGTTAAAAGCTTCTCATGCAATATATCAAATTATTATGTTTTTTTATTTATCTTTTTGATCATTTATTTACTTTTCAATCTATCTTATTTTATTTTTATTTTTAAATTAAATTTTAATAAATTTAATTTTTTAATAATTAAAATATCTTAATTCATAATTTAAATTATTTATTATAAATTTAAAATATAATTTATATATTAAAAAATATTTATTTATTATAAATTTTAATTATATAAAAATAAATATTTATCTTGTACTAAAATATTAGTTTAAAATATTAAATAGCATATAAATTTCACCTAAAATTATAACTTTTCCACTTCAATCAATTATTATCAATTTTATTTTAAACATATATTACAGAAAATAGATTACAATATCATTATAAAATAGTTTGAAATATCATCTAATGATAAGTTTGTTAACTTTTATTATAAATATTTTAAAAATCATAAGAAAAATAATTTGTAATTGTAATTAAGTAATATTGACTATTAACCTCATACATTATTACATATAAATAAAGTTTAATGAAAAATTAAGTGAGTTATATTAACAATAAAAATTTAATTTAAACATATTATCAGTACATGTTATTAAATAATAAAAAATATATTAAAACTAAATTTTATAGTTCATACATAAAATCAATTAATACTTTTAATTACAAAACAATATAAAACTATCTTTCCTTACATTAAAATAAAATGTTATTTATTGTTACAATTAAAACTATATTTCCTTATGCTTAAATAAAATATTTTTAATTACAAAATATATCTATCCACGCATATAGTTACACTATACATTCATCACTTTACAAATATATAGTTTTTATTATATGATTGCATTTTTTTTTATAAATGTCTTTATTTTGGCACTTTATTTAGTATTTACTCTGGTCACCTTGTCCACGTATCAGTGAACAAAAACAGAGATCTACGTAGTTTAGTGATTTACCTAATAATAGAAAATGGAGAAGAAAATGTCAAAATGTATTATCAGGATTTGCACAAATTGTACACTGAACATCTTTGCAGAAAATTTGCTATTTTGATTATTAAATGGGGTAGGCCTGATTAATGCTGATCAGTTTTGGAGAAGAGAGTCCATTCCATTTCTGTGTTTCTCTCTCACACGTTGGATACAATATAGGACTCTGCATTATTATTACAATCTACTAAGGAAAGGAAACTTGTTACGGGCGACAATTCTGCTCACCTACCTGTTTCTTCGCGAATTGTTTTTTTTTTTTTTTTTGTTGGTCTTTTTCTGAATTCTGGTAGTTGAATTTGAATCTCCAAACAAAACCTTTCAACTGGAGGCACAGTTCAAATACGTATGCCATCTTTTCCATTTATTTGTGGGGTCACCCAAAACTCTATGTGCGTAATTCATTCATTCGCATTACTTATTACTTAAACAATGTCATGCTGTGAAACACCGAAACTCACCAACCACAACCACAACCGCGACCACTCTGATGAACTCTGAACTTGTCTCTCTCCCTTGCTTGACACTGTAAATTGGGTTGCTTCATTTTGATGGCTCTTAAGGGTGTATCCATCTGGGCTTGTTCCAAAGCTCCTCAATTGGGTGTTGGTGTTGCCAATTCTCATTCTAGTCTGATTGGGAATCTAAGATATGATTTTGATTTTGACAAATGCCGCAAATGGGAATGTTGTTGTTTGGGTATTAAAGCTCAGAGAGCTACCACTGCTGTTGAAGATGAGAGCCCCAGTGTCCCCCCATCTGGGGCTGCTGATGCTCTTCACCAAGATGAATCAAAGGGGTTTCATAAGGACATAAACCTGCTTCGTAGTGAGTTTTTTCATATCTCCCCACCTTCAAATTTTGATCTTTGTCTTTAACGAGAGAGAATTCTAGTGCTTTGTTGATATATTTCAGAATAAATGTTGCATATTTCAGAATCATACTTTGCTTATCAACTAATGTTTCTCCTATTGGTGTTTGGAGTAATGATTTTGTTATGATATCAGCATTGAGTTGGTTTCTTCTTTATAGCCTTTTCTCTTTCAATGCCCCCCTTTTTTATTAGGAGAGAGCTTAGAGATCAACTTCTTCGTATCCTTGCCATCAAATTCTCCATTCAAATGATGATACATGAATGTTCTGTCCATTAATACACAACTTCCATTGAATATTAGCTTTAGAATTTTAAATAAATACCCATGTATCATCGTTTAATTGGAGAATTTCATGGCAAGGATGCAAGAAACTTGATTTAAGTTCTGTGCTTTTTATTAACACCCCCAGGGACGGTCCTATGTTTATGGATTTGATGTTTCTTAAAGATGTTATTGTAATTTCTTAAAGATGATCTTCTTCTGTTAGATGTGTTCTTGATTGAATTTTTATTGATAATAAAATATCCAAGACAGAAGAAGAACAGTACTAAGTAAAACGCACAAAATCTGGAACTTGGAAAAAGAATTTAGAAAGGCATGGATATGTAGGTAGAGAAGAGGGAGATGATATGCCATATACCGAACTTCAGAGCCCCCCCAGTCTAGGGGTTACACACATGATGTATACCGAATTTCAGACTCCCAGGCGCAGGGGAAAACCTCTCTTTTTTTCACTTGGCTGCTCTTTATTTATTTATTTATTTTTCCCAATTCCCCGAAGTCTAGTGGTTGGAAATGAAAAATACATGAAAGAGACATTTTTCTGATGTGACTACTTACATTTGTGCTTGAAAGATATGTAGAAAGGCGATAGACTAATTATGCCATAGAACACCAATTTTTCTGAATGGTTGACCATGTCCATTGCATCTGATGTCATTATGGTGATCTGTAATGGACACTGTGTGACACTGCCTAGATTCTTGGCTCGGTATGATGACATCAACGGAGAATGGTTATGACTTTTTGAGTGCAGGCATGCACTATATATTTCTGGCTTCAGATATTATGAATTCTATCAGAGCAACATATATGCAATTGAGTGATCCTCTTGGTTGCATTAAAACTTGCATAACCAATAAGTTCTAGGCTACTCAGCTAACTACAACTGTATTTTTCTTTTACACTGTTATGATTATCACATTGATCTTGCTTCTTACAGTAAATTAATTTGATGTTTTAGTTTAATACACTTTGAACCATGTATCCCTGCTAGCATATGTATGTGTACGTATGCAAATAAACAAAATTTCATAATATAATGGGTGCAATTTGTGTTTTTATTGTAGTAGTAGCCAATAAGTGATGTAATTCCCTTTTCTATTTATATCTTTTATCACGATTATGTAACTTCGTTAATTGCAGAGCCATTAACAGCAATTGACATTTCTTCTTCTCCAAGGGATGGATCAAAGGTGCGCGTGGCTTATCAGGTATGATGCTTAATAGTTTCTTTTGAAATAAAATATCAATGGCATTATTGCCTTTGCTAACTAGTCAATTGGCTGATACAGGGACTTCCGGGGGCATATAGTGAGGATGCAGCTTTGAAAGCGTATCCAAAATGCGAGACTGTGCCATGTGACAATTTTGAAGCTGCATTTAAGGTTCCAAATCTTGTTTTATTATATCTTTTGTGTGTGTGTAATATATATATATAGTTGATGCATTGACATGTAAGTTATAATATGACTACTGCTGTGATATATTTGTGTTCTTCTCTTCAGGCAGTTGAATTATGGTTAGTGGATAAAGCTGTTCTACCCATTCAAAATTCTGTTGGTGGAAGCATTCACCGTAATTATGACTTACTTCTTCGCCATAGGCTGCACATTGTTGGGGAGGTGCAATTGCGTGTTAACCACTGCCTTTTAGGATTGCCTGGTGTCAGAAAGGAGGAGCTCAAAGCTGTTGTGAGTCATCCCCAGGTTGGTTATTACTTATAGTTCTTTTCTATTTTTTTTTTTTTCCACTGTTGGTAAAAAGAGTGAATAAATATAATGCATTATGTTTCCCATTTGAACAATGTGAATGGGTATGCATGATCCTGCCTTAAGATAGAAGCAACATCACAATAGTACAATTTATTGGATTACATCAATCATATTTACTGTTCTGCCAGTGCTATGTTATAATGGCTTACCTCGACATGCCAACTTTCAAGTCTTTAACTTGGTTTGTGATTGTACAGACTCGAGACAGCTAACTGTGTCACTAAACTAAGCTTACCTGTTGACAACAAAATACCTAGCCTTATTTAGATTTTAAATTGTTACAATGATAATTTTACATGCAGGCTCATGCTCAATTGAGACAATGCTTAATGATTTAGGTGTTGTCAAGATTGGTGCACATGATACTGCTGCTGCTGCTCAGGTGTTTTATGAATTTTCTTTGTCTGAAAGTGAGCATTGATTAGTTTTTACAGTGGCATGTTCTAACAATTAGGTTCTTGGCAACAGACAGTGGCCTCAAATTGTGCAAGAGAAACTGGAGCTATTGCAAGCTCCCGAGCTGCAAAAGTGTATGGGCTTGACATTCTTGCAGAAAGAATTCAGGTAAGACTTCCTTTGCAATTTATGGAAGATTGAGCTGCTAAAGTAAATTGCCTTAGCTCATGTTTTCCTTTTATTACAACACTGACTTTAATACATGCAAATGATTGCATTAGATGTCATTTTCACCTAGGGTCAGGAGTTGATGCCTCTTCCGGTTATTGCTTTCCTTCCTGAGATATGATTGGACAATTTTTATTTGATATTTTCTAAATGTTTGTACCAATCTTTTAAATGAACTATGATTATCAATTTATCAATTGGTGTTCTATCATTTTGGTCCAACATGCCAAATCCAAAAAAGGAGCTTTTACAGCCAGCGAATTCTTCATTCCAACATGACTAAGGTGATTGAGCATATGTATTTGTTGGAGAAAAAACATGAAGGGTTGGAGGGAAAAATTAATGCTAGCATGGAAGAAAAGATAGGACATATGGAAATTTTCATGATTGAGAGGTTGTTGACCAAATAAGCAAGGTGCTGGGCAAATGTGTTGAGGAAGTACATGAAAGTTTCAACCGCAAAGAGAGAGATTCTGCAGGAAATGGATCTAATTCAGATTATACTCACAGTTTTGATGAATATTGTATGACAGTCAAAATGGTGTAACTACCGATCTTTAATGGAGAAGACCCCATTGGATAGATGACAAGGCTAAAACCTATTTCTAAGTGCAGGGCACGAGTGAGGATGTCAGAATTAAATTGACAAAACTATGGAAGGGTCAACCACCTTTGACTTGGGAAAAATTTAAGATAGCCATCGTGGCGTGGAGAAAAGTTCCATCCTTAACATACATCAGTGTGCAGAGAAACAATTAAGATTGGTAATTTTGGAAGATAATGAAACCCTACATGAAGATGGAGAAGTAATTGGTATTGAAGTGGATTAAAATAATGAGGAAGAACCATATGTATTAGAAGTGTATATCTGGTAGTAAATTGTGTAATTAGGGTTTAGTTATTTGCAGTTTGTGGACAGATAAAACTCTCTGTAAGAGACTTTTGTCCTTGGGACAAGTGTATTGTTGTATTGTGTGTGATTTTAGTATTCAATGTTATATTAGTTTATTGGTGTTCTATGATGGCTGTTCAGAGAAAATATAAGACGAAGTTTTCAGTGGTTTCATTATTCATTGAGGAATACATATACTTTTAAAAAAAAAAACTTACTGGATATTCCTTTCTCCATTTTTAGCTTTTATTGGAAAATATGTTTTGTTGTAGCCACAAAAAGTAGAAAACAAAAACATGTATGTTGTTGCGGATGAAGTCAAGATTAAAGTTTAGCTGATTCATTGCAATTTTGATAGGATGAAGATGAGAATATTACTCGTTTCTTGGTCCTTGCAAGGGAGCCTATAATTCCAGGAACTGACAGGCCCCATAAGGTATACAAATTTTAGTTCTTTACATTTATATTTGTATAAATTTGCTGATGAGTTCATGACTTTTCTCTCAGACTAGCATTGTTTTCAGTCTAGAAGAAGGTCCCGGTGTACTGTTCAAAGCCTTGGCAGTTTTTGCTATGAGAAATATTAATTTGTCAAAGGTGTGTTATATTAATTGATATTGGACTTTTAAAATTAAAACAAACAATCATTACTCTTATTTCTTTCATGTAAATTCAGATAGAGAGTCGTCCGCTGAAGCAGCGCCCGTTAAGGGTTGTGGATGATTCAAATGAAGGGAGTGCCAAGTAAGTAATTTTGTTCCCTGTTTGAGATTTGCAATAGTAAAATTCAGGGTATTTTTTCTAGTTTAAATGCAAATGACCAGTGGTTCATTAACTTTTATGAAGATAATTGGAGTGTAGATGGAGTATACAACTTAAGGGCAAGAAGCTTGTTGAAGTAAAAATGGGAGGGCACATGATATAGTTCATGATATGTTGAAATCTCTATAGAGATTCACGTAACTAGATTATCAAAGGCGTATTTGGGTAAAAAAGATTAATTGAACACTCATTCAATAAGAACTTATTACTAAGCTTCACTACGAAATTTACTGAAATAACTTGAAAAGAACTTAATTTAATAAACTTATCCATTATTAACACTTCCAAGGACCCACTAATATAGTATAGTTTTATTCTTAAAATCTTATTTCTAAGTCTTCGATTAAAATCTGAAAGGAAAAAGTTCTAAGACGGGGTTTAGTTTTACTTCATGAATATGATCTAATGGTTCTGGTATTTTGTTTAAAAGTGTACTGCGAAACTATGATTTTAGGCATAAAACTTTTCTGGTGGCAGGTACTTTGACTACCTCTTCTACATTGATATTGAAGCTTCTATGACAGAACCTCGTGCACAATATGCTTTAGGACAGTTGCAGGTCTGCCCATTATCTCATCAACTCGTTTAACATTTTGTTCCTTATTATTGAGTCACATTTTATATTAATCTTTTTGTAAGAATCTATAAAATTTCTTAATGCAGGTGCACCTGATATAATTATTTTATAATACGTATTTTCTATTATTGATGAATAATGAGTCTAATTACACAATAGTGAGTTTTAGAAACTAACATAAGGATGATAGTTTTTGTAAAAAGTACTTCTATTGGATGATGAAAAAGGAAATACTTAGAGTTAAGGAAAATAATTAAAATTAATGATGATTAAATTAATTATACTAACTAATTAGTATCAAATCAATCCATGACTAACAAAACCCAACATTGTTGGAAAATAGTGAGTCCCTTAAGCATTCTAGTCAAGGTTTAATTCTTGATTATTTGTATAAAAAAAGTTTCATTAAGAGAGACATGTCTCGAAAGGATTGGTATCTAATTGTTGATTAGGAGATACCCTTTATGAGCGCACACGCAAAGAGATGTCAATCTGCCTATTTGACTTTTTAACTATCCGCCCCCAAAAAGCGTCCCATTGATCTGTGTCTAAGGTATTGATGGTGGGATATCCTTCACCAATTTATGCTGTGTAGAATAAAATGTTTAAGCTTTTCTATGGAGCTTATGCTAGAATATTCGCAATAATCACATATTTGTAATTGTTTGTAGTTTTGTGCTTGAAGTACTACATGCTTGACACGATAGCATATTCCATCATCCTGCTAGGAAAGCTTTTTCTTTTGTTAAGCAGCATCCCAGTTAGATAAATTTACTTCACTAACTTCAACTCTTTTTCCAGTACATTCCTTTCACTACTCTAAATCCATGCATAATCACAAACCTATCCTTCCTCAGTGTTTTTACAAAAAAAGCATTGATGTATTGTGCACGATGACTTGGATAGAAACCTGGTAATTTATTTGAAAGAATAGAAAATAAATTCTCAATTTATAGAGAAAAACACTATAGAACTTGGAGGATATATACCTCTTAATACCTAAAGACTCCAATTTTTTTACAAATGACAAGATAAAATTCCTCTCTTCTTATTTATATCAATTATTAGTCTACTAACATAAACTCACACTTAATGAGCCTAATCATTTGTAGGCTGATTCTCCTTTCTTTTTAACATAACCCTTTGCAATTCTTTGACTAACTAATTCTTAATAAGTCTTTAACCAAGTTGCTTTCAAATCAAATACTATCCCTAATTGTTGGTAAAATCTGTTTATATATTTATTTCATTTCCATTTCAGGAATTTGCTAGATTTCTTCGAGTTCTTGGTTGTTATCCTATGGATACAGCATTATAGAAGCATTGCCCCTTTCACCTCTTACAAAATTCTTTTTAGCGGAGTATCATCATAGTTTTGACAGCGGAGTGAATGCTGCTACAGGTGTCGTCATTGTGTTATTTTCTTTCAACCACAGATGGGATAGGCGTGAAAGATTAAAATTTGTTACCTTCAACTGCAAACTCCTGGACACTTGCTTCTGTAACCCTCCTTTCATTTAGGTTTTATTTATACCCCTTCATATTAAAAGGAATTACAATGCAGACTTTGTCACCAAAGTATATAAATAACGACCGTTGAATTATGGCAAATAAATGAATGACCAAGCCACCCAAATATTTCTTCTTCCATTAACTGCTCTACCAATCCACAATAATATGACTCCAGTACATTTTTTTTTTTTATCAGGGAGACATGTTCCTTGCTTTGATTATTTGTGTTAACCAGGATTTGTAGGAATTAAATACGGTGCAAATGCTCAAGGACATTGTCGACAGTACATTTTTTTTTTCATTCACCCCAAAAAGAAAAAACATATATGCAAAGACTTCGTATTAATGTTTATTTAAAATCAATAAATATTTTTACATAATATTATAATAAACTTAAAAAAATTATAATACAAGTTATCCTTTATTTGAAAAAAATAAAACCTATGTACAGTGAGTATAAGATTTTATACTATCATCAAGTTAGAAGCTATTTTAATAAATTTGTTCACTTCTATAATAATTATTTTAAAGTTATAATAATAATTTATAATTACATAATAATATAGAATTATTTTATTCTATCTCATCATTAATTTTTTTTTTTTATATATTGTTCATGTTAAAATCTGTTCGAGCTTCAAATTTGCCGGTCAAATCAAAACTGAAAATATAATATTTTGTCATGTCATTTAGGTTATCCTCATCAATATACTAATTTCTATTCATGACATCAACCGATTTAATATTTGATTTAAAGATTATACAATTGAACAAATTGATCCGAACTCTGCAACTTCTCTAAATCCTTGCATAAACTCACTTTTAAAACACTGCTGAACAGGTATATGATAAATTAGTAGATTAATCATGGGTAGCGTGCAAAATGGGGTTCCAAATGTGCTTTTTTAAGTGAATAAAAGAACCCCATAAAAGCTAGAAAACATTGATGACTTTTTCTTTTGGTGAATGAAAACAAGTTGATGACTGGTACACTGATACAACACACATAACGATAAACAGCGAGACAACTTATTCATGCAAAAGCAACAGGACTACTTATTTCGTCTAAAGCTCGCTCTTCACTTCAGTTCCTCCAAGAAATCGACATTGTCAACCAACACCTACAAAATTCAAACAATATGAATCATACAACCTACTAATTTATTAAAATGACGGAAAATTAATTAACACAAGAAAGAGGACCTGGTACCGGTCATATGGAACATATTCAAAGTGTACTACACTTCACTTCTTTGGTCACATGTTAAGAAAGAATCATAATATACCATTGAAGAAAGGAAAGCAATTAACAGCTTGGTCACGTAATTCATCACCACACTTTTCATACCAGATGCTAAATTTTGAGGTTGGAAACATATACTCTATAGGCGTAAAATCATTTGTAATGTAATGTAGCTATTCACCGTTCAGTTATAAAGTAATAGAAATTCGGATCCACTTCTCCATAAAAGATGAAGGAAGCAAAGAATTAGAAGAACGAAAAGTAACAACATATGATTAGACACTTCTTATTCTAACATATGATTTTAACAGTCAGAATGAATTCCATCCCCATGATAACCGAACTACAAAAGTTGAAACAGAACATTTTTTTTTTTAAATTCTGGCTAAATATCCTTGAACCTACCATGGGAAATTTGCAGTTCTATATTTAACAATCATAATCAATTTACATCTAGCTCTTTAGACCAAATAGTTTTTGCTCATATCCATAAGTAGTTTCAACAGCATAAAAGGTTTGTTATCAAAATAATGCAAGTTCCGTTAAATCACTCACTTGGAGGTTAACATTATCCATGTTTCTTAAGGTCATGTAAGATAGAATCTAGAACCCAGTCTCTTCCTTTTCACACATAAAGTTTATAAATAGTAACATTTGTTTAGACAATTTTTTCCATAAGTATTTATAGGAAAAAGAAAATAAAAAGATAAAATAAATTGTTTTTTTTATGAGTTAAAATTAATTTATGTTCTTAACTTTTATAGAAACTCTCTCATTTATTTTTTTCAAAATCTGAGGTGAATAAGTTGATTTTATTTTATAAAAGAAACTCAATTTATTTTACCTATTTATTTTCTTTTCTTATAAGTTTATAAAGAAATTTATCAAAAAATAGGTTTTTTTTTTTTTTTTTTTGGTAGGGTGGGGGGTGGAGGCTTACAGTTTTCCATCCATCAGGATCTAAAAACGCAGTGATTTTCGTATTAAGGCCAGGAATTGGCCCTGGTTGCCGAGTAATCTTCCCTCCAACCTCTTGTATGACTTGGTTAACTACCTCAGCGCTCTTGTATACATCATCAGTACCAACAGCAATCTGTTATATATGGAACATGAATTTTATCATTAAGGAGTACAGAAACTGAATAGTGTTGAAAGCCAGTTTAGGCTTCAAGTAGATCAGGTAATACAACCTATTAACTAACCTGTGCATAAGCATTTCCCTTAGAGTATTCAGTGACACCATAGTTATATGTCAACTCCAACACAGTTGTCTCGTGCTCCTCTCCATACCCGAGCATGGCTATAGTGTACTGGAGGACATTCAACATGTCACTAGTTACCATAATGCTTACACATGAAAAATGTTCCAGCTAGTATGTATATTGCTAAGATAAAGGCAAGAAGAAATTTCACCTTGTACTCAGGCTTATCAACCTTCCTCACCACCTTCATGCCCAAAGCCTGCGCAAATTTAATCCCATAAGAAGATTGCCTTAGTTAATAACATGCATTTGGTTTAACAAAAATTTAAATCATAATTCATCAAATGCAGTCTTGTGATTCTATTTTGTGCACCACAAGCAAAAGCTATCAGTTCCTACTCCAGGTCCTTATTTGGTAAGTAATCCATATCTTTCCACGCAAAATAGAAGATCAAGTTTCAATCTTTCAGTGGTTGCTAAAAATTGTAAACCACAACAATGCAGTTAGCTGAACTTGTAGTCTTGAAACCCACCGTCAAAACTCATCAATTCTATAAAGAAAAGGCAAAATGAATAAGAAGAGTACAGGGACACAAAGTTTACACTTGAGAAAAGAATTTCCATGGAACTAACTAAAAGCCATAACTCATTTACTACAAAAATAAATAAATAAAAGCCATAACTCAACGCGTTTTTGGTCTAAATAAGAATGCTTCACTTGGATGTTGATACTTAAAGCTTCTGATTGAATAGAATTATACAGAACACACACGTTAGAATTATCCCACTGCTTCAGTCCATGTGACATGAGCCTATAATAGTTTTTTGCTTATGCACACAAAAGCAGAAAAATTAACTAATGCAAAATTTCTCAAAGTTGACAGCCATGGATACTTGTGCAGTTGTGCCACAAACAGAAGCCTGAAACAGTTTTGACTGCAACAACAGAAGTGGACTATATATGAAAAAAAAAGTTGGACTGTCACCTTTTCATAAAACTTAATTGAGCGCTCCAAATCACCAACACGGAGCATTATTTGACAAAATGGGTCATGGATTGTAGGTCTATGGATGAGTCCAAAAGTGTACCCATCAGGATCCTTCACAAAGGCGATAACAGTAGTCCCACCCTGAACTGGACCAGGCTCCCTAGTGATGTTTCCACCCTTGGCCCGGATGTGCTCAACCAATTTGTAAATCTAAAATTTGAAGCAATAAACAGTTCATTTTCCTCACTGTGCAAATAAATACTTAAGCTTCCTTGTAAATGTGGACTTTGTCTTACATCTTGAGTTGCAATTGCAAAATGCCCAAAGCCATCTCCAATGTCATACGAGGTCACCCCATAATCTGACAAAAAGATCGACCATATATTAAATAGTTAGAAGAATATAAAAATCCATGTGTTCTGTAGCAATTGACAAAGAAAAAGCATCAAAACTAATTACATACAATCAGAGAGCCACATGATGCAACAAGAGAAAGGATAGCACTTAGCAGAGAAACTTACTGTATGTTAATTCAACAGCAAAATGAGATTCTTCGGAGCCAAATCCAAGAAAAGCATTGGCGTATTTCTCCTCCGGGATATCTCTTTGCCTCAAAAGCTTCATTCCAAAACATTCTGTATAAAACCTGAGAGAACCGTGAGGAAACTATAAGCACCTAATTAAACACAAAGAATGTAATAATTAACAAGAACCCATGTCACAAAAAACCAACTTGATGGTGCGATCAAGGTCACCAACACGGTACACGACATGAAGCAAGCGGCGGTTATCTTTCTTTGGCCATTCCAACAAGTCAGCCATGTTCAGTGTCTCTGCTTCTGCAACACAAGCCAATTTCACACAAAAATTATACTACAGCAAAAACAAGCAAATTAAACACCACTATTCTGCATTAACAAAAAGTAAATAGATTTATAAGATTTAATTATTAAAACATGTATAAATTCAGCACTTTAAGCAAGCAAAAATGTCACACAAGAAGCTGGAAAAGCTCAATTACAGGTCCAGATCGGTTTGTTTAAAGACTTAAACAAGATGCAAAGTGGTGGAGTACCAAGCTTATGCCATTGCTAGGAATATAACACCAACAGTAAACTAAACCCACCCAGGATCAGAAATTATGAACAAAATATCACCTTTAGATGAATGGGGTTCAAAAGAATTAAATCAAACAAACACCACAAGAAAAAGTCAATCCTATAAAGGAAGCATGTGAACTCAGCTAAAACACAAACTAAAATCAAAGACATGTCCGAGAAATTACACAGGTGACTAACCAGTAGGCTGTTCAGTGTCTGTGTTTGTGTTCGTGACTAGAGCAGGCGAAGCGCGTGTATATATTATTCACTCAAACTACTTTTACCAGAGAATTGTTATTTTTACATTAAAAGTAAATTGCACCATATTTTATAAGTAAGACAGAGAAAAAGAGCGAACTCAATAGCTTCTAGTTCTATAATACTATTTTATGTGTCTGTTTTTTCTTTCGCATTGTTTATTGTATTTTTATTTTTATTTTCCTAATTGTAAAATTTATTGTGCAGACGGTATTTTTCATAATAAAATGAAATTTTTATTTCAACATTAAAAATAAAATAATATATTATTTTTATAATTAACTATAAATAAACATATGATTTTTATATTTACATCTTATTAGTATAAAAAAATTTACTTTTTCAATCAATTAAAAAATATGATAAGTCTTACTTTTAAAGTAATTAATACAAAAATTTAATTAACATACTATATATAATAATTTATAATTAAATAACGGTATAAAATATTTTAAAAGTATTATTAGCTTAATTTAATTTTAAAAAATAATTAGATTTATTAGCTTAAAAGTATTACATATATTATTTAGCACGTAAATCAATTGAAATTAGATTTATCAGCTTAATTACTTGTTTAAAATACTGTTGATCACACTCAAAACATTTAATAGTATGCTTGATTTAATTTAATTTTAAAAAATAATTATTTATTTTTTAAAATTTCTCTCAAAAGGTTGAAAAAAAAAAGTAACTGTTTTTTAAAAGATGACTTACACATGCACTAATTTTCAAGAGAAATAATAAAAGAGGTAAAAAAATTAATATTTTTTATGAAAAATAATTTTGAGCATTAGATTTATAAAATGTATTTATATAATCTAAAAATAATTTTGTTTTATTATTTAAGTAAAATGATTTTTTTAAATCTTCATGGATCCTCTGAAATTCAAAAGTAAACTGCACCGGTGTAGCCAGTATAGATCCAACAGCCCTACTGGCAGCACACGTTTATTTATAGTTTTTTTTTATATATATAAAACAAACTTGGCAACAATCCAAGATACATGCATTTTTAAAAATAAATGCAGAGGATCTTAATCCATAGTTATATATATTATTTCTTTTTCAACTTCAATTTACCAAAATTTACTTTTACTGGTTGAACGTGCCAGCTTCACATGCTTTTCTATCCCAACAGCTATTCACAATCAAAGATTTAGTGCACGTGAATGTCGTGCTGTGGCCCATGTCCATAACAATCATTTCATTTTTATACTTTACTTAATAATTAAATGGTTTAAATACGTTGAAAAGTTAAGTAAATATAATGATTTTTATTTTTAGTATGTTTTATATAGTAATTTTAATGTTATGTTGTCGTTAAATATAGCAGTTTTTACTTATAGTCTTGTTTATGTTTAGATTTTTAAAAAAATATACGACTTTTTATTTTTTAGTTTTTATTGTCACGATAGGAATTAAATAAGTCGCGATAAATATTATAAAGATAAAAAATAAAAAAAAATAGAAACAAGAACAATTATGTTTATCGGAACCTAACACATATTTAAATTAATTAAATTTATATTCCTCAGTTTTTAATATTTTTTTATGAATAGTTTATTTCTCTTAGTTGAGTCACGTGATCCCTTTTATATTTAAGTATTCTATTTTTTATTTACAAAACAAGTTGGGTGTTCCCCCAAACAAAAATAATCCTTTGCATCGTAGGGTCACCGGTTTTTCTGAAAAGCTTCGTTAATCTGGGTTTAAACACAACTTTGAGAAAATAAAAGAAAAAAAAAAAGTTTGGATCTTTGATTGTTTTGGAGTGTTTGGAATAAAGTTGTGATCCAGATCTCTTCGTATCGCGCGATGTGTTGGTACGCTGCTTTCTCTAATTCTATAATTCACGCTGGTCCACTTTGACACAGGATTGTTATTAACAAAAAAAAATATTCTCTTCGTACTGTCGGTTTTTTTTGTATTTTTTATAAAAACATTTTCCCAATAATTAATTTTCCGGACATATTTTTAAAAAAAATGTGACTTAGCATAAGTAAATATATTAAGAAAACTAATTTATAATATAAAATTTTATATTATATAAATTTTTGTATTACAATAATTAATTTTTCTATAAAAAAAATCGAGATAGTGTAACAGAAAGAAGGGAGGGGCTCATATGGCGAGGGGTGAATAGGAGAGAAAGAAACCCCCCCCCAAAAAAAAAAAAAAAATTGGGACTGTAAAGAGTAAAAAGAAGGTGTGAACAGCAATCCCCATCGTTGGATAGTTGCAAAGTAAGATTTTTGAGCTGGGCTTAAGGTATATCGGATTCAATATTTTTTAATAACTAATGGTTTATACATCTTTTTGTTACTAAGTTTATTTTTTATTATTGCAAAATTATTTTAATACAATATTGTAAACCTTTTTTATATTATTATTTTTAAATTTTATTTTTATATTTTCATCGTTATTATTCTTTAAATCTTATATTTTTTTGTTGTTCTTTAAACTTTTTATCTTAAATTTATTATTTTTTAAATTCTACTTTTGTATTCTCATATTCAATACTATTTAAATTTTATTTTAATTTATAAAAAAAATTATTTAATTTTTATTTCTTAAATTTTTCCTATAAATATTTACAAAGAAATTCATCCAAATGTTTAATTTGTTTGCTTTTAATAGATCTTATCTTATTCTTGATATGGGCAGGTTATCTTCCTGTTAGTTTTTGTTAAAATTATGGAATAATTCACTTATTTTGGAACTAAAGCTACTTTCTGCATAACTCTCATATCCATCGTTTTCTCTTGCATCATCACTCTTAATTTTGCATTTTAATCTATTCTTAACATTCTTATCGTGTTGTGTAGAGGCTCCAAGTACTGATAGTATGACAATCTAAGCAAGGAAGAATTTCATCTAGCTTTCCTTTTCCAACCAACTGAAACCATAAACAAAGTAGGGAAAAATTGACACCTCTTTAATTTAAAATAAGAAATTTCCTTACTTTTGAGCAATTTTTCTTATATATATATATATATATATTTTGTCAGTATATGAGATATTTTAAAAATAAATTAATACTCATTTAATGCATAAGATAATATAAAATATTATTAATATTTCACAAAATAAGAAAATTGCTCGTTTTTTATTTGTTTAAAGAGAAAAAAATTATTTTCTTAATTTAATTGGTATCATTTTATTCTTTATTTATTTTTTTCTTGTTAAAAAGATTCTTATTTAATAATGATATTACATCATGCAAAATTTCAAATGCAATCTTATTACAAGAATATACTGAAATGGAACACCAAAATTAAAACATATGCTCCATCCATTATTTTATTTTAAATGTTTCATTAGTTTTTTTTTTAATTTAAAATAGAGGAAAAATAAATTAGGAAAATTAGTTTTTTGTTAAAAATATTTTTATTTATTTAAATTTATTAAATAAAATATGCACATTTTTTAAGAATTATTATTCAACAAGAGTGATTTTATGATTTATTGAGAGTATTTTTAGAAATTTTTAACCTCTTATCTCTTTTAATTTATTATTTTCATCTTTATTTTTAAATTAAATTTTAAATTTTTTATCATAAATTTAAAATATATTTTATATGTTTAAAATATTTATTTTATTATGAATGTTAATAATAATATAATTTATATATTAAATTACTTATTTATTATAAATATTAATTATATAAAATGAATATTTTTATACTATGCATTACATATACTAAAATAATAAATTTTAATTTAAATAAAATTTCAATAAAAAAATATTAAATGACATTAGTTTGGACAAAAGTAACAATTAATAATATGAATTAAAACTGCAAATAGTTCCTAGTGAGTTTTTTTTTAGAACAGGAGTATATTGGATAAACTGAAATAATCTTGATTCACACGCAGGTAGATATTCACGGTATAGTAAAAATTAAAAATTAAAAATTAATTAAAAAATTAACAAACTTAAATAATAATATAAATATACAGTGTGAAAATTAAAAGAACAAAAAACATGACCTCTATATTCTATTACCGTTGACATACTTTATAGGCCCATGTATTTAAGGATGACTGTCTTTATAAAAAGATCACACGCGTACTTGAAATCCAAGAGAGACTCAAGAGAGAAAGATGGAGGCAATTGCTAAATATACATTTCTTAATTATTAAGTTTACCTCCCTTTCTATTTTTTTCCTAAACTACTCTCCCAATGACTAGTCTCTTGGCAAAGAGAAGAGAAGAGAAGATGAAGGCTAACATGGTTACAAGGAAGTTCTGCTAAGTTGCAGCAGCGTCAAGGTTGGTATTCTTCCCATGTTTAATTACACTCACGATCATCTAGTAAATATTGAATCAAGAATGCTCTAACTTCCGGCAAGGATTGAAATCTTCTCTCAACCCTATTGCAGAATATAGGCGTAAACCAATTGCAGAATATAGTCATTCGGAAACTAATTTTCGGAAGTTTCAAATATGATTGACAGATTAGTTCCAGTTAGGGGTATTTTTTGGAAATAAAACACTACAAAGGAGGTGCACCGAGGTTGGTTTCGTTCAATGTCACCGGGAGGGAAGAACAAAATTCAATGTCAGATTCTTGATTGGGCCTCTTTGAATACACTGTTAACTGTAAGTAGTCCTGTTGCTGGTTTTAATTTTACCTCTCTCTAATTTCTTTATAGTTGATTGGAGGTAAATGGTGCCTTTGATAAGCTAAGGCATCCTCCAGTAACCGTGTTTGACATGTTTTGCTGCAATTGCATCGTTTGTCACATATCCTCATTCTTGATTAATTCAAGAATTTTATGAATCACGAAAACTACGATGATCTTTAATTCTAGATGGATTATATTCCATAATCTTGAATTCTTTATGAATTCAGAGTGACCTTCGGTGACCCTAGCCCAATGACATTGCAATATGAATTTTGTATTCATAATTTTGAAATGGAATGGTCCCGTAGAGCCTGGATGACCCCAAATTGAATTCAATAAATATTAAATTAAAGATGAATTCCTATTCTATAATCTTGAATTGTTTATGAATTCAGAATGACTCTTGGTCACCCTAGTCTATTGGTACTACAATATGATTTTTTTTTAATTCATAATTTTGAAGTGGGATGATCTATTGAAGCCTCGATAACCCTAAATTGAATTAGATTGGATGATCAATTCTTTATTTCATAATTTTTATTTGTAAATCCTGATGGGATGTTCAACCCTTGATGATGTTAAGTGCAGTTTTTGATTCATTATGTTGAATCAGGATAGTTGGCACGAGTCTTGATGATGCTAAATACAATGCATTATGGATCCAAACATAGGTCATGATGGGCCCTAAGTGTAATTACAATATGGATGGAAACATGAATCTAAGCATATGCCTTGATGACTAACCCTTAAAGCAATTCATATTGTAAAATTGAGACAGAATGCATTGTGCCTTGGCGACTCTAAATGCAACTGTGTTTGGTCTTTCATGACGTTGAACACAATTGTACAATGACTCCAATTGCAGTTCTTTTGATGGCCATAATGTAAGTACGATATGAATGTATACATAAATCTAAGCATGTACCTTGATAGATCACCCTTAAAGCCATTCATATTGTACAGATGGGATGGAATTCAGTGTTCCTTGTTGACACTAATTTATATATTAAAAGTATTTATTTATTATAAATTTTAGTCCTATAAAATAAATATTTATATACTATGCATTGTGCCTTGGTGACTCTAAATGCAACTGTGCTTTGGTCTTTTATGACGTTAAACACAATTGTACAGTGAATCTTATTGTAGTTCTTTTAATGTAAGTACAATATGAGATGGAATGCATTGTGCTTTCATGACTAAGGTAATATTCTTATATCTTTTGGACCTTTGTCAACTTTCTGAGACAGGACTATTGACTTTAATAGAATGAATTCATAGCTTAGGCTTAAATTAAGTAACATACTAATAATAAGGACAAGAAATATAGTAAGATGAAAGTCTAATACGAAAAATAGGAAATAAAAGTAAAGCACCTGTGATGGGCTAATTTGCTTGAAAAATTTATGTTTATTGTACTCGATGCAAACTACTATTATTTACTTCTGTAAGTTTGTTGGTTAAATTTTACAATTATTTTTGGAACATGACTGCATTTCTTTTTCCATTCTGCCACACCATCCTAAGAGGAATTTTTTGCCTCCTGCCATTGTCAACACAGGGTCCACATAAACGTAACCAATTTCACTGAGCAAGATAAACTCTTAATTGTTGTTAGAAGTTGGAGTAAACTAGCATAACTATTAATTATCCGCTGGATGTTACTATGCTCTGTTTACTTGTTTACATTTGGCACTCATTCCTTCTGGGGAAAGAGTTGACAGATATGTATTGGGTTAGACATACAGAAAATGGGAGTCTTTGTGTTTTAAGGCGTTGTGAACTTCATAGCTTAGAGAGGATGAGATGCCTATTGGATAATATGAAGGGAAGGCCTATATATATTTTACCAAAAGAAATTATTAACCAATTGCCTACAGAATTATCCGAACCCAGTTTGGCATTACAGATGGAATTAATGCTTTTGCAGAGTTAGTTTGCTATTTATGCCTAGCTTTAAATGTATAGGTCATGTCTGAATAAACATATTCCAGATAATAAAAGATTAAGACTGTAAAAGATGGTATGAAGTGACTTTTCTCAATATTTCACAGATATTAGCTGCACATCGTTATGGTATTAAGAGAGTAGAGTTATCATGCGGGAAAGGAACTTGAAGGACTTGGTTGAAGTACCACCATCAGTGCTAGCCAATTTGGAGGTAATTCTGCTTCCATGTTTTGCAGCATGGTTCCACAGTTTTACACTTGTGATCTGAGCATGTTTCCTACTAATCTGGACAAGTATTTGGTATTGAAAATTCTATCTCTATTTCACTTTTGACTAATATGCTTTCAAATCCTCCATAGGCCTATTTTCATTTTTGACATTTTTATGGTTCTCAATCAATTATCATCACTGAAATCACACTTTACTTTTTTAACTTAACAGATCCTGCTTGCTAAATGAATGGAAAATGTGTTAGAGCATGCTTTTGATGGTGGGTGCCATTGGAGGCAACAGTCAAAGTTATAGCAGCATCCCTGAATTGCAGCAGGGCACATGTAAGCACACCTTTGTGTTTCTATCATTGATGGCTTGTATATCAATTCAACATACGGTCCTGTCCTGATCTATGATTGTCATTGTGATATTGGTCTGAGTCTGAGTTCTTTGACCTATTCAACTGGTTGTTCTTTGACCTATTCAACATAATAATGGCTTGTATATCAATTCAACATACGGTCCTTCCTGATCTATGATTGTCATTGTGATATTCTTCGAACTATTCAACTGGTCGTTATTGAGCAAAACTTAAGAAACCAACAATTTGGATGGGAGCTGACATCTCCATTTATCATTGGGAATCCACTCCACCACAAATTTAGCAAGTAAATGCTTTAGCTTGAGACCAGCTATTGTGGAAAGTGTGAGCAGCTGCATCTTTCAAGTGCTCCCCATACAACATCATCACCGGCTCATTCTTGTCTAAGTTATTTACCCTGTCACCATATATGTATTTTTTAATATTGTGCATAGATCATTAATTTCTCCAAACAACAGAGAGCTTCCTCTCTCTTTAATGTGGTTCTTTCTTTCTGCCTTTTAATAGAATTTCCTAGAAGAGCAATGGTGAAAGTGTGAAACTTATGCTTGAAATGAGGATGTCCTGGCTGCCTTGAAAGGAAGATGCAAAGTGCAGTAATGCCACAAAACATGGAAAACATGAGTTCAGGTACTTTTGGATGGAAACATAAATATGGAGATGAGTGGTGACAGAATTACTAGTTATAGATGTTTGATAAAATCTAAAGAAGTTCTGATATTGTCATTCCCCAAGTGGTTTTACAACCTCATACAGATAATTAGTTCATTTTACTATAATTTCTATCTCAGGTGCCTAACAACAATGCAACTGAAATTAGCAACTAAGAATAACAGTTCATGAGTTACCTGGAACTTCTTGCTGATCTTCCTTGGAGAAAGCCAGTGAATAGATATAAATGGACTTGAGAGATGCACTGAAGGGACAAGGCAATGATTTCTATGGTTTAGTGAAAGTCAAGAACAAATAATTACATACATGGATGTTTAAAAGGTTGCCAAATACCTTGTTACTATACCTGTCAGTATCTAGTGTTTAGGATATTTAATGTGCTACTAATTTATGTGTATGCATACATTACAGCTTAAACTAGATGCAAGGGTTCTTGTGTTGTGCTTTGTTGGACCACCAGGTGATGGGAAAACATCATTGGCATCTTCTATTGCTGCTGCCTTGGCCAAAAATTTGTGCCCATATCCCTTGGTGGAGTCAAGATGAGGATGATATTAGAGGACATAGGAGAGCATGTGTTAGAGGCATGACAGGGCAGCTTATAGGTGGATTAAAGGTTAAACTACACTTCATTTTTTTTTAACATTACTCATAATAGTGTCTGATTTGTATGACATTTGCAAATACATATTACTGATAATTCTAGCTTCTTTTTTTATGTATGGAATGCTTTCATATGGTTTGTTTTTTGCCATTTGGCTTATCGATAGTTTTAGATTTTTTGATACATGGAATGCTTTGATATTCTTGTTTGTCTTTTGTATTTGGTTTTGTCCTAGTTGATGAAACTGGAGATATTAGGAGGCATGGAGACTGAATCTAAGATTCCAAATGCTTGTATTAAAACCACAGTGCAGAAAATGCCTATTCAGTTAAAATAGGGAAGAGATAAAACAAAAAGGTTCAATAATTTTTATATTGGGGTTGATAAGGCTTGTTCTACATAATGAAAAATACATTTATTGAGGATTTGGTGCATATGACTGGAGTATTAGATCAGATAATTTGAATTCTCATTTGAAATAAGTAAATTTTAGACGTGCGGTAACAATAAGAAAGATAAAGAAACAAAAACAAAGTGATTTAACATAACTTTTGTTTCAATCGAACATAATGGAGATCAGCATTTTTGTAAAAGGGTTTAAGAAATCAGAATTAGATATGCAAAGGGATCTTAGAGCCTTTTTTCTATTCCTTTTTGGTTCATGACTTCATGTGTTTATTTGTTTCTAGGAGGATTTTGGATCTTCCCATCTTGTAATTTTCATTTCTCCTAAGTCCTAACAATTTGTTTTCTTAACAAGGAGAGAAAGACAACTAAGTTGAAGGCATAAAATGTTAATATGAAGGTTAAGAAGTAGTTTTGATTAGTGATTCATATGGTTGAGTTCATTTGTTCTTTTATGATCAAAGGACACAAGGTTTATTTTGTTGTTGCAATTTAGAATACTCCAAAGAGAATATGAAGGTTATGAGATGATGTAGGTTTCTTTTATGTTTTGTAATGAAAAATACTCTCCATATTTGCTAATTATGAGTGCTTGTATGTGTATTAGATAATTTTAATCATTATTTACTATGAATGCATAGATACAGATGGACAAGACATCATCTCACATATTAATATAATATTTCATACAAAGAATTTAAAGCTAGCATATCAATTGATTTTTTTATTCTTCTTTCTCTACATGCTGAAATATATATATGAAGTCTGCTAGGGCAAGAATTAACATTAGAACAAACAAAATAGAATTTATTAAATTTAGTTCTTTTGTTTTTTTCCCCTTCAGGTCTTAGATTGATAGATACTTCTTAGTTTTCACATTCAAGAGTAGCTGTTTACAATCATGTTATGTTGCTTGATGAAGTTGGCAAGATAGGTTCTTCTGTCCAGGGAGATCCAGCTTTTGCATTACTAGAGGTTCTTGATACTGAGCAAAACAAAAAAATTCAATATTATTGTACTATACTCTTCAAGATATCTTATCTTAATTTGGTTGAGTCCCCTCCCCAATGCTACCCTCTGTTTGGATTTGATGATATATAAGAATATCCTTTCTAATGAAGAATTGTTTCAGTGTTTTATTTCTCTTTTCTACACATGCACACTAGCCTTAAAGAATGATGCAATACAACAGCTATTTTCAGATGGAGGAAACTTTTTTCTGCACTTCTACCATAGTGATTAATAGCGGCCGGAGCGGCCGCTATAGCGGCAGCGGTGCACGACAGAACGTGCGTAGGGGCACAGTTCAATGGCGCGGCTGTTGCGACCGCAATAGTGGCAGAGCGGAGCAGCCGCTATAGCAGGATATAGCACCGGAGCGGGCCACTACCTTCCCATGAAGGAAGGGGAAAAGTAAAAAATGTCCTCCTGTTTAAAATGTTAGTGAGGACTTTTTGACTTTTTGCATTTTTGGGTTTTAGTTTAAATAATTTTTCCAGCCAATTTTCCCTCTTCCTACTCTGCTCTTGCGTTTTCACTGTCGCGTTTTCACTATTCTTCTTTTTTTACCTTCGTTCTTCTCTGGTGACTTACTTTCTCTGACGATGCGCTTTCTCTAGCGATGCTTCTTCTCTGGCAATGTCTCTTCTCTGGCCAGCCGTCTATTCTCCAACCAGTTCTCCGGCGACCGCCAACTTTAAAGTAATTTTTTCTTCTTTAGTTTTTTTTTTTTGTTTTTTTTCTGTTTCTGCCTACACCAGTACCCCTTTTCCTTCTCTGTTTCCCACAACTCATGCTCTGTTTCTGTTCTTGTTTTTCTATTTCTGTATGGCTTAATTTTAAGTCTTTTATGAATTTTTATTATTAATGATACTTGTTAGTTTATGAATTTTGAGTAATATTTATGTTTTTTGAGCTTATATATATATATATATATATATATATATATATATATATATAATATTAGAATAGCGGCTATCCCACTATCCCAGTTCGAGGGTCGACCGCTCCGCTATTTGGGATTAACTACTATGACTTCTCCCATCTGGTTATCACTCACATGTGAGTTTTTTTTTTTTTTTTTCCTAGTATAAACATGTTTATTATTTTGATGTTGATCTAGCTAGCAATATATTTTAATGTAGACTTAACCATCTGCTAAGGAGTTACTCCTAATTTAACTAGTAAGGTAATTGTGTTAATGATTGCTAAGGAGCCACTCCTAATTTAACTAGTAAGGTAATTCTGTTAATGTTCTATGCACCCTAATATATCCATTACTTTACCATAACTTGTTCACTTTTTGTTGTTTATTTTTTATTTTATTCTCTATAGTTCCAAGTTGAGGATGACATTTTATCCTCCCTATTGTTGACATTATATCTTTCCTCTCACTATAATGTTTCTTAATAACAAAATAAAAACAAAGTGATTAATTCTGAAGTTGTTCCTTAAAGTTAGCTAGCTGTTTTTCCATTTGATCTTTCCAAGGTATTTTTTGTGGCTACAGAAAATAGGATGCAACCTATTCCTCCACCTCTTTACAAGAAGAAAGTAATTGCGCTTCCTGGATATACACCATGGGAAAAGCTCCAAATAACCCATCATTTTATTCCATGAGTTTCGAAGTAACATGGGTTGAGTTCTGAGTTTCTTCAGATTTCAGAGGCACTGACTGTTTTTATATAAAAGTAGATCTGGAAACATGCAAAAGGTATGCTCATACAATGGAAATGAAATTATTTTGGGTACCATGTTGATTAAAGTCATGCAAACAAACAAAAAATCCATACTTCAAAGAAAAGGAACAAAGGTGATAAACTAGATTTTTAGTTTCCACTTTTAAAAAATAAAATCTAGTTTTCTAATATTGTTATTATTCCCCTTTCTTGTATGTGCAGGAATTGATTCTCCAGACCAAAGCTCAAAAGTTGAAGGTGGTTCAACAGAATCTCATAAGCTTGATATGAAAAAACAAAATTGTGTTGTTGATTGACATAACAGGTATAGCTCATGTGAGTACCTTTCGTGTCGCTTTAAGAATCTCAAATCAAGTTACTTGATGAAATATTATGCATTCTAACAGTTCATCAGTCATATTAAGTTGTATCCATCAAATATTTTCTTCTGATGTGTTTTTATTTATTTTGTTGTTTTTTTGTTTTTTGGCTGAACTAACGGCTTCTCTATATTTCTACCTTCAGATTTTCATAATTACAAAAGCCTAATAATTTTCTAATGCTATAAAGTGATTCACTTGAAAAAAAATATCTGTTTTCACAAATACTTACAAAAATACCACTTTATTTTCAGTTTGTTTCTTATATAGAATGATTTGTAGGGGAAAGTAACCAATATTTGTGTATTTTCACCATTTCTTATACAAATAATTAAAAACAAGAAACAAAGTGAAAATAAGGTGGAATTGTGTAATTATTAGAGAAAATAGAAGATATTTTCTTAAACCAAATTGGCCCATACTTATCTGACAAAATTTTACAAAATAAAAATCTACAAATCAAGGTTGATTTTAATAGACATTCAGTTCCGGGGGTAACTGCTCAACCAATACATTTATCAAGGGGAGTGGAGAAATCAAGTAGAAGGGTCACATACATAGTTATTCTTGAAGGTTTGTGTGGATTTAGTGTCTAGGAACTAAGCACAAGAGGAATATACCAAACTGCAAAGATATCCCCTAGAAATGTTTGACAGGTAAATCCTTTTTTTTTCTTTGGCATTAGCTTTTTTGTTTGGGAAATGTGTATTTTTATACCCTTGTGGTTTTCTCGATAACAAATTAAACAACAGAAGTTGGATAATAATGATAATATGTTACATTTATATGCCCAATGGTGATATACATTTATATGTTACAAGTCTTTATAACACAAAATATACTACAATGAAAGTTTAACAAGAGAAATAAGAAATAAAAATTAAACACCTATGATTAATTAATTTTCTTGAAAAACTGACTGTTGTTCTTTTGATATAACCTATTAATTTTTATTTACTTGTGTAAGTTAGATGGTTAAATTTTACAATTTCTTATACAGAAAATATTTTACTTGCTGCCATTGGCAACAAAGGTCCAAGTTACCAACCTCACTTAGTATGAGAAGCCTTGGTTGCTAAAACACGGAAGAACATAGAATAATTATTAATTATCTATTGGATGTTATGATACTCTATTAAACTTTAAAAGTTCAGTAATAATTTCTTTTGGGGAAAGAGTTGGCATGTATGTATATGTGAATTGTTTGGATAGACATGTGGAAAATGGGGTGTCTTTTTTGCATTAAGGTGTTTCGAAATTCGGCGATTGAGAGAATGAGAAGCCTAACAGATAATATGAAGGGAATGCTTATATTTTTTTTACCAAAAAAAGAAATAACTAACCAATTACCAAGCAGAATTAGACGAACCTAGTTTTCTATTACAGATGGTTTTATGCTACAAAATATAATGTTTTTGCAGAGTTAATTTGCCATATGTGCCTGGATTTAAATGCATTGATCATATCTGAATAATATTTTTCCAGCGACAGTGACAGATTAAATAGATTACGGCCGTAAAAGGTGTCATATTGGTAATATAGATGGGAACTGCAAGAGTTTCTGCTGATTGCTAGATGTTAATGTGTTGTTTTGTAAATTTTGTGCTATTTTTCCAAAACACCCTTTAGTGATATCACATTCTGCAGTTGCAAAGCCCCCATCTAGTTGGTAAGTTGGATAAGATTTTGACCTAATTTTAATGATTTTTTATTAAAATAGACAGAATGGTGTTCCTATGTTCTATTTATAGCTATACCGTGTAGAATTTGTTCTACGTGTAGAATGTTGGTATAATTGAGATTTTTTCATATTCAAATTCTATATTTGTAATTCCATTTTTTCATGCACAAGAAATGATTTGCATTTACCCACCTTCATGGCGGTGGAATTGTACCCTAAACCCGGATTTGAAGATGTGAAGCATAGTTAGCTTATGAGAATCGTTGGTGTGCATAGTTTGAAGTGAAGCATGCTAAGGAGCTAGAGTTTCTGCAACCACAACAGATAGATAGGTTTGTGAGCCAGTGTGTCGCTAAGTTTGAAGAGCTGTCTAAGTTCCTATGTGTAATTGATTCCATTTAGGTTAAAGGTGGAACTGATGGAGCATAAGTAAGGAATAAGGATAGAGCCGAAGAGATCAATGACTTCTCATGAATAATGAATTTAGATATACTCGCATTCAAATGTGAATTAATTAAGTAAAATGGATGACCTAATGATGCTTGGCATACAACTATATGGTTCATAGAGTTCTGGGAGATAGAAAGAAGAATATGTTCATGTAGTAGGACTGAAACTATTAAGTCAGATGACTCCCTGCAGAATCAATGTGTAATACATGGCACTCGTTGTAAGGTAAGTGCGACCCTTTTTTTTATTCCTGAATATTGCGTGAATCTCTTGGGTTTGTCCTTTACTTGGTAACACATGACTTGAGGTCAATGCTTGTGAGCTGGGACTGCTAAAGTTTTCTTTAATATTCCTGTTGTGATAGAATGTAGACAATGTGTCTACCTTTGATTGATCTTGATCTTATTCTTGGTATAGGCTGGTTCCAGTTAGTTTCTGTTAAAATTATAGAATAATACACATTTTTTGAACTAAAGCTACTTTCTCCCTAACTCATATTCATCTTTTTCTCTTTCATCATCTCCCTTGAATTTTCATTTTAATATATTTCCAACATTCTTATCTTGTTTTGCCAAGGCTCTAAGTACATACACACTCAAAGCAAGGAAGAAAGTCGTCCAGCTTTCCTTTTCCAACCAACTGAAACCAAAAACAGGGAAGGTAGGGGAGAAAAATCTTGTTTCATGAAGGTTGAAAAAGGTGAAGTGACTGAATATTCTATATTTGGCTCTGCATTTTATGTCTGAATTCTATTCTGTTTGGAGTTTTGGGAGTCCCTACTCAAAAACTCTAGGCTTCCCTACCACTTATTTGTTCTTCTAATTCTCCCTTCTATTAACCTTTCAATTATTATTCTGTTTCAGTATTCATATGACATTATCTGCATAATTGGATTTTTTACTGTAATTAATTGTGATGTGATGTGTTCTGGAGGAGAGTAATCTCATTACATGATGTTTCACTACATACATGTGTTAAAGGTTAAGTTTTGCTCGATAAAATAGTTAATAAGATAATAAAAGAAAAAAATTGGCTATCCTCAATATGCTGGTGTAGTGTAGCTAAGTATTCTACAAATGTGTGATTTTTGTGGCTTATTCGCAGGCTAGAAGTAATGGCTTGTTTCAAGAACTTGTGTTAAAATGCCATAGCACTTTTGCTGCTAAAGTAACTCTTGTACAGCAGAAAAGTGGATGTGATTTTACCTCCATTGTCTACTGTTATTAATTGAGAACATTTTTCATGTGGAATTTTACTTAAGAGTATCTTGGTTTTATATTGGAACTTTGATCATGTTTTCTGCTAAAAAAAAAAATTGTCTTTCATCCCGCATATTATGTTATTCATTAATGGAAATATTTTAGCAAGAATTTCAAAGTCATTTTGCTAAGTTTAGCCAAAAATTTAAAGCAATTTGTTACTGCCTATACAAGAGACTTGGATTGGGAATTTGTTTTGCTACAATTCTGTTTGTATATAGACATTAATTATTATATTTTTAATATATATTTGAAATTATATTAAAAAAATAAAATTATTAAAAAATGTGAGACCATGAGTCATCCCCTTAGGATTGTTGATAATTTAAAATAACCTCATATTATAATACAAATTGTTTAACATAAATCTAAAATATAATTTATGTTTAAAATATTTATATTATTACAAATTTTAATTATAATATAATTTATGTATTAAAAGTATTTATTTATTATAAATTTTAGTTCCATAAAATAAAAATTTATATATTGTGCCTTGGTGACTTTAAATGCAACTGTGTTTTGTTCTTTTATGACTATAAACACAATTGTACAATGAATTTTATTATAGTTCTTTTGATTATGCATAAATTTAAGCATGTGCCACCCTTGAAGTGAAAATGGAATTGAATATGCTGTGTCTTGGTGACCCTAAATGCAATTGTGTCTCAGTCTTTGATGATGTTAAATACAATTGCTCCATCAATCTAAAAGCATGATTCTTGATGATCCTAAATGCAATTACAATAAAAATGCAAACATGCATCTTAGTATATTTCTTGATAATTGACCCTTGAAGCAATTCATATGGTAAAAATTAGATGGAATGCACTGTGCTTTGGTGACTAATACAACTGGGATTGAGCTTGAATGGTGCTAGCTGCAATTGCTCAATAAATATTTATATACAAGCATTGAGTCTTAAAGGTTGGGTCAATGGTTGGTTTCATTCAATGTTATTGGGCCTCTATGAAGTAGCCTTGATGCTGGTTTGAATTTTATCTCTCTCATTTCTTCATAGTTGATTTGAGGTAAATGGTGACTTCGATGAGCAAATGCATTATGTTTGTATACTGACATTAATTATTATATTTTTAATATATTTGAAATTATATTTAAAAAAATAAAATTATTAAAAAATGAGACCAAGAGTCGTCCCCTTAGGATTGTTGATAATTTAAAATAACCTCATATTATAATACAAATTGTTTAACATAAATCTAAAAATATAATTTATGTTTAAAATATTTATATTATTACAAATTTTAATTATAATATAATTTATGTATTAAAAGTATTTATTTATTATAAATTTTAGTTCTATAAAATAAAAATTTATATATTGTGCCTTGGTGACTCTAAATGTAACTTTGTTTTGTTCTTTTATGACAATAAACACAATTGTACAATGAATTTTATTGTAGTTCTTTTGATTACGCATAAATTTAAGCATGTGCACCCTTGAAGTGAAAATGGAATGAAATATGCTGTGTCTTGGTGACCCTAAATGCAATTGTGTCTCAGTCTTTGATGATGTTAAATACAATTGCTCCATAATCTAAAGCATGATTCTTGATGATCCTAAATGCAATTACAATAAAGATGCAAACATACATCTATAAGCATATTTCTTGATAATTGACCCTTGAAGCAATTCATATGGTAAAAATTAGATGGAATGCACTGTGCTTTGGTGACTAATACAACTGTGATTGAGCTTGAATGGTGCTAACTGCAATTGCTCAATAAATATTTATATACAAGATTGAGTCTCAAAGGTTGGTTCAATGGTAGGTTGCATTCAATGCTATTGGGCCTTTATGAAGTAGTCTTGATGCTGGTCTGAATTTTATCTCTCTCATTTCTTCATAGTTGATTTGAGGTAAATGGTGACTTTGATGAGCAAACGCATTATGTTTTGTCACTTTTGTGGTGATTGCATCATTTGTCGCATATTCTCATTCTTGATTAATTCAATAATGATATGAACAACAGAAACTACGATGGCGGAATTCAAGATGAGTTCTATTTCATAATCTTAAAGTTTTATGAATTCAAAATACCTTTGACGACCCTAGCCTAATAACAATTATAATATAAATTTTTTATTTATAATTTTTATTTTGGATGATCACTTGAAATTCCATTAATGCAAAATTGAATTTGATAAATATTGAATTCATTATAAATTATTTATTATATAATCTTAAATTTTTTATAAATTTAGAATGACCCTCTTAGTAAATATTGAATTCAAGATAAATTCTTTATTTCATAATCTTGAATTTTTTTATAAATTCAGAATGGCCCTTTGTGACCAAGCCTAATGACATTACAATATTATGAATTTATTATTCATAAATTTAAAGCAGAATGGTCCTTTGGAGCCTAGATGATACTTAAATTGAATTTGATCAGTATTGTATTCAAGATAAATTCCTTATTCATTAATCTTGAATTCTTTATGAATTCAAAATATCCTTGGTGACCCGAGCCTAATAGCATTGCAATATGTATCTTGTATTCATAATTTTGAAGTGGGATGGTCCATTGAATTCGATAAACATTAAATTCAAGATGAATTTCTATTTTGAAATATTGAATTGTTCATGAATTTAGAATAACCCTTGGTGTCTCTGGCATAATTGCATTATAATATTATTTTTTTTATTTATAATTTTGAAGTGGGATGATCCATTGAACCATCGATGGTCCTAAATTGAATTAGATTACAAAATCAATTCTTTATTTCATAATTTTAAATGTTGATAGGATGTTAATGATAAGTGCAGTTTTTTATTCATTACGTTGAACTGGGATGATTGTCACGAGCCTTGATGACACCAAATACAATGCACAATGAATCCAAGCATAGGTAATGATGAGTCCTAAATTTAATTACAGTATGAATGCAAATATGAATCTAAGCATGTGCATTGATGGATGACCCTTAAAACAATTCATATTGTAAATTTGGGACATAATGCATTATGCCATGTTGACTCTAAATGCAACTATTACGTTAAATACAAATGTAGAATGAATCTGAGTGTAGTCCTTTTGATGGCCTTAATATAAGTACAATATGAATGCACACATGAATCTAAACATGTGCCTTGATAGATGACCCTTAAACCCATTCATATTGTAAAAATGGGTTGGACTTCATTGTGCCTTGGTGACCCTAAATGCAATTGTGCCTCCATCTTTGATGATGTCAAATACAATTGCTCCATCAATCTAAAGCATGATCCTAAATGCAATTACAATATGAATGCAAACATGATTATGGTTGGTCTTTGAAGCAATTCATATTGTAAACATGAGATGAAATGCACTTTGCTTTGGTGACTAATGCAACTATGATTGAGCTTGACTGGTGCTAAATACAATTGTTTCATGAATCTAAGCATGGGTCTTGATGACTGTAAATGCAATTACAATATGAATGAAACATGAAGTTAAACATGTGTCTTGGTGGATGACCCTAAAAGCAATTGATACTATAAAAGTGAGATTGAATGCATTGTGCTTTGGTCCAAACACGCATTATACAAACTGTAACAAAGGGTCACACCAAATTTAAACATTATGCTTTCTTTCTCTTCTATTCATTGTCTTTCATCAAAATGAGTCAATGTCTTCTTCATCATCCTCAAAATTAAAACTCCAACAGGAATATGATGTGTTCATCAAATTTTAAGGGGAAGACAATCGTAAGAATTTAATTCTCATCTCTATTCTACCCTTGCAAATGTTTAACTCAACACTTTCCTCAACCATAAGAAGCTTCTTAATGGACAAGAGTTGAAGTCAAAAATATTTTGTTTTTGTTCTTTTATTTTTGAAAATCACTCACATGTATTGGCAATTTATGACTTTTCTTATGTGTTCGTAAAAGGTTTAGTAAAAGTGGTTTTGTTATGACACCATGGAACAAAGACATAGGGATTATATTAAACACTCTAAATGCAATTGTGTTTGAGTCTTATATAACACTAAATACAATTGTTCTAATTATTGTCCTTGATGGCATTAAATGTAATTACAATATGAATGCAAACATGAATCTAAACATGTGTCTTGATGGCTGACTTTAAAAGCAATTGATATTTTATATAATAAAATTGGGGTAAGTGCATTATGCCTTGACTCTTTATTAACGTTAAATGCATTTATAATATGAATGCAAATATGAATTTAAGCATGTGCCTTGATGGCAGACTTGAATGTAATTTGTATTGTAAAATTGGGATGGAATGCATATTGCCCTTTTGATTTTGAATTCAAGTGACCTTGAGTCCTTGATGATGCTAAATACAAGTATACCATGAAGCATGGGCCTTGATGACCCTAAATGCAATTACAATATGAATGCAAAGATAAATCTTAAAATGTGTCTTGATGATCCGAAATGCATTTTTTCATTCATCTTGTTGAATTTGGGTGGTTGGTTGCTCGATCTCCTAGCCCATGACAATGCTTAGCATGTTTCTAGTCGCGACCATACAAATCTCATTTAATACTGGCAAGAGGTGTCGTGTGAGATAGGGACAGAAGTCAGATAGTGTGACTTCAGAGTAGGTTGCACCTCTTGAACCTGGCAGCGGTTAGAGGACTCAGGCGACATAACCTGAGGAAAGACAACCCATAAAAATGGCTATAAGTGCCACTAGGAGGATGGAAAAATCAGGGGGAAATCGAGTACACTTTGTAATATTCACCATGTTGTAAATTGAAGAAAGCATGTCTATGCTAACTCATTTTACTACCTTAACTAATGATTTTCTTTTGATTTTGAAGTGAATTTAATTAACAGAGATTAGTGCTCATTTAAGCTTTTGATGTAGGTTGTGACTCACAACGGGTTGTTGATGGATTTGAAAAAAAAAATTGTATTGATGATAGTTCCATTACCAAATAGAAAGTTCTTGGATGCTATGTTTTGGGACTAATAACATGGCCAAGGAAGAAGAAAGCAATGAAAGGTTGACCTATAGTTAGGTGTTGTATCTATCATGGACTGTCGAGGCGAACAAGTATGTATTACAACTAAGCTTCGTACCTTAAAATATGCAAGAATATAATTCACATTTTGTGCAGGTATCAAAAGGGTTTTGACTCCCTACTCCACAACTTAAAGACCTATAAAAGACAGTCAACTAGTGGTTCCAAACAAATTTAAAGACCTATGAGAGGTGATCAACTAATGACCAGTGGCCCCTAAGGTAAACTTAAAGACCTGTGAAAGGCAATCAACCAATGATCTCCTAGGCAAACTTAAAGACCTATGAGAGGTAATCAACCAATGGCCTCCACGCAAACTTAAAGACCTGTGAGAAGTGGTCGACCAGTGCTCCCCAAGCAAACTTAAAAGATCAGTGAAAGGTGGTCGACTAGTAGCCCCTTAGGCAAAGACCTTTGAGATACAGTAGACTAGTGACCTTTTAGTGCTAGCCGACTACCAAGCGGCCAACCAGAAAGGCCAACTTCAACTTAAAGACCCCCTAATGCTAGCCGACTGCCAAGCAACCAACTTCAACTTTAAAGCGCTTTCGTCTTCACTTGACACTTATAGGGCTGTGGACCGGCCAGATACCAAAGGATCGGGATGATCATTAATGAAGATTCAACAGTTTAAAGCACTTTCGTCTCACTGAATGCTTGTGGGGTTGTGGACCAGTCAGCAAGTCGATCTCCTAGGCCATGGTAGCGCCCGGTAGGTTCTTAGTCGCGACTATATAAATTGCATTTAACGCTAACAAGAGGCGCCGTTTGAGATAAGGACAAAAGTCAGATAGTGCGGTCCTAGAGTAGGTCAGAGGTCAGAGGACTTAGGTGACATGATCCGAGGAAAGGCAATCCACATAGATGGCTATAAAGGCCGCCAAGAGGATGGAAAAACAAGGGAGAGAAATCAGGTACACTCTATAATATTCAAGAGATACTAACATGAGCAGTTGGCATCAATAGCATGAGCCTCCATGACACTAAATATAATTACAACATGAATTTAAGTATGGTCATAGATGGTCCTATGTGCAATTACAATATAAATGCAATCATGAATCTAAGCATGTGTCTTGATGGTCAGCCTAAAATGCAATTTACATTGTAAAATTGGTGTGCAATACTTTGTACCTTGGTGACTTTTAAATGCAATAATGCACAAGTCTCTGATGGCTTTAAATGCAATTGCAACATGAAATTTTAATTATTTATTGGTAGGATGAAATTGGAACGGTATGTATTATGCCTTGTTGACTCTGAATGCAACTGTAATAAGAATTTTAATTCACCTTGGAAATTGAGATGAAGATTTTGAGCTTTGGCATAAACTCGATTGAAATATGAATTCGTTATTCACGATTTTATATTGGTAAGCATGACTTTAAATGCAATTGGATTGTATTCTTGAATTAAATGGAGAATCATGCTTAGTTTTTCTAAAGTTTATATTTTAATATTGATTGGATATGACAAATTAATAGAATTTCCTAGAAGAGCAATGGTGAAACTTATCCTTGAAATGAGGATGACCTGGCTACCCTCGAAAGGAAGATGCAAAATGTAGTAATGCCACAAAACATGGGGAAACATGCACACAGAGTTGAGGTACTTTTGGATGGAAACATAAATATGGAGATGATTGATCTTGGTAACATAATTACTAGTCATAGATGTTTGATAAAATATAAAGAAGTTATGGTATTGTCATTCCCAAAGTGCTTTTACAACCTCATACAGATAATTAGTTCATTTTACTATAATTTCTATCTCGGGTGGCTAACAACAATGCAACCTTAGCAACCTAGGAATAACAGTTCATGAGTTACCTAGAACTTCTTGCTGATTTTTTTGGAGAAGGCCAGTGAATATATATAAATGGACTTGAGAGATGCACTGAAGTGACAAGGAAATGATTTCTATGGTTTAGTGGAAGTCAAGAACAAATAATTACATACATGGATGTTCACAAGGTTGCCAAATACCCTGTCACTATGCCTGTCAGTATCTAGTGTTTAGGATATTTGATGTGTTACTAATTTGTGCTATGTATACACTACAACTTAAACTAGATGCAAGGGGTCTTGTTTTGTGCTTTGTTGGACCACCAAGTGCTAGGAAAACATCATTGACATCTTCTATTGCTGTTGTCTTGGCTAGAAATAGGTTCACATATCCCTTGGTGGAGTCAGGATGAGGTTGACATTAGAGGACAAGGAGAACATATGTTGGAAGTATGCCAAGGTGGCTTATAGATGGATTAAAGGTTAAATTACACATAATTTTTTAATATTACTCGTAATAGTGTATGATTTGTATGACATTTGCAAATACATGCAAGAACTTACTGATAATTCTAGTTTTTTTTATGCATGGAATGCTTTCACATTCTTGTTTTCCTTTTTCTATTTGGTTTTGTCCTACTGGATGAGACTAGAGATGAGTCAATATTAAGAGGCATGGAGATTGAATCTAAGAATCCAAATGCTAGTACTGCAACTACAATGTAGAAAATACTTATTCAGTTAAAATAGGAAGAGAGGAGATAAAAGAAAGTTCAGTAATTTTTATATTAGAAAAATGATAGGATTTGTTTTGCATAATGAAAAATACATTTATTAAGTATTTGATGCATGTGACTAGAGTATTAGATCTGATTATTTGAATTCTTATTTGAGATAAGTAAATTTTCTACGTGTAGTGAAATAAGAAACAAAAACAATTTTATCTTATATAGCTTTTGTTTCAATAAAGCATAAGGGACTTTGTCATTTTCATAAATGAGCTTAAGAAATCAGAATTAGATATGTAAAGATATTCTTCTCATGTGTTTTTATTTAGTTTGTTGTTTTTTTCTTTTTTGGCTGAACTAATGGCTTCTTCATATTTCTGCATTCAGATTTTTATAATTACAAAAGCCTAATAATTTTCTAATGCTATAAAGTGATTCACTTGAAACAAAACTTTATTTCAGTTTGTTTCTTATTTTGAAAGATTTGTATGGGAAATTGTGTAACCAACATTTTTTGTGTTTTCACCATTTCTTATACAAATAATTAAAAACAAGAAACAAAGTGAAATAAGGTGGAATCCATGTTATTATTAGAGAAAACAAGAAATGAAAACATAAGATATTTTCTTAAACCAATTCAGCCCTTACTTATCTGACAGATTTTTGTAAAATAAAAATCTACAAATCAAAGTTGATTTAATGGACATTCGGTTCTAAGGTAGCTATTTGACCAATACATTTATCAAGGGGATGGAAAAATCAAATAGGAGGGTCACATACATAGTTATTCTTAAAGGTTTGTGCAGATTTGGTGTCCAGGAAGGTAAGAACCAACCACAAGAAGAATACACCACGATGCAAAGATATCATCCCTAGAAATGTCTAACTGGTAAATCCTTCATCTTTTTCTTTGGCATTAGTTTTTTGTATGGGAAATCTTTTTACGGTTGTTGTCTTCACGGTAACAAATTAAACAACAGAAGTTGGATAATAATGATAATATGTTACATCTATATGCCTAATAGTGTTTGCAAAATTGAATGTGTTACTAATTTAAGTGCATGTGTACATTACAGCTTAAACCAGATGAAAGGGGTCTTATGTTGTGCTTTGTTGGACTAGCAGGTGTTGGGAAAACATCATTGGGATATATTGCTCTGCTGTTTTAGGAAGAAAATTTGTGCACGTATTTGTTGGCAGAGTCAAGGTTGAGGCTGATATTAAAGGACATAGGAGAACATATGTTGGAAGCATGCTTAGGCAATTTATAGACGAATTAAAGGTTCAACTACATTGAAAATTTTGAACATTACTTGTAATAGCTCTGATTTGCATGACATTTGCAAAAACATGTTAGAATTTATTGAAAATTTTAGATTTTGATACATGGATGCTTTCATTTTCTTGTTTTGGTTTTGTGTCATAGGTTCTTAATCGTGAACAAAATAAATTGTTCAACGATCAATACCCTTTACTCTTCAAGATGTGTTCCCTCAATTTGTTCTTCTCCCCTCTCAAATGTGATGATATTTGTAAATACTAGATAGATATCTTTTTTTTATGAAGAATTTTTCTCTTTTTACACATTCCACCCACACAATCAAAAGTCTTATGTTGAAATATTGAATAATGCAATAGCTATGTGCCTATTGTAGATACCTATTCTTTAAGGAGTGCTTATAACATCACTTGCATCATACTCTTTCTATCACACTCTTTATGATCGGTAAAAATTTGTTAAAAATTATAAAATCACGAGAGAAATTTATTAAATGAGAAGTGAGTCAACAAATTTTTGTTATTTCTAATAAATTTCAATTAATAATAAAGAAAATACTTTTAACATTTTTTTATGTTCTTTTACATTTTTATTATCTAATTTTTACCCACATTTGAGTTTTTTCCTAATATGATTTTGATCTAGTTAACTAACAATTTATTTTTGTGAAGATTTCACCATCTACTTCTCACATGATTTGATTGTTAAAGATAAGTTAATCTTAATTTAAGTTGACTGTTTTTAGTAATGGAATTGTGTTACCGTATACCATGATATATCTATTACTTTACTTAGAAGTGTTCATTTTTTCTTTTTCTTTCCTTCTAATGTTGCTGAGGAGGACATCATTACTGACATCAAATCATTCCTCTCACTAATATTTTATCTTCTATTGTGAAAAAAAAAAATTATTATTGTTCCTTAATGTTAGCTAACTATTTGAATGTTCGATTTGATCTATCCAAGGTAATTTTTGTTGCTATAGAAAATAGGTTGCACCCCATTCCTCCACTTATTGATAGGATGGAAGTAATTGAACTTCCTGGATATACACATAAGGAAAAACTCCACATAGTCGTGCAGCATTTGATTCCAAGGGGTTTTACATTTTATTGATTGAGCATCAAAAGTCTTTGTTTACTAATCCTTGCGAATGGTCTACACTGACTCATGATTTCCTCACCCTTCTTAATGCTTCCACCTCCTCCGCATTTTGTTTCCTGAGATCTGCTATCTCCTGCTGTAATCCTACTACAATTATAACTAATGCATTTCTATTCTTACCATTGTGGTTACCAAGTGGCCACCAGAATGTTTTTACACCAACCAACTTTAGAAATTATTGTCTTAGTAAGAGAATCTTTTTAAAATATTCGTAAGAGAAAAAAATTAAAAATAAAATAAATTTTTCTATAAATTAAAACTAACTCATGTATAACTTAATTTTAATATTTTCATTCATTTTTACAAAATTTTATGAATAAGTTGTCATTGTAATGAATGATGCGTCCTAAGCAATCAAACAAGAACTACCTGCCCTTATTTGATTCTTTCTGTGTTAATTATTAAACACGATGACAAAGTTACTTACGTAAGTGAATACCTACCTGCATGAATTATGAGTAATAGGATAAAGACGATTAGTTATTAATTAGGTGGACACGAGTGTTATAATACTCCTTCTCGTACATATCTTTTTATTTTATAACTTTTATTTATTTTATCAAATATATTGTATTTTTTATCTTTTTCAATCAAATAAAATTGTTTTTTATTATTTCATAATAAAATATTTTAGTAAAACATGTAATGATATATTATGTAAATTAATCATATAAAATATATAAATAAACCCTATATAATTTATGACATTAATTATTTCAATTTTATAAAAAAATTAAATTAATCAATAAAATTATATTATATAATATTAATTGTTATTATAATTTTTAAATTCTTAAATATTTTCAAATATGCATCAAAGTTCATTCTTAAATTTTTAAATATTGCTTTATTAAGAAAATCAATTAGTTTGATTTTTTTATTTTTGAAAAAAAAAAATAGAAAACAAGTAGACCACTGTAGTAATAGATAATTGGTAATTTGTGAAATTCTCCTATGTTGCGCCAACAAATTATCACAGTCTTCATCCATCTTAAGATTCTTAAGGTTATGTTTGGTAGGTAGAATAGAAATGGAGGGAGGAGGAGAGGGAATAAAGGAAAGTTGAGGAGATATACAAAAGTTTATTCATTTGGTGCAATGAAAATAAAGAGAAGAAGAAAAATGTTTCAAATAATGAGATTTACGTAAATAATCGATTAGTTTGTTTGACAATTGATTATTAGTTATTTCGTAATCAATTAAAATGTTTCATAATCAATTAAAAAAGTTTCTCCCAAATCCATTTTCAACGATAATATGTTTTATTTCTTCATGTTTGATAATCAATTAAAATATTTCATAATTGATTACCTGGTAAATTGATTAATTTTTTTTTTCTATTTCTTCTCTATTTATTTCAAATCAAATATCCATGTTTTTATTTTATTTCTCACATATTTTCATTCTTTTTTTTCTTTTCTATTTTCATTCACCTTATTTTTCATTATTTCTTTTTTTCTTATCAAACACACCGTAACACATGGTTATAGACAGGGATAGACTTACACAGTGTATTATGAGATATATGTACCAAAAAAAAGGATTTTGTAATTTTCATTATCATTTTTATTTATTTCTTGTTTACCTTTTAGCAAAAGTAGTCTTATAGAATTAGTGTAAATAAACAAGACTTTTCTTTTTGTCATTTACACCAAGTAATAAACATTTTTCTATCTTGAGAAGTTAGAGAATGTCCTCTCTATTTTCTAGAATTTTGTGTCAGTTCATGTAGATACATGAAAAATTTTCTAACTTAATTCAATTGTATTGGTTTAGTTTTTATTTTATTTTTTTATCCAAAGTTGACATAATTCAAACCGTGTTCTAAAAAAATTATCAATCATGAGTTATTGCTCATCGAATTAATTTATAAATAAATAAAGTATTTAAGTTTGAAACGTATTTTACACAAAACTTTATCCAATAAATAAAACCAATTGTTTTCTTTAAAATAAAAGAATTCTCCAAACATTAGGTAAAACAAGGCAAAAACGAAGAAAATCATAACAATTTTATATTGGGAAATCACGTTTGGTAGCATATAGTATGTTGTTGTCCTTAACTTTGAGTAGTGCGTGTGTATTTTTAGTGTGCAAAATTGTGAGAATATGAAATAAAATAAATCCCTTTGGCATCTCTAAGGTGCATTGGATTTAGTATTCCTTCGTCTGAAGAGTAATGCGCAAAAGCAGTCATCACCAATTTCAACTTTTTGAAACAATGCTTTCACCAATCACCATTTGTCTTCGCTCATTTCGTCAATTCTTATATGCGCACGCTTCACTTTTGTTGCTTTAGATCAAATTATATTTCTATAATGGTTAAATAACCCAAATTTTTAAAGTACATTCTTGAGAAAAATATTTTTTATTTTAATAATATTTACGTCTTAATATATATTTTTTAAATTAGTCTATGATGATTCATCTAAAAAATATCTTGATAAAAAAATAAAATTATACTCTTTTGATTAACCAAACCGAAGCATCCATTTTAGAGCTAGATAGGCCTTCCAACCTCTAACACATTACGACTGTGTTTTGATAAAGTTTTCAAATTATTTATTAATTTATTTCATTATTTTTTATAAAATTAAACTCATTTAGTAAAACAATTATTTTAATATAAACTCAACTTAGTGTTTTAAACATTATTTTAATTTGAGTTAATTTCTTTTTCACATTTATCTGTTATCATGCCGTAATTCTTTATTCTATGTCTGTCTGTGTCATTTTATACTTATTAAATAATTTAACAGTTAATTTATCAACTGCTTAAACAGTTTTTTAACTTTTAATTATGTTTTTAGCTAGTTTATTGGTTAGTTTTACCAAATTTACGTTAGTAGTTAGGTATAAGAAAAATATCAACTGCAAGAAAAAATTATTTTGAGAGACTGTTAAAAAAATGAAGAAATTGGTTATTAAATTAATTAGTGACTTAAATGGAAACTGATTTTTTTATATATTTTTTTCTCTCATACGAGTGTTTATAAAAACGTTTACCCAAACCTACCATCAACGGTTGATTTTAGAGACAGTTTATTTAGTTATTTTATAATTTAGTTTTAGAAACTCATTTATATCTTATTCTCATTAATAAAGACTTAAATTTATAATATAAGACTACATATAAAATTCCCACACAAAAAAAATATAAATATAAAATTAATTTTATTATATAAAGGTTAATTTAAATACCATTAAATAATAATTTAAATGCTTGATATAATATTTAAAAAATGAAATATTTGATTCTTAACTTTTTTAAATTTCAAAATCAAAGTCTCTTTTAATCCAATTAATAATTGTTTGTGTTTTTCTATTTAGTTTTGTATGATAGGAGATATACTCGTATAATCTCAAATGCATCCCATTGTTCAATTTATCTTTTATGTTTGGTCAGCTCAGCAGTATAGACATCCCTTATTTAAATAAAGATACGAGGGAAAAGTAATATTCCAAATGTAACAATAAGGGTATTTCAATGATTTTTTAGTGGTTTAAGAACCTAAAACTAGAAATATTTTATTAAGAAAAATCATTATATTTTTAATGTAATAAATGTTTTAAAAATATTTTTATTTTAGCTGCTTCAAAAATCAATTTAAAAATTTTATATTAATAATGTTTTTTCAAGTATAAAAAAACATCTTAAAATATAAAATTATCTAACTTTTAATTTAATAAATTACATAACTTTTAAGAAATGTGGCTGTTAAATATTATTTTATTTTTATTATTTAAATATAATCATACGATTTATTCGTCTCACTTTGTACAAGACAAAAACCCTTTCCATCTATTAATGACTCATAATTGAATCTGACAGATCGCTTATCATTTTACAATGTAAAATGTCAACGAAAGAAAAATAATTTTTTTGAGTTATTAAGATGCAGTTACAAAAGTCAATGGCCAATCATTTTCCTAAAAACGTGATACAATATAATCAAATGCACAATCTGGATATAGCACACGTAAACGCAAAAATAAAAAATACTAGTATTATTTATGAAATAATACGTAGAGTACTAGGGGTATAACAGGAAAAGAAAAACAAAAGAGAAGAATCCAGGAAATGAGTGGTCGTGTGGTTGTGAATGGAAGAAGAAGGCGATCTGACGGAAGCAATGAGGCCACAGGTTCGCTACCATCCAGTGGATGAATGCCACGTAAGCATGCCGAAATCACGTCCAGGTTCAACGAACCTGAATAGCCGCCTCCAATTTTGCTTTTGCCATCTTCCATATATATATATATATATATATAGCAACATATCTCGTCTCTTTTGCCATCTTGAAGGGGTACAAAGAACAATTCTATTTTTTCATTTCCCAAACAGTTACTTACTCTTAATGGCCCTCGCTTTCACTTCTTCAATTTCCACACCAACTTCCACGTACCCATCATCATCACACCCCAAACGTAAACATTTACACCTCTCTCTCTCTTAATCTCTTTTCACCTTTACCTTAACGCTCATGAATATGATGATATATTATTGATCAGCCACTTTTTTTGTTTTTTATTTCAGTTGCGCAAATTAGGTCAATTAGGATTTCAGACAGGCCTAATGGTGGCACTGTTAATTTTAATTTATCTCGAAGATGGAGCTTGGCGAAGCCCGTTAACGCCGAACCTCCACGCAAGGATTCCCTTGTTCCTCTCGCAGCAACCATCGTTGCTTCTGGTACGTATGCATGAAACAATTAATGCATTATGCATCCACCTTATGGTAGTAATAAATATGATGCAAGTGCCTATGATCAATTTGCAGAGACGAAAGACGAAGATTTTGAACAGATAGCGAGTGATCTTGAGAATGCTTCACCTCTTGAAATAATGGATACAGCCCTCGCGAAATTTGGCAACGACATAGCCATTGCCTTCAGGTGTCATCACTCATTCATTCCATCATTTTTTTTTTTTACATAAAATTAATTCAATTATGTGTTATTTATATATATATGCGTTGAAAATTAAATTAATCGTACGTTGTTTTTTCCTATCCGGGTTTGCAGTGGTGCTGAAGATGTTGCTTTGATTGAGTATGCAAAATTGACGGGTCGAGCATTTAGGGTTTTCAGTCTGGACACCGGGAGACTGAACCCGGAAACGTATCATTTATTTGATGCGGTTGAGAAGCGTTATGGAATTCGCATTGAGTATATGTTCCCTGATGCGGTTGAGGTTCAGGCATTGGTGAGGAGTAAGGGGTTGTTTTCTTTCTATGAGGATGGTCACCAAGAGTGTTGCAGGGTGAGGAAGGTGAGGCCATTGAGGAGGGCCCTGAAGGGTCTCAGAGCATGGATAACTGGTCAGAGAAAGGACCAGTCACCTGGTACTAGGTCTGAAATACCCGTTGTGCAGGTTGATCCGATTTTTGAGGGAGTGGATGGTGGAATTGGAAGTTTGGTGAAGTGGAACCCGGTTGCGAATGTGAAGGGCCATGACATATGGAACTTCCTTAGGACCATGAATGTGCCTGTGAATTCCTTGCATTCTCAGGGATATGTTTCCATTGGTTGTGAGCCCTGCACTAGGCCTGTTTTACCTGGACAACATGAAAGGGAAGGGAGGTGGTGGTGGGAGGATGCCAAAGCTAAGGAATGTGGTCTTCACAAAGGAAATATAAAGAAGGAGGAGGATGTTAGTGCTCATCTTAATGGAAATGGAAATGGGGTATCCCAATCCCATGCAAATGATGCTGCTACTGTGCCTGACATTTTCAACAGCCAGAATGTAGTTAACATGACCAGGACTGGAATTGAGAATTTGGCAAAATTGGAGAACCGGAAAGAACCATGGCTTGTTGTGCTTTATGCACCATGGTGCCCCTACTGCCAGGTAAACTTGTTGTATTCTGTTAATATTATCTCACTCATTATGCTGACTCGAAATATTTGTTCTCTGATGAGGTCTATATTTTGAATTGCAAACAGGCTATGGAGGAATCATATAATGACTTGGCACACAAGTTAGCAGGGTCAAGGGTCAAGGTTGGAAAATTTAGAGCGGATGGAGAGCAGAAAGAATTTGCAAAGCGGGAACTGGAATTGGGAAGCTTCCCCACGATATTATTTTTCCCAAAGCATTCGTCTCGCCCAATAAAGTATCCCTCAGAAAAGAGAGATGTTGATTCCTTGATGGCTTTTGTAAATGCCTTAAGATGAGGGTTATCAAGAAATTAATTTCTTCTTTTTTGGGTTGCAATTCAACTGTGAGTATACTTACAGGTTCCTTCTTTACACTATGGGGTATACCATTCATTCACAGATTCTTCTGATAACTCGTCGTAAGTGGGAAATGGAAATGGAGCTTTTGAGTCTTGTTTAGACAAATAAGATTATCAGTTTTGAATAGTTTTAGAAATTAGAACCATCTTGCCGTGGTTGTATTCTTGTAGTCATTCTGTAGGGGAGTAATTCATTTTCTTCTTTTCCTAGATGAGTGATGTATTTATTTATAATTAGATAAAAGATATTGATGTGATTTTTTCCAATATGAATATCAAGTCATCTTCCACTAATCGCTGCTATTGTTGCATTAAATTTCATACTCGACTGTCCAATGCCATCTCATCTCTTTTCTTTTTGGGGGTGCCAATATCCAATAACTGTAACGGGCCTAGTTATTTGGGCCTACATATTCCATAATCACATCATGTAATCGCTTTGATTTTCTTGTTATTTTAAACCACTTATTAAAAATTTTAACTCATATTATCTTTAGATAAATAAATTTTAAAATATTTGATCGAATAGAAGATGTTATCTTTTTATTTTTTGAATTTTAATTAAAATTTTATTTTTTTATTGTTTTGTATTTTTATTAGGTAATAAAGAAGGAGAATTAAAGTCCAAATGATTAAAAACAAATCGAAAGAGAGTATTTAATATTATCTATCTGACCCACGCATAAAAACATAAGGAAAGAGTGAATTAGAGATTCTTTTTTCTATTCTATATTTTTAAAGTCACTGGATTTTTTTTATCTCTTTAAATGTATATAAAGTTCTCTTTTCTTTCTTCTTCCGGTATTGTTATTTTTTTTTATGTCTAGATAAATCTCTTCATTGAGATTAGGCAAATTTATATGTAACTCACGAATTTTTAAATTAAAAGTTATGCTCATTTTTTGTTCCTGATTCTAAACTTAATACTACTAAAGAATTAGCCACTTTTAGAAGAAAAAAAATTAAATCTATTTTATAAATAAAAATTTTCTGTTCTAAGACATAAACCTAACAATTCATTGGATGCTATTCGATTAGGGATTTCAAATTGTAATATTTACTCTATTTAATTTCACATAAGAAATTAGAGTCATTAATTATGGAAAAAAGTTTAATTGTCTAAGTAATTATAATTTAAACAACTTAGAAAATCCAATAGACAAAGTAAGAAATCAAATTGAATTAAAAATAAATAAAGAAATTTAAGTAATTAGAATGAAATTTTATCCCAACACCTTTTAATTTAATTTATCTTAGTTATTACTTTTTAACAAAAAAACAGGAATAAAAGTTCTCGAAATCAATAATATCTAAAAAAAACTAAGTCAATTAATAACAAAACAATAAAAAAAATCAACTGTTTGGTAATACATATTTAACTAGAAAGTTATTTTTTATTATTACATACCAAAATAGAAAATCATAAAACAATTTTGTATTGTTTCATTTTAATCTAAATGTTTATTTTCTTAAATCATTTCAAATCCAAATAATCACTTGTGGTTCATAATAACATTATTTTTTAGAAATTACGAATTCACCTTGAATCTTTAAAAACGATATTAATTTATATCGACTCATTACATTTGTTTAAGTATCATCACACCATCACCTTCTTCCTCATCTTCACTCTAGAATATTGGATTAACAAACTATATTTTCTCCAAATTCTTAACCTGAATTCATTCCAATAATTTGTTATATTTTGGAAAAATTTTGCATTATTAAAATACATTAGGTGAGGTGAAAAACTTCTCAGGAACATTATTATCATACAGAATAGACTATTAATTTTTCTACCTTTTCTTTCTAGTTTTTCTAACATAACCAAGTTTTTATCCTACCAATATGTCAATGCATGAACCTCTCTTCTTTAAGTGGACATCTCTATGACATCTTTTATAACGGGCTAAACTAATTTATTCGGCCTGTTTTGATTTTGCACATCCCCGCCCCACTTTAATTATAATTTTATTTCTTGACAAAAAATTAATTTTATTTTGGTTCTTAAAATTAATACTTAATTCGATGCCTTGTATGTTAATTTTAGACTGAAATTTCATTTTAGTCCTTGAATATATCTTTTTATTAATTCAATTATATAAACTTTATTAATTTAGCTCCTAAATCTGGAAAGTTCTTTTTTTTATATCTTTCACATATTTAAATTTATTATTATTAACCTGAAATATCATTTTTACTTTAAATTATATTTTTATTTTATAAATTAATACGTCACTTATAATTTAGATAATATTTTTTAAAATAATTTTTATCTAAATTTGAACTATCCATATCCTTTAAAATTGAGTTGAACATGTTATATCATCTTTTAACATTAAGTGGTGGAATAAACCTATTGGTTTTGGCTGTTCGCAAGAACACCACCCCTAGGTTGGGATGAGAAAAAAGAAGAAAAAACCAAATAGAATGAATGCGGTGAACGTGGATCGAACACGTGACCTTCAGATCTTCAGTCTGACGCTCTCCCAACTGAGCTATCCCCGCAAGTTGATACATTTTCGTTATTAATTATATTAATAGAAGAACTTTATAATTGCAGTCATTTCATCCTACCTTTCATGTTTTAAATGTTATCCGAATTAAAAATAAAATAATATAAACAAAAAAGAAAAGCCATCATTATGTTAAATTGATTTTGATTATTTAAGTATGAGAATGTGCGCATGATAAATATATCAAATAAAAAAATATAATCAAAGGCAAAATTAATCAAATGAGTAGAATATTACCGTTGAAATGATTCGTGTAAATCTAGATTGCACTAAAATTGTTTCAATCATATGCAACCAATATTAGCACGATAAACTTAGTAAATAAAATATAATTAACAACTTAAATTTAATTAAAATAAATAAAAAACAAAGTTTGATAATTTTATTGAAAGAATATAAATTTAATTTAAAAATAAAGTTTGATAATTAATAACTTGACAATTTCTGTAACATCCCTACTTAACTACTCGGTAAAATCTTGCTTCGTAGGTGATTACTTAATGTTTCAAATAAAATCTTAAGCTCTCAGTAATCAACCAATTAGTTAACAAAATAAACAGTTTTAATATTACAGCTTGAGTTTAGAAGTTTTGCCATCTCTCAACCTACTACCTAGCCATTTGCAACTAATTTTTCCATTTTTTTAAAAGTAGGGGAATGCAGGGTCGATAGATCTATCGAAGGTTGATTTTGATAGATCTATAGTTTATAAATTAGATTTGTTGTATGTTGTAGAAAAAAATTGAGTTATGCTTTATATTACTTCAACTCGCTGCAATATTTTATATCTTTTAAAAAATTTAAGTTTTTTTAACAAATATATATTAATAATAAATATTTTAATTTAATAAATAATATTATACATGATATATATTAATAATATTTTTATTTATTTTAAAATATATATTATATAATATATTTTAATTTAAAATTATTTTTTAATATTTAACTATACATAATATTACGATTAATATATTACAATAAAAAGTTGGCATGACTTTATCTTAACTCTAAATTATTAGATTTTGATAAAATCGAATTCAAGTTCAAGCAAATGATCCTAACAAGTATTCAAGTTAGGTGGAGTGATAAATAAACTTATCCATGCTTATTTTGTAAGATTGTTTATTTTATGTATGTGTTTAATTAAGTGAATGAAAAATAAATAAGTTAATTAAAATTTAATTATTATTGGAAAAAAAATTGTGTTGATTGATGTTGTTAAAGGTCTGATGTCCCTCTTTGATGATTACAAAGATTAGTCAGTTGTTGTGTATGCAACTATATTTCTATTATAACTTACCTTATGTTGTATGGTTATAATTGCAATGATCTGAATTGTGTGTTTGTGGAAGCAGATGTAGAGGTTTATGAGAGAATGGAAGGACCATGTCACATTGGTGACAACAATCTACTTAGAATCCTTCCGCATCCACTTCAAGGACATTTGAGTGAAACTTGGAGGAGCGTGGAGGATATGACATGATAACTAGCATGTGTTGTATCGCAAAGAGATGATTATAAAGTATGCATCGGATGAGATAGTGAGGCATGCCATCGTTTTTCACACTCACTTAGAGATGTTTTTCTTGATTAGGTCTATGTGGGATCCTTCTATGAGGATGCCCATAGCAGAGAGGATTGACTTTCCTCCCTCTGATCCTGCTGACGCCTTCGTCTCTACAGCAGTGTAGGATTTATTGTATAAGGACCAACTTATAAGGTGTTTTGTATATTGTTGTCCCTTTTTCTCTCATTTCATATGTATGTATTTTTTTTATCCTTGGTCATTTGTTAGCCCCAACTTCAGTAGTTTCTTTTGTTGGTATGATGCATGTGTCACAAGGCACAAGTCCTCTTTTAATATACTTAGTTACAATATTTATTTATATTTTGTGATGCATATTTACATTCATCCTAGTTGTTGTTTTTTTCATATTGACAATTGACACATATTATGAGGAAAGAAAAGAAAAAGTTTATTACTACTTTCGAAAATAAATTAAAGATTTTTTAAAAATTAACCTTTTGCATCTGTTTTCTAGTTATTTAAAGGTTGTAGTGGCTTCTAGATTGTTACATATATTGTGTTCGTCCATATTTTAAAGAGTTTCACAAATGATCTTCCTTATTTAATGGCAAACAAGATGACCTAACTATTTAACAATGATCCAATGAGATTAGTGTCTAGGTGGATGCTTTAAGATGATGATTTGGGGTAAGTATTATAGGATTATCGAGTTGGAATGAAAAAAATTAAAATTTAAAAAATGTCTAGATAAGATTTTAGTTTTACCCTTGTCAATAGTAGTAGGTCATTTGTAGAACTCCAACACTTTATCATTTCTCATTATAAGAGTTTTGGAATAGTTCAATGTATAAGTTATATTGAACTATAAAAATTTAAATTTGAACTAACGTTATCCTAATTTAATCTAGCTTGAATTTTTACTAACTTGAGTTGGGTTAGTTTATTATAATTAGAGTGTAATTTATTGGCTAAAATTATTTTGTATTATTTATTTTTTAATTAATAAAATTACAAAAAAAATTGATATTATATTTGTTGTTAATGTCTATATTTTAAAGTTAATGTTTTATACATATTGACGGGTTTTATTTCTACCCTTTGTTTATAGTTTCAATTTATGCATTTTATTTTATTTTTATTATTATGTGTTATCTTTTGTTATTTTATAATCCAAATCACAATTTATTGAATTTGATATTATTATTAAAATAATAAGATTATGTAATATATTATTTCTATACTTTTATTTTAGTTTATAATTATTAAAAATATTTTATTAATTTGTTTTAAAAAATAATTTATTTTGATAAATTTTCATTTTTAAAAAGTGAATGATATATGAATTAGTCCAATTAACTTGTAGTCCGTCTAATATGCCCACCTATAAATTGAATAAGCCTAATTCAACCTAAAAATGTTTTGATCCATAATGAGTGTGCTTGTTAACAGCTCGACTTATATAGAAAATGAGACGTCTACTTTGAAGCAATTAATTTATGATTGAGTTCAAGCCATTTATTCGTTTAACCTTTTAATCTACAGGGTCGACAAGTTTAAAGAGTCAATAAAAATTGTTCTATTTTCTTTTTGCCTGAATAAACCTATTGGTTTTTTCGAAGATCGCCCTTTTTTGCAGTATGGATGGAAGAATATAATTTGGCAGGCGTAATTGAAGCAAAAGCATGAATGGCACATTTCTGCCATTCATGGATGTAGCAATCATCTAAACCTTCCAACAGCTTGATATGGTGTGGTGGTGTATCACAACTATATCAAACTAACACAATCACTCTATCAAGTTGCACGCACGCTTCTTGTCACTACTCACTACTCTATAGTCTCCGCAACCTTTCAAGAGATAGCCAAATGAAGTTACTCACTTCTCAACAGTTATGCCGCTGATCCCATCCTAGATACTTTAGTGAGACTTGAGTTAGTCAACTAAAACAAACTATTGTGTAATGTGGGACAATAAAATAATGCAAATTACTAAAATGACCAAGAATTGGCATTTTATGTTCGGTATGGTTGAGTGCCTGCTAGGAAATTCCACCTTGTCTAATATTTTAGCACCGAATTAGTGATGGTCTGATGGAAAATTGACCCGACAAAGTGCTATTTGCAGGAAAAGCAGCGGTGATGGAAAGTGGGAAAAGTAAACTTTACAATTCCATTTTGCTTCGTTGCCTTGCCAGAACAGCTTATTACTCTTTCAAGTTCAACAGCAAGGTTGCACCAATTATTTTTTCTATTAATATGTATAATCTTTATTATGTCTACTTATGCTTGGCTTTTTACCTTTTTCTTAGTTTAAGGTCTATTTTTTTAATTAATTTTATCATAGGTTTGGGAACATGTGGCAAGTTTGTGGTTGAGCAACCCCACTGTGATGGTTCAACAGTATCCCTAAGCTCTTTCAACGTATGAATAGAGTTTAGTAGGCATTATGTAGTTGGGACATCTCAGTGTCTTCACCTTTCTTTATTGATCTAAAGTCGGCTATCTAAGCAAACATAATGATTGTTATTCTTTAACTAATTATTGTAATTATTATTAAAATAAAAAGTTTCAAAGTTGCAAATGCAGATATATGAGTGGTATGTTGGTGGCCCAAAGTTATCTTTGTTGAGATTAAGCCCAAATTTATTGGGGTATTACAAGTAACTATTCATAGATTTGACAATGGTGAAAGGTTGATTGGATGCTTGTGATATAGCCCGATTTTCTATGGTGTGGCACATGTGATTCTGTCATTGCGAACACTACATGTGTTCCATTATATGCTCATGACCGTTTTAGCTCATACGGTAATTAACAAAGCCACCTGTGTTTCTCTGTTTGTTTCCGGAGCAAAACTGCCACTCCTGCCACTTTTCTGAATCTTGCTTGTTTTGTTACGGCCAGACTTCTCACATGTTTAAATCAATAACAACGCCACTGCTTGTTTTGTTCCTTTCATCTACATCAAATTTATTTAAATTCGCTGTATATTAATATAACATAACCTCAACTTCTCAACCATTCATTTAAATTAAAATACATATCCCAATTAAGTGGCCAATGCATAGAAAATACATTTTCTTTTTTGTTAACCTTTTAGAACAGCACACCGCGCAAGGCTTATGCGTTTTTCCCGTTAATATAACATGCTTTATATAATCATAATTAATTAGTTAATTAATAATTACTTCTATGTGATGTGGCCGCTCTAGAGTTTAGTCTGATCAGGAAACAAGCTGAGAGTTCAAAGCGAGCTTTATAGCATTAAAAAGAAGGCTGCAGCGATGCAGGCTTTCCTGCTGTAGTTTAAGAACCATCCTTCATTTATAAATCACTATTGAGTAATGAGCGTCAGTTTTAGTTTAATTTAAGAAATGATTATAAAAAATTAATTACAACTATTATTATTAAATAAATTATTTCAAACAGGCACTAAGCATTCTTTTTTTAAGTTAAATATTCAGCACACATGTTAGAACACAAAGAGACGAAAGGCAAATAGTACCAAAAAGAAATAGAAGGCAAATCACTGTCTTACACCAAAGAACTGTTGAATTACAGTTATACCCCAGCCACAGCCACAGCCACGTAGTCCCAAGGTCCGACAATTTTCTTCATTTTTCTACTTTATTTTGCGCAAATGTCTATATACTATATACTCTGACAAAGAAAGCCATGCCCCTTTCCCAAATTAAGTCCGTGAGATGTCTTTTTTCCTAATCCTAGTTTAATATTTAAAACATCCTATACCTTTGTTGGAAGGAGAGGAGAATAAAGAAAAAGATTTAAAATTTAAAAATCTCTTTTGGAGGATTTTCCTTTCCTAACTTTCTCTTTATTTAAAGAGAAGTATAAATATCTTTTTTTCCTTTCCTACAGGGAAGGGTATTTTAGAGAATGGGTAAATGAAAATGCTTTGGACCGACGAATCTTAGGGGGCACACAAACCAGATTGCAGTAAAGAGCGAGAAGAGAGTATGAACTATCATCCTAGTTGGCAGTCGCCATTTGGTAGATCTCTGTTTCCCCCCATAAATTCTTAACCCTCTTCTCTACCCAGCTCTCTAGACTCTAGACAACTACTTTCTTCTTCTATTACTTGAGTCGCACAAACTAAGAAAATTCCACCTACCTTATATACTAAATAAATAATAATCCTTTGATGAGATAATGCAAGGATCTGTAGCTGTAGCAGCAGCAGGGGATGAGGAAGTGAAGAAGTGGACGCTCCTTTTCAAAACATTGAATAATGGCAAACTCTAAGCTCATCCTTCTCATTCACATCCTCACCCTCTCCTTCTTCGCCTTCGGTAATAATAAACCAACTTCCCGAAATAGCAACCAATACTTAATTAAACTCACTTTGCATTGCGTTGCGTTGCAGCTGAAGCTGAAGCAGAAGCCTTACACTACAAAGCTAAGCAGAAAATTGAAGAAGAAGAAGAAGAAGAGAAGGTTCCATTCGTAGGCGTGAACATAGGCACGGACGTCTCGAACCTTCCAGCAGCCTCGGAGCTGGTGGCGTTCCTTCAAGTACAGAAAATAACACACGTCCGCATCTACGATGCAAACCCAGACATCCTTAAAGCGTTGTCGGGAAGCAAGATTCGCGTGGTCATCAGCGTCCCCAACAACCAGCTCCTGGCGATTGGGTCCTCCAACGCCACCGCAGCCTCCTGGATCGACCGAAACGTGGTGGCTTACTACCCACAAACTCTCATCACAGGAATATCCGTGGGCGATGAGGTTCTGACGAGCGTCCCGTCCTCAGCCCCACTAATTCTCCCGGCCGTGGAATCCCTGTACAACGCCCTGGTGGCCTCGAACCTCCACCAAGAGATAAAGGTCTCAAGTCCTCACGCGGCTTCCATCATTCTGGACCCTTTCCCTCCTTCCCAGGCTTACTTCAACCAAACCCTTGTTCCCTTCATCCTCCCTCTCCTTCAGTTCCTCTCCCGAACCGGGTCCCCTCTTATGATGAACCTTTACCCCTACTACGTCTTCATGCAGAACAAGGGCGTCGTTCCTCTCGACAATGCCTTGTTCAAACCCCTTACTCCTAATAAGGAAATGGTCGACCCCAACACCTTACTTCACTACACCAACGTCCTCGACGCCATGCTCGATGCCGCTTATTTCTCCATGAAGAACCTTAATGTCACCGATGTTGTTGTTCTTGTCACCGAAACTGGTTGGCCTGCCAAGGGTGATTCTAAAGAACCTTATGCCACTAAGGACAATGCTGACACTTACAATTCCAACTTGATTAGTCATGTTTTTGATCGCAGTGGAACCCCTTTGCACCCCGAAACTACTTCCAGCGTCTTCATCTACGAACTCTTTAACGAAGACTTGAGGGCTCCGCCTTTGTCCGAGGCCAATTGGGGTCTTTTTTATGGGAACACTACACCGGCTTATTTGCTTCATGTGTCCGGAATTGGGACTTTTTTGGCCAATGATACCACTAATCAGACCTACTGCATTGCCATGGATGGTTTTGATTCTAAGACGTTGCAGGCTGCGCTCGATTGGGCCTGTGGACCCGGCCGAGCCAATTGTTCCGATATTCAGCCCGGAGAGAGTTGCTATCAGCCTAATAATGTCAAGAACCATGCTTCTTTCGCCTTTGATAGCTATTACCAGAAAGAAGGCAAGGCTCAGGGCACTTGTGACTTCAAAGGAGTTGCCATGATCACCACCACTGATCCCAGTAAGTTCAATCTTCACTTTTCATATTGCCATTTTGTTCCACCCTAAACTTATTACCGGTTCTTTACATATTTTTAGTTTTGTTTCTAGTTAAAATTAGAATTTCTTCTTTATAATCCGCACAATAAAGGTTAAATATCGAAATAGATTATTAAGATGAAACTCCAATTCTAATTGAAAAACAACTCTAAGAAATTGGAAACAAGAGAAACTATAAATAGATCCTTAATTGTAATAAATGTGTTGTTCAAGTTGAGTAACTATGTCATTCTTTTTTGTTTTCTCTAATTAGCTCTTGCCTTTAAGTTTTTGGCAATGTAGCTGAATTAATTAACAGATTAAGAATAATAAAAGCCTTTTGTGACAATGTGAGAATTGAGAAACTTCACTGGTGATTGGAAAAGGGGAAATGATTTTAAAATAGAGGTGTGGTAACTGGTAAGGTAATGATTCCAGACATTTTTGTGTGTGGTGCCCACGCACTGCAAAGACACTTTTGGTTTGGCTCTATTATGTGAAAATTGAAATAGAAAGAGGGAGCTGGTAATTGCATTGGCATGGACTGGCACCCACTCCATGACTTAGTTGGATGCTGGTTTGTCTGAGAGCACACTGTTTCTCCTGACAATTACAAAGATTCTGGACCGTGTTTCTAGATTACCTTCACAGAGTTGTAATTTTCGTACTCCAATTTTTTACGGGGCAGTTTCTTACTGTAGTCTTGCTTGCTAGCTCAATCAAGTACTTTAGAGATTGAATCAGTGCAAAATGGGCTCCACGGTTTTGTGTATTTTTTCTCTTTCTTGTCTGTTCCAGGTATAGTACTTGTGATTAACACTATTTTTTTCTTTTATGTGGGGAATACCCTTGCAGGTCACGGGAGCTGTATATTTCCTGGAAGGTGATAAACAATGTCTTCTAAGTTGCCGTATTGTTTTTTAAATTATCATGCTTCTATAATGAGGATCTATTCTTTGTTATGCTCACATTATGAACATTGGAATTTTATTGAACAACCTGCATCTTTACCAAAACTGTGATTGATTCCTCATTTGATGTGATGCAGTAAGAAAGTCAGCAACAAGACAAAGGAAGTGGTGAACTCTACTATATCAAGCAGTGCAGGGGAGAAGTTGAGGTTCAAAACCTTTAACAGCTTAAAAATAAGTGCAATTAACAACATTTTGCACATTTTATTGGTTGCATATCTCCCTACTTTGTTGCTAGTCCTTTTATGAGGTTCAAATGATTCAATTTTTTGTTCTTTTTGGAATTTTTAATTTCATAGTTAAGGATGAGGTCATAAGAGAAAAGGAATCGCTCATAATCTTTAGGTCCAAACTTAGTGCTTATGTAGATGCTTCCTTTTTTAAGAAAGTAGCGTTAATAATTTTTCGTGGGGCTCTTGTAATTAACGTATGCATTTCTTATAATTGTATTTGTTAATCAATTTGTTTAGAATGTGTATCATCACGACACCATTATCTTTGTGTTGGAGGCCCATCATTTTGGTCATTTTTAATGATAAGTTTTTTTATTTTTCCCTTCAAAATTTCTTTCCCATTTCCTTTCTGTTTTCTCTATACATTTTTTTTTGGCTGCATTTTTTTTACTATATTCGTGTACAGAAAGTGAGAGAAAGTGAGAAACCTAACCAAATACCAAACAATTCTTTTCTTTTCTTTTCTTTTTTTCATCCAGAAAGAAAATTAAGTTAGTTTTGAAAGGTAGCTGTTTAGCCGAGGATGCATTTTATCTTGCCAAAAACAGGTGCAGAGCTCCACCAACCATTTCTCATTTTCTGAAGACATTGTACCAACTTATTTTTTTCTCCAAGTTGCAACGTGTTTTAAAAATATGGAATACATATACATAATTATTTTGAATAAAGTTTACTAATAAAAATATTGATTAAAAAGATTAAAATTACAAAATAAAATTGTGTATAGTTAATTCAAAAGAATTTGAGTCTAAATTTTAGAAGAAAAGAGATTGAGAATGAGATATGTCATTCTTTATATGAAAGTGGATTAAGAAATTAAGGCAAAATCAAAAAAGTATTCTAATTTCATACACGAAATTGATTTTCGTGTTATGTATTTATCATGTTTGTGGAAATTGTTTCATGAAGAAAATTTTCCTTTTTAACTTGAGGAATGAGATCAATTGGTTGTTGTTCTAAAAAAAAAGATATCACTTCTTTATTAATTTGTGCAGTTAAAAAGTCATTTTTAATTAAAATTGTTTAATTTTTTTAAAATAAATAAGATTTTGTAAAAGTCAAAAAAGTAGTTTGATTTTTTTCCCACAAACTAAAAAAGTTTTATTAACAGAATATATAGATAGATAGATTCAAGATAAACTGAGACTTGTATGCAAGGTGATCAAGGTTAATTAGGAAAAAAAAAGACTAGAATTTGGAAAGGGAGAGGTGAGGGCTCAATCATTATTTTTCCAAACATATCTTTAAGGCATCTACTAAAAAAATACGGTGGTAATGTTTAAGGAAGTCAACCCAAAATAAAAGTGAATAAAATGAGTTGCTTATGTATTTTTTCATTGCATCACTTTTCAATTTCAATTAAACTTTTACTTTAATTTTTTTTATCTTTCTAAATATTATGAGTTTTTTTTTTGTCTATTTAAATATTATGATTTTACATTCAATTCGTTTAGATATTATGGGTTTCTCATTAATTCCCTAAAAGATCAAATAATTTTTTTTTAATAAGATCAGATAAAAAAATGAAACAGATAATTTGATAAAAAAAAAATGTATGAGGAGACTCATTTAAAATATTGCAAAAATAAAAAATCACTATTTTTAAGGAATGAACAAATTTAATCACACTTTTACTTTATAAAGGATGCTAACTACAGTTAAAGAATTAAATTTTTTATTAAAAATGTTAGAGTATATTCTTCCATAATTTTTAATGCAGTCCTAATATAGTTTTTAGTAAAAATTATTTATTGATTCCTTAAAGAGATGATTTTTTTTTTGGAAAAAAAAATTAAGTGAACTAAATTCCGAAAATACACTAGCACTAGGATAGTAGATAATTCTTATTTTATTACTTTATCAAAGTAAAAAATGCATAATAGAATGTTTGAACTTAGACTTCAATTATATGCAAAGATGTCAACAAAACTGTAAAGACACCAGAGTGTCTAGTATACATAAATAATTTTTTTAAAAAAATACAAGATAATAAAGTTAGAACTTAAGATGTTTTAAAAATATATATAAATAGTTTGTAAGATATATATAATTTCAATTAAAAATTTATAATTACAGTATAATTAAGGAGTTATCCAAAATTTATCGAGGAGAATGTGAAATTTGCAAGAAATTATTTTTAATTAATAAATATGCCAGAAATTTGTTAAAAATAGTTTAATTTTTTCACTATTATACTACCAATTAAAAAAAATAATTCTTAATATAATTTTTAAGAAAATATTATAAAAATAGATACTTGTGATTGAATGATTGTGTAATTTTTTATTATTAGTAGTATATAGGCTATTTAACCTTAAAAACATTAAAAAATAATTTTTATTTAAAATAATTTAATTTCTACATAATAAAATATTTTACAATTAACTAACAAAACATTATAAAAAAATTTAAATAACTATAAAAAAATCAACAAACTTACTTTAAGTTGTTTTTATTAAATTATCGTACAGTGCATTGACTATTTACTTTAAGTTGTTTTTTATTTCATTAAGTTGGTTAAAAATAACATATTGTCATTATTTAAAATTAAATATGGATTCTCGGAGGGGTAGGAGCAGATTGGGAAGAACAATATTTCAAGTGTTGCGTTTTGAATGCCGTGCAAAGGCGGAAAGAAACTAGTAAAATCCAAACTGTTCACATTCTATCTTCAATGTCTTGGGCCTGAAAAAAGCTCACCTCTTTATGGATATGTAGCTGTCTAGCTGCGGATTCATTTTTTCTTTCCCCAAAATGGGTGCAAGTGCCTCCTCACACACACACCAACCATTCCCATGTTCTCAAAACATTTTGCCAACTTTGTTTCTATAAGCTATAATGTGTTTTTAAATTAAGGAATAAATATACATGATTAATTTGAATAAAATTTACTAATCAAAATATTTACTCAAAAAATAAAATTACAAAAAAATGTGTGGACTTAATTCAAAAGAACTTGAATTTGATATTTAACAGAAATTGGGAATGAGATGTGTCATTCTTTATATCAAAGTGGGTTAATAAATAAAGTCAAATTCAAAGGAGTATTACAATTTCATATATGAGACAGCTTTAATGTTATATATTTGAAATGTTACGTAGAAATTAGTACATGAAGAAAATTTTCCTTTTTTACATAATGATATCACTTTTGTGTTAATTTGTCCCGTTAATAAAACAATTTTTTTATTCAAATTATGTTTTTAACATTTTTAAAAATTATTTAACTTTTTATAAAATTCAAAAAGTATTTTGAACGTTTTTATTCACAAACTAATAATATAACAAAAAAGAAAAAAATTATTACCAGATTGGTTATATATATATATAGGTATCTTCTATTTAAAAGTTAAAGATTAATCTCTTTAAAGTAATAAGATCTATTTAAGAATTTGACTTCTTTCAACTAATTCTTTTTCATACACACAAACTCAAAGGTTAAACTTCTTAACTCAAAGGTTAAACTTCTTATCAAATGTTTAAGGGACAATTTTATTTTCAACCATGTCACATCATATTGATGTTATAATATATATATATATATATATATATATATATATATATATATATATATATATATATATATATATATATGTCTATTTATTAATTTGGTCCTTAATTTTGTTTATATTTGACCTTTTTGACCTTATAAGTAAATATCACAAGTTTTAGTCTTTAGACAAACATATTTTAATGCATTATGCTCTATAACATTAGTTATTTTTTAACTTTGTTTAGCTTTTGATTCCTACAATTTTTTTTCTTGTGATGTAAAATTGCCAAAAGTTTTCTATTGGAGAAGATTTTTTGATGGTTTAACAATTACCAAAAAATTTATAGTGATTTTACATTGCTAGAAAACACTTGTGATATTAACAACAATGTTTGTAATAGTATTAACAACAAGAGCCAAAATGTATTAAATTTGTTCATCTAATAACTAAAACTTACATTTTTTTTACGTATAGGGTTAAAACAATAAAGTGCAAACAAATATAAATACCAATAGGCTAGTCCAATGATGGATGAGACTTAAAACAATTTTTTTTTAAATGAGAGAGTTACATGTTGGGTCTTTTTGCTAACATATATAACTTTTTTCTTTATAGAAACTAGTAAAAAATATTTTGAGTGTGAACCCAAAACTTGAACTTTAGTTACTTTGTCTTTTGACTAACCATAAAGACCAATTAATAATTAAAATATATATATATATAATGAGAATAAGAAAAATAAATATTGTCATTAGATCTTATAATAAATGACTAAGAATAAAAAACACAAGTCATATGAGTTCTTTAAAAAGTCATGTTACTTTCTAAAAAGCAACTTCAACGCTTGAAGTTTACTTTACTTATTTAATCATATTTCAGTAGGTCTTGTAAGTTAGGTATACATATAAGCAATCCATTTTTCCCTCCATTTATGCATTTATTTAATAAGTCATACTTGTATAGAATGAACAATTTTTACCCACTTTTGGTTGCAATTATCTTCAATATAGATTCAGTTTAAGCCTCTATATTTGAGTCTCATATGTTTCTCTTCAATGCAAATAAAGTTTGATGGTGTTATTCAATGCCTTCTTCAATGCAACTCAACATTTTCAATGTGTTTTTTATTTTTTATTCACGATTTTTTTTCTAGTTCTAAGTTGTAATATGAACTTAAAAGTAGTTTAATTTTGAGTTTGAAATTTATTTTTAGCCTTGATTATGTTTTGGTATGAATAATTTCATTATTTTCTTTCATTTTGAGCTTGATTTTTTATTTTATTTTTAAGAAACCTTTAAGTAATGTTGCAAGGAACAACGACTAATTTGCTCTATTCATGTATTTTGTTAAACAATGCATCTTAAAGTTAAGCAACGCGTGAAATACGTCATTAGATATGTTATAAGTTATTAAATGGATTTAAATTTAAAATTAATTTTAACTATATAATATGTCAAATTAAATGAAATATACATGATTATCTAATAATTAAAATGAATATAAGAAAATTGAAGTAAACGAAGAAGTACAAAATATCATGCATCATATTACTCTTTCTATAAAATTGGTTAATATTTCATCTAAACTCAAATAGTGAGAAAAATGCATGTATAGTAGTTAAAATACAACTAAACTTTAATTAATTTCATTCAATTTAATGATATTATTTATTCAATTAAAATTATTTTATTTTAGTTATATCTAAATTGAGAAAGAGTGCATTATATCAGGTATTTGACAAAAGGACGTGTGCCTTTGCATTCATATCTTGCGAAATGCCAATGTATGATGCCCTGGGGACAACCCCAGCTATGCATATTTTGGTATGAGAAAAATAAACAAAACAACCAATTAAGATGCGGTGAACGTGGATCGAACACGTGACCTTCAGATCTTCAGTCTGACGCTCTCCCAACTGAGCTATCCCCGCAAGTTATTACGATTGCGCTGTTAACAATAGTCTATCCACACTTCGCCCTTCTCATGTTGTACACACTATTCGAATTAAAAATAAAATAATAGAAACAAAGAAAATCCATCATTATATTAAATTGATTTGAAAGTTAAACATCACTGGTTACTCACATTAAACCACTTATTGTTCTGTTACTAAAATGATAGCATGTTTAGAAAATTAATTACTAATTTTTAAAAACTTATAAAAATAAATTATTATTAATATTTTTTAGAATTTGAAGCATACGAATGATAAAAGAAAGGATCAAAGGTGAAGTTAATAAAATAAGAACCTAAAATTGATAAGAAAAAAAAAAAATCAAATGATCCGTGTAAATTCCGATTTTGCTAATAATATTATTACTATAAAATTAAGAAAATGGATACACGTACGACCTCGTAGTAGGTGCCGTTTTAGGAGAGAACACTGTTCCAAGTGCTGCGTTTTGATTGCCGAGGCATGAAAATTGAAATTTGAAATGAATCGAATGCGAGTACTGCACTCTTCATTTTCATCCTCTCTTCTCATAAACCCTAGAAAAATCCCAAGTGTGCAAATTCCATCTGCGATGTCTTGGGCCTGCAAAAAATGCACCTTCATGAATCCCCCCTCTCAAAAATGGGAATGTGAAATCTGCATGACCTCGGCGTCTCCAATTGGTCCTTCTGCTTCTTCGTCTTCGTCGCCCCCAAAATGGTCGTGCAAGGCCTGCACTTTCCTGAACCCTTACAACAACTCCTCTTGCGAGGTGTGCGGCACTCGATGCCCCGTTCTCTCCCTCTCCAATTTGGACGACTTGAATGACGTCACCGATCACGACTCCTCCGTCGGCTCTGTTTTCTTCCCTCTTCGACCTTGCAAAAAGAGAAAGGCCGTCCACGACGATCATTCTTCTCAGGACCTCCAATTCAAGCTCAACCCTTCCGACGAGGCTATCGGTGACGGTGAGCTTGTTTCTATGCGTTTTAGTGTCTTCAACGTGCGTTGCGTTTTTATCTTAATAACTTTAATACGTGGCAGATAATACTGATGAGGGAAAACCTTCTAGTTCATTTAAGATATTGAGTTACAATGTTTGGTTCCGGGAAGATTTGGAGTTGCACAAGAGGATGAAGGCTATCGGCGACCTTGTTCAGCTGCATTCCCCTGATTTTATCTGTTTCCAGGTTTCACTCTTTCTTATTCTTCGCCATTTTTAATTTATGTGGCTTTGTCTAATTTGGACCGCTACTGCCTCAGGAGGTTACTCCCAATATATATGACATTTTCAAGCAATCTACATGGTGGAGTGTATATCGTTGTTCTCTTTCTTCTGAGATGGCTTATTCAAGACCCTACTTTTGTATGCTGGTATATTTCATGTCTTTCGTCCTTTATATATATATACACCTGCCTTATGTGTCCTAGTTGTGGTTATTATTTCAAATTTAATAGCTGTTATCATTTCAGGTGTGATTGGCACAGGTGTAACTTTATTCTGCTAAAACGCCGTTTGTTCGTGGTAGTCTTTAGAAAGTAGGACCTAATTTTTTCATGCTCACATAGTTGATATTTTTATGCTGATATATTATAATATTTACAATCGCTCTGATGGTTTATCCTTTGAACTTGATGGTTGCTGTTTTGGCATTTAATGGCTTATCTGCTTTAGCTGGAATGGATGTGTTTTTTAAATGAGTTAGAAGTTATACTTATGAGTGAGCATTTTTATCTGGCAAGGAGGGAGCTATGTCCACTGACATACTTGTCTAATCAATTGCAGTTAAGCAAATTGCCCGTGAAATCTTTCAGCAATATGCCCTTCAGCAATTCTGTAATGGGAAGAGAACTTTGCATTGCAGAGGTTGAAGCTGCAAGTGGCAAGTCATTGGTTATTGCCACTAGCCATCTTGAAAGTCCCTGTCCAGCTCCTCCAAAATGGGACCAGATGTTCAGCAAGGAAAGAGTAGTGCAGGCCAATGAGGCTATAAACCTTCTCAAGAAACAGCCAAATGTTATTTTTGGAGGTGACATGAACTGGGATGACAAACTGGATGGTCAATATCCTTTGCAAGATGGATGGATTGATGCTTGGTGTCAACTAAGGCCAAACGAAACTGGTTGGACTTATGACACCAAGTCAAACCAGATGTTGACAGGCAACCGTACTCTCCAAAAGCGATTAGATCGCTTTATTTGCCATTTTCATGATTTTAAGGTAACTAGTGTTGACATGATTGGGATGGAAGCAATACCTGGTGTCTCATACAACAAAGAGAAGAAAGTAAGAAAGGAGATAAAACAACTGGTACTCCCTGTTTTGCCTAGTGATCACTATGGCCTGCTTTTGACAATTTCTAGTAAGTAATGCCAATCTGGAGAATCTGGCTGGTGAAAACCGTTGTTCTGATGTTTTGACTTTCTGTCGTTGCTGTATCTAAGGCATGCCTTGCATGCAATTTTGTATAGATTACAGGAAAAATGTAATGGAGACGTTACTGACATTGTGCACGGAGACAGAATGGTGTATTTTTCAGAACTTCTGAAAGTAGATATAGTTTTCTTTTCTAAGTATCGCATTTCTTTGCTTTTAAGTTCGAAAGTGGCATACTATTCTGTAAAAATTCTAGTACCATTTTATTTTGGCCAGCCCGAATCTCTATTGCCTTGGATAGTAATTTTATTGTACATTTGAGAGTTGGTTACCTGAACATTTTAACGTGAAAGCTGTTAATGTACAGTCTCAGTAGTATAATCAATGTTTATTCGATACTTGCTGACACATTGCAATCCCATCTTCAAATTCATGACTGCAAATATCAGGTGCCTTTTTCCAACTATCTGAACCATTTTTGCCAAAAGTTTAGCCAATGGGAGTAGGGGGTCTGACGAGACGCATTAAACTTATATTTATGCAGCGCTATGTGTAAGATAATTTTCTTTTCTTTGTTGATTTTGGTATTCCTACCTATGTTAGATTCAGAAATTTGGTTGCTTGCTTGGTATTTGCCTTGAGATCTGAACGTCTCACTGCCTTGACAATGACATTAAAATTCCTTATGATGCCGTTGGGAGTTACTTGCAATTCCTCCCATTTAGCAAGTCGTGAGAATTTTAAAATATTGCCATGAATTAATGTCAATCTCGATCTCAAGGTTTTCTGACAGTTTAACTCGAGTATGCTTTGTTTAAATGACGCATGTACACTTGTACAGTGTACACTATAGACCTAATGGAAGTGCTTAAGCACTTATTATCAAGCTATGCAAGAAGATACACTGAGATGGCAACCGGTTCTTTATCCTTGTAATCACCAATGAAATCAGGAACCCTCACACATAATGCATGCACCCGAGGGATAAATAACATTTTTGATGGTGAAGTTTCAGTGTGAATTGAACGAATACAACAATTCCGGAAGCAGGTTGGAGGTTTGGGCTTAGTGCTCTAATTGTTTACAACATTTTTCACTTCATAAAGCACTTTAACGTCAATCATTTTCTCACCGAGTTGAGATTGAACGTGACTCAACAACTTCTTAAACAGGGTCTTAGTCATGTTAAGACAGTTAAGAAATGGTAATATTATTCGTACACTTACCCTTTTTTTTGTTTACCGTTTTCAAAAATAATTTTTTGTTTTCTAAAATTATTTTGTCTCCGAAGCACATTTAAAGTGTTTATTATCCCTTGAACACATTTCTGTTTTTATAAAGTTTGTCTTTTGAGCACTTGAAAAAAAAAATAGAAGAGGAGAAAAGCTGTGCTTTTTGGTTTTTAAAACGTTTACTTTGAAAACAATTTTAAAAACAAGCCCTTACTTCCTCTTCTATCTTGTTTTACTTCTTATTTCTTTTTTTTCCCATCACATCACTTATTATATTTTTTACTTCTTTTCTCTTTTTCTATCCCTCTCTTTCCTACACCTATCCACTTCAAAATTGGGGTGGATATTAAACATTTTCTGTTTAAAAATGATTAAGGAGGAGAAGAAACCCATAAGTTAAAAAAAATACTAAAAAGGTTATTCTAACTTATAAGACATTGTTGGTTGATATTTGGCAAAACCCGTCGATTCTTATGGATAGACCAACAAACATAAGGATACTTGGCAGGAATTAGAGAGTGGAAACAATCTGGGGAGAATGTAGAGATACGAATGACCTAGAATTGAATTGCATTGATGACGTTATTTGTTGAACTATACTCCAGTTAAACATTACCCGTTATGTTTTCATTTCCGATAGCACTTATTAAATTGCTCATGTGTTTTACTCGCAGGCCCCGCAATCCTCGAGTTTGAAGTCACAGTAATAACTCCAACGGAATGGTTTCCAATGCAAAATCATAAATATATTTGTGCTTGCCGAAGGCATCTACCAGGTTCTTTTTCTACTGTCTTGTACTGTTTTACATACAATGTCCCAGTAATTGAACCATCTATAACGTTCTTTAGCAGTAAAATAATTATGTACCTTAAATATAAGTGTTTTGTTCGAGCATCCCTAGTGTGATTCAGTCATGAAATAAGTTTATTAGAGATTATAGCTTGCGTAGCAAGTTTGAAGCTGATTTTAACTACATAATACGTCAGGTTGGATAAAATATACACATAACTATGTAACAATTAAAGTGAATGAAGAAGGAACCAAACACCATCCATCGTAGCAGAATTGACTAATAATCATCATCACCAATTTAACAAAAAGAAAAGTGAATTTCGAGTCAGCCCTTTGCATTCGTAGCAGAATTGTCCTTGCTAATGTATGATGCATAATTAGCATGGAATTTACCTGATTCATCTTTTTACTTTTAAGCATTAATTTCATATTCACTATTCGGCGTTTTGTTTTCGCCTCCTTCAGTCATTGATTCTCATGTGATAAAAATAAACACTACTTATGCCATTGTACGCCGCTCGTTGTATTTATTTGAAGAATTTAATGAATGGGGTTTGCTCAATTTACTGCACAACTCAGTATGAACTGTGAGATATTTACTCGGTTGGATTGGACCACCATTACTGAAGGCCACCCAGAACAATGCAATCAATTTTGGGATGAGAAAGACAAAAAAATAATATATCTAAAAATGCGGTGAGCGTGGATCGAACACGCGACCTTCAGATCTTCAGTCTGACGCTCTCCCAACTGAGCTATCCCCGCATATCTGTTTAAACCACCTTCTTCTCACTTTGTCTTATACTTCTTCCAATCCCCCTTCTCTAGGTTGTAAAATGTCTGATAAAAGATAATATTTGTAATAACAATAAAATGCATCATTATGTTAAATTGATTTTAAATTTAAATTTAATTAATTAAGTCATCGTTAGTTCTTAAGCCACTTACTCCAGTATTATTCTGTTACTAGACTAATAGCATGTTGGGTAATAATTATTTTAGAAAAAATAATTACTTATCTTTTAAAAGTTTTTTCAAAAAATTGATAAAAAAAATGATTGTCTTTATAAAATAATTTAATTAAGTACACATTAAAATTATAAGTGTAAGAACGTGAGTATAATAAATGTATCAAATAAAAAGTTAAGTAAAATATTACTGTTGAAATGATCCATGTAAATTTATTCGATTAAAATTGTTACAACCACATGCAACGTACATTAGCACGATAAAGTTTGTAAATAAAAGATAATTAATAACTTAAATTTGATTAGAATAAAATGTTGCTGAAGTTCTTAAATGTAATGTAAATACTAAAAACAAAATAAGAATTTAAGATATAGTTGATCACTAGATAATCTAATAAAATAAGCAAAAGTGCTATTCATTACGAGTAGGAGAAATTGCATACTTGATAGAATATTGTTTGTATAATAAATATTAATAAAAAATTAAGAAATATAAAATGGGTTATTAACGGAAAAACATGGTGATGCATGGATGGTGCAAGATAAATTGAGTAAAATTTATATATGGCATTCTTTAAATTTTCTCTATAACTCAAGCACGCACGCGATCGGCACAAATAAGGTTGTTAAAAAATTTATAATAAATCCTTATTATTTTCCTCTGTTTTTTTGCTCGGGTAATTTAAAACTGAGTTTTTGAACCATATAATTTATTATTTTAAAATTAATAATAAATACATCATCAATGTACGGACTTGTACACAATCACATGTAAATTTTTTAATAATATTTTTTTCATACATACTAAAGACTCGAATTCTAACTATGTATTTAAAAATTTTGAATATAATGTTATTCGTATAAAAATTTCTACATTTAAATATCTATTAAACTTTATGTTTTAATATTGTTCCCAGTCGTCACTATAGTATCGTTAATACTTATCTGTGCATGTGGGATGTTACTTGACATACCATGTGACATCTCGATATGTGAGCTTAACTTACATATACCTCCTCGACTACTATCCCATTTTAACCCTACCGCCCATCTTCCTATTTTAGCACTCATTCTCCATTACTAGGTCGTGTTCGAAACCCATGCAGAAATTAAGGGTCATAAATGAACACGAGCTCAGTGGAACTTAATTGCTTTAATTCATACTACTTGTTATTTAAGTTTGAAAGTCTTAATTCTATGTTTGTTGTGTTTGTTTTAACATGTATCTTTGTTGGTATTGTCGCTACTCATATGAATGCGCTATCAACCAATCACGAGCCTTTGTAGAAATTTGCTTCAACTCAACTACCTTACTTCGCATTATAGGTTGCATGTGCATGTAAATAACCCCTCCATTATGCTCCTTCTTCATGTTGGCATACAAATGCTTAATACATGTCACATGCTCCTTTAACTTCAAAACTTGATTATCTGCTGGAATTAATACATGCACAATAAAAGTTCTTGTTTTTAACTCACAACTTACACTGACCAAATCATTGACAAAAAAATGAAACATTTTGAAAAGTTAACCACACTCATAAAAAAAAAGATTTTACTGTTACACCAATGCATAAAAGTAAAAGAAACTTCTTCTGATGAATCACAGAATTGGATGATTTTTTTTTTCTAGATAATAACTTACTAGGTTTTGGGCCATATTAAAATGTCAGATGCACGTGACTTCAATTCATCAACTTCAATAATAATACAGAAACAAAAATTAAAATAAAAAATCATAAGAACTAAAAAGTTAAAAATATAACCATGAATTAATGTCTCGCATCATCTTGGTGCAAGTAAAATATTCATCGTATTTACTGCTAACAGTTTTATATTTTTGTCAACTTAAAATGTCAGATGCATGTGACCCGAATATTAAAAAAATTTGATGCAATTTGAGCGTGCACACAGCGGCGAACCTAAATACGAATTGAGCGAGGAACCGTGATCCATTACATTTTACTCAGGTGAGTGGGGACCACTCTGAAGCATGTGATCACGACGGTCCTTTATTGTCCCAATCGATGACAACTCACTCCACTCCATCTTTCTTTGCTTTCGCTACCAAACAAAACTGAACTCGGGACCCTGCCCTCCATGATAAATTCTACGTATTTTTTTAAATAGATCAAAATGAATCACTAATAAAATATAATGTTAGTTAAAGTAAAGTAATTATACAATATAAAATATATGCAATTATTTAATATAAATCAATAGCATACTAATTAATATAAAGTACACAACAACTTTATTTACCACAATTTGTGGAAAGAGAAAGTTCGATTAAGTTGTATTTAAATTAAATAAAAAATAAATACACCTTGCTTCCTTATATTATTTATCCACTGAAGTAATAATCTACGTAGAAACAAGGGTTAGTCAGTGGAATGAGAAGTTTCACATAGGATAAGTTTGTAACTTCCTCTATCTATTTTTGTCAATATTAGTCTTTATAATTGATTTTAAATAATTAAAAGTAAATTTTTCTGTTAAAAATATAAAAATATAATAGTTTTATTTTTAATTTCATAACCAAACTTAAAGGCTAGTATAAAAATAAAACCGTGATTTTATTTTCTTTGTAAAAGATAAAATCCGTACAACTCCACTTTCACTTGTCGTAGTTCCACAGCTCCACTCACGAAAAAATAAAAAGAGAAGGACAAGGAGAGACTTAAAAAGGTGAAACATTGGATAGTTGTAGACTTGGTGGTAGCTAGGTAGTCTTCTCTATTATTAACTGCTGCTTAAATCTTTGTTTATAACAACAAACAGATCTATAATGTAGAGGTTCACATTCCAAGCAACAAGTTAACAGCTACACTCTCCCTATTCTGGCATTCCTTCTGAAGCCAGTGTATGCAAAATGAGACCATGCAATGTTCTCTCTTCTCTCATTGTTCTTGTCACATTCCTTTTCACTTCCGTCCACTGTGAAGACCCATATCGGTACTTCACTTGGAAGGTCACCTATGGTGACATCTATCCTCTTGGTGTCAAGCAACAGGTACTTTCTTTTTTCCTAAATAACTAACTTCCATTCTTGTTGATCTCATGGTCCTGCTCCTCTGAGAAAGGAAATGCTTTTTCTTAGCTTTATGCTGACCACATGGAGGGGGTAGTCTTTGTTGAAGATGTTTGGGTTCTTTGTTTCAATTTTGCAGGGGATCTTGATTAATGGCCAGTTTCCGGGGCCTCAAATAGACGCTGTTACAAATGACAACTTGATTATCAACGTGTATAACTACCTCAGAGAGCCATTCCTCATTTCATGGTACATTCTTATATCTTATTCCTACCCGCATTCTTGTGTTTTTGTTCCTTAATTCCTGTCCTCGAAGCATGCCTTTTATAAAAGTTATATACGGCGGAATGCATGCTATTTACTATATCTCTCAATGCCAGATTTAAAAAATAAAATAAAATAACTGTTAAAAAGTTCCTTCCTTTTTATTCATCAAAATTATGTTTTCCGCTCCTCACTTTTGTGATAGATCACGTGAACTTATTCTTTTCCCTGGAAGGCGTAATTTTCCTTGGATATAGAGGTATTCAGAACCCACATAAATTTGCATTTTTAACTTATTAGGTGGTTAGTGTGGTAATTAAACAAAATCTAATAGCCTTACCCTTAGTACGTGAAAAAGAGGGGAAATCTTGCAATATGTGAGAGAATGTGGAGTTGTTTGTCTTTGTCAATGTTATCTTTTTGGCCTTCTTTGTGTAATCGGTCTTTTCTATTTTAATTGTAAAACCGCTTTCATACAAACAACCAATTAGAGGTTAGATTCCATTATTAATGGTGCTTTATGGTCAAATCTTTGTCCTATATTACTTAACACGGGAATTATATTTCTATGAGTGGCTGCATAAAAGGATTCGTCATTACAATATTCTATTTGAGCATCTTGCAATTGACCGATTATGTAGATCCATGTTATTAAAATAGTATATTACTATATTTGAGCAGCTGGCAACTTTGGAAGGTCACCTATGACATTCTAGATGTCTTAACTACAACTACGATAAAATTTATTGGTGTGTGGTTGAGTCTATATAAGACTCCATAACTCCACAAAGAGTGTCCATCCAACCTAATAAAGGGAGCTTAGACCCTTAAGTTGCTAAACTAGACATCATCTCTAGGACAATGCTACATGAGCTGGTGTAAGTTAACATTATTTTTACTTTACACCACAAGGATTGATGTATTGTTTAACAATGCAAGTTTTGACTCCCCAATTTGGATATTATCCCACACTAATCTTTTATTTGATTCGACAAACATTGGATCATATCCTTGTTATAACAAAGTGTCTATAAGAGAAGGTTGTGAGCGATCAGAAACCTAATACAGCAGCTTATGGGAATTTGGGACAGGATAAATTACTACTATGATATCATCAGATCATGGACTCACAAAACTGTTAATTTGGGAAAATTGGTTCACACTGCGAATCCACTATGTTGTCACATGCATCTTCTGAACCTGCAAACACAAACCTTCTTTTATTACTTTTTCGGTTTTCCCATTCCAAGTGCTTGATAGTTAAGTCCTTCATAACATTTTCAAGCATCAACTTGTTCAAGGATTCAACTCAAAATGGAATTGAACTTCCCTATCAAGCATGTTTCTTGTAAATTTATCACGGTTCTCTGTGAAGATAAACTTAAATGCAACATATTTAAGCAGATTAAATTACATTTCATGAACAAATGTATATGCTAACTTTTCATAATTGATACTATTTCATAGGTTTATCCAATGTCCGATCAATACCAATGATTTTTACTAACACAAACTATGTGAATGATATAGTATATTATTCACCTAGCAGCTAGAAATAATTGCAGTTTGTTAGAATTTGATGATCCTAACATATATTCTGCAGGAATGGGTTACAGCATAGGAGGAACTCATGGCAGGATGGAGTCTATGGCACAAACTGTCCAATCCCACCTGGGAGGAACCTCACTTATGCTATCCAGGTAAAAGACCAGATCGGTAGCTATTTCTACTTCCCATCTCTTGGAATGCACAAAGCTGCTGGAGCATTTGGTGGCATCAGGATTTGGAGCCGTCCTCTCATTCCTGTCCCTTTTCCTCCTCCTGCTGGAGACTTTACCATACTTGCTGGAGATTGGTTCAAGCTAGACCACAGAGTAAACCCCTTGCATTCATTTCTATTTATTTTCTTTCTCTCCACCCTCTCCTCCTCATCCCTTGATGCTTACCCTTCCTTTCTTATTGTAGAGACTGAGACGAGTCCTAGAGAATGGTCATAATCTCCCCTTCCCTGATGGGCTTCTTATCAATGGACGTGGTTGGAATGGAAACACATTCACTGTTGATCAAGGTAGGTAGCCAAATAACTTGTGATTGCCCATTTTGATTCTAAAGCATTGCTGAACTTCCTTATGCTCTGCTAGACTGCCACCACTTTAAATTTTCAAATGCATGCCTTATATTACACCATTGTTTCAATGTTTTATCTGCAGGTAAGACTTACAGATTCAGGATATCAAATGTGGGTCTCACAACCTCACTCAACTTCAGAATCCAGGGGCACAACCTGAAACTTGTGGAAGTAGAAGGATCTCATACCCTCCAAAACGTCTATTCTTCCCTTGACATCCATCTTGGACAGTCCTATTCCGTGCTGGTCACAGCTGATCAACCCGTCAAGGATTACTATATAGTTGTCTCTACAAGATTTACCACACGGATACTCACAACAACTTCCATTCTTCATTACAGCAATTCACGCACAGGGGTATCTGGTCCTGTTCCTGCAGGACCTACCCTTGATATTGCATCGTCTGTCTTCCAGGCTAGAACTATCCGGTATGCTTTTGGTCGCATATTGCTATTCTGTTGTTTAAGTCTAAAATTATTGGAAGTTCTATATACATAGAGCTTCCTTATTACAAGTTGAGTTAATATACAATTTGGTCCTACTCCTTGAAGTGGTAACTTGTGTTGCCTTGGTCCTTGAAAATGTGCATCTGTATGAATTGGTCCCTAAAAGTGCCAACTGTGAACAAATTTTACCCATGCTAAGTTGTCAACTTAAACAATTTCATCTCTCCAGGTAATAATTTGTATATATATGCACTTTTAGAGACCAAATCTACACAAGTTTCCACTTTACAGGATCAAATTACATGAAGATATATTTGTCATAAATACCTCGAGCAAGTATCTAATGTATATTCCATCTGGAGCAATATGATCACACTCCCGTTTTAAAGATCAATGTTTAAAAAATAGGAGTATAGTCGTTTATTTTTTTTAGCCAATAAGTTGGTATTATGTTTTGATGGTCCTAAACCAGGTGGAACCTGACAGCGAGTGGACCAAGACCAAACCCTCAGGGATCTTACCACTATGGATTGATCCAACCGAGTCGAACAATCATGCTCGCAAACTCTGCACCTTATATCAATGGCAAGCAGAGGTACGCCGTAAACAGTGTGTCATATGTTGCACCAGATACCCCATTGAAACTTGCGGACTACTTCAACATCCCTGGAGTATTCTACGTTGGAAGCATTCCTACGAGTCCTAACGGGGGCAATAATGCGTACCTCCAAACTTCTGTGATGGGGGCTAATTTCCATGAATTCGTGGAGATTGTGTTCCAAAATTGGGAGAATTCTGTGCAGTCATGGCATATTGATGGCTATTCCTTCTTTGTTTTAGGGTATGTGTTCTTATACTGTTGTCATCGTACATAGAAATGATATTAATGATGCGAAACCATGTATATGATTTAATGAGATGAATAGGTTCGGTAGCGGGCAGTGGACACCAGACAGTAGAGTACACTACAACCTGAGAGACACAGTTTCGAGATGCACGACTCAGGTGTACCCAAGGTCATGGACTGCAATCTACATGGCACTGGACAACGTGGGAATGTGGAACATAAGGTCCGAGAATTGGGCGAGGCAGTACTTGGGACAGCAATTGTATCTGAGAGTGTATACACCTTCCAAGTCATGGAGAGACGAATTTCCTGTCCCAAAGAATGCGTTGCTATGTGGCAGGGCAAGTGGTCGTCGCACAAGGCCTTTCTAATACTATTATTGCAATTGCATCATGTCACGAGAGGGTGACTACTTCTATTTTTTACCATCCATGCAGCCTATTATTATTATAGCTCACCTTGAGCTTCTAGTATTATTTTTTAACACAAGTAAAGTTTGAACTTCCATCATTTTCACTAATCAATAATAAATCAAATGCTGAAAATTAAAGACTCAGCATTTCTGGAACTATGTGCACACCCGTGACTCTGCCCACTGCTGTATTGTCTTCAACGTGCTCGTGACCCAATGTCTGTTCGTCTTTTTGGGTTCATCATTATTATACGACCAAAAAACCTATTCATGATAGTCACTGAGGGAACTGCATATTTTAGAAAATCAAATATATTTACTATAATTGATTGGAAAATTAATAATTAAGATTATCGTAAAATTTCTAATTGTTAAAATGTTATTTTTTATTAATTCTTATAAATATATTTTATTTTTTAAAATATATTCTTTACTTCAGAGAAATTAAATTCCATCGGCTAACAAAAGTTCTAGCAGAATAAAGATTAGCATTGAAAAATAATGTAAAAAATTATTCTATGTATACTTGATTATGAGAAAGTTAATTTATCTTTGAATGTATTGATTTATAAACAATCCTATGATAACGAGTTTTGTTTTAATGGTATACAACAAATAGAAATAAATATCCAAACCTAAGATGATCGAGCACATGATACTTTATTCATTTGTTGACACAGATAGAAATACTCTTTAGTGTTTTTGATAGATAACGTTATCTAAGAATTTCCTTATCGCACTATTTATAGGAATAAACACACTACTTACAAGAACACATATATAGAGTCTATAGACAGTCAAACTCTTTAGGTAACATATGTAAGATTATGAAGGCAACTGTGTCACTGCAATTAAAAAAGAATTATATAAGGTTTGTTACTTTGTTTACTATTTTTTTAAAACTGTTTTCTACTTTTATTTTACAAAAACTTGTTGATAAGAGTAGTTTTTGAAAATTGTTTTCAAAACTAATATTATTTTATTTTTTAAAATAAAAAAAACTAAGGGCATGTTTGATTTTTTTTTCTCATTTTTTGGTTTTAAAAAATATTACCTGAAAAATCTACATTACTTAATAATTATTTTTTCATTCAAAATCTATTATTTTCAAAATAGGTTTTTTAAAAATAAAAAATAAAAAAATAATTGAGAAATGTTTTTCTCATATTCTTTTATGTTTATCTTGTTCAACTCCTTCCTCGATTCCACACTCTACTCTTGGCCACCTTGCATCGCACTCACCGATGAACAACCTTATTTAGTTGTATTATGAAAATTAAAAATACTTATGAAAATAAAAAAATCAGACAAATCCTAAAACATTTTAAAGTTGTTTTATTTTTTACTTTCACATTTTTATTGTTTATATATATATATATATATATTATTTATTTATTGCACTTTCAAGTCTTCTCTTCGATTTATTGCAACTTTCAAGTCTTTCTTCGATGGACCAAATTGTTACATGACTTTTATCAAACACTCCAATCGTTGATATACTAGGTTTTTTTAGTTCGTGTATTGTTAAGGTTAAATTTAATATAAAAATTTTATGATTAAAATAAATTATTATAAAAAAAGTAAAAAAATATTCGCCTAAAATCAACAGTAATTAATATATAAATGACATATATTAATATTAAAATTACATGATAGATATTTATATCAAAAGATAAAGACTTCATATACATATATCAATATATAAATTATAGTATCTGTCTTTAAAAATATCATGTACGATTAGATATTTATAATGTTATATATATATATATATATATATATATATATATATATATATATATATATATAATCATTCAAAGACACTAATAATGTAAAAAAAATAACTTTTTTTTCACACACCAAATATATGTTAGTTAACCCTAAATTAAATTAATTATATAATAAATAAAATATTAGTAAATAATATTAAAGTCCAAATATATATTAGAATCAAATGATAATTATACATGTGTGCTAATCTTAATCATATAACGAATTAAATTAATAAATTTTGTATAAAATAATTGTTTTAAATTAAATATCAGTTATAACAATTTATCTGATAATTATAAAATTTTAATTAATCTAAGACTTATATTTTAATTTTGAATGCTCTTTCTAGTCAGTGATATTATCTAATCTATACTTTATTTCTATATGATTCAATGATATATTATTTGATTAATACAATCATACATGAGTAAAATAATTTTGTTCAATTCTAAAGCATTAACAAACCTAAGTTAATGAGATATATTATTATGATCAAATAATCATAAAATCTAAGATGGTGTTCGATATAAAAAATTTAATTGAATACGTAAGAAATTTGGTAAGTAAAATTTTAAAGCAAGTTAATAATTATAATAGAACGTAATGTATTATCTGATTAAAAAATAGTTGATTTTTAAAAAATGTAATGTAAAATTAAAGTAAAAATTTCCTATAAATAAGACTCGATATATCTATTTTTTACGGTGGCGAATTTGTAAAACCATCTTAATGAATTTTCAACCCACCAAATAAATATAAATGTAAAAATAATTTCTTTTATCCAGATCTCGTTTTCGTCTTGAACAGTTTTTCACTTTTCCGCATGTTTCTCACAACTTAACCCGAACTTATGAACCTATCGTTATCTGAAGCCCACTAAGGCCCAACCCGATATGAAAGGTTCAGGGTTCGACATACTATGGGCCGATTTCAATAAGAGGTCCAACTTAAGCAAAACCCTTCTTCAACCTCAACTGACAGAGAGATAGATAGGTTGAGGTTGAGGTTGGAAACTCAAGGCAGCATCATTCGGCGCTCCTCCTCCGTTGACGGTGTTGTTAACGAAGAAACATGGCGGACGTGGTGCAGTACCGATTGGAGCGCATGGTGGATGAGCTGGACGATCTCGAGCAGCGCGGGCTCTTCAGCCGGCGCGAGATTGCGGAGATTGTGAAGCAACGGCGAAAATTGGAGTACAGGCTGAAGCGTCCGAGTCCTCTGAAGCAAGACTTCTTGGCCTACGTGGAGTACGAGACTCAGCTCGACGCCCTCCGCAGGCTCCGCAAGAAGTCCGTGGCGCGCGAATTGATGAAGCAAGGCAACAAGAAGCTGAAGAAGTCCAAATCCGATTTCGCTGGCATGCTTAGGATTATGGAGATTTACGAGCTCGCTTTGAAGCGTTACAAGGGTGACATTGATCTCTGGTTTCGATACCTCGAGTTTTGCAGGTTCAGAAAAAATGGCAGGATGAAGAAGGTACATAACCTTGTGTGTGTGTGCTATATATATGTGTGTGCGCGCGCGCGTGTAACCTTGTGTATGTATGTAACCTTGCGTATGTATGTTATATATGTATGTAACCTTGTGTATGTATGTGTGTGACATTTTTGTTTCGAATATTTTGCAGGCCTTGGCGCAAGTTATTAGGTTTCATCCAAAGGTTCCGGGAGTTTGGATTTATGCTGCGGCTTGGGAATTTGATCATAACTTGAATGTTGCAGCTGCTCGTGCTTTGATGCAGGAAGGTCTTAGAGTTTGCCCAACTTCAGAAGACCTTTGGGTGGAGTATCTTCGGATGGAACTTACTTATCTTAATAAGTTAAAGGCACGGAAGGTTGCTTTAGGTGAGGATGAGGGAACCCTCACTCGTGATCCTAGGAGTTCTGTTGAAAAACAATGGAGGGATGAAAACAAAGAGTTGTTTATGTCGCTTGATGAAAAGGGGGATGATGATGGAGAAAACATTGGAAGTGATGAATCCGAAAAGAAGCAGGAATTGTTTGCAGAACATGGTATGAATCTTTTTCGAACTGTCTATGAGGGAGCTGTTGAAGCTGTCCCTTCAAGTCTCAGTCTTAGGAAGCGGTTTTTTGAAATATTGGAGGCTACGAACTTGTCACATTATGAAGATATGTGTAAGGAGATATTGAATGACATGAAGAGGGATTTTTCAACACAACCGGAATTTTGGGACTGGCTCGCGAGGCATGAATGTGATCTTGAAAATGATAAGGATATAAGTGAAGAGGTCACAATTCCTCAGGTGGAAAAGGCAGTTCAGGTATGAATCTTTGAGAACTACTGATATTTGAGTAATTGCATTTCTGGTGACTGATATTTATGAATGCTTCAGCGTGAAACTAGGAAAGATAGGCATATTTTGATGATGAAGGTTACTATGGTATCTCATTTTAATTGTTTTCCCGCGCTAAGAATAATACTTATTAGATAGCAGTACTATGGATTTTTTTTCTGATTTTTTTCCTAGTGTCTATTGATCTAATATGAAACCGTGTTCCTTTTATGTTTTATAGGTTTATGAGGAGGCTTTGAAGAATGTGCCATCAGGAACTATGCTTAGTTTGTATGCAATTTTTCTAACGGGTATTGTAGCTCCTAAAGAAGAAGAAACCGATATAACTGGGTCATCAGGTTGTGCTGTAAACTATATACCGCATCTCCTGTCAATATACGAAAGGGCTGAAAGCATGGGGTGCATTACTGAAGATCTTGCTTGCAAGCACGTGTCCTTACATTTGCAATTGAGACAACTGGATGAGGCCCGGAAACTGGCAGCAAAGTTTTGCAGTGGAAAACTTGCAGAATCGGTAGAGTTTTGGGGATTAAGGATTACTATAGAAATTAGATGCATCACAAGAAGTTCTTCACCAAGTGATGCCGATTTGCAATCCCTTTTTGAACTTCTTCGACAAATTTTGACGAAAGCATCTGTTTCAAAATCAGAGAACTTGTGGCTAATGGTATGTTGTCACCATCAATTTCTTATTTCTGCTCTCTACAGTGAGCCATTTCTTGTACAAAATCTGCTTCAATCAAATCATTTTTGACACAAATTTTCATTTCCTCCAGGGTTTAATTTATGCAATATTTCTTGTTCCTTCATCATTGGATTTTTGAACAGTGTCTTGGTTTGAATTATCTGGCTTTCTTTTTCCAATATGATATCCATATGCTTTTTCCTAGAGAAGATTCAATATTTATTGCTTATTGTTAAAGAAAGTAATGATTCATGATACTGCAGAAATAGCTGTTGGCCTTTGATTTATTTCTCTTGTCTTGTAAAGAAGTGTTTGCTAGTTGAAACCAAAATTGGCGATGAATGCATCTCCTTAGTGCCGAAAATTTTTCTATTTAGCTTCAACATTATCTGTTATTAAATGTTCATACATTTTATCTTTATTCAGTTCAGCTTGAATTTATTTTTCCTTCACTTGAACTATTTTGTATAATATTAAGAGTTTGTTTGGGTAAACTTTTCTAAAAATACTTATAGGAAAAAAAAATAGAAAGAAAAAATGAAATAAGCTTCTCCTTAAGCTAAAATTAGCTTATGCATAAGCTAATTTTATAGAAGCTCTCTCATATTAGCTTCTTCAAAAACTAATTCTTAACTTATGTATAAGACTAATTTTAGCTTATGAGGAAGTTTATTTCATTTTTACTTCCTAATTTCTTCTTGTATAAGTACATACAGGGAAGTTTATTCAAACAGGTCATAAAACCACAAAGTTGATAAATCAGTTCATCTTTCTAACCTTAATTCAGTACAGGCCCTTAAATTCTATGCAAATCAAAGACAATATTTTGATAAATTGGTGGAGATTTCTGTTGTTACTTTGGTCAGAGATGGTGGCAGTGAAAATGGATTTTCCCTTTCTTCTGCCATTGTAAGTTTTGTACTTCAAAAAGATGGAATGCAACAGACGAGAGATATCTATAAACGGTATGTGCAGTGGAATTAGATCAAGGGGTTGTTTACCAAAATATGCTCCCACAGGGGATTTTCTATCTTTGTATCTATAATTCCTCAACTGGTTCTCATTGCAGATATCTAGCTTTACCGCATCCCGGCCTTGCTTTATATAGACATGCCATTGACCTGGAAACAAACCTTGCATCAATAGGCGATAAAGATGGTCTCATAAATGCGAGGAAATTATATGAATCTGCACTCGCAACTTATGACCAAAATGTCAGCTTGTGGCAAGATTACTATCGCATGGAGACCAAGGTAAAGATTTCTCTTCCCTTTTTATTTTCCCCTTGTGGTATTATGGTATTATTACTGCTGAAATCGACAAAAATATGCCTTTAAACCGGTCTCAGATTTCTTTTTAAATTCTTTGCTGTATTTGGTTTCTACCTTAGTGTAGCGGATACTTTATCACACAATCCAAATGACGCATCCATGACTATAATTTTTGGGGTTGATTATGCAGATGGGGACATCAGAAAAGGCTACTGCTATCTACTGGCGTGCAAGGAGAGTACTCAAAGATGCCAGTGAATTTGTGGCTTCCCCAGATATGTGATAATTTCTGAATTACCACCATGGCTACTGGAGTTCAATTTTGACCACTTTATTTATTTGATTTTTCTTCAGAAATTTGTTCTTTTTGACAAGTCAAGACCCAAATTTGTTTTTCCTCCCCAACTGGTGAGGAATAGAGCTTCCTCCTTTTCTCCCGAAAGCTAATTAACTGTGTATTATATGCGTATATTGGGTCGTGCTAATGAGAAAGATGTTAAATGTATCGTTTGTATATGTATATACTTATACACAAATGGAACCGGTGCTTTTAAGAAGACTTTCAAATATGATTGTATCACGTTATCGTGTGTAACCATCATAAGTTGCTGATTGCGAAGCGGATCGGATAAGACGAATGGAAAGTATTATGTAAAATAAACGTTTGAAGAGAAACTGAAGCAACCAACGAATGAAACAATCCTGTGTTGTTTGGATCAATTAATAATTAGTCTTCCCCTAATTTCGTATATAGAAGGGCATTATATATAAAACATATCGCTTGAATGACATACAAAGTAGAAATTCATATCGACGCATTGAACATGCTTGACTATATTGCTATCCAGTCTTTTGTTTGCTTTCCTTTTTAATATCCTCTGGCACGATATTGCTACATCTATTAGCAAATGTGGAATACAACTCAACATGATGTTGTTGGGAGACAGATTTATCTTGATCTCATGTTCTATGCTCTTGGCCACTGTGGACTCACTACCTGCAACAGTCAATTAACAACATTATAGATTGTTTCTATTTTATTAAACAGTGTATAGTGAAGAGCATGGCACGCGAGATGTTAAAGAATAATCATCTAAAAAACATACATGTGATCCTCAGCCGTTCTCTAATTACTATTTTTAACAAGTTAAAACTCCAGTAAACGAACAAGTGAGATCTATAAACATATATTGATCCATAAACATAAAAAACGCTCAAATATATCATGGTCCTCACGGTAATAATTTCCATACATTGATCGTAAAATGAAAATTGCTAACCTCTAGTGTGCTAAAGACTAATCGCATTCGGCTAGCAACAACTGATGGTTTCTCAGCTTGACCCATCACAGCCGTCTGTTCTAATTGAAGAGTCTTTACAGGAAGCCTTCAATAAACAACACACAGTAAGCAATATTGTGAAGTTCCAATAGGTTTTTGTTACTTTAATTAATGCACAACAGCCAGGTAAGAGAACAAAGTTCACCCACTAGTTGAGTTAAAGACACTCAAAATGGTAGACAACGATTCTAGTTGATAATATTCTTTTTTGGGAAAAATCTTATTACTAGAGCATATACAAAAGGAAAGAAAGTTTACGAAAAAAAAAAAAAAAATGCAAGGATAGCATCTCACCAAGCCATTCCCTTCATAAAATATGCATTTGCTATAAGAGCACAAAAGCCTTTCCACTGAAGTCTCACTTCATCTGACACTGGAGGTGTAGATGACCATCTAACAATAGTTGGTTGGGGTGTACACAAGATGGTGAGGAATATAATGCTTAACCAGAAAATGCATTCATCAACCTGCATGATACAGAGCATTAAGAAGAAGCCAACTGATATCAAGCAGAATTCATGACCAACAAAATATAATTAACATTTTATAGGGTGATGCAAGTGATACCAACTTGGTGTGGCCACACATCATAGAGCTCGCAAAAGAGAGGGGTTCCATAGAAGTAGAAAGTATTTGTTGTTGATTGGTTGAGATGATAAATATAAATGAGGAACATGTATTATAGGAAGCATGGAAGCATCTAACAGGAACTAACAAATAGGATGGTACCATTCAGTTGCAACTTAGTGAACTAACAAACTTATAGGCTTAACTAACAAGTCAGTTGTATAATTTCTGTTACTGTTTGCTTCTAGAATGCCCAGGATTGAAACGTTCCTGAAATAATCCAAAGAGGCCTAGCCTCTTTATATAGAGGCAAGCCTGTCTTTATGAATCCGGTGGACATAAGGGAGAATGCCAGCTCCTCTAGGCCTCTACACAAACACAGCTCTAACAACTTACAATCTCCTTAAGGCTAATCCTCTAAAGAAATTATTGTGATAATCATGATTCATGACTTAGATTTAGCAGGTCAAAATCAAACTAGAGCTGACCTCCTCTGAGATGATCTTAGATTTCAAGCTTGTGCTTCCACCATAACTTTGCATTACTTCAATTTCAATCCCTGAGTCCTTCATATCCACAAGTTCTTTCCTTAATCCTTCATCAGTGCATCCGAGCGCATATGCATTTACCCCAGCAGTGATGAACTCCTGAGTCAAAACACACAACACAAACTGGTAATTGGAATATAGACAATTGAAGAAAACAATAAAGGGTGTAAAGGAAGCATGTCAAAGGAAATACTTTTAGATTGTCAGCTCCACCACGATCAATGAAGTTCCTGTATCGCCTGAACAAGCTGATGGCTATGTTGCGTGAAGAACGATACTCATCATCAGATGAAATGGAATCCTGCAAGCCACACTTGACATGATGCCAAAAAAGATACCAATCAGCAAGAGCAATGATAATTGATAAATAAGCTAAAGTACACAAGTCAATAACAAGCATAGTTACCAGCCATTTATGTGTGGCAACATGATGAAGGCTCTTCTGTAGCTTATCACATTTCCCAGTATGAAATAATATAATATTACTACAAGGACTGCCAAAAGGTTTAGGATTACAATTCACCAAATTAACATTGCATGGATATGTTTGTTGAGCAGAAGCTGAATCTTGGTATAAATGGCACTTTAGAATAGCTCTAGGAGCATACACCGTTAGCATGTTTGAACCATTATATTGATCCCTTCAAAATAAATGAAAAGAGAAATAAACACAAGAGGAAGAAAATAAAGAAAAAGGGGTTGGAGAGGGTAAGCATAGGCTTAATTAGCTGATACACCAAATAGAAATAGAAATAGCAAATGAGAAGAAAGAATTAATTTACAAAAGTATCTGCGAAACGGGGCTTCAGCGGAACCACGAATTATATGAATGGTTTCCGGCTACCACCGATCGCTTTCAACTCTTAATATCATAAATAAATCCCTGGCTGCCTTTCCCTGCGTAAAGTAATAGACAATACTTACGTGTACTGTACTGTAGTGTATCCAAACTCCTATCTATCGTTGTTCCAATTTTTGTTTTCTGCTCCCAACATCAACACGGTTTTGTTAAAATTACTATTATTCATTCCAAAAATGTTATCTCACAGTTTTGCCATCACCAAAAACATTGCTAATTTCAGTAATTTGCTCATATGTTATTTCCCTGCCCAAGTTCAATGATTGATGCTAAAATAATTTATCAAATTAATAACAAAATTAAACTTCAACTTTTATGTGTATAAAGAATTTTACGCTCACAACAATATAAAATATTTTAAGTATGATTTTTAAAATAAATATTATAAAATTAAATTGCTTAAATCTATATAATTTATGATTAAATAATAATATTAAATTCATAAAATTAAGAGTTTTTTTTTTCAACACCACATTCAAAGCTGATAACTAGACTCGTAATATAGCAGTAATAAAAAAATACAAATTCTTAGACTATGCTTTGTCCCATGCTTTCATTACGTATGCTTTAATGCTAAAAATGAAACAAAAATCTAAATTCTAAACTAATTTTTTTTTATTGTTTTATTCTTATTTTAAAAATTGAAATAAATATAACTCGATGGGTTGGTTTGTTTTATTGTTTTATTCTCCTTGTTTTGTTTCATTGCATATCCATTTTTAAACAAGTTAAAATATGATAGATCAAACACATGATAGGTGAAACGAATTGATGAATTAAATATCTTTAATCTATTTTGAGGAAAAAAAATAGGTTAAACAAGTTGATTCAATACATTCATTTTTTTTCACTGAGTTTAAAGAAATATATTATAATTATTTGTTTATTAAATTTATTCATATTTTTTTAACTTTTAGAAGTAAAAAACAAAAACAACACTAAGTACCTTGTTTTGGTTTTATTTTCTATTTTTGTTTATTTTCTCATTATCCTTCTTGTCCCACCATTCTTATGAGTGTTTTTTCTTCAACCTCCCTCGTCCATTCTTCACTCTCCTCGCTAAAAAACTTTTTCTTCCTTCTTCTTCCTCATTTGTTTTCTCTATCATTGTCCAACTAAATCTTTTAATTTCGAGCATGAAGTTTGCAGGACTAGACATTTGCAGATGGTAATCCTAAATTTTGATACCATCTTAGAATAACATCTTGATGCTTAACCATCTATAATAGCTCAAACTAATACTTAATCACTATAAATAGAAACTTACAATCATACAATTGTGAGTTTTTAGACTTAATTTAATCATACAAAATTGGTTTATAAGATGAGAATGATCTATATTTATATACACTATTTAGGTCATCTTACTAGTCGATGTGAAATTTCTAAAAAATTAAGAGATAACATAAAAAGATACCTAAACTTAGGTGTATTCACGATCATTCTTCCCATGATGGAATTGTTGTCACCATTAGAAGTTTCTTCCTCTTCTCACTCATGCCTTACTCAATTATGTGTCTTCATTTTGTTTTTTTTAGTATAACTAAGATGATTTAAATTATTGAATAATTAAAATTTTCTAAAATCCACCAAATCACGAAGAGAGATAAATCAAGTTGTTTGACTATGATTTATATTTCAACTAGTCACTGGTGGATCTAAGCCAAATTTAATAACATTATCTTATTTTTTATTTTTAAAATTACTTTAAGTCAATATTATCAAATATGTATTCTTCTATTATATTTCATAAATTAATTTTATTATTATTTTAAAAAACAAGAAAATAACACAACCCAATAGGCACAAAGTTCACACGAAAGTCGAGCAATATAATTTTAGGCAGATGATTGTCTCTAGTAACCTTGCCACCAACACACAACTGCTTCATTCAAATTTGTGCCATAAAAAAACCTTTTCATCTCAGTTCCCACAGTTTCTGTTTTCCTTCTCTTTCGTGACCAGGCCATCTCACCAACTTCATTGCTTTCTTTTGTACTAACAAATTGCTACTACCTCCGAAGAATTATTAGCACAATTACCCAAAGTTTGTGATCAGCTATAAAAAATGGGTGAATTAACAAGATTGAAAATTAATAATTTTTTTATATAAATAATGTGTAAGGGTAAGGCTAAGACCTTATTTAGGTAAGCGCTTCTATTTAATACGAAAAATTATACTAGAATTTTGATTAAAAAAAAAGCAAATACATATATTGCCCATAGTTTAAAACCTTTTGGAAAATTCTATCATATGAAGAAATCAATATTTTCATATTGAATTTGTTAAAAAAAAAAAATCCAATAAGCTGAACTCTACAGCAACCAAAATGCATCCTTCATATTTATATGTCTTTGATCTGAGTGATTAATCTGGTTTCACAACAAAAGTGGCCCCCATTTATTAACAGTAACATGGACAAGATCACCGATAATCACACTACCTGAGCCATTGGATACCTCGGTTTCAAATGAAATCAAGTAATACATTAAATTAATTTTTGAAATTATCAACATTGATCAATTTAATTTTAAAATTATAACTGTATTTTTTTGTTACAAAATTATAATTATAATTATAAACATTAATTAGTTTGGGTTTTAAAACTGTGAATTTATCATTGTAATTGTTAAAATGATTTTAATTCCTGAGATTATTAATAACGGTTATTTTAGTTTTTAAAGTTTAGTAATTGTTTTGATAATTTGAAATAGTAACTAGCAAGATAATGAATAGCAAATAATTTTAATTTGATGTATGAGAAGAGAAAAGATATTGGAAAGGAGTGAGTCTCGTCTGGTAGTGGTTCTACCACTCACTAACGATGTGGTATTATCGACTCTGTCTCGATTGGGAAGAGGAACCCCTCAACGCTCACAGCCACCAACTCCCTCTTTTTAGTTTTTCATTTTTATTTATTTATTTAAATATATATCTTATATTTATGTCCAAGTCCAACAGATAAGCAAGCGTGCGTGCCTCTTGTTCCACACACACTGCAAAGGCTTCTCCATTTTGCTTTGCTTCATTCTCAACAACAATCCAATCTCTGTCAGTGCTCTACCCTTCTTTTCTCACTTGCATTTTACCATGTCAATAACTCTTTTGCTTATCATATTGATCTGGGAATTGATATTTAGATCTAGAAAAATCATAGAGATATGCTTTTTCTGTCATTCTGGGGTGCTCATTTTATTATTATTATTATGATCAATTATATTGTATGATTTTTTATTGATTCATCTTGCCGTTTTTCATTTGCCATGTTACACTTATATGTTGATTCAATTTCTGAGTTCTGCAAAATGTCGTGGATAGAGATTTTCTATGATAATTTTCATGCTAGTTTTATTTCATTGTTAAGTGCGATCGAATCTTGTTTATTAAAGGAACTAGAATTAGTGTTCCCAAAGGGGTCACTTCTTATTATTCTAGATAGTCGCAATTAGCCTTATTTCAGTTTTGAAATAGAAATTTTGGCCCAATTTGGTTAGGAAGAGCAACTTACTTGTATTGTGCCATAATAACCATATTTCCCATACTAGGAATGACATGATTCAATTACAATGAGATGAACTCCTTTGATTTCTATCACTATGGTGTATCAATAACTTGTTTTAAAATTTTCTTCAGATATTTAGCTTAGAAAATGAGGGGGAGCTTGTGGCAACTTGGGCAATCGGTCACTCGCCGTCTTGCCCATGGAGACAAGAAGGCTGTTGCTCGTCGATGTTTTGCCTCAGAAGCTGATCTGAAGAAGACAGTGTTTCATGACTTCCATGTTGCTAATGGTGGGAAGATGGTTCCCTTTGCTGGATGGAGCATGCCAATCCAATACAAGGACTCAATCATGGACTCAACCATCAACTGTAGGCAGAATGGTAGCCTTTTTGATGTTTCCCATATGTGTGGGCTAAGCCTCAAAGGGAAGGATGCTGTCCCATTCCTTGAAAAGCTAGTCATTGCTGATGTTGCTGGGCTTGCCCCTGGAACTGGGACATTGACTGTTTTCACAAATGAAAAGGGAGGGGCAATTGATGATTCAGTAATTACTAAGGTGAAGGATGACCACATATATTTGGTTGTCAATGCTGGGTGCAGGGATAAAGATCTTGCTCATATTGAGGAGCATATGAAGGCATTCAAGGCCAAAGGTGGTGATGTGTCATGGCACATCCATGATGAGAGATCTCTACTTGCCCTGCAGGTCATTTAGCATGCCCTTATACATTGACATCATGCTAAACACACTTTCAACTTGTTTCGTTTGTTATGTATTACCTGTCTCCTGCTGCTGAGGTTTTCTCTTGATATCCCTATTAGCAGATATATGCATTTTAGTTGTTGAGATCTAGAAAATACACCAAATATTGAAATATTCATGCATGGGTGTTATCTCCAGTCTTTTGATTTTCATTTCTTTCACTTGAGATGGCTGTAATGTGCTCTAGAGTCATTAAAAATTAAACCTCATATCACCTGCTCTTTGTATTTTTGGTTGAAGTGTCACATACTTCTTGGCCTTGTTGCTTGTTAGTTGTTATCTTTTCCCTACAGTAAGAATATTAAAACTTTGTTTAGCGAGGTCAATAAATGATCATGATTCACTTGTTGAGGAGGTTTGTATTCATGTTAAAATCTACAAATAAATTGTGGGCTTTTAAGTTAACGAACAGTTCGTCACCGTAACTTGAATAAAGGATTCTTGTCTCTAGTGCAGGGTCCTCTTGCAGCCCCCATTCTTCAACACCTGACAAAAGAGGATTTGAGCAAGCTATACTTCGGGGAGTTCCGTGTGTTGGACATCAATGGCTCGCAGTGCTTTCTTACCCGAACGGGGTATGCTTTTCTTTCACCAACATCAGCAATGACACTAATTGTAACATGTTTGTGTTATTAGCTAAGCCTAAGGGACACCATGCATGCATAATAGTATTATCTTCATTGAGACTTTCAGGTATACTGGGGAAGATGGATTTGAGATCTCAGTTCCTTCAGAGCATGGAGTAGATCTTGCTAAGGCAATACTGGAAAAATCTGAAGGGAAGATAAGATTGACAGGATTGGGTGCTAGAGATAGTCTGAGACTTGAAGCTGGATTGTGCTTATATGGGAATGACATGGAACAGCACATTACACCTATTGAGGCAGGACTGACATGGGCAATAGGGAAGAGGAGGAGAGCAGAAGGTGGTTTTCTAGGAGCTCATGTTATCCTGAAACAGCTTCAAGAAGGTCCTTCCATCAGGCGTGTTGGTTTCTTTTCTTCTGGTCCTCCTCCCAGAAGCCACAGTGAGCTTCAAGATGAAGGAGGCAACAAAATTGGGGAAATCACCAGTGGTGGATTCAGTCCTTGCCTCCAGAAGAACATAGCCATGGGATATGTGAAATCTGGATTGCACAAGCCAGGCACCAAAGTAAAGATTCTCATTCGAGGAAAAGCCAATGAAGGAATCGTTACAAAAATGCCTTTTGTACCAACTAAATACTATAAGCCCTCCTGATTTACTTCTGTATTAAACATTTCCTAATTACTCCCTCTTGTTCACAAATTTTCCCCTAATCTGAGTGTTACAGTCAATCTTAATGTTATTGTCTTAAACACAAGGCTTTCAATTGCATTCATAACTCGATATCAATTCTCAGACATGTATGATTTGAATTTAGTATTTTTTTATATTTTCTTTTAAAAAAAATACTATGTATGTATGATTTTACTACCTTTAGGCAAATCCACTCATTCCCATTTATTACTTGTTTTGAAATCTAGTTCACTTTTAATCGTCTCTTTTGAAAAGATAGAGTCTATTAATTTTATTTTCTAACATATAGGCATATATTATTTCTTCATTTATTTTATCATCTTTTATTTCTATTAAATTAGAAGAATATGAATAAAAGCAGAAGTAGCAGCATTACTCATAGAATTCAAATTTTTCGTAGGAAAAACATGCTAAAAGAATTCAGCATCTCAAGATTTTAAAATGAAATTATTATTTCAGCTCATGAATTAATATGCAATATTATCTTAGGTATAACCAATAAATACATCATCAACTGTTTTTAAAACTTTTTATTCTTTTAAAATATAATAATCCAACTTTAACGGGGAGTGGACACGAGTATAATTTGAGCCACGTTCCAATCAATTCAAACCAAATCGAAATAGAAAAATCTGGGTTGGTTGGAATCATCAGTTTGGTTTGGAATTAAAAATAACATGCCCGATGACATTGTTTGGGACATTGGATTTGGATATGAAGAACTTGAACAATTCGAATCGAACCGATCTCTTTGCTTTTGCCGTTAATTTCCTTATTATTATCATTCATCCCTATATCAGTTTTACTCTCTCAAGTGTCATGAGCATCCAGAACTCTCCAAATCTGTCCCACAAATGATTTGTTTAGTCGTCAACCACGCAGAGGTAGCTTAGATCAAATCATTCTGTCCCCTTGATCTCTCTCTCATTCATAATCATCCTCAATGAGAGGTGATAGTCATAGCATCGCCCCCACCTTGGCAGCTTTGGAATGAAATGGCTTAAAAGAGCTTTACATGCGCGTACTGCTTAGGTTATTTTGTTTATCTCAAGAGTTATTGGGTTTAGGTGGGATTTGTCCCAATTGAATTCCTCAGAATACTGGAGTGAAAATACCAGAACTGTTTATTTTAATTTTTTATTTATTATTTTTAATAATAAACTCGATCATCTAATTCAAACTAGTAAAAACATGATTAAGTTGGTTTAATTCGAATTAATAAAAAAAAAATGAAAACCAAACCATTCCAAACTAATTGTCTTGATCACTTTTAAGTAATACATTTGGAGAAATTTGGAGGATGACCTTTTTAACTCACATGATGTCTTATCTCGTCTTATATTACATACAGATAATATAGCGTAGCCAAAGGATCTTGTTTAGGGTATAACTCAAAACAAAACCAATTTATTATATAATCCAGAAAAACTGGATTAAAATTTTCAAAACTCAAACTAAATCAATTTAATTAATATATAATTAATTTTATCTTAAACTCAAACTAATCTATCCTATAAACACTTTATTTTTTTAATAACAAAACACCCTTTAAAATTAGCATTTTACATTCTCACTCAAACAACAATATATATTAAAATAATAAATCAAAATTTGCTAAGTAATCTTTTATTTGCATATTTACATATTAAATAAATTTTTATATATACGTATAGGTGACTACAAAATAAGCGTAGATCATAAAAATGCGTGTGAAGTTGATGTGGTAGGTTGGGCTAGCCTACGCGCTATACAACTACTATCAAATAAAGTATAAAGGTATCAAAGGGTCCTATACAACTACCATCACCAAATACTTGCACAAATTGGTACCACAACTCACTCTAATTTAATTTCATAATTGTATATAATGATGTTTTGTTGATGTCCTTCATTTCACAAGTACACACATCTAGCGTTTTTCTTCTTATACCTTTGCTTGTCCCTTTGGACACATTTAACACCTTTGCACGCATTTGAATTCTTTGGATACATATGATTTTGTATATATGTCACGAAACTCATTTTCATGGGCCAGAGTATACAAGGACAAGTCAACAACATGAGTGTTGAATCTGCAACTTCACATGGACCTTTGAACCGTATACGGTCGAATTAAGCTGAGCCAAAAAGAGAAAAGTTATAGATCTGTCTTAACTTTCTAGGGCTACCAAGATTGTCCAATTTGGAGATCTATTGCTACACATTTGGCCAGCACAAGATAATACTTTGTCCACTACCGAGGCAAAGCATGGTTTTGTTTAGAACAAACATGGTTTATTCCCATTAAAACAAGTCACACACTCATATTCCGGAAATACAGAAACAAAGAAATTCCACGATCAAACTACCAAATAAAAATGGAATAAGCTAACAAACAATAAGAAACCTAAATGCTTCATTTTCCTTTCTATTGAAAAGATAATTACTCGATTCTCGTGAATCTAATTCATAGAAATTCCGTCCAGTAAAATGGACGAATTATAAATCTCCAAAATAATAGATAGAAATATCGCAAATAGAGCCATTGCAACACCCATCAAAGGAGTAGTTCCCCACCCCGGAGCTACTTTACCATATTCTGAATTTAATGGTTTCAATAAATCCCCTACAACAGTTCGTCTTGGACCATATCTAGAATTATCCTCAACAGTTTGCGTAGCCATAAATACTATTTTTTATTCATTGAAATCTGTTGACTTTGTATATCATTCTGCTGTAAATATAAGGATCTTATCCTATAGATCTATTGTGGTCTTGAAACTTTAGAATTATAATAATGGAAACAGCAACCCTAATTGCCATCTCTATATCTGGTTTACTTGTAAGTTTTACTGGGTATGCCTTATATACTGCTTTTGGGCAACCCTCTCAACAACTAAGAGATCCATTCGAAGAACATGGGGACTAGTTGAAGTAATGAGCCCCCATATGGGGGCTCTTTACTTCAATTAAGATAATATAGAATTATTTCGTCTTTTTCGTTGGAACTTTAGGGGGTTCTCTAAAAAAGATAGCGAAAAAAAGAATTCCTAAAGTCGAGACTAAGAGGAATGTATAAACCAATGCTTCCATAGATTTGATCGTGGTTTACAATTATAGCTTTCATACCTGTTTATTGGGGCTCATTTCCCAGATAAAAAAAAGAAAGAACAAGAGTAAATGCAATGATTCAAATCAAGATTTATCTAGTTCTCTATGTGAAATTCAAAATCATAATAAAAAGTCGAAAAGGAACAAAAGAATGTTCTATCAGACTACCTGTCTTCTTGTAGTTGGATCTCCAAGTTTTTGGAATGCCCCAAATTCTACTTGAGCATCTAAATCTGGGTCGATACCAGCAAAAACATCTCTGAACCAAGTTCTAGCACCATGCCAAATGTGCCCGAAAAAGAATAGTAGAGCAAATGAAGCATGTCCAAAAGTAAACCAACCCCTTGGACTGCTACGAAAAACACCATCTGATTTCAAAGTAGCACGATCTAATTCCAAAATTTCACCCAATTGAGCGCGTCTAGCATATTTTTTCACAGTAGCGGGATCACTATAACTGACTCCGTTAAGTTCGCCACCATAGAACTCAACAGTTACACCTACTTGTTCGACACTATATTTAGATTCTGCCCTTCGAAAAGGAACATCGGCTCTAACAATTCCGTCCCCGTCTACCAAAACAACTGGAAATGTTTCAAAAAAAGTAGGCATACGACGTACAAAAAGTTCACGCCCCTCTTTATCTCTAAAGATGGGATGTCCTAACCAACCGACGGCTATTCCATCTCCATTGTCCATTGAACCCGTTCTAAATAACCCCCCTTTTGCTGGATTATTGCCGATGTAATCATAAAAAGCTAATTTTTCAGGAATTTTAGACCAAGCTTCTGATAAACTTTGATTTTCGGCTAGTCCAGCACCAACTCTTCGATATATTTCTTGCTGGAAGTATCCCTGATCCCATTGATAACGAGTAGGACCAAATAATTCAATGGGGGTTGTTGCTGAACCATACCACATAGTTCCAGCAACGACAAAAGCTGCAAAAAAGACAGCAGCAATACTACTGGAAAGGACGGTTTCAATATTTCCCATACGTAATCCTTTATATAGACGTTGGGGCGGACGCACACTAAGATGGAAAAGACCCGCTAATATGCCCAATGTTCCTGCTGCGATATGATGAGAAGCTATTCCCCCCGGAACAAAAGGATCAAAACCTTCCACACCCCACGCGGGATTTACAGATTGTACCCTTCCAGTTAGTCCATAAGGATCAGACACCCATATTCCAGGACCATACAAGCCTGTTACATGAAATGCACCAAAACCAAAGCAAGCCACCCCTGAGAGAAATAAATGAATTCCAAAGATCTTTGGCAAATCCAAAGAGGGTTTTCCTGTACGTTCATCACAAAATATTTCTAGATCCCAATACACCCAATGCCAGATAGCTGCCAAAAAGCATAAGCCAGAAAACACAATATGTGCTCCCGCTACACCTTCGTAACTCCAAATACCTGGATTCGTTACAGTCCCCCCTGTGATACTCCAACCGCCCCATGAATTGGTTATTCCTAAACGAGTCATGAAGGGTATAACGAACATACCCTGTCTCCACATTGGATCAAGAACAGGATCAGAAGGATCAAAAACCGCTAATTCATACAGAGCCATCGAACCGGCCCAACCAGCAACCAGAGCTGTATGCATTATATGAACAGAAAGCAACCGACCGGGATCATTCAATACAACGGTATGAACACGATACCAAGGCAAACCCATGGAAATACCCCTTATATCAACAAAAAATAGACACTATGTAATTTTATTGCACTGGAAAAAATTATACTATGGACTCTAGCCTTTCAGTAGATTATCTCAGAAAAAGGATTCAAATTTGTTCTAGTTTTTTAGTAATAATGGAACAATCATATTTGTAGAAATAAAAAAGAAACAGATTTATTCTATACCCGATAAGTAACAATACGCAATGGTGGGAAGACGAGAAGGGTTGACAATTTTCTCTATGAATATTTAAATAAGTAAACGCAGACATATTCGTTTATCACCCCAATGAACCATTCGTAACAACTTTACTTTATTTAATATTTAATTTAGTATTTTTTTTTATTTATAAAAATGCAATATAAAAAAGTAAATCATTTTTAACACGATAAACTAACTCTTACGTTTCCACACTAAAGTGAGATATATGACTTTATTATTTCTCCATTTTATGCCCATTGGTGTTCCAAAAGTACCCTTTCGAAGCCCTGGGGAAGAAGATGCATCTTGGGTTGATATATAGTGCGACTTGTCAGATATAGTAGGTCATATGGGATTTCCCCATTTTCTCCCCCGATCGAGATACCCTCTCTTTCACCCCCAAAAGAGAATGATTGAATCTTGGAGCGTGAAGTGTAATGAAGTACAATTCTATCGATTTTTTTGTTTTTAGAGGGGGTATCCAGATTATTATTCGAAATTATGAATAATTTATGGTTGGCTTGGTTGAACCAATAAAAAAAGTACCCAGGCTCTGTTTAGAAAAAAAACCAATTGGTAATATATCTACGATCACCACTTCTATCATATCATATACTTTACAGAAAACATTAAATAAGAAATTCAGAAAAGAAAGAAGTTATAACAAAAAGACATAGTATTGTAATATTTGTCCTATATGTGCAAATCCAAATCGGGCAGATCTTTACTCAGAGTAGAAAAGAAACCTAAAAGAATTGAAAAAGTCCATTCAGAAACAAGAAAATTACATTGTGATTGAGATTCGATCTCAATGAAAGTAATACATCAATGAGAAGTTAGGTCAATAAATTTTGTATATTATTATTTTTTAAAGTTGGAAGAAGTCCATTATGGAAAGAGAAAGAGGTTTGAAATCGACACATTGATTCCTTTTTATATGATTTTGGGTGAACTGTATGCATCAAAAGATGCATGTACGGCTTTTAAGGAAAAAAATGTAATCCTAATCAATCGACTTTATCGAGAAAGATTACTTTTTTTAGGTCAAGAGGTTGATAGTGAAATATCGAATCAACTTATTGGTCTTATGGTATATCTCAGTATAGAGGACGATAATAAAGATTTGTATCTGTTTATAAATTCTCCTGGGGGGTGGGTAATACCCGGAATAGCTATTTATGATACTATGCAATTTGTACAACCAGATGTACAGACAGTATGTATGGGATTAGCCGCTTCAATGGGATCCTTTATTTTGGCAGGAGGACAAATTACCAAACGTCTAGCATTCCCTCACACTTGGCGCCAATGATTCTTTTATTTGAGAAAATATATATATATAAAGACTATACCTTCGCCATAAAAACATTTAATTTAATAAGTAATAATAGCATGGTATTTCGAATTCCATATGCAAATTTTTTTTTTTTAAACCATTCGATTATATATAGAAAGAGTAGTATGAAAAAGCGGGTATTTACAATTTTATCTGATCTATCAGGAACCTTGTTTAATTTTAGTGTCACAGACTTTTTTGTTTTTTTCATACCAGAAAGCTTTTAACAATTTTTATTTTAATTAGAAGAAAACATAACATATGAAAAAAAAAAGAAACTTTCGGATTGTTCAATAACAAAAAAAATAAAAAAAAAAAAAAACAACGGAACCATCATAGTATTTTAAAATATATTCCAAAATAAAAAAGAAAGTTGGTTATTGTATTGTTTATTATTGATCTGGATCCAAAAGACCCAGTAGATTTTTTACTTCTTTTTTCTTTGATGGAAGAAAAAAGAAATTCATAAACGGAGAAAAAAATTCATAGAAGAAAAAATACTCTATACATAGAGGAAAAAAAGGAATTGGATACGTGGAAAAGCCGTATGCATCAATACGAAGAAAATGCTTGTACGGTTATTGAATCTTATTTTTGCTCATTTCTTTTCTTATTTGTATTTATCCCTTTTACCTTTGTTTTGGGAATAAAGAAAATCTTTACCAATATAGGAGAAATCCTTATCTTGATAAAGATCAAGATAAGGGAAACACTTATTAAGTTATATAATCAGGGTAATGATCCACCAACCCGCTAGTTCTTTTTATGAGGCACAAACGGGAGAATTTATCCTGGAAGCGGAAGAACTACTGAAACTGCGTGAAACTATCACAAAGGTTTATGTACAAAGAACGAGCAAACCTTTATGGGTTATATCCGAAGACATGGAAAGGGATGTTTTTATGTCAGCAGCAGAAGCCCAAGCTCACGGAATTGTAGATCTTGTAGCAGTTGAATAAAAAATTAGTGGCAAGGATTATTCTAAAAAAAAAAATACAGGATTTGAAATTTCATTTTTTAAACCTCTTACTTTAAAATTAATAGAATATCTCTATTAATTAACCTATTATATTAATATTAATAGTAATAGAATATAAGTAATTCTGAATCATCGGGTTAGGATTGATCTAAACCCGCGCATTATAATTATATATATATACAACTTACCATGCCAACTATGAAACAACTTATTAGAAACACAAGACAGCCAATCCGAAACGTCACAAAATCCCCAGCTCTTCGGGGATGCCCTCAGCGCCGAGGAACGTGTACCAGGGTGTATGTGCGACTCGTTCAGATCATATACTAAGAAAAAACCAATTCTATTTTTTCAGTATTGGCGATCGGTGTGAATGGAGTTTTTCCATTCACACTATCTTAACTTAAAAAATAGAAAATATATATTATAACTTCAATAAATATATATATATTATTATTATTAATATATATATATAATACATATATACATTCTTCTATCATGTATCAAATTTATGGTTTCGGTTGGTGCAAACCCCATAACCTTAATTAATTTACAATTTAAGATGAGAAAGACTTTACCATTGGTAACAAATAGTTAAGTTACCCATTAAGCGGAGAAAATACTATTTCAATACTATTTCAATTAAAGATAAATTATATTATGTCCTTAATAAATTTTCCAAGAACGGAATAAGAGGGTCAGCTACCCAGCAAATTTTCATACTTAAATACCGTTACTGTATAACTATAACTAGATGATTTCATTGTGAAAACCTATTTACTAGATATTAAATGGGTAGAGCCAAAGAGTGTGAACTGTACAAGTTAACAATAACATTGATTAAATGAACATAAAATGAAAAGAAAAAAGGCTCCGGTGTATAGAGAGGACCTGGTCGTTTATAAAAAAATCATAGAAACGATGGAACCCACCATTTTTTTATCTATGTCCTATTTCATTTACTATTACTATGTTTTTTGATACCTAGTATCAATACAATTTCTTATTTTTTTTGAGGTTCAATAAGAATTCAATTTTTCATTATAGGTCCAAGCATATTGATGTGAGGTATCATTGAATACGTGATATTTTGGATGTTAAACTGTTAGAGTTAACTAAAGCTTATACTGATGATAATGGTGCTGACATGATGACCAAGGTGGTTCCTAGAGAAGTTTGAAGCTTGTTGTGAGATTGTTGGACTAGCGATCACCTCCAAATAGTTGTGATAGGAGAGATATGCTGGGTAACTTTACTATCTTGTTCCTTATTTCTTACTCTTCATTTGCAAGCTTGTATCTTAACTATTTCTATAATTTATACTCTTTGTTATATACAAATAAGGAGTCAAAGTAAGTTCACATAGTTAAGTCGTGAATTAATTAAAATTTTATTTGTGAATCATATATTTCTAATTAAGAACAAAATTATAGTAATGTGTAACTAATAAAATTGACTAAGTGCATATAAGTAAATTAAATATATTTCAATTGGATCTATATTAAAATATTATTTTTATTCTTGAAAATTAAAGAACTTAGATTTAAAAAAATACTTAATATTTAAATTTTGTGCTATTGGTTAAAAAATTATAAAAACACACAAAACTATGGAAAAAAATAATAAATCGATAGATGATATTTATTACAAAATTAATTATTCGAAAGAAACAGCTCATTAGTGACATTTAATATTCACCCACTTTATACTTAGTAATAAAATAAATTTAAAAAATAAAATTTGAATTATAGGTGCATTTGTGTATAAAACAACTGAATTGACTTCCTCAGTTTTGTTTTGTTTTTTTTTCTTTTTTTACAAAAGAAGCTTGAGGTTAAGAGAACAACATTACCGTCTAACTAGAGACACTTGGAATTGTTGGAAATGATGAAAGACGAAAGTACATAGTTATTTAAATGAAATGAAAGAGTGGAGTTGGATGAAGTATAGCACAGTTTGATATTTCCTTATTGATGGCGTTGGTGGCTTTTACTGCGTCGCACATTGAAAGTCGAAAGCCAAGACCAAGGACAAGCAGCTGTTGAAATTTCGAGATTTCGAGACGGAAAGGGTCCGCCAACACACCAAGGCCAAGTCCAATGTTGTACTTTTTATAAATATTTTCGTTATAGAATTGTCAACATTTTCCTCATATGACTTGTTCCTTTCCATTTGTATATATATATATATATACGCCCACCCGAACCTTAATTCTCATTCTCATCTCCAATATTTCAAATCTCTTCCAACTCCCAATTCGATATATCTCCTCAACACAAACACAAAAAGATCGAGATCCTCCAATTAACTAATCCCATGGCTTGTATACAAACAACATCTATGCTCTCTTCTTCTCTTAGGAAAGTCAACGCTTCTATCCATGTCCCTAATCCTCAACGAGTGACTTATTCGGTGCCAGCAAGAAAGCTGCAGATTAAGGAATTTAATGGATCCATAGACACAACTCCATTTGATAAGAATGGCATCACAAGACAAATATATGAAGATATATTCAGCCCCAGCAAGAAATCCGATAAGGCCACTATTCAACTCTACGCAATTCTAGAGGCAGTCGCCGACAGAGTTGAAATGCACAGAAACATTGGCGAACAAAGAGACAACTGGAATGCCCTTCTTCTAAACTCTATCAACATGATGACTCTCACTGCCACAGCCATGGCCGGTGTTGCTGCAGCCACCAATGGTGACACCCTCAAACTATCATCCACTCTCTTGTTTTCTGCGGCCACTGGAATGTCACTTATCATGAGCAAAATTCAGCCCTCACAGCTCGCTGAGGAGCAACGCAATGCTACGAGGTTGTTTAAACAGCTTCAGACTCAAATCCAAACCATTATCGCTCTTGGAAATCCCACCGAGGAAGATGTCAAGAGTTCAATGGAGAAGGTTTTAGCGCTTGACAAAGCTTATCCACTACCCTTGTTGGGAGCCATGCTTGACAAGTTTCCCGCAAAATATGAACCTGCTGTTTGGTGGCCTTCCACTCAGTTCCAAAGAAGAAGTAAAAGACAAGAGAGGAATAGGATTAATGGATGGAGTGAAGATCTAGAAATGGAATTGAGGGAAGTGATTGAAGTGATAAAGAATAAAGACTTTGAGGACTACGAGAGGCTAGGGAACATAGCGTTGAAGATCAACAAGAGTTTGGCGATTGCAGGGCCTTTACTGAGTGGCATTGCAGCATTAGGGTCTTCATTTGTGGGTAATGGGTCGTGGGCAGCATTAGTGCCTCTCATGGCTGGTTCATTGGCTTCAGTGGTTAATGCTTTTGAGCATGGTGGCCAAGTTGGCATGGTCTTTGAAATGTACAGAAACTGTGGCGGATTCTTCACGCTGTTGGAACAGACTATTAAAGCCACACTTGAAGAGAAAAACTTGGAAAAAAGAGAAAACGGTGAGGTGTTTGAAATGAAGGTAGCAATGCAGTTGGGAAGAAGCGTTTCCGACCTCAGACGACTTGCCTCAAAATCTGCTTCCTCTCGTATGGAAGGAATTGCCCTAGATGAATTCGCCAGCAAGCTTTTTTAATTAAGACAACATTATTTCATCACCAACTACACTCATTCTTTTCTTCTTTAATTGTATATATTCCTCACACGTATATAGCTTTGGACTGTATATATCTTACTTTGTACCTTCATCTAATTTATTCGACGATCCATATTTACTTCTCACAACTTTTCTTGTCTTAACACTAACAATTTTATTTCTTAAGTTGCATATTTTCTTTTGAAATTAAGATTGCCTTTTATGGAGATGAAGGGTCATGTATTCCTATATTGAAAGCTCATTAATAATGCGACGACGTTTACAAAAAACATGCCCTACCCGGGCAGGAACTGTAATTTGCGGTAACATTTTGCATTCCATAAACATTACTGATTTACTGCAGACCTAGGTGGTTGGAAGACCATGTTCAGCAAGAATTGAGAATAAATCCGGACCTTAATCATTTTTAGCCACTTCATTTTCATTTCCAAAACCATATTTTTGTTTGTAGAAGACAGAGCATCCAGTAATTCAAAACCTCATACAAAAAAAGCCCAATTGTTTAGGGGTGTAGTTGAGAAGAGCAATCTTTAATTTTTGAACTAGTTGGATTTGAAACTTGAAAAAAAAATCGGACCCCGCCCAAACCTCGTGAGAACTAATAGTAAACATACATGTAGGAATTAGATGCCTTTGATAATATGACCGAGTCACCTCCAACACATATTTATCTTTAAACTTTTTGTTTCAAGTCAGGACTACGTTCTTTTTGAGATTACCTTACTCAAAAGGTGTGAACAAAGAAGGTGTTCCAAGCACTCTTTAGCAAGAATAATCAAAATGTTTAACCACAAGAGATTAACTTAAGGGTGAAAATTGTGCAAGGAAAAAAAATAAATTGTGAGAACTATCATATACTTCTGTACAGTAAATCACACTTCAATTAAAAATAAAGTTACTATATCGTTACTCTAAAACAATACATTAATCCTCATGTAAGTCCTTGGTCCGAGACAGAAAATTTAATCCACTTTTTTAACTCCAATATATACTTCCAACATTAGTGTAGTCGATATGCATAATAGTCACTCGGGTGAAAATATTACTAGCTTGTTGCATTAGAGTACCTTTTTATAATTATATACCTATTTCTCATACCAATTCAACCTCACTAGAACACTAGCCAAACTTGGAAAATCTCCGATTTTAGTCCAACAAAAACAAAAGATATAGGATCTACTTGAGATTAGTTGATAATTATTAGTCCACCTTAATTATATTAGCATTCCATCTCGGATCGATCAAGTGTATGACATGTTTTTTCTTATAACATAAAGAATAAACATGTCACTACTTGCGGCTTGAAAAGTCAATGATTTATATTTTAAGTAGAACAGTTGTACGGGTATTGAAAAAAAAAAAAGTTTTAAATCAGACATGGTGGGAGTAGGAGACCAAATGTTGCATATCGCAATTTGTATAAAAATAAGCAATACTCTAAAACTAATCTTTTCCTTTCTACATCAGACAACTGTACACAAAAGAATTAAAGAATATGTTGTTTTCACTTTACAAAAATTAAAGTCAACAAATGAACGTTATAACTTAGAAGAGTTTGCTGGCGAATTCATCGACGACAATTCCGTGCGTCCGACATGAAGCTGATTTTGTGGCGAGTTCTCTGAGCTGTGACACACTTCTCCCCAACATCAAAGCCATCTTGATTTCCAAGAGTTGGCCATTTTGTCTTGTCTCAAAGTCTTTCTCTTCCACCTCAGCTTCAATTGTCTCCTCCAACAGTTGGAAGAATCCGGCGCAGTTTCTGTACATTTCAAACACCATACCAACTTGGCCACCGTGCTCAAAAGCATTGATTGCAGCAGCCAGTGATCCAGCCATGACAGCCACTATAGCTGCCAATGAGGCATTGCCCACAAATGCAGATCCTACTGCTGCAATGCCAGTGAGTAAAGGACCTGCTATGGCCAAAGTCTTGTTCATCTTCAACGCTATGTTTCCCAGCCTCTCATAGTCTTCAATGTCTTTTCTCTTCACCACTTCAACAACCTCCCTCAATTCCATTTCTAGCTCTTCACTCCATCCATTATTCCTCTTGCTCTTCACCTGCACTTTTCCTTGCTTGCTTTTGTTCTTCCTTTGGAACGGCCACCATACAGCAGGTTCAAATTTCGAAGGAAACTTGTCAAGCATGGCTCCTAACAAGGGTAGTGGATAGGCTTTGTCAAGCGCCAACACCTTCTCCATTGAACCCTTCACATCTTCTTCTGTTGGATTTCCAATAGCGATTCTGGTTTGGATTTGAGTCTGAAGCTGTTTAAACAACCTTGTAGCATTGCGTTGCTCCTCAGCGAGTTGCGAGGGCTGAATTTTGTTCATGATAAGTGACATCACAGTGGCTGCAGAAAACAAGAGAGTGGATGGTAGTTTCAGAGCCAAAAGTGGTGCAGTATCACCACTTGTGGCTGCAACACCAGCCAATGTTGCAGCAGTGAGAGTAATCATGTTGATGTTGTTCAAGAGGAGGGTGTTCCAATTGTTACGCTTTTCGCAAATGTTTTTGTGCATTTTAATTCTATCTGCTACTGATGACTCTCACTGTGGAGAATTTTCTGAGTTAATACACAAAGAGGTTGAGATGAGTATGATGGGAGAACTAAAATTCGTTCTTGGACTGCAATTTATATCCATCAAACTAAATATGTCAAGGAGTTGCTAAAAAAATTCAATCTTGAAGATTGTAAAACAATGTCAATTCCAATGTACACAACATCAATCTTAAGTCTATATGAGATGAATAAAAAGGTAGATCAAACATCATACAAATGTATGATTGACTCTCTATTTTATTGAACTGTCTCTAGACAAGATATAATGTTTAATGTGTGTTTGTGTGCACGTTTTCAATCTAATCTAAGGGAATCACATTTCACAATTGTTAAACATATTTTTAGATACCTGATACATATTGAAAGGCTATAATGATGCTATTTTTGCTAGAGACAAAATAAAAAGAATAAGCATTAGTGGAAGATGTCACTTTATTGGAGCTAATCTAGTATCTTGGTCAAGTAAAAGGTAAGGTACTATAACAGTCTCCATAACATAACATAAGTAGAATATATCTTAGCTACTCAATGTTTCTCAACTTTTTTGGATGAAACATCAATTAGGGTTATAACATAATTGAGAGTAACATTCATCTTCTTTGTGATAATAATTTATCTAAGAATCTTATTTTACATTCTTGTGTTAGGCATATAGAAATTAGACATAATTTCATTAGAGATTATGTTCAGAAAGGGATTTTAGATTTAAAATTCATCAGTGTTGAAAATTAGTTGGTTGATATTTTTACAAAATCCCTTCCTGAAGAAAAGTTCATTCATATAAGGAATCTTCTTGTTATGATTTTTATTCTAGAATAAAGTTTAAAATCATATGACTTAGGCGTCCCGAAATTGTGTGCCCATAACGTATGCATCCATAGCATGTGCATCCATATTGTGTTCGTTCATAATTTTTTCATCCATTGCATATTTGCATCTTTCTCATTCACATGTTGTGTCAATGTGTTTTATTTATCCTTTTTAACTTTTTAAATTACAAATGGCAATATCCTTTTACCATTAAATAATCTTTTTACCATTAGAACATGCAAATTACACAAAGCATAATCTCAACCCATGCAAGAAATGAAGCAACAAAAACAAAAGTCTCTTTAAATTGATGTAACATTTTCAAAGCATTAGCATGCAAAAGAGAAGAAAGCGAGAATAACATTATAACAAGTTTCAAGTACAAATAAAAAATCATTTGTAGCAAACATTAATAAAATCAATAATCATCTAAACATTATAGTTGATTTTGATTTCTCCTCCATCCTCACCAGTGAGAACATAAAAAAAATGTCTAGTTTTCTCATTGGCATTATAAATTAGCACTAAAAAAAAATAGAGTATGCAGTAGTCTTCACAAAAACAAGGAGAGAAATCTTTGGATTAATTTATAACAACTAAAATGAATAAATAACAATATCATTTATTTTTTAAGATTAATATAATTTTTTTACACATTGAGACTCTTAGGTTCATTCAGGAAGAATTCAAAAAAAAACAAGTTTATTTACGTGTATAGGTGTATATTGGTATATATGAGACTAATCTAAAAACTTAAAATACGTTTAAATTTGATTCAATTTTAATTCACACCAACTATTTCATTTAAAGCACAATCATAATTGCATCACTTAGTAAATTATTCACTTTAATTATAATAAATTAGATTCTATTTAATTATAATAAATTGGATTCTAATCAACAATGTACTACATTCTGTGTGGTAGGAAGTAGGAAGTAAGCATTGAAATAACTAAGCAGTAAATTGTTCATGAAAAAACTCTAATATTATAATAGAGAAAATAAACAAACATCGTAAATGTTTTAAATAAAAGAGGACGAAGACGTGGAAAATTGAATTTAGATTTTTAACATTAATATTTTTAAAAAATAAAACTTAAAATTTAAAATATAAAATATAAAAAATTACTAATAAATCTTTAAGACTTAATTATAATATTATATATAATGCAAGTGTTTAAATATTAATGCAAAACACATTTAACTTGTATGGAAGAAAAGCAAATCACCTTTTTATAAAGTTAAACGATACTCTATCACATGAAACATGCCAAACCCATAAAAAACCATCTATTATTAAAATCTTCTAACATGTGAAAAAAATAGCTGTACGATAATAAGGCGAAAGCAATTAAGTTACAGAAACACAGACTAGGAAATGCGGAAAAAGGATTTTGAATGGTTATGGGTGGAGAAGCTTGGCGTCCCCGAGGCGCATAAGATCATCGATGAGGGCTGTTAAATTGTTGTGGGATGAACCACCTTCTTGAACAGCTTCTCTGGCCTTCATCCCAAACTCTTCCGCACGGCGTCTGATTTGGAGAGCTTCATCAGAACCGTCCATCAAGCGCCTCACAGCCTTCTCAATGCTATCTCTGCCCACCAAGATGCGTCTCTCCCCAAAGCCAATGACGAGCCACTCGGTTGCGCCCACCTCGACCCCAATGCCGCGCACCTCAGTTATCATCTTCTCGTTATAGAACTGTTCCCCATGCACCGGCCACGTGATCAAGGGAACCCCTGCACTGATAGCCTCCACGGTAGAGTTCCAGCCGCAATGCGTGACAAATGCTCCGATGGCGGGGTGGTTGAGGATAAGCAACTGTGGAGCCCAGCCCTTGATAATCATCCCCTTGTCCTTGTTCCTCACCTCAAAGCCCTTGGGAAGCCACTTCTCCTTTTCCTCGCTCTCACTATCCTTCCCTTTCTTCTCACGCTTCAATCCCGCATGCAATATCGTACAGCTGTTTATCCGGGAATTGGCACAAGCTCCCGAAGCACGTGTACACCACCGACTTGTCTGGCCTGGAGTCAAGCCAAGTGAGGCACTCGTGCACGCTCACCACGCTCTTCTAGCCCTTCTCTACTCTCTCCTCAGCGGTTCTGTTAACGAAAGAGGCCGGGCCAATATGCCAAGCTTTTCGACCTGTGATTTTGTGAAAGCGCTGGATGTACTCTTTGTTGGGAATGCGGAAGCGTAAGAAAAAATAACTAAAAGAGTAGAGGGAAGATGACACTAGAATTTTTACGTGGAAAACCCTCTTGGGAAAAACCACGAGACCTAGTCCAATAAAATATCTCTACTATAAAAGTAGTATTACAAAGTGTTTCTCTCAATCTCTGAGGATGGTATACAAACCTCTCTATATATATCTCTCTTTCTCTCAAAGAGGAATACAAAAAGGACACTCTAACTCTCTTAGGGTTTCTTCACTTGGATGTGTGTCTCTCAATCTAACCCCTTCTCCTCTTATAAAGAGAAACTTAGCGGACTTGAGAGTATTGGGTTTTTTTCCACATAGTTGGGAGCCCAAAAATAACCCAACATGTTCATCCCCTAAGCATTGTGACTTGTGAACCATAATTAAGGAGGGAATTCCAACAAATCTCCCCCTTCCTGACTTAATTGGGAGGCACCACAACACCAGCACCTTGGCAACAATCTTCAACCTTCTTGGTTGACATTGACTTAGTCATCATGTCAGACCAATTCAACTCTGTATGAATTTTCTCTATCTTCAATTCCTTCCTATCCAACACTTCTCGTATCCAATGATAACGGATGTCAATATGCTTTGAGGGTGAATGGAACATGGGATTCTTAGTCAGATGAATTGTACTTTGATTATCACAGTTCACCACATAAATCATCTTGATCATGTCCCAATTCTCTTAGAAAGTTCTTCATCCATATCATCTCTTTTGAGGCTTCAGTGACTGCAATATACTCTGCTTCAACTGTAGACAATGTCACACATTTTTGAAGTTTTGACTGCCAAGAAACAGCTCCCCCTACAAAAGTAATCAAATAACCTGATGTTGACTTCCTTGAATCCACATCTCCTACCATACCTAAGTTTGAATATCCAATGAGCTTTAGATTTTTATTTCCAAAACACAAGCTTCTTTTGGCAGTTCCTCTTAGATATCTTAATATCCATTTAACAGCTTCCCAATGCTCCTTTCCTGAGTCTGATAGGAATCTGCTCACAACTCTTACAGCATAGCCAATATCTGGTCTTGTACAAACCATTGCATACATAAGGCTACCCACGACAGAAGAATTGGACACCTTGTTCATTTCTTCTCTTTCTTCTTCATTCTTTGGACATTGAGATTTGCTAAGTTTGAAATGTCCAACAATTGGAATACGGACAAGATTGGCATTGTGCATGTTGAACCTTTTGAGAATCTTCTCAATGTAATCTTTATGAGATACCCACAACATTCCTTTTGAACGATCTCTAGAAATTTTCATTCCAAGAATCTTCTTTACTGCACCCAGGTCTTTCATGGCAAAAGACTTACTCAATGCCTTCTTGAGAGCAATTATTTTTATTTTGTCATTCCCCACAATCAACATATCATCAACATATAAGAGAAGTATGATGAACTCACCATTTTCATATTTCTTCACAAACACACAATGGTCTGCGGAGGTCTTCTTAAAATTATGTTGGATCATAAAAGAATCAAATTTCTTATACCATTGTCTTGGGACTTGCTTTAGACCATAAAGACTTTTCTTCAGACGACACACCAAGTGTTCTTTGCCTGGTTCTTCAAAGCCTTCTGGTTGCTCCATGTAAATTTTCTCCTCTAGATCTCCATGTAAGAATGCTGTTTTGACATCCAATTGTTCAATCTCCAGGTCTAGTTTTGCTGCCAGACCGAGAATTGCTCTGATATATGTCATCTTCACCACTGATGATAATATTTCATCAAAATTTATTCCTTTCTTTTGGTTGCACCCCTTCACAACAATTCGTGCTTTGTATCTTGGGTTTGGATTGTTCTCTTCATTCTTGAGCTTGAACACCCATTTGTTTTGCACCCCATTTGGCCAGGATTTTGGCGGAGCTAGGAAGGAGTGGTGATGATGGTCACGTCCTGGCTGCGAGAGGCGAAGAGTCTGCCTGTTTCACAGAGAGGGATCATGTGACCTGCTAATAGGTAATGAATGCAGTAGATTTTCAATGGACCCCTTTCCTCCATCCTCGCCAGACTACCTTCTCTCTCTTTCTTTTTCTTTATTTATAGCCGAATTCACTGCCAGATTTTATTTCCTAACGTAGCTGGAAAATATGGTGCTTGTTTTTTGCTGTGAGAGAGGGAGGTCCTAAGTCGTAACAGTAACACACGTGGGAAGCTAACCTACACGAGGAGGGGCTGAAAAAAAAAAAAAAATACTGCACGACGAGGGAGGTAGAGGTCGGCCATAGAGGGATCCCCTGCAATCGATAATTGAACTGCATGGGGTGCAGTTCTAAAGGGTGATTAAATTTTTAAAAGAAATTTCCATACTTCAATTTAATACAGAAATAAATATTTTAAAAGGTTAAGATTTGTACAGTTGAAAATATAGCTGCAGAATATCTTAATCCGCCATAAAGGCTGAAAGGAAACGCCTCAGTCATTTTGAGCAATCATCACGAGGTAACCTACGCCATAAAGGCTGTAAAAAAATCAGTGAGAATGTGAGTAAATTTGACCAATCGGTTGTCCTTTTATTTTTAACATGGCATTGGGAAGAAGAAAAAATATTTTTTCAATTAAAATTTATTAAATATTATTTAATTGTATCGAAGTTATTTAATAATAAATATTTTTAAATTATTTTTTAAAAAAATTATATAAATAAATAAATAAAATTATTGAAAATATAACTTCAATAAGTAAATAATATTTTTAATATAACATAATTAAAAAAAATTAGTTAAAATTTAATTACATTTAATAAAAGAATCAGAAAAAATATCAAATGATTGAGTAATTACATTATAGATTTCAGTCTGACAGTGTGACATGCATTTTTTTTTTACTGAATGGAAAGGGCAGCGGCTCGCAACCAAAAAAAGAACCCACGAGGGTAGACAGTGCACGCAAAATAAGTGGACAGAAAAAAAAGTGTGACATGCATTTTTTTTTTTCCTGAATGGAAGGGCAGCTGCTCGCAACCAAAAAATTTAAAACCCGCGAGGTAGACAGTGCACGCAAAATAAGGGAATAGAGACAAAAGAAGAAAAAAATCACTAGTGATTGTCAGCATAAATATAGACTAATTTTTTTTTTTAACAAACTGTAAAGATATAGTTATTGCATGCAGCATATAGATATATCTAGACGTAAAATATTTGATATCATGATATCTAATAAAAGTATTTAATAATTTTCAATTTTTTAGATTTTCAATAAGTAAGTACGTATGTTTTTGTTTTTTCTAAATAATGTATCACACGTTTAATTATCTTTTAATGCTGCATTTTAGGATCATTTAAATATTTATTTAAAACTTTCATCATAAAAGCAATATCAGAACGAGTATAAAATTAAACATATATTAAACTTTCTACTATCGAAGTATAAAAAAAATTTTGCATATCGTTTCTTTTAAGGTTATTATTGGGGACACTACTTGAGACTAAAACCTTATGATACCTTGAAAACAATCTCTTAGTATCTGAATACTCAATATTTTCTAAAATTTTTCATTTCAAAATTCTTTGTTAGAAATTTCTTGATTTCATGCAACAAACATGTATCATTATTAGCAAGTAGTATGTCATCGACATATAATATCAGAAATATGTATTTACTTCTACTGAACTTGTGATATACACAATCATAAACTACATTTGCCTCGAAATCGTATGAGGTAACGACTTGATAGAATTTGTGATATCATTGACGAGAAGTCCGTTTGAGGCCACAGATGAATTTCTAGTTTGCATACCATATAGTTAGAATCATTTGACACATTTTTCAGGTTGCACCACAGAGTTAGAATCCTTTGAAGATACTCGAGAAAAGGTTTCTTTATAGTCAATGCCTTCCTTTTGAGTAAAGCCTTTAGCAACTAGACAAGCCTTATATATCTTGATGATATTCCCTTAAAATCTTTTTTGGTTTTAAATATCCATTTGCAACCAATAGGTTTCACACCTTCAAGTAATTCGACGAGATCTTAAACGTCATTGTCTTGCATAGACTTCATCTCATCTTTCATGACATCATTCCATTTTTTAGAGTTACAACTTTGCATAGCTTGACAGAAGTTGATTGGATCATCTTCTGTTAAACCAATATCATCCTCATGTTCTTGGAGAAAGACAATGCAGTCAACTAGAATTTCATGTCTTCTCTCTCTAATGGATCTCCTTAATGACACTTCTTAAGGTTGTTGAGGTTGCTCTATATGTGTTTGAGGGAGAACCTCATCATAGTCTTATTTTAGAACAATATCAGGAACAATAATTTAAACATTGTCTTCTATTACTGAAGTTGTTTCTTGAATAGTAATAGGTACAAGGACTTGACTTTTTGCTAGTCCAAAGTTCATAAGGAGTTTCAATTAACTACTTTAGTTGACACCTTATTAAGGATGTAGACTGTGGTCTTTAAGGTTTCTCCCTAGAGTGACTATGGCAAAGAAGAATGACTGATCATACCTCTCACCAATCCTTAAGAGTCTGATTTTGTCATTTTGTCACATCGTTCATACTAGGTTTGTATTGTATGGTGTATTGTAGAACAATTCTACACTCTTTGAGAAAAAAAGGCAAAAGGCCTTGAACGTTGTTCTCCTGATCCATCATATCTACCATAGTATTCACCACCACGATCAGATTTGACAACTTTAATTTTCTTTCCAAGTTGAAGTTCAGCTTTAGCCTTAAAAGACTTAAGAACGTCTAGCAATTGAGACTTCTCATGTATCAAATATAGGTAACCGTATCTAGAGTAATTATCTATGAATATAATAAATTATTGTTGTCCATTCTAAGAAGTTGTAGGGAAATGATCATAAATGTCTATATGTATTAGTTCTAAGACATCCTTAGCCCTTTTTGGCACCTAATTTTCTTGTTTGTTTGTTTTCCCCTTATGCATTCAACACACACTTCAAAATTCGATAAGTCCAAGGGTTTAAGAATTTCATTTGACATAAGTCTTTGAATTCTCTATTTAAATATATGACTTAAATGCTTGTGTCATAAGATGGTTGAATTCTCAATTAATTTTTCCTTTATACCTCGTGAATTAGTTTGTAGTATTTCGTTATAAGAACTAACAACATCAAACATGTATATATTATGAATCAAAGAACCAGAACTAACAAAATTTGAATTTTGTTAGAGACTAACTGTATTATTTTCAAAAGAACAAGAAAAATCAAATTTGTCCAAGTTAGAAATAAAATTAAATTCCGCCTAAAAGACAGGAGAATAAAAGTCTTAAATAAATCCAAATGAAATACAGTTTTCAATTGTAATATGAAAGTTCCAATGGCTTCTACTACTACTTTGTTGTCATCGTCCATGAAAATAAATCTTTCATCATCACTTGGCGATTAGCTCCACAAGCAACCATGCATAGTCACATTTATGTGGGTGGTAGCTCCAGAATATATCCACCAAGTATCCTTAGACACAAAGGTCAAATCAACTTCAAAATAAACTAGAGGAAGAAATTTACCTTTCTTTACACGCTCGACGGTGTACTTAGGACACTATTTCTTTATGTGTCTTGACTTCTTTACAAAAGTAACAAGTAAATTCCTCATTTTTCTTTGGTTTCTTTCATTGAGAAGACCTTTCCGCAAAATCCTTAATGGTTTTCCTTTTCTTATATATGAGAATGACCTGGTTTGATCAAGAGTCATAATAACAAATAACCTAATTTGAGTAGTAAAAAAAAGAGGAGCGGTAGTAGCAGCAACTAAAGAGAGAACAATAAATATAGAAAACACAATAATCTTTATGATAAATTTAAAGACCCAAACAAGATACCTAACGTATAATTAGTTCTCAATCTTTGGATTGAAAAAAATAATTACAAATAGTATCCCTAAGGCAATGATTAAAAATTGGTGATAAGTCTTGTCAAACAATAATTATTTTTGAACACTCCATTGTTCACATAGAAAAATAACATTATAATCAGCACACATTTACCATCACAAGCATGTAATTATTTGATCAAATTGAGTCTTCATTTGGGTTGAGCACAATTCACATAAATAATCCCACACAACATGTATGTAAATTTAATCAAATTATTCTACACAACAAATATTAGTTTGGAAACATGTTTCAATTAATACAACCAAAGTTACTAGACAATTTAATCAAAATGGAAGGTATTAAATTTATACAAGTTTTACACATAAGCACAAGTTTTACACATAAGTACAGAACCAAAAACTGTAAGTTTATATCATCACCTAGTGGTTAAATATTTTAGGGTATGTAAATAAGGCATACAAAATATATAACAAAACATGTGCAGATAAACCACATAATGGACCATTTACAAAATACCTAGCATAACATTAATTTTTAGTCTTTGGACAAAAAAATTAATTTGTAAGCGATACTCTCATCACAATAATCAAATATTGACAATTAGTTTTGTCAAATTATAGTCTTTCTTTGAACTAACTACTATTCACATGAAAAAATAAAACTCTATAATTGTCACATATTTATAATTACAACTATGTTATTATTTGGCCATGTTGTATCTTTCTTTGGACCAAAAATAATTTGCATAAATAATTTCATACTAACATATATCTATATAATTTAAATTAAATCAATTTACATAATAGAAATTACTTTCACAATATATTGCTTCAATTAATTTAATTTACCAAACAATATAAATTAAGGATTCAAAATTCTTTAAATAATGTAATATGCTATATGTCTTTTATAACATATATTAGATTATTATTATTTAATAATGAGAAGAAAAATAATGTAACTTTAAAACAAATTAAGAATAATTAATCTATATTTTAACTATTTTCATAATTTGTGCTCTTTGCTATATACAATATTATAGTAACGTGTAACTAATAAAATTGACTAAGTGCATATAAGTAAATTAAATATATTTCAATTGGTCTATATTAAAATATTTTTTTATTTTTGAAAATTAAAGAACTTAGATTTAAAAAAAATACTTAATATTTAAATTTTGTGCTATTGGTTAAAAAATTATAAAAACACACAAAACTATGGAAAAAAATAATAAATCGATAGATGATATTTATTACAAAATTAATTATTCGAAAGAAACAGCTCATTAGTGACATTTAATATTCACCCACTTTATACTTAGTAATAAAATAAATTTAAAAAATAAAATTTGAATTATAGGTGCATTTGTGTATAAAACAACTGAATTGACTTCCTCAGTTTTGTTTTGTTTTTTTTCTTTTTTACAAAAGAAGCTTGAGGTTAAGAGAACAACATTACCGTCTAACTAGAGACACTTGGAATTGTTGGAAATGATGAAAGACGAAAGTACATAGTTATTTAAATGAAATGAAAGAGTGGAGTTGGATGAAGTATAGCACAGTTTGATATTTCCTTATTGATGGCGTTGGTGGCTTTTACTGCGTCGCACATTGAAAGTCGAAAGCCAAGACCAAGGACAAGCAGCTGTTGAAATTTCGAGATTTCGAGACGGAAAGGGTCCGCCAACACACCAAGGCCAAGTCCAATGTTGTACTTTTTATAAATATTTTCGTTATAGAATTGTCAACATTTTCCTCATATGACTTGTTCCTTTCCATTTGTATATATATATATATATACGCCCACCCGAACCTTAATTCTCATTCTCATCTCCAATATTTCAAATCTCTTCCAACTCCCAATTCGATATATCTCCTCAACACAAACACAAAAAGATCGAGATCCTCCAATTAACTAATCCCATGGCTTGTATACAAACAACATCTATGCTCTCTTCTTCTCTTAGGAAAGTCAACGCTTCTATCCATGTCCCTAATCCTCAACGAGTGACTTATTCGGTGCCAGCAAGAAAGCTGCAGATTAAGGAATTTAATGGATCCATAGACACAACTCCATTTGATAAGAATGGCATCACAAGACAAATATATGAAGATATATTCAGCCCCAGCAAGAAATCCGATAAGGCCACTATTCAACTCTACGCAATTCTAGAGGCAGTCGCCGACAGAGTTGAAATGCACAGAAACATTGGCGAACAAAGAGACAACTGGAATGCCCTTCTTCTAAACTCTATCAACATGATGACTCTCACTGCCACAGCCATGGCCGGTGTTGCTGCAGCCACCAATGGTGACACCCTCAAACTATCATCCACTCTCTTGTTTTCTGCGGCCACTGGAATGTCACTTATCATGAGCAAAATTCAGCCCTCACAGCTCGCTGAGGAGCAACGCAATGCTACGAGGTTGTTTAAACAGCTTCAGACTCAAATCCAAACCATTATCGCTCTTGGAAATCCCACCGAGGAAGATGTCAAGAGTTCAATGGAGAAGGTTTTAGCGCTTGACAAAGCTTATCCACTACCCTTGTTGGGAGCCATGCTTGACAAGTTTCCCGCAAAATATGAACCTGCTGTTTGGTGGCCTTCCACTCAGTTCCAAAGAAGAAGTAAAAGACAAGAGAGGAATAGGATTAATGGATGGAGTGAAGATCTAGAAATGGAATTGAGGGAAGTGATTGAAGTGATAAAGAATAAAGACTTTGAGGACTACGAGAGGCTAGGGAACATAGCGTTGAAGATCAACAAGAGTTTGGCGATTGCAGGGCCTTTACTGAGTGGCATTGCAGCATTAGGGTCTTCATTTGTGGGTAATGGGTCGTGGGCAGCATTAGTGCCTCTCATGGCTGGTTCATTGGCTTCAGTGGTTAATGCTTTTGAGCATGGTGGCCAAGTTGGCATGGTCTTTGAAATGTACAGAAACTGTGGCGGATTCTTCACGCTGTTGGAACAGACTATTAAAGCCACACTTGAAGAGAAAAACTTGGAAAAAAGAGAAAACGGTGAGGTGTTTGAAATGAAGGTAGCAATGCAGTTGGGAAGAAGCGTTTCCGACCTCAGACGACTTGCCTCAAAATCTGCTTCCTCTCGTATGGAAGGAATTGCCCTAGATGAATTCGCCAGCAAGCTTTTTTAATTAAGACAACATTATTTCATCACCAACTACACTCATTCTTTTCTTCTTTAATTGTATATTTTCCTCTCACGTATATAGCTTTGGACTGTATATATCTTACTTTGTACCTTCATTTAATTTATTCGACGATCCATATTTACTTCTCACAACTTTTCTTGTCTTAACACCAACAATTTTATTTTTTACGTTGCATATGTTCTTTTGAAATTAAGATTGCTTTTTACGGAGATGAAGGGTCTTGTGTTCCTGTGCACGCGCGTGTGAGAAAGGAATTAAGTTTCAAATGATAGAGCTCATTAACAATGCTTGCCACGACTTATCGAGAAGAAACCAATGCCTCACCAGGGTTGGAAAAATTATTATTGTATGGCAGGCACCTAGGAGTGTGGGTTCCGTCCATACAACAATTTCTCTCATGGCGTTAACTGTAATTTATGTAACATTCTGGATTAATTCCATAAACGTTATTGCAGACTTAGGTGGTTGGAATAAGAACATGTTCGACAAAGGTTGAGAATTGATCCGCACCTTAATGGATTTCAGCCACTTGGTTTGTATTCCGTCACCACTCACCATTAATATTCATTTTCAGCCGCTTGGTTTGCATTCCAGCCACTTGGGTCATAAAAAAGTGAAAAGGAATGCAAGATGAGAAAGATTAGTGTTTGTTTATTACTTATTTAAAATACACAAATTAAAAAAATATATCTTTACTTTCTTGTATAACTACAAAAGCTACCCTCATAATAATATTAATAATAATAAAAATTTCACTAGTCTAGAATTGGATGAATTCTAAATTTAAGAGTTAAAAAGTCCAATCATATAATATTAAAAATAACCGTTGAATAAATAAATAACCGTAGAATAAATGAATTCTATATATTAAAATAAATAAATAATTATGATATATAGAAAATAAAATTATTTTAGTAAATTATTTTTAACCTTGCATAAAGTGACTTTTTTTTTTATCTCTCACCTTATAATTCACGGTAGAACTAATTAATGATCTCTCAAAATTAATTTTTCATTTTTACCTCATTCTTGCATGTCTCATTGACAAAGATAAATACAAGTTAGGAATTAACCGAACAACCACTAGAATAATTCAATCCAAACCAAATACACAAAATCACTTGGATTAGATTTATGTCAAACCAATTTAAATTCTTAAGAATTAATTTGATATGTTTGGGTTAGGTCTCGTATCTTAAAGTTTTGAATCTAATAATCAAACCGGAATATACACCCATATATATATATATATATATATATATATATATATATATATATATATATATATATATATATATATATATATATATATATATATATTAAAATTAAAATTTTCAAGAAAAATTAAAGTGAGAAAAGGATTTAGTAATGAATTATTAGTATTATATATTGTAGATAGATGAGATCACCTATTTTGTTTTTATTTGCATGCTAATAAAAACGTCAATATTTTGTCTTGTATTTATGTTCAAACCAATAGTTGAATCGCATTGGAATAAACTGTTAAATGAATTTAGTATTTTTGGTACTTGATTAATATTGGCATTTTGGAGTTGAATAATGATTAGACAAATTTGAGGACAATGTTATATATAAATCGTATTATTAAATATAATTCATATTATTTTTCTATTTTGTAAACTGTACATATATATATATATAATATTTATTTTCTTTTTTTACTCTTAGACTTCTGAACAATAATCTTGATCATACATATCAATTTATTTTTTTTTTTTTATAGTGTCCTTTATTTTTCTGTGTTTTTTTTGTTTTTCATTTTTTAATTTTTTTTATTATTTTAATATTAAATGCGATGATCATCCAACCTATATAGATCCAAACCAAGTCAAACAAATTATTTTTCATGAGTCTGGATCCATAATCTCTCAAAACTCAAACAAATTATGTACATGTTTATCTCTACTCTTTGAATTCTAAACAAGCACATAGACATGATTTGGTTACGAGCCTCCTCTTTAAATATAGTAAATAAAAAGAAGTCATACAAGGTTTTTCAAAAATACATATAATTAACCTGCTATATATAATTATATATACAACTTAAGTTTAGAGTTTAACTTCTAGATATTGTTTGGGTAGAAGTTTTTACGAGAACAATTATCAATAAATCTTTATTATTAGCCACTTGATATATTACCTTGGAAGATTGGAAGTAGGGTTGGGTAGAAGGCAAAGGCCATTGAAATCGTTGTCTTAGGTATTATATTTTTTTAATTATTTTTTATACATATAATAGAATGATGATAATTATTTTCATGATTTAATAAGTAGTTTTAATTTAAAAAAAAAAAAGACTAATTTCAAGTACACTATAAGTTATGTTTATACTTTCAAGTTCATCTTTTATATTATATTATTTTTGTATTTATTTTATTTTTTATAAAGACATTATTGTCTTAATTACTTTCAGATTATAAATTTATAATAATGTATTTAATTATTATTAGAGATAATGGAAGGGTGAAACAAATAAAATTGTTGTTGCAGTAACTAGTTAAGATTAAATTACTTTTAAAAAAAATTAAATTTAATTATTATTTTATTATTTATATGACTTCTAAACTTTAATATTTTTATTTCAAATTTATTGATTTCTCTTATTTTATTTCACATTATGTACATCTTAGTATATGTTAAGGATTTGAATTGAATTGACAATTTTTCAAAGTTTTACTCCATTCCAAAATCTCTCTACACAGCCATGATCAGGGGAAGAGTATTAGTGCTTATGTTAAGGAAAACGGTTGCTGGGACCTTGACGTTCTATCCTTGGTCCTCCCTCTTAGCATTCTCCAGCAAATCCGCAAACAGCTTCCTCCCCAGAGTGACAAAGACGATGCCCTTGTTTGGAGGGGTTCTCCCAATGGATCGTTTTCCCTCAAGAGTCAAGTCTACCATGCAATCAATCTTCCTCCAGGGCAGCAGGCCTCTAGATAAGATTTTTATACCAATTTCAAGGACCAAAAAGATCAAGATCCTCTTTTGTCTCGACATATGGTCCTTGACTCACACTATTCATGCTTTGCGGGACAGCCCAAATGCCAAACACTAATTGACAATGTACAACCCTTTTCTTCTTTTTGTTAGATTTATGACTATGATTGGAGTCTACCTTCACAGGAAGTCCTTCCTTGCACCTGAATTGGTGCACCATTTTCTCTATAGGGCTAGAAGCCATTTGGCGAGCTCGCAATACCCTTATCTTTGAAGATACAAATATGCCAGCAATATTCTTTGTGAGATTCAAGCCTAGACTCAAGAAATAATTATAGCCTTGTTGAACAACGCTCGGTCTTGTAAAAGGAGTCTGTACGAGTCTACCACACTTATCAAGAGTTTAAGCTGAATAGCGCAGACGGGGCAGCCTAAGACAATGAGAAGGTTGCTTGAGGCCCATTGATAGCTAATAATATTGAAATATTATTAAAATTATTATATTTTTTTTAATTTTATAATATATTGATAGAGTATTTTTAAAACACTTAATAGTAGTTTATATGTTGGACATTTTTTTTATATTATTTTATAGTTAATATTAACACATTGGTTGAGTCTTGGGTTAATGAGTTTAATTGGGTTTAATTGGGTTTAGTCGTTAATCTTTGCTTATTTTCGTACTTAATTTTCATTATGATGTTACTATCTTTCGAAAGTCATATATGGAACTATAGACCTCCAAATTGAACAATCTTGGTGGCTATGGAAAGTTAAGACAAAGATATATAATTTCTCTCTCTTTTGGGTGCAACCTAGTTCGACCATCTTCAGTATTAAAATTAAGTCCGTGTGAAGTTATGACCTCTACACCCACTTTACTAGGCCTTTCTTTATATATTATAACCCAATTTTGAGACGTTGGTTGGTGGAGCTTTGGGCTGCGAAATCTTCTGGCTCAAACTACCTTCTTTGTCATTTAGAACATGTAATAAATAGTAGTTGGTTAGTAGGGTTACGGGAGACATTTTTAGATTTTACACATTTAGATTTTGGAGGTTTCTTGGATCACAAGTTTCCTCTCTATTCTCTCTCTTCTAGGTTTTCTTTGCATTTTGTGTTGCATTTTTTTATGACAATTGCCATGGAAGGTTAAGCCCTTTTATCAATTCAAAGTTACAGGATTGTGGTTAGATTTGAGTTTTTGAATTGTTTATTACGCAAATTCTGTTATGTCTTTCATTTCTTTCCAATTCTTGATTTATTTTCATGATTATGATTTCGTATGAGATTTTAGATTGTGTTAGGTTAGGATTGATTAATCTCAATCTAATCAAGATTAGTTAATCGATTGATCACCTAAAATCAATCAATTATGTGTTTGAATTCATGCTAATTAGATACTACAATTGTGATCTCAATTTGTATGAATAAACGAATGTTAGATGATTATCTAATGGATCTTAGGTTGATATAAATTTGCTTGTGTATTAGAACCATGATAACAAACTATGTGATTGAACCCTTGGATTGATGTTACATAATTTTGTTTCCAATTCTATTTTGTTTTTTGCATAATTTTATTTTCTACATAATTTCGTTTTACATACAAACTCCCCTTTTACATTCTAATTTGGTTCCTATTCAACAAAATTAAGCATTACATGATTCTGTCCTTGAGAGATTTGACCTAGGTTAGCCCATATTCTACGAAATTAAAGGAAAGTTAGTGATTTTGATAGGGATTCAACAACATTATCATATATGGACTAACCTAGGTTGAATCTTTCGAGGATACAATCATGCAATGCCTAATGTTGTTGATTAGAAACTAATTTGAATGCAAAAACGAAGTTTGTATGTAAAACAAAGTTATGCAAAAAATAAAATTATGCAAAAAACAAAACAAAATTGAACACAAAATTTTGTAACATCAATTCAAGGATTCAACCATGCAATTTGTTATCACGATTCTAATAAAGAAACAAATTCATATCAGCTCAAGATCCATTAGATAATCATCTTAACATTCATCCATACATATTGAGATCACAATCGCAGTCTCTAATTAACATGGATTCTTGGTTAATTTTAGGTGATCAATCGATTACCTAACCTTGATTAGATTGGAATTAATCAATCCTAACCTAACACAATCCAAAATCTCATATGAAATCATAATCATAAAAACGGATCAAGAATTGGAAAGAAAAGAAAGATATAACAACATTTACATAGTAAAGAATTCATGAACTCAAACCTAACCAGAATCATGGAACCTTGAATCGATAAAAGAGCTTAGTCTTCCATGACAATCACCACAGAAAACGCAACACAAAACACAAAGAAAACCTAGAAGAGGAGAGAGGAAAGAGAATAGAGAAGAAAATTGTGATCCAAGAAACCTCCAAAATCTAAGTGTGTAAAATCTAAAAATGTCTCCCCTAATCCTACTAACCAAGTACTATTTATTACATGCTCTAAATGGCAAGTAAGGTGGTCTAGGCCAGAGAAATTTATAGCCCAAAGACTCACCAACCAAGGTCCTAAAATTGGGTCAGACTATATAAAGAAAAGCCCAACAAATGGGTGTAGAGATGCAACTTCACCCAGACTTTTGACATTGAAGATGGTCGAACTAGGTTGAACGCAAAAGAGAGAAGTTATAAATCTTTGTCTTATCTTTTCAAAGCCACCAAGATTGTCAAAATTTGAAGTTTGTAACTCTAGGTATGACATGTACAAGATAGCAACATCAAAATGAAAATTAAGTCTGAAAATAAGCAAAGATTAACAACTAAACTCAATTAAGTCCAATAATCCAAGACTCAACTAATGTGTCAATATTAACCATGTAGTTCATGTCCCCGTCCGAATCACCCCCGAAGGTTTGCGACCCATATCCAGATATAATTGAGTGGAACGTTGGTACTTCAGTCATTACGGGGAAAGGACTGCATCAGCTCGCCTACCCTCTCAAATCGGGATTTAAAACCCTTCGGTGCCCCATGTTGATTATCGAGGAATAGACTTTCTACTTAGAACGTGCACCTAAATCCGACTCAGTTTCCACGATCATTTGCTTTTCTTGTTTAGAACACAGCCCCTGTAAACTGCATCCTCCTGGGCCGAGTTCGTAGCAGCAGACTTGTACGTCGCTGGGCACCGCGGACCAACCAGAGCGTCTCACTAACGCATAAGGGTCTGGCACCAACTCACGAGACTTGACAGTATCCAGCATTCCACGCGGGAGTGCTCTCTTGAGCCAGGAATTGGACTAGGGGACGACTAAACCCCCCGAACCCTCTCAAAGTACTTGCAAATTAGTATGGAGCTTCGGAAAAGGCTAGAGGTTCTCGAACTTACAATTAGACAGATCGATGCTCGGTGATCTCGAACATCAATCAATGTAAAAAATGTTCAAAATAAATCACTATTAAGTGCCTAAAAAATGCTCAATCAAATTCTCCCACACTTGAACTTTTGCACTCCGGAGTAAAATCAAATGAAAAAATCTAAAGTAAAAGCAAATGAAGCAAATGAACTAAAGTAAGAACAAATAAAGTACAACAGTTTCCAAGGAATCCTCAAGTTAATAAAAGGAATAAGAGTACAAGCATCCTAGAATCAAGGTACCCAACAATTTATAAATTTACTTATAACATCTAAAGCAAACAAAAGAACAATAAAACTTAAAGAATGACTTGTAAATGGTAGAACCTTCTTAAGATACATACTCTTAATCTCTCAAGTGTTTAGGCTTGTGTTTACACTCAAACACCCTATGCTAACTAACACTACCAAGCTTTGACTAATCTCCAATTCCTATAACTTAAAACACATACACAAATTATCAAAATGACTTTTATTAAGGTTGTAATGTGGCCAAGGACAAAGTAGGATATGAGAAGTGATTTAAGCTTACACAAGCAAAAAGGGAAAAGGAGCAATAGGAATAAGTCAATAAGCATGAAGATCATCCCTAAAACAATACAAAGTCACAAAAAACAATGCAAAGTAATACAAGACAACTAAGGTCTACTTTGTCTCCTTTCCTCTTAATTTTTTATATTATTTCTTTCTATTTCAATTTCACTTCTCTTTTTGCACCATAACAACTTTTTGTTGCATTTTTTCTTCATTGGTGTACTTTTTTTCCTTTTTTTCAAAAAGAAATCAACTCAACACCACACTTATCACTTGTAAAAGCCAAATTATCAAGGTATCACTTGTAAATCCTTAGGGTATCACCCCCACACTTATTTAGAACCCATTCCCAAAATAATTCTAAAGCTCCTTTAACCCCTAAGGTTGGTGATAATGATTTTTCACTTTTAGACTTTAATAAGCTATAATATCAAACAAATGGTTAGATAGGTTCAAAATGGGTAAGCAAAGGGATTTAATGCAAGACAAGTCCATTTAGTTAGTGGCTATAAAAAAGAAGGTCTAAATCATATAACAAATGCATGTGAGACAAGAGGCATAAAAGAGAGTCAAGGTAAAACGTAGAGTAACTAGTAACACATGTGAAAATCACACAAGAAAGAAGAAATGACAAGATGCAAGTCATCAATATACAAGGCTCAAAATCTCACAAAGATAAATTCTCTTTCATCAATGATTCAAACTTTAATTTTCAAGCTACTCATTACACTAAAGATGCAAAAATAGTTTCATGTCAAGTTGTGAAACCTCTCAACCAAGAATGATGCAACTATTCATAATTTATGCAACTTAGAAATCCACTAAAAAGTGCTTAAAACTGCAAAATATTTTTTTTTCCTTAGCAAAAACGAATTTGATAACAAACAACAAAATTGAAAAAAATAGCGAAAAAACAAAAAATAGAAAAAACAATAACAGTAAAACACCTCTCGCACTTAAAATGAGCATTGTACTCAATGTAAGCATAGGCCGCAACTTCACACAGATTTTTGACACTGAAGATGGTTGAACTGAATTGCACTCAAAAGAGAGAAGTTGTAAATCTTTGTCTTATCTTTCCAGAACCGCCAATATTGTCCAATTTGGAAGTTTGTAGTTTTAGATATGGCATTCACAAGATAGCAATATCATAATGAAAATTAAGTCCAAAAATAAGTATAAATAAACAAAGATTAGCAACTAAACTCAATTAAGTTCAATAACCCAACACTCAACCAATGTGTCAACATTAACCATAAAATAATGTAAAAAATATCAAACATAAATCTTTATTAAGTGTCTAAAAAATGTTCTATCAATAATCTATGTTGGAATCATTAGTAACTGAAGTCGAGCATCAAGAGAATCTATTATCGATTAAAGGTGGTAGTTGAGAAGGTCTTCGGGGCAAAGTTCATATGGAAACTGATTCCTCTCCCACGGTTCAACTAGTCACCGAGGACTCAAACCCATGGTTATTTTTCCATCCTCAATAATATGTTGACTTATCCATTCTAGCTTAAGTGACATCTTGTCATCATATTTTTTTTCAACTCAAACCAAGGTGCAATTTGACATGCTAAGTTAGGGCCTCACAATGGAGAATGACCTTTATGTCTTTTTAATGGTCTCACCCTGGATTAAAATCCAACTATTAGCTGAAGTTTCAGCTATTCATTTCTTTCATGTTTTTAGTTTCTTGGGATTTTAGTCATGTTGTACAAAAAAAAAAAAATACATGAGTTAAGATGATGTTTAGGATGATATTTTAGTTAATTTTTAGTTTTTTATTACTTGAAAAATTATTTATCAATATTAGTAATGTTTGTTAAATAAGTTATTTTATTAACTTGTAACGTTTTTAATTTGAGATGTTATTTGAAGTAGTATTTTTTTAAATGTTTGCTTTTAATTTTTATATTTTATTTATTTTGGTCTTTAAAATATTTATTATTTTTTACATAATTTAGGATTTTATTATATATATTTGTGTTTCTCTTTTATTCATAATGTGTGATTGGATTGTTTTTATCCTTTTTATTACAAGGTAAAATTTTATTATTTTTATATTTCTATTATGATATTATGATATTGACAATGATGGATAATAGATTTATTTTATTTTTATTATTTTTTTGAAATTTTTATATTATATTATTTATTTTAATAATTATTTTATTTATAATAATTATTTTATTATTTAAATATTATATTTTAAGATATTGATATTAATATATGTGTTATATTTATTTTAACTTTTTTATTATTTGTTGAATAATTTTTATATTATACATTTGTTTTAATCATTACATTATTTATTTTATTATCTTTAATACTATACTTCAAATATTTAAATCATTACACTAATTAACATAAAATAATATTAAATTTTATAAAAAAATATCGTATAAATATGTCTATCTATATTATTTTACATTTATTAGTTATTTTAACAAATAATTTTAACCAACATTGTAATTCAATTAGTTAATTTATTAACTTTCACTTATCAACTAGAAACTTTTAATTATTAATTAACTTTTATCTTTTAGCTAACTTTATCAAACATAGGCTAAAGATGAATAAAATAGAATGAAATAAAATTCTCATTAAATTTAAATATATTTTATAATGAAAAAAGAATAAAAAAAATCTTTCTCAAATCAGTGAAAAGAAAAGAGAGATTTAAATGAAATTGAATTCAACATATTCCATCATGTTTTATCTCGTTTTCATCTTATTTTAATAATTTATACAATGAAAATTAGTTTTGTTTTAATTTTTATTCCACTTTGTGAAAATTTTCATGAATCATTCACAATTAGGATATTGAGAAATCTTAATATTTTCTAACAATAATGGATGGAAATACTAATTTTTATCCATGCTTAAAATTGATGCCTTGTATTAAAATAAAAAAAATAAAAAAAATAAAAAAACTGATGCCTTGAATCTTGAAGAGTTATTATAAAGAATAGGAACGCTTTCTATGATTTCTTTTTCTTTCTTATGCACTTCAATTATTGTTAAAAATCAAGAGTCGTGTTATTCATTTCCTTTCCAATACATAAATTGCTTTCAAGAAGCAATTAAAACTTAAGAAACTCCCTCCTAAAGCTCACGTTCCTTCATTTTGATTTATTAAGAATATTGTATCTCTTCATCTTGTATATTATTAAATCATATTCAATTGTCACGCACACAAGAAATTTTCTTACACTTCATTCACTCTTTTTGACCCATCTAAATATAATCTTAAGAATTTGAATTCAAGAAGTCTTTAGTATAAATTATCTCACCGTTTCATTTATGTCATCCAAGTATAAGTCGTATAACCAGAAGCCTTCAAAATATAATTGAATTTTTAAGCTTAAATAAAACAAACATAATATTGAATCATTTGAAAATCATTTAACTTGGTTCTTTGAACATCATTTGAAAGCTCATGATCAGCAACAAGAAGGAATTAAAAAAAATAAAAAACAGGAAAATTTCCTAATTGATCTGTGTGTGTTGATCCTTTCTTTCTGATCCTTGATGATACGCGTTTTTAGTGAGTTTAAGCTTCGTTTGTTTATAGTTGAAAATTGATTTTGTGATATAAGTTGAAAAAATGTTTTCAGTTTTTTTTGAAAAATGTACTAAAACACTTTTTAAAAAAATATTTGTACTTCTTTTATAGAAATTAATCTTTTTCTTAAAACATTTATTCAAACAAACAAGTCCTTAAATCTCCACTAACACTTAAAGAAATCTTGTGATCTTAAAATGAAATTAATTATCAAATATTTTACGGCAACAAGAGTCCATGACTATCAATACAAATTAATTAATTATAATGTTTCATATATTATTGGTAATATATTATTGTGTCATTATTTCTTTGTCAACAATATTTATTCTGGACTTATTTTTTACGCAGTGCTTCTAAAACCAAATAAATAAAGCCTTGCCCTTCTTCGGTTCTTGAATATGAAAATGGTGATAAAGTCCACACGAATGTCCAACGAAAGTCCAATTTCAGAATTAGCTAAGTGGAGCATTTCTCTTTTAGATAATTCAGATGGCCAAAGACACTTCTAAAACTATACATAACATATAAAGTGGAAAAATATTATCTTACATTTTTAATATTTCTCTTACGTTTGTTTTTTAAATGTCAAATTAATAACACATTAAAAGGAGGAAAATTAAAAAAATATTTTCTAATGAATGTAAAAGTGAATATAAAAAATATATGACAGGAAATAATGAGAATATAGATAAAGTATAATTAGAAAGTGGTCCTTGGATCAATTTTTCGATGTTACTATTTTATATTTGTCGAAAAAAAAAAAGAATCACAAATAGGGAAAAAGAAAATATTAATCTAATTCATTTATGAGGTTCCACCGTTCCAGTGTTGAAGTTGTCCGTCCACCTACCACCACAATTTCAAAAGATTTATTTTTGTTTGAAAAAATTAATGACCCCGTATAGTCATGGCCATTGTCTTGAAAATTGAATTAGTAAAAACTACTGGCTGAAATAAAAAAGGAAGAGTATAATTAAAAAAGAAAATTATAACAGTAGCTTTTGTGTATGATATAATTAATTATTTTCTTTCGTTTAATTGCAAGGCAATGTTGCAGTGCAGCCTTATGGTTTTACTACGTCCCATATTGAGAGCCAACGGCGCATGCCCGTGGCTGGAAATTTTGAACAGACCAAGTCAATGAAATTGGTCAGCCATCAATGTCCTTATTTTGATTTGACTCTTCTCATTCCTTTTGGTTAGTTAATATAAATACTTCCATGTACCCTCCTAAATGTTCACAGCACCTTTCATTTTCTCCTAATAACAAACACAATATTCTACATAAACCGCTTCCATTGCCCCCCCGAACTCTACTTTGATGGATTCCATACAAACCTCAACTCTACTTTCTTCTTCTTTCTCAAGAGTAAATGCAGCAATCCACGTCCCAAAGCTCCCAAGAGTCAATGTCTCAATGCCAAAGATACCCACCACTACTAAAAAGGTAGTTGAGGGGTTAACGTTTTCAAACTCAATCACATTACTTGAAAACAATGTCACCAGCATCACAGAGCTACACAATGTTTCATCCAATTCTACAACATCCATGCAACTGTACGCAATCCTAGAGGCTGTAGCAGACAGAGTTGAAATGCACAAAAACATTTGCGAACAGCGTAACAATTGGAACACCCTCCTCTTGAACAACATCAACATGATTACTCTCACTGCTGCAACATTGGCTGGTGTTGCAGCCACAAGTGGTGACACTGCACCACTTTTGGCTCTGAAACTACCATCCACTCTCTTGTTTTCTGCAGCCACTGTGATGTCACTTATCATGAACAAAATTCAGCCCTCGCAACTCGCTGAGGAGCAACGCAATGCTACAAGGTTGTTTAAACAGCTTCAGACTCAAATCCAAACCAGAATCGCTATTGGAAATCCAACAGAAGAAGATGTGAAGGGTTCAATGGAGAAGGTGTTGGCGCTTGACAAAGCCTATCCACTACCCTTGTTAGGAGCCATGCTTGACAAGTTTCCTTCGAAATTTGAACCTGCTGTATGGTGGCCGTTCCAAAGGAAGAACAAAAGCAAGCAAGGAAAAGTGCAGGTGAAGAGCAAGAGGAATAATGGATGGAGTGAAGAGCTAGAAATGGAATTGAGGGAGGTTGTTGAAGTGGTGAAGAGAAAAGACATTGAAGACTATGAGAGGCTGGGAAACATAGCGTTGAAGATGAACAAGACTTTGGCCATAGCAGGTCCTTTACTCACTGGCATTGCAGCAGTAGGATCTGCATTTGTGGGCAATGCCTCATTGGCAGCTATAGTGGCTGTCATGGCTGGATCACTGGCTGCTGCAATCAATGCTTTTTGAGCACGGTGGCCAAGTTGGTATGGTGTTTGAAATGTACAGAAACTGCGCCGGATTCTTCCAACTGTTGGAGGAGACAATTGAAGCTGAGGTGGAAGAGAAAGACTTTGAGACAAGACAAAATGGCCAACTCTTGGAAATCAAGATGGCTTTGATGTTGGGGAGAAGTGTGTCACAGCTCAGAGAACTCGCCACAAAATCAGCTTCATGTCGGACGCACGGAATTGTCGTCGATGAATTCGCCAGCAAACTCTTCTAAGTTATAACGTTCATTTGTTGACTTTAATTTTTGTAAAGTGAAAACAACATATTCTTTAATTCTTTTGTGTACAGTTGTCTGATGTAGAAAGGAAAAGATTAGTTTTAGAGTATTGCTTATTTTTATACAAATTGCGATATGCAACATTTGGTCTCCTACTCCCACCATGTCTGATTTAAAACTTTTTTTTTTTTCAATACCCGTACAACTGTTCTACTTAAAATATAAATCATTGACTTTTCAAGCCGCAAGTAGTGACATGTTTATTCTTTATGTTATAAGAAAAAACATGTCATACACTTGATCGATCCGAGATGGAATGCTAATATAATTAAGGTGGACTAATAATTATCAACTAATCTCAAGTAGATCCTATATCTTTTGTTTTTGTTGGACTAAAATCGGAGATTTTCCAAGTTTGGCTAGTGTTCTAGTGAGGTTGAATTGGTATGAGAAATAGGTATATAATTATAAAAAGGTACTCTAATGCAACAAGCTAGTAATATTTTCACCCGAGTGACTATTATGCATATCGACTACACTAATGTTGGAAGTATATATTGGAGTTAAAAAAGTGGATTAAATTTTCTGTCTCGGACCAAGGACTTACATGAGGATTAATGTATTGTTTTAGAGTAACGATATAGTAACTTTATTTTTAATTGAAGTGTGATTTACTGTACAGGAGTATATGATAGTTCTCACAATTTATTTTTTTTCCTTGCACAATTTTCACCCTTAAGTTAATCTCTTGTGGTTAAACATTTTGATTATTCTTGCTAAAGAGTGCTTGGAACACCTTCTTTGTTCACACCTTTTGAGTAAGGTAATCTCAAAAGAACGTAGTCCTGACTTGAAACAAAAAGTTTAAAGATAAATATGTGTTGGAGGTGACTCGGTCATATTATCAAAGGCATCTAATTCCTACATGTATGTTTACTATTAGTTCTCACGAGGTTTGGGCGGGGTCCGATTTTTTTTTCAAGTTTCAAATCCAACTAGTTCAAAAATTAAAGATTGCTCTTCTCAACTACACCCCTAAACAATTGGGCTTTTTTTGTATGAGGTTTTGAATTACTGGATGCTCTGTCTTCTACAAACAAAAATATGGTTTTGGAAATGAAAATGAAGTGGCTAAAAATGATTAAGGTCCGGATTTATTCTCAATTCTTGCTGAACATGGTCTTCCAACCACCTAGGTCTGCAGTAAATCAGTAATGTTTATGGAATGCAAAATGTTACCGCAAATTACAGTTCCTGCCCGGGTAGGGCATGTTTTTTTGTAAACGTCGTCGCATTATTAATGAGCTTTCAATATAGGAATACATGACCCTTCATCTCCATAAAAGGCAATCTTAATTTCAAAAGAAAATATGCAACTTAAGAAATAAAATTGTTAGTGTTAAGACAAGAAAAGTTGTGAGAAGTAAATATGGATCGTCGAATAAATTAGATGAAGGTACAAAGTAAGATATATACAGTCCAAAGCTATATACGTGTGAGGAATATATACAATTAAAGAAGAAAAGAATGAGTGTAGTTGGTGATGAAATAATGTTGTCTTAATTAAAAAAGCTTGCTGGCGAATTCATCTAGGGCAATTCCTTCCATACGAGAGGAAGCAGATTTTGAGGCAAGTCGTCTGAGGTCGGAAACGCTTCTTCCCAACTGCATTGCTACCTTCATTTCAAACACCTCACCGTTTTCTCTTTTTTCCAAGTTTTTCTCTTCAAGTGTGGCTTTAATAGTCTGTTCCAACAGCGTGAAGAATCCGCCACAGTTTCTGTACATTTCAAAGACCATGCCAACTTGGCCACCATGCTCAAAAGCATTAACCACTGAAGCCAATGAACCAGCCATGAGAGGCACTAATGCTGCCCACGACCCATTACCCACAAATGAAGACCCTAATGCTGCAATGCCACTCAGTAAAGGCCCTGCAATCGCCAAACTCTTGTTGATCTTCAACGCTATGTTCCCTAGCCTCTCGTAGTCCTCAAAGTCTTTATTCTTTATCACTTCAATCACTTCCCTCAATTCCATTTCTAGATCTTCACTCCATCCATTAATCCTATTCCTCTCTTGTCTTTTACTTCTTCTTTGGAACTGAGTGGAAGGCCACCAAACAGCAGGTTCATATTTTGCGGGAAACTTGTCAAGCATGGCTCCCAACAAGGGTAGTGGATAAGCTTTGTCAAGCGCTAAAACCTTCTCCATTGAACTCTTGACATCTTCCTCGGTGGGATTTCCAAGAGCGATAATGGTTTGGATTTGAGTCTGAAGCTGTTTAAACAACCTCGTAGCATTGCGTTGCTCCTCAGCGAGCTGTGAGGGCTGAATTTTGCTCATGATAAGTGACATTCCAGTGGCCGCAGAAAACAAGAGAGTGGATGATAGTTTGAGGGTGTCACCATTGGTGGCTGCAGCAACACCGGCCATGGCTGTGGCAGTGAGAGTCATCATGTTGATAGAGTTTAGAAGAAGGGCATTCCAGTTGTCTCTTTGTTCGCCAATGTTTCTGTGCATTTCAACTCTGTCGGCGACTGCCTCTAGAATTGCGTAGAGTTGAATAGTGGCCTTATCGGATTTCTTGCTGGGGCTGAATATATCTTCATATATTTGTCTTGTGATGCCATTCTTATCAAATGGAGTTGTGTCTATGGATCCATTAAATTCCTTAATCTGCAGCTTTCTTGCTGGCACCGAATAAGTCACTCGTTGAGGATTAGGGACATGGATAGAAGCGTTGACTTTCCTAAGAGAAGAAGAGAGCATAGATGTTGTTTGTATACAAGCCATGGGATTAGTTAATTGGAGGATCTCGATCTTTTTGTGTTTGTGTTGAGGAGATATATCGAATTGGGAGTTGGAAGAGATTTGAAATATTGGAGATGAGAATGAGAATTAAGGTTCGGGTGGGCGTATATATATATATATATACAAATGGAAAGGAACAAGTCATATGAGGAAAATGTTGACAATTCTATAACGAAAATATTTATAAAAAGTACAACATTGGACTTGGCCTTGGTGTGTTGGCGGACCCTTTCCGTCTCGAAATCTCGAAATTTCAACAGCTGCTTGTCCTTGGTCTTGGCTTTCGACTTTCAATGTGCGACGCAGTAAAGCCACCAACGCCATCAATAAGGAAATATCAAACTGTGCTATACTTCATCCAACTCCACTCTTTCATTTCATTTAAATAACTATGTACTTTCGTCTTTCATCATTTCCAACAATTCCAAGTGTCTCTAGTTAGACGGTAATGTTGTTCTCTTAACCTCAAGCTTCTTTTGTAAAAAAAGAAAAAAAAACAAAACAAAACTGAGGAAGTCAATTCAGTTGTTTTATACACAAATGCACCTATAATTCAAATTTTATTTTTTAAATTTATTTTATTACTAAGTATAAAGTGGGTGAATATTAAATGTCACTAATGAGCTGTTTCTTTGGAATAATTAATTTTGTAATAAATATCATCTATCGATTTATTATTTTTTTCCATAGTTTTGTGTGTTTTTATAATTTTTTAACCAATAGCACAAAATTTAAATATTAAGTATTTTTTTTTAAATCTAAGTTCTTTAATTTTCAAGAATAAAAATAATATTTTAATATAGATCCAATTGATAATTTCCTCGTCAGATGAGTTATTGTCATTACCCACAATATAGTCCTCCAATCTAGCAGGTAGTCTCTGTTGCCTTTGTGGTCAGTTTGATGTTTCTGACTCATCAAATATTGGATCTACATGTCCATTCTCTTCTTCATAATTTTCTGGAATTACTGCAAACTCTTTTTGAGCTTTGGACGACCAATTCCACATTCTTTCTTCATCAAAGGTCACATCTCTGCTTATAATTATCTTCTTTGTCGCTGGATTGTAAAGCTTGTATACCTTTAAGTTGATGTTGTAACTGATAAGCAGGTTTTTAGTCGTCTTACACGCCTCAAATAATTGTTAAAACTAACTATAGTATAGCTAACCTACGTCGATTCTTTCAAGGACACAATGTGTTCAGATTGTGTTAAGTGTGAAAATCAGAGTTAATGTGGAAAACATTTAGTGCAGAATGCCGATTCAATCTCAGATAGACGCGACAGAGTCGGACTGACTCGGTCTTAGACTCTAGAAGAGCACTAAATAGGGGGGTTTGTGTTTAAGTACAGAAAATAAACTAAGTGCAGAAAAGTAAACTAAACTACACTAAACTAATCTATACTAACTACTGTACCAATTCGGAAATCAACACACAACAGGTTGCCCTTCTTACTTAGAATTATACTCCGAATCAACCTTAGATTCTTACGAAAATCGTCGAACGTTTGTCCATTGCCATACTGAGGATTTATACAATCGCTACCTCATCAGTTGGCAGGGAGTATGTACTTGGTTGAATTTAGGTTCTCTACCTAATTAGATTATTAAGCTAGTTCCAATTGACCCTAGTCTAACGTGATCTACCTCTAACAATGTGCAATCGTGGCAAAGTTAAAAGCAGATTAAAGCCCAGGAATTATAATCAAGAGATAGAATTGCAAACCAATTATAATATTGAAAATAGAATTGAATACAAAGGTGGTGATTCAGCGTTCTCTAGAGAGCCCACCTTCCACGACGATCGCCTTGGAAGGACGATAGTGATGCACTAGTGATGGCCAGACATTGAGGTTTCCATCCACCAGAGTGCGTCGGCTATACCGAGCGATCACCTCTAACAACTTCCAGCTTCCCAAATCCTGGTGCTGTACCTACTCGATTGAAAGAGACACCTTACTAAAGCTTTGTGTACCATCGTGCTAGCTTGGAATGTCTGTAGTTGCTGGCGGCACTAGGTTTAGAATTCCACTGTTTTTCCACATTTTGAAATGTGCCAAGGCATGCCCTTATATACATGCAGGGTAGCTACGGCTAAATCTAAATCTAATCCTACAAAATCGTTGATTCCTTGATCTTGGCAGATTTCTTGCATAGTTACCAGAATTACATATTTCCTTGATCCTAACAAATTTCTTGCATAGTTACCCTAATTACATATTTCCCTGATCCTAACAAATTTCTTGCTGAGTTACCCGAATTACATATTTCCTTGATTGTAACAGATTTCTAGCTAAGTTACCAAAATTACATATTTCCTATTTTACTCTTCCTATAATCACGCTTTGTTCCTTGTTTGTTGGAGTGATTTCTGCCGTTGATATTGGTTCTGGCCGAGACCGCTTCTTTTGGACCAAGATGCTCTTTTTGGGCCGAGATACTCTCGGCTTTCGGGCCTACAAAACAAGTCAAGTCTTTTATTAGTTAAAATCCTCATTTTAGCACAAATTTATATATTTCCTATTTCCAGGCTCATAATTCAAATCTTAACTAAGATAGGACTTTTAATCACTAAACAATGTTAATAATACCCATCTTAAGCCCTTGTGAGGTGTATAAAATATGACTTATCAGTAACCAATGAAGATGCACTTCTCTTCTTTGTCATCAAGCTTCTTTCTATTGATCAGGTACGTAGGCATACGCTATACACCCAAAAATTCCGCGATGTCGAATTGAGGGCCTCCTTCCACTCCAAGCTTCTTCTGGTGTTTTATCATAAACACTTTTTGTTGGACACCTGTTCAAAATATACACAACAGTAGCAACAGCTTCTGCCCAAAATTCTCTAGGCAATTGGTTAGCCTTCAGCATACATCTCACCATGTCCATAATCGTCCTATTCTTCCTTTCTGCTACTCCATTTTGTTGAGGAGTGTATCTTGTTGTTAGTTGATGTTGAATTCCATGTTGATCAAAAGAATCTGCACAGGCAAGGTACTCTTGGCCTCTATTTGTCCTTAATGCTTTAATTCTGTAACCATTTTGTTTTTCTACAAATGCCTTAAATGACTTAAAGGCATCACAGGCTTTTGATTTCTGTTTCAAAAAATACACTCAGGTTTTTCTGCTAAAATCATCAATAAAGGTAATGAAATACATGTTATCACCATGTGTTGGTATCTAAATCATGCATAAATCTGAATGAACTATTTCCAAAGACTTTTTTACTCTTCAAGACTTTCTAGTTGGAAAAGATCCTTTATGCTTCTTTGCAATTTCACAAGTCTCACATACACCGTCAGGAATATTTATAACAGGCAAACCAGATACATACTCTTTTTTAGATAAATAATTCAATCCAGAAAAGTGATAATGTTCAAAGCGCATATAATTCTTTGTGATCAACTTTTAAAGGGAACAGGTGATTAGGAGTCATTTTTACCTTGGCAATGAATCTCCCATTTTTATCAATCAAAGTACAGCAGTCATCAAGAATCTGCATGTTGTAGCTTTTTTCTGATAATTGTCTCATGCTCAACAGGTTGTGATGATAACCATGGGCATAGAAAGCATCAGAGATGAAATTTTGAGAATCATCATTCAGTTTGATAGCAATCCTGTCTTTCCCCAAAAATCAGAATATTTGTATTATTTCTGAATTTCACGGTAGATTTTACCATTTCATTTAGTAAGGAAAATAACTCCTTTTTTCCCACACATGTGGTTCTGCAACCTGTATCTATATACCAAATATCTCTATCGCCTGTAAAATTATTTGCTGCTAAAAGTAAAGTTTATGGATTATCAAAACTCTCACTAGTATGTTGATATTGGTTTTCTGCTATATTTTCTTGTTGTCTTAATCTACAATCTACAGCTACGTGCTCAAACTTTTCAGTGGTAGCAGTTGAAATTTGTTCTTTCTTGGGAGTTGTTGCTTCTTCCTCTTCCACAGTTGGTAGATCTGAATTTGTGTCCACCTCTTCCTTGATTAGGTGGCCTAAAATTGTTATCTCTCCATTATTAATTGAAATTATAATGACATCTTCATTTGAAATTACTACGACCTCTACCTCTGAAATTTATAATTCCACCTTCACGAGCTCTACTATCTTCACTCCGGCTGGATTTTGCTACATTGGTAAAATTTACCTGGCTTTCAAGACTTCTTCATTTGCTTTTTTCAGTTTTCTCAAGATTTTGTTCACTTCAATGCTACCTTGCAATTATGTAACTGTCATGGTCTTTGTGTCGTGGGATTCAACTATTGTAGTCACCACATGATCAAACTTCATTGGCATGGTGCATATAATTTTCTCCACCCCTTTGCTTTCCAGGGATGTCTTCTCCATACACCCTCATCTTGTTGACAAGATTTGCTACTTATAAAAAATATTGTTCCTTGATTTCTGAACTGGACATTTCATATCTTTTATATTCTCAATGTATGGATTGCAGTTTGGATTTCTGGGCTTTTTCTACTCCTTTGTATGACAACTTCAAAATGTCCCACACTCTCTTGTTCCTCACACTAAATAATTTTTTTGACACTAACCCTCTTACAACCTCACAAAACCAATGCTGGATCTAACAAACTCTAATACCAATTTGATATCATTGAGACATAATTTTAACAAAAAAATGCTCACACACACATATAGTGGAAAACAAGAGAAGAAATGAGAATATCCACTCAATATATATTTTTTTATCTCAAACTTGATTTTTTGTTATATTTCAATCAAATAGAAAGGAATCAAAGTTATAAATTTAGCTCTACAACTACTGAATTAAAAAGTAGAAAACTACCCACGTATGTTTATAAGCTTAACTTTAACTTTCAATTACTTAATTTAGAAAATAGACAATTATCCCATGGACTAACAACATACACTACTAGAAAATTTAAAATTTGCTACAAAATAATTTTGTGGTTAATTTTAAAATTAATAGTTATTTGGAGCTAATTTCTAATAAAAATAATTAGTTACAAAATTACTACAATATTGAATGGTAGCATGAAATAAGTAACAAATTGACTAAGAAAATAATCTTAATTAATTTGTAGTAAATTTTTTAAAATTTATAATTATTTCCTAGTTAATTTGTAGTAATAAGAAGTATAAATGAATATAATTTCAATTTAACTAAAAAAAATAATTTTCTAGTTAATTAATAGTTTAGCTAGGATTTAGTTACTAATATAAATGGTACCTAAAATTAGTAGCAAAATCAAAAAATTTTTGTAGTGATAATACTAAACGTGGATAACAGAAAATAATGAAATTGATATCCTTTGACATAATGATAAGGTACACACGATACATGTAGCAATAGGATAGTCATACATTTTATTTTTCTGCGGAAAGCAATTAAGTTAGAGACACCAGCAAATGCGAAAAATGGCTATGAATGGAGAAGCTTGGCGTCCCTCAGGCGCATAAGATCATGAATGAGGGCAGTTAAATTGTTGTGGGATGAACCCCCTTCTTGAACAGCTTCTCTGGCCTTCCTCCCAAACTCTTCAGCACGGCGTCTGATTTCTAGAGCTTCATCAGAACCGTCCATCAAGCGCCTCACAGTCTTCTGAATGCTGTCTCTACTGACCAAGTTACGTCTCTCCCCAATAGCAACTTCGACCCACTCCGTTGCGCCCAGCTCCAGCGCAATCCCCCGCACCTGAGTTATTAGCTTCTCGTTATAGAAATGATCCCCTTGCACCGGCCACGTCACCATGGGAATCCCCGCGCTGACAGCCTCCACCACGGAGTTGGTGCCGCAATGCGTGACGAATGCTCCGACGGCTGGGTGGTTGAGGATAAGCAACTGTGGAGCCCAGCCCCTGATAACCATCCCCTTGTCCTTGTTCCTCTCCTCAAAGCCCTTGGGAAGCCACTTCTCCTTCTCTTCCTCGCTCTCACCAACCTTCCCTTTCTTCTCGGGAACCACCCATATGAAGTGGTGACCCGACGCTTCCATCCCGGATGCAATCTCGTACAGCTGTTTATCCGGGAACTGGCACATGCTCCCGAAGCACGTGTACACCACCGACTTGTCTGGCCTGGAGTCAAGCCAAGTGAGGCACTCGTGCATGTTCACCGCGCTCTTCTGGCCCCTCTCTGCTCTCTCCTCAGCGGTTCTGTTTATGAGGGAGGCCGGGCCAATATGCCAAGCTTTTCGACCCATGATTTCGTGGAAGTGCTGGATGTACTCTTCTCCGTCAAGTTCGGCGAAGCTGTTCACGATGAAGCCATAGCTTTTGCGCAGCGTCTCCATCATGGAGCCCAGGAACATTGTCAATTGCTTCGGCGGCGTTGCTTTGATGGTGATGGGGTGAGGGAGACTCGAAATGATAAGAGAGTCGGAAGAATCGAAGGCGTGTGGGGTGGTGTAGTGTGCGGCGCAGGTGCTGAAGAGGAAGAAGGCGTTGAAGGCCAGTTTCGGGATACCGAGCTTGGTGACCAAATCGTCGACCCAAGGGAGCAAACAGTCGGCGAGGATGCAATCGGGTGGGTGCTGCTCCACGAAACGTTCGATGGGGCCACGGAGCATGTTGGCGACCCGGTGGAGCTTGTAGAGGTCGGTGACGGAGGAGACGTTTTCGAGGCCGTCCAGGAGGCCCACCTCTTTGGAGGGGAACTCCACGGTGTGGAGGCGGAGGAAAGGGTGGGTGGGGACCGATTTGGCCAGGATTTGGGCCGAGGAAGGGGTGGTGATGATGGTCGTGTGGTGGCCGCGAGAGGCGAACAGTGTCGCTATTTCGCAGAGAGGGATCATGTGACCTGCTGATAGGTAATGAATGCAGTAGATTTTCAATGGACCCCTTTCCTCCATCCTCGCCATACTACCTACTCTCTCTTCCTTGTCCTTTATTTATAGCCCCTGGAAAATATGGTGCCTCTAGGTCATTTTAGTTTTTTGTGTTTTGCCGTGAGAGAGGGAGGTCCTAAGTCATAACAGTAACACACGTGGGAAGCTAACTTCCACAACATCCTTCCGTAATAATGAGATGCAATCTACACGAGGAGGGGTACCAAAAAAAAAAAACTACACGAGGATAGGGTGCAAAAAAAACAAAACTGCACGAGAAAGGGTGGATTTGGAGCCCTGCAGTCGATAATTGAACTGCACCGGGTGCAGTTCTAATCTAAGGGTGATTAATTTTTAAAAGAATTTGAGCAATCATCAGGAGGTAGACCTACGCCATAAAGGCAGTAAAAGAAACCAGTGAGAATTTGACCTATCGGATCTCTTTTTATTTTTATCATGGTGTTAGGCAGACGAAAAAATATATTCTTAACTAAAATTTGTTAAATACTATTTAATTGCATCGATTTTATTTAATAATAAATATATATTTTTAATTATTTTTATTTGAAATTTATATAAAAATTAAATAAGATTATTGAAAGCATAATCTCAATAAATAAATAATATTTTAAAAATAATATAATTAAATAAAATAAAGTTAGTTAAAGTTTATTTATATTTAATATAAAAAAATCAGAAAAAAGTATCAAATAATTGAATAATTACGTTATAGATTTCAGCGTGACAGTCGTGACATACAATTTTTTTTTCCTGAATGGAAGGGGCAGCAGCTCGCAACCAAAAAAAAATTTAAAACCCATGAGGGTAGACAGTGCACGCAAAAATCAATCGTTAAGGGGAGAGAAACAATAGAAGAAAAAAATCACTCGTGGTTGTCGGCATAGATGATGACTTCTTGTTTTTTCTTTTTTCTTTTTTAATTAAGATATTAAAATTTTGAATTTTAGTTTTGAGTAAAAAAAGTAATTATATTAAGAAAAAATTATCTATTATATGTGAATTTATGGTTTTCGAAAAAAAAGTTATTATTATTTTTAATTGAAAATACTTTATAATTATTTAATAGGTATTTTATAATTATTTAATATGTATCAAGAAACATTCAAAAAAATTAGAGATTCGATTATTTACGCTTATAATATTTTTTCCTATCACAATATGTTATCTATTCTATCTATATTTTTTTTTACTAAGTATCTATTAATAGTAGTTTTGATATATCATTTTTAGTAATTTTTTTATAAATTCTAAGCGTTATAAAATTATTTTATAACAATTTAAAAATTGGAGGAGACCAGGATCCTTTCAGGCATGGATGAAGCCAAAACTTTGAGGCGAGAAGGTGCTAGAATAAAAAATAATAATTTGGTAAAAAAATTAAATTTCACATGCAAAAAATATAAAAAAGTTTAATGTTATATATATATAGTACAAAAATAATATTTTAAAAAAACTGAAATATTAGAAGAAAAGAATCATATAAGTAAATATTAACTAATTTAACCTAATTTAATAATATCATCTCCAAAATATCATTCATTTAATTGAAAATTTATTTTTAATTACTTTTTGAGAAGATAGATTATACACTAAGCACAAACAAGATAAAATCATTTTACATTGTCATTTAAGCAGATACTATTTTGTATGTAAGTTTATTAACATTTATAATAGTTATCTTGAAAGTTATATCAATGATAATTTATGTAAACAATTACTGTAAAAATGTTTTATAATAATTTTTTATTTAAACCATTTAATTCTATGAGTATTTTTAAAATAAAATTTAAATTTATAATATTATTAACTAAAATTAACTAACCAAATTATTTTCATTATTTTTGATAGTTAATTATTTGTTTCTTATATATAGGACTAAGGAGGTAATACATATATATATAAAAGAAATAAATTAGATGGATAAAATAATTTTCAATAATTCTACATAGATAACTCAACATCACAAACATTTCATTAATCTCTATGATTTTTCTCTTTTTATCACATCATATTACTTATCATATTTACATTTTCCTCTCTTTCTCTCTCTAAGAGAGATGAAAAGTTTAGTTTTTTTGGAATATGAAGTTAAGCAAATTAGTTTCTCATGTTTGATATATTATCATAAAAAAAATTCTCTTAAAACATTATTTTCCAAGAATTATTTTTAGCTAAGTTTTCAACAAAGATATTTCCATGGAGAGAGGAGAGAAGGAACTTTTTTGAATTGAAAGTAAATTTTAATTATGCAAAAGTATTCTTGTTAACTCATTTAATACAATTATAAATTTAGAAATAACATCTAATTAAATATGATAAATAACTATATATAAAAATAATAAATACAAAATATTATTAGTATACTTAATATAATTTTAAAAACAAAACTATTTTATAAGATATATTATTTTAATATTTTTAATATATTAAATATTATACTTTAAAATATCTTTTATTTTGTAAGTCTTTAAAAATTATCAAGATATTAGTTAAGAAATTGTTTAAGAATATTATTACCGCAATATTTAAGAAATATTTTATTAGAAACCGTAAAAAATGTAAAGTATAGATAATGAAAAATTTTATTATATTAAAGTTAAATAAAAATTATTAAAAATTACAGCCCACATATTTATAATTTAAAATTTTATAGAAATATTTTTACAATAAAATTTAACATAAATTTATCTAAAAATTTATTTATCTAAAAGGATTTTTTTTTGAAGAATTTAATGAAATTATTTATCTAAAAGGATTTTTTTTTTTTGGAGAATTTAATGAAATTATTTATCTAAAAGAATATTTTTTTAAAAAAACATCTTAAAAAGGTATGTTAAAACCAAACATAAAAATTTTAATTTTCAATAATCATATCTAAGCATTCCTAAAAATAGTTATGAATAATGAGAGGAATTTCCATCATTAATAGGAAGTATGATTACTAGGATTCATAATTTCTAATAATTATAATTTTTAGTATAAAAAAACTTATCTTTCTAATCAACGTCTCTTAAATGTCAACCAACTTAATAGTTTTTACTTTTCCTTGTATCATTTTTATTAGTGTTTTTATAAATTTTAAGGGTGTCATAAAATTATTTTTAATGATTTAAAAAATGGGAGACCATGACATGACCCTTCCAAGTCTCCCTCTCTCATCCTTTCCTCCTCTTTTGTCTCTACCTTTTCCTTCCACCTTGTGTTCGAGGGAAATTGACTATCATTTAAAAAATACTTGGCTTTATAATATGTAAATATTTTTATAACTTAAATTTTTTTAAATGAAAAAATATAACCAACAAATTGTCTTTTCTAACATATTGTTGAAAGGAGGAAAATAAGTATTTTTTTAATTTTTAAAAATAGTTATATACTATCGTTTAATTATAAATATTATAAAAATTTTAAATTATTTATTATAAAATCAATAAATTTATTATTAATTTACCTATAAACTATTTTCTCCATGGAACATAATTAGTATGTGAAAATATTCTTAAAATCTGTCTTCACATGGAATTTTAAAACATCTCAACGATAATATTAATGTCAAAGAACATGAACATGTAAAAGTACATATTCTTTTCTTAAGTTTCGCACTATCATTGCATCATTCCTTAATTAAGGCCAATTAAAAGAATTGTATTGAATATGAGAATTTAAAAGTGCAGAGGATACGATTATCAACGTCTCATATATATGAAAATTATACACTATGAAAATTATTGTAACAGCAATTGCTGCTACAAAAATTAAACACTATAAAAAACAAAAGTTAATTTTAAAAAAAATTATATTTAATTTACTTATAAAAAGGAGGATAATTTTTTGTAACATCATACATAACCTACATAACAAGTAAAAACACGTATTGAAAACATAAACAACATACATTTAGTTATATGAATTTATTACAAAATATTTATGACACCTAACACTTACATTAGAAGATACAACATTCACACACTTGAGCTAGTCAACCACAACTACTCATAACACACATATACTATGATGGGTTCTAAAGGAGGGAGCTCCGTGAGCATTAGAACCATTGACGTGACACACATGCACCATCTTCTCGAAAATCTTAAAATCTATTGGAGATCATCACAATCATACACATATAACACACAAACATAAATGTAAGCTAATTCAAGATTACAACAATAAACATAACAACAAGCCTAAGCTCTCAACATACACAACCAATCAATTCAACAATATATATATTTTCATCAACACACATACATACACACACATATATATATAAAGACAGCAAAAAGCCAAAGCTCTCGACGTATACAACCAAACAATTCAACAATGTGTGTCATGTTGGATGAGAATATATATATTATTAAATTGTTTGGTTGTATACGTCGAGAGCTTATATATATGTATGTATGTATGTATGTATAAGCTCTTGACGTATACAACATATATATTGCTAAAGGTCGAACAATCATTGTTGACCTCATTCCTTAACATATCTTTTGTCAATGGAGCTCCCTTAAACTCATGCTACTCGTCATTGGGGATGGTAGGACATAATCCTATGGAAAGTTGTGAACAAGTGAAACTAGTCGAGATAAACGTATGTGGATAACGTCTTTACCACAGTCTTAGGTATGCAGAGGCCTCAATCTCACGTGGAGTTTGCCTATTTTGTGCTCTCCAGACCTTTACTTCGCTTTCCAACATTGGCTGAGGATTCCATTTTTTAGTACCAACTCTGGCAATCCATCCAACTTGTGTGCCTACTCGTTTTAGCATCCATAACTGGACTTCCATCACAACAAAATCAACAACAACACATCTAACACTTTCAACTTCCTTAAACTTAGATACTAACAACTTGTATTCGCTACCTCGTCATAGCACTAGAGGTTGATTTGTTAACTAGTTCCCTTAAGAGAGAGGCCAACATCTCACTCTTCAACAATAACACATGTCGTATCCACCATGGATAACAACTTTTCAAGCTTTATAACTTCATCCTAATTAACATTTCACTTTAGTCTTTTATATCCTTCCTACCCATAATACAACTTTTACAACATTTTAACAAGCCTTTAGTACATAGATTAAATCAAATATTCTAGTTTTCCAACTTAACAAGTTTTCTTACTGCTAGTGGATTCACCCAACGAGAAAGATCATTCGTCCAATGAATCTTACCCCAAATAGGGTATTTCCATAGGTGTACGCATTTTCTCAATGAGAGCTTAGCCTCGCTAAGTAGATGAAACCATAGAGAGTTCTTACTATGTTCAATCGTCCAACGAACCAAGCCACAGTGGCTTAACTCCTGAAACCTCACATGTTCACTTAACAAGTATCTATTCTTGCTCAGCCAAAGGGTGGAGAGAGACCATACTAAAATCTCACCTCTTTTTCACCCAACGAATGGGAGGTCTCACCCAGCAAATGAAGTAACAATGATTTCACACTCTTAACTTTGTCTATTTCGCTCAGTCATACTCTAAACATGCCTAGTCAAACACCAAACTCGCCCATGCAAACGCTAGACTTACCCAACCGAAAGCCAGACTCGCCTAGCCAAACACAAGACTCGCCCAACCAAACACTAGACTTGCCTAGTAGGTCTTCATCATGTTCATGTGTTTTTTAACTTTTGCCTAGCGAGATAGGTGCTCCCTCAACAAAAACTCATGTTTTCCAAAAATCTACCTAAAAAATGCAAGGTCAACAACATTCAAATTCATTGAACCTTCAACAGAAACCTAGAAAATGGGCATTTACCCAGCCAGTCAAAGGACTCGCCTAGTCAGTGTCCCTAGACAACAATATGCAAATCCATTGAAAATCATCAAAACTAGGTCAAATCAATATGAAATTCAACCAACAACTCTATATTAATATATAAACCATAGTAGTTAATCCCAGATAGCGGAGCGGAGCGGCCGACCCCCGAACTGGGATAGCGGGATTGCGGATAGCGGGATAACTACTATATTAAAAAATTATTAATATATTTATATTATATATATAAGCTCAAAAACATAAACATTACTCAAGATTTATAAACTAACAAGTATCATTAATAATAAAAATTCATAAAAGGCTTAAAAATCAAATAATACAAAGGAACAGAAAAAAAAAGGATTAAAATTCATAAAGATTCTATACTTCTGTTGGCCAAAAAATAAAAAGGAACAGAAACAGCAAAACAAGAACAGAAATAGAGCATTAGTTGCAGGAAACAGAGAAGGAAAATGGGCACTGGTATATGCAGAAACAATAGGCAGAACTAGTAGGTAGAATTGCAGAAACAATAGGTAGAAACAGTAGGTAGAATTGCAGAAATAGTAGGCAGAATTGCAGAAACAGTAGGTCGCCGGAGAAATGCAAAAAACAGAATTGTAGAATTGCAGAAAAAACAGGAAAAAAAAACTGAAGAAATGCAAAAAACAGAATTGCAAAATTGCAGAAAAAACAGAAAAAAGAAACTGAAGAAATGCAAAAAACAGAATTGCAGAATTGCAGAAAAAATCGAAAACAAAAACTGAAGAAATGCAAAAAACTGAGTTGCAGAATTGTAGAAAAAAACAGAAAAAAACTGAAGAAATGCAAAAAACAGAATTGCAAAATTGCAGAAAAAAAACAGAAAAAAAAAACTGAAGAAATGCAAAAAACAAAATTGCAGAATTGCAAAAAAAAAAAAAAAATCAAGAAATGCAAAAATTACTTCAAAGTCGCCAGAGAAGGTACTGGTGAAAGTCGCCGGTGTAGGTCGCCAAAGAAGGTCGCCGGAGAAGGTATAAGACAGTGAAGAAAAATAATACAGGGAAGGAGGAGGAAAATCAGATGGAAGATGATAAACAAGGAAGAGAAGACGTAAGGTTATTTAACTTTTAAAATCCTAAAACGCAAAAAGTCAAAAATACCCTCACTAACGTTTTAAACAGAAGGACATTTTTTTCTTTTCCCCTTCCGATACACAATAGCGGCCGCTCCGCTGTGATTTCCCGCTGTCGCGGCCGCAACAGCTGTGACAGCGAACTACGCCGCTATGCCAGTTCCTTCGCGGCCCGCCACTGCTCCAGCCGCTATTGACTACCATGATATAAACAATATCTAAACATCAAAATAATATAAAAACCAACATGCAGCTACAGATTCATGATCAATTCAACAATTTCCTCAAAACCTCAAAACTCAATAATGGCTACCAAACTCAACATATCACTATCGTGAATTTCTAGGTAACTAAAAAACATAACAACATCACAATAACAACATACAGTCTATAAAAATCAACAAGGTTAGTTTCCTTTACTTGTTGTAGACAAAAGGTAAAGAAAAGCTTAGGACATAAGGTAGAAGAACTTGATCAACAAATTGGTGCTTGAATTCTTGGAGGAGAGGAATAAAAGTGGAAGAGAATGAGTTGTTTTGCTAGGTATATATAAGGTTGGAAGGTGTAGGATATCGTCCAAGGGTCTAAAGGAATTTTATGGACCAAAGGTTAAACAAATTTGAGAATCCCTTGGACAATAAGGGTTCCTTTGTCCTTTGGAAAATTGGAGGTAGCATCCATGTGGAAGTTATGGGGTTTCTTCAAAGCTTCGATTGGTGCACTGCCTCAAAAAATGTGTCATCACACAAAAAATGTGTCAACAACATTGATTCAACACAATTCAATTAAAAAATGTTTAAGGATATTGTTTAACAATTCAAGGTAACAACCCAACTCAAATAACTACTTTTAGGGAAGATTCACCTCGATAAGTGTGTTTCTAGCCATTTTGGCCTTTTTTCGAGATTTTTTTGAGAAATGTGTAACACAACATTTTAGTAAACCTTTTTAAAATTGAAATTAAATTAAATTATACTTTTTAACTATTCAATCACTTTTAATAAAACACAGCATTATAACTTGAGTGTTACATTTGTCAAAGGATTCACATGTGATTATGTAATGCACTCTAGCTTGTGTTGTAGCTACAATAGTTGTATCATCCTCACCACATACCCTTGCAACAAAAAAGAACAAATCTCATTGTATTGGAAGATGTTCACTCAACCTAAGATTTACATGAACTCACTCCATCATATCATCTAAAAAGAAATCAATAGGGTATCTGTCACCTAGAAGATGCAACCAACATTCATTACCTTTATACAATCGCGCATAACATAAAAAATAGATTTATGTCTCTTTATACAAATTCGGCACTCTACTGATTACGTAGTATGCCTCTTAAGCTTTTGCTCATTCGTGATGAGGATATCGTGAGTTACTTTTCAAACATGGAAACATACTTACTCTAGCACCATAATTTTCCATATCATCTTAAAGGTATGCTCATTAGGAGTGGGAGAAACATTAGATACCAAATTTTAAGGTGCCTTAGAAGAGAAGTATCTATCTTGGGACTTCACCAAAACTACCATTAGGTACGTTTTTTATACTTGTAAGACGTGAGAATCTTCATTTTAGTTTTTGCAAGTATATCAATTTTGCAAGTGTCACTACTAAAAATATGTAGATTTTTTGTAAATTTTTCCACGAATTTTGCTTAAAATTTTGCATGAAACATGTTTTTGTAAAATTTCCTACAGTTTTAAATTCGTAAGAAACTTTTTGGTGGATATCTCTTTTTTGCGAATTATAAAATTGGCAAGAATTTTATCTTTGAATATATTTTCGCACGAATTTAACTAATATCTACAACTATTTTCGTAAAATATAAGGTATATTAACAAATTTTTTTACAAAATGTTCTATTATAAACAAATTGGCAGGAACATTTCCTGTGAAAATTTCTGAATGAAAATCCATAGGTATTTCTTGGGAATTTTGTTCTTCCTATATAATTTTCCTACACATTATAATTTCACAAGAACTTTTGCATTTTTTTAATTAAAAATACAACTATTTCTTTTAATAAATTCCAACCAAAACAATTAAGAAATAACATGGCATGGCCACTTCACTTAAGATCTGAAATTCAATTGAATTATAAGGATAAGAGAGACCTTCAAGAGCCTCGACGTTGAAGGAATCGATGTGAGGACCAGTGCGAATGAGTCTTTGCTCCGTGTTGTCCTCATCATCCTCGAAATCAACCATGCTAGCATGTCGACCTAGTCTCAAATCGGCGTCGAAGTTTTCTAAATTTGACGCCTCCTCCTCCTCATCCCGGATAACCCACCACCGTGATTCTGGACTTCAACGACATTCTGCTGTTGATCTCTTTGGCCAAATCATTTGCGACATGTGGAAAATTGTCATTAGGGTTTCACATGAAAAATTGTTGAATTTCAAGAACTGCCTTCTACCTTTTGCCATGGACATGATAGGAATGAATGGTGCTTGCATTCGTTCCACAGGGTGGTGAGGTGATCACACGTGAGAAAGTGAGAGACACCAATGCAAAATCAAATATGCACTTTAGTATGGGGCATAGGGTCATGTTTGGATTGGAGGAATGAGAGAAATTTGATATTGGCCAGGTTTTTATTAATAGTGTGGGAAATTAAAGAGTGATTTTAAAATTTGAGATATGGATAGGTCACATCTACACTTTTAATAAAAATTACTATTAAATGAAAATTATTGTTAATATTTTCTTAATATTATAATATAAATAAATATTATAATATAAATGATATTACATTCTCTTAAAAAAATCTATCACTACTTTTATAAAAACTATTAAATGTAAAAATAAATTTATTTAATATCTTAAAAATATAAAAATCATTTTTATTTGGTAAACAAGAAAGTTAATAGTATATAATTTTTATCTAGTAAAATATTCATTTTTTTCAAAATAACTATTTTTGCTTTTTATATTTTATACAATATTTTTATTGAGTACATAGTATATAATTTTTATTAGAAAAAAATAATCATCTAATATCATGCATAATAAATTTATTGATTTTTATAGTAATTATTTTAGAATTCATACCTATGATAATATCTTATTAATTAATAATATATAAATTTTTATGATAATCATCCACTAAATTTAAATTAATTACAAAAATTATAAATTAGTAATTTAAATTATGCATTCAAGATGATATAAATTTATTTCACAATAACTAAGCAATATAACTAGTTTTATTATATAATGATTTTATAATATATTTTATTTTGTTTTATTCAATTAAAATGGCTATTAATTTAATAAGAAACACTTCTGCGAATGTTTCTCCGAAAACAAATATACAAGTATTATTTTCTACGAATTTTAAATTTGTATGAAATATTTTCTATGAATATTTATTTCCAAATAAATTTGCATAAAACAAAAAATCTACAAAATTTTCTACTATTTTTTACACGCACACGCACACATACGTGCGTGCAAACACACACTCACGCACACACACTCATACACATGCACACACATGCACACACACTCACACACAGACAAAATGTATGAGACTATACTTGAAACGATGTGTTTTATTCTTTCGTTAATTATAAGACTATTTTAGTCATTTTTTGTGCTACATGTTTTACCTTTAATCTTAGTACTTTATTTGCTTAAATCATAACAACTGAGGGACCTAATTTATCCTTTGATCTAACAAGAAGCATCATTTTTTGTGTTTCATCTTTGGTTTGAACACACACGCACCTATACACACACAGTGTATGTGACTATACTTGAAACGATGTGTTTTATTCTTTCGTTAATTATAAGACTATTCTTGTCAGTTTTGTGCTACATGTTTTACCTGTAATACTCACACACACACAATGTATGAGACTATACTTAAAACAATGTGTTTTATTCTTTCATTAATTATAAGACTATTCTAGTCATTTTTTGTGCTACATGTTTTACCTTTAATACTTAGTACTTTATTTGCTTAAATCATAACAATTAAGAGACCTAATTTATCCTTCGATCTAACAAGAAGCACCATTTTTTGTGTTTCATCTTTGGTTTGAATCATCATAGCAAAAAAAACTAACATGAGACCTATATTTGTACCCTCCTTATATTAAACTATTAGTTAAGAAAGCATAATAACTTTTAAAAAATATTATAACCATTCACTCATTTTCTCTTTTATTTTATTTTCACCTTATGCTTTTTTTATTTTTCTCTTTTTCTAACACATCTATTACTTTCTCTTACTATCTTTTCTCATTTCTTATCTCTCTCGTTTTTCCATCAAAATTCACCCAAAATGTATGTATGTTTATCCAAAATCATTGCTTTTTCCTTTTTATCTTTTTGTCTTATATCACTTTTGATATATTTTGTTTAAAAAAGAAAGTAAAAGAAAAGAAAAGGAAAGGAAAGGAGTAAAAAAAATAAGATGATTTTTGTAAGTTGTTTGGTAAAAAAGAAAAAGAAAGAAAAAAGGTCAACATTTTTCTTTCCTCTTATTTACAAGTTATATAGAGAAAAGAGAAAATAAATAAGTATATATATATATATATATATGTATGTGTTATGTAGAGAAAAGAGAAAAGAAAGAAGTGTATATGTATGTGTATGTGTTATGTAGAGAAAAGAGAAAAAAAAAAAAAAAGTGCGTGTGTGTAACATTTCAAATGCAAAACTTTTACTATGAGAAAATGTGTGTGTAGAGAGAAACATTTCAAATGAAAAAATTTACCATGAGAAAATGTGTGTGTGTGTATAGAGATAGACATTTCAAATGGAAAACTTTTACAACGAGAAAATAAGATTTTTTTTAATCATAGCCCTTAGTTTACAATTTTAAAAAAATGCAATTGAGATTAAAATTGTTTATGTAAAGAGAGATGTTTCAAATGGGAGATTAAATCTGTGTGTAGAGCAAATGGAAAACTTCTACTACGAGAAAATGTGTGTAGAGAGAGACGTTTCAAATGGAAAATTTTTACCATGAGAAAATGTGTATAGAGAAAGACGTTTTAGAGAAAAATAACTTTTCCTACGAGAAGATGCACGTAGAGATAAATGTTTTAGAGAAAAGAAAACTTTCATCACAATAAGATATGTGTACAGAAGATGCATATAAAGAGACGTTTTAGAGAAAGTGTGTGTATATATATAGAGAGAGACATTTCAGAGAAATTTTTTTTACCAAGAGAACATATGTGTAAAGAGAGAGGTTTTAGAGAAAAAAAAAACTTTGACTATGAGAAGATATATGTAGAGAGAGACGTTTTAGAGAAAATGTGTGTAGAGAAAGACAGTTCAAATGGAAAACTTTTATTATTGTGTAGAGAAAGACATTTCAAATGGAAAACTTATACCATGAGAAAATGATATTTTTTAATTATAGCCCTTATATTACAATTTAAAAAAATACAGTTGAGATTAAAATCCAACTAAACATCTCTTATGAAATTATAATTATTATTGCTTCTATCATTGTCGCCACAACAATGATAATAGTGGTAACGACGATGGTGATAACAATAACAACATTGTAGCGATGGTGGTTATGTAGCTGACAATGGTGGTTATGTAGGTGACAATGGTGGTGGTTATGTAGGTAACGATGGTGGTGATGTCGACGATAATGGCAACAATAGTGACAGTCATGGTGATAGAAACAGAGACAATGATGGCCTCTTATATGTTTACTTGAGCTTTAATCTCAATTATAATTTATAGCTATGATTCAAAAGTTATGATTACAAATTTTCATAACAAAAGTTTCTCATTTAAAATATTATCTCTCTCTATTATAATTTTTAACTATAATTAAAAGTTTTCATTAAAAAAAAATCATTTGAAACATTCTCTCTTTCTTTCTCATATGTTTACATGAATTTTAATCTCAATTATAATTTTTAACAATGATACAAATGATACAAAAGTTATGATTAAAACAAAAGTTTCTCTCTGTTACAAAAGTTTTAAATATTTATTCATATTCTTATTATTTTCACTTTACTCGTATTCTTCTTTTTATTTTCTTTCTCAAACCAAACAAAGTGTACAAGAGAGAATGTCTATAATGGAGCATTTTATTTTTAGCCTCTCAATTTTGAGTTTAAAGACATTAAATTTTCAACTCATAATCGGAGCATTTTTATGGAGCAGCCTTTCAATTTTGAGTACAGTGATGATCATCAAACCAACAAAAACCAGCACCGAGACCATACATACAACCAGCGTTAACCAAGAGGCCATGCTACTTTTCACCTGTTGAGCATATTCCACACAAGCTAGACCAAGGAAGGTTAAAGGGAATGAATACACCCACCATGTAACGTTTAACCTCATCTTCAAGGATTTCTTAAACATGGCTGCCCTGCAAGCCTGTATTCAATAAGAAGAAAGATTGACTTGTTAAAATGAATCACAGATTAAAACAAATAAACAAAAAAACTGATAAGTTAAGGTCTTTTTTATTTCATTTAAACCTCTAGAACTTAAATAGAAAAGAACATACCTGAGACATAAAAAGAAATAAAGACAGAAAGAGCAGCATCTTTGATGGGGTGACAAAAGCACCTGAGATAGATTTCCAGGCTAGACTTGCCATGCTTGGTGCAGCAAAAAACAAGAAGTAAGCTGGCCTTAGCACTGTGGGAAACTGGTTGCCACTTGTCAGACGCTGATACAGCGTTATAAATATAATTAAATAATATACCAACCCTAGTGAGAACATTAAAACTGCACTCTCTTTCCAACCAATTTCTGCAATAACTTGAGCAGACACCAAGTTCCCTATAACGGAAACCAGGCTTACTGGATTTGCCACAATTGACAGAAACCGTTTTTTAGTTGTGAACCATTGTCCATACAGTTTTACGTCAAGCAGCAATATTGCAAACGAAAAGGCCAAGCAGAGAACTTCATAATAAGAAGTTGTACGAACGATCATGGGTGCTGATTGAAGCATGAGAAGCCAAGAAATCCAAGGAGCATACATGTAGTTCACTCCAATATGATGAAAAAATTCCTCCTTCACCTTATCAAAGTGAAAGATGCACTTGAGCACGTAAAGTAAAGATAAAGTGGTTGCAGTGAGCAGTGCCACACACCAAAGTAGTAGCAATGCAACGGAAGGCATCAAGTAAAATCCATGCCAGAGAGTTTGTGAGTCCTTGTGGTGTTTACTCAAACTCTTCCACAGCAAAGCTTGTGCACCAAAGGAAAGGCATATGAAAAAGTAATCTGCATGGAGATTGGTTAAGATTGGTAAGTGTGAATGTGATGGCTTGGTGATATCGGTTGGGAGGACATGGTTGTTTGCGCTAGTATTGTTCGTGGAAGCACACACGACAACCTCAGCTGATTGCTTGATCCCAGCGTCACCCATTTATAGCTATAGGAGTGTTTTTGGAGTATATGATGTGTCTCTCATCTTGTTGCTCCAATCCGGGGATTTATATAGTGCAAAGTAGAGGACACATTGATTAAATGGGAAAAAAAAAAGTAAATTGAGGAATTATAATATATATTAAATTTTATATAATTTAAATATTAAACCAGTGATAAATGTTCATTATTTTACTTACTTTAAAAATGTCTTATTTTGTCAATGGCTTCTTACAGAAGAAGTGAAAGATATATTAAATTTTAAAAGAAAGGAAAGAGGAAATTGAAAGAGATGAATTATAGAGTTAGATTTAAATTTTTGAATAACTGAAGTAAATTGAGAGGAAATACAATAGGTGATGAAAAATATAAATGCAAATGTTTCTTATCCTAACCAAAAAGCATAACTATTATTTGTTATGCCTAACATTTCATTCTGTCATCTGTATTACCCATTGGATTAATATGTCAAGTTGTCACTTGATCATTTTTGTAATAGCGTTTTATTTTTGTATAACCTCTTTTTATTATAATTATAAGTTATTGCTTTATATTGGATATTACTTGTCCTTTTTCATGTTCTCCTAGTAGTATTCCAAGTTAACACGCACTTTTACGTGCACAGTACTCCAGAGTCCAGACCCTTATTTGTGTAGGAAGCAATGTGTGTCTAATAATTATACGATAATCCTCCGTTCCCGGGTTTAGAAGTAATTATAAGTCATTAAATCTGAAAGCTAATGTAATTGTTTGTGGCTCCCGTGGAGCATTAATTGTCAAAACTGGGACTAATGAGCTGCATCCATTGTATATATTGTTGGTTTGGTTCTAAAAATATATATTTATGAAAGAGGAAGAGAATGATATTTAGAAGAATTTATTTAACTTTTATTTATGGACCCTATATGCATAACAAAAGTATAACAAAAAATTAAATACTAATATTATTTTAATTTTAAAATCAAACTGCTAACCTCCTGACTATAAATAATAATAAACGATATCTTAATAATTGAAACATATAACAAGAATTTCTAAAAATTGAATTATTTATATATTATGGCATTAACTACAGCATAAATATATTCAGCTAGCATATGATCTTAATTAATTATGACAGCTTGATTTTAGTGGTGAAGACAAAGAGTACGAAGCAGATAAGAAATTTCCCAATTTAGTGTTTTAATTGTTTATATATACTGTTCAATATGGTTTCTGACGTTGTCTGTTAAAGCGGACATATATAGTTTATAGCAACAAGATGGACATTGGACACAAACTATTGTCAACTTGTGAGGGATAAATCGGTGAAGCCACCAATTAGTGGGGAAGAATTGACTGAATGAGCGGTTTTAGGGTGCTCCTGCCTAAGCTCCTCAGAGCAAAATTAAAGGAAAAGCAATGATGTTCAGGTAATTGCCTCTATTGTCCTTTTTTTTTTTTTTGAACGTGAAGTGTGGCTGAAAAATGACAAGATCTTTTGCTACTTTACCTAACTTTTTGTCCTGGATTCCACTTAATTAGTTGCCTTCCAAATAAACATATAATCCCTTCGTGCCCGGAGAGGACACTTAATAAGTTGATAGTGTAAGATATGAAACAGATAAATTCGGCAAAGAGGCTTTTTTTAACTAATCAAATCATTGTTTTGCTTTTGAATTTATATACAAGACAAAACTTAGATAGTGTGGTTAGTTCTTCAATTATATTGAAGTGCTATTATATAATACATATTCACATTTAATAAATTTTTTATTAAACATATGAGTAGGAATAGTATAACCAATAAGGGCAATCCTTGTCTTAATATTCTTTATTTATTTAACCTAACAATCGAATAAGGTTACTCATTATTAAATTAAAAAATAAATAAAAACTTATACCGAAGAATAACTTTGGAGTAAATTCATCTAGTAACTTTAGACTTTAAATTTTCTATCATCTGAATTAATATTTTTAATTTAGCAATTCTAATAAGTATAACGTACATTTTTTGTTAATCATGATTATTTAAATTTGATTTAGTGATTTACATTTGTATATATATATTATTTTTTTAATTTTAATTTCTATTTAAATTGTATTTGTTTTTAATTCTTATATTGTGATCTAGTTGGTCCTTATTAATTGAATGTATTTGAGTTTTAAAATTAAATTTACTATATTTTAAAATCGAATTCAAGTTATGTTTCGAATTTTTTTCGTCTCTTGTTCTCTTAAAAATTATAATTTTTATAATATTATATATTAATAATAAAAAAATAGTTAATAGATATCATTTTATATAATATTGTATTATATTTATAATAATATTATTTATTTTAAAAAATTAATTATATAATATATTTTTTTATTTTTTATTTTACGATTTAACTATATATAAGATTAAAATTTATATAATACGTTAACAAATTAGATTGAATCAATCTTATTTCATGTATTTTAAATCTTAATTGAATTAAATTTAAATTTAAATAAATTATTCGATCAAAATTTATGATAAGATGAAAAAAAAGTAAACTCATTCAATATGTTAATGTTAAAAATATTTTTAAAGTACACGAATGCAAATGGACACAATTCTCATACAAAGATGCACTTAGAAAGAATATAATATTTCGTGAGTAATTTAACTATTGAATAATTTGAACTCTTGATACGAAGAGAATATATATATATATAAAAGTTATTGATTTAGTTCTTATCGTCATGACATCGTCCTTAATAATTTTATATTGATACATAACTCTCTTCATATTTTTAATTTAGTTCCTATGTGTATAGGACTTTTTTAATTTAGTTTTTATACTTAGGATATTGTTAAATCAGTCTCTATATATATGCAATTATTACTCATTTAATCCTTACTATAAAGTTATATTTTGGACATAGTCTCTACTAGTCTTAGATGGACTACCAATCCCTTACATAGAGTTTTACCTTTATCATTGAGTACTTCCAAGTGGCTTTTTCCTCTCCTTCAAAACCAAATAAAAGAGCAAATTGAATCAAATTTAAAAAGACCAAATTATTTTAAATGATTTTAAAAAAAGCTTACCGTGTGAATTTTTATATGTTGCATTATTTTTTCAAACTAATTTTGTAACTTGAGTCAGATTTGAGTCACAAACCAAATACATAGAACACAGACCATTCAAGATACTCTACCATTACCTTAACACTACGATGCAATGTATTTGGATGTTGTCTTTGAGATTGTCTTCCTCCATTAAGTCATTATTCAAACACCATCAAACTCTAGAACCTTCTTACTTCCACTACTTTGATGATGATGACTTTTTCCATTGAAATTTATAGTCTTATGTTGCATGACATATTACTTACTTGTGTTGGGTTAATGATTTTTTTTTTGCATACATAAAAAAATGTTAATTTAGATTTTTCAAATGCATCATTCTTAGTTTCCAATATTGCTCTACCTAAATATAATTTCTCCTTTTTTTAGTCTTTGTTGTACCTTACAAAACAACATTCATTTATACTTTCTTTATCTAATAAGCAAATTAAACACTTAATCTATTCAAATTAAAAGAAATACGTCATGCAACATAAGATTCCTAATTATAAAAAGATTAATTTAATTCCAATAATTTAATGATAGTGGCTAAATAAAGGTTCAAGAGGGAGAACTTATTAGAGACTAATGATGAGAGTGAAACTCTATGTAAAAGGTTAATGATCCACATGACTATTTGAGGTTAATGATCCACATGACTATTTGAGACTTTTTAAACATGACATGAATATAAACACTAAACAGCTAACAATTGCACTTATATGGAATAATTTATTAATATTTTAAGTAATGATACAAAATTAAGAATATGTCATACATATAAGAACTAAATTAATGATGCATTGCACATATAGAGACTTAAATAGGCATAAAAAAGTTAATAGTCAATGTAAAGTCGTTATGATAGGAGAAACTAAATTAGAAGCATTTACATAAAAACTGATTTAACAATTTCTTTTACATATATGGATCAAATTGAGAATTCCCAACATATATAAGATCGAATTATATGTTATGAATTGCATAATAGTTTACCCTTCACCAATAAACCTAATTTTTCCTTCTTTGATCTCGAATTTCACACATTTATCGATTAAATCTCAAAGTGATACATTCCTTAGTTTAAGGATTGTTCATGAGTTTGTATAGTCACATTTATCAAAATAAATTAAGTTGAATTGGACAAAATATAGTTAAGGTTAGCCGTACAAATCTAACCAACCCAACTAAAAACAAGTTAAAATTTGAGTTAATCCAGTCTAAAAAATAATAACAATAATCTACACTTTATTATTAATTTTAACATAACACACATTTATATATATTATGTAAATTTTGTTTAATTTAATCTATTGTGTGTAAATTTAGTTTTATCTATTTTTTAAAAATGAGTTCATAAACCAACTCATTAAAGTAATAAATTAACTTAAATTTGCAAATTTTTAGTCAAGTTTGTAAATAGTCGTTTCCACTAGCTAACTAGCCATCTATTTCTCTTGAACTACCCACTTGTATAACACGTTATATCACTTCCAATTTTTCTTCGTTTTTTCTGCCACCCCAAAATAAGGAATTACCAACTATAATTACTTATAGGTGGATACGATTGTTAAATCGATACCAGTAGGGTATAGGTTTAACGCTGAATCTCTGACCCAACTTTTTAACATTATTGTTATTTATTATTTTTTATATATTATTTGGATTAAATATCATATATTTAATTTATAAATAAATTAAATTTTACAAAAAAAAAAAATCTCTTCTCGCAGGTAACTCCAATTTTCTTCACCAAAAATAAAAGGGAACATTCTCCGCTTCGGCTTGCCTCTGGAAGCTCTATTGTTAGACAGACCTTAGCGGACTACTTATTTTATTTGAAGCTTGACTTGTTCTCAGGATCTAAACTGACTGGAAAGAAGAAGCATTAACGAAAGTAAGGATGGAAAAAAAAAAAGGCTGTTAGCTCTTGCTTTGCCTCGGATGCGGCACCCTCTATTCCTAAACTAGAGAGCGTCAGGGATGCTTTGGAATAAGCTAAGCTCTTCCAGTGAGAGTGGCCTATCCACTGCGCCGATCCCTTTTTTATTCTTATCAGCGGGATAGGGAACTAGTCCTCTGCGATTGCACGACCTTTCCTCACCAGCGGGACAGGTAACTCCAATTTTCTTCACCAAAAATAAAAGGGATTGGATTTAAACTTTTTTATCGTCGTATAAATTTGACCTTAAATCTGTCCAATCCTTGATTAATTGGATGGTAGGATTTAATTGGAGAGGATCCATGCCCTACAAACCCAAATCTGCCATCAACTTGATCTGTTGTCATTGACGAAATTTTAAAATAATTCTTATTTTTTATTTTCTTTTAATTTAATAATTAAAATAAATTACTCGATAAAATTATTAAAATAAAAAATAAAAATAAAAAATGACTTTTAAAATTATTGTTAAAATAACTTAATTCCTGTAAAAAATAAACTATAAATTCCGTCTGTAATTTGAAAGCTGGCTCCTCCTTTTTCGATTTTATCTATATAATATTCCCTTTTTGTTTTATTTTAAATGAGAAATTAAAAATATACTCTTGAAGGGCATCTTGCAAAAGAAGACGAAGAGAAGAAAGATAACTGACAAGGGAGCATGATAACCATATAATTATACCCTTTCAACTAAACATGCATAGTCAACGGGTCCAATTATGGGCTTATGCCGCCGCAGCCACAGATACATCTGTTAAGCTATTATGGAACACCCAAAGTATTATTAACATAAACCTGTACAAGCCAGAACTTTAGGTCCATTTTGATTTTTGACTGCAATAATATGTTATAAACTTATAGCAAGGATAGCCTAATCTGAGACACACGAACACTCTTATGCCGCATCAGCAAATCCCACTCTAAGTTCACCAAAGTCAAATACAGTGTGATAACGCCCCATGAAGACGTCACCAAGGATCCTAAATAATGTAGATAGCATTGAGTGAGAATCAAACAGATGAATCACAATCCAAGAACAACAATGGAAAAAAAATTGAGGCAAATGCATGGCACTAATTGAAGAAATTTAAAGTACCAAAGAGGGCCACGTGGAGGTGGAATATCTATAGCAGTAAAGCCACTAATGCACTGAGCTGCAGGACCTTCACCCACCTTGAGTATGTACTGAATAAACCAAATAGAAACTGAATGAGGATAACACAGAACATTCGTGCATAAAAATCGCAACTTCCCGCTGCTACCACATAAAATTATGAGTACAGTAGAGACTGACGTCCCATCTTTACGAGTAAGTTCTATTCCTATTAACCTTTTTTGATTTTCAAATCTTCACCGCTGATGATAGAAGGTTAAAAACAACTCCATAAAGCAACAAATCCAAGGCTACAACTTTTTCTTTTTGTTCTGATGTAGTAAACCTTGTATATGACGCAGATATGAAATCAAGTATCAAACAATCAACCAACAAAAGTTTGAAAAAAATAAGAGGAAACGCTGCGAGGGTGTGTGCGCCACATGTTGATGTGTTCGGTAAAATCCGATCATATTGGGCAACCCCCTACTCTTAAATTAAATATTTGAGTAAAAATCAATTTTCGCCGCAAATATACTTAAGACAAAATGTTTTTAAGTCAATTCAATCCCCCAATCATATAATTTGACAACATCAAAGCCGTTCTTCTATATAAAGATCATTGGAATACCATCAATGGACCTTTGAATTTAGCGATTAAATTGTCAATTTTTATTATTAAAGGACTAAACATTGACGCTCTTCACATTAATGGACCTTCTAAGTGATGTTGCTTTTTATATATATAACTAGGAGACTAAAGTTGATGTCAATTCTTTAGATGACAAGATTGATGTCGCATGCATATTTGATGACTAAAATAGGTTTTAACTCATTTCTTTGCACTTACTACCCATATTTTGGTAGGGATAAGAAAAAGAATACCAGCTGCACATAATAGAAGACGACTCACATAATCACACTTAACCAAATAACAATCTAATTAAACCACTTAACTACTAAACACTTATGCCAGGCTAACATTGCTCTATGGAAGTTGGAAAATAAGGCACCTATAGGATGTGTAATTGTGTTTTAGCCCATGGTTTCTTTAGGTAAAGTTATGCAATTGCAAAGACAACGTTTTCAGCTGATGTAATGTAACTTCAATTCTGTTCTTGTTTTTAATTCTCTATAAAGCGTGACCTTGTCCTCCACTACTATAACTACTGCCACTTTTCATGAATTTATCCTTTTTTTCATTAAATTAGATCCGGTATGTGATCAGCCATTGCATTAGCAACCAATCAAGTTTGAGCCTGAGGAAATCATACCTCCTCTGGGCGAAGATCAAAAGTTCTTCCATCAATAGTAAAGGACACTACAGGTAATGAAGAGATATTCCCACAGTCAACAGATGATTCTCCCATCGGGCTAGGCATTTTATCGCAAAGCTGCAATATCATCATGAGGTTATGAATCAAGAGGTGCAGCAGGATGCATGAATAGAAAAATTAAGACAATTTAGTTACCTGATTGATGTAGCTTAGTATCTGATCTTGTGTCTGATTTCGGCTCAGCTGGTTCTGCATCCAAACAACCGCCATCTCACAGGCAGAACAAGCAGCACCATGAAATTGAAGACCACCAGATGATCTTCTTTCATTTTCATCCACAACACTCCTGATGCCCACGCTAAAGGGGGGAGGGGGGATGAACAAATAAAATGGAAATCATGTTAAATTAAATTTATTAAAGTATTTAAATAAATGACCAAAGATTCAAGGAGTACAAATATCTTTGGGACTTACTCAACACCATGAGTCCCATCAAAAGCGCACAATCCAATTTGGGAACAGATCTTCTTCGGCCGTGTCTAAAAGGTGTAAAGCAAAGAAATAAGAAAAATTATTCTAAAAGATTATCAGGTCTTTCAAACATACCACCCATGATGAACCAAAATATGCCAAGAACAAATTACAAATGGTACTCACTTCAGACAAAAGCAAATCCAATATTGTTTGTCCATACTCTGCAACAACAGTCTTGCATTCTTGGCTTATAACTCCAGATGCTCCAATTGCATGGTTTATCATAGTTACTACAGTCTACACGAACAAAACCAAATATGTGATCATAGAAACAAGCTAGTCAGAAGCATTTGTTAGACCTTTTTTCATAAGACAATATAAACAATGCAATGAGAAGTATCCTGTCTAAAGACCCATAATTGTTGTTGAAAATGATCATGAACTGACAGAGGTAATGTCTCATGGGATGCTTCATATAATATAACCATCTTAAATTGAAAAGTAAATGAATATTAATCAATCCATATCCACAAGCATTTATTCATACCGTTGGACCTGCCAACAAAGAAGTCCCTGAGTCTGCAATGGCTGAGCAGCCATCAGCACAATATCCTGATAGACAATTAGATCAAGTCAGTCCAAATAAATTAAAACTATGACCCATTTATAAAAATGCCAATGATACATCATAGAAAGAACAATTGCAATTTCTGCTAACACATTTTCTTCATACCAGTGGGTTTACCGCCAATAAGTACATCTCCCATATCAAACTGAAAATAAAAATGAAAATTAACAAAGAGAAAAAGGTAAATAAAAGAAAACATTATTAAGTATTAAAAAAATTATAACCTGCCAATATCCTTTTCTGGTCACAGGCACATAAGTATGCTTTCCCTTATAGTGAGCAGGATCAACACCACCAAAAACAATCTCACCGCCTTCCTCTTCCTCTGGTTTTCGGTTGAACCAAAATGAAAATACCGGTTCCTTAATAAGACCTTGTTCAACCATGTTGTACCTGTGACAGGTAAGATCAGATAAACACACGGGGACTCAATAAACTCTTTAAGAAAAATAAAAAGGGCAGCCTGGTGCTGTAAAGCTCTCACTATAGGAAGAGTTGGACCCACTACGATCTATAGTAAGCAGCCTTACCTTGCATTTGCAAGTGGTTGATTCAATAAATTCAATAAACTCCTAACAAAATGATGAATCAAATTTTAAATTGTAACAAATACCACACTGGAACAGCATTTCCAACTGATATCTCTTGAAATCCAAGTCCCAGTATACCATCGAATTTGGCCGCCAAAAAAGTAACACCAGGCTCCCTAGTTGCTTCAATAAATTCCTGATGGGGATCAAAAGGCACTCTACCAATTACTAATCAACATATTATGACAGAAGCTATCTCACACCATCCTCTATTGAAATAGAGAATGATATCAGCAATTCAGCATTACCTGGTTCTTTACAGCTACGTCACCAATTCTGACACTGTCATAGCTAAAGAAACCAGAAATTGCTCCAGTACCATATTGAATTGCAGCAGCAGTACCTAAATAAGAGCAAGAAAAGTTTTGTCATAGAGAAAGACGTCATCCCAGCATCCCTTTTACAGGTGCAAAATGACAAGTGGCCCAAAATAGAAGAATATATAAACAAGCATAAGTCACAAATAGAAATATGCCAAACCAAATTACAATATAGCCCTATTTAGATAAACTTTTCTACAAATACTTATAGAAAGAGAAAGTTAGAAAGAAAAATGAAATAAGTTTCTTCCATAATCTACCATTTGTTTATATATAAGCTAATTAGTAAAAGTTATCTCATATTAACTTCTCCAAAAGTAAATTTTTAACTTGTGCATAAGCTAATTTTAGCTTCTAGAAGAGGTTTATTTCATTTTTCCTTCTTATTTTCTTTCCTATAAGTGCTTATGGAGAAGCTTATTCAAAACGAAACTTATGTCAAAAACTACAAAGTTCCAATTGTCCTATTAACATGAACCATATGATGGATGATAAATTTTCAAACTTCAGCTCTATCATATGATACAAGTATATGATGTTAATACCCCCATCCTGTTTCAGCACTAGGAAAGCACTAAATGTTTGTTCCTATTGATATAATACAGAGACAGAATAGACAATACTTCAAACTACTCTAACAAATGAAAGAATATTAGCTGGCTACTCATTACTCAAATCTCAAAACTTCATTTTTATTTGTTTATTTATAACTGCAAACAGTAAAAGCTCAATCACGGACTAAAAGAACAAATTTAACTTTAAAAGCCTTATTAGAAATGGCGAGGAAGGCAAACCATTTTTCCTGTAAGTACTTGATTTGCTGGACTTGTACTTAGCATGGAAGTAGCATGCAACCTGCACCAAAATGCAAAATGACATGAATAAATACGATAAACGAGGAATTAAGTCTGATACATATTCATAAGTCACAAATGACAGATTAGTGAATAAAAAAAATAACTCACCGAGAAGGTACATCTAGATGATGGCACCCACAAATTAGAGCTGCCTGTGTCGAAAATGACAGTGAACTTCTGAGGAGATGTTCCAATGGCAATTTCACCAAAATACTGAGCATCCAGGTAATTCTTCAAGGCAACAATATCGGTTTCCTCAGTGCCACCGAAGTTGTTTTGGAGATGAAACTTTCTAATTGAAGCTCGGAAAGAATCAACACCCTTGGACCCAATTCGACCAGCAAGCCTGTTGTTAGGGTCCAATTTAATCTTTTTCAGCCCAATTCTACGTAGCCCATAATTGGGTGCACAAGACACCGCAGAAAGCAACAGGGTCAACACAAACAAGCACAACACGACCGCGTTCATGTTGTTCCCCATGTTCTCCTATTCATCCAAATTAATAAGTTGAATTAGAACTGTTAGCACAAAAAGAATTACTCAAAATTGGGGGCCGGTGGGGTTAACAAGTGGGAATGCTAAATTTATTATTAAGGGGACACGACGAAAAAACAAACAAACGTGGCATTTCAAAATCTTTTTTGTCAGTGTTCGTCTAATCTCTATTCCAACAAACCAATACAAACAAAACAATGAAAAAAGAGCTTGAAAATTTTTTTTAAAAAAATCCACAGAATGGTATACAAAAGGAGGGTTATGCACAATAATACTGATTTGGAGTAATACAAATAAGATCCATTAATTGTACCAAACAATAAAATAGAATAAAATCCACACATGCGTGCAATTTTAATATGAGACCTAGAAAATAGGGGGTTTTATTTTCAGTTATCCACACCTAAAGAACGGACACAAAAGAAAATGATTTCAAATCGCCCGCATAAACAGAATATCAAAAGCGATTATATATTATAATAATAATAATAAAGTATAATAAAGTATAATTTGCAGAGACAATCCGCGCATAAAAAACAAAAATAGAAAAATGAAAACACAGTGAATGAAAGGTACTAGGTGAGACAGATGACGAGACACATACGTGTGTCTAAGATGAGGAGAAACGCGAGAGTCTAGTAAAATGAGATAAAAGAGATAATTTAAAGAAGAATTGGAGAAGAGAGGAAGAATGAGAATGGAGGTTAGAGGAATTACCGATATATGGGAAAGAGATTCGCAGAAGAGAGGAGAAGGCAATTGAGAGAATTAAAACTTATAAGCACAGTGTCACACCTTCCTTGCTCTTTTTCTGGCCCTACCCCACTCTTTATTCCTTTCTTTTCGCCTAATAAGAACGCAAGCCCAATTGCTTAACGACAAAAAAGAAACAAAGCGGTGCAATCTTTCAATCCTTACCGTCCGCTTCTAGGTGATCTTGACCGTATATCTAAAAGGATAAACCTACACGAGTCTGCCTATGCACGAATCATGGTGGGTTGGATGAACGAAGAAAAAGGAACCGTTTATAGTTTATACACCAAACCAAACCCACCCATGCATGCCATGAAGATACGTGGCGAGTGGGGTTTGCAACGGAATGCCTTAAATCTAGAAAATGATGGATGCCATACGAACGAGCATCGCTTGGTTTGCTTAGCATGCGACAGTCCACACCACACCACACCTCCATCCTCACTTCTCTTTTATGCTTGCCTTGTCTATAAATCTATCTATATAAATATATTAAAACTGCTGCACTGTAACATATTTCTCATCACCCTACAGTATAAAAGTATACTTAAATCTATAAATATATTAAAACTGGTGCAATGTAACAGATTTCCCATCACGCTACGGTATAAAACTATACTCTTCTATATATATAATATATAATATTTTACATTTTTTAAAATACTAATATTATATATAATTATTTTTCAATAATAAAAAATAATATTATATATAAATTACAATAAAAATAAATTATTTTAAAAAATATTTTTATTTATCACTCTTTAATGATAATATTTTATTTTTCAATAAAAATAATTTTAGAAAAACTTTCTAAATCTCTCGTTTCTTTTAATTTATTGTTTGTAATATTTTTAGTACTAAATTAAATTTTAATATTTTAAAAAATTATATATAAAAATTAGAATTAATTATCTTTGGACCACCTTTTTAGCTATTATTTTTATTTAAAAACTTGTTAAATTTTGCTAAATGCTGTCAATTTGTTCCTCAAAATAAATGTTGTCAATTTGGATAACGAGCTAAATTTTTTTTTAAAGATGAGTTGGGTCAATAAAGTTACAAATTAAAATTAATTGGCAATGGCTATATCCAAAAATACCCTCCTCACACAACCCACTATCCAACGGCTATATCCAAAAATACCCTACTCACACAACCCACTACCCAATACGGCTTCAGCATCCCAAGAATGTACCCATGACATTTATAACCTTACAAACTTCTCCTTCTCTGTTAATACATACATACCCACACCCAATTGAACCGCATCCATTCCCTATAAAAAAGAGTCTCTATTCCATCTCTAAGTTCCTCACTAACGAACAACCGAGAGGGCAATTTTTTTTCTTAATTTTACAATGCATTCACACTCATTCTGATTTTTCAAATAGCCAGACAAATAATAATTCATACCAATTTTACCATTACGAAAAAAAAACACTTCAGCACCAATTGAACAAATATCAACGCCATCACCTAATGCACCGAAATAGTATTAGGAGGGAAAGAAAAAAAAAAAGTATCACGAATCAATTCATGTCCATACATCAATGCACACCCCACACAGAGAAGCAAAACAGGGAGAAGCAAAAAGAAAGAGGGTTAAAGGGTTTGAGGAAGAAAGAGTCTTCTAGTAAAGATTAAAGATTGCCTTCCGAAAATTAGTTTCCGAATAAATTGATTTTTGGGAAAAGGATATTTTCAGAAGAAAAAAATATACACACACAAAAAAAAGTGAGTATATTAGTAAAAAAAAAAAAAAATGTAAATAACAATTGCCCTAACAAAGGTCTCGCACTTATGGGCCTACAGCATCCTTATTAAACAAAAGAAAAACCTTATTCAGTATGTTTCGATCTGCACAACAAAATATTTTTGAAAGTGATAATATTTTCTATCACACTCTTTATTTTTATCATCATTTAGTATTTTGTTAAATTATATTTTTAATTACATTTAAAATTTTATTTTATCTTATTTTTAAAATCTTAATTTTTTTCAAAATAATTATTTTCAATTTTTATGTTAATTTTTCTATCAACAAATTATTTACTTATACTCAAATTATTTTCTTTCTTTTTCTTGAAAATTTTCTTTTTTATCTAATGCAATGGTATTATATTTTTCATTTAAATTTAAAAATACTTTGTTCAATATACCGAATACTTGATAATTTATTTTTTAAAATGTAACTAAAGAAAACCTTGAACAACGTTTTGGGACAATCCTTTGAAACAAAATACCTAAACTTTTTTAAGAAAGGGACTGAACCTCGAAGCCTTTTTTTTCTTTTATTTTTTTAGTAAACCCAACCCCCCCCCTCTTCGAATCTATGTTCTCTTAGTTGGGCTGATGCAGCACCAACGAGTGCAGTTGCCACGTCTGTTTTTTCTTAAGGCCACTTCTTGTATGAGAATCCAGCTAGCTTTACAACTATAAATTTGGTTGAAATAAAAACTGCAGAGTGCTTATTATTCCTCTCCATTGTAAATAACTATTTTTTAATTATTTTTAAACTTAATTAACTTTCTTGTCCATGTAAGTTAACAATTTTGTATGTCTTGTCCCTATAAAAAATATTAAAATAATTAATGTAAATTTCAAACTATTTATTTATAGCCTTTACAGTCAACTTTCATTACAAAAATGTTAACTTGTTGATGTTATCATATGTTACATCATTAAAAGATGACCTCACAATGATATCATCACATACCATGTTAGTATATTGTCACGTTATTAGTCCGTTGTATTAAAAAAATGTCACATTAACAACAATGACTAAAAATGAAAAAAAGATTACAGAGACTAAAATATTTTTTTTTATAGAAAAATGATAAATGATATTAGTTTTAAATCAATTAAAATACATGTTGTATTCATAAAAAAATAATTCTATTTTAAATTATTATAAAATAAGCATTAAATAACAATAAAATATCATTATTTATGAACATAACATGTATTTTAATTGACTTAAAACTAATATAAGTTTTCATTGAATAACCACTCTATCCTTTGTCATTCATCATATACACCATTCATTCACTCTAACACACATATATCACACATAGAAAAAATATTCATTTATGAATTATTCTCTTTTTTTTTGTTCTCACTCAATTCTCTCACTCTCTTACTTTTTGTTGTATATCATCTCCTATTTTTTTTTTTATCATCATTCATAGGAGATAAAAAAAGAAAATATGTCAGGTAAAAATAGACCAAGAATAAATATTTCTAAATAAAAACTTATAATAATCGTACTTATCAAGTCTCTTGCAAAAAATATATAGAAAAAAATCATTATATGAATTATTTGAATGTTAACTATATCAAGCATGGAAACTGTTGTAAGCAGCATGATTATGCATGTCAAGTTAAATTTATATAATAAAAACAACGATAGATAAAAATAGCATATCAAACTTTATATTTTTAACTAAGATTAGTTTCTATCCTAACAAAGTTTGACTTGTCCTAATTTTCATAATTGATAAACATGACACATAAACTTATATCTTTATACTTTGCATAATATTTTCTCTTTTCATGTCATACTTATTTCTATTTTCTTTGTACCTCTCATACTCAGTTGATTGATTACTTAGGTAATGAGTTATATAATAAAAGTCTTGAAGTCTTGGTTAGTATATAAGGTATTTAAGTTTAGAGTTTAGGTCAATAAAGACTATAATAAAATGATATTAATTTTATGTAAACTAATATACATTTTTAAATAATGATTTTTCTTAAAATTTTTATTTTATACTAAATTTTCACATTATATTTAAGGCTTAAATATTATTTATACGTGCAAATTGTTACTTTTTAAGTTTATATAATTTATTTTTAATATAATTAAATATGTAGTGATTATAATGTTAAGAAAATAAAAATATTTTATAAAATTAATTCAATTAGGGGTGTGTCAATAAATTTATTTATAGGTTAATTTTGTTATCATTAAAAAAATAAAAAAATACTAATTATATTACTATAGAGTTTTATTATAAAGTATTTTTGGGTACATTTTTCATATATGTACACAAATATTTCATATAAAGTCACTTGTTCTAATGCTACTCGGCAAAACTAAATTATTAAAATATATTGATAGGATAAATGTGTTTTACATTGTTATTTTATACTACATTATCATGTTATTTTAAAAGATGAACGAGTAATAATTAATATTATTAAAATTTTTTATTTTAAAAAATAGTGAAATGCATGTTTTTACATGAATAGCCATTAAATTCATATAGTTATTAGATCGTTATTCAATTTTGTTTTATCAATTATCTCTTCATTCCATTGTCATTAATTCATTAAGGGTAACAAGAAACCCACCAAACCCTAATTAATTTACCATTAAATATATAAAAATACTATATTGTAGTCAATTTGTGCCGTTGAACGCTCGATTTCCTATCAATAATCAAATGCTCGTAAAGTTGTAATATCGTACACTAATCTTCATGTTCAAATTCTAAATATAAACATGAATAAGGATAATATTGCATAACCAGGTCAATAAATGCAGCATATCTTTCTTGTTTATAGAGTGAATATAATACTCAATTTAAATGTTGAATTCCTGAACGCAGTCCTATGTGTGTGAGTGTGATCACCTTTCACGAGTAATAACTTCCTTCCATCAAGGTTGGTCTGGTTCTAGAAAGGACGCCAAATTAGTCTTCCCCGTCACATGCAAGCACATGCTTCATTCAAATTAAAAGTTGGATCCACACTACAACACATTCACGCACCGATGCAAAACTATAGTCACCTGCTTCGTTTGTATTGAGTCAAATAAGACCCATTTGTACGATGCATCAGTACGGTGCGACCGCGCAAACGGCACAACCTTGACGCGGTTGGCTCCATTCCTAGCTTAAATACTGTCACATGGTGTGTTCAACACTTTAACGTGATCATTAAGGCTAGGTGGCACTAACGTGAACGTCATAAAACCATACTGCGCGGAAAGTCAAAAACGCATCGTACATTTCCAATCAAAGTCCACCACCTCATCCCTCCTTTTCCACCTCTTAAGTTGACCTTCTCGTTAATTATTCATACTTTAATAAATGATTGATTTATTGATACCACGGCAACGCACAACCAGTGCAAACGTAGTTGCTGAGAAACTCGCTAGGTCCACCTTCGTATTTATTTTGTTTTTGGTTACACACCTTCACATTAATGTCATTTTACGAGTCATTATCAATATCAAATAGTAAGGGCAGTATTTCTTGACCAATGGAAAAAAAAATCAGAATATTCTTATGAAGACCAAAACAGGTATTTTGAATGGTTGTTGGGAGGGTGCGTGTTCTCAATATTTACAGAACATGTGCAGAACACGTTAAGATTTAGAAAATAAAATTGTATGCAAAAAAAAAGTAAAGAGATTACATTTTTTTCCTGTCAGGTTTGAATCCTAATTATTGAATATCGATACAACAAAGAGAGAATGAAACTTGTGTGTTCTAAACCCTACCATGACATTGACAAAAGTAATATTTCTCGAGTGGATAAACAAGCCCAATCTAGAGCTGATTCACCTTGAATACCATGCCAGCTCAAGAACGAGCGTATATATGCTCACATCAATCGATCTCAATATATCTATATAAACAGGTCACCTTTACAGTATCACGAACATCTTTATGACCATTGTTGTCGCTCATCTACAATTGTCACTACTTAAACATTGGAGTGTTTTAGCTTTGTATCCCGCCCTCATTGCATCGGAGAAGAAGACTACAGTTGAAAACATCACAGAATTCGGCCGGAGAAGATATCAAACATCTTGGACCGGTTCATGAACATTTAAGTTCGTTTTACCTTTCCCACGTTTAAACGAATAAAAAAAGGAATATAATCTATGACAAAAAAGAAAAGAAAAGAACCAAAGAACTTGATATTAGTTTCCCGAAAAGCTACTGATTGTAGCACTATTGATGACATTGGGATTGCTACTATTGTTGTTGTTTGGATTAGTACCGCCGATGATCGAGGAGATGGCGGCAGCAAGTGCTGCCGTGAAGTTTGGGTCGGCGGTGATGGCTGCGGTGGCGGCACTAACCGTGTCAGCGAGCGAGACCTGTTGGCTCGGCTGCAACGACGGTCTTGGAGCTTGGGAATTATTAGGCCCCACATCATTAGACAAGTGAAGGCCTGAGAATTTGGATTGATTATAAAGCGCTTGTGCAATCAGTTGGGGCAGTAGCGGTGACGTGGGTCCAGACACAAAGTTCTGAGGCTGCGATGGGAATGGGTTTTGAGGTCTTTGGTACTGCAACGCGTTTGGGTTGTGTGTGAGGTCCAATGTCACTGTGGGGAATGGTGCTGAAGCTGAAAGTGTTGCCATGTTAGAGCAAGGTAGAATAGCTCTTGTTAGCAAATTGGGGTTCATTATTCCGTCAACACTGGGCATTGACCCAGACAGCAACATGCTAGCGGCAGCTGCAGTGGTCGATGCCATGGCCATAGCAGCTGGTGGCAGTGGATGGTTATGAGTGCCTTCGTAGGTTGTTGTCAAAATTGTTCTGTCCTCCGCACAACGTTGGACCTATATATACATGTTATTAATAAATTAACCGAAGTTTTCCATAATATTGTTAAAGGCATCCAATAATACATTGAACAATCAGAAAAAATTAACTCACTTGTTTGCGAACTGGGCAACCAACTGCCATAGTGCATCTGTAGTATGCTCGAGGACAAGGGTTTCCCTTGGCCATCTTTTGTCCATATTTTCGCCATTGGCACCCATCACTGATCTGGAATTAATGGTGATATCAATCAGTTAGAGCTATATATATATAATTTAATTAGAATGAATGATTGATGCATACCATGGGTGCTTCTGATCGAGCACGGACTGAAACACGAGCTTTTCTCATAGTGGCTTCGGGAGTGGATGGATCCGCATTGTTGGAAGGGTTCAATTTCTCATGGTCTGGATCCGTCTCTTTCTTATCCTTATGATCATTTTTATTGTTGGGAGGTGTACTTGATCGAGTCCTTTCACCCGAAGAAGAATTAGATACTTGATCATCTATTTCGGTCGTTCCACTTGGACCTAAATCCAGGAACTGTCTGGGCACCGTTCCTCCACCAACTCCATGGTTTTTCTCCTCACCTTTTGCTTGAACAACCTGGAATAAAAATAAGTAATATGTTCAAATAATCTACCTTTTTAACCAAATTATCTAACTTATACTAGTTTCCTAAAAATTAACTTGATGATTCATTTATATAATTAATTTCAACTATTCTTATAAAAACAATTTAAAATTAGGCAATTAAAGATTTTAATAATATAATTATTAATAATTACCTCTTGTTCCGTGCTCTCAGTGCGTTGGTTCTGTTGCTGTTGCAGTAATGTTACAACATGCATTTGCAAGTTCGCGTAGTTACTGCTGACATGGCTGAGCATCTCCTTCAGCTTCTGGTTCTCTGCATTCATGCGTCGAAGGTCCTCTTGCAATTGTGCCAGCTAAAACCAATATATTTTATCTCAATTAATTCTACTTAATAAATTTCAACAAGTGCATATATAATCCTTTGGAATGAGTAAAATTTTCATAAATATTAAATCTCAATGACAAATCTCTTAAATAGGCTCAAAATTCAGTCATTATATATGTTGATTATAAAAATATCGTAGCTTTAATTTTAATAAAAATATCACCATCACAACTTAAATTTGTGGAACAGTAGATAATATATCAAACTAAATTAAATAAAAATATGCACCTGAGTGATCTTGGCACGCTTATCTTCAGCATCCGATGAAGCCCCATCATCCACCGTTGATTGATCGCTTACAGCGTTAGCTGTAAGAAGTTGCAAACCAGTCTAGAATTTGTGCACCGCAAAAAAGATTAAAAATAAAACTAGTAAAAATCAATTAAGCACGAAGATTGAAGGAGAAAGAGAATTACATTTACATCGAGATCAGCCTTGGGACGGGTTCCATGATGAGGAAAAATATCCTTGTTGGTGTTGGTGTGAAGAGGTTGCGGTGATGAATTGTTTCTAGCGGAGAGGAAGTCAACTTCACCGAGGACAGTCCGATTGTGATCAGTGGTGGTGGGGACAAGGTTGACCGGAAATCCAAAAGTGGGGAACATGGTGGCGGAAGGGAAGGCTAGGGAAGGGAGGAAGATGAATCAAGAGTGAGACCCCATTATATGAATAAATGATGCACACAATGAACACAAGACAAGTGGTGAAAAATATAGAATAATAATTGGAGACGTGGAGAAGAAAGAAGAGAGTGACAGAGAGAGAGAGGATGATCAATTCAAGTGTGAGAAGTCTTGTACCGGTGCAATGGGGTCGGCTATAAAAGGGTTTAGATCGATCTGTTGTTGACTCGGGACAACGTAGACCAAATCGATTCATTTTCTCGTTCATTTCGTGCAATTTTTATTTTCTTTTTTCTTACGTCAGATGCTGCGTCACCCTCAAGAAAATATGTCCCGTGTTCCCACCCTCTCTCTCCCTTCTCTTTCATCACTTTCACTTGGAAATTAAGGTCGGTAACCAGGGACGGTTCTAGCTTTTGGGGACAATTGCCCCACTAATTTTATTTTTTTTAATGTAATATTAATATGTAATTATAAATTAATTTCATAATTTAAGAAATAGTATAAAAAAATCATTTATACTATATATTGTTTCTATTAATTTATATACATAAGTATTGCTCCGCAACCATCACTATCAGTCACAATGAGTTTTCTTCCTATACACTTGCCCAAAAAAGAACAAACAAATGTAGTAGTACTAGTATTTTATTTATTATTTAATTTTACTTTTTAATATTATAACTAGTTATAAAAAAAATCAATAACAAAACTGTAGAAGTCTCGTGCTAAACATTTCATATTAGTTACCTATCGGTTAACAAATATGATTATTTTTTTACTTGATAAAAGGGTGTTTCTTTTTCTTTCTTTCTTTTCCATATTTTCTTAATGTTTTATAAAAAAAATATTGAATGAAAATTAAATGCTTTCAAGACTAATAAAAAGTATTAAATAAAAAAATTAAATGCATGTTGACTTAAGAATTTAAACATTTAGATCCTAAAATGAAGAGTTATTCTACAGGAAAAAAATAAAAATTATAATTCATTATCAACAATTAATAGGGTTTTTCTATATTAAAAAAAATCAATTTCTTGAATTTAAACTATTTTATAACAAGAAAATAAGTTACACATTGTTGTTATCCAATAACAACCCACTTTATATAGGGTAAGTTTGTTGATTTGTTTATTTATGATTAAATGATAATATAAAATTATTTTATCCTTACAGTACATAATTAATAAACTCTTTTATAATTTATTACTAACACATTTATTTAATCAAATCATTAGATTAAGAATTAAATGGTTATAGTATAAAATATTTTTTTACTATCAATCAATTATAAATCATTATTGACACGATTTTTAATAAAATTATTGTAAAAAAAAAAAAACTTATCATATATAATGATTTGTCATTGAATGATAACGTAAGTGATTGACCTAAATTACGGTGTTGGTGTATAGTTTTGTCTAATGAGAGGAAGTATGTCCTTTTTCTCTTGTTTAAATAAGATTTCCATTTGACAATTAGTTTTGGTGATTCCTCTTCCGTATAAGTGATGGGTAAAGGTGATATTAAAATAAAAATTAAGAATGAGTTTGTGGAAACAATATATAATGTACTATATATTCCTAATTTGAAAAATATCTTGTTCAGTGTTGGTCAATTACAAGAAAAGGGTTATGTCATTACTATCAATAAGGTGCTTGTGAAATTTATGATCTTATTAAAGGTACTATTATTGTTGTAAAAATGATTTCCAACAATTTATTTCCATTAAAGATTGAAATTATTCAATCTTGTTTGATGGTTGAAATTAACAATTCCTCATGACTATGACATTTACGTTATGGCCATTTGAGTTTTTGTGGATTAAAAACTCTCAACCACGCAAGAACATAGTGACAGAACTTCCTCCAATTATAGCCCTTTCCCAAGTGTGTTTGAATTATGTTGTTGGCAAACAACATCGTTCTCAATTTCCTAAAAACAAGTCAGAGCAAATGTTTTGGAGTTGATACATTTATATACATGCGATGTAATAGTCCATTTTCTAATGAAGGTAAAAGTTATTTAATCACTTTTGTTGATGATTTTTCAAGCAAAATTAGGGTCCATTTTTTATAGGAAAAAATTTAAAGCATTTTTCATTCAAGAATCTTAAAGCTTGTGTTGAAAATGAGGCTAGAAAAAACATCAAAACCCTCCATATAGATCATGGTAGTGAATATTGTTCAAAAGAGTTTGGAAATTTTTGTGCAGAGCATGACATACAAAGAGAAATCACAACATCCTATACAATACAATAAAATGATGTATCAAAAAGGAAAAACAAAATGATTCTCAATATGGTGAGGAACTTATTGACATGATGAAGGTTTAAAGAAGTTTTTGGTAGAAACAACAAATTGGAGTGTTCATATTTTGAATATGAAGTCTAACATTTGTTGTTAAAAACTATGATACCCAAAGAAGCATGGAGTGGGAGAAAACCATATGTGAATCACTTTAGGAATTTTGAATGCATTGCTTTTGCCCATGTTCCTTATAAGAAAATGAAGAAACTTGATGACAGAGTTGAAAATGTGTGCTTATTAGTGTAAGTGAAACATCTAAAACATAAAAATTGTTTAATCCTTGTATGAAGATTGTGACTAACAAGGATGTTTTTGATGTTTAAGCCTACTCAAGTATTACTTGATGAAAATGATGAGACAGAACAAATTTCAATCTCTTGTACATCTTAAAGGACAACTCCAATAGTCACTAAAATTTCTTCAACAAACAATGATGAAGAAGAAGTTCAACTGCCTCATCGTAAAGAAGAAGGCTAGCTTGGATGGATGAATTTGAGGTAATTGGAATTTCAAATCAAATTACTCATTTTGCTTTATTTTCATATTGTGATCCTACATCTTTTGACAACATGTCAAGGAAGAAAAGTAGTGAAAAGCTATGAATAATGAAATTGATGTCATTGAAAGAAATGATACATGGAAACTATATGATCTTCCTCTAAAACACAAAATCATTGGTGTGAAATGCATGTTTAAAACAAAGTTGAAAGGAAATGGTGAAGTTGACAAGTATAAGGCATGACTAATGGTAAAGGGAAACAAGCAACAACATGGGATTGACTATACGAAAGTTTTTTTTCCAATTGTAAGACATGACACAATCATATTAATGGTTGCTTTGGTGGCTCAAAATTCTTGGCCCATTTACCAATTAGATGTAAAATTAACATTTTTACATGGTACTTGAAGGAATAGGATTGTGTTAAACAACCACCAGGTTATGTCAAGATTGGAAGTGAGCATAAAGTATACAAATTGAAGAAAGCCCTTTACATGCTGAAACAAGTGTCATAAGAATAGTATAATCGTATCAAAACCTATTTTCTTAAAGCTAGTTTCACAAAATGTCCTTATGAACAAACATTATTTATTAAAATTGGAGATAAAGTTAAACTGCTTATTGTTTGCTTATAAATTGATGATTTTATTTTTTCTGGAGATTGCAATGCCATGTTTGAAGACTTTAAGAAGTATATGATGGATGAGTTTGAAATTAATATAAAGGATTGTAATCTAGTAAACACTTGTTATTTCTTTATAATGGAAAAATGTGTCATTTCGTGATCATCTAAGAAACAACCAATTATTACTTTGTCAAGCGCAAAAGTTGAACTTGTTGTTGCTACAACTTGTGCTTGTCAAGCAGTTTTGCTAAGGAGATTTGTTGAAGAATTGAAATTCAAACAACTAGGTGTAACCACAATATTCTATGTCAATACCTCACCTATTAAACTATCCAAGAATCTTGTGTTACATGGAAGAAACAAGCATATAGATGTGAAGTATTATTTTTTAACGAAAATGATGGTACAATTGACTTGAAATGTTGTAAGAGTGAGGATCAAATTGTTGATATACTCGCAAAATATATATATATAAACCCTAACATAGTGTGAAAGTAGAAATTCAAATTGAGGTAGCAACTTCAAACTTTATTTTAGGGTTGCTTTGTTGAATAAAAGTTGTAGAACTAAATATGGTGTTGCTTTATAACCTAGCAGCAATTCGAACAAAAGACAAAGCAATGTAAATACATCCGAACTTTTTACTTTACACACATAGGTTTACTGGTTGATAAACATTTTAGTAAATATTTTTAGAAGGAAAGAGTAATTAAAATAAATTAAAGTTTTTTATAAATTAAAAATTATTTTAACCTCAACTTTTTTAAAAAAAAAAAAACTTCTCATTTAATTTGTTATAGAAATTGAGATATATAAATTAGTTTTAATTTATAAAAAATTAATTCATTTTATTCTTTATTTTTCTAATATAATCATTTATTAGAAATATATTGAAATTGATCTGTATTCACTTTAAATAAGATAGGTGATGGAACAGCTGGAGGTCTTATGTTACAGACTAATCCCGTGATCGATCAGATCCAAATGAATGGCATATATGATCTTGTTAATTTCTATATTGCTGATCATGTGTGATTCAAAGAAACTTCTCCCTGATCCTCATGGCCAAATCCATAACATGAAGTCAAAGTATGCCAGATGTTTTATTTGAATTTGACGTCCAAAAATTCAAAAACTACATAGTTCTAGTTGCACCTGCAAAGTACGTATGCACATGCATCCAAATCCAATCTCAGTTTTTCTTCACAAGTCACAACATTTCATCCTTCTGGCTTAAGAAAACAATCAAAAGAAATATTCACCGATGTAAAACATATAGTTAACATTTAAATATACGACATTTTCATTTTCTTTAATCCAATAATTTTAATTACTAACTCACCACCATTAAATAAAAAGAAAATAAATGATGAAAATAAAAAATAAAAATAATAATAATCAGTTATTAAATCATAAATTACTTGTATGACCTTCAATATATTTATTATAAAATAAATTTATTATAATCAATAGTAATTATTATTGGATGATCGGTAATATAAAATTATTGAATGATAGTATAAAATTATTTTGTATTATGAATATATGATCTATTTTTTATAAAAAAATAATTTAATTTAAAATTATTTTGAAATAATTTGACCTCTTATATACAAAGATGTAGCAACTTGCGTGAAAATTAAGAATAATATATCAATAAAATTAAAACCCAATTATAAAAACGTCATTTACGAAACTTTTTGTATAAACTATCTAAATTCTCCTCCCATCAATAAATCTGACCCAATGGATGGATTAGTCTCATGTAATCTTTAATTAAAAAAGAAAAAAAATATGTATAATTTATTATTAAATACATAATCTGACATTATTCATACTATGTTCTGACTCCAACTCCAATCAAATGTTGAATTTGTAGACTAGGATTACGTTATTCATATCGTCGTGTTCTAAACACTGGTCAATCTAAGAATTATGAACCAATAAGATTGCTAAGAGAAAAATAATGAGTTTGAGAATCTGATAAAAAAAAATTAGTTTGAGTAATTTCATATGAACTGCACTAAACAATTGAAAAAGGAGGATAAAAATTATAATTTTTATTGCGGAAGCTTAAAGCTTTTCTATGCATGTGATGTATGTGTTCTCAATTCTCATGGGATAGGAGAATGAGACTTTGGAAAAATGTAAATTTTCCTTTGTCTAATATCTTAATAGATGAACAAATATAAACAGATTATTATCGACGGAGGTTAAGCCTAGCAAAAGTGACAAGTTCCTAACCACACCACAAATTATGATTCGAATTTTTTTGTTAAAAAAATGTCAACATTTAACATTTGATAGTAAAACATTTTCTATCTATCCAGTATAATTTTAAGAACAAAAGTTAAGTAAAATTTCTTCATAAAAAAAAAGTAAATGTTGCTACATTTTTTCAATTAAAACTTTAAATTAAATAACAAGATACGAATATTTGTTCAAATATATATTAAATAATTTTTATTAAAACACGTTAAAAAATCTTTTAAAAATATTATTATTTAATTTAAGAATTTAACAAGAGAAATAAATATATAAACTTAATTAATATAATCTGTCCATTAAAAAATAATTCACGTGTTTGATATGGATCCTCTGCCATTTACAGGTGGTGCAGTTTCATCTCTCACCATACATTATTCTTTAATTATATTTTTATTAAATGATAAAAATAATTTTAATAGTTGAGATTCCTACTGTTCAAACAAAATAACTTTTTTAATGAATTAAGAGCCAAATTAAAATAAAAATTAATAAATAATAAAATAAATAACATGAAAAACTAAAAAGATAGTATTGAATTAAGATTTTAAAAAAATTATTTTAGCATAAAAAAAATGTCGTGAATTTTAAAAGATCATATATAAAGACTTATAAGACCTTTTTTTTTAAGATTTTAACTTTTTTTTTTAGATTTATAAGATTTGTAATTTGAATTTTAATAAATTTATACTGTAATAATTTATAATATTTTAAAAGATTTTATAAATTTAGAAGATTTTAATTTTTTTATAAATTTACATGATTAATTATTATTGCTTGAAGTTTATTTAAAATAAATATTTTTTAACATTTTCAAGAACAAATTTTTATTTACTTTAATATTAAATATATCAACAATTGTATAGGGAATTTTTTCATCAAATTTAGAATCTCTTTTATAGTATTTTAAATATTATTATTTTTCTCTAATTTTTTTAAATTAGATATTTATTAAGGTAAGATTCATAATAATAACTCCAAGTTAAGATGTTTGCGAGAAAGCATTTTATTGCCTTAAATTGTATGCTGGTGGGCGCCGGGCAGTGATGGTCACTGAGTTGTGAGTCGTAATTGGATTTGAAATGTAAAGGCATATATACCAAAAAAAAAAAAAAAAACTAGAGAGAGAGATATGTTTGAAGAGCATAAATACAGAAAGAAAATTCTGAAGGAACAAAACAAGCAAACAAAGCTAGCTCAAATAAAAGATAATATCGTACCACTTATCGACTTGTCCTACGTAATCACTGAAGAATAAGTATTATCAACCAAACATATAGCACCGGTTAAAAAATTGATAATAAGATACTCGTTTCTGCATCAAAATAATTATAATGTTATTTTTTTTGTTTTAAATTAGTTTATTAATTAAAATTATTTATTTTATTTTTAGTATTTTATTGAACAGAATTAGTGCGTTTTGTAAGGGTGAAGGAAAAAAATAGTCAAATAAATATTTATGTTTTAAAATAATTATATTTATTTATTGTTCATTTAGGTGGAGGTGATTAATATGCAATATGAAAAGTATGGAATAGTTGTCTCTCAGCGTACGCAACACGGGGGTTGTTTGGTTCTCTTTCCCTCTCTCGGGGACTCACAGTCAGCTTTATTTTTTGTGTGTGTTGTTCTTTTCATAAGTGGCTGTTCAAATCCGACACCAGATTTCTTATTTCTACGTCATGCAGTGCAATGCAAGTAGCCAAGTAGGCCATGTGGGACATGATCCAATCGTCAACGGAAATCCCAGTCAACTCAAACCTTTTTCTCCTCTGTTGATTTTGTTTTCTGTCTCTCTTTGAAATTCTTGCTGCCCTACAGCGCGGGTGGGTGTAGTAAGCTGTATTTATTTTTCTTACTATTTGCAATAACATAAATTTTAGAGATTATTTCTTAGTATTAGTTTTCTTATTTTATTAGTTTATGTTTTTACGTAGAATTTCACTTTAAGAGTCATAATCGACCTTTGTGATTTACTTGTCGACCTTCAAGTTCTTTTCGTGGATCTTTGAGTTATCCTACCTCACTGGAATATAAGGTGGGGTACCTGTAGAAGTACTCCGACACTCAAATCAGTTATCTTTCATAGAGATTTTTCTGTGAGTTAGTTAACATACTTGATATGGATACACATTTTCATCCAACATCAGAAAAGGAAAGAGGCAAAGAAGAGGAAAAACGGGGGTAGATAGACTGCCTCTCTCAAAAGGAAAAAAGGATAAAGAATGTTAGAAAAGCAGACTGGAAAAGCAGGCCTGATAGCCCACATTTCCCAACCTGCATCGGGCAGGCACTATTGAGATAGGAAACCGAGCACCTCAGGTAAAGTCATTTCAAACCTGTCATCTCACGGGAAAGCAGGGAGAGTGAGTTGCGTCCCACCACGATGGTTAGAGAAAGGGAAGGAGTAGTCATCACCGCATTTAAAGCAAAGTTGTTGCATTAATTAAGAAGGATTATGCGGAGGGCATCGTGGCATTTATGAGATCCTGGGGAGAGTCACCACATTAATGGTAGAATATCTCCTTGGAAGATCATGGAGATGGAAGCTAGCTTATAAAAGGCCTTGAGTTCAAAGGAAAAAGGGGAAGAAATTTTTGGGAAAAGAGAGTTACAGAAAATAGCATTCTAAGAAAAAGGAAGCATTGAGAAGAAGGAGAAGAAAGTAAGATCCACCTACTCTCTAAATACAACAAGGAAACACTTGGATACCAAGTGAAACTCTAAGAACTTCTAAGTATCAATTTCTGTCACCATGTTCCCTTCTCCAAAAGGAATGTGGATTCTAAATGTTCGTTTCTTGTTAACCTTGTCACAGTCTTGCTTGCGACACCTGGTGCTTGACATTCGGGTTTTCCTTTATTGTGTGTCATGGGCTTTGAACGCATTATCAGTAGTGACCACGTTCCTGGGGTGCACTTCGTATCTGGTGACAAGTGACCATCGGAGACATCGAGGATCTTAGTCAATATCTCAGCGAGTGCCTGGACATACGACACCTTGGAGGTGTTGATTCCCCAGTCTAACAGGCTCCGAGGTCCTCTCTTGGGATCCAATATTCTTGAAGAACCTATATATTTTGCTGACCAACCAGCAAGTTCTACAAGTCGCGGAAATAACTTCTTTTTCCTTCAAATTAGCCTTTAGAATATGTATCGTCAATCTAATCAAACAAACAATAATTAAATTAAAGAAATTAAGCTTACAGTATAAAAGAAAGAAATTAAGCGTAGGATTCTTAACAGTGAATAATTTTAGGAAAATTAATTAACGGGATACAAATCCCAGGAATTAATTGAATGACTAAATGCATAGAGATAACAAATGTAGTTTTCATAGCTGTGGTTAAAATATAAGGAAGGAAAAATAGCTTATGCTTCGTCGGTGTAGAACAATTATATATAGTTATTTAATTATAAATTATTATGATAAGATTGTTAATCTTTATAATAATTACTTTAAAATTATATCATCATAAAAATAATTTAAGATAAATTTGTTTATTTAGTTTGTACATAAAAAAGACTGAAAGGTCTCGAAGTCATCAATGGTGTATTAGTAGTGTAATTCTTCGAACTTGTGTTTAAAAGCGGAGAGTAGGATTACTAAAACTTAAATTTTAGGTCAATTAATAAAAAATATAATTCTTTTGTTTAAAATAAAAAAAATGTTTTAGATACCTCACTGGCACTGTTAGACTTGCTTTGTGTTGTACTCTTAATTAGCTCAGTTTGTGTTGTGTTCTTAATTAGCTCAGCCTCACGATATTTAAGGTAGACCTAGAAATTTACGTACAGTTCCGAGGCCGAAATCTGAAGGTGCAAGTGAAATTCTAAACCTTATTCTTACGTGCAAGCTTCCGTGTGAAAAACAAAATTTATTCTCTTTTCTCTTCCTAATTAATTTGATCCGTTCACGACTTCTTCCGGTCCTTTTCTTTGGGCGCCGCAAGCTTGAACACAGACACCAAACATCTCTAAAGTTGATCCAATAATGTCATGCATGGAGAAATTATCTTCACTGTCCAAATTTCATGCATAGTCCAACTTGAGTTTGGCTAAACTAGGAAAAACAACTAATCACCTAACTAGAATTGATGAATTTTGGACCTTGGGCATGTGATCAATCATGGATATATTTGATTTCATGTTTACCGGGGCAAACTTATGTACTAATATTCTAATTAAATTCTAATTCACCATCAATGGCCAGCCCTCATTGCCTATTCCTTTATTGGGTATGTTCAATGCTTCTACGGCGAAATTTTGTTTCAAAGAAGGAACTCTTCCTAATCCAGGCAAAGAAAAGGAAGCTCTCATAATGAATTTTTTCGTTGTTGGGTAAGGAAACCAAAAATTTCCTTTTTCTTTGCTACTTTTTAAAGGAAGTATTAAGCCAATTTAAAGACCAACGTAGAAATTGAAAATTTGTGAGTATGAAATATCCCGCCAATCCTGAGTAGAAGGGTTTCATGTTTGGCCAGGTCGGCGGGAGAAACAAAAATCCTTCAAATTCCACATAAGGGGGCTCGTTGTCGACCAAGTCAGCAAAAGGGAACAAAAATCCCACGTAGATCGTTTGTTCCTGAGCTGCTATTGGCTTGAAAATGACTAAGGTGGGGAAGAAGGTGACAAGGGGAGCAGGACCTGAGGTGGAATGTGCCACGACCCGACACACGATTCGAAGCACATGACTTAAAGACTCGTGATATAAGCAAAATAAAGACGTGAATAATTAGATGGCTGGAGTTGATACACCTGGCCAAACCTGAGGCATTGATGACCTCAGGCATAGCCTATAAAAGGCCCAAATGCAAAGAGAAAGGAGTAGGAAAAAATTTGAGGGCGAGAATTTGAAAGCAAAGAATTGCCAAAGAGTTTGTGGTCTTAAAGTCTGAGAGGTTGAAAGAAAGATTAGTGGAGAGCTTAGCAGTAAGAGCGAGTCAAAGAACTTGAGCCGAGAAAGAAGGGAGGCTTCCCTGAGCATTGATATGCTACTGGTTCTTTAAAGAAGCATTGAAGGCACAGCGAGGAGGAAGAGTAACACCAAACCCCCTGGATACGAGGTTAGTTCTCTAGACTCTATAAATATACATTTCCATAAAGCAGAATAGAATAGCTTAGCATGTTATAGGTTATCATCCATATCCCTACACTAAAGTTGTTATTCCAAGCATCAGTTAGGAACGTCAATTAGCTGATATGTAGTCGGCACCTGCAAGGACCAAGTCAGTCTTGGTCCTCCCTTCGAGTTAGTCTGAACTAAGTGCATCTCTCCATTTAGACATGTTCTTGATTGGTCTCGGCTCTACATAGCCGAAGGCTACATCATTCCCAATTCGATTGGTCGAGTCGATCTCAGCATCTGGTCATATCCTTTACCGAGTCAGTCTCGATCCTTTCCAGCATTCATTATGAAATATCCTGGCATCTATTCATGAATTATCCAGTTACATGTTTCTCCAAACTCTTTTGGATGCCAATGGAAAGTCCATTAAGAGTTAACTTTTAGACACCTAATGGATAGTCCAACCTCTTTCAATGTTAGTCAGTCTTTGGATGCCTAATGGATAGTCTAACCTCTTTCAATGTTAGTTAACCTTTAGACGCCTAATGGATAGTCCAATCTCTTTCACCATTGTTTAACCTGTGGATGCCTAATGAATAGTCCACCTCTCATTAATGTCATTTAACTCCTAGACGCCTAAGGGATAGTTCATTCCTCCTACCTAATAGCATATCCAGAATTACATGAAGTTTGATTCCTTTGACAAAAAAGAGGTACGTAGGAGTAAGAAACACGCTCTTGTCAAGTTGTTCATCCCAAAAATCCCAAAATGTGTATATATTTTACTTGCAAATGTACATTCTGTTCTTGGCAAATTATCAACATAGTGTAAGGGTCTTTTTAGTTCATACAACTGATTTGAGTAACTATCATGTGATAGCCGTGTGGGGATATCGTGAGATCCCTTTGGGTAACTGACTTCGAATTTAGATTTTGATTCGCGACTAGCGTTATCCATCCAAGATTTTTCGACATTTTCCATAAAAAATGTCAGTGACGACATCAATTAGAACTGAATCGGTCTTGGTCGGTCATCTGATTGACCGAGTCGATTTCAGTTATACATGGCCGGTTCTTCTGGAGGAAACCCTTCCAATATCCAAATTCAAAAAATTGTAATTCCGCATTGCGATTTAAATTGCAACAGTTTGCTACAGAAAATGTAAAGAAGAAAAAGTACAACATACCATGCATGTTTGGTTCATATTTAGAAAATTAAATTTGTACTTTTTAATATAAAACATGTTCTGTTAATAAAAAATAAAAATAAAAAACATGTTCTAATAAAAATGCATGATTAAGATCAATTTTATCACATGTCTTAATTATATATGTTTAACGTTTTAAAATTAATGTTATTATAATTAATTTATTCAATTTTAAATCAAACAAAATCTATATTTGTACACAAAACAAAAAAAAAATCTATATTTATGTACTTTTGCTTCTTTTTTGGTTTTATTAGCATGGACGGTGGAATTCACCGGTTTAGTGCCTTTTAGTCGTGGGCTAAGATTACGAGGAATACAAACGTGCTTTTATGTTAGGTGACTCTGAATTGGGGGTGAAAAAAGCGATTCCAACACACCTTTTAGGTGATAAAAAACAGGACAAAATCTTAACTATTGATCTTAATATTAGTTAAAAAAATTAAAAGTATAAAGTTTTATTAAATGTAAATGTAGTCTTATGATAATTTTCGATACATACTTCACATAATTTCTAATAAAAAAGTTATAATTAACCAGTACATAGTTTCCTAAAAAAAAGTCTTACTAAGGATACAATAACTCTAAATAATCAACAAATAAAACCTTTTTCTTTTATTGAAAATCATACAATGGATGCATTGACAACCATGGTGAGACTGAGAGTGCATTAATAACACTTTCAATATTTTCTCTATTTTATGTATTATTTGTTTTTAAGGCTTTCTAATCAAATTGTGATACATTAGACACTACAACAGAAATATATTTCCTTTGGTCTCAAATATTAGAACTTAGCATTAAGAATAAAATAAGTCATCGAAACTTGATTAGGAAGAATAGTTTTAAGTTTATGTTCGTTATTGTAATTTTCATTCATTCACCTCACCTAATAAATTTTAATTGCATTATTTCATTTATAACTAATGAAAATCTTTTAACTATTTTGTTTCCAATATTATCAATAATAGTAAAAAACATTATCATATAAACATATTTATTTTCATTAATCATCACCTAATTTAAAATTTTGAGCCATAAACACAACATCACTTATTTTTTATTGTCTTTTACCTATTTTTATAAAACAAATAGATCGACAGGTTGACCCACTTTGTTGCAAGCCTATCTTCTGGTGAACTAAAAAAAAGGAAGCAAGGCTGAAAAGGGATGAGTTAAAGAGGCTAGCCAAACAAGCTAAACCTATTTTACTATGCATAAATATTTGAATCTCTATAGTGTCTTTAGGAGTTATTAATTAATAAGAATGTTCTTACCTATAAATTATTATTGAATGAGATCAATTTTAAGACTTATTCTGCCTCTTATCAAGTCACGCATTTTATATCCTATTTTCATATATTGAGTATTTAATTTTTCTATTCCTTAAAAATATATTTTTTATTTTAATTTCAATTTTGATTTATCAACTAGTCCAAAAAAATTTATTTCTCAACAACTCTCATTTTAGTACTTGTTTTTCTTAAATATTTCTTTCTTTAATTTACTTTTTTTTTGTCTTAATTTTTAAATTGTTTTAATAATATAGGAGAAACATTTATTTTTACATTTCACAGAGTAAAATATTAGTATAAAAAAAATTTGTAAAAGTCAAGCTATACGATTATTTGAATATACAAAAATAAACAGAAACGTAATACAATAATATAAGATTACTTTATATATTCTTAATGGTGAAAGTTCATTTCATACATGGACATGGTCTCTTCAAATACTATAAAAGTCGCTAGTTGCTACCTAACCATAACTCGTTTGCTAATTCTAAAATAATAACGATGGCATCATATTTTTATTAATAAAATCACAATTTCTTGCAGTTTTAACTTTCAAATATGGCTAATATATATATATATATATATATATATATATATATATTTTTTGGTATAATTAAAAATTTTAATACAAGTAATTGCAATTAAATATGTACTTGCAATGGCAATTGATTGCTTTCAACTAGTTTATCTTTATATAAGTTAAGAAATTTAAAAAAAATAAAATAATATTACGCTAGATGGGAGGGTTAATCTTACGTAACGGCCGGTGGATCAGTCAATGTATTAAATAGAATGGAAACCAAAGTGTACACACATAAATTAAAGAGGTGGAGACAGCGTGACTAACTGACGGATCAACTACTGCTAATTTTCCCTTAGACTGATTGTGAAGATAGCGACTGTTATTTAGCCATTATCCCATTCCATATCCTCAACATTATAAAAAAAATCTAATATATAACAACAAAACAAAAAAATAAAAAGGTGCTGCAAAAAATTGACAAATATTTTTTCTTTCATATAAAAATGTATTTTTTTTTATTTTATTGTTTGAGATTTCTCACATGATTATTTTAATAGTATTATACATTCACATCATTACGTTGCAGTTTAATTGGACAAGAATAGTTTGTACATAAAAAAATAAAAATAATATTATTTATACAATAAATTCTTATTGCAATATTTACATAAGAAAGAAGAATAAAAAGAGACGAGAGAAACATGTGAAATAAAATAGATAATTAGCACACACAATTTAGTGCTAAAGTTTGATCATGAACAGAAGTTTGATGAAGCGAGTACTATACACGCATTCATAGATTGTGGATGGGATTGATCCTCGCTCAATGACATTAATATTTTTAATTGCATATTACTAATATTACATATTTAATTTAATATTTTACAAACAAATCTGAACACAAACCAGCTCAACCTTGTACGATCTAGTGCATCAGATCATGACAAACCACTGATTTTTTGATGCATCCATTTCTGTAAATAAAATTATTAATGCATCCATTTTTTATTTATTTTTGGTCAGGGTTGGAGGGATATTTTTTGAAAGGGGATTTAACCAGGGTATGTATTTTCCAATGCGTGAGGATGATCATTGAGGCATGAGCCTCGTCCGCGAATAATGCATCCATTTATGTTGATTGTTGTCTTTGGGCCATATTTATGATTGAGTGAGATCATAGTAAGCCCATGTCCTTGGCTCAAGTGGGCCATGTGCCCTTGATCTCGTGTACTTTATATATTTTGCATTTTAGTTGCAGCCAGGACTTCAAAGCTCAATTCAATTCATGCGTCTTCTAGAATTTCGCATATTTATATGAAATGATAATTTGATATGCTTCGCTGAGGATCGGACTTGATGAGACCCAAAAAAAATGTCCCATAATACCAAAACATGTGCAACTATGTCCAAATGATAAGAAAGTTGGGTAATTCTCTACTCTCTCTCCATGGCTTCATAATGCAGAAAGCAAAAAACAAGGCAGGAATTAAGACTAAAGATATCAAAAGCGAATAAAAGCAAAAGGAGGAGGCTGTATAAAGCAAGACTTGCAGATATTATTCTATCTTGGAGGTTATATTTCTTGACTTGACCGCTTTTAGTTAATAAACGAAACCAGCTAGTTGTTGTTCATGCTACACAGTCTGTGATGGGTTTGCATCTTACGCAGAACCAAAAAGCAATGTTCATATTAGTAGTCATTCACACATTGTTCATGTTCACTCTCACAAGAGGTGAATCATGCAGAAGTTCTTGTGGTGGCATTCCCATCGAATACCCTTTTGGCATTGACGATGGGTGTGGAAGCCCATACTACCGATACATTCTGGTTTGTTCTGACACGGGAAAGCTTGAAGTGAGAACCCCTTCAGGGAGATACCCCATTCACAACGTTAGCTATGCTGATCCACACATTCTAGTCACTGATCCATTCATGTGGAGCTGTGAGGATGCTGAGAATTATCGTCCCACAAGGCCCTTCAGTTTGGACACCAGCACCCGCTTCAAGCTCTCCCCTCAGAATGAGTACCTTTTCTTCAATTGCAGTGAGGATCACGTCATCGTTAAGCCAAAGCCTATCTTCTGTGAGCGCTTCCCTGAACACTGTGACTCTTCGTGTGACAGTGGCAGCTACCTCTGCAGGCACATGCCAGGCTGCTCCTTTGCTATGAGTGGTAGTTCTTGCTGCTCTTACTATCCAAGAGCCACTGAATCCTTGAGGTTGATGCTCAAGTATTGTACTAGTTATACTAGTGTTTATTGGAGAAACGTTGGTGCTCCTCAGCCTTATGATCAAGTTCCTGAATATGGGATCAGAATTGATTTTGATATCCCTGTAACTACACGCTGCCTTCAGTGCCAGGATCCTTCCAAAGGAGGTGGAACTTGTGGATTTGACACTCAGACCCAGAGTTTCATGTGCCTGTGTAAGGAAGGAAATTTTACTACCCATTGTAAAGGTATGTCTAACCAATGGTACTTGTTTTTAGTTTAATTAATTTCTCTTCACTAAGAATCAACGGGAAATCATTGATGGGATATTATCATAAGTGCATACAATACTATTTACTTCAGTTTCAATTTGGAAGGTTTGCTTTTTGAAATTTGTTGAGAAAGTAAAATTGATTGGATATTGTTTGTCTGGCAGATTATGATGCTGCACGGCACAATAGAAAGGTCCATGTGATTGCAGGTGATAAAAATAGAGTTAATGGAGTAAAATTCTCAATGATAAAGTTTTTGAAGCGGAAAATTAGGCTCATGTGTGTTATTTTGGCTGCAGGGACAGTTAGCGCTGTTTCGGCTGCAGGGGCATTTGGAATTGGAGCTGGTATTTGGTACTTGAAGAAAGTGAGAGCTAAAGCACCAGTAACATGTGGAATTCAAAGCAATGAGAATAGACTTTTCTGAAGAGAACCAAATAACGTGAACTACATAATTACGGACTACATCTTCCTTTTGTTACTTTTTCTCCCACTTAGCTATTATGCTTATTTATTTATACAACAATTATATATGCCTTTTTTGCTTCCCAGTTGGCATCTTTTTGTTGGGAATGGTTTGTATTTCATCTCAAGTTTATTGAAAGAAAGCACTCCGCTGCATAATCATGTTCCCCACTACTTTTAACATTAACCTTTGATTTCCTTTAGTACGTAATATTGAATTTGTCAAGTGTTAAAATTTACAAACTAAAGCAGTTCATTGATACTGTGATACAGAATTATTATAATTTTAACTAATTTTTATATGATATATAATAAATTTTTTTTGCAAATTAAAAATTTGACTACGCAGTGAAATAAAATTATCTAATAATTTTTTGCTTTTCTGAATCAACCAAAAAAAGCAATTAATACAAGTTAAGGAAAAAAAAAAAGAAAGAAGGAAAAGGGATGAGAGAGAGATAGGCGGAGAGAAATTAATGGCAATTCAAAGCCATACTAATTAGCATGGTCTCCCAACAAAACAATTTGTGGGGCCAGCATTGAGAGTTATTGCAGGCACCATGTACGCTGGAGCAGCAGTAAAAGATTGAATAGGTGAATAATTTGGGGCACAGCTTCCAAAGCCAGACGGTACAAAATAAGCACCATTTAGGAATAAGTCCTTGGAAGACCTCCATTTCCAACTCTTCCAGTTTTCCTTCACTTCCCTCTTGGTAATCTGTCATCCAAGAACAACATTCAATATGTTGAAGCATTTTTTAGACAAAAAGAAAGGATGAGGGATTTCATGCTACCTGTTTTGCATTTGGATCATTTGGTGCTACATAAAAATTCCCTTCACTTAAAATGGTTGGGTTAGCACTGCCGCCTATAGCATACATTTTCCACTCATCATATTTGTTGTTGACCACATGGGCATAACCGAATCTTACCCTGCATGTTCATCCACAAGTCAATAATACACTATTTATTTTCATCGACATCATGCAAATTCAATCCATAAAATCACTCTCACCTTGGCATCCTTTCAGTTAGGCCACTAGCAAATTGGTTGAAAGCTATTGTTACTCTCATTATTTTATCTGCCGTGTATTCGTCATTATGTCCTAGCAACATAACCTGCATGCACGTTAGCTCAATCAGATGCTCATGCCGTCGCCTGTGTTTTCCTTAAGTAACATTTGTAAGGGATTGGTGCAACTTTCCACACTATAGTTGTACTTTACCCACTTAAATTAAATGCAGTAGTCGTTATAGAGAAGTAAAATCCAATTATATATAGTATTTATATATCATACGGTATAAGACATCAAACAAAAATGGAATAACTAGCTATGTTGTTGAACTAATTACTTTGTCATGCTGGGTGAAGTAGTTGTTAGAAATGGTAATGGCAGTTGAGGCATGAATAACATCGATAAGGCCATCGGTGCAACGAGCCAAAAAGCAATGATCAATCCAAATATTTGAGGAAGAAAATATGCTAATGGCATCTCCATCGGAGCCTTGACGATGGCCAACATGCTGAGGAGTACTCCTCACAAGGCCAGGCTTAGCTGGTTTACAATCATGGATGCTAATGCCATGTATGATAACATAACTAACACCTTGTATTGTAATGCAAGGCCCATCCACAATCTCCACTTTAGCTCCTCTCCCATCAATGGTCTTGTAGCTATTCACAATAAGCTCATTTTCGAGCGTAATAGCCATGTCTCTGTCAAAAACAATCCAGAGTGGCTCCGTTTGGATTGCACCATAGCGGAGTGTACCTGGTTTTGGATTTGCAGGGTCATCAGAGGGGTCTGTGACTCGGTATATTGAACCATACTTGCCTCCTGTGGCATCTTTGCCGAAGCCAATTGCACAATCAGCCAAGGCTTGGCGATTCAAAGCCCAATTTGGCCTGGCCCGCCAGCAAGAGTCTATCACATTGAGGAATGGTTTCTTAGGACTCTTGGGAATATATTTTGAAACGGCTTGGGGAGTGTTGTGGTACTTGTCTGTTGAATGGGCAAAAACGAAGGTTAGCATGAAGCATGAAAGCAAGAGGGATGAGGTTGACGTGGCCATGCTTGTTCGGGAAATTTGCAAAGGGATTAAGCTCATTTAATAGGTGGGGATTGGAGAAGGTTGTGCACACAATTTAGGAGCTTGCCTTACAAATATTTTTTTCGAGTTTAGATAACAAAAAACGTGGCTGCACGAGCTTGGCTTGGTTGACTTGCTAGTTATAATCTTAAATTTTACTTAAGTTGTAAAGGGTATGTATGCATCCATATTACATTTCTTGCATTAATAACATTAGAATATAAGATGGTTCAACGGACGTGGGAAGTTCCATAGTCCACAGCAGAATGCTCCTCGGATATCTAATATTTGGATGGCTTCAGAGTAGAACGATCGAGCACGTTTTGTAAAATAGTCTTCGACAGGGATTCAATTTATTTAATAACCCAATAAATTTAAGTCAAAACTAGGTGTCGTCACTAAATTTTGTTCTAAATATTTCTTTTTAATTATTATGCTACAAGTATGACTAAATACATACTTATTGTTATAACACTGCGCCTAAATTTAAGGACTCTTTTAACTTAATTAGTAATCCTGCACGAGAGTTTTGAAAATGCAGTTGAAATAACTTTCATTAGTATTTGTAATGGAGCTCGTAATATGAAAGTTTTCTGAAACAAAAGTTCTTAAAATATTGAGTTATGGTGCTAATTAACTCAACGAAACCGGTAGCTAATTCTCCTAAAGATTTTTTTTCTTAATATTTTCTTTTTTTATTTGACTCAAAGAATCAAGTTACTTATGATCTAGAATGATTTTTGAATATTGAGGACATAATTGGGTATATGGCTCTAACTCCACATGTTAGTCCATATAAACCTAAGCAGGTTTAATTTGTGGGTTAATGGATTCGAACGTGAACTATTTTTTTTTCTAAATTTTAAATGGAATTCATTTTTATTTTTATTTTTATTTGAAGAGGAGAGTTAATGTTATTTACACAAGGTAAATAGAGTTTTTTTTTATAAAAAAAAAATGTAAACAAAGTTCGGCCTGCAATTAACGGCCCAGACAAAGACTACCTAAAATCTTGACAAATAGTTTTGTCGGCCTATCCAATCTGAGTCAGTTAGTTACCGGCCGAATATGAACGAGCTTAAATAAATGAGGTTGACTCGTGTACTCCCCTATACTTGAGCATCTCGGACTAAGGAAATTACTAAATTCTCAAATAAATTAAGAAAATCCATTATAGAAAACCTACTATCCTTTACCATATTGTGAAGAAAAAAGATAACAAAAATTGGTCTGTTATATCATTATGTAAATTTCTAACTCACAGTAACGGTTTGTATAACTCTAATAAGAATAATTCTAAATATTCTTATAGTTTTGCATTTTTTTATTAATCTTATTAAATAAAAAGTATAGAGTTTTTATTATGTTTTTAGGATAGTGAGTTAATGCATTTTCTTTAATTAATATTTATAAAATATTAAGATGATTAAGAAAAAGATATATATATGAGCTTGTTTGTTTCAACTTTTATGAAAACATTACTTTTAAAAAATGTTAATATATTTGTTAAACTTAATTAAAAAAAAGGTTTTAAAAACAGTATTATTGATAATTGAGAAAACTAAAATTATAACTATTTTAAAATAAAAGTGCTTTTATAATTACATTGTCAAATAAACTTTTACTTTATGTGGAATCTCTAAATAATAAATTACGTTTTTGAAAAAGTAAAACAAACAGGTCTTCTATTATTAGGAAGAAAGTCATATATGGCAAATAAATTTCTAGTCAGGACAATTCGATTATACTCTAATATAAATTTACGCTCACATTCTCTTTTATCTCTTTTTTAATTATCTTATTTTTTTTATCTTTCTCTTCATTTCCCCTTATATTATTTATCACATGTTTCTTTTTTTCTTTTTTTTTTCTCTATCTCTTTCTTTAATTATTTCTTACACCTATCTACCCAAATTTAGAGTAGATGATTAACATTTTCCTTATATATTAGAAACATAATGGAGAATGTTAAAAAATTTAATATAAAAAGTCAGCACTGTGTAATAAAAGTTTCAATATAATTTTTAGAAGTTACTAATTTTCTTATAAAATTTCAATTCCCAAATGAATAAAGATAATATGGAGTAAATTGAACTATAAAAATAAAGTCCATTTATTTATTCCATACACAGCGAATTAGTCCATATATGCATATATATGATAAAAAATATTGCAATATTATTAATTACACCAACTAATGCAATGTAAAATAAATTTAAAACAACAGTAGCAGAACTCATCATGTTGTGTTGGCTGCTTTATTGAGACTAAATAATTGTTGCGTTGGCCCCAAACGTCACACATACATATGCTGATCCATACGATATCTAAGCATAGTTGCACATCCCATAGATACATGAACTTTCGGCGTTGCAGTTGTTGCCACATTTTCCACAATGCTTCTCGTTAGTCTGAGGATTCACGCACTTACCTTGGCAACACATCTTTCCAAAGCTGCATTTCTTTCCACATTTGCCGCAGTTGGAGCCATCTGTGGACAAGTTGACACATTTGTTCATGCAGCAATCAGATCCTGCGCTACCTTTAATGTGACATACCTTTGGGTATTTGTCACATGTCAGCACCACCCCATAGGAAAGGAATCGCTTTGTCCCTTTTGCTTCTTCATTTCCGGGAGATATTGCTGACAGAGAAATGCCCAAAGCCATTAGCATTGCTAGAAGGAAGAGGGTCTTCAAGGACTTCATTTTTTTTTTTGTGTGTTGAAAAAAAGAAGTCAAATGAAGCTATAGAGTGTATATATGTTTTGATGGTAGAAGTATTTATAGACGAGTAGGTTCATGGAGTTGGTATTATATTTTGCATAAATTGTATACATGAAAGAATGTCCCTATACATTAGTTAATGCGGTGGTCTAAATTAGTTAGGCTTGTTTGGCAACAACTGCAAACTTCGTCCATACTAATCAGTTGAATTCAAATTGGATATAATTGGAACAACTGTACTAGCTATTCTGTTTTTTGCTAAAGGATAATTAAAGATTAACGTTAATTTAATTCCTAATCTCCGTAATCTCAATCAAAAACAGTGTTCTCGTATAATTCTACGTACGTAAACCAAGAAACCGTTACAGTACCACCGTTCAGCCATACAATTTTGACAGTTTGATGTTGTAGAAGATGGATTGAGCGAATTGAATTTCGGAGTTGGCCATATTCGGCAATAAAATCGAAGTCACGTTACACATTTCTCGTTACTATAGCACGAGCAACCAATTAAGTATATATATGCGTAGTACGTCGTAGGGTTTTGTTATTCCGCTCATACACAAGCAACTTTTCACGCACCATTTCATTTTTAGTTATATTTTAAAATTTTTATAGCTTAATATATATATATATATATATATATATGTATATATGTATATGTGTGTGTTTGAAGAAATAAAAATAAAAGTAGAAAAATAATTAATATATTTTTAATTTTAAAATGTTAAATAAATAAAAAACGATTTTATTATATAAAATTGAGCCTTATTAAAAGAAAACCTGATATACATATAAGACACCCCTTTGTATAGACTCATTTTGAAGAACAATTAAGAATTGTTTCAGTTAACATATTTTTATATACTTTTTTGACAATTCATTTATTCTCTTAATTTCTTGCTATTTTCTCACGTATATGTTATTTAATATTTTTTATTTTTGTTAATCATAGGAAAATTTATATAAAAAAACATTATCATGAATAGAATTTCTCGCCAATTAATACCTAATTTTACTAGTCAAATTATTACTATGGAGCATGGCCGAATAAACCAAACATAGATGTACATCTGCGGAATAAGGATGAATTTGAATTTTATTGATGTAAAAGTTAAGTTATATTATATATTATCTTGATTGTTCGTGTGAAATTTCGTAAAAGTTGAACAATGTACAAAAATATAATCAAATAATTTATATTTTTGTATTATGTTTATGTTTTGGTTCTTATATATTAAATTAGAAGTTTTAGTTTCTATATATATTTTTATTCCTATTTTGACATGTATTGTTAAATGTACTTTAATTTTATTAGATAAAACTATCATTTTTTCTAATGGTTAAACTGCTACATATTTATTGCTAAAATGACAATTTATAACGCTTGAAAAATAGTTAGAAAATTTGTAACAATTTTAATTGAGAAAGTTAAAACACTCATCATGGAAGGAATTAAAATGGAATGAATTAAAATGGAATTAAACACACATGTAATAATATAAGTATGAAACTAATTGGATAATTAAACCTTTAAAATATATATTAGATGAATTTTTTATATATATATATATATATATATATATATATATATATATATATATATATATATATATATATATATATATATATATATATATATATATATATATATATATATATATATATATTTATAAATATAATTTATATAAAATGAACTACAATAAATTTTGAAATAAAATTATGTCAAATATTAAATAGGATAATAATGGATGTAAATTATTAATTTAAACTTTTACATTAATTTTTTTTATGAATAGTGAATCATAAATCATGTGATTTTTTAAATAATTGTGCGACTTTAAAGAACTTTGATCTAAATTATATATTAGAGTACAGTATAAATTTGCTCCATCATCACTCTTGTATAAATACTTTTTTAAATTAAATATTTATTTACGTCGATGTGTGTTATACAAAATATGTAATTGTAATTTTAGAAAAGTACATAACATGTACACTACAAAAGGAGTTTTTAGTAGCCATTTTTATGACCTTGGGAATCGGAATCTCGACAACGGGAATTTTAAGAAAATTACGATACGATTGTACATCCATTTTTTTGTGTATGAGGAGAAGAAAAAGAGAGAAAAAATATATGATAAATAATATGATAAAAATAAAATCAAAAGGGACATATAAAAAAAATGAGATAAAAAAAGTTGGAAGTAAAATAAAAACAACCCTTCATTTTACGAGGCTTATAAATACTGTATGCGTTTGGGCTCTTTCATCACTGATTTTCTAAACCAAACTTTGAAGTAAAGAGCACGACCCACCAGCGGCTTCTGGTCAAATTTCTTAGCTGCTACCTGCTAATGTCTATGATTAATCAAATTCAACGCAATTTTCCTTTAATTCAAAATTTGGCAGGATTTAATCGGATCAAAGTTAAACTAGGAGAATCAAAGACGCAAATAAGATTAGGAAGCAATAATTAAGCTAGAGTTGCCTTTCAAATACATTTAATCAAGATTCACACGCACACAATTACAACTTACGCAGAAACCGTTTGATTCAAGAAAGGTTATGTTAGTACATTATTCATGACATTTTGTGCATCCCCTAATGTAAGAGAGGAATAATATCTTATTCTGTTATTTTTATCCAAGCAAGCCATATATTCTTCCTTTTAGTTTCATAAGGAAAGCACAGATTCGCAGCAACGAAACATCACTTAGAAAATCACAGCTGGCGACTTTTTTACATTAATATAATTATACTTCATCTCTTAATATAAATGTTATTTCTTTTCCAAGAATGCAAGCAACACTCTATTAAACACTTTCTTTATAGTTAACTAAAATTTATTAAAATTACAAATTTAATAAAATTCACTCTCATCTAAGAAATCTCTCTTTTTAATTTAAGGTGGATTTCATTAAAATATATAATTTCTAATAAGAAAATTTAACTAATAATAATAAAACCAATTAGAAAGTGAGAATCTAGCATTTCTCTTGCTTTTAAACTAAACAAGTAACATGGGGATAATTTATTGATATATGTTTAATTTGTTGTAGCAAAGTCTGAGGAACGAGCATGTGCCTAGCTATCCCAATTACTTCGGTTTTGTTTAAGAGTGTGACGCATACATAGAGTCATAGACTTTGACATATGCCATGGCACTGTGTTGTCTTATCCTTCTTCTTGGTTTATTTGTTCCCTTCCATCCTATCTATGCCCAAATTTCCTCCACTAACGAGCTGGCACAAGTTCAAAATGAAAGAACAATTCTCTTGAAACTTGACACCAAAATCAATGAAATGGAGGTCCAGAATCATGGTACTCCTCTACAAAGGCCAGAAACAGCTAATAAAACAACAGATGTAAATGTAACATCATACAAAGACAAAGGTCATATTCTCACCCGGGATCATCAGCACCACTTCAAAAATGTAATTAAGGTCAGTCATTAACAACATACATATATATATCATATTTTTAATTAACACATGATTGTACGATATTTACATGTTTGGGCATACATATTATTTATAAATAGGTTTACAGGATTCTAATCCTCATAGGATGGGGCATTTTGCTACCCATTGGAGTAATCATTGCAAGATACTTCAGAAATTTTCCTTTATTGTGTGATGCATGGTTCAAGTGTCACATAGCGTGCCAGACTCTGGGATATATTATGGGCACAATAGGGTGGTCCATGGGGCTGTGGCTTGGAATGTCATCAAAATATTTGATATCTAAAACACAAAGTACTCTCAGCATCATTGCTTTCACATTAATAAACGTCCAAGTGAGTAGGTGCGAAATTCAATTCCTTCTTAATTTAACTCCAACCCTTGTCCAGATATTTAAAATTTGTTTCAAAATCAGATGCTTGCCACCTTGATGCGATTGAATAAAGAAGCAGGCTATTGCAAGTGCTGGAACATATGTCACCATCTTGTTGGGTATTCCATAATTGGAATAGTTATAGCAAACATATATGCAGGGTTCCACGCTGAAACGTTGAAACGGGTTTATGACGGAATACTTGGAGTTTTGACTGTCCTAGTTGTCACGCTGGAAATTCACAGATGCAAGTTTAAGATAATGCATTATGCTGTGAATATTTACCGTGAATTGTGGAACAGAGAAGGAAGTTGATGAAACAATCGTGAAGACAAACTAGGTGAATATTCACTCTAGCTAGGTTACATATTGGAATCTGAGGACTGAAACGAACTATAATCTATACATCCAGGCTAAGGTAGTATTTCAAGATTTTTTTTAAAATTCTGTTGAGTTCAACTTCTCTTAACTTTTAAGAAGAGAAGGTAAAAGAAAGATAAATTAAATAAGAAACAAAAATAGTGGGTTTCCTAAGTCTAGTCTGGATTATTATAGGAAAGGTTAAAATCACTTGTCAGTCATAGAATTATAACTAGAGCATGGTGGAATTTTTTTTACAACTAAAGATAATTATCTTTTTCTTATAATCATTTTTTAAATGATTATAAGAAAAAGATAATTATATACCATATTAATTATAAACAATATCAATTATTTGATGTTGAACGAACTAAGTTAATATTATAAAGACCATCATGATAAAATTTTCTCATTAGAAATCAAGCGTGTTGACTCAGGTAGAGTACATGCATGTTACAAAAGTTTTCACAGGAACGTATAAGAATTATACTAAACGAAAATTAGAGACATACAGTACGTTGAATCGATTTTAATTAAAATATAAGAGCTAAAGTAAGTTTAACATGAGCGAAGAAATGAGGAAGAGTTTAACGGATCTGTTGTGGGAAGAAGTAAAGCAATGGAAAGTTGGGTGAGATAACACTTTTGAGGCAAAGAAAAGTAAGACATGTGACGCTAAGGAAGCAAAGCAGCGCTTAACACTCGGAGGGAAGCAACTGCTTTGTAGAAGAAATTATTAACTATCACCTGTTTATTCTTTATATGTTTCAATGAATTTTTTTAATAATATTTAATTATAAAGTAAATCTTTTTTATATGTAGATTGTCATTATGATATGATTGTTAATTTTTTAATAATTACTTTAAATGTTATATATAAAATATTTTTTAATTGGTTAATAGTATAAAAAAATTATACTAACATTAAATGAAAATTAAACTCAAAATAATAAGAAAGTGAAATAAAAAAAATTAAAAATCATAATAATAATTATTAACGTGTTATTATTAAGCTTGCACAAAAAAAATATTATACTCTTACCTGGTCAAGAATTTCATTAAATTTTTTATTGTACTGTCTATTATTGTGTTTAAGTGTAAGAATACTATTAGTAAAAAGGAAGAATAGTTACTAAAAGAATAAGAGTAAGATAAAAGATAAATTAAATAGTTAAATTAAAAATATTGAGAGTATAAGGTTAATGAGAAATGATAAAAGTGTGACAATGTAATTATGCCTTTTAAAGTTAAACATGTTTTCTCCTAAACAGTGGCACTAAACTATCTTTTTCAATCTTTTTGGGTGTGTTATTAATGTGTTGAAATCTGGAGTTGACGTTTTCAATTTAAGCAAATTTTTTTATTAATGAAGTCTTTTACTTATAAAAAAAGGTTAAATATTTTTTTTTATAAGAGTTAGATACAAGGATGGTAACTCATTAACAAAAGAGTTAGTGTTTGTTAGTGTCAATAAATAACAAATTTTGATTTTAGTGCTAACAACTTTTCCTTTGTTAACTTTATTTCTTATAAATTTTGAAAAATTTTAAAATGAGTATCTATATATATTCATATATCTTTTCAGATTTGTCACACATGATATGTTTAGGTATATGTCATGCTACCATAGAAAATATTTTTAAAATTTATAAAATTAAAAATAAAAAATACAGAGAAAATTTAAACAATATATTTTTAAAAACTAAAAATATACTTAAATTTAAACAAAAATATTAACATTTACACGGCATAAAAAATTATATATTATAAATAGATATACCCAACAATGGCCCTTAAGGCTAACAATATCATTAAGACTTATTTGTTTGCACTTCGTTCATTATTGTATTTATTTATTTATCTATTTATTGATAAAATTCATTCTTGTATTTATTGAATCATTTTGTGATTACTTGACATATTATATATATTGAATGAAACATAAATACGTAAGTACATTACTTTGAGTTCCGTTCTCAACCATTCTGCCCACCATTCAATTCGTGTAGATTTAAAACTCATTTGCTTTCACCGAAAATGTCACTATTTAACAGGTATATATGTTTTACTTAATTCAAATCTTCTCCCCTATAACTTCACTCAACACGGATAAATATAAGGGTGGTATTGAATTAGGGCCTTTATTAATATTTGTCTGAAATTTAATTAAGTATTATTAACTTTTAAAAATTAAAATTAAATAAATATTACATAAAAATTAATTATATATCACCATAAACATAAGCATATGGTAATTTCGAATTATCTAATAATTTCTCATTCACTGCTTATGATTATTCATCCACAACCAACTAAACTGAGATCAATCCTTTCATTAACTGAACAAGACATGAGATGGATGGAATGACTTTTGAGAACCCAAAGCACCGTATTTGTGGATGATATACGGGCAAGGAAAGGATTTTGATTTTATGGAATGAAGAAACTCTTATAATGAATAGTTTCTCGACTCTTATTTGGGTGCTGAAAGGTGAAGTGGGGACCAATAAAACTTCAGTTGGAGATGAGAGGGGATGGGTAAACAAACTTTCAAACAACTAAGGTTAAAAACGTGATAGATAATAGAATGGTAGTTCCAGTCATACTTGTCTAACTATCCTTATAGCTGCTTTAACATTTTGCTTGGGATACGGAGTAGATAATTGAATTTTTCTTTTAAGTATGTTGTAAGAGAAATTGAATTCTGAATACATTGGGCCAACTCAATTAATAATAGAGTGGAACCACGGTTCGGAAAACATCAATAAATTTTCGACCAAATGCTCCTACTCCTACTACTAACATTCGTGTACACTATCATCCTGAGGAGGGAAAAATGGAAATATCTTTTCCTTGGATTCTGGTTGCCACAGTGGCGATGGCAATGCCACTTTCATTTCCAAACCAACTTTCTTACGACCACTACAAATTTTCATGTCCAAACTTGGAAAAGCGTGATCAAGAGTGAATTGCTAAGCTTATTCTTGACAGATGCTACTGCACCAGCTGCATTTCTCAGGCTCATGTTTCATGACTGCCAAGTTCAAGTAACTATCTTTCTGTTCTGTGCTTCACCAACTAGTACTAGCATTAATTGTTGCATAACATTTCAAGGTTCATATATAAAGCCAGGCTCACTTAATTGTTGCTTTTATTTTCTCGCAGGGATGTGATGCCTCGATTTTGTTGGACTCGAATTCCAACTACGGAACTGATCACAGCTCTGAAATGATTTCTTCAAGGAACTTTGGCATCAGAAAGCGGGAAACAATCAGCCACATAAAGTCAATATTAGAAGAAGAATGTCCCGGACAGGTGTCTTGTGCAGATATCATTGTATTGGCTGCTAAGGAATCAGTGTCATTCTCTGGGGGTCCCCATATTGAGATCCCATTTGGAAGAAAAGACTCAACAACTTGCAGTTTCCGGGAGGCTGATGCTAAGCTTCCTTCACCAACAACAACGGTTGATGAATTTATCTCCAATCTCATGTCTAAAGGAATGAGCGTTGAAGAGTCTGTTTCCATTTTAGGTAATGCAAGGCAACTATAAACAAGTGATACTAAATTGAATGGCAGCTATGGTTATTGATCAGTTATTGATTGTAACTATTGGTAGATACACATACACTAGGGGTTGGACACTGCTTGAACGTTGTTGGTAGATTGTATGATCCATGGTTAAGGGACAAGATGGATTTTGAATTTGAAGCCTCACTAAGACTAGCATGCCCAACTGAGATTCCTCTGACAAACCTCACATTTGTGCCTAAGAATCATGTATGATCCGCGAACAGCAGCCTTTGTCATGCACTTTGCTATGGATCAGAACTACTTCTTCAACGCTTTCTCATCTGCCTTTGTTAAGCTTTCTTCTACTAATGTTCTCACAGATGTGCAGTGTGATGTCCGAAGACAATGCAACCAGATAAACTAATGCAAATAGAGTGAATGAGTGAATGTTCTGCAATACCTTCTCCAAGCATGTAATCGCGGTACATGCACAAGGCCTATCCAATTCATATGCCCTCTAGTTGTGTAAATCTTAACGATTCTCCATTATCATCTTACTAGTTTAATTAATATTAATATTTGATCAATTATTTTTATCATGAAAATATAAACAGTAGAATTTAAACAAGATATGTTGCTGCCAAAAATAAATGCCAAGTGCAGAATTAGAAAAGTAGGCGAGAGGTCCTTCAAATTTGCGTTCCATTAAGATATCGACATTAGTGCCTATGTCCCTGACTCTGTATGTTTGCTTGCGTTTTATATCATTAAAACAAAACCATTACAGGATCAACAAGAGAATCCATAACCTGATATACAACAGTAAGTACAATACAACCGTTATGGTGCCAAGATGCATTCTGTTTTTGTCAGTATAAATTGGTCGCTTCTAGAGCATGAAATAAGCAAGCAAGAAACCCACAATGCCTCTCTTCTATTAAGTTATGCACCTCTTTTAAAGCGCAGTATAATTAACAGTCATACAAGGAGTATACTCGGCTCGCTGTCACTTTACATCCAACAGAAGCATATAATTCTCCGTCCAAACATACCTTTACATATGCTTTAGTTCTGAGGCGGTTGCAGGGCCATTGCCAAGTTGACCAGGCACAGCATAAATTTAAATTACTTAATGGTCGATCGTGGCTTCCAGTAGAAATTAACACGAGTGAAAGTAGCTACTGTGCACCAACCTTAATGTTTTTACGGTCCAAAACAACATTCAAAATCTTGCCAGGAACGTAAATTCTTTTTTTGACAGATTGACCATGCAAATACTTGGATAGTTTTTCATCCCTGGATGCCAGTACAAAAGCGTCCTCCTCTGTACATGTTTCTTCAACCTGGATGGTACCTCTTGTCTTGCCATTAATCTGAACTGGAAGGACTATCGTGGAATCCTTCAGGTAAGCAGGATTTGCCTGCAATTACAACATATTCCAAACTCGATCATTGTTTAGTGGCTTAGTGCATAATATGCCACTCACTCCACAAGATTAAAACTCAACCTGTATAACATTTCCCTTTGAAAAATCCAAAGTTTTTGTTCCACTCACTCTAACAAGTGGCCGCTTGTAGCAAGTCATAGCACACAACCACAATAACAAGTCATTGGATTAGAATCCTCTTATTGGAATCCAACGTCATGGTTTCCTATCTCTTGATTTGCTTTGCCTTCATAATAAATAGAATCATCTAGGCTCCAAAAAGCCTTCGAAGAATTAAAAATCGGGTAAGATAAAATATGATTTTGGTCCTTCAAATATTTTGAAATGTTAGTTTTAGTTCCTATAAAAATTTAATATATTTAGTCTCTACATTTTAATAGAAACACGTGTTTTTAGCCCCTGACCAGGAACTAAAACCACGTTATATTTAGTAAACGTAAGAACTGAAAACATGTTAATTTTTTTATAAGAATTAGGGACTGAAACTAAATTTCAAAATATTTTGAGATGCAAAAAAAATATTTTACCCGTGAAAATATTTTGCAGGATGCAGGGGTATAGTTTGATCACCAATTATTTATCTACTGATTTTCAAGCAGGGATAGATCCACATTTGCTCTCACTGAAGTTTTAAGATTGTATTTTGAGAGAAATTGCTCCACTCAATTTAAATTATTTTGCCTTGTTAATAAAAACAAAAAATCTTTTCTCACAAGGTTAATAAATATGAACCCGTCCCTATGAGAGACTTGATTGTTATTTAACAAAGAACGCATGAGTATATAATTATTACTTTTACTTATTTCATATTTTCTTGAATAAACTTCTAATCTATTTTTTTAACTTTAAGATTATAAATAAATGTTTTTAAATTTATTCCATTTTCTTAATTTAATTAGAATCTTAAAATTAAAGCATTTTAAAATAAGTTTTAAAATGTAATTAAAAAAAACATTAAAGTTACTCCTAAGAGAATTAGTGAAATAACTCGTTGCAAATTATATATTTCATTAGTTTACACATTTTAAAAATAAAAAAAAAATCACTTGCTATAAGTTGTGTCTGTGTTATGAGTTGCTGAAAGTCGTGCCACCAACTAAACCACAATTTGTTCTTTGTTAATGTATGTACCTTTGACGAAAATAATTTAAAAGTTATACTCCTGTATGGTAGAAAAGCCTGAAAGTAAGCTACAGAACAAAATACTCCAAGGGTATGAAATGTATGTTTTAGGCTATTGGAGATAGTATGTTATCGATTAAAGAGAACAGAATGATTTGACATTGATCCAAATTCATACCTTAGGGAAAGGCTCGAATGCTAATGATATTCTGTGCCCTAGCCGAGACCATAGCTCCTCAGCCATGTGTGGCGCATATGGTGAAAGCAGCAAAACAAATGCCTCAATAACCGATCTTGGATGTTTATCCCACTGAAAAAATATGCCAAGAAAATTATAGAGATCATACTGATTGTCTTTGATAGTGAGCAGGGGAATTCACTGCTTATAAATAAGAAAAGAAAATCAGAAACAGTGGAACAAAGCAAAAGGATATTGATATGTTGTGTGCAAACATAAAGGTGTGTCCTGTAATATCATAAAGGATATTGCTACAAAGGCATATCCTGTAATATCATAAAGGATATTATTGCTAAGCAGAAGCTTGTTTTCATTTTGCTTATTATTGCAGGCAGCCAAACACATAAATAAGATCCAAAGTTTTTACTTTATTATAATCTACTAGATAATTAGCTCCCAGACTAGACCTTCTAGGCTCTAGCTGCCCTTTACAGGAATTTTGTAAAAGCTAAAATTGATATCCTTATGGATACAGCTTGAAAAGACTGGTTTTATATAAATAGACCAAGAGAAACTTGTAAAAAGTCACTCCAAATAGGTTTGGGTTTCAAAGTTTCTTTCCAATTGGGGAAAAGAATTTATTTAACCAATGTATTTCTAGTCTTCTATCAAACCAATGTATTTAAAGTGACGTTTAGTTTGCTAGAATCATGTTCAAAAGAATGGAAATGGAATGAAAATGAGGTGAAAACATTGAAATGGAATGGAATAGCCCTACCATTCTAGACCATATCACATGCCACCTAACTTCCATACCCCACAAATACAAAATAAAAGGAAAAGGGAAAAATATATAGTTGGGGGAAAAGAGATATTAAAAGAATGAAACAGAAAAACACCTTATATGCCACGTTAAGGAACTCCATCATTGCAGAAATTCCAGTGTTGAACCGCGTGGCCTCAATTTCTTCTGTTACCTGAATACTGAAATTAAATTCTTAGCTCAATTGTCTCAAATCTCTTCAAATTAAATAATAAAACCACAAAAAGGAAACAACAAAAACTCATTAAAATTTGAGATGTTGACCTTAGCAATGCATTTATGAAGACAACGAAGTTGTTCTATAGTAGGCTCCTGGTCAACTGATACAGTTCCATCCTTAAATGCACCATCAGACAAAGGTGAACCCACAATTAGCCTCCAAGTTCTTCCTAAAAACCGAAATACACCTTCAATGCCGCTAGTACTCCATGTTTTTGAGTCTCTGGAGCAAGTTAAAAGGAAATCAAGGAATAAAGTGATCTGTGGTTAAAGTCCATACCCGAACAAGATCCTTTCAGTCTCACCCTCTCTCCAACCCAACCCAAAGAAATGAAAAGATATAAGGGAAAAAGTACAAACAGAGAGAAATTTTTATTAAGGATCAATCACTATAATATGTTATCAGTAATAAGGTCTGTGGTTCAAACCTACCTCAATGGTCCCATGAACATTTCATATAATCGAAGAGAATCTGCACCATACTCAGAAACAACATCATCTGGATTAACAACATTTCCCCTACTTTTACTCATTTTGTGAGCGCGGGCAAATAATCGCATGTCAGGATTTTCTTTCAGGACAAAAGAATCCCCAGATTTCATGACCTATGTTTGAGGAAAAAGAAAACAAGTGCTTGTCAAGAGAAAAGAAAACTTAGGTCCAATACCTTATCTCTGGTAATTAACTAATGCATTAAGAAGTGGAAAGTGGAAACTTAATTGAGAAACCTTTTCCTCAGGAATTCTTTCTAAGTTATGTTCATTCAACATGTCAGTTGAATCATATGATATCAGATTTCCATCTTGATCTCTACAAGCCATATATTGAACCTGCCACACTCAAGCAATTAGAAACTTGTGACAGTTAGTTATTTTTTTCTCCTCAATTTTCAAGCAGAAAAAATTAGAATTACCTCTCCAAGAATAATCCCCTGGTTTATGACACATTGGAAGGGCTCCTTGGTGGATACAACACCAATGTCAAAGAGAACCTGAGATACAAAACTCAAATTAAATCTGCCCAAATATTGCAGCAACACTGACAATATGTTAAGGGGTATTTGAAGCCTTATTGAACTCACTTCAATCCCAAATTGGTGGATTTCCCAATCCTTCTGCCAACACCTAACCATGTCATCAATTCTTTATTTAACTTCTAGAAGAATTATCTAATTTCCTTTTATAAATACATTAATTACAAGAAATACTTTCTTTCCCCCACACGATGGACAAGCAAATATTAAAAAATTGTCAAGTGATGATCTTCTTGTATTTTACAAGCACCAGTAATAGATTGTGGATAGCATGTCATTCTACAATAATTTAAAATGCAAATTATAGTTTAAAAAAATCAAAAGCCAATCTTTGGTGCTATAATGGCATGTCAAACACTAACAAAGGGACTAACATAAGTTGCATCAAGAATGCTAACTTCATGGCAACCTGAAGGACACAAGTGCCTTTCATTTCGAGACTCATCAAACAACATTTGTACCAGTAATCATAGATATTAATATTATGGAGAAAGATAAGACAAGGACATAGCTGTTCCACATGAAGGTTAAATTCAAATGGCTAAGAGTGAAGCAAATAACAAATTAACATGTCCCAGACTGTGATTGACATAAAATACAGACCTTGTGCCAGAATCTAGCATACAGTAAATGGAGAACTGCATGCTCAGCACCCCCAACATACACATCAACAGGGCCCCAATACCTGCATGATAAGAACAATTTTAAATCTGGGAAATTAGAGCCTTAAGAAATAGAGAAAGCAAAAGATATGAAACAAGCAGAAAATGGATAATGAATGAAGAACAAGATAAAAAATTAGCTGAAGTCGTACCTTTCTTTGGTCTTATCAACCAATTCCTTGGAATTATGTGGGTCCATAAATCTTAAATAGTACCTGGGCAGGATGAAGAAAATGTAACATATGCATATGGACATAATAACTTTAATTTTTCACCTGTATCTAATGCATAAAAATCCTGAATCAAGACTACTAAACTTGGCCACCAAAGCACTGCTTACTAACAAATCCAAGACCAGTCAAGATCCTCCTCAATGTCTTACCAGCATGAACCAGCCCATTGTGGCATGGTATTTGTTTCCCGAGTAGCTGGTCTTCCAGATAAGCTATCCGTGGTCTTCACCTAAAACAGCAATACAAGCCAAGAAATTAAAAAAAAAAATGGGAGCAAAAGACAAGATAAGAGATAAAAAACAAAAAAGTCAAACATGAGTAGAAAAATGCTAACATACTCTTTCAAAACACGTTTTACTATTGGCCAAAATTACTGGGAAAATTTGTTGGGAATCACAAAATTATGTGGGTCTTACTCCCTATTGAGTCACTCATGATTTTGTGATTCCCAATAAATGTCAACCAATAGTAAAAGGGTGTTAGAAAGTGTGCGAAAGAGTGTGTTGCTAACGCTCCTCAATCTATGTAATACTCCCTCTGTCCCATTATGTTGGACATTTTAGCAAAATAAAAATCGACCTACTTTGATTGTCGTTTTACAATGTTAATAAAGTATAAAATATATTTTTCTTATTATATCCTTAACCATTTATTGTGGAGTGACAAAATATAGAGGTATAGATGAGTGAAAATCTAATTAATATGAAAGATAAAGGGTATATTAGGAAAATAAATAATATTTTTATGAAATCTAAAATATTAATTGCATTTCTTAATTCCTATGTCAAAACCTTAATCGTCAAATAATACGGGATAGAGAGAGTATAACTTATGTCATACTTAGTTATGCAACAAAATGATTTTATACTACTATCAGTTTTCAAGAGAGTATAGGCCCTGTTAGTACCAGCCCTTCTGTTTCCTTTTAAATTTAGCACAGCTTCATTTTCTTTCATGTGGCATACACATTAAGAAAATATGAAAGACATAGGCAGAATATTCCTACTAAAAAATTAATGTAGTTTACACAAACAAAGACAAGTGCATTTACAAAGTGAGTTATGTAGACATTGAAAATGGCTAGTAGTGGGACTGGAAGTTTCCTTTTCTGAGACAACAGATTTTACTACTAGTGTGACTATAAGTTTCTTTTTCTGTCACAACAGATTTTAGGGAAAGTACAGTAAAATTTCCTTCAAATATCTATTATCTATCTATTCAATGGTCAGATTTCTCCATATAATGTCATTTCCATCAAAACAACAATTATACCCAGATAAGGCAATGAATCAATCTTAACAACCAAAATCAGAAAAACCAGGTAATCATTTCTTAAATTTCTTGATAATATGCAAGTTTTAAAATATGAATTCATAAATCAATATATCACACAGCTATCAGATAGTCTTTCCAACTAATTGGTTAAGGACTTAAGGTATTATAATAAAGGGGCTAACTACGGAATTGGATACAGTACAGGTAGGTCATGATTTTAAAATTGTTATCTCTTTCTCTTAAAATTGTTGTTATTTCTTTATATTGTTTAGGTATCAGGCATGGGTATGATGCCAGTATGTCGTCAATTTTGAAGTATCTGTGCATCATTGGGACTAAATAACCAAACAAGTCCAATGGGCCAGCCAAATCAGGACCAGTAACTACGTTTTATAAATGGAAAATTTTACACCATAACATTTGTGCCAATGCCAAATGGTGCCAACCTAGTATGTAATTGCCATGATACATTGACAACAAGGTAAGAAGAAGAAAGAAAAGCATTTATTGCTATAAACATACCCAAGACACTGCCTTAGACAGAGGAGGCTCCCCTGTTCCGGTGGGAGAAAAATCATCCAATTCAGGTAGAATAAGGGGCAGTTCAGTCTCAGCCAGTGGGACAGTCTCACCACTATCATCCAAGAAGATAACAGGGATAGGTTCACCCCAGTAACGTTGGCGAGCAAAAAGCCAGTCCCTCAACTTGTAGTTCACCTGAAGGATGAAAATGTATTTTATATTATACAAACCATAAAGAACGAAATTTCAGTAAAATAAACATGATTCTAATTTGAGATATGAACCTTTCTCTTTCCATTCCCACTTTTCTCTGCCCACTCAATGACTTTCAGAGCAGCTTCTTTGCTAGACAAGCCATTAATGTCAAGCCCCAGCAGTGTACTTGATGAATTTACAATAATGCCTTCACCTGGAAAAGCCTTTCCAGACTCAACACTTGTATCATCTGGCAGTACAACCCAGCGAATTGGAACACCATATTTCAAAGCAAACTCATAATCACGAGAATCATGAGCAGGCACAGCCATGATAGCTCCTGTTCCGTAACTGCACCAGTAACAACAATTATATTCTGGTCTCAAACTTTTTAAATATCATTCTACACCCCATAGATCTTATGTCCATAGCATATTGAGCAATCAATAAACACAATCTGCATTCAAGTGATACTTGTGCACACCCACCTCCCCAAAACATAATCTGCCACCCATATTGGAATGGCTTCCCCATTTGCTGGATTTTTTGCATAACAGCCAGTAAAGACCCCAGTTTTTTCCTTTTGAAGTTCAGTCCTCTCAAGGTCACTCTTCCTTGAGGCAAGGTCTACATAATCCTCAACCTGTGATTAAAAAAAGCCCTAAGAATAACCATCTCCTTATCAACCTTGATTAAAATCCTTCCAATAAATATGGCAATGAAACATAACAACTTACATGTTTGCTCTGAGCAGTGGAAACCAATGATGACAGCAAGGAATGCTCTGGTGCCACAACTAAGTAGCTGAACACAAACAAAGCAAATAGGAAAAAGATAAAGAGTTTCTTTCAAGAGCGGTTCATCTGATTCATAATATTTATTAAATATATTAGAAAATTGAATAGATAAATACGTTGCACCAAAGATCGTATCAGGCCTTGTAGTATACACAATAATTTTTATGTCTCTCTCCTTTCCATCACTATCAAGAATGCAAAATTCCATCTCAGCTCCTTCTGACCTCCCTATCCAATTTCTCTGCATTTCTTTTACACTTTCGGGCCAGTCAAGGTCATCTAAATCCTCAAGAAGACGGTCAGCATATGCAGTAATCTTGAGCATCCATTGCCTCATTGGCTGCTTGGTAATAAACAACGACACTGTAAAGATTATGAAACCATTCAAAAAATATAAGAGGAAAACCACCCAAAAAGTTAAATTGTGAAAGAAAGAAATATATAAACAAGTATACCTTTCTTATTACAGGATGACCACCCCGTTCACTGACACCATCAATCACCTCCTCATTGGCCAAAACAGTGCCAAGCGCAGGGCACCAATTAACTGGAACTTCAGCCTGAATTTTTTTTTATAGGAATATCATAAGATCTTCAATACTCAGGATTTAAATAAACTAAGCTAAAACTTCCAAGTAGTTATCATATACTAAACCTGATATGCCAATCCTCTCTTTAAAAGTTGTAGAAAAATCCATTGAGTCCATTTGTAATAGTCAGGCTCTATGGTAGAGATTTCACGATCCCAGTCATATGAAAATCCTAATGATTTTAACTGCAAAGACGTAAGAAGACGTAAAATGAAGGGAAAACAAGCAATTTTAAGACTAAAGATGATGACAATGAGAGAGAAGACATCAAAATACTGATCTTTCACATTCAGCCCAAAAAAACTATTAACAATGCACCCAAGCAATTCATTTCTCTTTTCTGGTGAACATCATATCCGAGTTATGGGAAGCTTTTCTTCTTAAATCAAGTGGAGGCCATTCAAAACACATCCCAGTGATTTAAATTAACAATCAAACGAGTTATGTCTTGTATGATGGATGCTAATTTAGTTATGTGATTAAATTGTAATGCATAAACCCTGATTATGATTCCAAACATTGGTGTTCCGGTTGTTTTGACATTAAAGCTTACCCAGCAAACCAACGCCACAAATATTCAGATCCTTTTCAATATAACCATTTAAAGAATTATACTCTTGCCACGTAACATAGTTAATCTAAAGCATAAAGATCTTCAAATGGATCAAACGTATAAGTTCAAAATAACATTCTTTACGGCTCAAAGTCAGTAGCAACTTTAATTCCCAAATAGAGTTAATTTCTATGAGTTGTCATTTGCACTATCAACCCATTAGAAATCACCATAGGTATGACTTCTAAAATAATTATTACAAAAGTCAACAATCTTATCATACATAGAAACATATGATATGATTGGATGACAGTGTAAAGTGTGTTTAAATTATTTCAAATCATTTAATAATTTAACAAAAGCATTACTGTCGTTTGCTATAGTATAAGTATCTCATCATGAGTTTACCTGAGCGCGAAAGCGATTGATATTCCTCACCGTAGTGAGCTTCGGATGAGTTCCTGTCTGAAACACATGGCAGCATATTAACTAACCCCCCAATAAATTGAAATCAAGACAGAAACTCCAAAAGTCAGGGGCTAGAAGTGAGAAGCAAGAAAGCGACCTCAATAGCATATTGTTCTGCTGGCAATCCAAAAGCATCCCAACCCATTGGATGCAACACATTATATCCTTGCATGCGTTTGTATCTAGCAAGAATGTCCGTGGCAGTATATCCGAGAGGATGACCAACATGAAGTCCAGCTCCACTGCAAAAAATAGCTATTCTCATCGCAATTCAAAAGAATCAGAAAGTGCAAGCTTGAAGTAGCTAAAATTAAAAACCTAGGGTAAGGGAACATGTCAAGAACGTAGTATTTAGGCTTCGTAATGTCGATATCGTCATCGGGGGTTCGGAAAGTGCGATTGTGCTCCCAAAAACGCTGCCACTTGGGCTCGATTTCGTGGAAAGGGTACGCCCTGTTGACTGGTTGCTTATTATGGTCCGTTTCGCTCACGCCGCCGTTCGACGCCGAGTTTGTGATGGTACGGCCACGGTTGCGGAACCTGAGAGCAGAAGAAGCTCTTCTTGTGGAAGTAGCGGGGAATCTTGGAGAGAGAAGGGTCTTGGTTCTAGACGGGAAGGGAAATGGTGGTGCATGGGAATGTGATGAAGGGAACAAGACATGATGATGAGCGTGGAGCATTTGGACTGGGAGAGTGGAATGAATGAATGAAGCAAGGAAGACAATTGGAGATAACGTCAAGCGTGAAGAAGATGGCGCTTAAAACTGAACCACCACGCTCTTTCTTCTAGTTTTACCAATTGGGCCCATCACTGTGCATAGGATGAGTTTGGGCTTTTATCGTTAAGCCCATATTTAAGTCTGTTGTCTCGCTGTACAATATCGTCCTGCACCGAGACTATTGTCGGATAAAGAAAAGGCATAAAGAAAAGGCAAAAACTATTTAAGGAAAAAGAATAGGAAACGAAGAGGACTGCTGAAAAATAATAAAAGGAAGAAGGCAAAGGAAAAGCAAATGGAGGTTAAATGTATTTTGTTTTTATCACCACCTTTATAGTTACCATGTATCTGCCAATTAAATCTCCTCTTATAATTATGTTTTTTATTTTTTATTTTTAACAAAATTTCAACTTATATCTTACTTAAAATATTTAAGTCAAATATATCATTGATGGTTTAATCTCATATATCTTTTACAGATAAATGTCAAAGATATTTTTTAACACTTTTTTATATTTTTTTATTATTAATAAAAATTTATTAAAAATTATCATTTTTATCGAATTCATGTCTTAATCATGATAGAAAATTAGTAAATAAGAGTTAATCTAACCAAAATTTGTAATTTTAACTAATAATAAAGAAAATACAAAAAAACAACAAGACTCTCTCTTTGACACAAACTCTTGGTGGAAGAGTCTCGAGAAGAGTGAAAAAAAATTCTAACCTTTCTTGGATATTAAAATAGTTAATATTTTCAACCTTATCATTTTTAGCTCTCATGCTTCAATGGAGGAATTTTTTCTCAGTTTCTTGTTTGTTTTTAATTTATCATTTTTAATATCTCTAATTCATTTTTAATATCTTTAATTCTAAAATAAATTTTAATATTTTTTAAAAATTATCAATAATATTTAATCACAAGATAAATTATTTATTGTAAATTTTAAATATAATTTATATCTTAAAAATATTTATTTATTGATAATTTTAATAATATAATTTATATTTATAAATATTTATTTATTATAAATTTAGTTATACAAAAAATATTTATAATATGCATTGTTAAAATAATAGTTGAGCATTTATTTTTATTTTAAATTTTTTATTTTTGTCAAATATTAATCTAAAAAAACTTTAATCATCTTAAATCACTCTCCTTTTATCTTTATTCGTATATTCAATAATTAACTGTCTATTGTAAATTTAAATTTTAATTTATATGTTCAAAAAAATATTTATTCTGAATTTTAATTATAATATAATTTATATATTTAAAATATTTACTTATTATAAATTTTAGGTCTATAATTATATGATATATATCATCTCCATATATAAACTAACATAATAACATGTATAGTGTATAAGTGTCTAATTTTTAATCTATGTTTTTTTATATCATTATATGCATTTTACAAAATAAATATTTATTTTATATAACTAAATTTTATAATGAACAAATACTTCTAGAGTGGACCTCTTGTGGTGGGTGAGTAAGGGTAATCGAATAGAGTTTTGCCTTGACTCCTAAATGCCTAATTGTGATAAGTTGTTGTCCTATGCTCTTAGGCCTTTGACAGCATTTGAAATAAATGTGTAAATGGCTTCTTATATGATAGAGTCTAATTAACAAAATATTGATAACATGAAGGGTTTTATCCCACAATTGATCATTGATCAAATTTGTGTTCTTGTTCCACCTTGAACTGTGAATTCAAATTATATAATAATTTGGAAGAGGTCAACTGATGAAAACTTCCCTTTCAAATCAGCATTTAATTATCTATTAGGCGATCCAATTAATGCATATGGTAGCACCTTTAAGTAAATACGAAAGTTGCATCCTCCAAAAAGAATTAGGATGCTTGTGTGTAAAATAGCACATAACCTACTTACGACCAATGAACAAAAGAAGGTGAGACATATCACTATCATTTTGAAAATGCGCAGTTTGCTTGGAAGAAATGGAGACTACTTTGTATCTTATGCGGGAATGCATCAAAGTCATGGAAATTTGATTGCACCTATTACATAGCCAAATTTATGTTCAATTTTTTGTCAGTACTATAATTGAATGAGTCATTTTCACTTTATCGCCCAGCGATTAGCTCTTTATTCGTGATGGGAAAAAGCAATAAGGCACATGCAATGATGCCACAATGCAGCGGATATAAATTCTTCTAACTTGCAAGAATCTCTAAGGAGTAACTACAAATGAAAATGAAAGTAACAATGAAAAGAATCATGCAAAAGAGACCAATATTTTTAACGTGGAAAAACTCCCTCAACGTGAGAGGTAAAAGCCACGGGTCATCCAGACCAAAGAAATCAATCCACTATAATCAAATAAGGATACAAGAGCGTTTAGGTCAAGAACAATATTTGTTCATATAACTAATCAGCACAAGCAAGCAAGCAAACCTTGCAGATGAAGAACAAGAAGAAGGAACAATAAAGCAAAGAACTCACAAAATTGAGCTACTGTACGAACACGATTTCTCACACCACAGACCTCAAGATGTGTAGAATTACGTATATTGAACCTTCTGTCAAATTTCTAGCCCGATCCAACGGTTAACGAAGTAAATATCGTAATCTTGACGTGATTGTTCTATGTTGAGATAAAAACATAACACCTTTTTTTCTTTCTCTCCCTCTCTCTCTTTTCTCTCTTTTGCCTTGTGAAAATCTACTCTTTCTCAATTTCTGTTTCTATGTGTCTCTCTATGTGTGTGTGTTTCTCCTTAATCTGACCCCTTCTCCTCTTATAAAGAAAGACCTAGCAGACTTGAGAGTATTAGACTTTTGTCCACATAGTTGGGAGTCCAAAAATAACTCAACAATTCGTTAAGGCACAAGCTTAGCGGTTGCCTCACATAGTGTATAGTAGCTATGAAATGAACTTTGTCTTTAGGCAAAAGTTAGAGTGTCTTGACATCATGGTAGTGAAAATAAAGAGTAGAGTTAGTCAAGTTTTAGCAAGTTGTCTTAATGGTATTGGCATTCAAGGCATTGAACCTCTTCATCAACCAGTTAAATGCCACAACACAATTTCATCAAATTGAATACATATAGGATTGTTTAGTTAGTGAATAAGATGACAAATTGTGGGGTCGTACAAAATCATTATGCAGAATTTATGTTGAGCTTTTCAACTAACATTAGTATTTGCCTAATGCCTCAAGTTGAACTGTAAGGTATTAGCAAGGGACTAAAGTTGGTTACTAATAGAGGATTCAATCTAATTGAAGTGAAGCCTGATTTCCAAATGATAATGATCTTAATATGACATAATTACCCAAAAAGTCACTCTTGTTTTACACTTGTCAATGAAATTACATATTTGATTCAGTCAAAGACGAAAATAAAACTTTCTCATACTTTTCATGAAGTTGAAGATGCATTAGCGAATATAGGTCATCTCTTATTGTAGTTTTAAAAAATTATTATGATTCAAAATTTTTGTCTTTGAGTTAATGGACTCTCTAAAGATTTCCTTCTAGAGAGGATTTTCAGTTAGGGCTTAGGCTTTTCCTCCTCAATAAAAGAATAGTTTTAAATATAAATTATATTATAATTAAAATTTATAATAAATAAATATTTTCGAACATATAGATTGTATTTTAAATTTATAATGAATAATTTATATTATAATACAATATTATTTTAATTATTAATAATTTATTTTTAAAACATTTAATTCAATTAAGAACCACCGATATTGAAAATAATATATTAAAATTCTAAAAATATTCTCATTAAAAAATTTCTAAAAATACTTTCATTAAAGAAAACTCCTAAAAATATTCTCATTTACAAATGACAACTAAAAATAATTTCGTTTAAAATAATTATCCCAATTTATATAGCTAGAATATCTATGTATAACTGAATCTTAAAAATTAGTGGACAAAATCATATGTTTTGTTTTCCAATTGAAAAGTCTCCTACCATAATTTTGGATAGAAAATTGCTTTTAGTCATTGTTATTTTAGCATGTAAAATATACTATATAAATATTTATTTTATACAATTAAAATTCATAATAAATAAATATTTTTAAATATATAAATTATATTTTAAATTTATAATAAATTATTTATATTATAAAATAAAATTATTTTTAACTATTAATAAGAAATAAATATGAGAATGATAAATTAAAAGATATAAGAGTTTAAGAGAAATTCTTAAAAATACTAGAACAAGAATTATTAAAATCCTCCCATTGAAATAGTTGTTTTAATCTCTTTATCCTTTATTATGTATAAATAAGAAAAGTTATTTATGCTCTAAAGACTAAAGATTTCACTCTTTTTATCCTCCCTCGCACTCATCCTCATTTAATATTTTACTCTCATAGCATAGTGTAGTGCACTTTTCGCATTTTGTCTTCCATTTACTTCTTCTCTCCTTAAAAATCTCTCATCAATGGAAAATCTTATGAAATCTCGTATGAAAATAACAATTTATCTTTTCTATTAGACAATTTATTCTTCACATCTATGCTAGTACAAGATAAAAAAATATATTAATTTTTATTTTTACGCTACTTCTAAAATAAACAAAATATCAATCTTCACGTTCCTCAATCTTTTATTTTTATTTTATTATTATCTTTCTAAAGATGATCTTTTTATTCTATTTGAAATTTTATATTTTTTATTTTATTTTATTCTTCCTGTATCTTTTGTATTATTTATCCCTTTTTTACTTATCTTTTTCAAAATTTACAATCTTTGATTTCTTGGAGATAAATTATCTTTATCTCTTTTCAGGTTTCAATTAAGAGATAACATTTTTACGTGTCTTTCTATTGGCTATAAAAATAAGATAACGAAATTTTCTTATATTTTCTTTTTGTTTGAATCGCTCTTTTTGTACATAGATCATTACTTTGAAAATAAATCATAAATTATTAGTCCTAAAAAATTAAGGATAAATTATTCCTATGAAATTGGAGATGACAAAATCAAGATAGTTTAAATTAAATAAAAGAATTGAATGTTGTTAGCACAAGTGGCAAATAACACTTGTGTTCCTTAACTAAGGTTTGGGATTTGATCATGGCTTGGGTGTGAAGTCGAAACTGAAAATACCACTTTATCCTCAAAAGAGCCAATCCGTTGAGAAGAGGATTAGTCTAGGATACCTCCTAGTTTACAAAAAAAAAAAAAACAAATAGATAAAGTAAAAGATACAAGAAAAGTTTCACTATCTTATTTTTATAACAAAATTGAAACAAAGATAAAATTGTTATGATAAAAATTTTTGGAAAGTATGAAAAAATTTAAATAAAGATATTAAAAAAAGAAGAAAAATAATATGAGAGATTTTTTAGAATGGAAAATATTTGCATAGAGAGAGTATAGTTTATCTTTATTTAACAGAAAAGAATTTAATCAAAATGAGATGTAAATTTTAATTATGATGTTATATAATTATTTTTTATTATGATGTGAATGGGCTTAGAATGGGTTGGATTTCATTTGATGTCAAATGGAAGAGTATTTTGCTTTCATTTATAGCTATAAAGTTGTTAGCTCAATAAATAATTTTATACTCACAATTTTTTAGAAGAAAACCCTAGCAGCCACCAGCCAGCCAAAGAGTCTCCCAAATTTTTTTCTTCTTCGTGGGTTAAGATGAAGATTGTAAGCATGGAATCAAAATTCCTTCTGATGTTGGATCAAGCTATAAGCATAGATTATGGGTTCCAGGTAAATATATCCTTAAGCCTTCTTTTATTTAAATTTGTATGGTACGAACATATTATATCATGTATCATTATATCTCAAGATCCAACAATTTTTTTCATTATATTTTAAGATTATTATATTTTAAGATCCAACAATATTTTTTCTAAAATTTATCAATTGATATCAAAGTCATGTTGATATATATTATATCTGATTTTTAGATAATATCTTATAATTAATTTGAACCTAAAAGATTAAATAAGAATCATTATTTATTTGAGATCCCAAACCCAATTGTTTTATAAATAAATTGGTTTATTATTTCTTATTATCTAACTTCAATCATAATGGAAATGTAAGTATTATAACAATGCAATACATCATATTGAATTTTTTTAGATATAAGAAAACTTAAATTCAAGTATTTTGTTTTGTATCAATTATTTATAAAATTAATATAGGACCTTTCTTAGAAATTATATATAAAATAACATTAAATTTTTACTTGATTTAATCAATCTTTTTGAGAGAATTTATCAAATCTTTGTTCAAACCTGTCTTACTCCTAAAAGATTGCAACAAATGTTTATCACTTTAAAAGAATGTTATTGGACTTTTTATACAACCAAAGAATCTTATTTTAATAATTGTTTTGTCTTGTTTGATACCCAATTATGGTATAGAAATGTGAAAGTACACGTAACATCTTGAGTTTTAAACTTGTCTTCCTCCTAAAAGATTGCAACAAATGTTTATCACTTTAAAATAATTTTATTGGACTTTTTATACAATCAAAGAATCTTATTTTAATATTTGTTTTGTCTTGTTTGATACCCAATTATTGTATAGAAATGTGAAAGTGCATGTAACATCTTGAGTTTTAAACCCTTATTAAGGTTTCATGAATGGTTGTCCAAATCAAACATTCATCTATCTTTTAAAATAGAGAAAAGCCAAAATGTTAGACTTAGTTTTTGGAGAAAACAGAATATAAAAAAAAACAGAGAAAAAGGATAAGGGAGACATGAATGAGAAAATCCAATCTTGGCATGTGTAGACCTAATAAAAGGCTAAGCCTGCTATAGAGTCAATCATTTTAAACATTGTTTTAAATCTATTTTGTTTTTCTTCTACCATCTTTAAATATTTTACAAAATTAACCTAACACGTCCACTTGCAATCATTATACATCTACCTCTAGATGATTGCAACAAGTAGCTATTATTTCAAGAGAATTTTGTAGATTTTTTTATTCACATGTAGATTTATAAAGCTATTTTGCATGATTTTTCTATTTAGTCATGAGAAAACAATCCAATAATAAAAAAAAATCATGTGATTTATGTTCTTAAAATGTTTATTCAAGATTGCATGATCTTATTTGATTATATAGATTTATCAATGTAGAAAACAGTAGTATAAGGAAAAGATAACATTTGAGTATAAAAGAGCAATTTTCAGCAAAGGCACCAAACGAAATGGGTGTCTAGTACCAAGGTGGATACAAATCTAAAGAAGAGGGACATACAACACCAATATTGTTTCATTTTTATTTATTTATTTTTAATAGGTTCAATGCCTTCCACCAGACAAAGAATAGTTTTCTCTGATTTTTTCTTCTTTACGAGTTTAGATCAAGATTGCAAGCATGAAATCAAGATTCCTTCCAATGTTAGGTTAAACTATAGGCATGGATTAAGGATTTTTTAAGTTACATTCTTAAACCTTCTTTGATAAAATTTATGTAATATAAACATTTAAAGTTAGGTATTTTGTTTTATATCAATGACAATGTTGTTAAAATACAGTCATAGTAGTGCCATGATGGATTCCAGTGGTGGATTTATGCTATGTCAATCACTTTTCATGTAGTGACCACGGTAGAAATGGTAGAATTGAACAAGATAGATGAAAATGAAAAGATGAACAGTGAAAATATGATAAGAGAAAGAAGAAATGATGAGTTTTGGATCGTTTAACCCAACTTAACTCAGTATTAAAGTATAAAAAACTCAAAACCTTGACCCATGCCCAAATTTAGAATACCCTATAAACTCGTCTCGTCTTATGCCCTAAACATTAAAAAAATGACCGCCCACTTAAAACCCAAACAAATAATCTTTTCTCAAACAATAAGTACAAACAGCAACCACCCAATAATGATCATCTTCAACGACCAACCAACAATGATCATCACTAGCAACCATAATCTTTGACAATTGTCCTTCTCTAGCACCCTCCACCTCACTCTTGTCTCTTTGCCTCAACCTTTTTCTTTTTTCTCTTGTTCTTTTTTTTTTATGTTCAAAGAGTCCTAAAGCTTTTCTTTTTCCTCTTTGACCTTTGTGATTATTCAACAAAACCTAAGATGACATGTTGGCAATGTTGGCAAATTTCATTAGTTAAAGGAATTGTGATTGTTGACATGTTGGCAAATTCATTAACTAAAGTCTTAACTGTTTGATCTTTCAAAATCATATGATTGATGTGGATTTAGTTTAGTTTTTTTACATTTGTTATTACTAAGGAGTTTGAGATCATACTGATGTGATTTCCTAAATGCTTAAGGGCAAGCATACCTTATCATGATAGTAAAAAAACGTGAATCCAAATATTGTATCCAAGGAACTAGTGTATCAGTTTTGAGAAGGTTTCACGTAGTTTAGACGATTAAAGTTGAAAAAGATTTGAAGAAACAAGTAAAGTAGAAAAGCAATTAAATAACAGAGAAACTTGTTTTTAGTTCTTTTGTAAGTAAGGGTTCTGGTTTCATTAGGTTTTTCTCTCTTGACCTCAGCTTATGCAATTTTCTTAGCCTAGCATTATTGATTTTACCTTCTTAGTGCTGCTAGGGGACCTAGTATAGCACCCCTAATATAGTTCCTCTTTGGTCATTTAGAAACACATTATTTAGTAAGTTGGAGGCTTATAGAAGCTACTATTGCTAATCAAATTAAAAGTCTAAGAGAAAAGATTAATCATGCAATTTTCCTAAACCCAATTATCCTATAATTCTACCAACTAATTAAAGTGTGGTAGTTTATAATTAGTTGATTAACATGCAAAAATAGTTAAACGATAGGATAATTTAAGCAGCAAAGGATAGAAACAAAAAATTGCATTCAAAAAAGTAATAAAGAGTTTCAAGCATAACTATACCATAATCCTTAGGAGTAAATCAATTACTCATACACATGATGAAAAGATAAGCAGACATAAAAACAAATAAAGAAGGAAAACTAAAACACATAGAAGCTTGTGTTCCGCTTCATCACTCTATGTTGCACTTTCTGCCTTCTCAATGCCTTCAGGTGCCTTCTAAGGAGCCTCAAGGTCGAGGAGGACACTTGGAAGGATTGAAGTGGTGTGGAATGTTGGGGAGTGATGGAATGGAATGACATGTGCCAAGAGTAATTTCCCCAGCTCCTATGCTACCTATTTTTATACTATAAAAAGTGAGTCTTTTAGAGGCTTCATCTTTTTGGACCAAAAGTTCTTATTTTTGTTGCATTTTTTCTTTTTATGTTTGTAGGTCTGTATTGAATTAATCTTAATAGAAGAAAATTTTAAGTATGCATGATGTATGTAAAAAATGTTCAAAATTTTACCCAAAAAAATATAGCACTGATGTACAAAATATTGGTTTATCACATGCATTAACTTATTATTATCATAAAATATGTATTTGATAATGTTAGATCATTCATTAGGATTGCATATTTATCTTGTTCAATTATGCATTTTTTTATCCATCTCATATATGAAATATGATATACATTTTTTATCAAATATTATCTTTTGTAATGTTAAGACTTATATTTTTTAATTATTAATATATTTTTTAATTTGGCTATGATTGATATTTTGTTATGATAATATTATTTAGTGTAATAATTAAAGTAATATTTCTGAGTGGGAGAACGGTTAGTTTTTTGGAATTAGTATTATTTAATTATTGGATTAATTTTAAATATTAAATAATATTGGTTATGAAATTTATATTATTTTAATTATAATTATAATGATAGCTGGTTACTATTTGAGTTTATGGTATGAATGAACCATTGATAGGTTGAACTCTTACTTGGTACTCAAATAAGGAGTGTTTACTCTCAATAATAGTTATAAAATTATTGTCTCATTAAACAACTTTGTACATATAACTTATCATGAAACTTTGGCCACTAGATAGAGAGTAGTTGTCTCTCATTTTTATTTTTTTTATTTAAGTCAAGATTGCAAGCATTGAAATTAAGATTCATCTCAAAGTTAGATCAAGATTTTGAACATGAGTTAAGCATTATTCTAGTTACACACTTCTTCACCCTTTAAATAAATTTGTGTTCTATGAACATTTAAAACCATACAATTTCTCAAGTTTCAATGATTTTCCATAATTTTATCAACCACCCTACAATCACACATATTTAAATTTAGACTCTACTCTGAAATCCTGATCTTTCTCATTATCTACAAGCCTTCATGATAGGACGAGAATGTAAAGCAAAGTAAGATTTTGAAGACAATAAATACAAACTATAATCAATTGTATCACCCTTACTTGTCTAAAATGATAGTTACATTGACATTAATTTTATAAAATTGAATGACAGAGGTGACCACTAACTTTAAGACTAAATTATACTAACATTTCCTGAAGTTTTATCAACTTTCACTTGATACTTCTCTTTTTTTACTCATGCACTAACCCTTTTAATTGTTTGAAAAATATTAAACTAACACCCATTTATACATTACACCAGCTCACCTTAATTGTTTGAAAAACATTACATTATGTACCTTTATAACGGAGGTTGTTGAAGTTATGTGCAATCTCAAGAAACATAAGGAGTAAGTGTTATTTACTATAACTTTTATTGAGGAAGTAGTTTTAGAACCTCAACAACAACAAAAAAAAAAGCTTGGTATCTTTATGACTAGCCCAACTAATATTTAGCTAAAAGTACTAGCTTAAGGTTTTGTCAATCTGATTACAAATTGTTCTATACCTCTCACCTTGGGCAAATCGTAGTAAAAAAAATTCTTGTTAGTATCTTTATGACTACCCCAACAAATATCTAGCTAAAAGTAGTAGCTCAAGGTTTTGTCAATATGATCACAAATTGTTCTATACCTCTCACCTTGGGCAAATCATAGGAAGAATACACGTCACTCTGCAAGGTTTATAAGAAGATGGAAGAAACTATCATAATTTGATGATATTTGCCTCTAGATATTCCACCTAAGCATAAATGATAAGATTGCTTTTTCACTAAAATATAGGATAAGAATAGTCAATAATTTTATTTATTTTAATTGTTTCTTATGTTGTGCAACATTAAATTGTTCTAGAAGTCATCTATTATTAATAGCCTTATCATTTAGATGTTGGCCAAAACCAGCATTACTATTTAGTAGTGTTATGAAAACGGAACTATTAATAAGAATAACCTACTTTGAACAAGGTTGGAGTCAAAATTTTCTAACTTGAGAAAGAATCACGTGTTTGAGAATGTAACCCCTCTTCGTACTCTACATATATGTGTGTGTGAGAAGGATGAAGGGTAATTACTAATTATCACTCGTGGAAAGGGAAGATGAAAGATTTATTATTTGTGAAGAAAATGCATCTTTCTATTTTTGCTGCTCAAAAGCCAAAATCTATGTCTGATGAAGAATAGGACTTTGAGTATCAACAGGTATGTGGTTTTATCCGACTTTTTGTGGATGATAATGTTTATAATCACATTGCAAGTGAGATACATGCCAAGACTTTATGGGTAAAAATTGAATCTCTGTATGCCTCAAAGTGTCGGAACAACAAATTATTTTTGTTGAATTCTATTGTGAGTTTGAAGTTTAAGGAAGGCACTTCCCTGTCAGATCACTTGAATTAATTTTAAGGGATTATTGATCAGATGTCGGGAATGGACATCAAGTTTGAAGATGAGATTTTAGGATTACTATTCTTGAATTCTCTACTTGAGTATTGGGAGACTTTTAAGGTCTTTATCACAAATTCAGCTCCTAATGGTGTTGTATCTTTGTAAATGGTAAATGGTAGCGTCCTTAACGAGAAGATGAGAAGGAAGGAACAAGGTTCTTCATCTCAATATGAGGTACTTGCCACTGAAAATAGGAGGAGAAGTCAGAAAAAGGAAAGAGAAAAGAGTAGAAGTAAATTCAAGTCTAGATACAAGAATGTGGAGTGTCACTATTATCACAAAATAAGACATATACAAAAGTATTGTTTCTTGTGGGAAAAGGAGAATAAAGGCAAAAAAGGGTAAGTCAAAAGATAAGGATGATGATCATGTCACTACTGCTATAGGTGATGATCTTGTCATTCTTCGAGACTTTGAGTCAGATAATTTTGTATCCGATGAGAGCATGTGTGGAATATTGATAGTGGTGTTACACTGCATGTTACATCAAGGAATGAGTTATTTACATCTTACACTACACGTAATTTTGAAGCGTTGAAGATGGGTAATGATGGTGTGACCAAGGTGATCGATGTTGGTGATGTTTGCTTGCAAACCAACACAGGAATGCAATTGTGGCTTAGAGGAGACAAACATGCTCCAGATGTTCACTTTAACTTGATATTTGTGCATATGCTTGATGATGGTGGTTATGATAATCACTTTGGTCATGGAAAATGGAAACTCACCAAAGGTAACTTGGTTGTGACTAGAGGGGAAAAAATTCTAAATTGTATTGGACAAAAGCTTTGGTTGTTAAAGACAGTGTGAATGTCATGGATATGGAGGCATCTTTGTGGCACCAAAGACTTAATCATATCAATGAAAAAGGGTTGAATTGTTTAGCCAAAAAGGACATGCTTCTAGGATTGAAGAATGCAGAGTTGGAGAAGTGTTCTCATTACATGGCCGGTAAGTAAACTAAAGTATCCTTTAAGAAGCATCCTCCCTAAAGGAAGTCGGAGTTGTTAGAATTGGTGCATTCTGATGTTTGTGGTGTACTTTATTTTGTTACCTTTATTGATAATTATTCTAAGAAGCTCTGGATCTATGTTTACAAGAAAATGAAGGGCGAGAATAGAGAATAACTCTTTTAGAGTAACTTCATTCCTCTCTCTTTCTCTTTCTCTCTCTATATATATTTTGATATGAATATAATTATTAATTATTATTATTGATTATAGAGGCCTTTTTTTTACCCTTCACCTAAGCTGCGCAGGAAAAGGTCAAAGTCAATCCCAAGGAACAGTGAAGTTTCATAAGTCTATCCAAATATAGGTAGTTCACATCTTCACATATATATTTATTTCACCGAGTCTCTTCGAAATAGTGTCCAAATTGTTATCTCTTTCGTGCGGTTGGAACTTCTCAATAGGTAATGTTGCTCCAATACCTAACCAAAGGGCAACTATTATTATTATACATTTCGTATATTAGATATATGTTTATCCTCTTGTATTAACTAGCAATTAGTTATATGTGTTATTTACATTGTGATAACAGTTAATAGGTTGTAAATAAGTTTTCAATCTTTTTCATTGTAATTTGTTTTACATCACTGTCTAAATACATACAAATACAAATTCTCTCTTTCTCTTTTCTCTCTACTAAAAAAATAATTTAATTCTTAAATATTTTTAAGTTATTTATTAATTATTATTTTTTATATATTATTTGAATTAATTTTTATATGTTATTTGAATTAAAATATTATTAATAACTTAATATATGATTTATTTAAAAAAGATATAAATAAATTAAAAAAAATTAAAAATATAAAATACTTGTGAATTTTTTCAAATTCAATAAAACCTAATCGAAATAGAAATGAATTTAATTTTTTCATCTTGTCTTTTATAAACAACCCACCTTGCCTAAGAGTAACATTCACCTCATCCCATTGCCATGCCTACTTGGAAGTTAGAAGCATATGCTTGAAAGACAAGAAAGAAAGTACAGAAAATAAGGAAGATTTAGAACCCAAAGCCGTAGAGAAGCTTGCGCCCTATTGAAATTAATGGAAAGATCTTTCCAAATGATGTGCCTAAGGAGAACACTTCCCCTGCTACAGAGAATGGATCAATGGAAACGGGTAGTGCCCCGTGGAATATCTTTCAGAGACAGGTTCTGAGAAGCATATCTTAGGAAACACTCAAAAGAATTTAGACTTAATTTAGACATACACAAAGTCGATTCCCCCAAAAAAATGACAGTCTAACATAATACCTGTATTTTCTTTGGCCATAAATACAATAGTTCTTTGCAGAAAGAACTTTGTGAAATTGTTATCTAAAATGTAACCATTACAAAAAGAATCACTTTGTGAAATTGTTATCTAAAATGTAACCATTACAAAAAGAATCACTTTGTTATTACCAAAATGGGAATCACTCGATTGTGAGTGCATTTAAACCCCCTCCAATAAACATTCCGACCACACAATTGTCTATCTCGACACTAAATATTCACAGCAATCTAGAGTATCAAGGGCCATGGCAAAATGAAGTAGCTTTCTTCAAGCAGCAGCATTCAGCCAGTCAAGAACACTTTAATAAAGCATTCAAGTCTTGGACAGTTTGGTCAATGGCATAAACTATCATCTTCTTTATCTGTCTCATCAAGGATAAAACAGCATTACCATATACTCCTGTTACTTATTTCGAAGCTGACATCATAAAGAGACGGAAGGGAATATAATATAGAAGCAAATCACCTCAAGTTTATCTTCTCTGGCCTTGTGGTTCTTGGGAAGCTGGCGGAACTCATTAGTTAAACGAAGACACTCATGGATATTTTCTGGGGACACAAAGTCTACAGCAACTTTTGTGCAAGACTGTGCAAGGTTTGGTTGGCATATGATGATTAGAGAAACTGAAACAATCAAATGATTTGAAAAAGTCAATTGAACATGTGTCGAGAGATATCTTACCTTGAGATTCCTGACTTGATGGGGGCATCCAGCAGGAACAAATACTGCCTCCCCAAGTTTCTGTTCAAAAGTCCATGGTTCTACACCTAAAAGTTAAGATTCGCATAAATAACTAAATACAGGCAATGAGCAAACAAACAATTGTATGCACGTTTTCAGTGTACTAACCAAACTCTTCCTTCAGCTTCATCTTGTGCTCCAATGTCAAATAAAAACATTGGTCATGAATTGGATGTACAACCTAATTAACAAAGAATTTGATTTGAGCATCAGGCATAAAAAATAAAGATAAGCAGAAATAGAAATAGTTATAATTTGAATACCTGTTCAACTGGAGAACAATAAGTATGTCTAAATTCTTTTGAGTGTTTTCGAAGATATGCTTCTAACTTTTTAGAATCCTCTCTGCGGAAGATATCCCATAGCGCACTACCCGTTTCCATTGATCCATTTGCTGTAGCAGAAGTGACCCCCTCAGGTACATCATTTGGAAAGATCTTTCCATTAATTTCAACAGGGCGCTTGCGCTTTTCCATGTCTTTGAAAGGTCGACCATTCAGGCTGTAAGCAACCCTCTCTTGAGCACACTGTTCTCTCTCATCTTGTGCCTTGTGTGCTTCTTTCAACTTTGAAATAATCAAGTGCTGCTCATCAGTTAACATCACCTCTGCTGTATGGGTCAAAATATTCACCTATGACAGTTACCAAACAAGAAATTAGAATAACAAGCCAATTTGCTTCCATTTGAAACACGATATAACAAAAGTTTCTAAACCAAAAAGCACATATATACCTAAAATGCACATATATACCTAAGAGAATTATTTTTTTTACAATCCAGCCCATCTCATTCAAATTAAGAGTAACAGAAAGGTCATCCAATTTTCTAAGTACCAAATTTTTGTATTGCACCACCTAACAATATAGTTATGCATATTAAGAAACTAAACTTCAAACCATATGAAGATATCCTTTTAGACTAGAGAAAGTAATATAGCATATAAAGCAAAAATTTATACACCTTAAGGACTGCTCATGCTCATCTTCTACAAACAGGCAATTAGAAAGATTATTGAAACTAAGTTTCCATAATGTAAGTTCTCAGAAAGAAAGAAGATTGAATATGTATATGTGTTTGTGTAGAATAAGAAGCTTGATGCTTACCGCATCTGACATATCGCAGTGAAGCTTTGTTACAGAGTCTCCTCTACCAAGCTCTTCTTTAATCCCATAAGCAATGTATGTTTTTGGACCCATGTCAGGTTTTAGGACATGGGCTGGCAACTTCACAGCAAGATTGAGAATTCCAGCCCGAGGATCAGTGTACTCTTGAAATGGCAAGGAGCAAATAAACTCGTCACAATGGCGGGGCAAAAGATCTTCAAATTTATCAGAGGGTGGCCAGTCTTTTAGCTTGAGCATCTCCGGCCAGAGATTTCTGTATGTTCTTCCCTCTGTATAACCTTTAAAGAACGTCTGACTATCAATTTCTACCTGCACAGGTTTAGAAGTGTGAATGTTTATATAATTGTAGTATGTTGAAAATATTTCACTTGGATTTTAGAAGATGAAATACTAAGATGGCAGTTGAAGCTCCACAATATGAGGAATCTAAAGCAAAAGAATAAAGGTATGATGGCACTGGATGTTGAATATTACAGTAGCGTAGTCAATATGACATCCCTTGTCCATACTCTTTATCTTTCTTATAATGCATGCTCTAGGTATTAAAGAATTCTTGTGGCATACTCAAAAAATTAGAAATCCATAGCCAATCCACAACAGACGAGGGATTTGGAAAAAGGAAAACACTACAAATTTATACATGCATGCTCTAATTTGACCAAATGTTAAAACTCAGCACCAAAAGGGACAGCAAGAACAACCTCACAATTAGCCAGGCAATCAATGGCTTTCACTTCTGACATTTTTGAACTGATTTCTGAAACCATATTTTCACATAATGCTCGCCACATTACCATTGGCTTCCAGCTCAGACCTGTCCCTTGTTTAAGGACATCATGAACTAGAATTGGTTCACCATTAGCCCAATGCTTTTGGAAAAGCGTCAGCCCTGTATTGTTATTTATGCCTTCTCTAATAGCTTCCTTTCTCATAGAGGTGTAGCTTGATATTGCTTTTTTCTGAATAGTCGTGTGTTCAGTTTCCCAAATTTTCAGCATATTGCAAGCTTTGACTTCCAAGTCAGATATCCACCCAAGTGGGAGGGTGTGTTTCAGCTCCAATACAGCACTGCCGCAACCCCCCATCTCCTTTGGTGCACAACTAATGCTTCCATCACTCTTAGCATTCCACACAGTAGTTGGCTCAATATGACCTTCTGATGTCTCTGAATCACAAGGCACAGGTAGAGGGTCACCACCATGCATATAATCATAGCCCCGATTCACATGTTGGAACTTCATCTCAGCCCGGGGTCTAATGCTTCCATCACGTATTTCTTGGCAACAACTAAGGCAGAGTTCATAGGAACAATTGGGGCAGCTTCTATGAAGGTCAACAATTGAAGTAGCACAATGGTCACTGTTCCAAGACCAAAAAGTTAAAACAAAGATATTATAGAACATGTAAAGAACCATGATAGTATCTTGGGGAAGAGGACACTTACCAATAGACACGTTCATTCTCACCACAAAAACTTTGGGGTATCTCAATCTCAAAAGAAGATTTTCCTGACAGGAGTTTATCATTGGTAATTTATTCAATGTAATAACAAAAAACTTAAAGGTGAAGATTAAAACCTTGTATTTTAGCTTCAATTTGCTCCTCTTGACTTTGTTCATGACAAATTTGTTTAAAAAATGGTAGGAGTAAGTTAATCATATATTGCAGAAACTGAGCTTTTTCACAATCGGTGATTTCCCTCTTAGATATCTGAAAGTAGATATAAAAAGAATTTGAAAAAGTTAAAAGTGCTGATATAATTCTAACATATCACATTTTTGTTTCATTACAGAAATTAATTTAGGGGTAGACATCAGAACAAATCAAACCTTAATCATTCCTCTTGAAAACAAGCAAACATTGCAATTGCAATTTTTCCGGCAAAATGGACAACTTAAAGCAATTTCTTCTACAGACATATCAGGATACCTGTGCAAAATTCACAAACATCTCCATTATGCAATGACAATTCATAAAATGCACAAACAAGCCTTCAGCAGAATTGATTAATTAGATGCAAAGTGTCATACCATTTATCAACACATTGCATACAGTACATTTTTGGGCATTTAGTACAAGGCACATAAAGTTTTCTATCCTTTTTCATGCATTGATGACATATTCGTGGATTTTGTCCAACATCCTGTTGAGATAATTAGTTAAGCATCATTGAAATATGATATAATATTCCAAGTATTAAAAGAAATCTGTCATAAAAGATCAGTGTAAGAGATATGCACTGAGAAAGATTGTTACCATCACATTGTCTGTTCTTCTAGCTCTGCTCCTTGTCTTTGACTTCAAAAGAAAGAGCATTTCTGTGTCTTCCAAATCGTCAATCAAGGGATCATCTTCAAATTGTCTTTTCCTTTTTGAGACAGTAAGCTTCTTTGTCTCGTCTCCTTTCTTTGATGGCTGTTTAATTGTCCTCTTTGAACGGACCAGAATGTGTTCTTTACCTTCTGACTTTGGTTTTGTATCATCATGTTTATTAATTTCTTCAGCCTTTCTCTTGGAAGTTTCATAAATTTTAGAGTATCTTGAGAACTCCATCTTGTCCTCAGTGTGCTGATTTTTTGACTGTTCTTGTCTTGATGCAACAACCTCCATTCTTACTGCAGAATGAACAAATGGAAATATATTCAAAAAATTACAAAAAATAAAAAATCTCTAAACAGATTAACACTCATTTAAGCCCTAACACGCAAATGTTTTATAGAGTCTGAGCAACATACAGCCAGCATAAGTTTACTACCACATTCATAAGCACAGCAAAGTAAACCGAGAATCAAAGAAACACAGCCATACTGTAAACCACAATATAATTCAGTGGCCATGATGAATCAGTAAACTAGCAGTTTCTTTAGATATTCAAAATCGATAACTAGTCAAGAAAACAAAAAATTATAAGGTAATAAATTTATACTAATTAAATACCACGAGAAGCTTTGTACCGATGATTCACGAATCAGTAAAATCTACACCAATTGAATTTCAGAAAGAATTGGATACATATTTTCAGAAAGGAAAAGAAAAACTCTCTCGAGTGAACGTTGGAAGTCAAACCTGACTGAGTTGACCCGAGTCAACCCAACAACATCGATTACTCCGAAAACACCAAACAAACCAGAAATTCCAATTGCATTCACGAGTGCGAAAACAGAACGAAATCAAATTATCAAAAAGGTTTCAAAGAACTTGGCATGTATCACGAGGGGCAAGGGAATCAAAAAATAAAAAGAGAGAGAGAGCAGAATTTCCAGAATTCGTACACAGAAAATAAAAGCAATTGAATGAAACAAACCCGAATTATGAAATTTGTTTTCAACCGGAAAATTGATAATAGCTTATCAACTCTGCGGCGTTCAGAATTGAGAAACAGAATCAATGCGCTAAGATATCTGAAAGCGAAATTTGAGACAATAATCAAAGTCCAATTGATAAAAAATAAAGAAAGTATCACAATTAGAGGGAATAAAAAGGGTAACAAACACTATCATGATTACCAAAAAAAAAAAAAAAAAAAGACGTAACTCTCCACAGTTTAGTTGAAATTGAGAAGAGTCCGCTATTTTATTTATTTATAATATTCTAATGCGTTGTGTTGGGCCTTTTCGAATTTTAGGATTCCAAACGCTGCTTACTTTAACCACTAAGATTTAAGCACGTGGATAACAAATCCGTTCCCATCCCCTCTGCCCCCTGAACAAGCGTTTAGTATGTTCGCCTCACTATTCTTTCTTTATTAACTGAAAATAGTATCTCTTTAATATTTTTTAATATAAAGAACATTTTTTATACAAAAATTTTAGTAATTATAATTATTTTTAAAATTTTAAAAAGAAAGTATTCTTTTTATCCAAAGAAATGTATAAAAGTATAGTAAGTATAATATTATAATATATTTCTTTTTTATCCATTGAGCTTCTCGTTAGTGGTTTTTCTTTTTTTCACTTCTTATTTTCTTTTGTTATCTATTTGTAACCAAAAGTATATCTCTAAAATTTTAAAAATAGTATTTTATAATTTATTTTTCTTAGTTTAATTTATTTTGTTTAAAAAATTCCGGGATTTATTTTGTTTCAATTTTACCTTATTTTCATAAGATTCTCAATATGTTTTATTAATACTTATTGTTGTACCAATAAAAAGTATATAACAAAAATATATTTATTTAATACATTAAAATTTCCGATAATCATTCAATATTTGTATTTATTATAGGAAAGATTTTAAAACAAACGTTTACCTAGTTATTAAACATTAATAGGGGAGTAATAAATGTATCAGCAAAATAACTAAAGAAAGAGAATGAAAATATCAGTTACCACAAAAAAAAAAAATTTCTGTAAATTAAAAAAAAAATAGTAAATTAAGCTCTTGTCTCTTCTCTTTCATACATGTTACATTAAAATATATAATTTAATATAATTAATTTAATATAATTAATTTAATATCATTAACACAAATTACACTCTCCATCTTACAAATGATGCAAAAATTACTCAATCATCCATTCATATTTTTTTATTGAGACATGTGATTATTACATTTTATTTTTATCTTATGTTAAAATATATAATTTAGTTTATTTAACATAATATTCTTAAAAATATTCATTATAAGATTTTAAAATATATGTCTAATTAAAATTTATATTAAAATATTTTTAATTTACTAAGTTATCATTCACTCTCTCAATAATTTGTTTTAAATGTATAAATGAATTTAAAATAATTATTTTTTATTTAAAATGATAATCAAAACAAAAATTATTAGATAAATTGTATGAATATGTAAAAAAAATATATTATATTAATATGCAATTGAATTTTTATATTTAACAAATTTTTTATAAACTAAAATTTAAAATAATAAAATAATAAAAATTTAAGTAGATTTATTCAAATTTTTTACCCTTCATATAAATATTTTTTTGGGTGGGACGTTTAATATAAATATATTAGGATTACATTTATTAAATTAAATAAATATATTATGTTTAATAAATATAATATTTAATAATATTCTTGGAATTAATTATATATATTAAATTTAATAAACATGATAATTAGTAATATATGAGTAAAATACTAGTTTATTTAAATATTTATAAAAGATACTATATTAATAACATCAATTACATACTACTTTAATACTGTGTTTAATTTTATTTTATATATATATATAGATTATTAATTTTATTATTTTAACATGTGTTTTTTAAGATAATAATAACTCAAAATAAAAACTTTAAATATATAATTAAATTTAACATAATTCATAATAGTTTTAAAATAATAATTACATACATAAATTAAGAGATAGATTGTTATTGTTATATATATATATATATAATAAAATGTTTAAAATAAGTTTTATGAGCTAGTTTTTATAAATAAAATAAATTTTTAAATATATATATATATATATATATATATTAATTATAATAAAATAAAGATATTTGTATTTGTTAAAGAAGAAAAAAGGTGTATTTTAACACATGAAGAGATTGAATGGTAATATTTACATATTTGACAGGATAATAGTTTAAATGACATTTTAGTAATAATTTTAAAAAATAGAAGTTAAGAGAACTTTAATACAACAATTTAAAATGAGTAAAATATCATACTTTCAAATATATCGGGTGAGGAGAAAATAATTTTTAACATAAAAAAGAAAAACAATGTAATATTTTTATTTATGATAAGAGGGGTGTAATTTAAAATAATTAAAATTCTAAATTTATAATAGCATAAATAAAGTAAAATAATATAATAATATCCTACTAATATATACAAATAAAACTTTAAAATTAATAATTAAGTAATAACATATAGTAAAATTAATATCTTTTTTTTATTGATACAAGGATAAAGAAAGCTAATGATATGAATATGGGCATGAAAGAACATGGACATGCAAGAAAGCTTGAAGAACATGAACCTAAGACTTGAAAGGTTGCATAGCCAGTGAGAGATTAAGGATCCAAGGCTTGAAGAGTCTTATAATCAATGGGAGATTAAGCAGACTTTGAGAAGAAGTTCAAGGGAGATGAGCTCTTTAATGGGTCAAGGAGAGCTTTAGTCTAATTCTACTTTGTATCCATATTTAGAAGATCAATTTGACTCTTTTTAAACTTGTATTAGACTTCATAATATTTGTGTATTTCGTTTAGTGTACATGAAATTGGACCAAGAAGTCCAAAATCTCATTTTCAAATTTACAGATGGGAAATTCCGTCTCTTACCGCATTCTTCCATCACCAAAACAGTTACTAATGGATTGCGTTTTTAGTAATTTAACTTAAGTCTTGACTTAGTTCTAATTATAGTTTAAATAAGCTTAAATGTGACTAGGAGAGTCTATATAAGACATTTTGTAATTAATACTAATCATTTTTTGATGAAATAGAAATCTTGTTTAGGGATCAACTTTAAGTTCTCTCTTGTTCTTCCAATAGAAAACAATGTTAGAGACAAAAAAAAATCATCTATAAATCTGAAAATGAGATTTTGGACTTCTTGGCCCAATTTCATGCACGCTAAACAAAAATACATCGATATTAAGCTAAACTACAATGAGTCTCAAGTCTAATACAAGTTTGCAAAGGACCAAGTTAGCCTTCTAAGTATGAATACAAAGTAGGATTAGATCTTAACTCTCTTTGGCCCATTTAAACTTCTTCTTAAAGTCTCCTTCTTTCTTTGCTTATGGGACCCTTCAAGCTTTAGGTCCTTAATCTCCCATTAATTATGAAACCTTCAAACTTTCTTGCATGAACATGCTCTTCATGTCCACATTCATATCATCTAGTAATAAAAATTAATAGTAATAAACAAAAAAAATCAAAAGTAGAAGCAATTGTGGATTAGATTAAATTAGTTTTAAAAAGAAAATTTACTCAATTTAATTATTTTAGATTTCTTATTTTATTATCTAACTAATTTAGTTTAAAATATAGGTTCCATAAAAATATTAAGATATATAATAAAAAATAATTTAATATGTCAAATATCTTATCTATGAGAAATTATATAACTAAACATATTTAATAAGAATTTCTTAGCTATATATAGGCAATATACCATATCTCTTTAAATAGCTATGTATACATCATATCAAATTTAAGTAATCAAAACAATTTTTACTCCAATGAAAAATTTTATCAACGAATTTTTTAATTCACAAATATATTTTCTCTTTTTTCAATATTTCATGCTCTCTCTTATACGTGGACACATACAAATATCAAGTTACTCTATAAGGAATGATTGTTTATATTAGTAGCTCTCTTCAATTTTAAACAACCTAAAATTACACGTGACACACCAAAATATTATTTTATTATTAAACAACTCATATAATTTCTATTAGTGTTTCTCTTCACATATGTACTATTAAAAATAGTTCTCATAAGTTAATAACTGTATTTGTATATCATTACTAAAATAATTACTAAGAAAATATTTTAAATTAAATATATTTTTCATAAATAGGTATAAATTATATGATAATTTTATAAATATATAAAAATAAAAACATAAACACAAGTCACATCATAAATTTATAAATAAAAATGTGGTATATATAAATTCAGTTTGGAGTAGATCAATTTTTATAAGTTAAATCGAAAATTTAATAAAAAAAATCAAAATTTTGGATCATTTCTTCTTATTTTTTTTATTAAATTCAAGCTTATGAATATCCCTGAAAAAAAGGATGAAAAACGTACAAATAACACTCTTTGGTTTGCACGAATACATCTTTCCTTCACCATTTTCCAAAAAGAAATTATTATTTTTATTAAAATATATATACAAAAATAATAACTATAACATATAGTCTTTTAAATTTCAATCTCTTATTTTATTTTATTTTGTTTTAATTCTACATATTTTCATAAGTTTCATAATGTTATTAATTTAAAATATTTTTCTGAATGTATAAAAATATTAATAGAGGAGTAATAAATGTATCAAAAATAGTTTTAAAAAAGTACAGGAGGAAAATATCAGTGTGTCAGTAAATGAAATCAATAAAAATATAAAATTATAATAGTATAAATAAAGTAAAAATATTATAATTAATTACTACTAATACGAATAAAACTTTAAATTTAATAAATAACTAATTGCAGCTAGTAAAACTTATATCTTTTTATTGATATAAAAGATAAAGAAAGCCAAAAAGGATAACACTTTTGGGTTTTCATGAATACTATTCTTTCATATTTTTTTAAAAAAAGAAAGTATTATTTTTATTAAAAAATGTATAAAAATATAATAACTATAATATATTTAAAAATTAAAATTAAAATTTTAAATTTTTATTTTCTCTTTAAATTTATTTTGTTTACATTTTATGTATTTTCATGAGTTTCTCATATTTTTTAAATTGAAAATAATTTTCTTAATAATTATTCCTGTACTTAATCACCATATTGTAGTGATTTGAATAATGTTATACTTGGATCTTAAGTAAAATCTTGGATTTTAAAGTAGTCATTACAAAATATGATTAAAAGAAAAAGATAAAAGTGATCAGTTAATCATGTTTATTTAGTAAAAATTAATTATCCATAAAATTGATAAATACTATGTACTTATAATATGATATATAAAAAATATTATACTTAATAAAAGTATATAACAAAATTATATTTATTTAATATTACATTTGGTCCTATATATAAAAAATAAATGAGAAACAAACTCATTTTTCAATATATTAATTGATAGTTTTTTTTTATATCTTTCATTGATGGTAAAGTTCATTCATGAATCATCAAATACTTATCACTAAAGTGGATTCTTTCCGTAGGTATTATTATAATAAAATTTAAATTTATGATTAAATCTAATTAATTTAACTATTTTGATGAATTAAATATTTGATTTTTATATATAAGATAGATAGTAATATATTAAAAATTCTTATAATTATTTAATAAGTGTATTTATTATAGGAAAGATTTTAAAAATAAATATTAATTGAGGTGCAATAATCGTATCGAGAAATAATTAAAAGAGAACGAGAAGGAAACTATCAATGTGTCAATAAAAGAAATTAATAAAAAACTAAAATTTAATAGCATAAATAAAGTAAATTTATTGTAATGAAGAGGAGTGTCAACACATTTGGTGACACTTTTTATTATTAGTTAAAATTTATTAAAAATTATAAAGTTATTAAAAAATTATTAAATAATTAAGAATTGAGACTCACGTTAATTTTTAACAATGATGAGTTTTTCAAAAAAGTATGTTAGAGAGTGCAGACATATTTTCTATTTTTATTTCCTGGTTTCACTCTTAATTACAAAATTGTTATCTATTTTAAGTTGTTTCCAGTTTCAAATATTTGGGCAGGAAACAAAGAAAATAAAAAAAAAATATTTTCACAATTTTGTACAGATTTTTTTAAAATAAAATAACAAATTTATAATTAAAAATAAAAACAAAAAATGTTTTCTCCAAACCTCAACAAAAGATAGTAAACGATCCCTAAACATTTATCTGCAATCAATTACCTTTTTTTTTTTTTCTATAAACCACGTATATCCTCTATGAAAGCGATTGTTTTTTAGCTTGTAAGACAGTTATGAACCACAAAGCTCCAATCAATTACTTTTAATACAAGCAAAAGTTAAAATTTAATAAATTAATAATTAAATGATAACAACTATTAAAATTAATATCTTTTTATCTATATAAAGAATAAAGAAAACCAAAAGGTTAAAAATATTTTTGTGTATGAATTAGAATCAATTATTTTGAGTGAAAATATTTTTGACTATCATTTTTTCAATGAGAGCATTTTTTAGCCAAAAAAATATTAATAATTTAACCTCTTATCTTCTTCAATTTGTCATTTGTAATATATTTAATTTTAAATTAAATTTTAATAATTTAAAAATATTAATAATTAAAAATAACATCTATCATAGTATACATTATTTCTTATAAATATAAAATATAAATTATATATTTAAAATATTTATTGTGTGAAATGTAAAGGTTTAAATACTAATATAAATAACAAACAATTAAGGATTTTAAAAATAACAAATTATAATATATAAATACATATATATATATATATATATATATATATATATATATATATATATATATATATATATATATATATATAAATATAAAATTAAGAATTTAAATATAATAAAACGTAAAATTTTAAATTAATGATGAAGATATAGCGTAATGAGTGCTATGACATTTTTTTAATAAGGACAAGATAAATTTTGATTTTGATTTTATAAAAAATTATTTTTTATCTTTATAAAATTTAAAATTATTGATTTTGGTTTAATAAATTTTGTTTATGGTTTCTATAAAACACTTCTATTTGATTTATATCTTTTTAAAATAATAAATTACTATTTTTGGTTGTAGTATCCATTTTAAAGTTTATACATTTAAAATATCTTGAAAAAATTTAAAGGTATAACATATAAATGTGTGAATACCACTTAAGATTGTCATTTATTTTACATTTCATTAAATATATAAATAATTAATGAGTATTGTATAACAATAAAGCTTAATATTAATTATTTTAAAAATTATAAAGATGAAAAAATATAAAGACAAATTTAAAATTTATTTATTTTAAATAACGCAAAAACATAATAAATTTAATGTAATATTAGGAGTACCTCCTTCCTCGAAAAAAAAATCTAATGGTGTGCTATTTCTTAATTTTTTTTAAATCCTATCGTGACTAATCATATTGAAGAATTTTTTATTCTAATTATGAATTCAGTTATGGACTCACATTTTTATATTTTTTAAATTCAATTTTGAAAAATAATAATGATTTTGTATTTTAATGTTAAAACAATAAATATTTAAATATATATTATTTGAATAATTTTTATCACAAAATATTTGAAAAATATAGTAAAATTATTTGAATAAATATGTAAAAATTATCAAGGTCAAAACAATAAACTAACACAAAAAGTCCAACTTCTCATCAATATTCGATTTTATAGTTTAATCGTAATTATAAATAACTTTTTATAACTCAACTCTTAATAAAATTATCGGATGTTCGGACTTAAACACGAGAAGAGTTCAACGAAAGTTTCTTCATGTCAAACTACATTTTCTACTCAATAAAAGATTTCTAACAAGATCATTATACATTCCCAATTGTGTCCGTAATTTATTTTTTTTATAATTAACGAGGGTCAGACAAATATTAAATGAAAAATAAAGTCATTGATCGTACCTCAAGGAAAAAACAAAGGTAAAAAGAGAGAAAAAAATATACACACGATCTAAACCATGATCAGTTCTTGGATAATTTACAGCATTCCTGCATGTTCTTTTAGTATATCTACTAAGGGAACAAATTCACTATCAACAAAATCTGAAACAATATCAAAGAATCTCTAACTTACATTTTGTGCCGATCATAGTCCAACACTAGCTTCTTAAAAACCACTCAGCTTTCTCAGTTTATGGTGGAAGCATGTGTCAACCGATGTAGCTCATTATATGTATGTTACATATGCACATTCAATAACGATGATATCATTCATACCTAGGTCCATGATTTATGGCTCTGGATGATTTTGAATGCCATCAGGCAGAGAAGGAGAAGATGCACCACTAATTCTGCTAGGCACGGGTGTAGTCCTTCTCGATTGCCGTTTTGTGGGCACAGTAACACTCTCTGTTTCCCACTTTAGACTGATTTCATCTTCGTCCACGTCGTCCTCTCCAATGCTAGCCTTGAAAACTGGATGAACATAGGCATTCTGAAGGTAAGCTTTCAAGTTCAGGTTAGGTTCTGTAGCCCGTTCCAATGTGTCTTTCATCATTGCTTCCTGTTTATAAATTTACAACAAAGCAGCATAAAAATTCCATGACACAGCAAATGTGTGATGCAGAGTTTTAGACCACCCACAATCTACTTTATAATCCAAACAAAATTGATTCTACTTAAACTCACTTTTAAAATATCATTCTTAAACACAAATCATTTTTTTTTCAGTACCAAATTACCAATTCTTCTAAAATCTAAACTAATCGGACCCTAAAGTGATATACTGAATTATACACATGCTTACAAAGCCAAAAATCAATTTATCATACGACATCGTTATAGATATATCAGGGAGATGCTGTAACAGTGCGTGTATCCTATTGATCATAAATTAAAAATGATAAAGTTCAATATTATAAGCATAAAAATAGTCAGGGATTATTTTATTGATAGTACAGTTAATGGTTGGGCATTTAGCATAGAAATGCTCAAGCACACAAGCAGCAAATTCTGACCTTGTATATGCTGTGATAGAAGAATTATATGGATATCTAACAAATGTGCAGATAATAATTGAAACAAATACTCCACCATCAATGCATACAGGTACTCTTGGATTATTAGCCACCAGAATGATTAATTGACAAACCTGTAAGGGATATCTAACAAATGCAGATTCGAAACGGCCTTTGCAGTATTTATGGAACCATATCGTCAGTACTGGGAGTGCAATTAGAAATGGAGTTGATGAAGCAGCCTTTTTAGTGGTCAGGAGTCCCATCAGAACTATCTGTGACACTATAAGTGCAATCACGACACGAAAGTGGACATCAGGCCAGAATGCTGCACCACTCTCGTACTCTTGATTATAAACATTGATTATCTGCAATTGGAAGGTAGGTGTCTTCATCTTATATATATGGCAACAAAAATAGGGAACTCAAATTGAAATTATACAATCATCCTTAGACATGTGTATAATATAATTCTAACATCTTGGTACCTGATGACGGAACACAACATAGGCCAGCCCAAAGAAAATTATTATGAAAGGAAGAACAGTAGGTGTCACTGCAGCATAGACTAGGCCCAGCAAAAAGTACAATTGTATTCGAGGCTCTCCAGTGTTGAAACCAATACTCCCAGGATCCATAGCCTCTTCCCTATCCTTTTCGGTCTTCACCAAGAAAAAATTCTTCAAGTGATATATGATTAGTGGTTTCAACATCAAAACCTCTGCAGCTATACCAGCCCATCCGTCAACCATTATATAAGTGATGAAGAAACTTGCTTTCAATGGAATTGCAGTGCCAATTGTTATCGGATATCTGACGTGAATATAAAAAGAATAGAATTCTTAATCATATTAATGGGGTGTAAATTAATACAAGAGCTTGGAGCAATGCATGCAACCATATTTAACTGTTAAGAACACTAGCACCATGGTTCTTAGATACATAAAGTTAAAAGGTATATCCTAAAGTAGGATAATTTTTTCCCTTCTGCATATTGTCATATGACGTATTAGTCGAGCACAGAAACAAGAAATCTACATAGCCATACAAACTTTTTGGTGCAGCAGAACATGTGTAAACACTCAAAACAAAGGAAATATAATGGCAATTAAAAAAGTAAATAATTTTCTAAGTAGAAAAAGATGTTTGTATCTTGAATGACTTACTGATTAGCTGGTTGGTGAATGAATGCGTCCAGCTGTTGAAATGCTGTTCCGGTAAGTATGTTCCCAAGAAATATATTAACAAAATTGAAGAGATAGTATCTAGAAGCTGATCTTCTCTCTAGAGATGAAATAGATCCAAAGCCTTCAAATTTTGACATGATCATCAATATTGTTGGCAAAAAGATGAGAAAAAGCTTCAATGCAATACCGGGTAGAAAACCTTGAATGAATGACTTAATGAATTTGCTGCACAAAAAAGCAAGTTCAAATAAGTAACCTCTAGGGATGCATGTGGATGGAATTATATCTTCAGAGGTTCAACTATGAGATGAGACTTACATTTTAATAAGGGGCTTCAGCCACGGTGCTGCTTTCTGGATTCCGTCAAGACTTGCAAGAGTTTGTACAATTGCAATTGGGATCATAAAAAAGAAAGTGAGAAAAAAGAATGCAACAGCTATGATCAACCTTCTAACAGTGAGGGAAACATATGGAATTGCCAAGTTCGACCAATAGACATCCCGTGGCTCTGGAGCCCACTCAGTCAGCCACAATGTTGGATTTCTGGTTTGTTGAGTTTGTGCACAAACTGCAGCACCCCATCGAGTTTTAAACGAAACAAATGCAGCAGGCATGGTAGAATTGGGATCATTGGTGACCTTATCCCTCTCTAAAGCTATCTGTGAATGGAGATAAACTTGAACCATTGTAACCATCATGATTATTACACTAAAGACAAAATTTACGAAAACGTAATAAGACCCATAATATCTGCAGGTATTATCCTAAAGGGAAATCTTGTGTTAAATGAGTTCCTTAAGCATCTGTTCAAATTCTCCAAATTTTATTTGCACAAAGTTCTAGTGAACAATCAGAAAATTATCTGATTGAAATAATAGGTGAAGGCAAGCAGTCAGAGAGTCATTACATGAGGAAATAACACCTTGAAAGCAGAATAATACTGATGCACCGTAATAAAGATAAAAGACAACAAAAAAATTCTGAATATCATAGTCTGTTGTATGGATTCCACAAAATTAACATTTCATTCTCATGTATGAATAATTTTCATAATTTTTTCAATATATTATTTGTATGATGAGTTTATATAAGAAAATATTTTCATGCAGTGTGTGGTAAAATTCCTAGCAGAAAATAAATTGTACTTACTTCCTTTGACAGTTTGTCAATTTCAGTGTCGTGATGATCAATAGCATCTACTTTGTTTCCGCAAAGACCAAGGAAACCAGTCTAGTAAAAAATATAAGAGAGAAAGATTATAGTAAATCTGAAGATGGTTATGACAAACTTCTTAAGACATGTCTGATTAAAATTAAATACCTTCATTTGGGGTCTTTCTGAAGTTCTTTCAAGTTTGTTTTGATAATATACAAGCCAATTCTGCAACTTCTTCTTCTTTTTAACCAACCTTGCAAGTTTGTTCGCATTATAAACAACCTGCATTAATGCCAAATAAATATGCTTAAACATACTATTTTTCCCCTCTCAAAATCCCAAATGAAAGGGGAAAATTACTTTGTCATAATAGATCTACTCAATGTTTCATATATATCATACGTCATTTCCGAATCAACGAGACAATTAACGAATTTAATTTTGCATTAAAAGATGAAAATTTCATAGCAGAAACCACCCGACACTTCTTATGAATTCTTAATATAGAATAAATGAGATAATTAATGAACAGAACATTCTAGCGGTATAGTGTACACAGGCTGAACCAACCTGGTGAGTAAGATAGTTATCTGGATGATTGACCAGAAAAAAGTGCTCCACAAGCTCACTTACAGATTCATCAGGATCTGGTGGAATGTTTCTAACAAGCACCTGAAATTAATATCTTTTCTATAAGCAAAATATGCATGATCAAATTTCTCATATATCTAAATGCTAACATGTAACAGTTCAATCCATAACTGCAATTTCCCAAGACTTGTCAAGTATAAAGATAAAAATGCTGACGGATTGGAGAGATCTTCTATATTAAAAGAATATTTGTTCTTGACCTGTTTTATTGTTTTCAAAAAAATCTATTAACTTCTTCAAATTCCTTTTAACTTTTTATATCTCTTCCATACATCTAAAAGCCACATAACAGTCATCACTCCATTGTTTTGCTTACTTATTTACTGATATACATAGCTAGCTTATTAAATGCTTTCCTATGACCAGTAAATCCTCACCAGTACAGAGTTGTTAAGTAGAGAAAATTATGATATATACAATGAAGGTCTACCTAGAAAAATGACTAAGTAGCATACCACCTCTAACACAAGAAACAAAACAAAAAAGTTTCATTGCTTCATCTCAAAGCTGCCCAAAACCTCCCAAGAAAGTGTGGTAGATAAAAACAGTGAACCACAATATACAACCAAGAAGTATTACATAGAAAAATTCCTCATTAAAAATGGAGAAAAATTAAATTTACCGTAAATTGATCAGGACGACGTTTTTCTGCTGCAAGAAATTGCAATCTCATTGCAGCAACTTTTTCATACTCCTTTCGTAAAATATAGCATGTCCAAAAGGTAAATGCATAAGCAACTAGTATGTGTGCCCAAAACCTGAGGCAGAGTACAAAATTTTAGTGAAGCACACTTGCTTAATAGCAATTTAAGAAAAGCCAACACTCTATAATAACTGATACAATCAGACAGTGACATGAATGCACCACAACAGTAAATTCATAACTTTCAACAAGTGAGATTATGCTTAAAAATAAATGAATTGCTGATAATTGTAATGGAGAAGCAAGTGATGTTATGTTAAGATGTAATGACAAGGAGAAGGCGAATTAATTTAAGAAATAAGCACAGAATCTGGAGAAGAGAAGCAATAATAATAATGATAAGAAGAAAAGGAAATTAAACAATAATCACATAATCCAGAGAAAAGATGCAAAGCAGTTAAGATTTCCATTATATATCAAGGTAGCACCAAGTTAAAAGCTAGACCTAAAGCCTCAACATAGCTAAACCATATATATTTGGTCAACATGCATCTTTTAAATGCAGGTATCTTAGATTTGAAACCAATTTACTAAATACCATGAAGATGCAGCAGCAAAAGTGTAATAGAACAGAATGACGGTTTTGAAACCTTTCAGATCCTCTATGGACATTTGAAATTGAGAGTTTATCAATGTCGCTGGAAGTTATGTTGTTCGCTCCGGCGCCACCTTCTAGTCCGGTACTTGTCCAGTTGACAGGAACCAGAACCGCCCATGCCAGGAATGCTATTGGAACAAAGATTTTAAGTCTGCATAACAGAAACAGAAAACATCAAGATAACATTCTCCTTAACTGATGTGGTATTCACTATTGTTCAAAATCATAATCATAGTTCATACCCTATCAAGTAAATCCTCAAGTAAACAACAGAGTCCAATCCAGCATGATCAATAAGTTCAGGTTCCGGCATTCCGAGTGCAGCTGGCATCCAATTCAAAAACCTAAGATATGATCTCCAATCTAAATTGACAAACTTGCGCACAAACGTTCCTCCGTGTACAGGATCTGTTCTTAAACCCTTCAGGTACCATTTTGGGAAGTACACCCGATCATTAAAAGGTTGAAGCCTCAAAACAGCAAATGCCACAAAGAAAATAAGTGCACTCAAAATATTCAAGGCAGCTGCAAGCCCAATATCTTGAAGTGTAGCCATTTTCCTTCCCCTCTAGAATGAATACACCTATAAAGTAATCAAAAGAAATTAATAACAAACAAACAAGGTTAAAATTAAAATTGATACCCAAAAATCATGCTGAAAAGAAATAAAGAGTTTTCTTTTTCTCCATAAAATTCACAGGAATTGATTACAACCAAATCCTCATATTTGCTTGAACTCTCTTACCATTTTCTGTTCTACCCTAAATTTTAGAGACCGAAAAGGAAAGTAATTCATGAAGAGTTTAGAGACATAAATGGAAAGAGCTTTTTATTTTTATTTTTGAAGAAACAGAAAATAATAAAAGGGTAGTACTTTGTGCTTGTCGCTGACGGTTGGGTGAGGAGAAACCCCAAGTGTGTTTATGTTTAAACCCACGAATGAAAGGAAATCAGAGGTGAAGATCCAAAGTTGAATCAAAGGGTATTGGGATATCTTCGAAAGAGAAGGAAGCAAGAAGATTCTGCCACCGTGGTGCAGTAAAACCTCCTTAGAAGACACGACACGACACTTTAAGGCCCTTTCCTATCTCTTAAACAAGCATACGAGAGATCACTGACATTGAGATTGGCTCACATGGAAGGTAAGAGAGAAAAAAAGGGGAATAAAAGACACTGCTAGAGCTTACTTGTTACGTTACAGGTACAGGTGAACAGCACAACATTCAATATCTATCTCAACTCATTCTATTTCTCACCGGATTTTCATCCTCTACGGTTTCTAGACAAACCCCCATCAATCTCATCCATTTATTTTATTTTATTACATAACCAATTAATATTTAAAATTAAATTTTATTAACCTTAATAGTTAATTTTGTTACTACACACATCCTACAGTTTCTTTTGAAACCGTACAGGATTTGGATCCCACTCCTTGTGCACCAGTGTACTATTATTAATCAATTAGTTGTGTGATTTGGTGAAAAAGATTCATAATCTAATACTAATACGAAATATCTCGTTTCTCACCGCGCTTCTACCACTGTACTACTATTATTAATGCATGTGATTTTGTGAAAATGATAGGAATGTTTAATATTGAAATATTAAATGTTAGTGGTAATAATTAATAGTTGCGAGAAAAATTCAATAAGCTCAGCATCGTGGACTCCAAACAGTGTGTCGGCAAGGTGCCACGTGGTGTCTTCCAACGGCTACTTTTTCATTGATTGCTGTGATATGAAAGAGTTGGATTCACGCGCTGATAGAGAGTGTGATTAGGTTGGGGGAAATAAAACTGAAAGAGACGAAGTTGGTGTCATTACTGAAAGATAAGCAAACGACAGGTAGATAAAGCGACAACTTATCCCGTGTGGAGACTGCGTTTTTTTCGTGGGAATGGGCCACGTGAAACACCACATCTATCGTGTCCGGCATTTTTCTTCAATATAGTGTATAAATTCTAAATTAAATTTTTTCTCTTCAATTTAAAATAAATATGTTACCAATATTTTAAATTAAATAATATTTTTAAAAATAAAACAATTTATTTTAGTTCATCATAATTAATAACATTATATTTATTATTGACGTGGCTAACTACGTCTACATATTATGTGACATGAATAATTAAAAAATTAAATATTTTCTTAATTTTTAAAATTTTCAGATAAATTTTATTTTAATTAAAAATAAAAAATTATTTTCTTAGTCTTTTAAATTTAAAATTAATTTTTTAAAAATAATCTTCTAATTTGAATATAACTCATTTTAGTTAACAAATTCTAGAGAGAGATGATTAATAGTAATTTTTTATAGTTATAAAAATATAATTTATGATGATCTTATACCTCTAAAATTTACATTAAAAAATAGCTTTTAAAAATATATTTGTGAGAGTTTAAAACTTTCTAAACACAATAAAATATAATAAAATATAAAAATAAAAAATAATTGCAATATCTCATTTGAACATAGTGTTTTCACATTTTAACCACAATTTATCATGTATAAGTAAAAAAAATGCAAGTAAAAATTCATCGATGGTGGCATAAAGAGAAATAAAGGATGAAGAGAAGGAAGATGACTAAGATAAGAGATAGTGAGCAAAAGATGGGACTATATTGTTGCAATAGTGGCAAGGGGATACATTGTTATGGTAGTGCAACAACCACCAGGTTGCAAATGAAGATTGGAAGAGCAAGAAAAAGAAGGGGAGAAAAAAGCACAAGAAGAAAAAGAGAGATAAAATATAAGAGAACACCAGAAAAAAAAAAATTACAACAAGGAGAGAAGGAGGGGCGATGAATGTCAGGTAGGAATGATGAAAAAACTCAAAGTAAAGGAGGAAAATATTTTGAAATTTGAGAAATTGAATTGACCGAAAGAGTAAAGTTATTGTTTTTTACTTTTTATATATTTTGTTTTACTGAATTTTGTGTTTAAAATTATCACAAAATATATTTTAAAATATTATTTATTAATCTAAATTTAAAAAATTAAAATATCATAGGTCGTAGTTTTAAAATTATAAAAAAAAAATATATTCTTAGACACCTCGACATTTTTTTTTGGTTAACACCAATTATTTTTAAAAGTAAAAACCATTTTTTAAAATTAGAAACTAAAATAATAATTTTTTAATTTTGGAGATTAAAAATAAAAATTGACCAAAATTTAAGAATTAAAAAATATTTAAGTATTTTTTTTGTCCATGTGACATGTAATGGTATAAATATAATTAGTCATGATAGTAATAAATATACATGGTTAACAAACAATGATAATCTAAAATAGGTTATTTTTAAATTTTTAAATAAAAAAAATTGGATGAAAAAAAACAAACTTGTCCCAATTTTGAGGGATGAAAAATATATTTAAGTTTATAATTTATAACTTTTAAGATAATTATGATAAAAATTATTATTATTATTATATTATATATAATAACTTATAATTAAATGATCGTATAATTTAATTTAAAAAATAATAATGAATGTTAGGAATACACTTTTTAATTTATCATCTATAATTAATTAAAATTTGTTGTAAATTATAAAATTACAAGAGTCATAATTTTATTTAGTGAACCTTGTGATAGTATAGTTTTTAATAAATTTTCACTGATAATAAAATAATATATTAAGAAATATGTTTAAGTGTGTTTTTAGTTTTTGCATACATTGTCTGCTTTTAATCCATACAATTTTTTTTTTCATTTTTAGATCTTAACATTTTCTTATGTCTTATAAACAACTTATTTAAATTTATCTTATGTTACATGCATTTGTAAAAATATTTGTGAGAACTTATCAAAATATCTTGTGACAAATCCTTATAATTTTTTTAGTCTGTTTTTACAAGTTTTCCATCATAGCTTATATGAATAACTTATGGAAAGCATATAAAAAGACAACATTTGAATCCTATCATGGTTAAATATATAGAATTTTCTTATCTTTTATTTAATTTTTTTCTCAAAAAAAATATTTTAGTGCTAATATGACTAAAAAAACAAATAATACTAATTAAGATATTAAGATAAAAAAAATCATATTTTAAATTAAGATAATTAAATTATTTTTAGATATTCAAATCATTTAATTAATATATTTATTATTTTATGTAAATAAGGTAACTATATATATAATTTGTTTATAATTTATTTTTTAATATACTATGAACAATAATTTTATTATTTTAATATTATCTTATTTTTCAATTCATTGATTTACTTTTAACATTGTATTTTTAAATATAATATTTGTAATATATTATTCTTGATGTTATTTTTTATATTTTAATTCATTAATTTGACTTATTATAATAAAATTTATTTTTTTAATATATCTCAAATAATAATTTTGTATTGAAATATAATATGTCAAAACTAAATCATATTACAATTAATCAAAATTAATACATTTAAATATAAAATAACATAAAAATAATATATTAAAAATAAATTATAAATATTTAAATAAATTATAATATTTTAAAATTATCTTGGTTTAGTAACAGTTGCAGTTTCGCCAAAATAATATTAGTCATTAATTGAATATGTTGAGAGAAACCAAAGAGACAAAAAATTAAAAATAATTTATATATAATTATTTTATTTAAATAAGATAATAAATATATTAATTAATTAAATTATATATTTATAAATAACTTAATTATCTTAATTTAAAATATTTTTTTATTATTTTAATTATATTAATTAATATTAATTTAATCAATACTAAACTAATTAAAATTAGTAATAAGCACAATAAAAATATATCATGTATTTAAAAATGAATATGTTTTTTTTCAATAACTTAAGACATATATTTAACTTAAGAAATAATATGATAGAGAATGTGTTACTACTTGCTTATAAGAAAAGAAAAAAAATATTTTTATAGGTTTAGTTTATTAAAACAATAAAAGATTAACATCTAACCTTTTTCAACGTTAAAAAGTTGTTGAATACAATTAAGCAAAGTTATGTATGTATTATTTAATAGGAAACTATGACATGTTATTTTTTTTTCATTACTGATTCTATTAAAATTTAGTAAAACCATGCAATTACGTTTCAGTCGCATTTTATTGGTAGAATTCGTTTAGAATAAATATTTCTGACAGCTAATTAAGAATGTAAATAAATCCCTCGCGTCCCTTACCTTGAATGATCCTTTGGACGGTTTTATTGTGTGGATCATCAAAGGACAACTTGTTATTCGTTTAATTAATAATCATTTACACGTACAACATACTGTAGCCTCTTTACTTTAATGAATTCATCACTAAAATTATGTTTACTTAATATTATTAATGTAAACCGACCTATCAAGAAAAAAGCACTTCGATGCAGCTGTGTGTTAAGAAGAGCAACTATGTTTTTTCTTATATTAAAGAGCGTAGAATTTTGTACAATATAAGTTTTTAATACTGGTATTTAATTATAAATTGTCATATACAATTTTTTTACTTTTATAATATTTATTTTAAAGGTCATATCTAAAATACTTATAATTATTTTATATTGTAAAAGAAAACTAACTCTACTTATATAAGATCCCTAGATTTGTTGCACGATATGATGATTAATTCAATAAAGAAAAACTACCGATTAAACATACTTATGTATAACACCCCAGGGCACAGTCGCAAAATCATTCGAGGGCGTTACGGTTTTCCAGTACTTACATTAATATCTTCCATATCTATCCACAAAAGGATCTTATATGAATATGGCCAGATTTTGTCACCAACAATAATTATTAAGAACTGGCGGAAGAAATGCATTTTGTCTCTGTATTTATATTTTTTTGGGGTAAATAGAATGGAAAATTAAAAGAAGAAGAAAAAAAAACGAACAAAAATTGGATAGAAAAAAAATAGAAGCACTTATAATGTATCATTAAAGAAAAGTGAAAACTAAAATGAAATATCATCTTTTAATTTATTTATTGTTATTATAGATTTATACATTATCATCTCTGGAATTATCGCCAAGAGAAAAGTGAAGACATTGATTATTGTTATCTTGACCAAATCACAGCGAGACGATCATAGATAACGTTTGTGTGGCTGTGGAATTCAAACAATGGATCGATCCATCTGCTAGACTTGTCTACCAACAGTCAATAGAAATCAGATATAATGTCCATATGAGTGATTTTACTTAAGAGGTAAATGTTTTCACTTAATTAATAGTTTTGAGTTTAAATTTTAAATATAGAATTTACTATTTAATAACATAATTTGATTCAATTTAAATATATTTATCTCTAATAAAATCGTAAGTGCAATAACAGTAGAGTCGGAGTATACAAAACTATAGAATGAGATTTTTATTTTTTAAGAAATGATATGAAAAGTGAAAATAGTTTATATTTTATTAAATATTATATATTACTTTAAATAGTACATATTAAGTGATTTTTATATTTTTGGATACAATATTTGGAAATTCTCATGACGTGTTTACTATCGCACACTAAAAAATTCTTTAATTATATGGCACTTTTTTGTGTGTCACTTCTCAAAATAGTGAACAGTCCTTTTCATATAAAAAGAACAAGGGGCATGGTACCCTACTTGGGATTAGACCCGTTTCCATTTTCATCAATGATATCTTGCCTTTTATAAATGCAAGTGGTGACCATGATTAATGAACATACTGAATTCTAGTGGCGTCTAAAATGAGATTTTTAGATAATTAAAGCACCACCTTCATAGTTACGTATGGTTTGGGCCCTTAGCACACCTTGTTAGTAAAAAGTAAACTACTTGCCTCGTGAACACACGCACATATACATATCATCTCAATTATCTTTATGTTTTTTTGAAATAAAGTAGTGTCTGATTATCCGACAAAAAATATCTTTGGTAAAAGAAAAAAGAGAAGTGCCGTTATTTATTTATTGTGGCCAGAAAGAAAATCATAGAGCCTCTCCTATCAATAATGAAACGTGACAATATTACGCGTCTATTTTCGTTGTTTTATTCAGTATAGAGGACAAATATCAAAACAGACATACTTGGTAGCTTATGTTATGCCTCTTTTATGAAGGATAGCCCTAATGGCTTGAGTTGAGATATTTGCCTGTTTTTGTTATTTTATAAACCTGAGACCCAAACTGTGCCCTATGACAAGACAAAACCAAACCCACAACGGTGTTATGCTTGCTACTAGCACAGTCAATCGTATACCATGGGTACTGTCCGTAGCATTAGGGCCCCAAATAACAGAATAGATGTGTATGGATACATTAACTTATAACTCTACTCGTGCAGCATTTAACTTCTGGCAGGGATGGTTTGAAAGTTGGATAATTTTCCCAACTGCTTGTATTTAATGCTCATACATAGAAGCAACATAGGTGGGACATAGAGTAGTTCACCAGTTCGTTAAGAAGGGAAAGAAGACAAACTTACAAATTAACCCCATCCATCATTGTATTTCTATTTTTTTAAGAAATATGTAAGCTGTCATTAATGTGGACTTTGATGAACAAAAATCTGTGTTTAACTTGGGTATTGTTGTAAATAGACTACACGTTATGGAACATGACCAAACATTAAGCACTAGGCAGAGTTTGTCATTTTGGGATTTTGACATCTCGCTTGCTATATTGCAGATTTGCATTTGACGTTCCCAGATGTTCAGTTGAGTATTTCTTGTTATACATTTGGTTCAATTCTAGGTGAATACAATTAAGCACACAAATATCTATTTTGTGGTGTTTTGGGCTTTCATATAGCGTTATTATTTGTGACATCTGAGTTATGGCAAGAGGTTCGATTATCATTTTATAATTTTTTATTTAGTGACAAGTGCTTAACTCAACAAATTCATAATACTTACTACGCTAACATTAATGGCAAAACAGGGAATTGAGAGAATCATGCTAGTGTTAAGAAATCAGGATTCTATTTTCGTGAAGAATTAAATTTGCTGTAAACACGATATACCATGCACATTGCACAAGACAAGTCGTCTTTCAGACAATAGAAGCACTAAAGTTTGGTTTTCGTAGAAGGATCCAACATCCCAATCCTAAGTTGAAAATGAAAATTTCACTTGGGACGACTACGTACAATGGATGAAAAACCCGTGCTGAGAATTTTTTTGTGCTGAAACATCTGCAAGTAAAATAACTGGCTTGTGATTCAAGGAAATACCAAATTCTTGTTTGTTGTATCTATAAATATTATTAATTTTATTTATAGATAAATTGAAAGAAACCTATTAACTAGTCTTTAGATTTTTTTTGGGTAGAATTAACTAGTCTTTAGATAATAATTAAGAGTAAATTTTTTTCTTCCAAAATAAATCATTCATTTTATTGTAACTTTTTTTTTCTTAAAACAATAATCAATTACTTTATTTATCTATTGAGTTAACTTTTCAATTCCTACTAATCTAATTTAAAATTATTATTATTATTATTTATTGTAAATGCTAAAATATATTGAACTCGCAAAAACCTATTATCATAAATATTAATTAGTTACTACAGAGTTGTTTTCTAGTTCACAATAGGTCTAGATAAACATTTAGCCACCCACCTAGCTAGAGAAAACAATTTTAAGATCTTCTATGGGTTTAGAGGACTTCTGACTAATTAAGAATATCTTGAAACTGAATTTTTATGAATAAAGTAAAAATTGATCGACAAAATTCTTTAACTGATTTTAATCTGTAATTGATGGAGAGCTAAGAAAAAAAAAAAAAGACAGCAAGTCTTTTGTTTGTTCACGAGTCCATTTCTCTTTAAATGGCTTCTTAGGTAGTTTTCTTTTTTTTTTTTTTTCTCTCACATACATCCTTCTTTGGCAATCCAATTGTTAGCAAGTGAATATTTTTATATTTGTATCGCCTAAAATGTTTTACACTGAAAACTAAAATACTTAGGAAATGTTTATATTTTTATAATTGTATCATCTAAAATTTTTTATATTTGTCATTCTAAGACGTTCTGAAAATTATTTTTTGAAATATTTTTAAAAATTGTATTATTCAAAATTATTTTGAAATGACAAAAATAATGAAATAAACTTTTGTTAAGCACACATGATATGAAAATTTTGATAATTGTTTCTACCAAAAATTCCTATTTGAAACTCCCGATGATAATTTCCCAAGTTGGAGACTATCACTTCTTCTTCTTGGGCAAGCTTTTGAACTCAAACTTTTATCTCTTATCTTTGTTATTAAATATATGTTGAGATGTATACATGCATTAAGCGTACTTGACATAAGTGGTGTACTTTCTTATTTATAAAGGTTGGGTCTGTATGTGACGATAGTTTATACAACTTGATTCATAAGTGTGTTATCTAAGGGTTTCGACACCAAAAGTGTCTTGGATACAATGAATACAATAACAATATTTTATATGAATATAATTAAGGTAAATTTTCGTTAGAGAAAAGAGAAAGAGAAAACCAGTAGAAACAATCCAAACAACAACCATAGAGTAAAGGGTATAATTTATATTTTTTAGATAAAAGAATATTTTTATAATAAAAAAAATTAAAAAGAAGGAAAATATAAATAGCAATTAGGGGAGTGCAAAAACAAAGGGCTTAAAATTTTCTTTTAAGGTTTCGTTATTGCTACAGACCCAAATCTTTACCAGCAAGCTACATAGTCCAATTAAAAACCCACCAACAGGGTAGAGAAGAAAGCAGTTTCATAGACTGAGAGTGTTTTTTGGCCCAACACATGAGAGAATGAAAAAAAGAAATATTACAAATTTAACAATTACAAACTGATGGGATGGACTTGCTGTTTTGCAAGCCTAGGAGGAAAGTTAACCCAACTAATTTAACACCAATCCCATCACTTAATTAATTAACTCTAAGACTCATATATTTAATTTATTTATTTTATATTCTTATAATTAATTTAAACATCACTATGTACCAAAAGTAAAAATCACAAATTATTTATATAATTTTAATTGATTGTTTTCACACATACAATAATTCTTAACTTTTTATCAACAATATTTTAACGTTTAAGACTTTCAAATTTTATTTTAATTTACACCCAAATTCTTAATTTAATTAATTTCATAACATTGTCTAAACTTAATTAATATAAATCATTTTAATTGATGTAGATCAATCAAAATATAGTCGAAATGTACTTATTAACATTATCACACCAATTAATAGCAAACAATATAAAATACTAATTTATTTAATATTGGTAAAAAAAAAATTTAGAGAACAAATGACGTTACATTAAACATTATACTTTTTGTAACAAAAAAGAAATCATACTTTTAATATTTTTTAAAAAATTGTTAAGATATTATTAGCAAATTGTGGAAGAATTAAAATTTATCTAATTTACCTGATTTTATTAACCATGGTTAATCTATTCGTCGGAAACGCAAAACATTGTTTTAAAATAAGAAAAATATTATAATAAGTTTTTATAAATATTATTATTTGTATGAATTTTTTTTATATATATGATCCGTATAAACTATTTTGACTAAACTAGTAATACTAAAGCTTAAATATTATATATATGAAAAATGCTAAATAATTTACATAAAAAATAAGAAATTACATAGATTAAATTATTTTCAAATTTAAATCTTATAAAATAATTTTATTATTGCTTTTAAAATTATTTATTTCTAAAAATTAAATTATTAGTCTTCATTTCGATAAAAATATGTGTTTTGCAAAACATCTAAATGATCATGACTTGTAATTTTTTTTTTCTAAATTATAAACCATGGTAGGAGCGGCTGTATTAACGGCGAAGCGGTGACGGTGGCAATCTAACCAGGAAGGACGCATTTCTTTGTCGTGGCCATTATTTCTATTTTCCTGTATTTCGGAAGGGGAAAAGTCAAAAATGCCCTCTTATTTTAAACGTTTGTGAGGATATTTTTGACTTTTTGTGTTTTAGGATTTTAAAAGTTAAAAATCCTTGCATTTCCTCTTCCTTGTTTATCATCTTCCATCTGATTCTCCTCCTTTTTTCTTGTGTTATTTTTCTTCACTGTCACCTTCTCCGGTGACGTATTCCGCACGACGTACTCCAGCGACGTATTCCAGCGACTTTGAAGTAATTTTTGCATTTTTTCAGTTTTTTTTCTGCTTTTTTCTACTCTGCTTTTTTGCTGTTTTTTTCTGTTCTGTTTTTTTGCATTTCTTCAATTTTTGTTTTCTATTTTTTTTCTGCAATTCTGTTTATTACATTTTTTCAGTTTTTGTTTTCTGTTTGTTTTCTGCAATTCTGTTTTTTTACATTTTTTCAGTTTTTGTTATTAATGATATTTGTAAAGGCCAATTTTTATTATTAATGTAATGATATTTGTTAGTTTATTATTAACATAAATATATTAATAATTTTTAATATATATATATATATAATATTAGAATGGCTTAGATAATTTATCCATTATCTAAAATTTCAGATTCTCCATTCATTCTTGCGAGATTAACTACTATGTTATAAACAATAGATTATTAATGATAATTATTTTGTATTCACTTTTTATTTTGTTACTATGAAAACCTTATAATTAAAAAAATGTTTCAGTCATAACAAATTAATAATTTATATATTTTTAAATATAAAACGAATGATTTTTTTAAAATTTTTTTATAAAAATTTTTTTAATTAAAATTAATCGATCGTATACACTTTTATAGGAATATGCAATTTTAATTTCTCATTGTGCCAGGACATAAGTAGTGGAAGAAAACATTTTTGTCAAGTTAAAAAAATATTTTAGAAATTTTTTTTTGTTTAAAATAATAAATCTATTTTAAATAACAAAAATTCTCATATAATACATAAAAAATATTAAAGAAATTTAAATAATAAAATTTAAAAAATAATATCTAATGAAATTATATTACGAGAAAAATATTTTTAAAAAATACTTATATATCTATTAAAATTAAAAAATTATTTTAAAAAAAGATATGTAAAAATTCTTTAAAATATTAATTATTAACAAAACAAATTTTAAAATTTCTCGGTATTATGATTTTCAGTATAAAAAAAATCTCTATTATCAATTGCTCTCTTTTCTTTTATTTTTTTAAAATTGTTTTTAAGAGAAGTTTAGTACAAATCTAATAAAATGATATTTTAAATGAATGATCATTCATTTGAACGGATTTTAATCGACTGAATAGCATAGTAAATTCCCACACACACAAAAAAAAAAATGGTAAAAGAAAACTTACCTTTTAAAAAATAATAGACAAAAAGGCACAAATATTTTCAAACAGGAATCATTGAAATCAAACCTTATTACATTTGAGACAATCTAAATTTATCTCGTAATAGTATTAATTGTGGTTACAAATTTCATAACACATAACAAAAATTATTAATAAAAAAAATTTACCATAATTAGTAAATAGTTAAATTTGTAGGTATGTTATAATGAATTCAAAATTTAATTATATATAACTTTTTATTAAAATAAACAAAATTTATTATAATAAAAATATAAATCATACACTAATGATATAAATAATTTAAATTTGTTTTGATATGATAAATTTACTAATTTTTATAATAAATATGTTAAAAAAGTGTAGAAGTATTTTATGTTGAATCTGGCATTAAACTCCTGTAATAATCTGTTTAATATAAAAAATATATCAAGCATTTAAAAATATGTTTAGAAGAAAGCATGGAGGGTGATGAGAGGGATTGAGGTTTGGAGAGGAATGAGAACTTGAAAAGTAACCTTGAATTCTTGAAGCCGAGATTCATATTTGTGTGGTTACTGGACTTCACCACTTGGTGCCACCGTACGAACCAAACAACTTTCATTTGATTTCAACTCCTCTTCTACCGGATCTTGCATTCTTACCCGAACCCGAATTATGCTATCCGCTTCCGATTTCGATGTGGTACCAGATCGAAGCTCGCCAACTTCGCGGACTCCGAGGCTCTTTCCCAGCCGTCTCTCCAGCTCACGCAGATCCCATTCCTCTTCATGGTATCGCAGGAAACGAGCCAAACTGTTTCTGGCGCTTATCGCGTTGCTCGCTGCCTTTTTCTTCGTTAATTGGTTTATGCTTCTCCGCCTACAACACCAACACGATCCTATTCCCAAACCTACACTCCGTTCCTCCGCTTCACTTTCCATTCAGGTATTTATGTATGTATGTGCTTGAAACGCTTATATTTAATTTCTGTGCCTCCGAATTAATTTGTTCCTTTTCAGCGGAAATTGAACAAGCCTGGAAATAGGAAAAAATCAGAGAAGGGGAATTATGTAAGGATGTTGGCTTTGGCTGCACATGCCTTGGCAGAGGTATAGTGTTATAGAATGATTTCAAATTATTTGACAGAGTAAGTTTTTAGTAACTCTGACTCGGTCTCTGTGTCCAATGGGGCAGAATAAACGCGAACCAAAAGATTTGTGGCAGGAACCCTTCGTTCCTGCTTCTGCTTGGACACCCTGCGCGGATAAGCGGAATTGGGAACCTAATGGTATGTGTGCTTCATCTTTATTCCTTATGTTGTGTGAGTGAAACTACAAAACTTCAAGCTGCTGCTCACACCCTCCTCTCTTGTACTGTATTCCCATAGAGGGAAAAAATGGATACATTTTGGTTACGGCAAATGGTGGGATCAATCAACAACGAGTAGCTGTAAGTGGTCTTATGTTTTTATATTGCTGCATAAGAAATAAAGCTTAGTTTTATTTTAAATACTTAGTGTGTCATTTATGTTAGCTTTTGATTTGCAACAGGTTTGTAATGCGGTGGTTGTGGCGCGGTTGCTCAATTCGACTCTGGTTATCCCCAAATTTATGTACAGTAGTGTATGGAGAGATGTGAGGTAATGCTTTCTACTCACATAATCTTTCTGTCTTGTTTTCCTAATGTTTAATCTATTTGATAAAAATAGCTATGAGCTTTATGAATAAATTTGGGCAATAGGTTGAACACGTAACTTAAAGAGTTCACTGTGTTGAATATTATGGGCCTTCTGTTTTTATGTTGTGACTTTATCAACATAACTTATAATTGCTTATTGTATAATTTCATAGTCAATTCAGCGATATCTATCAGGAGGAGCATTTTATTAACTACTTGACTCCTGATATTCGGATAGTGAGGGAACTTCCTAAGGAGCTACAATCTTTGGACTTGGAGGCAATCAATAGTGTTGTAAGTCACTTCCTAGCTCCTCAAGTAAACTGATTAAACTGTTGGATAAAAAAATGCACTAATAACAGAATATGTTAGACTTAGCTAAAATCTTATCCACTGATAACAGAAAATTTTCTTAACAAATTGACCCACATGACCTAACATTCCTTCCTGTAAACTGAAAGATCATCATTCAGTTTAAAAAACATAAGCAGCAGAACATCATCTCTGAAACTAATTATTTAAAACTGCATACACCAAGCAATTTCCGTAGCTTCTGAAATAAAGGTGCTTTGAGAGGTTTAGTAAATATATCAGCAACTTGATCTTCACTTCTGCAGAAAATCAGATTTATGATTCCATCATTTGAGAGATTCCTCAAGAAGTGATACTTCACATCTATAAATTCTTAGAGAGCTTAATTGCTGAACTGCTGTCACAATAGATTGGAGTTGGTCCTTGTTGCTCGAAACAAAGCTCTTCAAGAATTTTTCTCACCCAAATAGCTTGGCAGGCACATGAAGTTGCAGCAACAAATTCAGCTTCAGTTGTTGACTAAGTAACAATTGGCTGCTTCTTTGATGACCATGAGACAGCTCCTGAACCAATCATAAAGACATAACCTGAAGTGCTCTTTCTATCATCTTGATCTCCAGCATAATCACTATCAGTGAAACCAATTAAATTTGTCTTTTCTCCTTTCCTGTAAAACAGCCCATAACCAACAGTCCCTTGCAAGTATCGAAAGATTCTTTTTGCTGCTAGAAGATGTATCTCTCTTGGACATTCCATGGATCTGCTAATAAGACTTACAACATGTGTTATGTCAGGTCTTGTGACTGTCAAATACATCAGACTCCCTACAATTTGCTTGTAAAGAGTGTTGTCAACCTTTCTTCCTTCGGGATCTCGAACAAGCTTCAAACCCACTTCAGTAGGTGTGCTAACAGAGTTACAATTTTTCATTTGAAATCTGTCCAAAATTTCTAGCATATACTTCTTTTGAAAAATAAAGATTCGAGCAGCAGATTGCATTACTTCAATGCCCAAGAAATAATGTAACATGCCAAGATCAGTCATATCAAATTCAATCATCATGGATTTCTTGAATTTGTCAAACATGGCAACATCACTCCCAGTAAAAATAAGATCATCCACATACACACATACAATGAGTATTTTTCCGCCATTACTAATTTTAGTAAAAAGTGTATGCTCATATGGACATTTCTAAAATCTTTCTTTCAAAAAATAGGCTTCAAGTCGACTATACCAAGCTCTTGGAGCTTGTTTTAATCCATATAGAGCCCTTTTCAATCTATATACTTTATGCTTACTTCCAAAATTAATATATCTAGGAGGTTGTTCAATAAATACCTGCTCCTCCAAATCTCCATGCAAGAATGTCGATTTGACATTCAATTGGAAAATGGGCCATGAATTTTGAGCTGCAAGCGCAATTATCAACCTGACAGTATCATGTTGGGCAACAGGAGCAAACACTTCTTTGTAGTCAACACCAAATTCTTGCTTGTAGCCTTTAGCTACTTAGCGTGCCTTGTATTTGTGAACATCTCCATTTTCCTTCAACTTTGTCTTGAACACCCACTTGACGCCAATTGTCTTGTGTCCCTTTGGAAGATCAGTAAGCTCCCAAGTGTTGTTTCGTTCAATGGCTGCAATTTCTTCATCCATCGCCTTTCGCCATTTTGACTCTTTTATAGCCTCTTCGAAAGTTGTAGGGTCACAATCTGAAAATAAGGCAAAATGTATAAGAGGATGTTCAGATTGGTGGATTCCGGTTACCTCATAATCGGTCATCCAGGCAGGCCTTTTTCTAACATGTTGAGGTTGTTCATCATCTGATGCCATTTCTGGTGAGCCTGAAGCATCTGATACATTTTCTGGTGGAACTTGTTGATCAGTTTCTGTTGGTTGCTGCCTCTCCTCTTTGTCAATTCCATCAAAGTTTGTAGGTATTTGTTGTTCAACAACATCGTTGCTAATTCACGGCCAGCATCTTTCTTCATCAAAAACAACATCACGACTAACAATAATTTTTTTAGTGATGGGATTGTAAAGCTTATAAGCTTTTGATTGATTACTAACACCAAGAAAGATGCATTTTTCTCCCTTATCATCTAGCTTTGTCCTCTTTTGATTTGGAATGTGAGCATAGGCGACACACCCAAAAATTCTGAAATGATCCACTGCTGGTCTTTGTCCACTCCTTGCTTCCTCTGGTTTCATATTTTGAACAGCAAGAGTGGGACTTCTATTCAAAATATGAATGCTCCAGTTGATAGCTTCAGGCCAGAAAGTTTTGGGAACTCCACTCCTTGTCAAAAGGCTACGCACCATGTTCATAATTGTGTGATTCTTCCTCTCACAGACACCATTTTGTTGAGGTGTGTAGGCAGCTGTAAGTTGCCTCTTGATTCCATGGGTCTCACAAAAATTTACAAATTCATGTGAGTTGTATTATCCACCACGATCACTACGAAGTACTTTTATTGGGCTATTGGCTTCTTTCTCAACAAGTACTTTAAAATTTTTAAATGCAATGAAAGCTTCAGATTTTTCTTGTAAAAAATACACCCATGTCTTGTTGATTGCCATGATCATTGCTTCCCCAACTTTTGCCTCTGATGCCTTTACCTCTTCCTCTTCGTCGTCCTCTTTCTCCTCTTGATGTTGAGTGATTTTCTGTTGAGACTTTCAATGCTTGTTCCTCTATCTCCTGCTGATTAATTTTCTTCTCATGAATCAATAAGGAACTTTGCAGCTCATCAATTGAGAGTTCCTCAATGTCATGGGCTTTTTCAATAGAGCAAACAACAAAATTGAATTTCGGAGTCATGGACCGAAGAATCTTCTCAACTACAGTGATATCCTCCGTTTTGTCACCATGGATCCGCATCTTGTTGACGATTGCCATTGTTCGTGAAAAATAGTCTGTGACTGATTCTCCTGACTTCATCCGTAGTGTTTCAAACTCTGAACGAAGTGTTTGAAGCTGCTGCCTCTTTGCCCGTGCAGAACCTTGATATTTCTTCTTCATAGAATCCCAAATGTCCTTAGATGTATCCTTGCAAAGGATGGTTTCCAAGATTAGGCGATCAATTGCTTGGAAAAGATAATTCTTTGCCTTGAGATCTTTCAAACGCAGCCCTTCTATTTTAGTTTTTCGTGCATCTGTCATTGCCATGCTAGCCTCTGGTACAGGAATTCCATCTGATACAACTTGCCAACACTCCTTGGACCTTAAGAAGTTTTCCATCAACATGCTTCAGTGGTCATAATGACCATCAAATCGAGGAATAGCAGGTTGCACGAAATTGTCTATGGCCATTGTTCTCTATTGCTGATGCTAAATAGGAATAAGAATGAAGAAGAAAAATTTACAGACTCTTTGCCTCAACTTCCCTTTTTACACTCAAAAATCAACCTGGCTCTTGATACCACTGTTGGATAAAAAAATGCAAAAAAAATTGTATAGGAAAAGAAGAAGACTTTTTTGTTTCATACTGGAATACCAAATACTCAATGATAAGCTGTGCTATTTATAAAAGAAATTAAGCCACTAATTCCTAAGTGTCCAACATGCAAATAAACAGAACCGGAGGATTAGGACTTCAACAATAACTAAAATCTTATCCACTAATAACAGAATCTGTTAGATTTAACTAAAATCTTATCCACTAATAACAGAATCTGTTAGACTTAGCTAAAATCTTATCCACTAATAACAGAAAATTTTCTTAACAAATTGACCAACATGACCTAACATAAACTTGACTATTTTATTGAGTTTGTATTTAATTGTTAGAATGCTCTTCCAGGTGACAGATATTGACATGGGGAAGGAGGCCAAGCCAAGTTTTTACTTGAAACACATCTTACCTATTATACTTAAAAATCAAGTCGTTCACTTTGTTGGATTTGGGAATCGCTTGGCATTTGATCCAATATCATTTGAGCTTCAGGTAATGTTCTTTTAAGCAAAAACATTACAATGTAATTTTCATGATCTCAAGCCCTTCAATGCTCTGTTTTTACTGCCTTTCTTGATCTGAATTCTGAAGCCTTACTATGCTCTTCCTAATTGGGGAACTTCATATAGAGACTTCGTTGCAGATGTAATTTTCATGCCCTGCAATTTGTTCCCAGAATACAAGCAACTGGTGCTTTGCTTCTTAAAAGATTGCGTGAACATTCAGGTGTTATTGGACCATTGGACCATTATCTTGTTGGCCCATTTGTAGAATCAATTAAGGAGAAAAGTGGAAATAATGCCAAGAAAGCATCCAAATTCCTAGCTTTGCATCTCAGATTTGAAATTGACATGGTAGCTCATTCTTTATGTCAATTTGGTGGAGGTGAAGAAGAGGCAAAAGAGTTGGAAGCATATCGGGAAATCCATTTTCCTTCATTGTCACTTCTGAAGAGGACTACAAAGTATGCATCATAATCTTTCCATCTGAAACACTTTCCCCCTTATGCTACAGTTGGAAAAACTTGGTCTACATACTTATCTCTTAGACACAGCAATTTTAAAATTTAAAAATTTATGAAGAAATGAGCCTTACTCGTTAAAAACAATTGGAATCTTCTATGCAGATTACCTTCTCCATCTGAGCTCAGGTCTGAAGGCTTGTGTCCTTTGACACCTGAAGAATCCATCCTTATGCTTGCTGCTCTTGGTTTTAACCGTAAAACACACATATTTGTAGCTGGTTCTAATTTGTACGGAGGTCGCTCACGATTGGTTGCTTTGACCAGCTTGTACCCTAAATTAGTCACCAAAGAGAACTTGCTTTCTTCAGCTGAACTAAAACCATTTGCTAATTATTCCTCTCAGGTTTGTTACTAACTTGTTAATGTCATTATTGTTTCATTTACATTGATGATTTTACCAGTCTAATTAAGTTCCTTTTTACAATAAAATTTTGTTTTTGTGCTTTTCGTTACATTGCTCTTCATATTTATTATCTCTCTTTTTGTGAACATGATAACTGAAAAGAAAAAATCTTTTGATGAATGACAATAAGCTGTTTCTGTTGTAGCTAGCAGCACTGGACTTCATAGGCTGCACTGCTTCGGATGCATTTGCCATGACCGATTCAGGAAGTCAGCTATCATCTTTGGTGTCTGGGTATCGAATATATTACGGTGGCGGAAGAATGCCAACAATACGTCCAAATAAACGTAGGCTTGCTAGTATTTTTATGAAGAACAATACGATAGAGTGGCGTGTTTTTGAACAGAGAGTGAGGAAAGCAGTTAGGCAAACTAAACATGTACAGACAAGACCAAAAGCAAGAAGTGTTTACAGGTATCCTAGGTGTAAAGAATGTATGTGCAGGACAGATTGATTCATTTATATTAGCTTGACTGTAATTGTAATTTTTTAACATTGTTGTTCATTCCATTCATTTTCTTACCTCTGGCTAAATAGGTTAGTCAGTGCCATTATTACTACAGCCGTGACGGATAATTATAAATATATACTCACTTCTTTATTTTTTTTTTTCATCACACTTTTAACTCAATTTTTTTTCTTATTTTTCTCTTTATTTTTTGTCATTATTTGTCATATCTATCAGTTTTTTTTTTTTCTCTATCTTTCTTTTTTCTACTCAGACACCCCAAAATGGGGTGTACGTCGAGCATGGGCATTCCATCTCAGACAGATAGTCTTTTATGCTTCCATTACGCAGGTTATGCTCAATAAGATTTTGTTAACAAAAGCTGAAAATTCACATATTGTGTCACAAATTGACCTATTTAAACTACAAATACATTGCATAGCGTGTCTAATAATGTTGCATAAATATTTACAATTAAATAAAATAATATTAATTTATATTAATGTAATAAAAGAATACATACTTTCATTTTATATATAAATGATTAGAATTTATATTAAAAATATAGACATAGTTCATAACGGAATATTATGACATTATGATCCATGTAACTGACTTTATTAATTAGAAAAGGTGTGGTTGTATGAATTTTAAAAATTAATTTTTATAAATCCAAAGCAAGTTGAAAAGTTGGCTGTAACTTTTGAGAAAATTGTCTAACACCTGCTTTTTAAAAACTTAATTTCTATACACAGTAAGTATAAATTTTTCATATTTTGTGGTCGATGTGATTTTTAAAATAATTAATGGACTTACCATACAAATTGAAATTTAATAACTGTATAAAAATTAAAATGTGAATAAATAACTATTTTTTCTTTTTTAAGAAGAAAAGTTCTAGGTATAATAAAATTAGTGACATTTTATTTAACAAAAAATAAAATACACTAATCATGTATTTCATTGTGAATTAAAAATTATTAGACTTTTGTGAGAATTATTTTAAAAATCATATCTAAAATAATTTAATAAGTTAATCATGTAACAAATTTAACATTTACACGATATCAAAATTAAACTCAAAAGAAAATTATAACATTTTGGGAAATAATGTTCCCATTTAGGTAGTTTGGAAATAATTATTTATGTAAGAACCCGTTTCCAACCGAGCTTAATAACCTGAATCCTAACATACTGCAAATTTGATCTTGATTACATTGAAACTGCCAAGACTGACAATGTTATTCGTACAATATGGTTCAAATTTCCTGTCAAAAGGATTTCACCAAAAGTAAAATTCTCCATTGGTTGGATGACAGAGAGTTGTATTTGGAGATCTTGTGTTCCTTGTGGACTTATGGTAAACCAAGTTGGATATAGGTTGACTTGAGTTCCATTTGGAGGTAGAACAGAGGCCGAGTATGTCTCTATGTTGTTCCCTACACTCATGACAGTTCTTCGCAAAGATAGTGATCCTCTCAGTGCAGATATTGTTACTGATGGAAGGTTTAGACCGAATGGATAGGCAAACGGGTGATTACATTGCTCTCCAGTAGCAACAAATATTGCATCGGTGTCAATGTTCGGCAAAGAGCACAAGAAGCTGATGAAGTCTTCATGTTCTGTTTTAGGACCAATTATTATTTAGGTTGCTTTGAGTGATCAAACATTCAATTATCTGGCTCTCATACTTAATTAGTATCTAATTACATACCTGATGATAGTACCAAACCTGGATCAATGGCACAATTGGGCTTTACAAAGCCTGACCCATATTCAAAAGGAGTGGAGGGAAGCAAGCTGTTGGCCTCAAAGCCTTCAGCCATTATATGCTCTCCAAGATTATCATACTTTGAGCTTGTTGTGGAGATTGCAGATGCTATCATCGATGGACTCCATAATGGATTGTATTGCTTTATAAGTGCTGCTATTCCAGCCACATGAGGTGTGGACATGCTGGTACCAGATAATAATGCAAAATCCTGCCCTGTATGAGTTCACAGTACAATAGTTAAAGAGTGTCAGCTCATTTTTTATTTTTTGTTTGTATGCAAGGCCCTCGGATTAGATTCTTTTTTCAGCAAAGATGTTAAGAGTACACTAAGAGTTGGGGAAGAGAGAGGTTTATGTTGTATTTGTTTTTAGATACAATTCAGCTAAGTACCTTTAAGCATAGGTTCTAAGACACTGATGGGGGTCCAGGCTGCCCATATTTGGTGCCCTGGAGCAAGAATATCAGGTTTAAGTACATCTGCAGGATTTTTCTTGATATCAATGATATCTGGACCCCTTGAAGAAAATCTACTAACTACAGGTGATCTCCCTGTGAAAGAGGCAACTCTTCCTTCTCCCACAGCTGCGATACCACCAAATTCTGTGGCAGTTCCTTTCTCATCCCTCTTTGTTTGTTTTTCATAGTACTGTAATAGAACCTACACCATCAACCAACTTTTTACTCATCTGATTTCAAAAAGTTGAAAATAAATAAATGAACTCCTTCCTTTTGTACCTTGGCATCATCAACACGAGGGATCAAAATACCAGAAACAGCAAAAGGGATTGGCTCTGCAATATAATCACCATAGTTTGGGTTCGCAACAAAAATGAAGCCCTCCATTCCTAGAGCCTTCGCTGTGTCAATAATAGCAGCAAGAGTTGAGGTTCCGTTATAGAAGCCCGCTGAGAAGGTGCAGATAATGATACTTCCTAACACTATGTTAGGGTCCAAAGCTTCTGGATGTTGGCACTCCTCTATGTACTCCGGACTCCTTGGGCTTGTTCCATTTATTTTTACTGCATCCTTAGCCAACACAAGCTTTTGCAGAACTGATCCATTTCCAAAACTTGCTCCTGCAGGTGAGAATCTCAAACACTATGATCATTTGGAGTATTAAACATAAACGAAGATCCTATTTAAACAAACTTTTTTCCTAAACATTTATAAATAAAATAAATTAAGCTTTTATTATAAGCTAAAATCAACTTATCACCCAGAGTTAAACTATGAAGTAAGAGAAGTTAAATAGATAAGTTGATTTTAAGTTTGAGAAAAGCAATTGATTTTATCTTGTTATTTTTATAAGTGGTTACAGAAAGACCAAGTTATAGGTGGGTGTTGAGAGGGAGAAATACCTGATAGTCCGACGCCATTAAGTAATAGGCCATTTCCAAGGAGAAGTGAGGCGGGGTACCTTCTGTCTGTGGTGCTAGCGGCAACACCCACACTCCAGGGACTGAATGACACTACACTTGAAGATGCTGGACCCTTGTTCCCTGCAGCTTGCACCACAAAAACTCCTGCTTTTCGTGCAAATAGCAAAGAAATATCAAACATGGTCAAGAAGGTCAATGTGTCTTCTGCTGGTTCATTTGGTCCAACAGAGAGTGATAAGATATCCACCCCATCCAGAACAGCCTGCGCAAATCAAACAAACTATTTCAGTTTACAACAACATAATGTCATTGCTTTTCAACTGAGGAATGATGGTAATATTCTTGAGATGCTTAAAGGATCTAATCAATTTGAGACACTTACGCTATCAATAGCTGCAATAACATCTGCTAGAGTTGACACGGAGGGATAGATAGCCTTATAAACAGCAATCCTGCAAAATACAGCAAGCCACATAAATGTGATATCCAAAGGCAAGCAAATAGGCATAAAAGAAGAGCAGAAACTGACCTTGCACGTGGTGCCATTCCGCTAGCTTTTCCATAGAAAAAACCGTTGACGACAACAGGAACACCAGCATTGCCAGCAGCAACAGATGCCACATGACTGAAACCATAACAAGGTAGGTTAGTCACACTAGAGTAGAGGGAAACAACTTTGATATGATATACCTGCCATGTCCATCTGCATCAAACGGTGAAAGAAAATCCTTGGAAGCATTAAGGGTAGCAGCAGCTTCAGCCCCAGCCGAGAAGTATCTCGCTGCTACTATCTTTCCATTGCAAGAACTAGCTGGGAAGAAAGGTCCCGTATCACACCAACCCTCAAAATGAGACAGATTTGATGTGAAAGGTTGCATGGGATCGTAAGCAAAGCTGGGATGAAAAGGGTTCACGCCACTATCCACAAAACCAATCACAACTCCATCACCTGCGTTTCTGTCTCCTCCTTCTTGCACCCATATTCCTTTTGCCAAACTTAGATACTCAGGAGTGTATGTTGTCATCATTTTTGCTCCTTTGTCTTTCTCTACTAACTTAACTCCCGGGCTGCTTCTCAGTCTTTCTGCCTGAAAATTTTTCCTCACCACCCCATGCACGTAAATAATTAACCCACATATCTAAATTTGACCCGCTCTTAAAAATAAGAGAAATTATTAAGTGATTAACAAAGCTCAAAACTAATCTTTATATAATATTCAATCAATCAATTATTATAAATTATTCTTGTAAATTAAAAGTTTTTAATATGTATTGTACACAAATTAATTAGGATTAAGATGATTTTAAATTACTTCATAATTTTTCTTAAAATATATCCGTTGATTAGTTACAAGTTTTATTTTTCTTACTAAATAAAATAGAAGAGAACCTGGGAAGGAGTTGTGTGGACAGAAAAGCCATTGATAATGTGTTTGTAACTGTGGAGTTTCTTGTAGCTTCCACTCTCTAAAGTACTTTGCAGAAGTAGATTGTGAGATGTCAATAAGTGCTTTGCATGTGCGTTTGAGGCTTCGCTGATTAGCCAGTACCACATACAACACAACATGTGAATAAGCGAAAATATTGTCAGCGTCGTTGATCAAAGGAATCGATGATTGACGGGTAGATAATTATTTACATGACTAATACGAACATGATGCAACACGTCAACTGCAACTAATTTCCATATAAAGGAAATTGTCACTTTTCGACATAACGGGTCTGCAATTAAGGATTAATTTATAACGCTGCAGAATTTCATTTAAAGTGGGGTGCAAAATAGTAGTGCACTTATTGCTTTTGTGAATAACAATTAAGGAAAGGAGGAATATTGCCTCCATTTTATGTTCAAACATCTCACAAGCTGATGACCAAACAAAAAATGAGTTTGAAAATATAAAAGAAATAGTTTTATATTATGAAAAGATAATTAATTAATGTATAAAAAAACATTATTAATGTTTAAAACTAAATACAAAGACTGATGATTTTCTTAAAGAATAAAGTAACGATTATAAAAAAGCAAAATCTTAAACAATAATATCAACGCACAATTTTTTATAATAATAATAATAATAATAATAAAATAACTAAATATTACTTTTAACAATTGAGGAATTAATAAACAACTTAAAAAAGTATTAGAAATATTTTTATACTAATTAAAAGTACAGATAATTAATTATATATAATCCTTCTCCCTTCTCTGTTATATATATAATTGTAAACAAATTGGGACCAGAAAGATCGGCCTCTGCTTATAATCTTGTTATTATAAAAATCAAACAACTATGAAAATCTTTTACTTGGTGAATTATGCTCGAATTATTTACTCAAATAATTTTTATGGCTGGAAATAAAAGGAGAAGTGAGGTGTGATATAAAACAAGGTAGGTTAGTATATTAACCTGTGGGGGTGAATTGTTGATGAGTGTTGGTCCGATGAAGGTTGACGAAATGCAAGCGCGTCTCCTTCCAATAAGACCAAGTATATTGATCGCTCTTCTTGAATAGTAACAAAGAACATGGATATCAAACTGCTTAGGAATGGTAAAGCTATGGAAGCAACACTCCTTTTAGCCATAACGAGAATTGTTTTGTTTTAACTCAACAATGGATGACGATGATTCTTATATATAGGAGAGGTAACCTCACAGTAAACGTGAACATGAATTTCAGTTTGGCATTATTAGAGAATATAGTATGTCTTAGTCCAACGGTTACCATAATTCATTCAAAGTCAGTTGGGAGTATTCATTATTATACCGTTTACACGATAATTGCATCAACAAATGCATGTGCGCTTCGCGCAAGCACATAGTCGTAAAAACAGGAGACCCTCTTTCCTTAGTTACTTCAATTCAGAAGAGTGTTTATGATAGTTTCTTTTTTTTTTTTTTGGTTAGAATTAATTATTTTTCAATCATTTTTCAATAGTGACTTTCCTTTTAAAAATAAATAATTTTATTTAAATTTCTCTTTCCGCCGAATTAGTCCCACCCTACTGACTAATTTCCTGGAGTTATTCTTACAACTCAGCAGCATCAATAATACATAGAAAATAATTCTTTCTAGGTTGTAAAAATCATTTAAATAAATTTTACTTCTCTGAATAACGATCAGACATTGTAAGAACAAGCTATGAGGCCACGACTGGATATACAGTGGATACCTAGAGATACTCCTTGCATGAAAAAATTTAGGACCGTTGCAGGATTTTAAATATTCATTTTTATATAACTAAAATTTATTACAAAAAGTATTTTTAATATTAAATTTTATTTTATATTTACAAGAAAAAATTTAAATTGTGATAAGAAGTTATATTTAACTATTAAATTAAAAAAAATTAAAATTTAATTTATTGACTAGAAAAATAAAAGATACTAGATTGTAATATAATAAAGTAATATTATTATAATGAAATGTAAAATTAAATTAAAATATTAAAGAAATAAAATCAAGAATTGTGAAAATTAAAAAAAAATATATTTTATTTTATGTATTTCTAAGCACTCTTGTGTTCTCCAGTATGATCATGTAACTTTAAGCACGCATGTGCTCACTCCATAAGTTATCTAGCAAGTTCATCCACAAATATGAAACATAGATAGTGCACGATCATGCTCAACTCTGCATGCTCGTGCAAGTCTACCAAAGAAGATTATTTTGCATAGTATAAAAGGGGTAGCCATAGAGATGAATGAAACATCTCAACACTTCACAACTAATTCTCTCATACTTCACCATCCTTTAGGTGTTTCTCCTTGATTTCAAAGCTCTCTGAAAGTAATACAGGACGTTTGGTAAGGCTCAAAGTTTAGTATAGAACACAATAGCAAAACTTTTTGACCATTAGGTTCTTCTTTCTTTCAAGGATTATAGCATAGTTTGTGTTTGAAACATTCAATCTTTCTTTTGAATGTTCTTTCCTCTTCTTAAATTACTTTATTATTTTAATATCTCTAGTAAGGAACTAATAATCTCTTTCATGTTTAAATCAATTAATTAGAGACCAACGTAACATAATTAATTGTTGAACTTATAAAATAATTGTGTTTAAGAACATTGCATCACCAATCCTTTTCTCTAATTTTCTTATTGGATTAATTATTAATAAACTTCTATCTTTTAAATATTTACTTAAAAATGCGTTTCTATCAAATCAATTAAGAATCATCCTATGATAAAAAATATTAAAATTACTTAATGAATATCTCTTTTATTATTATTTTCGTTACACAAAATCTTTTCAAAATTAAAATTATTTGTATAAAACTCCTCAAAATTGATAATTATACCCCCTAGTTAATGGATAACAGTATGATTTTTATTATTACCACAGTAAATAACAATTGCTCTTAGATGGGACGCATTCAAAGGATCAGAATGCATATATTTCTTTTTGAATTGATAACTTACGGGTAGCTTTTTGCTTGTTACCTTTCTTCAATTTTCGTAATTCCAGTCAGCATATATTTTATTATTATTTTTTACTTTTCTATAAAAATGAGATGAAACTCTCTTTATTTTTATTTCTTTTTAGGATAATATATCGTGATTTTATTGAAAAGGAAATGTGGCTGAACGAGTAATCAAATCATAGTTTACATCAACAAGTACTTGGGAGGGAATCTTTCCACTCCACAATTAGAAAAAACAAGTCTAGCAAGGCGGTCTCTCTTCAAATTCTCTTTATTGTGTAAATGAAAGTTGCATTCTATAATTTTTTTATTTCCATAAAAATATTATTAACAATATATAATAATTTAAATATTTAGTCATTTATGATCTATATTTAAAATTTTTTATATTTTAAAATTAAAAGTCTTAAATATTTTTAATTTAATATTTTATTATCTTTAAAATAATTTTATATAAATTAAATTATTTTTACACATTTTTTATTTTATAATTTCTTTTTACATGATGAGATAACTAATTTAAAAAAAATTATCAGACAAATGTTAGCTTAAAAGGAACTTGGAAACTAAAAAAAGAAAATTAATAAATAAATTTTTATTTTAAATTCTTGTTTTGAGCTTTAATTTAAAAATAACTTTTATGTAAGAAAATATAGGTAAAAAATTCTAAAAATAATTATTTATTATGAATTTTAAAAATATAAAATTAAACATTAAAATTTATGAATTTTATGTATAGTATGTAATATGAACAAAAACACTAGTTATTATTAAAATTTATAATATTTAAATTATATTTAGGATTTTCAGTGAATAATTTATATAAAATTATTTTTAAATAGTGATATTTCTTTTTAAAAAACTAAAATTTAATTTAGAGATAAAAATAAATGATAACAGAATAAAAGAGATCAACAATTAAAAATAATAACTATTTAGATAAAAAAAATCAGATAATTGAAATATATATTTTTTCGACTAGCTGCGAAGTAATATGTGAAATGCTTAATAAATAGGAAAAAAAATTGAAGACATGTAATTGAGAAAGCGAGAAAAGTGAGAGGTGCACTTTCCAACTTCTATGTTCAAATTTTTATTATGGATGTAAATCGCAACGCGGAATGGCGAATAATAAAGGTTTGGAAATTCGAGTAATTTCTAGGGAAGGGATGGGAATTATGGAGTGATTATTGACATTTTTATGAAAAATATCAGAAAATCTTAGAGTGGATAAGACATGTCTGAGAATTAAAATTTAAGTTCGGGGAATCGATACGCATAGAAATTACTAGAATCCTAATACGTCTACCATAAGATAATTATCCTAACTAGATGCATGAAATAAGATGACTTCTAAGTTATGTTTTATGATTTTCTAATGGAAGATATTTACAAAGGATGGACACGGAATGATTTTTTGGATGAATAACTTGACAAGAGTGTGTCTCTTACTCCTACGTACCTCTTTTTGTCAGACGAATCAACTTTTACGTAGTTTTGGCATGGATGGTTAAATGGAAAGTTGGTTAGACAGAGTCGACCAAGATGGAGTCGGCCAAGATAGAGTTGGTCAGACGGAGTCAGTCTAGTGGTAGGAGAAGGAGCTGAGACCGACTCGACTTTAGTGGGCTAAGCATGTGTTTGAAAAGTGAGAAGAAATGAGTTATCCGTTAGGAACCTGTAGGATAGGTGAAGGTGGACTTTCCATTAGTGTCCAAAAAAGGTTTAGAGAGAGTAGATTGTCCGTTAGCGTCTACAAAGATAAATAAAGTGGATGAAGTGGACTTTCTAGTGGTGTCCAAAGAGTTTAGAAAAGGGGTAGTTGAGAAGCTTAAGAGTAGGTGCTGAAAAGGGACTGAGACTGACTCGGTCCCAGTAGTGCGAGTTGATTCCAGTCATATAGAAACCAAATCCAGAGTCGGCTACATCATGCTGAACAACGTTGGTATAAATGGGAAAGCTATGTGTTGATTTAGCTTTAAGGGATCCTTAATAGACATGCAATGGTAGATTTCGAAAACACTTACCTTGCATTTAGAGAGCCCAAGTTTGCTATGGGGTGGCAAGTTTCCTCTGTAGTTTTTCTTCTTTCGCACATCATTTGTTTGTCTTTGAAAGCTTGAAATTGAATGAGGATTTTCGGACTTGTTATGCCAAAAGATTCCTCCATTTTCAAACTTTTTCTCCCAAAATTTCAAGACCCAGCCGTAAGGGGCCTCCTCTCTATTCAAGCGTGAGTCCTTTTATAGACGCACCTCTCACTCTTGGGTCGCCATCGCGAATCTTCAAGGAAATCTCCTCCATTAATGCAGTGCCTCCTTCTTTAAGCTCATTAATGCCATTGTGCTTCCCTAGGACTTTACTTCTCTCATTCCCATTTAATGCGGTGGTAACTGCCCATCCTTTGCTTTGGTTGACTCGGTGAAAAAGTAGCTTCCAAGCTGCAAGGTGGCAGACCTAGGGGCTTCCAACAAGTGTTAACGCTTGCCATTTCTGTGCAGGCTTGGGGGAAAGAGGCGTGAAGGTCGTCTTCTCATCCTTCTTCCTTCAGCTATCACTATCTTTCCTCTTTCAGGATGAACGATTGGCCTGTAACTCCTCCTTCCTCTCTTTCGTCCTTCCTTTTCTAGCTTAAGTGTCTCTACTTCATATTCTCCCAAGTCTGGACAAACGAAGAGGGACCCACATGCAGACCAAACAAAATTGGGGTACAATAGTTGCCTCCCTCTTTATTTGTGTTCAATTAGAAGAGAGGAATTCCCTTCTTTCTGAATGAACAAAATAAAGACATGCATGTGGTCGCCCCAGGCTAGATTGGATTGAGTCCAAGCCTAATGGATGGATCATGGAGCCAAGATGGAATTGCCCATGCATGGGGCGGATGGAGGCTCAGACACGGAGTCAGATTGAGCGATTTTGACAAAGAGTCGATCGGGGGGTTAGGATGAGTGGTCCGAGATCAATGGACTTTCCTTTGGTGTCTATAGATCTTTAGATAGGATGGACTATCAGCTAGGCGTCCGAGGGGGTTTAGATAGAATGAAATATTCATTAGGCATCCAAAGAACATGATTTTTGAAAGATGGAATTTCTCTTGGCATCCAAAAACATAGATTTTGAAAGATGGACTGCTATCCAAAAACGCAAATTTGGAAGATGGACTGTCATCCAAAAATGCAGATTTGAAGGATGGACTTTCGTCTAAAAACATATATTTGAAAGATGTACTATTGTCCAAAAATGTAGATTTGAAGGATGGACTTCCGTCCGAAAACGCAGATTTAAAGGATGGACTTTCGTCCGAAAATGCAGATTTGAAAGATGGACTTTCGTTCGAAAACATAGATTTGAAAGATGGACTATTGTCCAAAAATGCATATTTTGAAAGTGGATGAAGAAGGCTTTCCAGTGGCGCCTAAAGAGTTTAGGGAAAGGATAGTGATAAGTGAAATTTTAGTTGTCTTACACGCCTCAAATAAATACTAAAGCTAATTATAGTATAGCTAACCCTAGGTCGATTCTCTTAAGGACACAGTGTGTTAAATTATGACTAAGTGTAGAAATCAGAGTTTTATACAGAAACGTCAAGTGTAGAACGCCGACTCACTCTTGACAAAGACTGGTCCGATTTGGTCTAAGCAGAGACAATTCCGACACGGTCTGGACTAAGCACATACTCGGACGCAACAGAGTCAAATCGACTCGGTTTCGAATGGACACGACAGAGTCGGACTGACTCTGTCTCAGACTCTGGAAAGCAGTAAATAGGGGGGCTTTGTGTTTAAGTGCAGAAAATAAACTAAGTACTAAAAGTAAACAAAACTATGCTAACTAATCTATACTAACTACTATACTAATTCAGAAATTCACACACAATAGGTTGTCATTCTTACTTAGAATTATACTTCGAATCAACCTTAGATTCTTACGACAATTGCCGAACGTTTGTCCGTTGCCATACCGAGGATTTACACAATCGCTACCTCATCAATTGGTAGAGAGTATGTACTTGGTTGATTTTAGGTTCTCTACCTAATCAGATTATTAAACCAGTTCCAATCGGCCCTAGTCTAACATGATCTACCCCTAACAATGTGCAATCGTAACAAAGTTAAAAGCAAATTAAAGCGCAAGAAGTATAATCAAGAGATAGAATTGCAAACCAGTCATAATATTGAAAATAGAATTGAATACAAAGGTGGAAATTCAGCGTTCTCGAGAGAGTCTGCCTTCCATGACGATCGCCTTGGAAGGACGACAGTGGTGCACCAGTGACGGCCAGACGTTGAAGTTTCCATCCACCAGAGTGCGTCGGCTATACCGAGCGGTCACCTCCGACAGCTTCCCAAATCCTGGTCCTGTATCTCCTCGATCAAGAGAGACACCTTACTAAAGCTTTGTGTACCACCGTGCTAGCTTGGAATGTTTGCAGTTGCTGACGGTGCTAGGTCTAGAATTCCACTGTTTTTCCCCTGAAAACATGGCCTGACATGCTTTATTTATACACAAGCTACCTAAATTTAAATCTAATCCTATAAAATCACTAATTCCTTGATTCCCGCAGATTTCTTGCTCAGTTACCTAAATTACATGTTTCCTGATTCTAACAGATTATAAATTTGAATTACTGATTATAGATTTTTCAATCCTAGGAGATTACAAATTCCTTGATTCTAGCATAATCATATCTACATCATAGATTCCTTAATTCTATCATAATCATATCTACATTCTTGCCGGAGTGATTTTGGCCACTAAAGTCGGGTTGGGCCGGGATGCTCTCGGCTTCTACTGGGCCGAGATGCTCTCGGCTTTCAGGCCTGCAAAACAAGTCCAATCTTTTGTTAGTTAAAATCCTTATTTTAGCATAAATTTATATTTTTTCTATTTCTAGGCCCATAATTCAAATCTTAGCTAAGACCAGACTCTTAATCATTGCACAGTCTTAATAATACTCATCTTAAGCCCTTGTGAGGTGTATAAAATATGACTTATCAGGTAGCTGGGATGCTTAAGAGAGTGTGAATCAGTTCCGATCATATAGAAATTGGTTCTAGAGTCAGCTACATCATGCGGTACAGTGTTGGTATAAACAAAGAAGCTATGTGTTGGTTTAGCTTTAAGGGATCCTCAATAGACGTGCAGTGGTAGATTTCGAAAACACTTACCTTGTATTTAGAGAGCCCAAGTTTGCTACGTGGTGGCGGGTTTCCTCTACAGTTTTCCTTCTTCCACGATTTGTTCGTTTGTCTTTCAAAGCTTGAAATTGAATAAGGATTTTCAGACTTGCTATGCCCAAAGATTCTTCCATTTTTGAACTCTTTCTCCCAAAATTTCAAGACCTAGCTGAAAGGGGCCTCCTCTCCGTTCAAGCACGGGTCCTTTTATAGGCACACCTCTCACCCTTGGATCACCATCGTGAATCTTCAAGGAGATCTCCTCCATTATTGCAGTGACTCCTTCTCTAAGCTCATTAATGCCACTATGCTTCCTTATGAGTTTACTTCTCTCATTCTCATTTAATGCGGTGATAACTACTTATCCTTAGCCTTGATTGACTCGGTGAAAAGCAGCTTCCAAGCTACAGGGTGACAGACCTGGGGGCTTCCAACAGGTGTCAACACCTGTCATTTCTGTGCAGACTTGAGGGAAAGAGGCGCAAAGGTCGTCTTTTCATCTTTCTTCCTTCAGCTGTCATTATTTTTCCTTTTTCAGAAAGAATGATTGACATGCAACTCCTCCTTCCTCTCTTTTATTCTTCTTTTTCTAACTTAAGTATATCTATTTTATATTACAAACGAAAAAGAACGCATACGCAGACCGGATGGGGTACAACAAAAGTAAATTTAACTTTTGAATTTTTTAACTTTTGATTTTCTTTATCTTCTTAAATTTACCTTTTCAATTTTACTTTAAAAGCTTTGACATTTGTAGTTATCTTTATTTTTTTAAATATATTTCTAATATTTGACGCATAAAGTTTTCTTTGAGATGGCAATATATATATATTTATAACTCTTATTATGTTACAATAACAGGGTTTGATCTTAGTGTTTTTTTTTATAATTTCATTTTTACATTTCTTTTTGTTTCTCCCCTTCTTTTCTACATGTGTTTCTTTTCTTATAAGTTTAATTCATGTTTGTTTTAGTTTCATCCTTTTACCTTTCTTTTTCTTCTATCTATAAATTAAGCATATATTACTATCTTATTAAATTTTTTTTTCCAAAATTTTGTAATATTTAGTACTTAAAATATATTTGATAACAATATTTTATAATTTTTACAATTGACCAATTAAACATCTTGTGAAATTGATTGGTTGAGTTAAAAGTAAATAAATGAAGTTGTGTAGTAAAAAAAGAAAAGAAATGAAACTGTTAAATTTAAATGTCTCATTATAGTATAGAAAAAGTAAAATTTTATATAGATAAAATGTTAAAATTATCACATAAAAATATCAAAGTATGTATATACATATAAAAGTTTAACAGACCTACCTTCTCAATGTAAAAAATTTATGCTGTCCATTAATAAAAAAATTATCTTTTATATATTTTTTAAAAATAATTATTATTCATAAATCAACACACTTATTATATATTATTATGATTGAATTAAACATGTATTTGTTCTATATCTATTATGTTTGATAACAATAAAAATGAAATATAATAATATTATATCATAATATTACATGATGTTGTAATTTAATCACGAGAGAAAAATTTTCAACTCAGTTTTTAAGAAAATTATTTGATTATTTTTATTTATTTCATATACTGTGATATTAAAATATTATTTTGAGTAATTTAAAATACTAATTTTAATTTTTTTTAAACATAATATAACACCTGAAAAGGTTATTGTGTGATTCAAAAGCATCGTATAAACTACCATTCTTCTCTAATTTTTTTTAAGGAATTTCCATTCTCAAATATTGTCTATATGTTTTAATGGCTACCCATTTGGATAGTCGCACTAATCACAACATCACATGTGATAAAAAAAAAGTGTACAAAAAAATTGACTATAGAAGATATCAAACAAACCTTAATTGATTTTGTTCGGATAACTATATTAATTTCAAAACTCAAACCTAAACGACAAGTGACATGACGGTCACCTTTTTTTTTATTAATTTCACCAACTATACTAACTATGATCACTTGGCGAATGTAATT